>CAXAJV010000789.1:1336666-2673333 GCA_963969225.1 Xylocopa violacea
TATATACTTTTATAACGTAATGAAACCTAACCTAACCCATCTAGACCCTCGCTGGTAATGTTTTACAGAATCTCGTTCGTGTCGCCCCGTACGTCTCTGTGCGGACATTATATGCGTCTATATTGTTATATATCCTAACCTAAGTCATCCTAACATCTCGGATGTAGTAGTTTCCAACATTCCTGGCGGGTCGGTCCCTACTTCTCGGTGGGAACATTAGATACGTCTATAACGTAATAGAGCCTAACCTAATCCATCTAGACCCTCGGTGGTAATATTTTACAGAATCCCGGGCGTGTCGGCCCGTACTTCTCGGTGGGGACATTATGTACGTATACTACGTTATATATCCTAACCTAAGACAACTTAACATCTCGAATGTAGTATTTCACAACATTTCTGGCGGGTCGGCCCCTACTTCTCGGTGGGAACATTATATACTTTTATAACGTAATGTAACCTAACCTAACCCATCTAGACCCTCGCTGGTAATGTTTTACAGAATCTCATTCGTGTCGCACCCTACGTCTCTGTGCGGACATTATATGCGTCTGTATCGTTATATATCTTAACCTAAGGCAACCTAACATCTCGAACGTTGTATTTTACTACAATCCAGGCGGGTCGGCCGCTACTTCTTGGTGGGAACATTATATACGTCTATAACGTAATAGATCCTAACCTAACCCATCTAGACCCTCGCTGGAAATGTTTTACAGAATCCCGTTCGTGTCGTCCCGTACGTCTCGGTGCGGGCATTATATACGTCTATAACGTTATTTTTCCTATCCTAAGGCAACCTAACATCTCGATTGTAGTATTTCCCAACATTTCTGGCGGGTCGGTCCCTATTTCTCGGTGGGAACATTATATACGACCATAACGTAATATAACCTAACCTGACCCATCTAGACCCTCGCTGGTAATGTTTTACAGAATCCCGTTCGTGTCGTGCCCTACGTCTCGGTGCGGACATTATATACGTCTATAACGTTGTATATCCTTACCTACGGCAACCTAAAATCTTGATTGTGGTACTTTAAACTTTCCAGGCGCGTCGGGCCCTACTTCTCGGTGGGAACATTATATACTTCTATAACTTTATATATCGCAACCTAAGGCATCCTAACATCTCGGATGTAGTATTTTCCAACATTCCTGGCGGGTCGGCCCCTACTTCTCGGTGGGAACATTATATACGTCTATAACGTAATAGATCCTAACCTAACCCATCTAGACCCTCCTTGGTAAGGTGTGACAGAATCCCGTTCGTGTCGTGCCCTACGTCTCGGTGCGGACATTATATACGTCTATAACGTTATTTTTCCTATCCTAAGGCAACCTAACATCTCGAATGTAGTATTTTCCAACATTTCTGGCGGGTCGGCCCCTACTTCTCGGTGGGAACATTATATACTTTTATAACGTAATGAAACCTAACCTAACCCATCTAGACCCTCGCTGGTAATGTTTTACAGAATCTCGTTCGTGTCGCCCCGTACGTCTCTGTGCGGACATTATGTGCGTCTATATTTTTATATATCCTAACCTAAGGCATCCTAACATCTCGGATGTAGTAGTTTCCAACATTCATGGCGGGTCGGCCGCTACTTCTCGGTGGGAACATTATATACGTCTATAACGTAATAGATCCTAACCTAACCCACCTATACCCTCGGTGGTAATGTTTTACAGAATCCCGTTCGTGTCGTCCCGTACGTCTTGCGGCGGACATTATATACGTCTATAACGTTATATTTCCTATCCTAAGGCAACCTAACATCTCGAATGTAGTATTTTCCAACATTTCTGGCGGGTCGGTCCCTACATCTCGGTGGGAACATTATAAACCTCTATAACGTAATATAACCTAACCTAACCCAGCTAGACTGTCGCTGGTAATGTTTCCCAGAATCCCGTTCGTGTCGTCCCGTACATTACGGCGCGGACATTATATACGGCTATAAGGTTATATATCCTATCCTAAGGCAACCTAACATCTCGGATGTAGTATTTTCCAACATTTCCGGCGGGTCGGCCCCTACTTCTCGGTGGGAACATTATATACTTTTATAACGTAATGAAACC
This sequence comes from Xylocopa violacea, assembly GCA_963969225.1. Lineage (NCBI taxonomy): Eukaryota > Metazoa > Arthropoda > Insecta > Hymenoptera > Apidae > Xylocopa > Xylocopa violacea. The sequence continues at coordinate 1,338,755 of CAXAJV010000789.1, forward strand.
TAACCTAACCCATCTAGACCCTCGCTGGTAATGTTTTACAGAATCTCGTTCGTGTCGCCCCGTACGTCTCTGTGCGGACATTATATGCGTCTATATTGTTATATATCCTAACCTAAGGCATCCTAACATCTCGGATGTAGTAGTTTCTAACATTCATGGCGGGTCGGCCGCTACTTCTCGGTGGGAACATTATATACGTCTATAACGTAATAGATCCTAACCTAACCCACCTATACCCTCGGTGGTAATGTTTTACAGAATCCCGTTCGTGTCGTCCCGTACGTTTTGCGGCGGACATTATATACGTCTATAACGTTATATTTCCTATCCTAAGGCAACCTAACATCTCGAATGTAGTATTTTCCAACATTTCTGGCGGGTCGGACCCTACATCTCGGTGGGAACATTATAAACCTCTATAACGTAATATAACCTAACCTAACCCAGCTAGACTGTCGCTGGTAATGTTTCCCAGAATCCCGTTCGTGTCGTCCCGTACATCACGGCGCGGACATTATATACGTCTATAAGGTTATATATCCTATCCTAAGGCAACCTAACATCTCGGATGTAGTATTTTCCAACATTTCTGGCGGGTCGGTCCCTTCTTCTCGGTGGGAACATTATATACTTTTATAACGTAATGAAACCTAACCTAACACATCTAGACCTTCGCTCGTAATGTTTTACAGAATCTCGTTCGTGTCGCCCCGTACGTCTCTGTGCGGACATTATATGCGTCTATATTGTTATATATCCTAACCTAAGGCATCCTAACATCTCGGATGTAGTAGTTTCCAACATTCATGGCGGGTCGGCCGCTACTTCTCGGTGGGAACATTATATACGTCTATAACGTAATAGATCCTAACCTAACCCACCTATACCCTCGCTGGTAATGTTTTACAGAATCCCGTTCGTGTCGTCCCGTACGTCTTGCGGCGGACATTATATACGTCTATAACGTTATATTTCCTATCCTAAGGCAACCTAACATCTCGAATGTAGTATTTTCCAACATTTCTGGCGGGTCGGTCCCTACATCTCGGTGGGAACATTATAAACCTCTATAACGTAATATAACCTAACCTAACCCAGCTAGACCGTCGCTGGTAATGTTTCCCAGAATCCCGTTCGTGTCGTCCCGTACGTCTTGCGGCGGACATTATATACGTCTATAGCGTTATATTTCCTATCCTAAGGCAACCTAACATCTCGAATGTAGTATTTTCCAACATTTCTGGCGGGTCGGTCCCTACATCTCGGTGGGAACATTATAAACCTCTATAACGTAATATAACCTAACCTAACCCAGCTAGACCGTCGCTGGTAATGTTTCCCAGAATCCCGTTCGTGTCGTCCCGTACATCACGGCGCGGACATTATATACGTCTATAAGGTTATATATCCTATCCTAAGGCAACCTAACATCTCGGATGTAGTATTTTCCAACATTTCTGGCGGGTCGGCCCCTACTTCTCGGTGGGCACATTATATACGTCTATATCGTAATATAGCCTAACCTAACCAATCTAGATCCTAGCTGGTAATGTTTTACAGAATCCCGTTCGTGTCGTCCCGTACGTCTTGCGGCGGACATTATATACGTCTATAACGTTATATTTCCTATCCTAAGGCAACCTAACATCTAGAATGTAGTATTTTCCAACATTTCTGGCGGGTCGGTCCCTACATCTCGGTGGGAACATTATAAACCTCTATAACGTAATATAACCTAACCTAACCCAGCTAGACCGTCGCTGGTAATGTTTCACAGAATCCCGTTCGTGTCGTCCCGTACATCACGGCGCGGACATTATATACGTCTATAAGGTTATATATCCTATCCTAAGGCAACCTAACATCTCGGATGTAGTATTTTCCAACATTCCCCGCGCGTCGGCCCCTACTTCTTTGTCGGAACATTGTATACGTCTATAACGCTATATATCCTAGCTTAGGGTAACCTAACATGTCGAGCGTAATATTTTACAACATTCCTGGCTCGTCGGCCCCTACTCCTCGGTGGGAACATTATATACGTCTATAACGTTATATATGCAAGCCTAAGGCAATCCTAACATGTCGAATGTAATATTTTCCAACATTCGTGGCGCCTCGGCCCCTACTTCTCGGTGGGAACATTATATACGTCTATAACGTTATATATCCTAGCCTGAGGCAACCTAACATCTCGGATGTAATATTTTACAACATTCCTGGCTCATCGGCCCCTACTTCTCGGTGGGAACAATATATACGTCTGTAATGTTATATATCCTAGCCTGGGGCAACCTAACACATCGGATGTAATATTTTACAACATTCCTGGCTCATCGGCCCCTACTTCTCGGTGGGAACAATATATACGTCTATAACGTTATATATCCTAACGTAAGGCAACCTAACACCTCGGATGTAATGTTTAACAACATTCCTGGCTCATCGGCCCCTACTTCTCGGTGGCAACGCTATATACGTCTATAACGTTATATATCCTAACCTAAGGCAACCTAACATCTCGGATGTAATATTTTACTACATTCCTGGCACGTCGGGCCCTACTTCTCGGTGGGGACATTATATACGTCTATAACGCTATATATCCTAGCCCAAGGTAACCTAACATGTCGAGCGTAATGTTCTACAACATTCCTGGCTCATCGGCCCCTCCTTCTCGGTGGCAACACTATATACGTCTATAACGTTATATATACTAACTTAAGGCAACCTAACATCTCTACCGTAATATTTTACAACATTCCTGGCATGCAAGTCCCTACTTCTCTGTGGTAACATTATATACGGCTATAACGTTATATATCCTAGCCTAAGGAAACCTAACATCTCGGATGTAATATGTTACAACATTCCCCGCGCGTCGGCCCCTACTTCTTTGTCGGAACATTGTACACGTCTATAACGCAATATATCCTAGCTTAGGGTAACCTAACATGTCGAGCGTAATATTTTACAACATTCCTGGCTCGTCGGCCCCTACTTCTCCGTGGGAACATTATATACGTCTATAACGTTATATATCCTAACCTAAGGCAACCTAACATGTCGAACGTAATATTTTACAACATTCCTGGCTCATCGGCCCCTACTTCTCGGTGGGAACAATATATACGTCTATAACGTCATATACCCTAACCTAAGGCAACCTAACACCTCGGATGTAATATTTTACTACATTCCTGGCACGTCGGGCCCTACTTCTCGGTGGGGACATTATATACGCCTATAACGCTATATATCCTAGCCTAAGGTAACCTAACATGTCGAGCGTAATGTTCTACAACATTCCTGGCTCATCGGCCCCTCCTTCTCGGTGGCAACACTATATACGTCTATAAAGTTATATATACTAACTTTAGGCAACCTAACATGTCTACCGTAATATTTTACAACATTCCTGGCATGCAAGTCCCTACTTCTCTGTGGTAACATTATATACGGCTATAACGTTATATATCCTAGCCTAAGGAAACCTAACATCTCGGATGTAATATGTTACAACATTCACCGCGCGTCGGCCCCTACTTCTTTGTCGGAACATTGTACACGTCTATAACGCTATATATCCTAGCTTAGGGTAACCTAACATGTCGAGCGTAATATTTTACAACATTCCTGGCTCATCGGCCCCTACTTCTCGGTGGGAACAATATATACGTCTATAACGTTATATATCCTAGCCTAAGGCAACCTAACATGTCGGATGTAATATTTTACTACATTCCTGGCACGTCGGCCCCTACCTCTCGGTGGGAACATTATATACGTCTATAACGATATATATGCAAGCCTAAGGCAATCCTAACATGTCGAATGTAATATTTTCCAACATTCCTGGCGCGTCGGCCCCTACTTCTCGGTGGGAACATTATATACGCATATAACGTTATATATCCTAGCCTGAGGCAACCTAACATCTCGGATGTAATATTTTACAACATTCCTGGCTCATCGGCGCCTACTTCTCAGTGGGAACAATATATACGTCTATAACGTTATATATCCTAACCTAAGGCAACCTAACACCTCGGATGTAATGTTTAACAACATTCCTGGCTCGTCGGCCCCTACTTCTCGGTGGGAACATTATATACGTATATAACGTTATATATCCTAACCTAAGGCAACCTAACATGTCGAACGTAATATTTTACAACATTCCTGGCTCAGGGGCCCCTAATTCTCGGCGGGAACAATATACACGTCTATAACGTTATATATCCTAACCTATGGCAACCTAACTCCTCGGATGGTACGTTTTACAACATTCCTGGCTCATCAGCCCCTACTTCTCGGTGGCAACACTATATACGTCTATAACGTTATATATACTAACCTAAAGATACCTAACATGTCGGATGTAATATTTTACTACATTCCTGGCACGTCGGCCCCTACTTCTCGGTGGGAACATTATATACGTCTATAACGTTATATACGCAAGCCTAAGGCAATCCTAACATGTCGAATGTAATATTGTCCAACATTCCTGGCGCCTCGGCCCCTACTTCTCGGTGGGAACATTATATACGTATATAACGTTATATATCCTAGCCTGAGGCAACCTAACATCTCGGATATAATATTTCACTACATTCCTGGCACGTCGGCCCCTACCTCTCGGTGGGAACATTATATACGTCTATAACGCTATATATGCAAGCCAAAGGCAATCCTAACATGTCGAATATAATATTTTCCAACATTCCTGGCGCGTCGGCCCCTACTTCTCGGTGGGAACATTATATACGTCTATAACGTTATATATCCTAGCCTGAGGCAACCTAACATCTCGGATGTAATATTTTACAACATTCCTGGCTCATCGGCCCCTACTTCTCGGTGGGAACAATATATACGTCTATAACGTCATATACCCTAACCTAAGGTAACCTAACACCTCGGATGTAATATTTTACTACATTCCCGGCACGTCGGGCCCTACTTCTCGGTGGGGACATTATATACGCCTATAACGCTATATATCCTAGCTTAGGGTAACCTAACTTGTCGAGCGTAATGTTCTACAACATTCCTGGCTCATCGGCCCCTCCTTCTCGGTGGCAACACTATATACGTCTATAAAGTTATATATACTAACTTAAGGCAACCTAACATCTCTACCGTAATATTTTACAACATTCCTGGCATGCAAGTCCCTACTTCTCTGTGGTAACATTATATACGGCTATAACGTTATATATCCTAGCCTAAGGTAACCTAACATTTCGGATGTAATATGTTACAACATTCCCCGCGCGTCGGCCCCTACTTCTTTGTCGGAACATTGTATACGTCTATAACGCTATATATCCTAGCTTAGGGTAACCTAATATGTCGAGCGTAATATTTTACAACATTCCTGGCTCGTCGGCCCCTACTTCTCGGTGGGAACATTATATACGTCTATAACGTTATATATGCAAGCCTAAGGCAATCCTAACATGTCGAATGTAATATTTTCCAACATTCGTGGCGCCTCGGCCCCTACTTCTCGGTGGGAACATTATATACGTCTATAACGTTATATATCCTAGCCTGAGGCAACCTAACATCTCGGATGTAATATTTTACAACATTCCTGGCTCATCGGCCCCTACTTCTCGGTGGGAACAATATATACGTCTGTAACGTTATATATCCTAGCCTGGGGCAACCTAACACCTCGGATGTAATATTTTACAACATTCCTGGCTCATCGGCCCCTACTTCTCGGTGGGAACAATATATACGTCTACAACGTTATATATCCTAACCTAAGGCAACCTAACACCTCGGATGTAATGTTTAACAACATTCCTGGCTCATCGGCCCCTACTTCTCGGTGGCAACGCTATATACGTCTATAACGTTATATATCCTAACCTAAGGCAACCTAACATCTCGGATGTAATATTTTACTACATTCCTGGCACGTCGGGCCCTACTTCTCGGTGGGGACATTATATATGTCTATAACGCTATATATCCTAGCCTAAGGTAACCTAACATGTCGAGCGTAATGTTCTACAACATTCCTGGCTCATCGGCCCCTCCTTCTCTGTGGCAACACTATATACGTCTATAACGTTATATATACTAACTTAAGGCAACCTAACATCTCTACCGTAATATTTTACAACATTCCTGGCATGCAAGTCCCTACTTCTCTGTGGTAACATTATATACGGCTATAACGTTATATATCCTAGCCTAAGGAAACCTAACATCTCGGATGTAATATGTTACAACATTCCCCGCGCGTCGGCCCCTACTTCTTTGTCGGAACATTGTACACGTCTATAACGCTATATATCCTAGCTTAGGGTAACCTAACATGTCGAGCGTAATATTTTACAACATTCCTGGCTCGTCGGCCCCTACTTCTCGGTGGGAACATTATATACGTCTATAACGTTATATATCCTAACCTAAGGCAACCTAACATGTCGAACGTAATATTTTACAACATTCCTGGCTCATCGGCCCCTCCTTCTCGGTGGCAACACTATATACGTCTATAACGTTATATATACTAACTTAAGGCAACCTAACATCTCTGCCGTAATATTTTACAACATTCCTGTCATGCAAGTCCCTACTTCTCTGTGGTAACATTATATACGGCTATAACGTTATATATCCTAGCCTAAGGAAACCTAACATCTCGGATGTAATATGTTACAACATTCCCCGCGCGTCGGCCCCTACTTCTTTGTCGGAACATTGTATACGTCTATAACGCTATATATCCTAGCTTAGGGTAACCTAACATGTCGAGCGTAATATTTTACAACATTCCTGGCTCGTCGGCCCCTACTTCTCGGTGGGAACATTATATACGTCTATAACGTTATATATCCTAGCCTGAGGCAACCTAACATCTCGGATGTAATATTTTACAACATTCCTGGCTCATCGGCCCCTACTTCTCGGTGGGAACAATATATACGTCTATAACGTCATATACCCTAACCTAAGGCAACCTAACACCTCGGATGTAATATTTTACTACATTCCTGGCACGTCGGGCCCTACATCTCGGTGGGGACATTATATACGCCTATAACGCTATATATCCTAGCCTAAGGTAACCTAACATGTCGAGCGTAATGTTCTACAACATTCCTGGCTCATAGGCCCCTCCTTCTCGGTGGCAACACTATATACGTCTATAAAGTTATATATACTAACTTAAGGCAACCTAACATTTCTACCGTAATATTTTACAACATTCCTGGTATGCAAGTCCCTACTACTCTGTGGTAACATTATATACGGCTATAACGTTATATATCCTAGCCTAAGGAAACCTAACATCTCGGATGTAATATGTTACAACATTCCTGGCTCATCGGCCCCTACTTCTCGGTGGGAACAATATATACGTCTATAACGTTATATATCCTAGCCTAAGGCAACCTAACATGTCGGATGTAATATTTTAGTACATTCCTGGCACGTCGGCCCCTACCTCTCGATGGGAACATTATATACGTCTATAACGCTATATATCCTAGCTTAAGGCAACCTAACGTGTCGAATGTAATATTTTACAACAGTCTTGGCTCGTCGGCACCTACTTCTCGGTGGGAACATTATATAAGTCAATAACGTTATATATCCTAACCTAAGGCAACCTAACATTTCGGGTGTAATATTTAACTACATTCCTGGCACGTCGGCCCCTACTTCTCTTTGGGAACATTATATACGTCTATAACGCTATATATCCTAGCCTAAGGCAACCTAATATTTCGAATGTAATATTTTATAACATTCCTGGCTAGTCGGCCCCCACTTCTCGGTGGGAACATTATATACATCTATAACGTAATATAACATAACCTAACCCATCTAGCCCCTCGCTGGTAATGTTTTACAGAAACTCCGTCGTGTCTGACCGTACCTCTCCGTAGGAACATTATATACGTCTATAACGTTATATATCCTAACCTAAGGCAACCTCACACCTCGGATGTAGTATTTTACAACATTCCAGGCGGGTCGGCCCCTACTTCTCGGTGGGCACATTATATACGTCTATTACGTAATATAACCTAACCTAACCCATCTGGAACCTCGCCGTTAATGTTTTACAGAATCCCGTTCGTGTCGTCCCCTATGTCTCGGTGGGGACATAATATACGTCTATAACGTTATACATCCTAACCTAAGGCAACCTTACGTGTCAGGTGTATTATTTTACACCATTCCTGGCGTGTCGGCCCCTACTTCTCGAGGGGAGCATTATATACGTCTATAATGTAACATAACCTAACCTAAACCATCTAGTCCCTCGCTGGTAATGTTTTTCAGAATCCCGTTCGTGTCGCCCCATACGCCTCGGTTGGTAAATTATGTATGTCTATAATGTTATATAGCCTAACTTAAGGCAACCTAACGTCTCGAATGCAGTATTTTACAACATATCTGGCAGGTTGGCCCATACCTCTCTGTTCGAACATTACATACGTCTATAACGTAATATAACCTAGCCTAACCCATCTAGCCTTTCGCTGGTAATGATTTACAGAATCCCGGTCGTGTCGGCCCGTACGTCTCTGTTGGGACATTATATACGTCTATACAGTTATATACCCTAACCTAAGGCAGCCTAACACCTCGGATGTAGTATCATACAACTATACTGGCATGTCGGCCCCTACTTCTCGGTGGGGACACTATATACGTCTATAACGTTATATATCCCAACCTAAGGCAACCTAACATCTCGAATGTAATATTTTACTACATTCCTGTCACGTCGGCCCCTACTTCTCGGTGGGAACATTATATAAGTCAATAACGTTGTATGTCCTAACTTGAGGCAACATAACATCTGGGATGTAATATTCCTGGCGTGTCGTCGCCTACTTCTGGATGGGGACATTATATACATCTATAATGTTATTCATCCTAACCTAAGGGAACCTAACATCTCGGGTGTAATATTTTACTACATTCCTGTCACGTCGGCCCCTACTTCTCGGTGGGAACATTATATACGTCTATAACGCTATATATCCTAGCTTAAGGCAACCTAACGTGTCGAATGTAATATTTTACAACAGTCTTGGCTCGTCGGCACCTACTTCTCGGTGGGAACATTATATAAGTCAATAACGTTATATATCCTAACCTAAGGCAACCTAACATTTCGGGTGTAATATTTAACTACATTCCTGTCACGTCGGCCCCTACTTCTCGGTGGGAACATTATATACGTCTATAACGCTATATATCCTAGCCTAAGGCAACCTAATATTTCGAATGTAATATTTTATAACATTCCTGGCTAGTCGGCCCCCACTTCTCGGTGGGAACATTATATACATCTATAACGTAATATAACATAACCTAACCCATCTAGCCCCTCGCTGGTAATGTTTTACAGAAACTCCATCGTGTCTGATCGTACCTCTCCGTAGGAACATTATATACGTCTATAACGTTATATATCCTAACCTAAGGCAACCTCACACCTCGGATGTAGTATTTTACAACATTCCAGGCGGGTCGGCCCCTACTTCTCGGTGGGCACATTATATACGTCTATTACGTAATATAACCTAACCTAACCCATCTGGAACCTCGCCGTTAATGTTTTACAGAATCCCGTTCGTGTCGTCCCCTATGTCTCGGTGGGGACATAATATACGTCTATAACGTTATACATCCTAACCTAAGGCAACCTTACGTGTCAGGTGTATTATTTTACACCATTCCTGGCGTGTCGGCCCCTACTTCTCGAGGGGAGCATTATATACGTCTATAATGTAACATAACCTAACCTAAACCATCTAGTCCCTCGCTGGTAATGTTTTTCAGAATCCCGTTCGTGTCGCCCCATACGCCTCGGTTGGTAAATTATGTATGTCTATAATGTTATATAGCCTAACTTAAGGCAACCTAACGTCTCGAATGCAGTATTTTACAACATATCTGGCAGGTTGGCCCATACCTCTCTGTTCGAACTATACATACGTCTATAACGTAATATAACCTAGCCTAACCCATCTAGCCTTTCGCTGGTAATGATTTACAGAATCCCGGTCGTGTCGGCCCGTACGTCTCTGTTGGGACATTATATACGTCTATACAGTTATATACCCTAACCTAAGGCAGCCTAACACCTCGGATGTAGTATCTTACAACTATACTGGCATGTCGGCCCCTACTTCTCGGTGGGGACACTATATACGTCTATAACGTTATATATCCCAACCTAAGGCAACCTAACATCTCGAATGTAATATTTTACTACATTCCTGTCACGTCGGCCCCTACTTCTCGGTGGGAACATTATATAAGTCAATAACGTTGTATGTCCTAACTTGAGGCAACATAACATCTGGGATGTAATATTCCTGGCGTGTCGTCGCCTACTTCTGGATGGGGACATTATATACATCTATAATGTTATTCATCCTAACCTAAGGGAACCTAACATCTCGGGTGTAATATTTTACAACATTCCTGAAGCGTCGGCCCCTATTTCTCGTTGGAAATATTATATACGTCTATAACGTTATATATCCTAGCCTAAGGCAACCTAACATGTCGAATGTAATATTTTACAACATTCTGGCGTGTCGTCGCCTGCTTTTCGAAGGTGACATTATATACGTCTATAACGTCTTATATCCTAACCTAACGCAACCTAACATCTGGGATGTAATATTTTACAACATTCCTGGCATGTCGGACCCTATGTCTCGGTGGGTACATTATATACGTCTATAACGTTGTATATACTCACCTAACGCAATCTAACATCTGGGATGTAATATTTTACAACATTCCTGGCATGCAAGTCCCTACTTCTCTGTGGTAACATTATATACGGCTATAACGTTATATATCCTAGCCTAAGGAAACCTAACATCTCGGACGTAATATGTTACAACATTCCCCGCGCGTCGGCCCCTACTTCTTTGTCGGAACATTGTATACGTCTATAACGCTATATATCCTAGCTTAGGGTAACCTAACATGTCGAGCGTAATATTTTACAACATTCCTGGCTCGTCGGCCCCTACTTCTCGGTGCGAACATTATATACGTCTATAACGTTATATATCCTAACCTAACGCAACCTAACATGTCGAACGTAATATTTTACAACATTCCTGGCTCAGGGGCCCCTAATTCTCGGTGGGAACAATATACACGTCTATAACGTTATATATCCTAACCTATGGCAACCTAACACCTCGGATGGTACGTTTTACAACATTCCTGGCTCATCAGCCCCTACTTCTCGGTGGCAACACTATATACGTCTATAACGTTATATATACTAACTTAAAGATACCTAACATCTCGGATGTAATATTTTACTACATTCCTGGCACGTCGGCCCCTACTTCTCGGTGGGAACATTATATACGTCTATAACGTAATATAACATAACCTAACCCATCTAGCCCCTCGCTGGTAATGTTTTGCAGAAACTCGGCCGTGTCGGACCGTACCTCTCCGTAGGAACATTATATACGTCTATAACGTTATATATCCTAACCTAAGGCAACCTCACACCTCGGATGTAGTATTTTACAACATTCCAGGCGGGTCGGCCCCTACTTCTCGGTGGGCACATTATATACGTCTATTACGTAATATAACCTAACCTAACCCATCTGGAACCTCGCCGTTAATGTTTTACAGAATCCCGTTCGTGTCGTCCCCTATGTCTCGGTGGGGACATAATATACGTCTATAACGTTGTACATCCTAACCTAAGGCAACCTTACGTGTCAGGTGTATTATTTTACACCATTCCTGGCGTGTCGGCCCCTACTTCTCGGGGGGAGCATTATATACGTCTATAATGTAACATAACCTAACCTAAACCATCTAGTCCCTCGCTGGTAATGTTTTTCAGAATCCCGTTCGTGTCGCCCCATACGCCTCGGTTGGTAAATTATGTATGTCTATAATGTTATATAGCCTAACTTAGGGCAACCTAACGTCTCGAATGCAGTATTTTACAACATATCTGGCAGGTTGGCCCATACCTCTCTGTTCGAACATTACATACGTCTATAACGTAATATAACCTAGCCTAACCCATCTAGCCTTTCGCTGGTAATGATTTACAGAATCCCGGTCGTGTCGGCCCGTACGTCTCTGTTGGGACATTATATACGTCTATACAGTTATATACCCTAACCTAAGGCAGCCTAACACCTCGGATGTAGTATCTTACAACTATACTGGCCTGTCGGCCCCTACTTCTCGGTGGGGACACTATATACGTCTATAACGTTATATATCCCAACCTAAGGCAACCTAGCATCTCGAATGTAGTATTTTACAACATTCCTGGCGTTACGGCTCCTACTTCTCGGTGGGAAAATGATATACTCCTATAACGTCGTATATCCTAACGCAAGGCAACCTAACATCTCGAATGTAATATTTTACTACATTCCTGTCCCGTCGGCCCCTACTTCTCGGTGGGAACATTATATAAGTCAATAACGTTGTATATCCTAACCTGAGGCAACATAACATCTGGGATGTAATATTTTACTACATTCCTGTCACGTCGGCCCCTACTTCTCGGTGGGAACATTATATACGTCTATAACGCTATATATCCTAGCTTAAGGCAACCTAACGTGTCGAATGTAATATTTTACAACAGTCTTGGCTCGTCGGCACCTACTTCTCGGTGGGAACATTATATAAGTCAATAACGTTATATATCCTAACCTAAGACAACCTAAAATTTCGGGTGTAATATTTAACTACATTCCTGGCACGTCGGCCCCTACTTCTCGGTGGGAACATTATATAAGTCAATAACGTTGTATATCCTAACCTAAGGCAACCTAACATCTCGGATGTAAAATTTTACTACATTCCTGGCACGTCGACCCTACTTCTCGGTGGGAACGTTATATACGTCTATAACGCTATATATCCTAGCCTAAGGCAATCTAACATGTCAAATGTAATATTTTAGAACATTCCTGACGCGTTGGCGCCTATTTCTCGCTGGGAACGCTATATAAGACAATAACGTTATATATCCTAACCTATGGCAACCTAACATCTCGAATGTAATATTTTACTACATTCCAGGCACGTCGGCTCCTACATCTCGGTGGGTACATTATATACGTCTATAACTTTATATATCCTAACGTAAGGCAACCTGACATGTCGAATGTAATATTTTACAACATTCCTGGCATGTCGGCACCTACTTCTCGGTGGGAACAGTATATACATCTATAACGTTATATATCCTAGCCTAAGGCAACCTAACATCTAAGATGTAATATTTTACTACATTCCTGGCGCGTCGGCACCTACTTCTCGGTGGGAACATTATATAAGTCAATAACGTTGTATATCCTAACCTAAGGCAACCTAACATCTCGGATGTAAAATTTTACTACATTCCTGGCACGTCGACCCTACTTCTCGGTGGGAACGTTATATACGTCTATAACGCTATATATCCTAGCCTAAGGCAACCTGACATGTCGAATGTAATATCTTACAACATTCCTGGCGCGTCGGCACCTACTTCTCGGTGGGAATATTATATACGTCTATAACGCTATATATCCTGACTTAAGGCAACCTAACATGTCGAATGTGATATTTTACAAGATTCCTGGCGCGTAGGCACCTACTTCTCGGTGGGAACAGTATATACGTCTATAACGTTATATATCCTAAACTAAGGCAACCTATCATCTCTACCGTAATATTTTACAACATTCCTGGCATGCAAGTTCCTAGTTCTCTGTGGTAACAATATATACGTCTATAACGCTATATAACCTAGCCTAAGGCAACCTAACTCGGCGAATGTAATATTTTACAACATTCCTGGCGTGTCGTCGCCTGCTTCTCGATGGGGACATTATATACATCTATAACGTTATATATCCTAACCTAAGGGAACCTATCACTTCGGGTGTAATATTTTACAACATTCCTGACGCGTCGGCCGCTATTTCTCGGTGGGAACATTCTATACGTCTATAACGTTGTATATCCTAATCTAACGCAACCTAACATCTGGGATGTAATATTTTAAAACATTCCTGGCATGTCGGTCCCTACATCTCGGTGGGAACATTATATACGTCTATAACGATATATATCCTAACCTAATGCAACCCAACATCTCGGATGTAATATTTTACAACATTCCTGGCGCTTCGGCTGCTACTTTTCGGTGGGAACATTATATACGTCTATAACGTTACATATCATAACGTATGGCAACATAACATCTCGGATGTTATATTTTACAACATTCCTGGCGTGTCGTCGCCTGCTTCCCGATGGGGACTTTATATACGTCTATAACGTTGTATATTCTAACCTAACGTAACCTAACATCTGGGATGTAATATTTTACAACATTCCTTGCGTGTCGTCGCCTACTTCTGGATGGGGACATTATATACATCTCTAACGTTATATATCCTAACCTAAGGGAACCTAACATCTGGGATGTAATATTATACAACATTCCAGGCATGTCGGTCCCTACTTCTCGGTGGGAACATTCTAGACGTCTATAACGTTGTATATCCTAACGTAAGGGAACCTAACATCTCGGGTGTAATATTTTACAACATTCCTCACGCGTTGGCCCCTATTTCTCGGTGGGAACATTATATACGTCTATAACGTTATATATCCTAGCCTAAGGCGACCTAAATTGTCGAACGTAATGTTTTACATCATTCCCGCTGTGTCGGCCCGTAGTTCTCGGTGGTAACAATACATACGACTATAACGGTATATATCCTAGCCTAAGTCAACCTAACATGTCGAATGTATTATTTTACCACATTCCTGGCTCGTTGGCCCCTACTTCTCGGTGGGAACATTATATATGTCTATAACGCTGTATGTCCTAGCCTGAAACAACCTAACATGTCGAATATAATATTTTACAATATTCCTGGCGCGTCGGCAACTACTTCTCGGTGGGAACTGTATATACGTCTATAACGTTATATATCCTAACCTAAGACAACCTAACATGTCGAATGTATTATTTTACCACATTCCTGGCTCGTTGGCCCCTACTTCTCGGTGGGAACATTATATACGTCTATAAAGTTATATCTCCTAACCTAAGGGAACCTAACGTCACGGATGTAATATTTTACTACATTCCTGGCTCGTCGGCCCCTACTTCTCGGTGGGAACATTATATACGTCTATAACGTTATTTATCCTAGCCTAAGGCAACCTAACATCTCGGATGTAATATTTTACAACATTCCTGGCGCGTCGGCATCTACTTCTCGGTGGGAACAGTATATAAGTCTATAACGTTACTTATCCTAGCCTAAGGCAACCTAACATCTCGGATGTAATATTTTACTACATTCCTGGCGCGCCGGCCCCTACTTCTCGCTGGGAACACTATATTCGTCTATACCGTTACACATCCTAGCCTAAGGCAACCTCACACCTCGGATGTAATATTTTACTACATTCCTGGCACGCCGGCCCCTACTTCTCGGTGGGAACATTATATACGTCTATAACGTTATATATCCTAGCCTAAGGCAAGCCTAACATCTCGGATGTAATATTTTTCAACATTCCTGGCGCGTCGGCACCTACTTATCGCTGGGAACAGTATATAAGTCTATAACGTTATATATCCCAACCTAAGGCAACCTAACATCGCGGATGTAATATTTTACTACATTCCTTGCTCGTCGGCCCCTACTTCTCGGTGGGAACATTATATATGTCTATAACATTACTTATCCTAGCCTAAGGCAACCTAACATCTCGGATGTTATATTTTACTACATTCCCGGCGCGCCGGCCCCTACTTCTCGGTGGGAACATTATATACGTCTAGAACGCTATATATCCTAGCCTAAGGCAAGCCTAACATCTCGGATGTAATATTTTTCAACATTCCTGGCGCGTCGGCACCTACTTTTCGGTGGGAACAGTATATAAGTCTATAACGTTATATATCCTAACCTAAGGCAACCTAACATCACGGATGTAATATTTTAATACATTCCTGGCTCGTCGGCCCCTACTTCTCGGTGGGAACATTATATACGTCTATAACGCTATATATCCTAGCCTAAGGCAACCTAACATCTCGGATGTAATGTTTTACTACATTCCTGGCGCGCCGGCCCTTACTTCTAGCTGGGAACACTATATTCGTCTATAACGTTACACATCCTAGCCTAAGGCAACCTAACATCTCGGATGTAGTATTTTACTACATTCCTGGCGCGCCGGCCCCTACTTCTCGGTGGGAACATTTTATATATCTATATCGCTATATATCATATCGTAAGGCAACCTAACATGTCGAGCATAATATTTTACTACATTCCTGGCGCGCCGGCCCCTACTTCTAGCTGGGAACACTATATTCGTCTATAACGTTACAGATCCTAGCCTAAGGCAACCTAACATCTCGGATGTAGTATTTTACTACATTCCTGGCACGTCGGCCACTACTTCTCGGTGGGAACATTATATAAGTCTATAACGCTATATATCCTAGCCTAAGGCAAAATATCATGTCGAATGTAATATTTTCAAACATTCCCGTCACTTCGGCACCTACTTCTCGGTGAGAACATTATATACGTCTATAACGTTATATATCCTAGCCTAAGGCAACCTAACATGTCGAATGTAATATTTTGCAACATTCTGGCGTGACGTCGCCTGCTTTTCGAAGGTCACATTATATACGTCTATAACGTCTTATATCCTAACGTAACGCAACCTAACATCTGGGATGTAATATTTTACAACATTCCTGGCATGTCGGACTCTATGTCTCGGTGGGTACATTATATACGTCTATAACGTTGTATATACTCACCTAACGCAATCTAACATCTGGGATGTAATATTTTAAAGCATTCCTGGCATGTCGGTCCCTACGTGTCGGTGGGTACATTAGATACGTCTATAACGATATATATCCTAACCTAAGACAACCTTACATCTCGGATCTAATATTTTACAACATTCCTGGCGTGTCGTCGCCTGCATCTCGATTGGGCCATTATATACGTCTATAACGATGTATATGCTAACCTAAGGCAACCTAACATCTCGAATGTAATATTTTACAACATTCCTGCAATGTCGGTACCTACTTCTCTGTGGGATCATTGTATAAGTCTATAACGATATATGTCCTAGCCTAATGCAACCTAACATATCGGATGTAATATTTTACAACATTCTGGCTTGTCGGTCCCCACGTCTCGATCTGGACATTATATACGTCTATAACGTTATACATCCTAACCTAAGGGTACCTAACATCTCGGGTGTAATATTTTACAACATTCCTGGAATTTCGGACCGTAGTTCTCGGTGGTAATATTATATACATCTATAACGTTATATATCCTAGCCTAAGGCAACCTAACATCTCGGATGTAATATTTGACAACATTCCTGGCGTGTTAGCCCGTACTTCTCGGTGGGAACATCATACACGTCTATAGCGATATATATACTAACCGAAGGCAACCTAATACCTCGGATGTAATATTTTGCAACATTCCTGGCGCGTCGGCTCCTACTTTTCGGTGGGAACATTATATACGTCTATAACGTTATATATCCTAAGGTAAGGCAACATAACATCTCGGATGTAATATTTTACAACATTCCTGGCGTGTCGTCGCCTGCTTCTCGATAGCGACATTATATACATCTGTAAGGTTGTATATGCTAACCTAAGGCAACCTAACGCCTCGGATGTAATATTTTACAACATTCCTGACAAGTCGGCCCCTATTCCTCGGTGGGAACACTATATACGTCTATAACGTTATATATCCTAGCCTAAGGCGACCTAACATGTCGAATGTAATATTTTACAACATTCCTGACGCGTCGGCTCCTATTTCTCGCTGGGAACGTTATATAAGACAATAACGTTATATATCCTAACCTGTGGCAACCTAACATCTCGGATGTAATATTTTACTACATTCCTGGCACGTCGGCTCATACATCTCGGTGGGAACATTATATACGTCTATAACATTATATATCCTAACGTAAGGCAACCTAACATCTCTACCGTAATATTTTACAACATTCCTGGCATGCAAGTGCCTAGTTCTCTATGGTAACATTATATACGTCTATAACGTTATATATCCTATCCTAAGGCAACCTAACATCTCGGATGTAATATTTTACTACATTCCTGGCAGGCCGGGCCCTACTCCTCGGTGGGAACATTATATACTTATATAACGCTATATATCCTAGCCTAAGGCAACCTAACATGTCGAATGTAATATTTTACAAGATTCCTGGCGCGTAGGCACCTACTTCTCGGTGGGAACAGTATATACGTCTATAACGTTATATATCCTAAACTAAGGCAACCTATCATCTCTACCGTAATATTTTACAACATTCCTGGCCTGCAAGTTCCTAGTTCTCTGTGGTAACAATATATACGTCTATAACGCTATATATCCTAGCCTAAGGCAACCTAACTCGTCGAATGTAATATTTTACAACATTCCTGGCGTGTCGTCGCCTGCTTCTCGATGGGGACATTATATACATCTATAACGTTATATATCCTAACCTAAGGGAACCTATCACTTCGGGTGTAATATTTTACAACATTCCTGACGCGTCGGCCGCTATTTCTCGGTGGGAACATTCTATACGTCTATAACGTTGTATATCCTAATCTAACGCAACCTAACATCTGGGATGTAATATTTTAAAACATTCCTGGCATGTCGGTCCCTACATCTCGGTGGGAACATTATATACGTCTATAACGATATATATCCTAACCTAATGCAACCCAACATCTCGGATGTAATATTTTACAACATTCCTGGCGCTTCGGCTGCTACTTTTCGGTGGGAACATTATATACGTCTATAACGTTACATATCATAACGTATGGCAACATAACATCTCGGATGTTATATTTTACAACATTCCTGGCGTGTCGTCGCCTGCTTCTCGATGGGGACTTTATATACGTCTATAACGTTGTATATTCTAACCTAACGTAACCTAACATCTGGGATGTAATATTTTACAACATTCCTTGCGTGTCGTCGCCTACTTCTGGATGGGGACATTATATACATCTCTAACGTTATATATCCTAACCTAAGGGAACCTAACATCTCGGGTGTAATATTTTACAACATTCCTGACGCGTCGGCCGCTATTTCTCGGTGGGAATATTGTATACGTCTATAACGTTATATATCCTAGCCTAAGGCAACCTAACATCTCGGATGTAATATTTGACAAGATTCCTGGCGTGTTAGCCCGCACTTCTCGGTGGGAACATCGTATACGTCTGTAGCGATATATATCCTGTCGTAAGGCAACATAACATCTCGGATGTAATATTTTACAACATTCCTGGCGGGTCGTCGCCTACTTCTCGATGGGGACATTATATACATCTATAACGTTGTATATCCTAACCTAGGGCAACCTAACACCTCGGATGTAATATTTTACAACATTCCTGGCATGTCGGACCCTACTTCTCGGTGGGAACATTCTATACGTCTATAACGTTGTATATCCTAACCTAAGGGAACCTAACATCTCGGGTGTAATATTTCAGAACATTCCTGACGCGTCGGTCCCTATTTCTCGGTGGGAACATTATATACGTCTATAACGTTATATATCCTAGTCTAAGGCAACCTAACTTGTAGAATGTAATATTTTACAACATTCCTGGCGTGTCGTCGCCTACTTCTCGATGGGGACATTATATCCATCGATAACGTTGTATATCCTAACTTAAGGCAACCTAACATCTCGGATGTAATATTTTACAACATTCCTGGCATGTCGGTCCCTACTGCTCGGTGGGAACATTCTATACGTCTATAACGTTGTATATCCTAACCTAACGCAACCTAACATCTGGGATGTAATATTATACAACATTCCAGGCATGTCGGTCCCTACTTCTCGGTGGGAACATTCTAGACGTCTATAACGTTGTATATCCTAACGTAAGGGAACCTAACATCTCGGGTGTAATATTTTACAACATTCCTCACGCGTTGGCCCCTATTTCTCGGTGGGAACATTATATACGTCTATAACGTTATATATCCTAGCCTAAGGCGACCTAAAATGTCGAACGTAATGTTTTACATCATTCCCGCTGTGTCGGCCCGTAGTTCTCGGTGGTAACAATACATACGACTATAACGGTATATATCCTAGCCTAAGTCAACCTAACATGTCGAATGTATTATTTTACCACATTCCTGGCTCGTTGGCCCCTACTTCTCGGTGGGAACATTATATATGTCTATAACGCTGTATGTCCTAGCCTGAGACAACCTAACATGTCGAATATAATATTTTACAATATTCCTGGCGCGTCGGCAACTACTTCTCGGTGGGAACTGTATATACGTCTATAACGTTATATATCCTAACCTAAGACAACCTAACATGTCGAATGTATTATTTTACCACATTCCTGGCTCGTTGGCCCCTACTTCTCGGTGGGAACATTATATACGTCTATAAAGTTATATCTTCTAACCTAAGGGAACCTAACATCACGGATGTAATATTTTACTACATTCCTGGCTCGTCGGCCCCTACTTCTCGGTGGGAACATTATATACGTCTATAACGTTACTTATCCTAGCCTAAGGCAACCTAACATCTCGGATGTAATATTTTACAACATTCCTGGCGCGTCGGCACCTACTTCACGGTGGGAACATTATATACGTCTATAACGCTATATATCCTAGCCTAAGGCAACCTAACATCTCGGATGTAATATTTTAATACATTCCTGGCGCGCCGGCCCCTACTTCTCGCTGGGAACACTATATTCGTCTATACCGTTACACATCCTAGCCTAAGGCAACCTCACATCTCGGATGTAATATTTTACTACATTCCTGGCACGCCGGCCCCTACTTCTCGGTGGGAACATTATATACGTCTATAACGTTATATATCCTAGCCTAAGGCAAGCCTAACATCTCGGATGTAATATTTTTCAACATTCCTGGCGCGTCGGCACCTACTTATCGCTGGGAACAGTATATAAGTCTATAACGTTATATATCCCAACCTAAGGCAACCTAACATCGCGAATGTAATATTTTACTACATTCCTTGCTCGTCGGCCCCTACTTCTCGGTGGGAACATTATATATGTCTATAACATTACTTATCCTAGCCTAAGGCAACCTAACATCTCGGATGTTATATTTTACTACATTCCCGGCGCGCCGGCCCCTACTTCTCGGTGGGAACATTATATACGTCTAGAACGCTATATATCCTAGCCTAAGGCAAGCCTAACATCTCGGATGTAATATTTTTCAACATTCCTGGCGCGTCGGCACCTACTTTTCGGTGGGAACAGTATATAAGTCTATAACGTTATATATCCTAACCTAAGGCAACCTAACATCACGGATGTAATATTTTAATACATTCCTGGCTCGTCGGCCCCTACTTCTCGGTGTGAACATTATATACGTCTATAACGCTATATATCCTAGCCTAAGGCAACCTAACATCTCGGATGTAATATTTTACTACATTGCTGGCGCGCCGGCCCCTACTTCTAGCTGGGAACACTATATTCGTCTATAACGTTACACATCCTAGCCTAAGGCAACCTAACATCTCGGATGTAGTATTTTACTACATTCCTGGCGCGCCGGCCCCTACTTCTCGGTGGGAACATTTTATATATCTATATCGCTATATATCATAACGTAAGGCAACCTAACATGTCGAGCATAATATTTCACAACATTGCTGGCGCGTCGGCATCTACTTCTCGGAGGGGACAGTATATAAGTCTATAACGTTATATATCCTAGCCTAAGGCAACCTAACTTCTCGGATGGAATATTTTACTACATTCCCGGCGCGCCGGCCCCTACTTCTCGGTGGGAACATTATATACGTCTATAACGTTATATATCCTAGCCTAAGGCAAGCCTAACATCTCGGATGTAATATTTTTCAACATTCCTGGCGCGTCGGCACCTACTTATCGCTGGGAACAGTATATAAGTCTATAACGTTATATATCCCAACCTAAGGCAACCTAACATCGCGGATGTAATATTTTACTACATTCCTTGCTCGTCGGCCCCTACTTCTCGGTGGGAACATTATACATGTCTATAACATTACTTATCCTAGCCTAAGGCAACCTAACATCTCGGATGTTATATTTTACTACATTCCCGGCGCGCCGGCCCCTACTTCTCGGTGGGAACATTATATACGTCTATAACGTTATATATCCTAGCCTAAGGCAAACCTAACATCTCGGATGTAATATTTTACAACATTCCTGGCGCGTCGGCATCTACTTCTCGGTGGGAGCAGTATATAAGTCTATAACGTTATATATCCTAACCTAAGGCAACCTAACATCACGGATGTAATATTTTAATGCATTCCTGGCTCGTCGGCCCCTACTTCTCGGTGGGAACATTATATACGTCTATAACGCTATATATCCTAGCCTAAGGCAACCTAACATCTCGGATGTAATATTTTACTACATTCCTGGCGCGCCGGCCCCTACTTCTCGCTGGGAACACTATATTCGTCTATAACGTTACACATCCTAGCCTAAGGCAACCTAACATGTCGAATGTAATATTTTGCAACATTCTGGCGTGACGTCGCCTGCTTTTCGAAGGTGACGTTATATACGTCTATAACGTCTTATATCCTAACGTAACGCAACCTAACATCTGGGATGTAATATTTTACAACATTCCTGGCATGTCGGACCCTATGTCTCGGTGGGTACATTATATACGTCTATAACGTTGTATATACTCACCTAACGCAATCTAACATCTGGGATGTAATATTTTAAAGCATTCCTGGCATGTCGGTCCCTACGTCTCGGTGGGAACATTATATACGTCTATAACGATATATATCCTAACCTAAGACAACCTTACATCTCGAATCTAATATTTTACAACATTCCTGGCGTGTCGTCGCCTGCTTCTCGATGGGGACATTATATACGTCTATAACGATGTATATGCTAACCTAAGGCAACCTAACATCTCGAATGTAATATTTTACAACATTCCTGCAATGTCGGTACCTACTTCTCTGTGGGATCATTGTATACGTCTATAACGATATATGTCCTAGCCAAATGCAACCTAACATATCGGATGTAATATTTTACAACATTCTGGCTTGTCGGTCCCCACGTCTCGATCTGGACATTATATACGTCTATAACGTTATACATCCTAACCTAAGGGTACCTAACATCTCGGGTGTAATATTTTACAACATTCCTGGCATTTCGGCCCGTAGTTCTCGGTGGTAATATTATATACATCTATAACGTTATATATCCTAGCCCAAGGCAACCTAACATCTCGGATGTAATATTTGACAACATTCCTGGCGTGTTAGCCCGTACTTCTCGGTGGGAACATCATACACGTCTATAGCGATATATATCCTAACCGAAGGCAACCTAATATCTCGGATGTAATATTTTACAACATTCCTGGCGCGTCGGCTCCTACTTTTCGGTGGGAACATTATATACGTCTATAACGTTATATATCCTAACATAAGGCAACATAACATCTCGGATGTAATATTTTACAACATTCCTGGCGTGTCGTCGCCTGCTTCTCGATAGCGACATTATATACATCTGTAAGGTTGTATATGCTAACCTAAGGCAACCTAACGTCTCGGATGTAATATTTTACAACATTCCTGACAAGTCGGCCCCTATTCCTCGGTGGGTACACTATATACGTCTATAACGTTATATATCCTAGCCTAAGGCGACCTAACATGTCGAATGTAATATTTTGCAACATTCCTGACGCGTCGGCTCCTATTTCTCGCTGGGAACGTTAAATAAGACAATAACGTTATATATCCTAACCTGTGGCAACCTAACATCTCGGATGTAATATTTTACTACATTCCTGGCACGTCGGCTCATACATCTCGGTGGGAACATTATATACGTCTATAACATTATATATCCTAACGTAAGGCAACCTAACATCTCTACCGTAATATTTTACAACATTCCTGGCATGCAAGTGCCTAGTTCTCTATGGTAACATTATATACGTCTATAACGTTATATATCCTAGCCTAAGGCAACCTAACTCGTCGAATGTAATATTTTACAACATTCCTGGCGTGTCGTCGCCTGCTTCTCGATGGGGACATTATATACATCTATAACGTTATATATCCTAACCTAAGGGAACCTATCACTTCGGGTGTAATATTTTACAACATTCCTGACGCGTCGGCCGCTATTTCTCGGTGGGAACATTCTATGCGTCTATAACGTTGTATATCATAATCTAACGCAACCTAACATCTGGGATGTAATATTTTAAAACATTCCTGGCATGTCGGTCCCTACATCTCGGTGGGAACATTATATACGTCTATAACGATATATATCCTAACCTAATGCAACCCAACATCTCGGATGTAATATTTTACAACATTCCTGGCGCTTCGGCTGCTACTTTTCGGTGGGAACATTATATACGTCTATAACGTTACATATCATAACGTATGGCAACATAACATCTCGGATGTTATATTTTACAACATTCCTGGCGTGTCGTCGCCTGCTTCTCGATGGGGACTTTATATACGTCTATAACGTTGTATATTCTAACCTAACGCAACCTAACATCTCGGGTGTAATATTTTACAACATTCCTGACGCGTCGGCCGCTATTTCTCGGTGGGAATATTGTATACGTCTATAACGTTATATATCCTAGCCTAAGGCAACCTAACATCTCGGATGTAATATTTGACAAGATTCCTGGCGTGTTAGCCCGCACTTCTCGGTGGGAACATCGTATACGTCTATAGCGATATATATCCTGTCGTAAGGCAACATAACATCTCGGATGTAATATTTTACAACATTCCTGGCGGGTCGTCGCCTACTTCTCGATGGGGACATTATATACATCTATAACGTTGTATATCCTAACCTAGGGCAACCTAACACCTCGGATGTAATATTTTACAACATTCCTGGCATGTCGGACCCTACTTCTCGGTGGGAACATTCTATACGTCTATAACGTTGTATATCCTAACCTAAGGGAACCTAACATCTCGGGTGTAATATTTCAGAACATTCCTGACGCGTCGGTCCCTATTTCTCGGTGGGAACATTATATACGTCTATAACGTTATATATCCTAGTCTAAGGCAACCTAACTTGTAGAATGTAATATTTTACAACATTCCTGGCGGGTCGTCGCCTACTTCTCGATGGGGACATTATATACATCTATAACGTTGTATATCCTAACCTAGGGCAACCTAACACCTCGGATGTAATATTTTACAACATTCCTGGCATGTCGGACCCTACTTCTCGGTGGGAACATTCTATACGTCTATAACGTTGTATATCCTAACCTAAGGGAACCTAACATCTCGGGTGTAATATTTCAGAACATTCCTGACGCGTCGGTCCCTATTTCTCGGTGGGAACATTATATACGTCTATAACGATATATATCCTAGTCTAAGGCAACCTAACTTGTAGAATATAATATTTTACAACATTCCTGGCGTGTCGTCGCCTACTTCTCGATGGGGACATTATATCCATCGATAACGTTGTATATCCTAACTTAAGGCAACCTAACATCTCGGATGTAATATTTTACTACATTCCCGGCGCGCCGGCCCCTACTTCTCGGTGGGAACATTATATACGTCTATAACGTTATATATCCTAGCCTAAGGCAAGCCTAACATCTCGGATGTAATATTTTTCAACATTCCTGGCGCGTCGGCACCTACTTATCGCTGGGAACAGTATATAAGTCTATAACGTTATATATCCCAACCTAAGGCAACCTAACATCGCGGATGTAATATTTTACTACATTCCTTGCTCGTCGGCCCCTACTTCTCGGTGGGAACATTATACATGTCTATAACATTACTTATCCTAGCCTAAGGCAACCTAACATCTCGGATGTTATATTTTACTACATTCCCGGCGCGCCGGCCCCTACTTCTCGGTGGGGACATTATATACGTCTATAACGTTATATATCCTAGCCTAAGGCAAACCTAACATCTCGGATGTAATATTTTACAACATTCCTGGCGCGTCGGCATCTACTTCTCGGTGGGAGCAGTATATAAGTCTATAACGTTATATATCCTAACCTAAGGCAACCTAACATCACGGATGTAATATTTTAATGCATTCCTGGCTCGTCGGCACCTACTTCACGGTGGGAACATTATATACGTCTATAACGCTATATATCCTAGCCTAAGGCAACCTAACATCTCGGATGTAATATTTTAATACATTCCTGGCGCGCCGGCCCCTACTTCTCGCTGGGAACACTATATTCGTCTATAACGTTACACATCCTAGCCTAAGGCAACCTAACATCTCGGATGTAGTATTTTACTACATTCCTGGCACGTCGGCCACTACTTCTCGGTGGGAACATTATATAAGTCTATAACGCTATATATCCTAGCCTAAGGCAAAATATCATGTCGAATGTAATATTTTCAAACATTCCCGTCACTTCGGCACCTACTTCTCGGTGAGAACATTATATACGTCTATAACGTTATATATCCTAGCCTAAGGCAACCTAACATCTCGGATGTAACATTTTACTATATTCCTGGCGCGCCTTCCCCTACTTCTCGCTGGGAACATTATATACGTCTAGAACGCTATATATCCTACCCTAAGGCAACCTAACATCTCGGATGTGATATTTTACTACATTCCTGGCGCGCCGGCCCCTACTTCTCGGTGGGAACATTATATACGTCTATAACGTTATATATCCTAGCCTAAGGCAAGCCTAACATCTCGGATGTAATATTTTTCAACATTCCTGGCGCGTCGGCACCTACTTATCGCTGGGAACAGTATATAAGTCTATAACGTTATATATCCTAGCCTAAGGCAACCTAACATGTCGAATGTAATATTTTACAACATTCCTGGCGCGCCGGCCCCTACTTCTCGGTGGCAACATTATATACGTCTATATCGCTATATATCATACCGTAAGGCAACCTAACATGTCGAGCGTAATATTTTACTACATTCCTGGCACGTCTGCCCCTACTTTTCGGTGGGAACATTATATACGTCTATAACGCCATATATCCTAACCTAAGGCAACCAAAAATGTCGAGCGTAATATTTTATAACATTCCTGACTCGTAGGACCCTACTTCTCGGTGGGAACATTATATACGTCTATAACGTTATATATCCTAACCTAAGAGAACCTAACATGTCGAATGTAATATTTTACAGCAATCCTGGCGCGTCGGCCCCTACTTCTCGGTGGGAACATTATATACGTCTATAACGCTATATATCCTAGCCTAAGGCAACCTAACACCTCGGATGTAATGTTTTACAACATTCCTGGCGTGTCTGCCCCTATTTCTGGGTGGGAACATTATATACGTCTATAACGTGATATATCCTAGCCTATGGCAATCCTAACATCTCGGATGTAATATTTGACAACATTCCTGGCGTGTAGGCCCGTACTTCTCGGTGGGAATATCATATACGTCTATAACGTTATACATCCTAGCGTAAGGCAATCCTAACATGTCGAATGTAATATTTTACAGCAATCCTGGCGCGTCGGCCCCTACTTCTCGGTGGGAACATTATATACGTCTATAACGCTATATATCCTAGCCTAAGGCAACCTAACACCTCGGATGTAATGTTTTACAACATTCCTGGCGTGTCTGCCCCTATTTCTGGGTGGGAACATTATATACGTCTATAACGTGATATATCCTAGCCTATGGCAATCCTAACATCTCGGAAGTAATATTTTATAACATTCCTGGCGCGCCGGCCCATACTTCTCGGTGGGAACATTATATACGTCTATATCGCTATATATCATAACGTAAGGCAACCTAACATGTCGAGCGTAATATTTTACAACATTCCTGGCTCGTCGGCCCCTACTTCTCAGTGGGAACATTATATACGTCTATAACGTTATATATCCTAACCTAAGAGAACCTAACATCTCGGATGTAATATTTGACAACATTCCTGGCGTGTAGGCCCGTACTTCTCGGTGGGAATATCATATACGTCTATAACGTTATACATCCTAGCGTAAGGCAATCCTAACATGTCGAATGTAATATTTTACAGCAATCCTGGCGCTTCGGCCCCTACTTCTCGGTGGCAACATTATATATGTCTATAACGCTATATATCCTAGCCTAAGGCAACCTAACACCTCGGATGTAATGTTTTACAACATTCCTGGCGTGTCGGCCCCTATTTCTCGGTGGGAACATTATATACGTCTATAACGTGATATATCCTAGCCTAAGGCAATCCTAACATCTCGGAAGTAATATTTTACAACATTCCTGGCGCGTCGGCATCTACTTCTCGGTGGAAACATTATATACGTCTAAAACACTATATATCCTAGCTTAAGGCAACCTAACATGTCGAATGTAATATTTTACAACATTCCTGGCGCATCGGCACCTACTTCTCGGTGGGAACAGTATATCCGTCTATAACGTTATGTATCCTAGCCTAAGGCAATTCTAACATCTCGGATGTAATATTTTACAACACTCCTGGCGCGTCGGCACCTACTTCTCGGAGGGAACAGTATATAAATCTATAACGTTATATATCCTAGCCTAAGGCAACCTAACATGTCGAATGTAATATTTTACAACATTCCTGGCGCGTCGGCACCTACTTCTCGGTGGGAACAGTATATACGTCTATAACGTTATATATCCTAGCCTAAGGCAAACCTAACATGTCAAATGTAAAATTTTACAACATTCCTGGCGCGTCGGTCCCTATTTCTCGGTGGGAACATTATATAAGTCAATAACGTTATATATCCTAACCTAATGCAACCTAACGTCTCGGATGTAATATTTTACTACATTCCTGGCACGTCGGCCACTACTTCTCGGTGGGAACATTATATAAGTCTATAACGCTATATATCCTAGCCTAAGGCAACTTAACACCTCGGATGTAATGTTTTACAACATTCCTGGCGTGTCGGCCCCTATTTCTCGGTGGGAACATTATATACGTCTATAACGTGATATATCCTAGCCTAAGGCCATCCTAACATCTCGGAAGTAATATTTTAGAACATTCCTGGCGTGTAGGCCCGTAATTCTCGGTGGGAATATCATATACGTATATAACGTTATACATCCTAGCGTAAGGCAATCCTAATATGTCGAATGTAATATTTTACAGCAATCCTGGCGCGTCGGCCCCTACTTCTCGGTGGCAACATTATATATGTCTATAACGCTATATATCCTAGCCTAAGGCAACCTAACACCTCGGATGTAATGTTTTACAACATTCCTGGCGTGTCGGCCCCTATTTCTCGGTGGGAACATTATATACGTCTATAACGTGATATATCCTAGCCTAAGGCAATCCTAACATCTCGGAAGTAATATTTTACAACATTCCTGGCGCGTCGGCATCTACTTCTGGGTGGAAACATTATATACGTCTAAAACACTATATATCCTAGCTTAAGGCAACCTAACATGTCGAGCGTAATATTTTACTACATTCCTGGCACGTCTGCTCCTACTTTTCGGTGGGAACATTATATACGTCTATAACGCCATATATCCTAACCTAAGGCAACCAAAAATGTCGAGCGTAATATTTTATAACGTTCCTGACTCGTAGGACCCTACTTCTCGGTGGGAACATTATATACGTCTATAACGTTATATATCCTAACCTAAGAGAACCTAACATGTCGAATGTAATATTTTACAGCAATCCTGGCGCGTCGGCCCCTACTTCTCGGTGGGAACATTATATACGTCTATAACGCTATATATCCTAGCCTAAGGCAACCTAACACCTCGGATGTAATGTTTTACAACATTCCTGGCGTGTCTGCCCCTATTTCTGGGTGGGAACATTACATACGTCTATAACGTGATATATCCTAGCCTATGGCAATCCTAACATCTCGGATGTAATATTTGACAACATTCCTGGCGTGTAGGCCCGTACTTGTCGGTGGGAATATCATATACGTCTATAACGTTATACATCCTAGCGTAAGGCAATCCTAACATGTCGAATGTAATATTTTACAGCAATCCTGGCGCGTCGGCCCCTACTTCTCGGTGGGAACATTATATACGTCTATAACGCTATATATCCTAGCCTAAGGCAACCTAACACCTCGGATGTAATGTTTTACAACATTCCTGGCGTGTCTGCCCCTATTTCTGGGTGGGAACATTATATACGTCTATAACGTGATATATCCTAGCCTATGGCAATCCTAACATCTCGGAAGTAATATTTTATAACATTCCTGGCGCGCCGGCCCATACTTCTCGGTGGGAACATTATATACGTCTATATCGCTATATATCATAACGTAAGGCAACCTAACATGTCGAGCGTAATATTTTACAACATTCCTGGCTCGTCGGCCCCTACTTCTCAGTGGGAACATTATATACGTCTATAACGTTATATATCCTAACCTAAGAGAACCTAACATCTCGGATGTAATATTTGACAACATTCCTGGCGTGTAGGCCCGTACTTCTCGGTGGGAATATCATATACGTCTATAACGTTATACATCCTAGCGTAAGGCAATCCTAACGTGTCGAATGTAATATTTTACAGCAATCCTGGCGCGTCGGCCCCTACTTCTCGGTGGCAACATTATATATGTCTATAACGCTATATATCCTAGCCTAAGGCAACCTAACACCTCGGATGTAATGTTTTACAACATTCCTAGCGTGTCGGCCCCTATTTCTCGGTGGGAACACTATATACGTCTATAACGTGATATATCCTAGCCTAAGGCAATCCTAACATCTCGGAAGTAATATTTTACAACATTCCTGGCGCTTCGGCATCTACTTCTCGGTGGAAACATTATATACGTCTAAAACACTATATATCCTAGCTTAAGGCAACCTAACATGTCGAATGTAATATTTTACAACATTCCTGGCGCATCGGCACCTACTTCTCGGTGGGAACAGTATATACGTCTATAACGTTATGTATCCTAGCCTAAGGCAATTCTAACATCTCGGATGTAATATTTTACAACACTCCTGGCGCGTCGGCACCTACTTCTCGGAGGGAACAGTATATAAATCTATAACGTTATATATCCTAGCCTAAGGCAACCTAACATGTCGAATGTAATATTTTACAACATTCCTGGCGCGTCGGCACCTACTTCTCGGTGGGAACAGTATATACGTCTATAACGTTATATATCCTAGCCTAAGGCAAACCTAACATGTCAAATGTAAAATTTTACAACATTCCTGGCGCGTCGGTCCCTATTTCTCGGTGGGAACATTATATAAGTCAATAACGTTATATATCCTAACCTAATGCAACCTAACATCTCGGATGTAATATTTTACAGTAATCCTGGCGCGTCGGCCCCTACTTCTCGGTGGGAACATTATATACGTCTATAACGCTATATATCCTAGCCTAAGGCAACCTAACACCTCGGATATAATGTTTTACAACATTCCTGGCGTGTCGGCCCCTATTTCTGGGTGGGAACATTATATACGTCTATAACGTGATACATCCTAGCCTATGGCAATCCTAACATCTCGGAAGTAATATTCTATAACATTCCTGGCGCGCCGGCCCCTACTTCTCGGTGGGAACATTATATACGTCTATATCGCTATATATCATAACGTAAGGCAACCTAACATGTCGAGCGTAATATTTTACAACATTCCTGGCTCGTCGGCCCCTACTTCTCGGTGGGAACATTATATACGTCTATAACGTTATATATCCTAACCTAAGAGAACCTAACATCTCGGATGTAATATTTGACAACATTCCTGGCGTGTAGGCCCGTACTTCTCGGTGGGAATATCATATACGTCTATAACGTTATACATCCTAGCGTAAGGCAATCCTAACATGTCGAATGTAATATTTTACAGCAATCCTGGCGCGTCGGCCCCTACTTCTCGGTGGCAACATTATATATGTCTATAACGCTATATATCCTAGCCTAAGGCAACCTAACACCTCGGATGTAATGTTTTACAACATTCCTGGCGTGTCGGCCCCTATTTCTCGGTGGGAACATTATATACGTCTATAACGTGATATATCCTAGCCTAAGGCAATCCTAACATCTCGGAAGTAATATTTTACAACATTCCTGGCGCGTCGGCATCTACTTCTCGGTGGAAACATTATATACGTCTAAAACACTATATATCCTAGCTAAAGGCAACCTAACATGTCGAGCGTAATATTTTACTACATTCCTGGCACGTCTGCTCCTACTTTTCGGTGGGAACATTATATACGTCTATAACGCCATATATCCTAACCTAAGGCAACCAAAAATGTCGAGCGTAATATTTTATAACATTCCTGACTCGTAGGACCCTACTTCTCGGTGGGAACATTATATACGTCTATAACGTTATATATCCTAACCTAAGAGAACCTAACATGTCGAATGTAATATTTTACAGCAATCCTGGCGCGTCGGCCCCTACTTCTCGGTGGGAACATTATATACGTCTATAACGCTATATATCCTAGCCTAAGGCAACCTAACACCTCGGATGTAATGTTTTACAACATTCCTGGCGTGTCTGCCCCTATTTCTGGGTGGGAACATTATATACGTCTATAACGTGATATATCCTAGCCTATGGCAATCCTAACATCTCGGATGTAATATTTGACAACATTCCTGGCGTGTAGGCCCGTACTTCTCGGTGGGAATATCATATACGTCTATAACGTTATACATCCTAGCGTAAGGCAATCCTAACATGTCGAATGTAATATTTTACAGCAATCCTGGCGCTTCGGCCCCTACTTCTCGGTGGCAACATTATATATGTCTATAACGCTATATATCCTAGCCTAAGGCAACCTAACACCTCGGATGTAATGTTTTACAACATTCCTGGCGTGTCGGCCCCTATTTCTCGGTGGGAACATTATATACGTCTATAACGTGATATATCCTAGCCTAAGGCAATCCTAACATCTCGGAAGTAATATTTTACAACATTCCTGGCGCGTCGGCATCTACTTCTCGGTGGAAACATTATATACGTCTAAAACACTATATATCCTAGCTTAAGGCAACCTAACATGTCGAATGTAATATTTTACAACATTCCTGGCGCATCGGCACCTACTTCTCTGTGGGAACAGTATATCCGTCTATAACGTTATGTATCCTAGCCTAAGGCAATTCTAACATCTCGGATGTAATATTTTACAACACTCCTGGCGCGTCGGCACCTACTTCTCGGAGGGAACAGTATATAAATCTATAACGTTATATATCCTAGCCTAAGGCAACCTAACATGTCGAATGTAATATTTTACAACATTCCTGGCGCGTCGGCACCTACTTCTCGGTGGGAACAGTATATACGTCTATAACGTTATATATCCTAGCCTAAGGCAAACCTAACATGTCAAATGTAAAATTTTACAACATTCCTGGCGCGTCGGTCCCTATTTCTCGGTGGGAACATTATATAAGTCAATAACGTTATATATCCTAACCTAATGCAACCTAACATCTCGGATGTAATATTTTACTACATTCCTGGCACGTCGGCCACTACTTCTCGGTGGGAACATTATATAAGTCTATAACGCTATATATCCTAGCCTAAGGCAACTTAACACCTCGGATGTAATGTTTTACAACATTCCTGGCGTGTCGGCCCCTATTTCTCGGTGGGAACATTATATACGTCTATAACGTGATATATCCTAGCCTAAGGCCATCCTAACATCTCGGAAGTAATATTTTACAACATTCCTGGCGTGTAGGCCCGTAATTCTCGGTGGGAATATCATATACGTATATAACGTTATACATCCTAGCGTAAGGCAATCCTAACATGTCGAATGTAATATTTTACAGCAATCCTGGCGCGTCGGCCCCTACTTCTCGGTGGCAACATTATATATGTCTATAACGCTATATATCCTAGCCTAAGGCAACCTAACACCTCGGATGTAATGTTTTACAACATTCCTGGCGTGTCGGCCCCTATTTCTCGGTGGGAACATTATATACGTCTATAACGTGATATATCCTAGCCTAAGGCAATCCTAACATCTCGGAAGTAATATTTTACAACATTCCTGGCGCGTCGGCATCTACTTCTGGGTGGAAACATTATATACGTCTAAAACACTATATATCCTAGCTTAAGGCAACCTAACATGTCGAGCGTAATATTTTACTACATTCCTGGCACGTCTGCTCCTACTTTTCGGTGGGAACATTATATACGTCTATAACGCCATATATCCTAACCTAAGGCAACCAAAAATGTCGAGCGTAATATTTTATAACATTCCTGACTCGTAGGACCCTACTTCTCGGTGGGAACATTATATACGTCTATAACATTATATATCCTAACCTAAGAGAACCTAACATGTCGAATGTAATATTTTACAGCAATCCTGGCGCGTCGGCCCCTACTTCTCGGTGGGAACATTATATACGTCTATAACGCTATATATCCTAGCCTAAGGCAACCTAACACCTCGGATGTAATGTTTTACAACATTCCTGGCGTGTCTGCCCCTATTTCTGGGTGGGAACATTACACACGTCTCTAACGTGATATATCCTAGCCTATGGCAATCCTAACATCTCGGATGTAATATTTGACAACATTCCTGGCGTGTAGGCCCGTACTTGTCGGTGGGAATATCATATACGTCTATAACGTTATACATCCTAGCGTAAGGCAATCCTAACATGTCGAATGTAATATTTTACAGCAATCCTGGCGCGTCGGCCCCTACTTCTCGGTGGGAACATTATATACGTCTATAACGCTATATATCCTAGCCTAAGGCAACCTAACACCTCGGATGTAATGTTTTACAACATTCCTGGCGTGTCGGCCCCTATTTCTGGGTGGGAACATTATATACGTCTATAACGTGATACATCCTAGCCTATGGCAATCCTAACATCTCGGAAGTAATATTCTATAACATTCCTGGCGCGCCGGCCCCTACTTCTCGGTGGGAACATTATATACGTCTATATCGCTATATATCATAACGTAAGGCAACCTAACATGTCGAGCGTAATATTTTACAACATTCCTGGCTCGTCGGCCCCTACGTCTCGGTGGGAACATTATATACGTCTATAACGTTATATATCCTAACCTAAGAGAACCTAACATCTCGGATGTAATATTTGACAACATTCCTGGCGTGTAGGCCCGTACTTCTCGGTGGGAATATCATATACGTCTATAACGTTATACATCCTAGCGTAAGGCAATCCTAACATGTCGAATGTAATATTTTACAGCAATCCTGGCGCGTCGGCCCCTACTTCTCGGTGGCAACATTATATATGTCTATGACGCTATATATCCTAGCCTAAGGCAACCTAACACCTCGGATGTAATGTTTTACAACATTCCTGGCGTGTCGGCCCCTATTTCTCGGTGGGAACATTATATACGTCTATAACGTGATATATCCTAGCCTATGGCAATCCTAACATCTCGGAAGTAATATTTTGCAACATTCCTGGCGCGTCGGCATCTACTTCTCGGTGGGAACAGTATATAAGTCTATAACGTTACTTATCCTAGTCTAAGGCAACCTAACATCTCGGATGTAATATTTTACTACATTCCTGGCTCGTCGGCCCCTACTTCGTGGTGGTAACATTATATACGTCTTTAACGTTATATATCCTAGCCTAAGGCAACCTAACATCTCGGATGTATTATTTTACAACGTTCCGGGCATGTCGGTCCCTACTTCTCGGTGGGAACATTATATACGTCTATAACGTTATATATCATAACCTAAGGGAGCCTAACGTCTCGGGTGTAATATTTTACAAAATTCGTGACGCGCCGGCCCCTATTTCTCGGTGGGAACATGATATACGTCTATAACGATATATATCCTAGCCTAAGGCGACCTATCATATCGAATGTAATATTTTACATCATTCCTGGCGTGTCGGCACGTAGTTCTCGGTGGTAACATTATATACGTCTATAACGTTAGATATCCTCGCCTAAGGCAACCTAACATGTCGAATGTAATATTTTACAACATTCCTGACGTGTAGTCGCCTGCTTATCGATGGGGACACTATATACGTCTAGAACGTTGTATATCCTAACCTAACGCAACCTAACATCTCGGATGTAATATATGACACCATTCCTGGCGTGTCGGACCGTACTTCTCGGTGGGAACATCATATACGTCTATAACGCTATATATCATAACCTGAGGCAAACTAACCTCTATAACGTAACATTTTACAACATTCCTGGCGTGTCGTTGCCTACTTCTCGATGGGGACGTTATAGACGTCTATAACGTAATATATCCTAACGTAAGGCAACATAACATCTCGGATGTAATATTTTACAGCATTCCTGGCATGTCGGTCCCTACTTCTCGATGGGGACATTATATACGCCTGTAACGTTGTACATCATAACCTAAGGGAACCTAACATCTCGGGTGTAATATTTTGCAACATTCCTGACGCGTCGGCCCCTATTTCTCGGTGGGAACATTATATACGTCTATAACGTTATATATCCTAGCCTAAGGCGACCTAACATGTCGAATATAATATTTTACAACATTCCTGGCATGTCGTCGCCTGCTTCTTGATGGGGACATTATACACGTCTATAACGTTGTACATTCTAACCTAAGGCAACCTAACATCTCTGATGTATTATTTCACAACATTCCTGGCATGTCGGTCCCTTCGTCTCGGTGGGAACATTATATATGTCTATAACGATATATATCATAACCTAAGGGAACCTAACGTCTGCGATGTAATATTTAACAACATTCCTGGCATGTCGGTCCCTACGTCTCGGTGGGAAAATTATATACGTCTATAACGATACATATCCTAACCTCAGGCAACCTAACATCTCGGATGTAATAGTTGACAACATTCCTGGCGCGTCCGCCCGTACTTCTCGGTGGTAACATTATATACGCCTATAACGTTATATATCCTAGCCTAAGGCGACCTAACATGTCGAATGTAATATTTTACAACATTCCTGGCGCGTCGGCTCCTACTTCTCGATGGGGACATTATATACATCTATATCGTTGTATATTCTAACCTAAGGCAACCAAACATCTCGAATGTAATGTTTTACAACATTCCTGGCATGTCGGTCCCTACTTCTCGGTGGGAACATTGTATACGTCTATAACGATATATGTCCTAGCCTAAGGCAACCTAACATCTCGGATGTAATGTTTTATAACATTCATGGCGTGTCGTCGCCTGCTTCTCGATGGGGACATTATATACGTCTATAACGTTGGATACCTTAACCTAATGCAACCTAACATCTGGGATGTAATATTTTACAACATTGCTGGCGTGCCGTCGTCTACTTCAGCATGGGGCATTATGTACGTCTATAACGATATATATCTTAACCTAAGGCAACCGAACATCTCGGATGTAATATTTTACTACATTCCTGGCGCGTCGGCACCTACTTCTCGGTCGGAACATTATATACGTCTATAACGTGATATATCCTAGCCTAAGGCAATCCTAACACCTCGGATGTAATATTTTACAACATTCCTGGCGCGTCGGCACCTATTTCTCGGTGGGAACATTATATACGTCTATAACGATATATATCCTTACCTAAGGGAACCTAACATCTCGGGTGTAATATTTTACAACATTCGTGACGCGTCGGCCCCTATTTCTCGGTGGGAACATGATATACGTCTATAACGTTATATATCCTAGCCTAAGGCGACCTAACAAGTCGAATGTACTATTTTACAACATTCCTGGCATGTCGGTTCCTATTTCTCGGTGGGAACATTATATACGTCTATAACGTTATATATCGTAGCCTAAGGCGACCTAACATGTCGAATATAATATTCTACAACATTCATGGCGCGCCGGCCCCTACTTCTCGGTGGGAACATTATGTACGACTATAACGCTATATATCCTAGCCTAAGGCAACCTAACATGTCGAGCGTAATATTTTATAACATTCCTGGCTCGTCGGCCCCTACTTCGTGGTGGTAACATTATATAAGTCTGTAACGTTATATATCCTAGCCTAAGGCAACCTAACATCTGGGATGTAATATTTTACAACATTCCTGGCATGTCGGACCCTACTTCTCGGTGGGAACATTATATACGTCTATAACATTATATATCACAACCTAAGGGAACCTAACATCTCGGGTGTAATATTTTACAACATTCCTGACGCGTCGGCCCCTATGTCTCGGTGGGAACATGATATACGTCTATAACGATATATATCCTAACCTAAGGCAACCTAACATCTCAGATGTATTATTTTACAACATTCCTGTCATGTCGGTACCTACTTCTCGGTGGGAACATTCTATACGTCTATAACGTTATATATCATAATCTAAGGTAACCTATCATCTCGAATGTAGTATTTCACAACATTCCAGGCGTGTCGTCGCCTGCTTCTCAATGGGGACATTATATACGTCTATAACCTTGTATATCCTAACCTAAGGGAACGTAACATCTCGGCTGTAATATTGTACAACATTCCTGACCCGTCGGCCCCTATTTCTCGGTGAGAACATTATATATGTTTATAACGTTATATATCGTACCCTAAGACAACATAACACCTGGGATGTAACATTTTACAACATTCCAGGCGTGACGGCGCCTACTTCCCGATGGGGACATTATATACGTCTATAACGTTGTATATACTAACCTAAGGCAACCTAACATCTCGGATGTAATAGTTGATAACATTCCTAGCGTGTCGGCCCGTACTTCTCGTTGGGATCATTATATACGTCTATAACGTTGTATATGCTAGCGTAAGGCAACATAGCATCTCGGATGTTATATGTTACAACATTCCTGGCGTGTCGCCGCCTGCTTCTCGATGGGGACATTATATACGTCTATAGCCTTATATATACTAACCTAAGGCGACCTAACATGTGGAGTTTAATATTTTACAGCATTCGTGGCGTGTCGTCGCCTACTTCTCGATGGGGACATTATACACGTCTATAACGTTATATATCCTAACGTAAGGCAGCATAACATCTCGGATGTAACATTTTACAACATTCCTGGCGTGTCGTCGCCTGCTTCTCGATGGGGGCATTATATACGTCTATAAAGATGTATATCCTAACCTAACGCAACCTAACATCTGGGATGTAATATTTTACAACATTCCTGGCGTGTCGTCGCCCGCTTCCCGATTGGGACATTATATACGTCTATAACGTTGTATATCCTAACCTAAGTGAACCTAACATCTCGGGTGTAATATTTTACAACATTCCTGACGCGTCGGCCCCTATTTCTCGGTGGGAAAACTATATACGGCTATAACGTTATTTGTCATAGCCTAAGGCAACATAATATCTCTACCGTAATATTTTACAACATTCCTGGCGTGTCGTCGCCTGCTTCTCGATGGGGACATTATATATGTCTACAACGTTGTATATCCTAACCTAACGCAACCTAACATCTGGGATGTAATATTTTACAACATTCCTGGCATGTCGGTCCCTACGTCTCCGTGGTAACATTATATACGTCTATAACGTTATATACCCTAACCTAAGGCAACCTAACATGTCGAATGTAATATTTTACAATATTCCTGGCGCGTCGGCCCCTACTTCCCGGTGGGAACATTATATAAGTCAATAACGTTAAATGTCCTAACCTAAGGCAACCTAGCATCTCGGATGTAATATTGTACTACATTCCTGGCACGTCGGCCCCTACTTCTCGGTGAGAACGTTATATACATCTATAACGCTATATATCCTAGCCTAAGGCAACCTATCATGTCGAATGTAATATTTTACAACATTCCTGACGCGCCGGCCCCTACTAATCAGTGGGAACATTACATAAGTCAATACCGTTATATATACTAACCTAAGGCAACCTAACACCTCGGACGTGATATTGTACTACATTCCTGGCACGTCGGCCTCTACTTCTCCGTGGGAACGTTATATTCGTCTATAGCGCTATATATTATAGCCTAAGGCAACCTAACATGTCGAATGTAATATTTTACAATATTCCTGGCGCGTCGGCCCCTACTTCCCGGTGGGAACATTATATAAGTCTATAACGCTATATACCCTAGCCTAAGGCAAACTAACATGTCGGATGAAATATTTTACAACATTGCTGGCGCGTCGGCACCTACTTCTCGGTGGGAACGTTATATACGTCTATAACGCTATATATCCTAGCCTAAGACAACCTAACATGTCGAATGTTATATTTTACAATATTCCTGGCGCGTGGGCACCTACCTCTCGGTGGCATCATTATATACGTCTATAACGCTATATATCCTAGCCTAAGGCAACCTAACATGTTGAATGTAATATTTTACAACATTCCTGGCGCGACGGCCCCTGCTACTCGGCGGGATCATTATATACGTCTATAACGTTATATATCCTAGCCTAAGGTAACCTAACATCTCGGATGTAATATTTTACAACATTCGTGGCATGTCGGCCGCTAACTCTCGGTGGTAACATTATATACGTCTATATCGTTATATATCCTAGCCTAAGGCAACATAACATGTCGAATGTAATAGTCTACTACATTCTGGCGTGTCGTCGCCTGCTTCTCTATGGGGACATTATATTCGTCTATAAAGTTGTATATACTAACCTAACGCAACCTAACATCTGGGATGTAATATTTTACAACATTCCTGGCATGTCGGTCCCTACGTCTCGGTGGGAACATTCTATACGTCTGTAACGTTGTATATCCTAACCTAAGGGAACCTAACATCTCGGGTGTAATATTTTACAACATTCCTGACACGTCGGCCCCTACTTCTCGGTGGAAACATTGTATACGTCTATAACGATATATATCCTAGCTTAACGCAACATAACATCTCGGATGTAATATTTTACAACATTCCTGGCATGTCGGTCCCTACGTCTCGGTGGGGATATTATATACGTCTATAACGTTGTATATCCTAACCTAACGCAAACTCACATCTGGGATGTAATATTTTACAACATTCCTGGCATGTCGGTCCCTACTTCTCGGTGGGAACATTATATACGTATATAACGATATATATCCTAACCTAAGGGAACCTAACATATCTAATGT
Source organism: Xylocopa violacea (assembly GCA_963969225.1). Lineage (NCBI taxonomy): Eukaryota > Metazoa > Arthropoda > Insecta > Hymenoptera > Apidae > Xylocopa > Xylocopa violacea. Next base: position 1,380,094 of record CAXAJV010000789.1, read on the forward strand.
ATTATTTTACAACATTCCTGGCATGTCGGTCCCTACTTCTCGGTGGGAACATTCTATACATCTATAACTTTGTATATCATAACCTAAGGGAACCTAACATCTCGGGTGTGATATTTTACAACATTCCTGACGCGTCGGCACCTATTTCTCGGTGTGAACATTATACACGTCTATAATGTTATATATCCTAACCTAAGGCATCCTAACATCTCGGATGTAGTATTTTCCAACATTCCTGGCGGGTCGGCCTCATCTTCTCGGTGGGAACATTATATACGTCTATAACGTAATAGATCCTAACCTAACCCATCTCGACCCTCGCTGGTAATGTTTTGCAGAATCCCGTTCGTGTCGTCCCGTATGTCTCGATGCGGACATTACATACGTCTATAACGTTATATTTCCTATCCTAAGACATCCTAACATCTCGGATGTAGTATTTTCCAACATTCATGGCGGGTCGGCCGCTAGTCCTCGGTGGGCACATTATATACGAACATAACGTAATATAACCTAACCTGACCCATCTGGAACCTAGCTGGTAGTGTTTTACAGAATCCCGTTCGTGTCTACCCGTACGTCTCGGTGCGGACATTATATACATCTATAACGTTATATTTCCTATCCTAAGGCAACTTAACATCCCGAATGTAGTATTTTCCAACATTTCTGGGGGGTCGAGCCCTACTTCTCGGTGAGAACATTATATATGTCTATAACGTAATATAACCTAACCTAACCCAGCTAGACCCTCGCTGGTAATGTTTCAGAGAATCCCGTTCGTGTCGTCCCGTACGTCACGGCGCGGACATTATATGCTTCTATAACGTTATATATCCTATCCTAAGGCAACCGAACATCTCGGATGCATTATTTTCCAACATTCCTGGCGGGTCGGCCCCTACTTCTCGGTGGGAACATTATATACGCCTATAACGTAATATATCCTAACCTAACCCCTCTAGAGCCTCGCTGGTAATGTTTCACAGAATCCCGTTCGTGTCGTCCCGTTCATCTCGGCGCGGACATTATATACGTCTATAACGTTATATATCCTATCCTAAGGCAACCTAACATCTCGGATGTAGTATTTTCCAACATTTCTGGCGGTACGGCTCCTACTGCTCGGTGGGAACATTAGATACGTCTATATCGTAATATAACCTAACCTAACCCATCACGACCCTCGCTGGTAATGTTTTACAGAATCCCGTTCGTGTCGTCCCGTACATCTCGACGCGGATATTATATACGTCTACTATGTTATATATCCTAACCTAAGGCAACTTAACATCTCGGATGTAGTATTTTCCAACATTCCTGGCGTGTCGGCCCCTACTTCTCGGTGGGGACATTATATACGACCATAACGTAATATAACCTAACCTGACCCATCTAGACCCTCGCTGGTAATGTTTTACAGAATCCCGTTCGTGTGGTCCCGTAAGTCTCGGTGCGGGCATTACATACGTCTATAACGTGATATTTCCTTTCCTATGCCAACCCAACATTTCGAATGTAGTATTTTACAACATTCCAGGCGGGACGGCCCCTACTTCTCGGTTGGAACAACATATACTTCTATAACGTAATGTAACCTAACCTAACCCAGCTAGACCCTCGCTGGTAATGTTTCACAGAATCCCGTTAGTGTCGTCCCGTACATCTCGACGCGGATATTATATACGTCTACTACGTTATATATCCTAACCTAAGGCAACTTAACATCTCGGATGTAGTATTTTCCAACATTCCTGGCGGGTCGGTCCCTACTTCTCGGTGGGCACATTATATCCGTCTATATCGTAATATAACCTAACCTAACACATCACGACCCTCGCTGGTAATGTTTCACAGAGTCCCGTTCGTGTCGTCCCGTACATCTCGGCGCGGACATTATATACGTCTATAACGTTATATATCCTAACCTACGGCAACATAACATATCGAATGTTGTATTTTACAACATTCCAGGTGGGGCGGCCACTACTTCTCCGTGGGCACATTATATACGACGATAACGTAATATAACCTAATCTGACCCATGCAGACCCTCGCTGGTAGTGCTTTACAGAATCCCCTTCGTGTCGTCCCGTACGTCTCGGTGCGGACATTATATACGTCTATAACGTTATATATCCTAACCTAAGGCAACTTAACATCTCGGATGTATTATTTTCCAACATTCCTGGCGGGTCGGCCCCTACTTCTCTGTGGGAACTTTATATACGTCTATAACGTAATATAACCTAACCTAACCCATCTAGACCCTCGCTGGTAATGTTTCACAGAGTCCCGTTCGTGTCGTCCCGTACATCTCGGCGCGGACATTATATACGTCTATAACGTTATATATCCTAACCTACGGCAACATAACATATCGAATGTTGTATTTTACAACATTCCAGGCGGGGCGGCCACTACTTCTCGGTGGGCACATTATATACGACGATAACGTAATATAACCTAATCTGACCCATGCAGACCCTCGCTGGTAGTGCTTTACAGAATCCCGTTCGTGTCGTCCCGTACGTCTCGGTGCGGACATTATATACGTCTATAACGTTATATATCCTATCCTAAGGCAACCTAACATCTCGGATGTAGTATTTTACAACATTCCAGGCGGGACGGCCCCTACTTCTCGGTGGGAACATTATATACTTCTATAACGTAATGTAACCTAACCTAACCCAGCTAGACCCTCGCTGGTAATGTTTCAGAGAATCCCGGTCGTGCCGTCCCGTACGTCTTGGTGTGGACATTATATACGTTTATAACGTTATATATCCTAACCTAAGGCAACCTAACTTCTCGGATGTAGTATTTTCCAACATTCCTGGCGGGTTGGCCCCTACTCCTCGGTGGGAACATTATAAACGTCTATAACGTTATAGAGCCTAATCTAACCCATCTAGATCCTCGCTGGTAATGTTTCACAGAGTCCCGTTCGTGTCGTCCCGTACATCCCGGCGCGGACATTATATACGTCTATAACGTTATATATCCTAACCTAAGGCAACATAACATCTCGAATGTTGTATTTTTACAACATTCCAGGCGGGGCGGCCACTACTTCTCGGTGGGCACATTATATACGACCATAACGTAATATAACCTAATCTGACCCATGCAGACCCTCGCTGGTAGTGTTTTACAGAATCCCGTTCGTGTCTACCCGTACGTTTCGATGCGGACATTATATACGTCTATAACGTTATATTTCCTATTCTAATGCAACTTAACATCTCGAATGTAGTATTTTCCAACATTTCTGGCGTGTCGGCCCGTACTTCTCGGTGGGAACATTATATACGTCTATAACGTAATAGATCCTAACCTAACCCATCTAGAGCCTCGCCGGTAATGTTTTACAGAATCCCGTTCGTGTCGTCCCGTACATCTCGACGCGGATATTATATACGTCTACTACGTTATATATCCTAACCTAAGGCAACTTAACATCTCGGATGTAGTATTTTCCAACATTCCTGGCGTGTCGGCCCCTACTTCTCGGTGGGGACATTATATACGACCATAACGTAATATAACCTAACCTGACCCATCTAGACCCTCGCTGGTAATGTTTTACAGTATCCCGTACCTGTCTAACCGTACGTCTCGGTGCGGACATTATATACGTCTATAACGTTATATATTCTAACCTAAGACATCCTAACATCTCGGATGTAGTATTTTCCAACATATCTGGCGGGTCGGCCCCTACTTCTCTGTGGGAACTTTATATACGTCTATAACGTAATATAACCTAACCTAACCCATCTAGACCCTCGCTGGTAATGTTTCACAGAGTCCCGTTCGTGTCGTCCCGTACATCTCGGCGCGGACATTATATACGTCTATAACGTTATATATCCTAACCTACGGCAACATAACATATCGAATGTTGTATTTTACAACATTCCAGGCGGGGCGGCCACTACTTCTCGGTGGGCACATTATATACGACGATAACGTAATATAACCTAATCTGACCCATGCAGACCCTCGCTGGTAGTGCTTTACAGAATCCCGTTCGTGTCGTCCCGTACGTCTCGGTGCGGACATTGTATACGTCTATAACGTTATATATCCTATCCTAAGGCAACCTAACATCTCGGATGTAGTATTTTACAACATTCCAGGCGGGACGGCCCCTACTTCTCGGTGGGAACATTATATACTTCTATAACGTAATGTAACCTAACCTAACCCAGCTACACCCTCGCTGGTAATGTTCCAGAGAATCCCGGTCGTGCCGTCCCGTACGTCTTGGTGTGGACATTATATACGTTTATAACGTTATATATCCTAACCTAAGGCAACCTAACTTCTCGGATGTAGTATTTTCCAACATTCCTGGCGGGTTGGCCCCTACTCCTCGGTGGGAACATTATAAACGTTTATAACGTTATAGAGCCTAATCTAACCCATCTAGATCCTCGCTGGTAATGTTTCACAGAGTCCCGTTCGTGTCGTCCCGTACATCCCAGCGCGGACATTATATACGTCTATAACGTTATATATCCTAACCTAAGGCAACATAACATCTCGAATGTTGTATTTTTACAACATTCCAGGCGGGGCGGCCACTACTTCTCGGTGGGCACATTATATACGACCATAACGTAATATAACCTAATCTGACCCATGCAGACCCTCGCTGGTAGTGTTTTACAGAATCCCGTTCGTGTCTACCCGTACGTTTCGATGCGGACATTATATACGTCTATAACGTTATATTTCCTATTCTAATGCAACTTAACATCTCGAATGTAGTATTTTCCAACATTTCTGGCGGGTCGGCCCCTACTTCTCGGTGGGAACATTATATACGTCTATAACGTAATAGATCCTAACCTAACCCATCTAGAGCCTCGCCGGTAATGTTTTACAGAATCCCGTTCGTGTCGTCCCGTACATCTCGACGCGGATATTATATACGTCTACTACGTTATATATCCTAACCTAAGGCAACTTAACATCTCGGATGTAGTATTTTCCAACATTCCTGGCGTGTCGGCCCCTACTTCTCGGTGGGGACATTATATACGACCATAACGTAATATAACCTAACCTGACCCATCTAGACCCTCGCTGGTAATGTTTTACAGTATCCCGTACGTGTCTACCCGTACGTCTCGGTGCGGACATTATATACGTCTATAACGTTATATATTCTAACCTAGGACATCCTAACATCTCGGATGTAGTATTTTCCAACATATCTGGCGGGTCGGCCCCTACTTCTCGGTGGGAACAGTATATACGTCTACAACGTAATATAACCTAACCTAATCCAGCTAGACCCTCGCTGGTAATGTTTCACAGAATCCCGTTAGTGTCGCCCCGTTCATCTCGGCGCGGACATTATATACGTCTATAACGTTATATATCCTATCCTAAGGCAACCTAACATCTCGGATGTAGTATTTTCCAACATTTCTGGCGTGTCGGCCCCTACTTCTCGGTGGGGACATTATATACGACCATAACGTAATATAACCTAACCTGACCCATCTAGACCCTCGCTGGTAGTGTTTTACAGAATCCCGTTCGTGTCTACCCGTTCGTCTCGGTGCGGACATTATATACATCTATAACGTTATATATCCTAACCTAAGGCAACCTGACATATCGCATGTCGTATTTTACAACCTTCCCGGCGGGTCGGCCCCTACGTCTCGGTGGGAATATTATATATGTCTATAACGCTATATATCCTAGCCTAAGGCAACCTAACATGTCGAGCGTAATATTTTACAACATTCCTGGCTCGTCGGCCCCTGCTTCTCGGTGGTAACATTATGTACGTCTATAACGTTATATATCCCAGCCTAAGGCAATCTAACATCTGGCATGTAGTATTTTACAACATTCCTGGCGGGGCGGCCCCTATTTCTCGGTGGGAACATTATATACGTCTATAACGTAAGATAACCTAACCTAACCCATCTAGCCTCTCGATGGTAGTGTTTTACAAGATTCCAGGCGTGTCGGTTCCTTCATATCGGTGGGAACATAATCTCATGGTCTGAGATGCCATACCTATAACCTGCAGTGTTGGGTTGAAGTAACCTCTTATTGGCTCTGGGGAATCTGTGCACAAATATATGGAGGAGGCCCGGCACTTAACATCGTTTGCATCAGCCCCACCACCCGCCCCCGCGCTGAGAGTCTCTGAATGTTTTCAGGAGACTCTCTTCTGGGCAGTGCACGCACTGGCATGTGGGAGATAGACGTGATCACCCGTTTATCTCCGCATCTCGCAATACGCGTGCAATGACTCAAAGGTTGATCCCGAATATTTTGAGTTTATGTGTTTTGTACGAGCATGATAATCTAAGTTCATTTCTTTTTTTTTTTCTTTGAGTTACCCACCGTGGTTACAGTGTCTTCCGTCGTCGGTAACTTCTGTGTTTCCTCTGTCGTTTGGTTACATGGATCTTCTTGAGTTACCGACCTTGGTTATTAAACATTCAGATGTCGGTAACTCTCCGTCTACGTTTATTTTTCCTCTTCTTCATTTGTCGTCGACCAGTTACCGACCATTATGTATTCAGCAACTGTCTGCCACGCAATGTCTTCTTTCTTCATTTATTTATCCATTGCCAGTACCTTGCCTCGCTTTCGGTTGTCATTTTGCAAATGTTTGTCATGATGACTCCCGTACACGAAAACCTCGCGCATTCACACACACGAAATTCTCGCGCACTCACGCACACGAGATTGTTCGCGCCCGCACTATACGCATTGTTCACCACTTTCCTCTTGGGGTTTTTCTTCTTTCTTCGGTCTGTGGTTTCCAACGATGCAACTCTTCTGTGTATATATCATTGTTTTTGTCTTCAGCGAAGCTTCTTCTTCGTCTTCGCATGATCCGCGAAGATCGCGTCTCCATTGAGCTTGCCACTAGCGTCATGGTAGCAATGCAGGAGAAGACCAGCCTACCGAAAGGATCTTTGAAGCGGAACTGTCGTACCGTTTCAGGAAACAACAGCCCCCGCTCGCACGGTTGGACGCGGCAGACGTCTACGACGCCGACCACGCAGGACACGCCGGGCAGGGAATTCGCGCTCTTCCTCCTCCTTCCTTTTACTTCCTTCAAAGCCGTGACTTTATCACAAAACAAAGCCATTGCCTGCCAGGAACTCTGTTTTAGCATCATTTTATCAAAGATATTGCTCAGAGTTAAATCTGGCCCTACCTCGCTTACCAGAGCGCGCCGTGGCAGCTGCCGTGCTGGACAGCGCTGTAGCGTGTGACACCCGCTGTCGTACTCCTCTTCGCAATGGGGGCTCAATGACGTGTTTTCTTTGCCTATCCGCTTCAGAAATGACGCAAAATATCCCGGTGAACATCTGCGTCATTCTGTACGTGAGCACGCCGCTTTTTCTTTCCGTCCATCTCATGATATTTTGACGAAGCAAACTTATCGTCTAATGGTTCGTGTGACGGCTCATGGCTTGCTTTCGTACGAGATCGTCCTGTATACTCTTATCGCATCCTCCCTCCACGGTCTACGCACCGTTTTCAAGTTCTTTTTACTCGCGACAAGAACTTCGCTCTATGGCATAATGTGGCTAAAATGTAGTGTCGCACTATCCAATCTGGGCGCCAATGCAAAATGCGACTCGAAATTCCACTTGCTATCGAGGTGAAGTCCAAGATATTTAATATCTTTTTTTACCTCAACAGTTGTATTCGCAATTTTTTTCATCTCTCGGCATTCAGCTCTTCTTTTATTGTCACGCGGGTCAATCAAGAGTAAAACTTCCGTTTTTTCCGCGGCAATCTGAAAGCCAAGTTCACGGAACTTCATCGTTACCGATACCACTCCCCCTTCTGCACGACAGATGGTCCTGCTTTCGTTGCTTCTAGTGGCAAGTACTAGCGTGTCATCGGCATAACATGTAATATGTACTCCTATCGGAAGTGGCTGAAAGATAGCTATGTTATATCCGATGTTCCACAGTAACGGTTCAAGAACCGATCCCTGCGGAACACCGCGATTGACCACCCTCTCAAAGTATCTGTCTTTTCCATTGTAAGTAATGGTTCTATCGCTCAGGTAGTTATTTATTACCATACGTAGGTATTCCGGAAAATCATTGCTCCACGTATGGCCGCCCACGAGAGGGAATTGAAGGCATTCTTCATGTCAAAAGATACCGCAAAAGCAATCCCCCCGTTTTTTGTGGCTGTTTCTGCAATCGACTTTACATTTCTTATCGCATCGATTACGGATCGACCTTCCCTGAAACCGTACTGGCAATCCGCTAAATCTCGTCCTCTCGTCGTAAAATGCTGAACGAGTCTCCGGTGAATTACTCTTTCGAAGATTTTTCCTATCTCGTCCAGCAGAACGATAGGACGATAAGCAGACGGATCTTCTTCCGGCCTTCCGGGCTTTTTCAGCAAGAACATTCTGCCAGATTTCCACTTTCTTAGAAATTTTCCGGTCTGCAAGCATTCCGTGAAGATCCTCTGCAGCCGTCGGGCAAAGAAACCTAGAATTCCTAGCCAAGTTCAGCCAGGAACTTCATTCCGGCCTGGCGCAGTGCTGTTTCTCTTAAGTTTTTGCACTGCGCGGGCGATCTCTGATTGCGCCATTTTCCTCTCGTGGAAATAGATTCTCAACAACCCGCTCCAGGAAGTTTGGTTGCATCGTTTCTGATATAGGAGGCGCCCATGGTCTTAGTTTGTCCATTACCATTTTGTATGGACGCCCCCACGGATCCTCTTGCAAGGTGGACATTAGTCGCTCCCGTGCCCGTGTCTTGGAGTCAGATATTGCGGACTGCAGCTTCTTTTTCTTATTTTTATAGCTTTCGTTGCACCGCAGGATGTTTTCTATGTTTCTCATGGACCGGCGACCCTTCTCCCTTTTGTACTGGTGGCGCGTTAGCGTACATGCTGCACAAATTCGCGATATTGTTTCGTTCCACCAATACACAGGTCGTCTTTGCACATTGGGTTTTGTACGTAGCATGCAAGCGTTGTACACCGCTGTCACGGTATCCATTAATTCTGCTATTTCCTCGTCCACATTCACTGGACCTTCTTTTTTCGAGTCCATGTTGCGGATAAAGCAGCAACCCGCATATAATCGTCGTTCAGCTTCTTAACGGCTCATTTTTTTACGTGGTGCTGCTATCAAGAATTTCTGAGGCGTTTTGCTTGGGCTGTGGATATCTGTATCCAAATACACTTATGGTCCGACAGATTGTCCATGTTGTCGACTTCTCAATTTTGCACTCTTTTCGCTGTGAGAGCATTTCCCACGGAGATATCTACTATGCTATCTCCTTGAAATCGCGAGCTCGTTGCTTCCGCTCCACGATTTAGGATCTGTAAGTTTGCAGCATTCGCCCACTTCAGCATCGAGTGACCGCGATCTATTGTGCTTTTCGAATGTCACATGACTGCATGCGCATTGAAATCTCCAAGTACAAATTCTGGGCGGTTCCAAATGTTTTTAATTGCGCTCCATATTTCGTCCAGTAAGCGCTCTTAATCGCTCAACGGCTAATTCAGCGGTGTGTACACACCCACCACCACGTATTCCGCCCAGTTCACCGCGATGTAGCTGTTTCCATTTGCTATTTTGGTTATAGGCTTGTATCCTCGATCCAATATTGACTCAATGGTATCCGATACGGTTCTGCGATGACTATAAGTTCCACCATGCTGCGCTTCATTTCGCTTATTACTAAGTCCTGTGCTTTGGCAGCATGGTGCACATTCACTTATAGTATTTGACACAGCAGGGTGAATTTTAAGTTTTGTCCATCGCCTCCTCCAGGCTAAATTCATTTTCATTTGAATCTCCTTCGATATCTAGGGCGGCAAACCTGTTTTCCACCGCCATTCCAACGATGGAGTGCTCTATTTTTTTGCCGCTTTCCGTCTTATTGGCGGTTTTACCGGTGTAAAAACTGCCAGCTTTGCTCTAATTTGAAACTCTCGCATTGATTGTTTGCATTTTCATCTGTTTAGGTACGTATGGTATTGTTTGCATCCTTCCCACTACGCACTTGTTACAAATCTTCTCTTCTCTTCTCTCAGCTTTATGCACCGTTAATTATCTTAGTACTTATTGCCTGTTTTAGGCACGCGTGGAGTGATTTATCCCCAACCCGCACGTAGGAACTGTATTCTAGACTCTCTATTTACAGAGGTATGATATGTTCGTTTTTTGGCATGTAAACAGATTGTATTTTCTTCTTCTTCTAACTCTTGAAATTCTTTCTTTTAGGTGTGCAATGAGCTTTATTCACACCAGGAGCTCCTTATTATTCGTTTTTCTATAGTACGCGTGAATCAGATTTCGTTTTCAGTATGTATTAAACAGCCTTTAACCTATCTTTGTTATGTCTGCTAGACACTTAGTTCTTTCTCTTCAGTTATAATTTCTCACTTCACAATATATATCTATATGTGCATTTTAATGAATGGTTCTTATAATTGTTTGTGTTACAGATATGGAGAGGATTACAAACACTCTAACCACGTCTTGGTCTTCTTAATATTACACACTTACTGCAGTTTGTTGAACAATATCTTTTATACCATTCACTTTAACTTTTTGTAATGCATGTAATATTTTTATTCTGTCTTTCTTTGTTTGGAATTGATTCTGTCGTATCTTCACTATGTTTGTTTCACTTATCATACATTTGCATGTAGAAAGTGTTTATTTACTTCACTGCAAACTGCACAGGATGTAAAGCTTCCGTATTTAACGAGCTTTTTAACCTGTTTTGACTTGTCGACATGCGTGCGACGCCGACGAGTGTTTACCCCCTCCACACTGTCTATTTATTGCCTTCCTGTCCTCCTTTTTTGTAGGTAAACAGGTTGGCACTTGAGAGGTAGGTCAGTGACAGTCGACTTTTGAGAACACTTTCCGCGGTGGGTCAAGAGCTCCCCTGCCGTGAAACACTTATCTGCCCGACCCCCTTCTGTCAGCGTGGGCACAAGTCTTTTTTCTTTTAACTTTTCATGTTTATTTTCACCCATCCGGTAGTTTTAATTTATTTATAATCAAAACTACTTTTATTGCACTTGATGTACGATTGTTATTTACAATTCTGTGTCATTCTGTTTACAGTGTGTGCTCGCACTCACTGCGCTTATTTGTTGTCTTTCTTCGGTGCGTTACGAATTTATTAGAGTTTTTATTTACTTTTAAATTCGTGACGTATCACGAATTATAATCATTATTGAGATGCTGTCTCTCTCGCACTACGGGTCCTTTATCACCGTGACAGATTGATACTTGCGATCTATTGTCTACTCGCTTACACCTCTGCACCTTTGTCCCTCGCGAAAGGTAAAGTTTACTGATAGTGAATGCACGTTGGCGCTCGGTCTACTATTTCAACTCTTTTTATCCTTGTTTTTGGCGATTAATATCCCGTTTTGTGAGTTATTATTACGCGCGCACGATAATTATCTTCACTTTCTACCGCACCACATCCCCTTCTTCCCGTTCTTTAATAGCTTTTTATCAGCACTTTCCGCACTTCTTACACTTCTTGAGGTGTTGACCGGTGTAGCTTCCGATATCCTCTTCCTCTTCAGTTCTCCCACGATGTCGTCAGCAGCCTCCACGACTCGAAATTAGATTTGGAAATGGCGAACGACCGCGCACGTGTCGTAACCGTGAAGGATAGCGAATCCGAGCACGAAATTCGCTATTATTCGACCCTAATACCGAAAGAATCCCAGATTTATACGTCTGGATTTCACGCGATACTTACCAAAATTCGATTAAGCCGTAGCTTGTATTCGAAATTTCAAGATTTCCATTCGAAAACTCGAAAATGCACGGAGCGATGTGAAATGTGTCTATACTCTTCCCCCAAATTCAACACCTAAGGGCGGATATACCGTATCTGGAGTCCATAAAATTGGATTCATTTAATCACTTATTGACACTGTGTTGATATTAACTGCGCCAAGCGTAATTGGCAATAAAATTTGTCAAATCCAGTAAAATGAAATCACCATTCACGTTTGAAACGAGCTAAAATTTCAAAAAAATCTCTCATAGACTTTTTATTAAACTTCCAGTTCAATTATTTTTCACGAATTCGAAAAGTATTACATTTTTTAAATTCTCCTCCTATAGTACGAATTTTAATCAAATATCAGAGATAAACGATTTATTTATTTAACATTTTTACTGGGGTAACCAGTTGATAATTTCATAGGATCAGGGTTGGTGTTACATCCTCGTTCGTACCATGAATTTTGATCAGCGCTATTCGCGGAATAACGCTCGACGTAACAAAATCGTTCTAGATGTAGCAATCGGAATGAATTTTTTTTTAACCGGTCAGAGGCAATAAAGTAGGAGGGATATGCAAGGAAAACGCCAGAATGCGTCGCGTTACCGCGTTTCGAATTTTAATGGCCCGGTGGAATGATAAAGCGGTAATTAATCGTTGTCCATTGCTGCCGTCGTGAGATTTCAATGGATGCGACGCTTGGCGTCTTTCCAAATAATTATTCCTTCCTTTTTCGCCAATTAATGTTCATATATTTTTCCTTTCGAGATAGTGTTCTCCTTTTTTAAATTCCTTGTTCCTTCTTCCTTTTATGACAAATTTTTCGTCGGCAGAGGAGAAATACAACTTTTACTTCAAATATCTATTGTTAGATTTGTATAATTTATTGCAGCGTGGAAAGGTATAGAAAGATAATTTGCTTCCTTTATATTCGATGTATTTTGACGAGCAACAAAAAAATCAATAATGTTTTTATCATTCGTGAAGCATGGAGATATAGTTGATGCTTGTTACTTGATTTTTATCAGTTTTCAATACAGAAAGTATAAGAGGATTCGTTTTATGTATAATTTCGAACGAAATTCCTGATCGTTTAGACAAAACTTTATCGTATCGGGTCATTCTGGCTAATGGAAGCGGAATTTTCAATCCTTTTCACCGATGCGAAATATTTTAATCGCATTTCAGCGAATAGAGGGCTTTCTTAACATTTTCTCTTCAAATTAATTCCTTTACCAATTTTCTTTTATTAGCAATTACACATTCTGTCCTCTCTCTCTCCCTCCCTCTCTCTCTCTCTCTCTCTCTCTCGATGAGGCTTGTAAAATGTCCGAGAAATATCGACATGTAAAGCGGTAGAAGAATTAAAAGTAAAGTAATAATATTCCTTAGGAGCGAGTCGCCATTCATTATGAATTATGGGACGTATAATGGACGCTCTCCCTGACAAATGAGTTAATGCTCCCTCGATGGACCTGTTTAAATCGTTAAGCACCATTAGCGACTTGAAAGTCTGATTCGTAATGGAAAAGAGTGCTGGCGGCAAGCCGGGCGCGTATCGCGACGGATTTTCGCGAAAATTCAAGGACTTAAGGAATTTTAATGTAACCGCGGAGGCAGCTACCGCGCGCAAGCCTGTTTAAATATCCACAGCAGCGAAGAAATAATTCAACAGCTCAGCCAAGACAAACACTGAGCGATGCGAGATATTTAGGTGAGGAACCGTGTTCGTTTTTACGAGACGCATACCGAAAACGTTGCTGGCCGGGTAAAATTCAGTTGCGCCAGTCTCATTTAGGTTTCCTACTACACTCAGAAAATACGACTGGCACTGATCAAATTACGCCGGAGCGTGCTTCGACTACGAACGAAGTTTAAAGGCCTGTGGGCGCAGTGTATTAAATCCAAAGGGAGACACTGGCTGCTTCAAAATAGCGGCTGTTATTTGAGCGAACGAAGTAAGTTTACGAATGAGGATTCCGCATAAATTAGAAATATATTTTTAATCGAAAATAAATGTGGAGTGTGATATCGAGTGAGAGAAATTGGGAAATTTTGGATAATTTTAACACGTGACAACAGTTTCATTAAATGAATTGAATAATTGGTTGATAGAGACCTAAATGCTTGTGAAGGCGCAAGGTAGAAAGGCGTAGCATGCTTTCAGTGGGGTGTGGGTTCCGTTGCAATTGGAGTCGAGTTACTAGGTAGTTTGAAATCGTAGTTGATCATTAAACATCGGCGTATCCCATAATTAGTTAATTGTAACGTTACATTGGTTACTTAACCGCTTACGTCGTAAAATTACTGTATGTTCGTACGTTTCAAGGATCTCGTAAAAAAATGGCCAAATACTAGCCTATTTAAATGAAGTAACAAAGAATAGAGAGTAATTCTACATTCAGTAATAGCACGATCGTTGTTACACTCAATTTTGTTCGTCGAAATATGATCTCATCCTGGTTTGCAACAAGAAATAATAAAAGAAGTAAAATTTGTAGAATTTGTGGGTCAGGAACAAGTATATACATATGTATATCATTCCCTGACGAATCGATGGATAAATAATTGTTCATTGTTTTACGCTGCTCAGTTTGACATCATTATTATCCCCGTCAGTTGGCGTCATAATAGCTGTGAACGAGGATGATGTGGTCAGAGACCTGGAAAAGTCTGTAAATAATTTATGTTGCGTCACATCTACGTGCAAGCGTGAGTACGTTACTATAAGCAATTCTTCCGTTTCTATTTACATCAGTCCTTTGTGCGGTTTAATCGAATCTCTGGTGTCTATTCAGTGCGACTTTTAATTGCTCCTGGTCATCCCATAATGGGATGCAGAAGGGATGCAGTCCTGAATCTGTGGTGTCAAATCCTCTCTAATTCGAACGACTTTTGATAACGACTTGCGATAATGAATGAACGTAATCTCTTTTTCGAAAGTTGGCGAACTATTGAGGAGGGTTGGCTAATTATTCGGTGCGCTATTGATCGCAGACGCTATGAAGATTAATCGAATGTTTTTTGCAAACGAATACCTTACGCGTGCTTTTCACTATTATTTTCAAACGTAATTGAGCGTTGTCTGAAATTTGTCTAATTTCGTAATTCAGTCTCGACTCGATTCGATGGTGGTACACTAATTATTAGCTATAAGTGAAGGGATATGCTAATTGGGGAAAAGAGTTTTGTCGCGAAAGTTCTCGATGGTTCTCCAGCTGTCACTTCTGAACTAAATCTAATGGAAAATTGTGCTAATTATAGCAATCCTCTAGCTACCTCTGGTGCGTCGTAAAAGCTTAAAAGTTGACGACATCCTTTACGCATCTGTTCTCCAGTGGCGTGGTTTACTACACCGTGGTTTCGCGAAACTTGGCCGTTTCTCGGGCTGGATATTCATTTTAATACCAGGATAACTTCAGTGTCTACTACAACTTTTCCCCGCGACAAATGCGCGATATTGAATTAATGGACTTTAGAAGTCCATTTCCTCATGCTTCGTACGTACAGTTTCGCATTTAAGCTGTAACACTGAAACAATCTCATTGTTCGTTCTTTTCTGCCTTTTATTATACCCATGCATACCCATGCATACCCATGCATTATTTTTTCTTTCGTACGTTCTCCTTCTTTCCGTTCGTTCTCCCGTTAATTTCTGATTTTGTTCTCTGAATATTTCGTGAGCGCCGATTGTGAGGAACCAGAAAAACACAGAAAATAGAAATTCCAACAAACCCTTGTCGTTTCTCTTTCCCGTGATTCTATGTATCAGTGAAATTTCGTACTTCGCAAACAGGAAGGTCGTAAACGGCGTTTGGTCGTGATAATTTTGAAGCGAGCGATGCGCTGCCAGCATGATTATCTTCCCGTCCCGCTTTCACGGTTTATCGTCGCAACTGCAAGAAGCATCTGGGCTAACGATTCAGGAAAATTGTTAGGTTGTTTTAATATTGCGACTTTGCCGCGCGTCCCTCTCCATTAGCGCGCGAAGTAACACTCTGATTTATTAATATATGATGTTGTAATATATTTGTTTAATTGCTCAGCGGCAAACTGCAGGATTGTTCGAAAGTCGCTTTGATTCTTTTATTCTAAATCAGCTTTAGTCGCTTGTATATCGGCTGAACAAATATTCGGAATGCATAGGATACAGTCCATAAATTTCAATGCTGTTTTACAATGTTTACGAATCTCACGATTGAACGTAGCTTCATATAACTCGAGATAAAAGTTTTTCCTTTCTATTTGATTTTCTGCAAAAAAATGTGCGAAACAACAAACATCCATTATCAATCTATTTCCGCGTTCAAAATTCGACGGTCTCTCAAGGTTTTTAAAAATCACGACGAATTAATTCTCCAAGTCGACGGAAATATACTCGAGTTTCTGAGGGTGAACCGTTTTACCTTCTGCGCAACGCGCAGATCGTTAGCATACGAAAAAACGGAGAAAACGTAAGCTTAGCGACCTCGCTATTCTCAGTTACTCACCTCTTATGAAATCCACCGCCATCTCCAGACCGTACGTGTCCTTATCACAATCGTCAAGGATGTGCGCCCCGATTTTCACACCCGGCAGAATGCCCTCGCCCTCATTGAGGTTATCCAGGGTGTAAAGCCTCGCCTCCAATGCTTGTACTCCGCCCTACGGCATAACAGGGCCGCACGTGATCGGGTCCTCCCTCTCGTGCAACAGCATAAACCCTCCGAGGAAGAGGTCGCCCTCGATGACCGCCTTCTTCTTCACTGGTCAGGCGACGAGAACCTGCGCGCTCGGGTCCATAGATCGGAACTATCTGCGGCCGTATCGAATCAGATGATGAGTTTCCGGGTTCTCGAACCGGAAGCCACGCTCGTGTCGCGCCCTCAAACGAGCGCGATCTCTTTCCGCGTCGATGGACCAGCCCGGGGTGGAAAGTCTCGGCGAAGTTCCTGATTAATTTTTTCACGATCGATCGACTCGCTATTGGAGTAATCGTCGCCGTCGTCGTCGAGTCGAACATGCTCGGAGCTCAATAACCATCTATCGCCCGGCTCGCTGTTGGCCGAGCACATGTATATCAGCACGGCAGGTAACAGAAGCTTCATGACTTCATAATTGTGAATGGTTGAGCTTGCGAACGGTTTCACACGTTGTCCTGTGTTTGCGTCGGGTGGTGGGTTCTTCAAGTCCATGGTTTCTAGTTACGTTGCGTTGCGGCGTTGGATGGTACATCGCGATGGTAGTCGATGGTGCCACGGCCTTTATGGGGCCACTGGAACCGGCTGTTTTGGAGCAAGAAAGTTCGATCCGTTTCACTTTCGCTGAGAGTTCCGCTGGTCTGATACTAATTGCTGAAGTTCTGCGATCGGGTAAAGAAACGAAGAGTGGAGGTTGACACGGCGCTGCGGAAGTTTAGAGTGATGAATGGGTGATCGTGGATGGTGACTTGTTTGCGGGGTAACCGGAGTAATCGTTCGTTCCACGTGGAACTGTTGATTCGTTTGGTAGTCTCGCGATATTCCGGATTTACTCGAATGTCATGGGAAATTTCTACCTAGCTTTGCTCCTCCCAAGAGAGCTCATCGGGAAGGAAAGTAAGCAACATTTGCTTTTGGCCACTGTTCGTTAGCAGTTACCCCTTTGTCGTCAGTGGTACGGTTCCTGTTTGCTTCTAAAACTTTTGTCACGATTACAAATGTTTCTCCTAGGCTTGGGATCCTTATTTTTCTTTCGCAAATATTCGCGAAATCGTCTATGTGTCGCGACTGCTTCTCGATAAAATTCCGAGTCGAACTTGAGGCAGGGCAATTTTCTTACGTTTACATGTCGACGAGATCGAAAGCCTATTTGAAAACGCCGCGCCAGCAGCCTCGGAACTATCGGGATTCTCTGATTGGATAATTTCGTCGGAGAATCTACAGGGCATGGACCAGTCGGTGCCATGACAGCAAAAGTGTAAATTGCTTTTGATTTGCAACGAGCCACTCGCGTTCCGATAGCGACCCGATCGCTTCGCGAACTAATTAAAAACTTTGACACGTCGCGCCCTTCTTGGTTCTCGTGTCTTCGGTGGCTGGTGGAGCTTCCTTTCTCCGTTCGAATTACCGTTTATCGCGCCCGCGATAATTCGTTACGAGGCGTACCTGTTGCTCCGCGGTGGTGGCCATGAAAATCTATTTCCATTTCATTATGCCTCCCTCCCTTTCTCGTCGCTGTGATTTTTCGACCGCTCCCCGTGTTTTTTCAAACGCGACGAACTGTTACGCAGCGCATTGTAACGAGGGATGTGGTCGCGTTACCTGTTGCGTCCCTCGACGAGGAACCGTTACCTGGTCTAGCGTAGTTTTGTCCGACTCTATCTGGAATTGGATCACGGATTGTCTAGGAACTAACTCGACAACGATCGATATTGAGAACGCGACGCCTTGCACCGATGCCACTCGATGGTTCCAAGTGGCGCTGGCGGACGTCTGGATGGCTACTCTGTCGAACGCCTGACGGAGAACGGACGTTCGTTTTGTGGGCGTTCGAGGATCTTTTCTACGAGATCTATTCTATTGGTCATTACTGATTTAGTTCAGGGAAGTCAACGATCAGAATTTCCAATCTCTACAGTTTTTAATTTGCATAATTATGATTAATAAAGTTTTTAATTCTCAAATTTTAACTCATAATTCATCGCGAAACACTTTTCAGGTTCGAACCGTGTACAATTTTGACAAAAGCTGTAGGTGTTGGCGAAACCTGTGTATAATAAATATAAATGACGCATTGAGTAATTAAATCCCACGTTCTGTAGTAATTGAGAATCAAGCCAAGGATGGTGGTTAATAATGCGATGAGTTCATGCTGTATTCGAATGGCACAAATGGCACTGTCTATTGCTGATGAAACTGTATGGTGTACAGTGGTATTTACATATTTTTTTGGATCTATTCTATTGGTCATTACTGATTTAGTTCAGGGAAGTCAATGATCAGAATTTCCAATCTCTACAGTTTTTAATTTGCATAATTATGATTAAGAAAGTTTTTAATTCCCAAATTTTAACTCATAATTCATCGCGAAACCACGATTGGAATCGATCAAATTGGAATAAACGGACGGATATTTTATTGTATCTGTTTGGTATTCGCTATTATTCTGTGGCTAAATGGAGATGGTGTATAATTAATGTAAAAAGTTCCCGAGAGAAAGTTTGCTGAAGCACTGTTAGTTTCTGTTTCAACCGCGATGAATAGAATATAATATTATATTACAATTTCGGAATCTCATTGAAAAACAAAGGAGCCTTTCCAGATAGCCATAGGCTTTTTTCTTTCATTCCATTTTGTCTGTCTGCCTAGTTTTTCCTTTTTCGTACAAAACTTCATCACGTTGAAAAAAATTCGCATATACTGTGGAGCATTACGAAACTTTTGACATGAAAATTTATACGACTTTCTAAATGATTCGGTTAAACGGACGTGAAAGAGAATAGAGCGTTGCAGTGTGCACGTATCAGTTTGTTTTTCCCTCGAAATTAATCTCAATTAAATTACAAATAAGTGAAGTCTTCTGTCAGTTAACAGCATTAATTGGTTGTGGGGAAACATTCGTATAATTTTTACTGGACTTCCTATTCCGCTAGAATTGCCAAATAATACATTTTTATCGCCAGAAAATATCTTTTAAAATGTAAACATTTGTTATTCGCATGATGGAGTATATTATATATCTTTTTCTTTTTATAAAAATTAATTTATCAAGCTAATGTGTGGTGGATTATTGGATACAGAATGGATTTGTTTCCTGAACCGACATAAACATTTTTCATCGTTACTTCCAGTAATTATCTTTGAGCATTCTGGAACGAGTGATTTATGAATGCGTTGAAAAATGTAAACCACAGGAATAACTGGTCCACGAGACACATCTGTTCATTTCTCTAAGTTTGGGGATTATTTTTTAATCTGATTTGCACGCTTTGTGTAGTGTGGGCCCGGTTCGCGGTGTTCCGACTTTGAAATTTACTTTTTTTAAACGGCTTCCTGAAAATGTTAATTACAAAAGGCATCGGCGATGATATGGAAGCTACGACTGGTTTCACCGCTTACTCGGTAATTAAATTTCTAATTAACAGATCTTACGCTCGAAGTCTCTAATCTGACCGATTACGGTCAACGACGGATAACATTTACTTTCCTTCATTCATTACCAGAAAATTGTACCGACGCGTGCTTCTGGTAACGCTATCTCGAAAATGTTACTCGAACCTACGAAAAAAGTTTTCAAACAGTCTCTTTTCTTTTTCCTTCATTTTCATTGAGACAATTATTCACTAGTTTACGGCGCAATTATTTCCGGCGATAACGTTCTTGCGTGCGCGACAAGCACAGGATCGCGTAAATTGCTATAAAACCGCGGCAGCTGCCACTTAACGAACGTGGTATTTTTCAATCACCTCCGTCTCGTCAAGCTGTATTGCCAGAGAATTTCAGAAGTAATCTTCCAAACTGTTTCTCGTGTTATATCATGCGCTAAGCGTAATCGCATGGGGATTAGTTTCTCCCTTTCGCCATTGTTTCATTTTTGTTTTAAACGATTTTTGTTAAACAATGTGTTCATTCTTTACCCGCGAATGAATTTCCGTAGTTAATTTCTTTTTGCTCCTCGCTCGAATAATTTTGCCCCCCGTTTTATCCAATGGATCGATCGATTACACCCGTGTCTTCAATGTACTCTGTTATCAGAGAGATATTTTAACGATGCTTACGATTTTCACATCGGTGACGGAACACCACTGTGACAATAGCAATTTCATGGAATCGTTCAATAAAACGCCGAAAAACCGCGGCAGGATTCGTGGGAAACGAGCCGGTCGGTTTTTCGTCCACTTGTTTGACTCTTCGTACACATTTCTTCGGCCACAATAATCCAACGGCATCGTAGGACAGAGAGCCGTTGGAGTAGTTTGAGCACGCGCGCGCGGCCCCGTGTCGTAGCAGCTACTGACTGGCTCTGCGACTGTATCAACACTACCCTCCTGTGGAACGCATCAACCCTCCGCCACCCTCGAAGCCCTGCCTCGTTCCCTACTACCCTGCCTTCCTTCTCCCTCCCGTTCATTCTCTTCCTCGATCCTCCAAACCGTCTTACCCTGTCCCACGTCACGCCTCACGAATCCTGTTCCTTTCATTTTGCCGCGTGCAACTGTTTAAATTGTCGATCATAATTCTCTCGCGGGTAGGAATTAAAGAAAGCCAGAACGAAATGTAAAGAAGAGAGGAACGGAAGAAGTGGAAGTTTTCTTTATTCCACCGGTTGTCAGCATTGGCACTTTTAGACTTGTAAGAAGTACTTTGATAAATTATTGTCGTCGTACGTAAGGAGCTAATCCCGTGATGGCGGGTATGCGCGTGTGCGCGTGTCCCATGTAGATGGTCTGGGAGCGAAAGGCGAGGAAAATAACGGGACTGGGGTTGTGTCTTTTATTTATTTCTCGAAGAGTTCCCGGAGGGAGGCCCGACGCGCCAGTCATGACGCTGGGACGGTACTTCGATGCGACTTCTTCTGCTTATCTGCTGTTTTCTTTGGTAATGTTCTTTAGATTGCTGCGAAAGTTGGTTCACGGGGAGGCTGGAGGTAATAAAAGACAAATTGTAGAATATTACGATTCGGTTAAGCGGAGCAGGTTACTTCTCGCAGAATGAAGCTGCAGAATTTTCCCTTCTTCGGTTCATAACTTCGGTTCTGTCACCGAGATAGAAGAAAAAATTTGACGAGTAATTATAAATTTCCAAGCCGTCACGTCGCGAGTTGGGAGTTTCATATCGAATCCACATTGAGCATTACTTACTACGCGTTTCGGCGTTGCTTTGTGTTTGCAACCAGCGCGGTTCTGTTTCGTTGTCCGAAAGTTTCGCGCATCGCGTTCTCATTAAATTCAGGCGTCGAAGTTAATCGGGTTCGTAGCGATTCCCGGAACAAGTTCCCGCAACAGGAACGAACAGTGAGGGAAAACTGATGCGAGCCATCCAATTATAGCGGCGGATCGTGTAGCTATGTCGGACAAGACGCGCGATTATCGGGTTTGTCAAATGGCGGACAGATTTATTTTTCGAAAAAGAATTTCCCTTTTGACGGGTGCGTGACAGTTATACGACACGTCGGATGCTTTTTCATGGAGCCAGCGCATCGATTCGGACCGCTTTTGGCTTTGTTTTACTTTAACGTTTCTCTTTTTTCGCTCGTTCCCCTTGTATTATTATTCCTTTCATTGCATCATGCCGGATCGCTCCTTCTATTGGAAACTTGTAATGGGTGCGGTAGGTTTGAAAGGATTCGAGACCAACATCGCAGGAAATGCCATAACGGTATTGCTCGGGCATTACGTCGCGTCGATGGTATTGGTGTGCAGCGACATAAAAAAAATTCCCATGTTGCAAAAGGACGGAAATTACTTCAAAAGCGAGTTCAAGCTCCTCCTTCTTTGACCTCTCCGTCGAGACATTAATTTCGTTTTCCTTTTGGCTCGAGTAAAACGGCGATGTTTGGAATGGAACTTGGAACGAGATGGATACACTGGAATAAAAGTGAATGATGTGTAGTAAGCATCTGTGCGGATGAAGTATGCGATGCCGAAAAACATCATCGGCGACGTGAATTTCATTGGTTCCTCTAGACTCGATGAATCTCCATATCCCTTCCAGTCGATGGTGAAAAATAGGATGACACGTGCAAGCGTTAAACGTTCCTTCACTAAGTTCCGAGAACTGGGTGCCCAGAACTCGTTGCGGAGTATCTTATTAACGAAAGCGTTCGCTTTTTGCCTACGATATCCTAACTGAATATTATCCCTCGCAACAAGCAGAGAGGCGTTATATTTACACGATAAGGAAAGTTTATGAGGCAATTTTCTTCACGAACAAGCCACAAACTTCTGCGTAATTTCAGTCCTTTCCTTTCAGTGGTTTCGTTCCTTCTTTTCCCCTAACTTTCCCGCCTCATTTTTTGATATTTATCGTCTAGTGGTAAAAAACCAGAAAATAAGTATCTACACCTGAGACATCTCTCTGGAAACAGAAGAAATTTCGCGCGATCATTGTATCCCATTGAACGTTACCCTAAATAATTCGTGGATTGATGGTTAATTGAACGTTTAATCGACCGTTTCCTTCAGTGGACAAGGTTGCTTGTATCTTATCTAGTCGGATTATCACAATTAAAACGAAATCCGATAAGGGCGATTCGATATTTCAGGATAATTGATTCGATGCGAATAATGGGAGGGCTTTCTAGACCGTTGAAAATTCCAGGTTTAAAATGTTACAGGCATTGTTGCATTATTCATCGAGGAAAATGCGATGAACGCGGGAAACGCGTAGTCTAATTTCAAAGAGCAAATATCTGCAGCTACGATCGAAGTTTCATCTTTTTGAAGAAACACTTTCATGTCGTAGAGGAGAGGTCAGAAAGTGGAGAGTGGCTGCGCATGAGCGGGCGTAGAGAATACTTTTTCAGACTGCTGTTGTTATCGCTAGGCGAATTAACTTTTTAATCGCCGCGTGATAAAAGAAGATAACGATGGATAAATTAAAATCTGCATTTTAACAGGTTATGAAATGACGTTGCTAATGAACAAGTTTGTATCTTATAAATATTGAAAATCGATAAACGCAGAGGCAGAAATGATACAACTTTCATTTTTTTTCTCACTTTCTCTCGAACAAAACGTATGCGGCGAAACCGACGAGTCTGTTCGATTTCGTCGGCACAAAGGGTGTATGATTGTGTTTGGTGGTTCGCTATAAATTGGTTACAACTACCTTTAAATATACCAGCATCGAAACATCGTCGATCGTTATACAATTCTCGAGTCGTATAGGAAATGCATATGAAGGCTATTATACTGGGCTTCCTCTATTACACTAGGCATCCTTTATGGTACGAATTTTCATATTTTCTTCATAGTTTGCAGCATGAAAATTTAATGCAGTCATTTCGAATTGGCTGCGAGGTGAAGAGGTGTATCATTTTAATTCGAAACGTTACATTTTTCAGTTAACAGGAACTTTGCTGAACCAGGATGCTTTAATTTTTCCATAATGAAATGTTGCTTCTTATTTTTGCCTCCTTTTAATTAAATTTTATTATTCTGTAACGAGGCGTCACTCGATTCCGTTCGTTGAAGCTGCACACCTCTACCTCTCGCACTTCCGGCTTGTGAGCGAATTTTTTCTCTCTTGTGTTGTTTAACGGGTGTTTATTAACATTCACTCGAGCTTCGCTGTTCGTTTTCAGCGTCACCTTAAAGTTCTCTCGAGATCTCGTCGTTCTGCTCCCAGCGGTTATGAGTACAAACTGCTCCTTCTTTTATTCTTCAGTTCCTTGAAAATCGAATAAATTCGCTATTTTTCCACCTCATCCGTTTCATAAATACAGAATACACCATGGTTCTTATTTTTATTTACATGACTGGCTACCTGGCCGTGTCAAGCGTCGACGGTTACACGAAAAATCGTCCAACAGAGGACGAGTCTTCCACCAGAAGAGATGCTTCCGCGTTTATGGAATATCTGAAGCATCGTTCACGAGTTAATGAGTGTGAACGAGAAATTTCTGTGCCGCTCTTCTTCATACTTTTTTTTTTCACTCCGTCTTAATTAATGATTAATTGACACTATCGTAGCGTCTCGTCTTCTTTGATATACTACGTGAAATATCTTTCCGTTTGAACAGGAAAATCGTGGACGGTGACACCTGATCCGTGCTATTATTTGTAAATATTTT
This sequence comes from Xylocopa violacea, assembly GCA_963969225.1. NCBI lineage: Eukaryota > Metazoa > Arthropoda > Insecta > Hymenoptera > Apidae > Xylocopa > Xylocopa violacea. The sequence goes on from CAXAJV010000789.1 coordinate 1,404,642, forward strand.
TGTCTAATGAATAAAAAAGAAGACACGTTAATATATTGCATGTTAATGCAATGAAATTGGAAATTCTTCTCGGAAGCGCGACTAAAAACATTTCCAAACACCAACGTAGTAGAAATTACGACACTGGGTTTGATCTGCAACGACTACAGTCGCAACAAATCGAGGAAGCTTTTCCATCAGGAAATTGCAATTTCTTCGTTCTGGAATTTCCGTTGACCCGAAACACGAATTCTTTCAAAGCTCCGTTTCATAATGAAATCGATAGCTCGATCCCAATTGTTTTACACGACGCCCCACGAGTTACAAAGTAAATTCCTAAAACGCTACGCGAGAGGGAATATTTTAAAAACCTAGCAGCCAACTTAATTTATCCTTTGCGAAATATTGCCAGCGTGCTTTTTAAGTAACGTAGGGAAACAGAGAGGGAGAGAGAGAGAGAGAGAATACGAGCAGGGGCGAAAAAATAGATAAATGCATCTAACAGAAATATGGAACTATTTCAAAGTCAGTTTACCAAAATAGGTACGTATCAGAGAATCCGTAATTTTTTTCTCGTTTGCCATTTTAATCGATTTCAGTCTTTTAGAAATTACATTTACGTCGTCTGATATGGACACGCAAACGTACTGAAATTTTCAACCGGATAAACATTGTTTTTATCATATCAACAAGTTTTTACTAGATCGTGGCATTGCTTCGATTTTGTCATTATCACCCCCCCCCCCCAACTTGAGTTGGTCGCTTCATGAAAAATGGAGGTTCTAAACTGTTTGTCCGGAAGTAAGTCGTGACAAATTATCGCGTTCACTGTTCACAGTAGCGTTATCTACGCGTATTTACGTGCACCTTCTGGCCAGAAATTGATGTTTCCTCGCGGTGAAAATTAATGGAAATTTAATATCAATCCCCCGGTTGTACGCGAATAATAGAGCCGATAATCGCGTGGGAACGTCGCGAAAAGTATCCGCGTAATCGAGCGTCTACATTAGACGATATCAATTGGAAATTTCTGCGAAATAACGAAAATTCTCGTTAATTTATATGCGCGATTTCCCTGACTGTGTTTATACGAGAATATAAACGTTTCCAATTTAACTATATAATTATAAAAATCGTTCTCTAGGGATCGCTCGACGGTGCCGACATTTTTCTTTTCTGCGCAAATCGTAATTAAAATTGAAATGCGATTCGACTAATTTCAATGGGAAAGTTAATTATCCACGAACAGCTAGGACGAGGAAAACGAAAAAGCTGGAAGCCTTCACGTGCAAAAGGAGGTCAACGTGGTATTACAATAATCATATGCTAACTCAACTAGTTTGCCGTTATATTACATTCATTACCATCGGACTTTCGTGTAGTTATTAACTTCAACCTGTGTAATTTAATAAAATTCACGTTCAGTAAAGAGTTCATTTGCAAAGCAGCGTATTTGACGTGTTCCTTTATACAGAAGAATTTTATACAGCCAGTGCGCTGGGCACAAAAGTTTGTTCCTTTACGCGAATAAAGTACATAATTTTCATACCATGATTCCTTTTTCATCTCTCTGTTTTATTCAATTTTAGACGAGGTTTTCCTCGAACGCGTCACGATATCGTGGCCAACCAGTGGGTTATGAAAATTGTTGAAATATTTACGCTATGGAATTACGTATGTTCCCTACGTACGAATCTCCCGATACGTATACGTGTTCCACGTTCGCTGAGAAGCTTTAAAAGAAAAAGAAAAAAACAGGAAAAAAGAGGACGTCGGAAAAAGAAAAAAGTGGAAAAGGCTAGGCGAGAGTGGAATAGCAACACCTCCACGTCCGATCTGCAGAATATCCGAGTGCACGCGTTTTAAGCACTGCCCATAAAAATATTAATAAAAACTCGAATACTACTTTGAATATCAACGAGATTGCGTCAGCAAGAGTAACTGGGTGGAGGAGCTTGGACGTTAAAAACTGTAACCCGCATTACACCTACCATTACTTTGTAGCGAGATTAAACGTTGAGGTTTGAATATTTAATTGAACAAGTAGTGAGGAACGGCATTGCACCGACGATAGACATTCGCGGAGTAATAAAGCGTGCTTCTTATTGAGCTCGTAAAATTTCTGCATTTATGGCTAGCGTGCTTCGTGTTTAGTTTATAATATAGGCAAGTTTCTGGAAAAGTATGTGTACGATTGTACAATTTTTGTTACTTTTAATTTTGCTCTTGTTTGAGGAAAATTGTTGGTCACTTAATTGCCAGTCTGGTATATTGATTGATATCACTGAAAATTAGAGAAAGAATAAATGGTTTTATATATCGGCAAATATTTCTAAATCTAATTGAATTACGCAAATAGTTGTAACAATTCGAGTTTCGTGAAGATTTTTAAAAGTTATCAGATTTTGATATCGGAGAGATTGTTGTTACCGGTAAAAGCTACGAGTTAGCAGTGAAAGCTCTACTACTTCCCTTACGACTATGATCAAAGTACGATCACCAAAGTCGTACAATTTTACTGTCTTTCGAAATGTTACCAATTCAGCATATGGCTCCAAATAGGTACCGGAAGTAGCAATAGTGATCCCAGTAGATGCATCTTGTCCGCGATAATAATACATAAATGATTAAGAAGTAAACTCTCGAAAAATAACAATAATTCTCCTTTAAAACGTAAATGTAGCTTTAGTTTACATAAAATTTATAAATCATTATTACCAATAGTTGTGAGTAATCGTTAAGAATATTAATTGGTAAAAAAAATTGCGAAAATCGCTAAATTACGGCCAATTTTAACGAAAAATCAATTTAAAATTTAAGCGCAAGGGTGGGGAGCCATGGGTATAAAAGGGGGGGCACTTCCGCTGTTTTAATCAGTTGCTCGATAGACGCGGTACCGATCGGAGCTCCTCTTGGGCCTAGTTCAGGAAGATGGACCATGATCAACGTGTTATGATGGTGGTGGGGGACCACGAAGAGGGTGCTGCCCTCCATGGTGGCGGACACTGGTCAGCCTGATGATCCCTTGGTAGGTGACAGTGGTCAAGCGAGCTGAGTCGATGGTGGTGGATCACGGAGAGGCTGCTGAGCCCCATGATAGTGGACACTGGTCATCGCGATAACCCCTTGGTAATGGAAAGTGGTCAGCGAGCTGAGTCGATGCTGGAGGATTACGGAGAGGGTGCTGCCTGCTTAGTAGTGGACAATGGTCAGCTAGTTGAGTCGATGGTAGAGGATCATGGAGAGGATGCTAGCCGCTGATGACGTCACTTGTCTGCGAACGGTGAGTTTGTACAAACCGAATTTTTAATTAGAGGTGGTGGGGTAGATGAGGTAGCAGTAGTAGTAATTTTGATATATACTTGAACAAACTGGAGGGCTATCAGCTAGCGCATTCGACTGAATGCTAGCATATATAGCCCTCCTATTTTATATAATTGTAATCGTTCTTTTTATTAGTTTATCGGTTTAAAAAATGAGAGATTGTTATGTGTTGAGAATAGTTTCGCGATTGAATGACTAGTGTATATCGCGAACACTCTTGGGATTGAACGATTAGTTTTATTACTTTTATTAGTTTTATGATTTATTATTTGTTTTTCTTATTTTTCAATTTTAATTTTCTTTTTGCTACCAAACTTTTGTATTTGAAGAATTTAGCTTTTTGCAATTATTACCGAATTTTTGACGCCGAATTTTTGTCTCCGAATTCTTGACATATTACTGAAATATTTTTGGACTTCAGAGAATTGAAAGTCCACACCTATTATATGTTAGATTTATAATAAAAATAGTTTATTAAAGTAACGATATAACAAAATAAAAATAGTGTATTAGAGTAACGATAAAAGAATTCCTAATAAGTTGCGTGCGTAAGCAAATAGCCGTGCTGCGCACCGTATCCATTTGGCATTACACAAGTTTAAGAGAAAAGTTGAATGAAATCTTGGTACCTCAGTGCCGAGGCTGCATATAATGGAAGGGTGGATGGGATTTGTGTTTGGGGATAGGTCCCTGCGTACTCATCTCTAAACGTGGAGGCAAGTATGCAGGGACCTAATTCCTTGATAACGTTTTTGAAAGACCGGTCTTTCTAAAACGATATCGAGTAACATTAGATTTAAGACTTAGATTTAAGAGTTAAATTTAAGAGTCAGATTCAAGAGTCAGATTTAAGTTATTTGCGTAAGGATATCAATGTTCGTTGCGATGTTCTTGTCAAGTGTCGATATTATTCCATTATTCCATATTCTGTTTTATTTCGCATCTCTTTTCGTTCGAATTCTTACTCTGTCATTCTTCGTTGGTATCTGATCTCGCTCCTTTATCTCGTACTTCAGATTTCTGTGAAAATAAATCAAATTTCTGCGTTACTCGTGGGATCGCCGAGGGATGAGAATACATCTTTAGTTAGAATTAATCTAGATTTATATGCTAAATAAAATAAATAATCTTACCCAAAGTAAACACAACCTATCCCTATTTTTCTTATACTTCTCGTTTAAGAAAACAGAATTACTAATTGATCTAGTGCAAATCAATTCATATTTGCTTGGTATTAATAAATCATTTAGCTGCGCATTCGCTTGCATGCATCGCATGCTGCATGTAAGTAAGGGTCCCTGCGCAGTCACCTCCACGTGGTGGACCTGGGCCCTTGGTAACGTTTTCGAGAGACTGCTCTCTCGAAAACGATATCAAGCTAAGGACTACGCGCGTAGACATAAGTATTGTTGTAAACTCGGTGCTAGAAGTACCAAACTAGTTAGAAGACCATGCTTCGTAACTTCTGATAAAGCTAGATAGATTTTCCACTTGTACAAAGATTACATAGATTTACCTTTAACAATTTTCCATGATGCTCATTCATTCTATTATTTCATTAACTTTACGCGAGATTAGAATAATTTAATTACTGGTACTTTTAGCACCGAATATTTTGCAATACAATTTAAATTTTCCAAGTCCTTTTCAGGACGTTGAAACTTTAAATTGGACAGCAAATAGTTTAGTTTAAGTTAATTTATAAGATCATATTTGTACTCATATAATGTAAATTTATAATTGTGTGAGCCTTTCCCTCTTATCCTGACTCATTTAAGTTAATTTTTACTATTATATTTGTACACTTGTGTAATGTAAATTTGTAATTGTGTAACCCTTTCCCTCTTATCCTGACTTCTCTCACTTATCACAACCGAGCGTAGTTATTCTCGCTTTAATTAGTTCGTAAGAATGGTATCCCAGTTCATGGGGTACTAACAGATTCTTCGATATGTGGTAGAATAGTTGTTTCAAAACCGGTATCTCGCATTTCTTTGTTGTCAGCGATAAAATCATTCATTTTCTATTCATATTCTATTCATAAAAACACGTCGGTCAAAACTCAGGGGCTCGTTTAAGAGAATCCTGCATAATCTATGGCAATTTCTATCTCTTTGTGGTGTTTGTTCTCGAAAGAGATTGGTCTGATTGTTGGAAATTCACTCCATTCCTAATTTATTTTAATTTCTACGTTCATCGTTGGAACGTCGTTGGATACGTCTCTGAACGTAAAGTTTAATCAATGATTTTATATTTACCTACTTTGTGATCGCAAAGTGGTTTCATTATTCTTTTTACATTTGGAAATAAGAAAATGATATTTTCGGTGAATATAACGTTGGAGATATCACTATGGTATTGTTTTACGTCAAAAAGTCTCCATTTCCACAATCTTTAAGATTCTTTCCAATTGCTTCACGCAAACAGGCTATACGAAATTCTATTAGGAGAATCACTATTAAGAGAATCTTGAAATTGGACGTATTTTCTCCGTTCTTGTCAAAAATTCATTGGTTTTGGGGCGAATTTCAACAACTTCACCAACTTCGTCGAGAATAATACCCCTAATCCTTTCCACTTCCTTTGTTATCAAATTTATATGATTACTATGATGAAATTGTTATGACTATTGTAATGAAATTGTTATGATTATTGCAATGAAATTGTTATGATTACTGTACCAAACTTTGTATATGTATTGTACTGATTATTGTAATAAAATTGTACGGAAACACATTCTTCTTATTCAGAGGGAAACACATTCTTCTTATTCAGAGGGAAACACACACTTTGATTTATTCCGTTTAATTTTGAGTCGTTTTAAAGTAGAATAATAGAATTTAAAGTATCCTTTCGTGTTGCTTTTTGTGCAATACTTTAACTTTTGTAAAATAGAATCATCGTATAATCATTCTATAATAATGTTTCTCTCTGAATAAGAAAGTGTTTCCTTTTGCGAATCGTAAAGTCCATACTGCAATTTCTAGAATTCTTTGGTAGATTTTAGAAAATGTATTATGGATCTCGGTTTTTTAACTGAAATAGAGTCAGATCTCGGTACCTTCTGTAACGAGATCGTAAATATGTAATGGAGAGTGGATGGGATTTGGGTTTAGGGGTGGGTCCTTGCGTAGTCACCTCCACGGGGTAGACCTGGGCCCTTGGTAACGTTTTCGAGAGATTGCCTTCTCGAAAACGATATCAAGCTAAGGACTACGCGCGTAGACATAAGTATAATTGTAAACTTGACGCTAGAAATACCAAGCTGATCAAAAGATCGTGGTTCGTAGCTTCTAATAGAGATAGTTTGATTTTTCATTTGTATAAAGATTTCATAGATTCACTTTTAACAATTTTTTATTATTTCATTAATTTCGTTAGAGATTAGAATAATTTAATCACTGGTACTTCTAGCGTCGAGTCTTTTTCAGTACAATTGAAATTTCCAAGTCCTTCTCAGGACTTGGAAACTTTAAATTGGACTGCGAATAGTTTAGTTTAAGTTAATTATTGCCATCCAATTTGTACATTCATGTAATGTAATTTTAATAAGATAATCATCCCCTTTTATCCCGATTTCCCCCGTTTTTATTATTAATTATATATGGTGACTTCTATCTCGCTATGGTGTCCCTTCGATGAAGGGTTGTTTGATCGTTCGACGTCTGATGGTTTGACGTTTGAAGGTTTGATGGTTTGATGTTTGATGGCTTGATGTTTGATGGCTTGATGTTTGATGGTTTGATGTTTGATGGCTTGATGTTTGATGGCTTGATGTTTGATGGTTTGATGTTTGATGGTTTGATGATCGATGGTTTGATGATCGATGGTTTGATATTTGATGGTTAGAAAATCACTTTCTTTCTGGTTTATTCTGGTTTACTTAAATCTCTGTTCGCCGTTGGAACGCCGTTGGATCGCTGCTGGATCGCTGACGGATGCGTGCGTTTTTAGTCATAAGTACTTGTATATTGTATATCTCTGTAATTTAATTGTAATCGTATTGTAAAGAAATACGTTTTCTTACCCGGAGAGAGAAATAACTGCTCCCCTTTCTTGCACCCCTCGTTTATCAAGACAGAACTTTTAATTTTTCTCGCGTAAATTAGTTCGCGTTTATTTGCTCGAGCACTCTAACTTTATGCTTCGTAAGATCGCTTCACGTAGATTTCCTCTTTTTTTCTTCTTCCTTTTTTCCCTTTCCTTTTTTTCTCCTTCGCTCGAGATTTAGATTTTAATCGTCACGCAGGGAAACAGTTGCGACTCAATCAAACCGATGCGTGTTTGTCGTGGCCACCTGGATCTTCACGGGTTCAGCCGTGGACGCGCTCACGATGGAGCGGGCTGAGTGGTTCCCAACCCGAGGCGCTGGGGTCTGACCTGCTGTAAGACGGATTCGGGCGGTTCCACGAGGTTCCTCTCTATCGCAGAGCAATCCTAGAGTTGGGCCTCGCTGGGGTTCAGATGGACATCTCACTCACCGTCGGGGAGAGCGCGGTTGCGATTGTTTCGACGTAAGACGTGGCATAAAACTTGCTCGCGATTCGCGTCGGGTACGGTTTGCCAAATGGCTAACGCGGAAGCATCGGATTGGAATGCTCTTTAATATAATAGTAGAATTTAGAGTATCGTACCGTAGAACCTTTTGCGAGACACTTTCGTTTGTCGAAAGTGTTGGAAGAGTCACTTAATAAATCTCTCTTCGGGTAAGACAGTGGTATTTCTCGTCACCCCTTTCGTAAAGTCCATACTGCAGTTTCTAAATATCTGATAGATTTTAGGAAATGTATTATGGATTTCGCGTGTATTAAATTCAAGTAGAGTCAGATCTCGGTACCTTCTGTACCGAGATCGTAAATATATAATGGAGGGTGGATGGGATTAGGGTTTAGGGATGGGTCCCTGCGTAGTCACCTCCACGGGGTGGACCTGGGCCCTTGGTAACGTTTTCGAGAGACCGGCCTCCCGAAAACGATATCATGCTAAGGACTACGCACGTAGATTATATAATTAGTGTAATTAGAGAATAAGATATAGTTTAAGTTAATTTTTGCGTTCGCCGCTGGATCGCCGCTGGACCGCCGTTGGATGACTTGATATAACTTGTTAAATTTATCGTGCCTCATCGAAGGAGGGTTGTTTGATTCTTTAATGTTCGATGGGTAGGTGATTGATGTTCGGAAATCCGCTTAGTTTTTGGTTTATTCTGATTTATTTTAACCCCTCCCTTCGCCGCTGGAACGCGGCTGGATGTCGTGATATAACTTACTACATATTCTCCATTAATATAATTTAATTACGTTCCATCTTTGTTCCTTTCCCATGACTATTCTCATGCTAATCAATTCATTCGGTATTAGTAATCTATTCAGTGATCGGTAGATGAGTTATCTTAAGTATTGAAACTGAGAGCAGGTGTAGTTGAAATAGAAGTAATCATTCTGTGATTAAAGAAATATATGCGACGGTGGAAAATCAGGGAATTGTTTAAATAATCCGGCATCTCTCTCTCTCCATCTCTCTTTCTCTCTCTTTCTGTCTCCATGGTATCTTCCCTTGATCAAAGGTTGGCTCTTGATTTCAATAATTACAACAACAGAAAATTTAATTCTTTAGTCGCAAAGTGACTTCATTATTCTCTTTAAATTTGGAAATGAGGAAATGATATTTTCGGTGAATGCAGCGTTTGACGCATGGTATTGTTTTACGTAAAGAAATTGCCATTTCCACGTTTTCCAAGGTTCTTTCCAATTGTTTCACGCAAATAGGCTGTACGAAATTATAATTGAGAATGATTATTAGGGAAACGTGAAATTTGACGTATTTTCTCCGTTCTTGTCAAAAATTCAATGGTTTTGAGTCGAATTTCAACCAATCCTTTTCATTTCCATTCTGTTATCCAATTTTTGTGATTTCTATAATAAAATTCCTGTGATGTCAATAAATAATTTCAACAGATATTTCTACGTTCGCCGTTGGATCGCCGCTGGATGCGTATATTATTAGTCATAGATAATAGTAATTATAATTAGATAATAGTAATTGTGATAATAATTGTAATGAAATTGTAAGGGAGTATGTACATTGTCTTATCAAGAGCGAAACCATAGAATTTTTCCTCAAAATCCCCGTTTTATCGAAATTGAATATAATTATTCTTAGTCTCCATTTGCACACTACTGATGTTTATCAGTAATAGTTTTATTACTCTGCGTACTCGCTGGCATGCATCGCATGTGGCAAGCAAGTAGTGAGCACGCTAACTTAATGTTACACGTAAGTCGCTGCCATGAGTAGCTCCATGGGTCGAAAAGACCGTGGTTTGGAAAGTGGACAGCGCCGGAAACATTTAGTTACCAAATCTACGTGATTACGTAGTACCACGTGAGTATGTAGAGTACCTTTGGTCACGTCGCGAATGTTATGTTCACTTTTCTCTTTGATTTATTACTTATCACAAGTTTGTCCAACTTTAATTACCTTTTTAATTTCTTTTTTTCAGAATAGAGTATAATAGAGTTTAGTGTTTATCGCATCGTAATCCCTTTTGAGAAACGCTTTAATGTTTCTAAAGTGTCGATAAAGAGACTTTGTAAATTACTCTCTGGATAAGAACATGATATATACTTCCAGTCCCTTCTTCCCTTTCGCGATTCGTAAAGTCCACGTTGCAATTTCTAAGAAAATGTACCATGGATTTGGCGTGTATTGAATTCAAGTAGAGTTGGATCTCGGTACCTTCTGTACCGAGATCGTCAACATGTAATGGAGGGTGGATGGGATTAGGGAAATATGGATGTGTTCCTGCGTAGTCACCTCCTCGTTGGTGGACCTGGGTACTTGGTAACGTTTTCGAGATCCTGGTCTCTGAAAGACGATATCATGCTAAGGACTGCGCTTGTAGACATAAGTATTGTAGTAAACTTGATGCTAGATGTACCAAACTAGTTAAAAGATGGTGGTCGTAGCTTTTGATAGAGATAGATAGATTTTTCACTTGATCAAAGGTTTCATAGATTTACTTTCAACAATTTTCTATGATACTCATTCATTCCATTATTTCATTAACTTTGCGCGAGATTAGAATAACTGGATTACTGGTATTTTTAGCATCGAGTATTTTGCAGTACAATTTAAATTATCTAAGTCCTTTTCAGGACTTGGAAATTCTATTTACGTTGTACTTCAGGTAATAGTTGAAGCCATAATTTAAATTAAGTTAAGTAAAATTTTACTCTCGTGGCATCAACCTGGAACCGTCGAAGAATTCTACTTTCTCTCTGGTCTTTTTGGATTTTAATTTAAATCAAATCTTTATCTGGCAAGAGGTTTTATGTCTGCAATAATTCACATTTTATGAGCTTTGGAAAATTTTTAATTCGGTCCTCCCTTTTGCGTAAAATATATCCACGAATCTTGCAAGAACTGCTACTTTATCAATTTCGAATCCTATATTGTACAGGGTGTAAAAATTTGTACGCGATCAATATTTCGGACAGTAATGGTCATAAAATTCCATTAGATCAGTGGCCTATCTTGTAGCTCGTCGGTACTAGGATAAATCGAGACGAAGTTGTCGACTTGAGCTTGCAGAGTATCACGAGCTTACCGACAGGCGATACTTGAGCTTGCAGTGCACCGTGGAAAGCTTCACGACACCTCCGTATCGACTCGTCTCGATGCCTGCATGTTATCTATGCGGGATTCTAGATTTCTTCAGAAGCAAATTTCTTTGTAGATACAATCGCAGCACGGAGCAGAAAATCTCCTTACCGATATTCAATCAAATAGCGTATATGTTGCAAGTGTATTATATTCGTACAAGAATTCAATTAGTCGATCAGAAATCGTTAGAACCGCGCAACAAGCAAAGACAGAGAATCTCGCGAATTTTTTGAAACATTCGCGACATCAATCTCGAAATTTGTATTAGCATTGCATTCTCATACATCAACTTATAAAAGGAATTCAGTAATTCAATACTTCTGCCAGAGTTTTTCATTTAGAAACGCTATGTCCGCTCTGCCTCATCTTTGCAGTGTTTGCACGTTTCGTTCGCCTGCTTTCGCATTCGTGCTGCGGTGAAATTGTCAGTATCGCGACGTGATCTCGCGGAAACACATGAATAATGTCAACTTTCAATGCGAATTCGCTTGCACCGAGTGTCGGGCTATTGCTACGGACATCAAATTTTAATATCCGCACTTTACTTTACCGCCGAGTGCATGGGAAGTTGTGTTCTTTTCATTGGAATTTTTATGCCTCGTAATGGTCCAGCCGCTAGCGACTGAATGTCTTCTCTAGTTAAGACATGATCTACTCTGGGGAATGGAGTTCCCCTAGCCTGTATAATGGAAGCAAACGAAACGTCAAGTATTCTTCGTTACACGGAAATCTAACAATGGCGAAGGGTAGGAAAGATGCTTTCATTCGGATGAGGCGGTCTTCTATACACGCGTTATTACATCTTTTTTGTACGTAAAAGGATGAGGCTGTATTGTTCTGTTTTGTTGCATCTCGATGGGTATTTAAAAGCAGTGTTGCATGTTTTTGGTGTAGATTCTGATTGTTTCGGAACAAGGGAAATCCTAATTACCTATTTTTGTAGGAGAGTGCAGTATCGTGATATAACGCACGTCTATCACGAATGCAAACTATCTCACGGTAAACTAGCAGTGTGATAGCTCTGCATTTACGATTTCCTTTTCGAGGAAATTGAATTCTATAGAGCTTATCGTTTCAGAATTGTCTAGTACCGCTTCTTGTTATATTATATCTTAATTTTTATTCTAATTGAAAGGCAAATATGACAACTACTAGAAAACTTTGGAGAACGTGTATTAATGTTAGAATCATTTTGAAGTTTCGACATTTAGATTAGCGATGTTAACTATTCAGTTGATCTTCATTGTATTTGTGACACAGTAATAATTCAGTAGTTGCGTACGTTAACAATTTTAAACACCAAATTACTTTGTGAAAATGGTTCGATTAAAGAAACTTCGCTCGACACACGATAGGCTTTACAGCGAAGCAGTTTGCGCCCTCTGAATTGTGTTAATCAGAAACTTGATTGTAGGTCCAGCGCGCGTTTTCGCTGGAGCTATCATTCACGTTAATTAAAATAGCTCTGCGCTAACAATTCGTTAACTGGTTTGCTTCAATGCCCTGCGAAATTGCCCACTAGCAAAAACGTAATCCGTGTGTTGATTCCATTCAAAGGAAGCAAATTAGATTAAATATCCAGGATTTAAATCTCTGGGGACACGTAAACCGTATGCTGAAATTAATTCATAATTATGTAATGGTCGCTAGGTCATAGATGTTTCTATTGAAGTCTCATTTTCGAAGCGTTGAGCTCGTTAGGCATTGCATATTTTTGGAACCTGAAGTAGAAATACAAATTTTTCTTCTCCGTTCCGAGCGGAGTTTTGTGTAACTTTCCGTTCGATATCCCAACAGAGTATACTCTTCTTTCTTCAAGGGGTACAATTTTTCATCACCACTGAATCGCTATAGAGGCTCATGTTCACTGTCGAAAGAAACGGTCCTAGAATCTATCAAACCTGGTCGCGCATCGATAATCGTGTAGAAAGGATAAATTAACATCTGGCATTGGCCAAATATCTAGGTCGAGAATTTACTGAAGAATCATTAGAGAGAAAAAACGACAATACGAATCTCCGACACAATGTATACAATGTATTCACACTCGCTTCGAAATGAGAAAGGGTGATAAAATGAAATACAAGAAGTAAAAGCAACGGTTCGGTATTTCCACAGACGAATTCGTTACGTCAAAGAACGCGATGTAACCGATGTAAAATTCGACGAAGTTCAAGTACGCGTGACGAGGCTTCTTTTATTATACTACGTTCGTTCTTTGATTTGAAGGTTGATGAAACTTCCTGTCGGGTTGATTCATTTGGTAAACATGAACCTGGCATTTCGCGGAGAATAATAGATTAACATGACTCGTGACAGAGAGGAGAGAACGGAAAAGTTGGAAGAAAGTTGCCGCAATTTCATCTAGCACCGCGCCGTGTAAGTTCGTTACACGAGCGGAATTTTCCATATAAAGCATCGCGCACGCTGAACATCTTATCGCTTCTTTGAGCTATCGCTGTGAGATTCCCCTAGCCTTCAAAGCAGTTAAAATTTTCACAGTTTCAGTGGAATCGTGCCCACAGCGTGACCTACATTCGCGGAATTTCATTTTTCTCCCTATAATGTGAATGCATGTGATTGTATTGTTGGATTGAAAAATTCAGAGTACGCAATGGTTCCGTAGACCTCCGTGAGATGTTCGCGAAGTTTCACATTGTCAATTTCACTTGTCGTATCTTGGAAATGAACGAACTTAAGCAAATCGAACATTCTCTTTATCTCTCAAAAAGAATGAAGTCGGCAAATAAGCGGTGTTCTTTCCATTTTTCTGATCTTCGCAAATAATTAGTAACAATGTGGTGAAACGGAACATCTTTTTCCTTTAAAGAGAAATTCAATTTTCTTAGTCGTTTAACTCGAATTGTTTCTCTAATCAAAAACGTATTAAACACGTTGACAGTTGCTCGCGGTTATTGCTGAAACTCGTACGAATTTACATTTCCGACGCGCGAATGCATCGCACTCGTCAATCATAACATCAATCTACAACATCGGACACCGACGACCATTGAATTACCAGCCTTCAGCTAATCAACTGACAAAACAACACGTACCTTTGATAAAGTCCACAGCCATTCCCAAGCCGTACGTATCCTTGTCGTAATCGTCGAGAATGTAGGCGCCGATCTTAACACCGGGTACAATTCCACGATCGTTGAGCCTGTCCAGAGTGTAAAGCATCACCTCGAGCGCTTGAACGTCACGTTGCGGCATCACTGGCCCGCAGGTGATGGTATCCTTCCTCTCATGGACCATCATTAGACGACTCAACACTAGATTATACTCGACCATCGCGCTGTGCTTAACTGGCCACTGATTCGGCGGTTCCAGCTCATGCGACGAGTTGTTCGTCGTTTGCGAGTACGCCTCGTCCATGATAACGGTTCATGGTCAGAAGAAGTGGCGATCATGTCAAAAGTGAACAAAAATTGGTTCACGTCGTTAATCAATCCGATGGTCGACGTTTCGGCGGTAACTGGAAGTTGTTCCCTCTCTGTAGACGAAAGCGCGAGATTTTCGTTAAGGTAGTTGTCCAGAGAACCATTCGTACTTTTCAAACGGGAGCGAAACCTTTGATCAATCCTGCACTCTGGAGACGAATTCTAGTGGACGTGTCAACGAGACTCTTAGCCCCCCGGGAGCATCGTTGCTGGCATTCGCTTGGACGTATTCCATTTGCATGGTCGAGGCGGTTCTTCGTTGGACCTCGTCCTTGACCCACGTCGGCGTAGAAGTTCGTCCCGACACCGGGCCTCCGACCTTCATAGATGAATCAAGTTTCAGGCTCGTCGATGTCGAAGTTTGCACCGTGGACGACCTGGACTTTCGTTCTCTCGTAGGATGATCGATCACCGGGATGGGCATCGTGCTCAAGGAGTTAAACCCGTCGGACGGATTAACTTCATTCACCGTTCCATTATCCAACGAGCGGGTTTGAGCCCTCTCATTTTTCGAGCTAAACCCGACGGACGGTTCATCAGGCTTAATGTCGCAGTCATGTTTGAATATTTCGATTCAACGACTCTGTCGCCCTTGAACCGACGGGTTGCCGTTTCTTCGAAACCATTAGAGGATCGTTAAACGTTACTTCATCATCTTCTGTCAAACCATCCGTAGCTGTATCGAACCGTTCCGCCTGGTCGTCGATTTTCCTATTTATGGTCCCAATTGTTTGGATAACGGCTTTTCTAGACGCGGATGGTCGTTCAGAAGGGGTTAAAGGAAGCTTCGATTTCGAATATTTCGTTTTATTCACGAGCGATTGCTTATGGTTCGCGTTTGTTTTGATATCCTTCGTAATCTTCCGCTCTTGCTCAGTCGAAGGTGAGTTCCTGAACGTATCGTCGGAATTTCCCTCGCCGAATTCAGGAAGGCCACTGTTCTCCGACGTATAGCCCCTTTCGGTTAGACAGTTCATATCGTTTCTTAGGTACGGGGCACTCCTTGGCGCCGCAACAGAGCTATGCTCGGAGTTCACGAGGACGCCGTCAGACTCCTTTGTCACGTTACTTTGCGCAGAAGCCTCTTCCGTTGTCGCTTTATTCGCCTCTTCTTTAGCCTTATCAATCTCGCTCCGCGGAGCGTCTAATTCCATATCTTGCGACGAATCCGCGCTCAAATTGAGTCTTATCGAGATCACATCGTTACTTAGACTTGAAACGTTTTCCGGTAACTGTGCATTGTCATTTCAACGTCGAATTCGGTTTGCCATTTAACATCGAGCTATCCGATAGCAGTGAATCGTTCTCACTCACCACATCTGGTGCTTCGAGTGTTACTCTGTTAACTCATCCTGTGCTTCCGTCGTGACTTGTTGAACTGAATTCATTGCTCAATGTTAAAGTACTCAAATTTAACGTCGAATCATTCCACTGCTGTACGTGTGCTGCAGCATCTCGATCGTCCAGTGAGTTATACTTAACGTTCTCTGAAATGAAGTCGATCTCCAATTCTGTCTCAACAATTTTCGCATCGTTATCCAAAAAATCATTTGTCGTTTCGTTGAAAGTAACATTCAATGAAGTTCCATCGTATTGCGACGAATGCAACGTGACCGCGTCGCTAGACGGAATAATATTTCTCTTCTCGCGGATCGAAAAATTTCCACGGGTTCTCCTGTCTGCCTCATCATCGCTTCCATTTGTTGATATCTGTTTCACGGAGATTCCATTCAACTGGCGCGTATACTCCATCTCTCTCCGAATCAACGTTGATTTACGAGACGTCGACGTTCACCAGGAACCTTCGAACTCTGAAGAATGAGGAGTCCTTCCTTCTGTCTTGATTGCTTTGACTCTTTTGCCTCGCGGCTCGCAATTCGAGGATCCCGAATTCTGGCAGAGGTACGACCACTCCAGATTTATTACATCACCAAAATCGAACGACCTCGGCTCTTCGTCAAGTTTTATTCCCGAATTTTAATGGACCTTCTGCTCATCAACTGATACATGGAATTATCATGCCCGTCGACTTCTATTTCCGATTTCCCTTTTGGTATCAATTCTCCGTCGAACAGTTCACTAATAGAAGCGGAAGATTTAGGAGTTTCAATGAAATATCGTTTCTGGATGTATCCTTTGGGCTCAACATCTCGCGTATCTTTCTTACCTTTCGTAGATGCTCGTCTCTTCGCGTCTTTTAATCTTTTTCGACCCGTCAGCGTTTTCAATTTCAACCGTCCAATCCTTAATAGTTGATTAATAGAGGTGGAAGACTCGGCGGAATCGATTAAATATTGCTCAACCGAGCCTTCCGACGGCTTCCTACCACTCAATCCCCCTGGATCCGCGAATTTCTCTGATTTCAATCCTGTTTCGAATGCTTTACCGATAGAAACAACGGATTCAGGAATCTCAGTCGAATGTCGCTTCCATTGCGGTTTCCTCGCCATCTCCCAAGCTCCGAGAACCCACGATACCGTCAGCCTGAAAATAGTCCATGGTCCTTTGACCGTCCACCCTATAGGATCTTTTCATCCGAAGACGTCGAAGCTCGCCACTGAATCCCCTTTGCCTTCTCACGTCCTTGTTCTCTCGTCTGAAAGCCTTTAGCGAGTCGTCATTGCACGAATCCACAACAACGTGACCGTAATCAACGGTCGCATCGCCGCCTCTCTAGCGACGTCTTTCATCGCGACACGGGAAACCCGGGAGGATAAGCGGGGCTCTTCCGGAATATTCACTGAACTCCCGGTGAATCCGGTCGATCCCCTCGCAGTTGGCCCGGCTCGGCGTTTATCGCGTCGTTCCTTGTGGCAGTCGTTCGACGGGTCGGGATCCGCGAGTCGACGATCGCTCGACCGGATCGATCGATCGTCATCTTCGTCGGTTTGATTCGCGCCCACCGCCTGGGCGGTTCGCCAGGAAATTGCTCTTGACGACTCCTCCGTGATGTCATTCTTGACGAGTGGACGGAATGTTTGCCGAGCGGTAGTTGATGGCAATGATAACTTTTAAGGGTGCCGGGATGACGGAGTATTTGAATGGCTTTGGAATTTCAGGGATGGTTCATTAGCGCCGCGAGCCCCGTAAGCGACTTCGGCGCGGTTAACCGACAGCTGGTTGTTACCATAATCGAGCGGATACCGTTCGCCCGCCAAACTGTTTCGAAGAATCGATAGCACCACTGACACGGCCAGTACGGCCAGCCAACAGTTGTTCCGCCGCACCACCTGCCTCCCGTGACAAACATGTCCTGGTCCTGCAAAAATACGCAGCGTCTCTGTGAATCCACCACATCGCATAATAAGACCTATCGATCTAGTAATCTTATGCTAATCGAGGAGAAACGTATCGAATATCGTTCTTTACGAGATGTACGTGTTTGTTGCACCGAGACGGTTCGAGGCAATTTGGTTGAAACTATTTGAATGGTACAAAAGGGTTAAATTTGATTCGCTCTGTTTGAGAGCGGTTTAATCTATTTGCAGAGGAATGGAAATGTTTGAAGATTAATTATTCATACGTATATTGTGTATGCAATCAACTTAGAGGTTAAGGGTTGAAGCTTTGTATTACAGATACGTGAAGTGCATTAATATCGTGGAGTTTATTTTGAGCTAAGTTATTAATCATGATGCAATAACGAACCAGTAAATATCTCTGCGAGTGTTGCACATTTTCGAAATTACAGAAGAATACCGCATAGTTGGAACTCCGAGCATTACACGTGCATAGTCAAAGCAGGAACTAACCTCGATCAAACATTGGCTATCAGTTAAGCGTGGAATATTACCACTAAATTTCTCGTATCCAAATCGAAGGAGTCAGTGGCCGCAACAGGCGCATACAGAGTCCTGGTGCACCGTTGTACATATTTTAGCATCGGTGTATTGATTAATTGTGTTCAATGCGTTCATATTAAATTCTCCATCACTTCTGATAGTACCTTCAAGTGACTGTAAAAGATTAATACCCTGGAAATCCATTTATTTGAACAGCGTCGGTGGAAATCTCGCTCGTGCGAATGCTTTTTGTAGCCATAATACGTTGATCCGATTACTCTTAGTACAAGCGTTTTCATTTGGTTGGCACGGAGCCAAACTGCGATTTGATCGAGAGTGATTTTCCTAGTTTCTATAAATCAGATTTATCGATCGCCTTTCTATAGACCGATACGATCAGCAACAGTATCGTTGATGGATCACCCTCGCGCAGTTAATCGAATGAAATTTTAATAATCCGAGAATATGATAGCTTAGGAACGAAGCTATCGCGATGTCGATATAATCTATACAATTGATGCAGAATTAATTACCACTCGGTTAACGCTATCTCGAAAGCCAATATAATCTCTTTAAGCGACATCTTATTGTTGCCAGGCCGCGCAGCGATCCCCTAGTCGCTCTTCCAGAAAATTAACCCCTCGCGCTATAACCGTGGATCGTCGCGATTCAACGCGAGCATCCATTATTTTAACACTGCTTGCGCGTTAATTAGTCCGTTTCGAGGCACGGTCTTTCCTCTTTGTCCAATAAATTTCGCGCGGCTGCGAATCCTGAAGGAAAGCCTCGGAAACGAAGGTTATATTACTTGATCTCCTTTCCGTGTTCGTGTCCAGGTTTGACGCGTTCGTGGGCTAAATATCTGTCGGAACAATGGAGTTACAGGGCTTTAATAAGGCCGTTACTTTATCGAAGGGCTGCCGCGCTCGATAGGATTGAATCGTACGAAATGGACCCCGTTTCGCCCCGTCTCTCGGAGTAGGCACATGCCAGGTTTATTGTCAGATGTATCGACGGAAACGGTGATTTCGCGGGGACAGCGATAGGTTGGTAGGAATCGATCGAGCCCCGTTAAACGGTTATTGGACGATTTAGGTGAGGTAAGCATACTTCCTTGCAGAGCGTATTAAACTTGGTCTTCGATTCTCACGACACTTTCCAGCTTAAATTGACATTTTGGAGGTCTCAGATGTCTTTAATTCAATTATCTTCACGGGTAATTTCAACGGTAACTTTGATTTCCTAATCTTCTGTTATCCGTGGGTGATAATTTGAATGGAATATCCGAAGGATTCATTTTTTACCTTTCAGTTGATGAAATCAGTAATTCACGTTGTAAGTAGTTCATTTCTGTTTTATCGCTTGACGAATTCACTAGAGAATTTGACGGTTTACGGAAAGGAACCAGCATTAGTAAGAAACTTGAAAATTTGTTTGAAAAGAGAGCAACAATAACTGGATATGGTGAATACTGGGTAGTACATATTACTATCTGGATGTGGATTTTGGGAGCGATGCCTTCATCAAGAGAAAATAAGAAGCCAATATTGAAGAGGAAGAGAATAAGAAGAACAGTATGCCGCGGGAAAAATTCAAGGATTCTTCCATTGTTCGTGTTTGAACATTTTTTTCATCTACCCCCGTATTTCGAGGTATAAAGTTAAACTGATAACAAATATTACATACAAGAATGCATGTTTTCGTGAAATTTTATCACGACAGTCTATCCTTATCCTCAACAGCGAAAATTAGTAGCCAATATTGTGTTCCGTTCCTTCTCAACCCCTGAAAGAGAAATTACACTTTCTAAAAGACATTAGACATCCTGTAGAATCCGCAACTGAAGGGGTTACCGTAAATACCTTTCGTGGTGTTAAAATTTGACACGCGTGTGACAGAGATAATCTGTCGTGAATTTATTCAAACGGAATCTGAATTGTCATCTTTTAATGATCGATCTCTTAATCGCGACCAGTAGAAGGAATTCAGCGCGAAGTGATCAGCAAATCCTCATTGTTGGATCGTTTAACTGGTGCATGTAATTACGACTGTATATTGTACATTTGTATCAGCTCCTCGCCCTAATTGGTCTGGTTCGAGCCGCTGACATCTGCATTGTCTATGACAACATATGTTGTTGTAACTTTCTCAATCGTATTCGGGATCCGTTCAATTATACAGGCTTGTATAAGGTACATGTGCGCGAAACAGATGGGTGTGATCACTCCTTGGTTCGATTGAGGAATCCGCGTGGCATTTTTCTAAGGATTTTAATCATTTCGACGAGTTCCATGACGGCGTTTCCACCTGGCATTCAAGTGCTACAAAATATTTTTCGTCAAGCGAATTCCACGGATACAATTTCGAACGTGATCGCGTACGTTCTTTCGTCCGCGAGAAGAAAGAACCCATAGAATGGAGTTCCGCGGCGACGCAGCATCCCCTGCAAGTCAAAAGGGGACCAAGGTGGGAACAAAGGGAATCCTTAATGGCACGCAAAGATCGTCTACTGGCAAATAATTGGAGACAAAAGTCTCCATTCCCGTGACGTGTAAAGTGGATTGATTATTCTTCTGACGATATATCTTTGTTCGATTATACGGAACTGCACTTTAGAAGAGGGAAGTTGTTTTTGTTCTCGATAGGTATCCCTCGTTTACTTTCGAGAACACTCGCTAATGGAGCGATTTTTCCATTTGATGGGTTTACATTGGTTCAGCGGCCGTGCTCCTTTTGTTTCACGAGCGACTTCGCGGCCGGCGCAAGGGTCTCCGCTTTAATCTCCCGCATAGACGGTGAGAATGGACCTTTAATCTTCTCCGAACGATCAGTGCTACCTCTTTTGAAAAGCAAGCAATGTATTGTTAATATTGGATGCTTTCCAACCGACCTTTTAAATCGGCGCTATCATTTAAATTCGCAGCTAGATTGGTCCGTGATCTGTTGGCGAGCTTAACTGCTCCCTTCTTTTTTTGTTTGTCCGCTACGATGTACTACTGTTGATAATCTGTGGCGAACGATGACTGGAATGTGATAAGAGGAATTTTTATCGGGAGCCAGCGAACGATTTTTTCCCAGGGAAAAGCTTCTATAAACACAGCAAGGTTTTATTTCTTACGAAACTTTAATGCTCTTATAATTTCTCTTAAAGTTTTTATTAAAACTCCATGAAGATTTAAGCTGAGTTTTTCTCCCCTCCGCCGATGGGAGGGATCGCGAGATTTTTATTAGAAATTTCGTAGACTGGCTGTAAGCAGCTTTCGTTGTACCTTGGATTTTCTTATCGTCGCGTATAGGAAATGATACCATGAACTATTTGAACTAGAAGTTCGTTGATACAGTTTTATAACCGCCTATAACGCCGTGTAATTGAGGAAGGGTAGCACGTTCGCGTAAGCACACACAACGCGATATAGGACACGAGGAATTCATTTTTCCATTTTCCGCATTGATTGGCAAAGCAGAAAGTCCAAGAAAAAGCGCGAGGTCCTAAGAGGCGACGTTCCAAAGGGGTGGCTAGCGTAGAGTCATAATGCTCGCAGATGTGCCTGCGAACAAAAATTGCGACCAGTGACATTTCGCGTTTGTATCCGCTTCACGGATCTCGAGATTTCGATACTCCTTGACACCGAATGATTCCGCGATTTTCGCAATAAATAGCGGAGACACGCGTGCATCGTAACGCATCAGCTACCGGTCCTACAAATTCTACACCTAGGAGATGACATACCGAATCTCGGGCCTCTAGAATTTTTTTCATTCAAGTACATATTGTCTATGGGCCACTAGTGACCGCTCCAGGAGTTCGCTCTCCACATATTTCGACTCCCAGAGCCAGACATGCCGTATCTAGTACCCCTAGAATTGACTTCACTTATGTACTGATTCGCTCTGCGCCATTAATAACCAATCCATGAGTTCTACCTCCTTATACGAAACATAGGGTCGGACATATCATGTCTGTGGACCCTAGTATTGGTTTGATTTAAGTATATATTGTCTGTTGGCCATTAACGACCCCTCCAGAAGTTCGTCAACCTCCACTTACTTGACACCTAGGGCCGGATATGCCGTGCCTGGGGCCCCTAATATTGGATTCATTTAAGTACTTATTGGCTCTTGGCCAGTAGTAATCGCTCCAGGAGTTCTATAGCCGACTACTTCGAAACATAGGACCGAACATACTGTAACAGGGGCCACTAGAATTGGATACATTCAAACCCCTATTGAAGCTGTGCTATTACTAACCGCGCCAAGAGATTCCCTGCCACCTAATTCGACACCCAGGGTCCGCGATGCTTTCCAAGGGCCTGTAGTGTTGGTCTCATTTAATTACTTATTGGATCTGGGTCATTCGTAACCCCCTAGCATTTCGTAGCCCGCATATTCAACCCAAGGTATTCCAAACATGATACATTTTATCCGCTCGACAATTATATATAAATACAAACAAATATAACCTAACCCAACAAAACCTAACCTCTCGACGTTAATATTTTATAAAATTCCTGACGTGGCGGCCCCAACTTCTCGGCGGGAACATTATTTACGTCTACAATGTTGTATATCCTAACCTAAGGCAACCTAACATCTCGGCAGTAATATTTTACAACATTCCTGACGTGTCGGCCACTACTTCTCGTAGGGAACATTATACATAAATAGAATCTAAAATAAATTAACCTAATTCGACGCAGCACTTGTGTAGTAGTGTTTCACAGGATCCCGGGCATGCTGGCCCTACATCGCGGTGGGAACATTATATGCGTCTATAACGTTATATATTATAACTTACGGCAGCCTAACCTCTCGGCGGTAACATTTTACAACGTTCCTGGCGTGTCGGAACCTACATCTCGGTAATAACATTATATACGTCTATAACGTACTATAACGTAACCTAACCCATCTAGCCCCACGATGGTAGTGTTTTAAAGAATCTAAAACGAAACATGACCGCCGAGACCTCAGCTTGCGTTAGGTCCGGTTACATAACGTTTCAGACGTAGATAACGTTCCGACCGAGAAGTATGGGCCGACCCGCCACTAATGTTGTAAAATATTACGAGCGACAGGTTAGGTTGCGTTACGTTAGGTTATATAACGTCATAGAACGTATATAATGTCCACACCGTGAAGCAGGGACTAACCTGCTAGGAATGTTGTTAAATATTACCCTCGAGAGGTTAGGTTGCCTTAGGTTATTGCATATAACGTTATAGACGTATATAATGTTCCCACCTAGAAGAAGGGTCTTGCTTGCCAGGAATGTTGTGAAATATTACATCCGAGATGTACGGTTACCTTAGGTTAGGATATATAACGTTATAGACGTATATAATATTCCCACCCAATACCTAGCAGCTGAAACGTCTGGGCTTTTGTAAAACACTACCACCCAGTGACTAAGTTGTGTCATGCTACGTTATATAACGTTACAAGCGTATATAATGTTCCCACCCAGAAGTAGGGGCCGACACGCCAGAAATGTTGTAAAATATTACATCCAAGATGTTAGGTTGCCTTAGGTTAGGATATATGACATTCTAGACTTATATAATGCCCCACCTAGAAGTACGGGCACACACGACCGGGATTCTGTTAACCATTACCACCGAGGTGTTAGATGGGTTAGGTTAGGTTATAGTACGTTATAGACGTATATAATGTTCCCACCGAGAAGTAGGGGCTGACGCTCCAGGAATGTTGTAAAACATTACATCCGAGATGTTA
This sequence comes from Xylocopa violacea, assembly GCA_963969225.1. Lineage (NCBI taxonomy): Eukaryota > Metazoa > Arthropoda > Insecta > Hymenoptera > Apidae > Xylocopa > Xylocopa violacea. The sequence continues at coordinate 1,428,568 of CAXAJV010000789.1, forward strand.
GGTTGCCTTAGGTTAGGATGTAAAACGATATAAACATATGTACGGTCCTCATCGAGACGTACGGGCCGAGATGACCAGAATTCTGTAAAACATTTCCACCGAGGGGCTAGATGGGACAGGGTAGGTTATAGTACGTTATAGACGTATATAATGTTTCCATCGAGAAGTACGGGCCGACCCGCCAGGAATATTGTAAGGTATTATGGTCGAGAGGTTAGGTTGCGTTAGGTTAAGTTATTTAACGTTATGGACCTATATAATGTTCCCATCGGAAAGCAGGGGCCAACACGCCCGGGATATTGTAAAACATTATTACCCATGGGATAACTGGGTTAGGTTAGGTTACAATAGGTTATAGACCTATATAATGTTCCCACCAAGAAGTAGTGGCCGACATGCCAGGAATGTTGTAAAATATTACATCCGTGATTGTTACATTGGCTTAGGTTAGGATATATAACGTTATAGGCGTATATAATGTCTCCACCGAGAAGGACGGGCCGACACGAAAGGAATGTTGTAAAATATTACCGCCGAGAGGTTAGATTTCCTTATGTTAGGATATATAACGATATTGACGTATATAATTAGCCCGCCGTGAAGTAGAGGCCGACGCGCCAGCAATGTTGTAGAATATCACGGTGGGAATATCATATACGTCTATGACGGTATATATCCTCACCTAAGGCAACCTAACTGCTCGACGGTATTATTTTACAATATACCTCGCGGGTCGGCGTGTTGTACTCGGTGGGAACATTATATACGTCTATAGAATAATATAACCTATCCTAACCTATCTAGCACCTCACGGGTAATGTTTTACAGCATCCCGGGCACGTCGGCCCGTACGTCTCGGTGGGGATATTATATACGTCTATAACGTAATATAACCTAACCTAACCCATCTAACCCTTCGCTGGTATTGTTTTACAGAATCCCGGTCGTGTCGTCCCGTACTTCTGGGTGCGGACATCATATAAGTCTACAACGTTATGTAGCCTAACCTAACCCATCTAGCCCCTAGGTGGTAATGTTTTACTGAATCGCAGTCGTGTCGTCCCGAACTTCTCGGTGGGGACATTATATACGTCTATAACGTTGTATATCCCAACCTAAGGCAACCTAACATCTCGGATGTAGTATTTTCTAACAATCCTGGCGGATCGGCCCTTACATCTCGGTGGGAACATTATAAACATCTATAACGTAATATAACCTAACCGAACCCAACTAGAACCTCGCTGATAATGTTTTACAGAATCCCGTTCATGTCGTCCCGTACGCCTCGGTTGGGACCTTATATACGTCTATAGCGTTATATATCCTAACCTAAGGCAGCCGAACCACTCGAATGTAGTATTTTACAACATTCCTGGGCAAGTTGGCCTCTACTTCTCGGTGGGAACATTATATACTTCTATATCGTAATATAACCTAACATAACCCATCTTGCCCCTTGGTAATAATGTTTTACAGAATCCCGGTCGTGTCGGCCCGTACGTCTCGGTTGGGACATTATATACGTCTATAGCGTTATATATCCTAACCTGAGGCAGCGTAACATCTCGGATGTAGTATTTTACAACATTCCTGGCGGGTCGGGCCCTACTTCTCGGTGGGAAAATTATATACGTCTATAACGTAATATAACCTAACCTAACCCACCTAGCACCTCGCTGGTAATGTTTTACCGAATCCCGTTCGTGTCGTCCCGTACTTCTGGGTGCGGACATTACATACATCTATAACGTTATATATCCTTACATAAGGCAACCTAACATCTCGGATGTAGTATTTTGCAACACTCCTAGCAGGCCGGCCCCAACTTCTCGATGGGAACATTATACACGTCTATAACGTAATATAACCTAACCTAACCCTTTTAGCCCCTCGCTGGTAATGTTTTACAGAATCCCGGTCTTGTCGGCCCGTACTTCTGGGTGTGGACATTTTATACGTCTATAACGTTATATAGAGTTACCTAAGGCAACCTAACACCTCGGATGTAGTATTTTCCAACATTCCTGGCGGGTCGGCGCCTACTTCTCGATGGCGACATTATATACGTCTATAACGTTGTATATCCTAACCTAATGGAACCTAACATCTCGGGTGTAATGTTTAACATCATTCCTGGCGTGTCGGCCCGTATTTCGCGGTGGTAACATTATATACGTCTATAGCGTTATATATCCTAGCCTAAGGCAACCTAACATGTCGAATGTAAAATTTTACAACATTCCTGGCGCGTCGGCCGCTACTTCTCGGTGGGAACATTATATACGTGTATATCGTAATATAACCTAACCTAACCCATCTAGACCCTCGGTGATAATGTTTTACAGAATCCCGGTCTTGTCGGTCCGTCCTTCTCGGTGGGGACATTATATACGTCCATAACGATATATATCCCAACCTAAGGCAATCTAACATCTCGGATGTAGTATTCTCCAACATTCCTGGCGGGTCGGCCCCTACTTCTCGGTGGGAACATTATATACGTCTATAACGTAATATAACCTAACTTAACCCATCTAGCCCATCGCCGGTAATATTTTACAGAATCCCGTTCGTGTCGTCCCGTACGTCTCGCTGGGGACATTATATATGTCTATAACGTTATATATCCTTTTTTTTCTTTTTTTTGTCGTGGGGAAACCGTCATGGGTACCTCGGACTTTGGGGACTATCCGAGGTTATGTCGGACTCTTGCCGACTAAAGCCCCACGGTGGCCATCATCTGCGCGTGTCGGACGGGAGCCGGGAACTCTTAACGGTCGACGATCGGCATCCTCCTGCGCTGGGGTCTCCAGTTGACCCTCTGCTCGGCTACTCTTGCCTGTAGCCTGATCTTCTACCATGGTGACGCGCAAAGATATCTGTGTGCTCCAAGCGCCGCTCGTGAGCCACTCACGAGCGGCGCTACGTCAAAGGTACACGTGCAATCACGATCGCAAGCCCAAACATGTGACCATCTGTGCTTACCTTGACGCACAGCTGCCATACTCCTGTTTGCTGCCGTTGCAGCTGCGAGTCTTTCGCAGCTGTGCATCCTTCCGGTCCTGGCCGTCTTGGCCTCTTGTGACGGTACAGCTGCAAGTCTTTCGCAGCTCGTCGTCCTGTCCAATCCCGGTCTTCTTGACCTCTTCGCCGTCTTGGCATCCACTTCGGTCGTCTTGACCTCTTCATCTCTTCGGGCTCTTCTTCGTCCATCTTCCGGATGAAGATAGCCTTTGAGATGAGGTGGTTGGCGGCGAAGTTCCGTTCCCCGATGGGATCTTGGAAGTGACCCCCGTCCGATAACGGGAGTCCTCTATCTTGAAAGGGAACGGGGCAAACGTCAAGGACGCCGATCCCGTAGGCAGCGTTGAGCAGGGACACCGCGCTCCCTTTCGCGCTCGGCGGCCTCCTTCGCGGCCATGACTTTGTCGCAAAACGCCGTCACGGCCCGCCAGTATCTCTCACCTTCGAGCATCTTTGACATGATGCTCTTCAGTGAGAGATTCGACCCTACCTCGACTATCAGTAGTCGATGCAGCCGTTCCCACGCTGGACACCTCTCCAGTGTGTGCTGCGCCGTGTCGTCCTCTTCGCCACAGTGTGGCATGCAGCCGTGTCTTCCTTGCCAATCCTCTGCAGGTACTGACCGAAGCATCCATGTCCGGTCAGTATCTGCGTGGTTCTAAAGCTAAGTAGCCCTCTTCGGCGGTCCACCCACTTATCTAGGATGGTTAGGACCGCTCCGATCGTCCTGTGTTCGGAGCGAGTGGAGAGGTGTCTCTTCCACTCCTCTATCGAAGCCAATCTTACCGCGTCCCTGAGTTCTTTTTTACTCAGGGCTGGTGCGTCATCGTCATCTTCCTGGTCCACGTTTCGAAGCGAATGGTAGACGAACGCATCCTCGCTGACCATGTATTCGATAGACACCAGCCCAGCAAGCGCGGTGGCCACATCGTGTGATACCGTCCTGTATCCTCGTATCGCACGAATGGCCATCCTCCTCCACGCGCTGCGCAGGGACGAGATCCTCTTGTCGGTGTGTCTCCGCTCCGCGATGGAGCTGTACCACACTGTACCATCACCCCGGCGTATAGTCTTCGCGCTCTCTCGTTAGGGCCCTTCAGGTTGGGCATTATGCGGCCTAGCTTGAGTGCCGCTGTCTCCAACCTGCCGGCAAGTTTCTCTATGTGGCTAGAGAATCTCCAGTCCTCGTCGAGCCGAAGGCCGAGGTAGTTGATGTCTCGGCCCGGCTCGATCCTTGCCGGTCCCACACTTACCGCCACGCGAGGTGTTCCTCTTGTGGGTCTCCTCCGGCTCCGTCTGCTGAAGCACACGATCTCCGTCTTCTGCGGAGCCAGCTCGAGGCCCATCTTCCGGATGCAGTTAGCCACGACTGCCTTTCCCAATTCTGCCCGGCAGGCAGCTCGCGTATCTGTCTTACCGGCGGCGAACACAAACGTGTCGTCTGCGTAGCATATCAGGCGCACGCCCGCCGGCATTGCTGCTGTCAACGCGGCATTGTACCCGATGTTCCACAGGAGCGGTCCTAGCACCGATCCCTGGGCTACGCCACGGTTGACAGGTCTGCTTTGTGGCCCATCCTGGCTATCCTAGACTATCGCCCTGTCGCTGAGATAGTCTACCACCACGTTCCTGATGTGTGGTGGGATTCCATGCCTGTCCAGGGCTGCGTAAATAGCTGGCCATTGCAGGGAGTTGAACGCGTTCTTGATGTCTAACGAGACAGAGTATGTAACTCCCACCCTCGACACAACCATCTCGGTGAGTCTCTTGACTTCACTCACCGCGTCGATCGTGCGTCGACCTGCCCGCCCTGAATCCGTACTGGCAGTCCGCCAGTGCAGGTCCGACGCGCGACAGGTGCTGGACGATTCGTTCGTGTATTATTCTTTCGAACAGCTTTCCTACCTCGTCCTGCAACACTATGGGCCGGAACGCTGATGGTGAATCCTCCGGTTTGCCTTCCTTTCGGAGGAGCACCAACCTGCCGGACTTCCATCTTCGAGGGAGCGTCCCCGCCTTGATGCAGGCTGAGAACAGTCTTCTCAGTCTCGAACCAAGGACGCTCAGCGCCATCGTCCAGACACGGCCGGGTATTCCATCCCGGCCGGGGGCTGTGTTCTTCTTCGCCATCCTCTTGACGGCCCCGGCCAGTTCCTCTTCGGAAACCTCCAACTCCGGTGTCCACCCGTATCGGGCCGCTGCTGGGGGCTCTTCGTTCCCTCCCTCTCCAGCAGCGGGACCTCTAAGGTTTCCGTCAACGGGGGCGCCCATGGTCGCAGTTTGTCCATCACTATCTTGTAGGGACGCCCCCATGGATCCTCTTCGAGAGTTTGGAGGAGTCCATCCAATGCGCGTGCCTTGGACTTCCTGATAGCAGCCTGCAGCTCCTTCTTCTTGTCCCTGTAGCTGTTGTACAGCTACAAAGTCCTCGTCGCGTCCGAGTTCCTTTTTCTTCTCTCTCTGGTGTACTGGCGGCGCCCAACGGTGCAAGTTGCACGGAGCTGCGCGATCTCTGCGTTCCACCAGTATACTGGACGCTTCGGCGCACTGCCGCGGGCTCTTGGCATGCCCGTGTCGCATACCGCTGTCATCGCGTTGACAAACCAGTCCGCCTCGGTGTTGTCATCTTCTATCGGGCTGACCGGCGTCTCCTGCCAGCCTACCGCGAGGATTGCTGCCATCAGGTGGTCTTCCTCGATTCTCCTCAGCGACCACTTCTGGCGGTGGTGATTAGCCTGCCGGGCCGTGTGTGGGACGGAGACATCCATGGAGATGTACAGATGATCGGACAGTGTCTCCTTCTCTTCCACCCTCCATTCTCTAATTTGCCGTGCTGCCTTGCGGTTACCAAAGGAGAGGTCCACGATGCTTTCTCCCTGGTACCGCACGCATGTGCTGGCTGAGCCTTCGTTTAGTAGCGTCAGGCCCAGGCCAGACGCCCAGTCTAGCGTGGCGTGGCCTCTTGCGTCCGTCCTAGATGATCCCCACGCCGTCACGTGCGCATTATAGTCTCCTAGCACTAGGACGGGCGACTCTGCATATCTCGCAACTGTCCGTCCCGTCCTGTCCAACAGGTCTTCGTACTTGCTGATGGACCACCTGGGAGGGGCGTATAGTCCGATAACGGTGAATCCCGCCCAGGTTATCGCGACGAATCCTTCCTCGCGTGCGACCGTCTTGATTGGTCGTACACGTGTCCGTGCAGACTGCACGATCACCACCGAGCCGTCTCTATCTCCTATCCACGCTCGATTGTCGCGGATGGAGTACGGCTCCGCTATCACTGCCAACTCGAAATCGCCGCCCTGTAGTCTTGCTACTACCAGGTCTTGGGCACGGGCAGCATGATTCGAGTTAGTCTGCAGGATACGGCATGGCGTGAATTTTATGCCGTATCCATGGCTTCCTCCTGGCCCTTACCTGCTGGAGTCGTTGTTGCCGGCTCCACGGTCTTTCCTTCTTACAGAGCGGTCGCTGGTTCATTCCTACATGCCGCTGCCGTTACGGCTTCTACAGCCGGCTTGCTGCTCTTTTTCGTAGCTTTAGGCGCCTTGCACACTTCCCCACCAGCCTTGTGGTGTGCTCGTCTGCCTTCAGCCTTGCAGACGATGCATGTGGGCGCAGTTTGCCTGCACTCACTGGCTCTGTGGCCGGACTCACCGCACCTGTAACACAGGTTGCGCCGATCCACTTTGCTGGTACAGCTTTGCTGTACGTGGACAGTTTCCCAGCACTTGAAGCATCGATCCGGTCTCGGCTTTAAAGCCGCCACCCGGATCAAGGACCAACCGATCCTTATTCTGCCGGCATATGCCACTTTCGTGGCAGCGGCGAGGGGACACTGCACCCACATGGTGCCGAGCCCGTTTGACGAGTCCCGTCGTATCCCGGTCCGTATTTCCTCGGCCTTGCATCCTCCTGCGGATGCGATGGCTTCCGCCACTTCTTGTGGCATTATGGAGCCCTCGAGCCCGTAGACCCTCGGGTCTGCCCTCTTGTGAGGCGTCGCGACATATACCTCTCTGTCGCCCAACGCCTCCCTGAGTTTGCCGGCAAGGGCAGCCGCTGTGGCCTCCTTCTCCTTGCCGGTAACTTCTAGGATCAGTCCGCCCGTTCTGGCCTTTTTCGGGCGGACCTCTTCTATGCCCACCTCTGCGAGCTTTACTCGCTGCCGGGCAGCTGTCATCACCTCAGCGTACGTGGCTTTGCTATCCTGAGGGATGGTGAGGACGACGGCTGCTGTTCTGGGAACCTTTCCCAGTGTCGTCCTTGCGTTGCGTTTCGCTGCGCTGACGCGCACCTGCCTCCTTTCCTTCTCAGCGGCGGCCTTTGATGGCTTGCCAGCCGCCGTTTTCTTTCCCCTTCTGCCCAGGACCTTTGTCCAGGGGAGCTCCACCTGCGTCGTTTTCTTCTCCGCAGGGGGGGGGGGCAGGGCGGAGTGCTGCCTGCCACTCGTTTTCCTTCCTCACGGATTCCTCGCGTATCCTCTTCATACGCGCCTCCAAGGAGGACTCGGTTTTCGCAGGTGCCGTTGTTCCTGTTGCGGGTGGGAGGGCCGTCCGTTTGCCCTTAGCGGACTTTAAGGGGGCCTTCCCCTTTTCGACGTCCGTCGTCGTCTCCCCCGTTTTTCTTACCTTTACGAGGAAGGCACGTTTCGCCGCGGTGGGGCGCTCTTTTACGATCATTGCAGTTGTCTGATCCTTCTTCTTCGGAGGGAGTCTCTCCTTAATTCTCCCTCAGGTCTTCTCGATCCGTCGATCGAATATTTCCTCGAGGCTTGAAAGGATATTCTTGAGTCCAACCTGTAGGATATCCTCTCTTGCCTCCGTTGTAGGCGGTTCTTCTCGCCTTTCTGGCACCGGGCTCCTCCTCGCCGCTGGTTGGGGGGAAACCCGCTCCTCCACGGCTGCCAGCTTCCTCTTTAGCTTCTCGTTCTCGAGGCGCAGGCTTTCTGCCTGCAGCTTCCACTCTTGGGCTTCAGAGCTCACCGCAGCGGGGTTGCCCTTCGCTCGCTCTGCGAGCTCCAAGAGAGTGGCGCGCAGCGTTCTTGCGCCTACGCGTACTGCCCTCTTCATTGGGCCTTGTAGGTTGCGCGATTTTGCTGCAACCCATTCGATCTTGTTCGCCTCTTTCAAGGCGGTCAGTCCAAGATCTGGCAGGGTGGCCCTTCTAGCCTCCGCCTGCAGCTCCTCGTCTGTCGGCACAGGCTTTGTCGACCTTGCCGGTCGAGGGGGGACGACTGTTGCCCAGTCGATCTCTTCGTCTTCCAGGGCGCTGTCTACGTCAGCGGTGGCAGCTTTCCTTTGCCAGCGCCTTGCGCCCTTCGTGGCTCTCTCGGACAAGGTCGACACCATCGATGTCACAGAGGCGTCCGTGTCATACGCCTCCGTGGTCTGCCTTGCCTCCTTCTGTCCTTTGCTGGACTTAGGGCATGGCCTCGTCGTCATGGATATGATGGAGGCGAGCGACTCATCGGAGTCGCCTCCAACGCTGGACGGATCTCCTGCGCGCCTCTTCTTAGCCGCGAGGCGGCTGTTTCGCCTCTTGAGGGATCGCTCTTCCATCTCGGATGTCGAGTGGTCCTCCGATCTTGCCGAGAATAGACAGCTGGGGCCTGGCCCTTTTCCACAGGCTGGAGCCTGTGGCTGTATGAAATAGTCGGCGTAGTCCATTTTGGGATTACCCCTGCCAGACATGTTCGCTTCCCTCTTCGTGTTTCTGTTCGTGTTCGTGTTCCTCAGTTTTGCACGAAACTTCACGAAAAACACATTTGTTTGTCGCATAGGTATTATTGAACCGTCGGTAAGTTACCGGCACACTCCTCCGCCGAGTGGCCTGGTTTGCCCTGTGCACGGTCCGACAGTCGCTAAATGTACGCGCGCACTCTTTACCAACACTCGGTCCGCGAATTTTGCGGTTACCTATCGAAGGTTATCGAGGGTGGATGTAGTTTTCGACCGTCCATAAGTCACCACCTGGTGCCTGTTCGCAGAGACCGAGGAGGTGTCAATTATAGTTTATCGGCCACCGATAGACACCACGGACACAAAAAAATCACCCTCGGTCGGAAATTGTCCGGTTACCGACCGTTCAGTTACCGACAGCAGAGCTGTCGGTAAGTTACCACGTACTGCACTCACTCGTTTCGACCGAGGAACTGTCAGTTACTGTTTATTGGCCGTCGATGAGTACGCAAAACGCTGCAGTTTAATCCGCGGCCGGCAATTGTTAAGTTACCGACTGCCCGGTTACCGATGCTGGGTTCGCCCGACCGTCGGTAATGCCTCCGTCTCAAAACCCGACTTCCGGGTTGTTGCTTGGTTTGTTTTAACCAACAATACCCTAAACTAACAACCAATATCGTGGCAATCGGTGTTTTTGCAAAATTACCAACCGCACGGTTATCGACCGCAGGTGGTACCGCTGCTGTCGGTAATTCGAAATTTTTCAGTTCCCGCTGCGTTTATTTCAGTTATTATTTGTTGAAAACGCACTACACCTTCGTCAACGATCAATTTCGCACGGCTGGCAGGAAAAAACGGCGAGAAATTCCAATTCGTGCGACCGGAATGTTACCTACGACGGTCGGCAAACTTTACCGACCGTGAGCTGTCAAACTCTTGCAAGAATTGATTTTTGACTTGTTTATTACCGCATGCACTGTTTCTACGTGTCCAATAAACAATTCTACGTCCACTCACTGGCACACGGTGCAACCTTGGTAGAGTTGCTGCAAAATTTTCACCTCCGTCAACTATGTTCCGTGGTGGCAGCACTACTCGGTTCCACTTCGCCAAAATTTACTGTTTTTTACTGTTTTTAACAGTTTTTCCGCCTCGTAATTGCACAAAATCAGTGTCTATTGTCACTTCACACCCGATTATGGCAATTTCCGCACCGAAAAAGGCCTATTTAAAATTCTTGATTTTTCGCCACGTGCACGTTTTCCCACACAAAGGAGTGACGTCACACGTCACTCCTATTTCACTTAAAATCGCTTATTTTCACTTTTTTAAGCGTTTTTTCACCACGAATAAGTTTATTTCTAGTGTCTGTGGTCACTTTACACATTCTCGTCGTAAATTCACACGCACAAACGGTCAATTTTCAAAGTTTATTGCCGTATATGACAACACGTGTTTTCACGCAGCAAAACAAAGTGTTACACTTTTTCACCGTTTTTCCACCTTTTCACTGAACTTCACTTCACTACACTTACCTAGCGGATCCTCTTCACCTCCTGGAACACCCTCAGCTCCGCTCAAACCCTGAAATTCGCGAAACGTGCCCCGAAGCGCGTACCGTACGGCAGCAAACGCGTCACCACGTGCAAATCGAACAAAGACGCGCACGTATTATGCTCGATTTGCCCCCTACTCGCGACTTTCACGTGAGATTTTCGTCTCAACGCGTAGTTTCGCGTACCCGTAACGGGCCAAAAACAAGTTTTGACACGAAACTCGCCATCTTCCTCGAAAATTAGAACGGATTTCAGAGAGCTATCGTACGCACGTCCGTCAGCTTACTCGTCCGCCATGCAAATCTCTCATAACGTTATATATCCTAACCTAAGGCAACCTAACATCTCGAATGTAGTGTTTTAGAACATTCCAGGCGGGTCGGCCCCTACTTCTCGGTGGGAACATTATATACGTCATTACCGTAATATAACCTAACCTAACCCATCTACACCCTCGGTGATAATGTTTTACAGAATCCCGGTCTTGTCGGCCCCCACATCTCGGTGGTAACATTATATACGTCTATAACGATATATATCCAAACCTAAGGGAACCTAACATCTCGGATGTAATATTTTACAACATTCCTGGCATGTCGGTCCCTACTTCTCGGTGGGAACATACTATACGTATATAACGTTGTATATCCCAACCTAAGGCAACCTAACATCTCGGATGTAATAGTTGACAACATTCCTGGCGTGTAGGCCCGTACATCTCGGTGGGAACATTGTATACGTCTATAACGTTATATATCCTAGCCTAAGGCGACCTAGCATGTCGAATGTAATATTTTACAACATTCCTGGCGTGTCGTCGCCTGCTTCTCGATGGGGACATTATATACGTCTATATCGTTGTATATCCTAACCTAAAGCAACCTAACATCTGGGATGTAATATTATACAAGATTCCAGGCATGTCGGTCCCCAAGTCGCGGTAGGAACATACTATACGTCTATAACGTTGTATATCCTAACCTAAGGGAACCTAACATCTCGGGTGTAATATTTTACAACATTCCTGACGCGTCGGCCCCTATTTTTCGATGGGAATATTATATACGTCTATAACGTTATATATCCTAGCCTAAGGCGACCTAACATGTCGAATGTAAGATTTTACAACATTCCTGGCGTGTCGTCGCCTGCTTCTCGATGGGGACATTATATACGTCTATATCGTTGTATATCCTAACCTAAAGCAACCTAACATCTGGGATGTAATATTATACAAGATTCCTGGCATGTCGGTCCCCAAGTCTCGGTAGGAACATTATATACGTCTATAACGATATATATCCAAACCGAAGGGAACCTAACATCTCGGATGTAATATTTTACAACATTCCTGGCGTGTCGTCGCCTGCTTCTCGATGGGGACATAATATACGTCTATAACGTTGTATATCCTAACCTAACGCAACCTAACATCTGGGATGTAATATTTTACAACATTCCTGGCGTGTCGTAGCCTGCTTCTCGACGGGGACATAATATACGTCTATAAGGTTGTATATCCTTACCTAACGCAACCTAACATCTGGGATGTAATATTTTACAACATTCCTGGAGTGTCGTCGCCTACTTCTGGATAGGGTCATTATATACATCTATAACCTTGTATATTCTAACCTAAGGCAACCTAACATCTCGGATGTAATATTTTATAACATTCCTGGCGTGTCGTCGCCTACTTCTCGATGGGGACATTATATACATCTATAACATTGTATATCCTAACCTAAGGCAACCTAACATCTCGGATGTAATATTTTACAACATTGTGGCGTGTCGTCGACTGCTTCTCGATGGGGAGATTATATACGTCTATAACGTTGTATATCCTAACCTAACGCAACCTAACATTTGGGATGTAATATTGTACAACATTCCTTGCATGTCGGTGCCTACGTCTCGGTGGGAACATTATATACGTCTATAACGATATACATCCTAACCTAAGGCAACCTAACATATCGGATGTAATAGTTGACAACATTCCTGGCGCGTAGGCCCGAACTTCTCGGTGGGAACATTGTATACGTCTATAACGTTATATATCCTAGCCTAAGGCGACCTAACATATCGAATTTAGTATTTTACATCATTCCTGGCGTGTCGTCGCCTACTTCTCGATGGGGACATTATATACATCTATAACATTGTATATCCTAACCTAAGGCAACCTAACATCTCGGATGTAATATTTTACAACATTGTGGCGTGTCGTCGACTGCTTCTCGATGGGGAGATTATATACGTCTATAACGTTGTATATCCTAACCTAACGCAACCTAACATTTGGGATGTAATATTGTACAACATTCCTTGCATGTCGGTGCCTACGTCTCGGTGGGAACATTATATACGTCTATAACGATATACATCCTAACCTAAGGCAACCTAACATATCGGATGTAATAGTTGACAACATTCCTGGCGCGTAGGCCCGAACTTCTCGGTGGGAACATTGTATACGTCTATAACGTTATATATCCTAGCCTAAGGCGACCTAACATATCGAATTTAGTATTTTACATCATTCCTGGCGTGTCGTCGCCTACTTCTCGATGGGGACATTATATACATCTATAACATTGTATATCCTAACCTAAGGCCACCTAACATCTCGGATGTAATATTTTACAACATTCTGGCGTGTCGTCGACTGCTTCTCGATGGGGAGATTATATACGTCTATAACGTTGTATATCCTAACCTAACGCAAACTAACATTTGGGATGTAATATTTTACAACATTCCTTGCATGTCGCTGCCTACGTCTCGGTGGGAACATTATGTGCGTCTATAACGATATAAATCCTAACGTAAGGCAACCTAACACCTCCGATGTAATAGTTGACAACATTCCTAGCGTGTAGGCCCGTACTTCTCGGTTGGAACATTGTATACGTCTATAACGTTATATATCCTAGCCTAAGGCGACCTAACATGTCGAATGTAAAATTATACAACATTCCTGGCGTGTCGTCGCCTACTTCTCGATGGGGACATTATATACATGTATAACATTGTATATCCTAACCTAAGGCAACCTAACATCTCGGATGTAATATTTTACAACATTCTGGCGTGTCGTCGACTGCTTCTCGATGGGGAGATTATATACGTCTATAACGTTGTATATCCTAACCTAACGCAACCTAACATCTCGGATGTAATATTTGACAACATTCCTGGCGTGTTAGCTCGCACTTCTCGCATGAAACATCATATACGTCTATAGCTGTATATATCCTAAACGAAGGCAACCTTATATCTCGGATGTAATATTTTACAACATTCCTGGCGCGTCGGCCCCTACTTTCAGGTGGGAACGTTATATACGTCTATAACGATATATATCCTGTCGTAAGGCAACATAACATCTCGGATGTAATATTTTACAACATTCCTGGCGTGTCGTCGCCCGCTTCTCGATGGGGACATTATATACGTCTATAACGTTGTATATCCTAACCTAAAGCAACCTCACATCTGGGATGTAATATTTTACAAGATTCCTGGCATGTCTGTCCCCACGTCTAGGTGGGAACATTATATACGTCTATAAAGATATATACCCTAACCTAAGGCAACCTAACATCTCGGATATAATATTTTACAACATTCCTGGCGTGTCGTCGCCTACTTCTGGATGGGGACATTATATACATCTATAACGTTATATGTCCTAACCTAAGGGAAAACAAACATCTCGGGTGTAATATTTTACAACATTCCTGGCATGTCGGTCCCTACATCTCGGTGGGAACATACTATACGTCTATAACGTTGTATATCCTAACCTAAGGGAACCTAACATCCCGGGTGTAATATTTTACAACATTCCTGACGCGTCGGCCCTTTTTTTCAGTGGGAACATTATATACGTCTATAACGTTATATATTCTAGCCTAAGGCAACCTAACATGTCGAATGTAAAATTTTACAACATTCCTGGCGTGTCGTCGCCTACTTCTCGATGGGGACATTATATACATCTATAACATTGTATATCCTAACCTAAGGCAACCTAACATCTCGGATGTAATATTTTACAACATTCTGGCGTGTCGTCGACTGCTTCTCGATGGGGAGATTATATACGTCTATAACGTTGTATATCCTAACCTAACGCAACCTAACATTTGGGATGTAATATTTTACAACATTCCTTGCATGTCGGTGCCTACATCTCGGTGGGAACATACTATACGACTATAACGTTGTATATCCTAACATATGGAAACCTAACATCTCGGGTGTAATATTTAACAACATTCCTGACGCGTCGGCCCCTATTTTTCAGTGGGAACATTATATACGTCTATAACGTTATATATTCTAGCCTAAGGCAACCTAACATGTCGAATGTAATACTTTACAACATTCCTGGCGTGTCGTCGCCTACTTCTCGATGGGGAAATTATATACATCTATAACCTTGTATATCCTAACCTAAGGCAGCCTAACATCTCGGATGTAATATTTTACAACATTCCTGGCATGTCGGTCCCTACATCTCGGTGGGAACATACTATACGTCTATAACGTTGTATATCCTAACCTAAGGGAACCTAACATCTCGGGTGTAATATTTTACAATATTCCTGACGCGTCGGCCCCTATTTTTCGGTGAGAACATTATATACGTCTATAACGTTATATATCCTAGCCTAAGGCGACCTAGCATGTCGAATGTAATATTTTACAACATTCTGGCGTGTCGTCGACTGCTTCTCGATGGGGAGATTATATACGTCTATAACGTTGTATATCCTAACCTAACGCAAACTAACATTTGGGATGTAATATTTTACAACATTCCTTGCATGTCGCTGCCTACGTCTCGGTGGGAACATTATATGCGGCTATAACGATATATATCCTAACGTAAGGCAACCTAACACCTCCGATGTAATAGTTGACAACATTCCTGGCGTGTAGGCCCGTACTTCTCGGTGGGAACATTGTATACGTCTATAACGTTATATATCCTAGCCTAAGGCGACCTAACATGTCGAATGTAAAATTTTACAACATTCCTGGCGTGTCGTCGCCTACTTCTCGATGGGGACATTATATACATCTATAACATTGTATATCCTAACCTAAGGCAACCTAACATCTCGGATGTAATATTTTACAACATTCTGGCGTGTCGTCGACTGCTTCTCGATGTGGAGATTATATACGTCTATAACGTTGTATATCCTAACCTAACGCAACCTAACATCTCGGATGTAATATTTGACAACATTCCTGGCGTGTTAGCTCGCACTTCTCGCAAGAAAGATCATATACGTCTATAGCTGTATATATCCTAAACGAAGGCAACCTAATATCTCGGATGTAATATTTTACAACATTCCTGGCGCGTCGGCCCCTACTTTCAGGTGGGAACGTTATATACGTCTATAACGATATATATCCTGTCGTAAGGCAACATAACATCTCGGATGTAATATTTTACAACATTCCTGGCGTTTCGTCGCCCGCTTCTCGATGGGGACATTATATACGTCTATAACGTTGTATATCCTAACCTAAAGCAACCTCACATCTGGGATGTAATATTTTACAAGATTCCTGGCATGTCTGTCCCCACCTCTCGGTGGGAACATTATATACGTCTATAAAGATATATACCCTAACCTAAGGCAACCTAACATCTCGGATGTAATATTTTACAACATTCCTGGCGTGTCGTCGCCTACTTCTGGATGGGGACATTATATACATCTATAACGTTATATGTCCTAACCTAAGGGAACCAAACATCTCGGGTGTAATATTTTACAACATTCCTGGCATGTCGGTCCCTACATCTCGGTGGGAACATACTATACGTCTATAACGTTGTATATCCTAACATAAGGGAACCTAACATCCCGGGTGTAATATTTTACAACATTCCTGACGCGTCGGCCCTTTTTTTCAGTGGGAACATTATATACGTCTATAACGTTATATATTCTAGCCTAAGGCAACCTAACATGTCGAATGTAAAATTTTACAACATTCCTGGCCTGTCGTCGCCTACTTCTCGATGGGGACATTATATACATCTATAACCTTGTATATCCTAACCTAAGGCAGCCTAACATCTCGGATGTAATATTTTACAGCATTCCTGGCATGTCGGTCCCTACATCTCGGTGGGAATATACTATACGTCTATAACGTTGTATATACTAACCTAAGGGAACCTAACATCTCGGATGTAATAGTTGAAAACATTCCAGGCGTGTAGGCCCGTACTTCTCGGTGGGAACATTGTATACGTCTGTAACGTTATATATCCTAGCCTAAGGCGACCTAGCATGTCGAATGTAATATTTTACATCATTCCTGGCGTGTCGTCGCCTGCTTCTCGATGGGAACATTATATACGTCTATAACGTTGTGTATCCTAACCTAACGCAACCTAACATCTGGGATGTAATATTCCTGGCGTGTCGTCGCCTACTTCTGGATGGGGAGCTTATATACGTCTATAACGTTATATATACTAACCTAAGGCAACCTAGCATCTCGGATGTAATAGTTGACAACATTCCTGGCGTGTCCGCCCGTACTTCTCGGTGGGAACATTATATACGTCTATAACGTTATATATCCTAGCCTAAGGCAACATAACATGTCGAATGTAATATTTTACAGCATTCCGGGCGTGTCGTCGCCTGCTTCTCGATGGGGACATAATATACGTCTATAACGTTGTATATCCTAACATAACACAACCTAACATCTGGGATGTAATATTTTACAACATTCCTGGCGTGTCGTCGCCTGCTTCTGGATGGGGACATAATATACGTTTATAACGTTGTATATCCTTACCTAACGCAACCTAACATCTGGGATGTAATATTTTACAACATTCCTGGAGTGTCGTCGCCTACTTCTGGTTAGGGTCATTATATACATCTATAACATTGTATATCCTAACCTAAGGCAACCTATCATCTCGGATGTAATATTTTATAACATGCCTGGCATGTCGGACCCTACTTCTCGGTGGAAACATTGTATACGTCTATAACGGTATATATCCTAACCTAAGGCAACCTAACATCTCGGATGTAATAGTTGACAACATTCCTGGCGTGTAGGCCCGTACTTCTCGGTGGGAACATTGTATACGTCTATAACGTTATATATCCTAACCTAAGGCGACCTAACATGTCGAATGTAATATTTTACAACATTCCTGGCGTGTCGTCGCCTGCTTCTCCATGGGGACATTATATACGTCTATAACGTTGTATATCCTAACCTAACGTAACCTAACATCTCGGATGTAATATTTTACAACATTCCTGGCATGTCGGTCCCTACATCTCGGTGGGAACATACTATACGTCTATAACGTTGTATATCCTAACATAAGGGAACCTAACATCTCGGGTGTAATATTTTACAACATTCCTGACGCGTCGGCCCCTATTTTTCAGTGGGAACATTATATACGTCTATAACGTTATATATTCTAGCCTAAGGCAACCTAACATGTCGAATGTAAAATTTTACAACATTCCTGGCGCGTCGTCGCCTACTTCTCGATGGGGACATTATATACATCTATAACCTTGTATATCCTAACCTAAGGCAGCCTAACATCTCGGATGTAATATTTTACAACATTCCTGGCATGTCGGTCCCTACATCTCGGTGGGAACATACTATACGTCTATAATGTTGTATATCCTAACCTAAGGGAACCTAACATCTCGGGTGTAATATTTTACAACATTCCTGACGCGTCGGCCCCTATTTTTCGATGGGAACATTATATACGTCTATAACGTTATATATCCTAACCTAAGGCAACCTAACATCTCGGATGTAATATTTTACAGCATTCCTGGCATGTCGGTCCCTACATCTCGGTGGGAATATACTATACGTCTATAACGTTGTATATACTAACCTAAGGGAACCTAACATCTCGGATGTAATAGTTGAAAACATTCCAGGCGTGTAGGCCCGTACTTCTCGGTGGGAACATTGTATACGTCTGTAACGTTATATATCCTAGCCTAAGGCGACCTAGCATGTCGAATGTAATATTTTACATCATTCCTGGCGTGTCGTCGCCTGCTTCTCGATGGGAACATTATATACGTCTATAACGTTGTGTATCCTAACCTAACGCAACCTAACATCTGGGATGTAATATTCCTGGCGTGTCGTCGCCTACTTCTGGATGGGGAGCTTATATACGTCTATAACGTTATATATACTAACCTAAGGCAACCTAGCATCTCGGATGTAATAGTTGACAACATTCCTGGCGTGTCCGCCCGTACTTCTCGGTGGGAACATTATATACGTCTATAACGTTATATATCCTAGCCTAAGGCAACATAACATGTCGAATGTAATATTTTACAGCATTCCGGGCGTGTCGTCGCCTGCTTCTCGATGGGGACATAATATACGTCTATAACGTTGTATATCCTAACATAACACAACCTAACATCTGGGATGTAATATTTTACAACATTCCTGGCGTGTCGTCGCCTGCTTCTGGATGGGGACATAATATACGTTTATAACGTTGTATATCCTTACCTAACGCAACCTAACATCTGGGATGTAATATTTTACAACATTCCTGGAGTGTCGTCGCCTACTTCTGGATAGGGTCATTATATACATCTATAACATTGTATATCCTAACCTAAGGCAACCTATCATCTCGGATGTAATATTTTATAACATGCCTGGCATGTCGGACCCTACTTCTCGGTGGAAACATTGTATACGTCTATAACGGTATATATCCTAACCTAAGGCAACCTAACATCTCGGATGTAATAGTTGACAACATTCCTGGCGTGTAGGCCCGTACTTCTCGGTGGGAACATTGTATACGTCTATAACGTTATATATCCTAACCTAAGGCGACCTAACATGTCGAATGTAATATTTTACAACATTCCTGGCGTGTCGTCGCCTGCTTCTCCATGGGGACATTATATACGTCTATAACGTTGTATATCCTAACCTAACGTAACCTAACATCTCGGATGTAATATTTTACAACATTCCTGGCATGTCGGTCCCTACATCTCGGTGGGAACATACTATACGTCTATAACGTTGTATATCCTAACATAAGGGAACCTAACATCTCGGGTGTAATATTTTACAACATTCCTGACGCGTCGGCCCCTATTTTTCAGTGGGAACATTATATACGTCTATAACGTTATATATTCTAGCCTAAGGCAACCTAACATGTCGAATGTAAAATTTTACAACATTCCTGGCGTGTCGTCGCCTACTTCTCGATGGGGACATTATATACATCTATAACCTTGTATATCCTAACCTAAGGCAGCCTAACATCTCGGATGTAATATTTTACAACATTCCTGGCATGTCGGTCCCTACATCTCGGTGGGAACATACTATACGTCTATAATGTTGTATATCCTAACCTAAGGGAACCTAACATCTCGGGTGTAATATTTTACAACATTCCTGACGCGTCGGCCCCTATTTTTCGATGGGAACATTATATACGTCTATAACGTTATATATCCTAACCTAAGGCAACCTAACATATCGGATGTAATAGTTGACAACATTCCTGGCGTGTAGGCCCGAACTTCTCGGTGGGAACATTGTATACGTCTATAACGTTATATATCCTAGCCTAAGACCACCTAATATGTCGAATGTAATATTTTACAACATTCCTGACGCGTCGGCCCCTATTTTTCGGTGGGAACATTATATACGTCTATAACGTTATATATCTTAGTCTAAGGCAACCTAACATGTCGAATGTAATACTTTACAACATTCCTGGCGTGTCGTCGCCTACTTCTGGTTGGGGAGATTATATACGTCTATAACGTTATATATCCCAACCTAAGGCAACCTAAAATCTCGGATGTAATAGTTGACAACATTCCTGGCGTGTCCGCCCGTACTTCTCGGTGGGAACATTATATACGTCTATAATGTTATATATCCTAGCCTAAGGCGACCTAACATATCGAATTTAATATTTTACATCATTCCTGGCGTGTCGTCGCCTGCTTCTCGATGGGGACATAATATACGTCTATAACGTTGTATATCATAACCTAACGCAACCTAACATCTGGGATGTAATATTTTACAAGATTCCTGGCATGTCGGTCCCCAAGTCTCGGTAGGAACATTATATACGTCTATAACGATATATATCCAAACCGAAGGGAACCTAACATCTCGGATGTAATATTTTACAACATTCCTGTCGTGTCGTCGCCTGCTTCTCGATGGGGACATAATGTACGTCTATAACGTTGTATATCATAACCTAACGCAACCTAACATCTGGGATGTAATATTTTACAAGATTCCTGGCATGTCGGTCCCCAAGTCTCGCTAGGAACATTATATACGTCTATAACGATATATATCCAAACCTAAGGGAACCTAGCATCTCGGGTGTAATATTTTACAACATTCCTGGCATGTCGGTCCCTACTTCTCGGTGGGAATATTATATACGTCTATAACGTTATATATCATAACCTGAGGCAACCTAACATCGCGGATGTAATATTTTGCAACATTCCTGGCATGTCGGTGCCTACGTCTCGGTGGGAACATTATATACGTCTATAACGATATATATCCTAACCTAAGGCAACCTAACACCTCGGATGTAATAGTTGACAACATTCCTGGCGTGTAGGCCCGTACTTCTCGGTGGGAACATTGTATACGTCTGTAACGTTATATATCCTAGCCTAAGGCGACCTAACATGGCGAATGTAATATTTTACATCATTCCTGGCGTGTCGTCGCCTGCTTCTCGATGGGAACATTATATACGTCTATAACGTTGTGTATACTAACGTAACGCAACCTAACATCTGGGATGTAATATTCCCGGCGTGTCGTCGCCTACTTCTGGATGGGGACATAATATACGTCTATAACATTATATGTCCTAACGTAAGGCAACCTAACATCTCGGATGTAATAGTTGACAATATTCCTGGCGTGTCCGCCCGTACTTCTCGGTGGGAACATTATATACGTCTATAACGTTATATATCCTAGCCTAAGGCCACCTAACATTTCGAATGTAATATTTTACAACATTCCTGACGCGTCGGCCCCTATTTTTCGGTGGGAACATTATATACGTCTATAACGTTATATATCCTAGTCTAGGGCAACCTAACATGTCGAATGTAATACTTTACAACATTCCTGTCGTGTCATCGCCTACTTCTCGATGGGGACATTATATACATCTATAACATTGTATATCCTAACCTAAGGCAACCTAACATCTCGGATGTAATATTTTACAACATTGTGGCGTGTCGTCGACTACTTCCGATGGGGAAATTATATACCTCTATAACGTTGTATATCCTAACCTAACGCAACCTAACATTTGGGATGTAATATTTTACAACATTCCTTGCATGTCGGTGCCTACGTCTCGGTGGGAAAATTATATACGTCTATAACGATATATATCCTAACCTAAGGCAACCTAACATATCGGATGTAATAGTTGACAACATTCCTGGCGTGTAGGCCCGAACTTCTCGGTGGGAACATTGTATATGTCTATAACGTTATATATCCTAGCCTAAGGCGACCTAACATATCGAATTTAATATTTTACATCATTCCTGGCGTGTCGTCGCCTGCTTCTCGATGGGAACATTATATACGTCTATAACGTTGTGTATCCTAACCTAACGCAACCTAACATCTCCGATGTAATATTCCCGGCGTGTCGTCGCCTACTTCTGGATGGGGACATTATATACGTCTATAACATTATATATCCTAACCTAAGGCAACCTAACATCTCGGATGTAATAGTTGACAACATTCCTGGCGTGTCCGCCCGTACTTCTCGGTGGGAACGTTATATACGTCTATAACGTTATATATCCTAACCTAAGGCCACCTAACATTTCGAATGTAATATTTTACAACATTCCTGACGCGTCGGCCCCTATTTTTCGGTGGGAACATTATATACGTCTATAACGTTATATATCCTAGTCTAAGGCAACCTAACATGTCGAATGTAATACTTTACAACATTCCTGGCGTGTCGTCGCCTACTTCTCGATGGGGACATTATATACGTCTATAACGTTGTGTATCCTAACATAACGCAACCTAACATCTGGGATGTAATATTTTACAACACTCCTGGAGTGTCGTCGCCTACTTCTGGATAGGGTCATTATATACATCTATAACATTGTATATCCTAACCTAAGGCAACCTATCATCTCGGATGTAATATTTTATAACATTCCTGGCATGTCGGTCCCTACTTCTCGGTGGAAACATTGTATACGTCTATAACGGTATATATCCTAACCTAAGGCAACCTAACATCTCGGATATAATAGTTGACAACAATCCTGGCGTGTCCGCCCGTACTTCTCGGTGGGAACATTATATACGTCTATAACGTTATATATCCTAGCCTAAGGCCACCTAACATGTCGAATGTAATATTTTACAACATTCCTGACGCGTCGGCCCCTATTTTTCGGTGGGAACATTATATACGTCTATAACGTTATATATCCTAGTCTAAGGCAACCTAACATGTCGAATGTAATACTTTACAACATTGCTGGCGTGTCGTCGCCTACTTCTCGATGGGGACATTATATACGTCTATAACGTTGTGTATCCTAACCCAAAGCAACCTAACATCTGGGATGTAATATTATACAAGATTCCTGGCATGTCGGTCCCCAAGTCTCGGTAGGAACATTATATACGTCTATAACGATATATATCCAAACCGAAGGGAACCTAACATGTCGGATGTAATATTTTACAACATTCCTGGCGTGTCGTCGCCTGCTTCTCGATGGGGACATAATATACGTCTATAACGTTGTATATCCTAACCTAACGCAACCTAACATCTGGGATGTATTATTTTACAACATTCCTGGCGTGTCGTCGCCTACTTCTCGATGGGAACATTATATACGTCTATAACGTTGTGTATCCTAACCTAACGCAACCTAACATCTGTGATGTAATATTCCTGGCGTGTCGTCGCCTACTTCTGGATGGGGAGATTATATACGTCTATAACGTTATATGTCCTAGTCTAAGGCCACATAACATGTCGAATGTAATACTTTACAACATTCCTGGCGTGTCGTCGCCTACTTCTCGATGGGGACATTATATACATCTATAACCTTGTATATCCTAACCTAAGGCAGCCTAACATCTCGGATGTAATATTTTACAACATTCCTGGCATGTCGGTCCCTACATCTCGGTGGGAACATACTATACGTCTATAACGTTGTATATCCTAACCTAAGGGAACCTAACATCTCGGGTGTAATATTTTACAATATTCCTGACGCGTCGGCCCCTATTTTTCGGTGAGAACATTATATACGTCTATAACGTTATATATCCTAGCCTAAGGCTTCCTAACATGTCGAATGTAGTATTTTACAACATTCCTGACGCGTCGGCCCCTATTTTTCGGTGGGAACATTATATACGTCTATAACGTTATATATCCTAGTCTAAGGCAACCTAACATGTCGAATGTAATACTTTACAACATTCCTGGCGTGTCGTCGCCTACTTCTCGATGGGGACATTATATACATCTATAACCTTGTATATCCTAACCTAAGGCAGCCTAACATCTCGGATGTAATATTTTACAACATTCCTGGCATGTCGGTCCCTACTTCTCGGTGGGAATATTATATACGTCTATAACGTTATATATCATAACCTGAGGCAACCTAACATCGCGGATGTAATATTTTGCAACATTCCTGGCATGTCGGTGCCTACGTCTCGGTGGGAACATTATATACGTCTATAACGATATATATCCTAACCTAAGGCAACCTAACACCTCGGATGTAATAGTTGACAACATTCCTGGCGTGTAGGCCCGTACTTCTCGGTGGGAACATTGTATACGTCTGTAACGTTATATATCCTAGCCTAAGGCGACCTAGCATGTCGAATGTAATATTTTACATCATTCCTGGCGTGTCGTCGCCTGCTTCTCGATGGGAACATTATATACGTCTATAACGTTGTGTATCCTAACCTAACGCAACCTAACATCTGGGATGTAATATTCCTGGCGTGTCGTCGCCTACTTCTGGATGGGGAGCTTATATACGTCTATAACGTTATATATACTAACCTAAGGCAACCTAGCATCTCGGATGTAATAGTTGACAACATTCCTGGCGTGTCCGCCCGTACTTCTCGGTGGGAACATTATATACGTCTATAACGTTATATATCCTAGCCTAAGGCAACATAACATGTCGAATGTAATATTTTACAGCATTCCGGGCGTGTCGTCGCCTGCTTCTCGATGGGGACATAATATACGTCTATAACGTTGTATATCCTAACATAACACAACCTAACATCTGGGATGTAATATTTTACAACATTCCTGGCGTGTCGTCGCCTGCTTCTGGATGGGGACATAATATACGTTTATAACGTTGTATATCCTTACCTAACGCAACCTAACATCTGGGATGTAATATTTTACAACATTCCTGGAGTGTCGTCGCCTACTTCTGGATAGGGTCATTATATACATCTATAACATTGTATATCCTAACCTAAGGCAACCTATCATCTCGGATGTAATATTTTATAACATGCCTGGCATGTCGGACCCTACTTCTCGGTGGAAACATTGTATACGTCTATAACGGTATATATCCTAACCTAAGGCAACCTAACATCTCGGATGTAATAGTTGACAACATTCCTGGCGTGTAGGCCCGTACTTCTCGGTGGGAACATTGTATACGTCTATAACGTTATATATCCTAACCTAAGGCGACCTAACATGTCGAATGTAATATTTTACAACATTCCTGGCGTGTCGTCGCCTGCTTCTCCATGGGGACATTATATACGTCTATAACGTTGTATATCCTAACCTAACGTAACCTAACATCTCGGATGTAATATTTTACAACATTCCTGGCATGTCGGTCCCTACATCTCGGTGGGAACATACTATACGTCTATAACGTTGTATATCCTAACATAAGGGAACCTAACATCTCGGGTGTAATATTTTACAACATTCCTGACGCGTCGGCCCCTATTTTTCAGTGGGAACATTATATACGTCTATAACGTTATATATTCTAGCCTAAGGCAACCTAACATGTCGAATGTAAAATTTTACAACATTCCTGGCGTGTCGTCGCCTACTTCTCGATGGGGACATTATATACATCTATAACCTTGTATATCCTAACCTAAGGCAGCCTAACATCTCGGATGTAATATTTTACAACATTCCTGGCATGTCGGTCCCTACATCTCGGTGGGAACATACTATACGTCTATAATGTTGTATATCCTAACCTAAGGGAACCTAACATCTCGGGTGTAATATTTTACAACATTCCTGACGCGTCGGCCCCTATTTTTCGATGGGAACATTATATACGTCTATAACGTTATATATCCTAACCTAAGGCAACCTAACATATCGGATGTAATAGTTGACAACATTCCTGGCGTGTAGGCCCGAACTTCTCGGTGGGAACATTGTATACGTCTATAACGTTATATATCCTAGCCTAAGACCACCTAATATGTCGAATGTAATATTTTACAACATTCCTGACGCGTCGGCACCTATTTTTCGGTGGGAACATTATATACGTCTATAACGTTATATATCTTAGTCTAAGGCAACCTAACATGTCGAATGTAATACTTTACAACATTCCTGGCGTGTCGTCGCCTACTTCTGGTTGGGGAGATTATATACGTCTATAACGTTATATATCCCAACCTAAGGCAACCTAAAATCTCGGATGTAATAGTTGACAACATTCCTGGCGTGTCCGCCCGTACTTCTCGGTGGGAACATTATATACGTCTATAATGTTATATATCCTAGCCTAAGGCGACCTAACATATCGAATTTAATATTTTACATCATTCCTGGCGTGTCGTCGCCTGCTTCTCGATGGGGACATAATATACGTCTATAACGTTGTATATCATAACCTAACGCAACCTAACATCTGGGATGTAATATTTTACAAGATTCCTGGCATGTCGGTCCCCAAGTCTCGGTAGGAACATTATATACGTCTATAACGATATATATCCAAACCGAAGGGAACCTAACATCTCGGATGTAATATTTTACAACATTCCTGTCGTGTCGTCGCCTGCTTCTCGATGGGGACATAATGTACGTCTATAACGTTGTATATCATAACCTAACGCAACCTAACATCTGGGATGTAATATTTTACAAGATTCCTGGCATGTCGGTCCCCAAGTCTCGCTAGGAACATTATATACGTCTATAACGATATATATCCAAACCTAAGGGAACCTAGCATCTCGGGTGTAATATTTTACAACATTCCTGGCATGTCGGTCCCTACTTCTCGGTGGGAATATTATATACGTCTATAACGTTATATATCATAACCTGAGGCAACCTAACATCGCGGATGTAATATTTTGCAACATTCCTGGCATGTCGGTGCCTACGTCTCGGTGGGAACATTATATACGTCTATAACGATATATATCCTAACCTAAGGCAACCTAACACCTCGGATGTAATAGTTGACAACATTCCTGGCGTGTAGGCCCGTACTTCTCGGTGGGAACATTGTATACGTCTGTAACGTTATATATCCTAGCCTAAGGCGACCTAACATGTCGAATGTAATATTTTACATCATTCCTGGCGTGTCGTCGCCTGCTTCTCGATGGGAACATTATATACGTCTATAACGTTGTGTATCCTAACGTAACGCAACCTAACATCTGGGATGTAATATTCCCGGCGTGTCGTCGCCTACTTCTGGATGGGGACATAATATACGTCTATAACATTATATGTCCTAACGTAAGGCAACCTAACATCTCGGATGTAATAGTTGACAATATTCCTGGCGTGTCCGCCCGTACTTCTCGGTGGGAACATTATATACGTCTATAACGTTATATATCCTAGCCTAAGGCCACCTAACATTTCGAATGTAATATTTTACAACATTCCTGACGCGTCGGCCCCTATTTTTCGGTGGGAACATTATATACGTCTATAACGTTATATATCCTAGTCTAGGGCAACCTAACATGTCGAATGTAATACTTTACAACATTCCTGTCGTGTCATCGCCTACTTCTCGATGGGGACATTATATACATCTATAACATTGTATATCCTAACCTAAGGCAACCTAACATCTCGGATGTAATATTTTACAACATTGTGGCGTGTCGTCGACTACTTCCGATGGGGAAATTATATACCTCTATAACATTGTATATCCTAACCTAACGCAACCTAACATTTGGGATGTAATATTTTACAACATTCCTTGCATGTCGGTGCCTACGTCTCGGTGGGAAAATTATATACGTCTATAACGATATATATCCTAACCTAAGGCAACCTAACATATCGGATGTAATAGTTGACAACATTCCTGGCGTGTAGGCCCGAACTTCTCGGTGGGAACATTGTATATGTCTATAACGTTATATATCCTAGCCTAAGGCGACCTAACATATCGAATTTAATATTTTACATCATTCCTGGCGTGTCGTCGCCTGCTTCTCGATGGGAACATTATATACGTCTATAACGTTGTGTATCCTAACCTAACGCAACCTAACATCTCCGATGTAATATTCCCGGCGTGTCGTCGCCTACTTCTGGATGGGGACATTATATACGTCTATAACATTATATATCCTAACCTAAGGCAACCTAACATCTCGGATGTAATAGTTGACAACATTCCTGGCGTGTCCGCCCGTACTTCTCGGTGGGAACGTTATATACGTCTATAACGTTATATATCCTAACCTAAGGCCACCTAACATTTCGAATGTAATATTTTACAACATTCCTGACGCGTCGGCCCCTATTTTTCGGTGGGAACATTATATACGTCTATAACGTTATATATCCTAGTCTAAGGCAACCTAACATGTCGAATGTAATACTTTACAACATTCCTGGCGTGTCGTCGCCTACTTCTCGATGGGGACATTATATACGTCTATAACGTTGTGTATCCTAACATAACGCAACCTAACATCTGGGATGTAATATTTTACAACACTCCTGGAGTGTCGTCGCCTACTTCTGGATAGGGTCATTATATACATCTATAACATTGTATATCCTAACCTAAGGCAACCTATCATCTCGGATGTAATATTTTATAACATTCCTGGCATGTCGGTCCCTACTTCTCGGTGGAAACATTGTATACGTCTATAACGGTATATATCCTAACCTAAGGCAACCTAACATCTCGGATATAATAGTTGACAACAATCCTGGCGTGTCCGCCCGTACTTCTCGGTGGGAACATTATATACGTCTATAACGTTATATATCCTAGCCTAAGGCCACCTAACATGTCGAATGTAATATTTTACAACATTCCTGACGCGTCGGCCCCTATTTTTCGGTGGGAACATTATATACGTCTATAACGTTATATATCCTATTCTAAGGCAACCTAACATGTCGAATGTAATACTTTACAACATTGCTGGCGTGTCGTCGCCTACTTCTCGATGGGGACATTATATACGTCTATAACGTTGTGTATCCTAACCCAAAGCAACCTAACATCTGGGATGTAATATTATACAAGATTCCTGGCATGTCGGTCCCCAAGTCTCGGTAGGAACATTATATACGTCTATAACGATATATATCCAAACCGAAGGGAACCTAACATGTCGGATGTAATATTTTACAACATTCCTGGCGTGTCGTCGCCTGCTTCTCGATGGGGACATAATATACGTCTATAACGTTGTATATCCTAACCTAACGCAACCTAACATCTGGGATGTATTATTTTACAACATTCCTGGCGTGTCGTCGCCTACTTCTCGATGGGAACATTATATACGTCTATAACGTTGTGTATCCTAACCTAACGCAACCTAACATCTGTGATGTAATATTCCTGGCGTGTCGTCGCCTACTTCTGGATGGGGAGATTATATACGTCTATAACGTTATATGTCCTAGTCTAAGGCCACATAACATGTCGAATGTAATACTTTACAACATTCCTGGCGTGTCGTCGCCTACTTCTCGATGGGGACATTATATACATCTATAACCTTGTATATCCTAACCTAAGGCAGCCTAACATCTCGGATGTAATATTTTACAACATTCCTGGCATGTCGGTCCCTACATCTCGGTGGGAACATACTATACGTCTATAACGTTGTATATCCTAACCTAAGGGAACCTAACATCTCGGGTGTAATATTTTACAATATTCCTGACGCGTCGGCCCCTATTTTTCGGTGAGAACATTATATACGTCTATAACGTTATATATCCTAGCCTAAGGCTTCCTAACATGTCGAATGTAGTATTTTACAACATTCCTGACGCGTCGGCCCCTATTTTTCGGTGGGAACATTATATACGTCTATAACGTTATATATCCTAGTCTAAGGCAACCTAACATGTCGAATGTAATACTTTACAACATTCCTGGCGTGTCGTCGCCTACTTCTCGATGGGGACATTATATACATCTATAACCTTGTATATCCTAACCTAAGGCAGCCTAACATCTCGGATGTAATATTTTACAACATTCCTGGCATGTCGGTCCCTACTTCTCGGTGGGAATATTATATACGTCTATAACGTTATATATCATAACCTGAGGCAACCTAACATCGCGGATGTAATATTTTGCAACATTCCTGGCATGTCGGTGCCTACGTCTCGGTGGGAACATTATATACGTCTATAACGATATATATCCTAACCTAAGGCAACCTAACACCTCGGATGTAATAGTTGACAACATTCCTGGCGTGTAGGCCCGTACTTCTCGGTGGGAACATTGTATACGTCTGTAACGTTATATATCCTAGCCTAAGGCGACCTAACATGTCGAATGTAATATTTTACATCATTCCTGGCGTGTCGTCGCCTGCTTCTCGATGGGAACATTATATACGTCTATAACGTTGTGTATCCTAACCTAACGCAACCTAACATCTGGGATGTAATATTCCCGGCGTGTCGTCGCCTACTTCTGGATGGGGACATTATATACGTCTATAACATTATATATCCTAACGTAAGGCAACATAACATCTCGGATGTAATAGTTGACAACATTCCTGGCGTATCCGCCCGTACTTCGCGGTGGGAACATTATATACGTCTATAACGTTATATATCCTAGCCTAAGGCCACCTAACATGTCGAATGTAATATTTTACAACATTCCTGACGCGCCGGCCCCTATTTTTCGTTGGGAACATTATATACGTCTATAACGTTATATATCCTAGTCTAAGGCAACCTAACATGTCGAATGTAATACTTTACAACATTCCTGGCGTGTCGTCGCCTGCTTCTCGATGGGAACATTATATACGTCTATAACGTTGTGTATCCTAACATAACGCAACCTAACATCTGGGATGTAATATTCCTGGCGTGTCGTCGCCTACTTCTGGATGGGGAGATTATATGCGTCTATAACGTTATATATCCTAACCTAAGGCAACCTAACATCTCGGATGTAATAGTTGACAACATTCCTGGCGTGTCCGCCCGTACTTCTCGGTGGGAACGTTATATACGTCTATAACGTTATATATCCTAACCTAAGGCCACCTAACATTTCGAATGTAATATTTTACAACATTCCTGACGCGTCGGCCCCTATTTTTCGGTGGGAACATTATATACGTCTATAACGTTATATATCCTAGTCTAAGGCAACCTAACATGTCGAATGTAATACTTTACAACATTCCTGGCGTGTCGTCGCCTACTTCTCGATGGGGACATTATATACGTCTAGAACGTTGTGTATCCTAACATAACGCAACCTAACATCTGGGATGTAATATTTTACAACACTCCTGGAGTGTCGTCGCCTACTTCTGGATAGGGTCATTATATACATCTATAACATTGTATATCCTAACCTAAGGCAACCTATCATCTCGGATGTAATATTTTATAACATTCCTGGCATGTCGGTCCCTACTTCTCGGTGGAAACATTGTATACGTCTATAACGGTATATATCCTAACCTAAGGCAACCTAACATCTCGGATATAATAGTTGACAACAATCCTGGCGTGTCCGCCCGTACTTCTCGGTGGGAACATTATATACGTCTATAACGTTATATATCCTAGCCTAAGGCCACCTAACATGTCGAATGTAATATTTTACAACATTCCTGACGCGTCGGCCCCTATTTTTCGGTGGGAACATTATATACGTCTATAACGTTATATATCCTAGTCTAAGGCAACCTAACATGTCGAATGTAATATTTTACAACATTCCTGACGCGTCGGCCCCTATTTTTCGGTGGGAACATTATATACGTCTATAACGTTATATATCCTAGTCTAAGGCAACCTAACATGTCGAATGTAATACTTTACAACATTGCTGGCGTGTCGTCGCCTACTTCTCGATGGGGACATTATATACGTCTATAACGTTGTGTATCCTAACCCAAAGCAACCTAACATCTGGGATGTAATATTATACAAGATTCCTGGCATGTCGGTCCCCAAGTCTCGGTAGGAACATTATATACGTCTATAACGATATATATCCAAACCGAAGGGAACCTAACATGTCGGATGTAATATTTTACAACATTCCTGGCGTGTCGTCGCCTGCTTCTCGATGGGGACATAATATACGTCTATAACGTTGTGTATCCTAACCCAAAGCAACCTAACATCTGGGATGTAATATTATACAAGATTCCTGGCATGTCGGTCCCCAAGTCTCGGTAGGAACATTATATACGTCTATAACGATATATATCCAAACCGAAGGGAACCTAACATGTCGGATGTAATATTTTACAACATTCCTGGCGTGTCGTCGCCTGCTTCTCGATGGGGACATAATATACGTCTATAACGTTGTATATCCTAACCTAACGCAACCTAACATCTGGGATGTATTATTTTACAACATTCCTGGCGTGTCGTCGCCTACTTCTCGATGGGAACATTATATACGTCTATAACGTTGTGTATCCTAACCTAACGCAACCTAACATCTGGGATGTAATATTCCTGGCGTGTCGTCGCCTACTTCTGGATGGGGAGATTATATACGTCTATAACGTTATATGTCCCAACCTAAGGCAACCTAACATCTCGGATGTAATAGTTGACAACATTCCTGGCGTGTCCGCCCGTACTTCTCGGTGGGAACATTATATACGTCTATAACGTTATATATCCTAGTCTAAGGCCACATAACATGTCGAATGTAATACTTTACAACATTCCTGGCGTGTCGTCGCCTACTTCTCGATGGGGACATTATATACATCTATAACCTTGTATATCCTAACCTAAGGCAGCCTAACATCTCGGATGTAATATTTCACAACATTCCTGGCATGTCGGTCCCTACATCTCGGTGGGAACATACTATACGTCTATAACGTTGTATATCCTAACCTAAGGGAACCTAACATCTCGGGTGTAATATTTTACAATATTCCTGACGCGTCGGCCCCTATTTTTCGGTGAGAACATTATATACGTCTATAACGTTATATATCCTAGCCTAAGGCTTCCTAACATGTCGAATGTAGTATTTTAGAACATTCCTGACGCGTCGGCCCCTATTTTTCGGTGGGAACATTATATACGTCTATAACGTTATATATCCTAGTCTAAGGCAATCTAACATGTCGAATGTAATACTTTACAACATTCCTGGCGTGTCGTCGCCTACTTCTCGATGGGGACATTATATACATCTATAACCTTGTATATCCTAACCTAAGGCAGCCTAACATCTCGGATGTAATATTTTACAACATTCCTGGCATGTCGGGCCCTACATCTCGGTGGGAACATACTATACGTATATAACGTTGTATATCCTAACCTAAGGGAACCTAACATCTCGGATGTAATAGTTGACAACATTCCTGGCGTGTAGGCCCGTACTTCTCGGTGGGAACATTGTATACGTCTATAACGTTATATATCCTAGCCTAAGGCGACCTAGCATGTCGAATGTAATAGTTTACATCATTCCTGGCGTGTCGTCCCCTGCTTCTCGATGGGAACATTATATACGTCTATAACGTTGTGTATCCTAACCTAACGCAACCTAACATCTGGGATGTAATATTCCTGGCTTGTCGTCGCCTACTTCTGGATGGGGAGATTATATGCGTCTATAACGTTATATATCCTAACCTGAGGCAACCTAACATCTCGGATGTAATAGTTGACAACATTCCTGGCGTGTCCGCCCGTACTTCTCGGTGAGAACATTATATACCTCTATAACGTTATATATCCTAGCCTAAGGCCACCTTACATGTCGAATGTAATATTTTACAACATTCCTGACGCGTCGGCCCCTATTTTTCGGTGGGAACATTATATACGTCTATAACGTTATATATCCTAGTCTAAGGCAACCTAACATGTCGAATGTAATACTTTACAACATTCCTGGCGTGTCCGCCCGTACTTCTCGGTGGGAACATTATATACGTCTATAACGATATATATCCTAACCTAAGGCAACCTGACATATCAGATGTAATGGTTGACAACATTCCTGGCGTGTAGGCCCGAACTTCTCGGTTGGAACATTGTATATGTCTATAACGTTATATATCCTAGCCTAAGGCGACCTAACATATCGAATTTAATATTTTACATCATTCCTGGCGTGTCGTCGCCTACTTCTCGAAGGGGACATTATATACATCTATAACATTGTATATCCTAACCTAAGGCAACCTAACATCTCGGATGTAACATTTTACAACATTGTGGCGTGTCGTCGACTACTTCTCGATGGGGAGATTATATACCTCTATAACGTTGTATATCCTAACCTAACGCAACCTAACATTTGGGATGTAATATTTTACAACATTCCTTGCATGTCGGTGCCTACGTCTCGGTGGGAAAATTATATACGTCTATAACGATATATATCCTAACCTAAGGCAACCTAACATATCGGATGTAATAGTTGACAACATTCCTGGCGTGTAGGCCCGAACTTCTCGGTGGGAACATTGTATATGTCTATAACGTTATATATCCTAGCCTAAGGCGACCTAACATATCGAATTTAATATTTTACATCATTCCTGGCGTGTCGTCGCCTGCTTCTCGATGGGAACATTAAATACGTCTATAACGTTGTGTATCCTAACCTAACGCAACCTAACATCTGGGATGTAATATTCCCGGCGTGTCGTCGCCTACTTCCGGATGGGGCCATTATATACGTCTATAACATTATATATCCTAACGTAAGGCAACATAACATCTCGGATGTAATAGTTGACAACATTCCTGGCGTATCCGCCCGTACTTCGCGGTGGGAACATTATATACGTCTATAACGTTATATATCCTAGCCTAAGGCGACCTAGCATGTCGAATGTAATAGTTTACATCATTCCTGGCGTATCGTCCCCTGCTTCTCGATGGGAACATTATATACGTCTATAACGTTGTGTATCCTAACCTAACGCAACCTAACATCTGGGATGTAATATTCCTGGCGTGTCGTCGCCTACTTCTGGATGGGGAGATTATATGCGTCTATAACGTTATATATCCTAACCTGAGGCAACCTAACATCTCGGATGTAATAGTTGACAACATTCCTGGCGTGTCCGCCCGTACTTCTCGGTGGGAACATTATATACCTCTATAACGTTATATATCCTAGCCTAAGGCCACCTTACATGTCGAATGTAATATTTTACAACATTCCTGACGCGTCGGCCCCTATTTTTCGGTGGGAACATTATATACGTCTATAACGTTATATATCCTAGTCTAAGGCAACCTAACATGTCGAATGTAATACTTTACAACATTCCTGGCGTGTCCGCCCGTACTTCTCGGTGGGAACATTATATACGTCTATAACGATATATATCCTAACCTAAGGCAACCTAACATATCAGATGTAATGGTTGACAACATTCCTGGCGTGTAGGCCCGAACTTCTCGGTGGGAACATTGTATATGTCTATAACGTTATATATCCTAGCCTAAGGCGACCTAACATATCGAATTTAATATTTTACATCATTCCTGGCGTGTCGTCGCCTACTTCTCGATGGGGACATTATATACATCTATAACATTGTATATCCTAACCTAAGGCAACCTAACATCTCGGATGTAATATTTTACAACATTGTGGCGTGTCGTCGCCTACTTCTCGATGGGGACATTATATACGTCTATAACGTTGTGTATCCTAACCCAAAGCAACCTAACATCTGGGATGTAATATTATACAAGATTCCTGGCATGTCGGTCCCCAAGTCTCGGTAGGAACATTATATACGTCTATAACGATATATATCCAAACCGAAGGGAACCTAACATGTCGGCTGTAATATTTTACAACATTCCTGGCGTGTCGTCGCCTGCTTCTCGATGGGGACATAATATACGTCTATAACGTTGTATATCCTAACCTAACGCAACCTAACATCTGGGATGTATTATTTTACAACATTCCTGGCGTGTCGTCGCCTACTTCTCGATGGGAACATTATATACGTCTATAACGTTGTGTATCCTAACCTAACGCAACCTAACATCTGGGATGTAATATTCCTGGCGTGTCGTCGCCTACTTCTGGATGGGGAGATTATATACGTCTATAACGTTATATGTCCCAACCTAAGGCAACCTAACATCTCGGATGTAATAGTTGACAACATTCCTGGCGTGTCCGCCCGTACTTCTCGGTGGGAACATTATATACGTCTATAACGTTATATATCCTAGTCTAAGGCCACATAACATGTCGAATGTAATACTTTACAACATTCCTGGCGTGTCGTCGCCTACTTCTCGATGGGGACATTATATACATCTAT
Organism: Xylocopa violacea; assembly: GCA_963969225.1. Lineage (NCBI taxonomy): Eukaryota > Metazoa > Arthropoda > Insecta > Hymenoptera > Apidae > Xylocopa > Xylocopa violacea. The sequence continues at coordinate 1,464,803 of CAXAJV010000789.1, forward strand.
AACCTTGTATATCCTAACCTAAGGCAGCCTAACATCTCGGATGTAATATTTTACAACATTCCTGGCGTGTCGTCGCCTGCTTATCCATGGGGACATAATATACGTCTATAACGTTGTATATCCTAACCTAACGCAACCTAACATCTGGGATGTAATATTTTACAACATTCCTGGCATGTCGGTCCCTACATCTCGGTGGGAACATACTATACGTCTATAACGTTGTATATCCTAACCTAAGGGAACCTAACATCTCGGATGTAATATTTTACAACATTCCGGGCTTGTCGTCGCCTGCTTCTCGATGGGGACATTATATACGTCTATAACTTTGTGTACCCTAACCTAACGCAACCTAACATCTGGGATGTATTATTCCCGGCGTGTCGTCGCCTACTTCTGGATGGGGAGATTATATGCGTCTATAACGTTATATATCCTAACCTGAGGCAACCTAACATCTCGGATGTAATAGTTGACAACATTCCTGGCGTGTCCGCCCGTACTTCTCGGTGGGAACATTATATACCTCTATAACGTTATATATCCTAGCCTAAGGCCACCTTACATGTCGAATGTAATATTTTACAACATTCCTGACGCGTCGGCCCCTATTTTTCGGTGGGAACATTATATACGTCTATAACGTTATATATCCTAGTCTAAGGCAACCTAACATGTCGAATGTAATACTTTACAACATTCCTGGCGTGTCCGCCCGTACTTCTCGGTGGGAACATTATATACGTCTATAACGATATATATCCTAACCTAAGGCAACCTAACATATCAGATGTAATGGTTGACAACATTCCTGGCGTGTAGGCCCGAACTTCTCGGTGGGAACATTGTATATGTCTATAACGTTATATATCCTAGCCTAAGGCGACCTAACATATCGAATTTAATATTTTACATCATTCCTGGCGTGTCGTCGCCTGCTTCTCGATGGGAACATTATATACGTCTATAACGTTGTGTATCCTAACCTAACGCAACCTAACATCTGGGATGTAATATTCCCGGCGTGTCGTCGCCTACTTCTGGATGGGGACATTATATACGTCTATAACATTATATATCCTAACGTAAGGCAACATAACATCTCGGATGTAATAGTTGACAACATTCCTGGCGTATCCGCCCGTACTTCGCGGTGGGAACATTATATACGTCTATAACGTTATATATCCTAGCCTAAGGCCACCTAACATGTCGAATGTAATATTTTACAACATTCCTGACGCGCCGGCCCCTATTTTTCGGTGGGAACATTATATACGTCTATAACGTTATATATCCTAGTCTAAGGCAACCTAACATGTCGAATGTAATACTTTACAACATTCCTGGCGTGTCGTCGCCTACTTCTCGATGGGGACATTATATACATCTATAACCTTGTATATCCTAACCTAAGGCAGCCTAACATCTCGGATGTAATATTTTACAACATTCCTGGCATGTCGGTCCCTACATCTCGGTGGGAACATACTATACGTATATAACGTTGTATATCCTAACCTAAGGGAACCTAACATCTCGGATGTAATAGTTGACAACATTCCTGGCGTGTAGGCCCGTACTTCTCGGTGGGAACATTGTATACGTCTATAACGTTATATATCCTAGCCTAAGGCGACCTAGCATGTCGAATGTAATAGTTTACATCATTCCTGGCGTGTCGTCGCCTGCTTCTCGATGGGAACATTATATACGTCTATAACGTTGTGTATCCTAACCTAACGCAACCTAACATCTGGGATGTAATATTCCTGGCGTGTCGTCGCCTACTTCTGGATGGGGAGATTATATGCGTCTATAACGTTATATATCCTAACGTAAGGCAACATAACATCTCGGATGTAATAGTTGACAACATTCCTGGCGTATCCGCCCGTACTTCGCGGTGGGAACATTATATACGTCTATAATGTTATATATCCTAGCCTAAGGCCACCTAACATGTCGAATGTAATATTTTACAACATTCCTGACGCGCCGGCCCCTATTTTTCGGTGGGAACATTATATACGTCTATAACGTTATATATCCTAGTCTAAGGCAACCTAACATGTCGAATGTAATACTTTACAACATTCCTGGCGTGTCGTCGCCTACTTCTCGATGGGGACATTATATACATCTATAACCTTGTATATCCTAACCTAAGGCAGCCTAACATCTCGGATGTAATATTTTACAACATTCCTGGCATGTCGGTCCCTACATCTCGGTGGGAACATACTATACGTATATAACGTTGTATATCCTAACCTAAGGGAACCTAACATCTCGGATGTAATAGTTGACAACATTCCTGGCGTGTAGGCCCGTACTTCTCGGTGGGAACATTGTATACGTCTATAACGTTATATATCCTAGCCTAAGGCGACCTAGCATGTCGAATGTAATAGTTTACATCATTCCTGGCGTGTCGTCGCCTGCTTCTCGATGGGAACATTATATACGTCTATAACGTTGTGTATCCTAACCTAACGCAACCTAACATCTGGGATGTAATATTCCTGGCGTGTCGTCGCCTACTTCTGGATGGGGAGATTATATGCGTCTATAACGTTATATATCCTAACGTAAGGCAACATAACATCTCGGATGTAATAGTTGACAACATTCCTGGCGTATCCGCCCGTACTTCGCGGTGGGAACATTATATACGTCTATAATGTTATATATCCTAGCCTAAGGCCACCTAACATGTCGAATGTAATATTTTACAACATTCCTGACGCGCCGGCCCCTATTTTTCGGTGGGAACATTATATACGTCTATAACGTTATATATCCTAGTCTAAGGCAACCTAACATGTCGAATGTAATACTTTACAACATTCCTGGCGTGTCGTCGCCTACTTCTCGATGGGGACATTATATACATCTATAACCTTGTATATCCTAACCTAAGGCAGCCTAACATCTCGGATGTAATATTTTACAACATTCCTGGCATGTCGGTCCCTACATCTCGGTGGGAACATACTATACGTATATAACGTTGTATATCCTAACCTAAGGGAACCTAACATCTCGGATGTAATAGTTGACAACATTCCTGGCGTGTAGGCCCGTACTTCTCGGTGGGAACATTGTATACGTCTATAACGTTATATATCCTAGCCTAAGGCGACCTAGCATGTCGAATGTAATAGTTTACATCATTCCTGGCGTGTCGTCGCCTGCTTCTCGATGGGAACATTATATACGTCTATAACGTTGTGTATCCTAACCTAACGCAACCTAACATCTGGGATGTAATATTCCTGGCGTGTCGTCGCCTACTTCTGGATGGGGAGATTATATGCGTCTATAACGTTATATATCCTAACGTAAGGCAACATAACATCTCGGATGTAATAGTTGACAACATTCCTGGCGTATCCGCCCGTACTTCGCGGTGGGAACATTATATACGTCTATAATGTTATATATCCTAGCCTAAGGCCACCTAACATGTCGAATGTAATATTTTACAACATTCCTGACGCGCCGGCCCCTATTTTTCGGTGGGAACATTATATACGTCTATAACGTTATATATCCTAGTCTAAGGCAACCTAACATGTCGAATGTAATACTTTACAACATTCCTGGCGTGTCGTCGCCTACTTCTCGATGGGGACATTATATACGTCTATAACGTTGTGTATCCTAACATAACGCAACCTAACATCTGGGATGTAATATTTTACAACACTCCTGGAGTGTCGTCGCCTACTTCTGGATAGGGTCATTATATACATCTATAACATTGTATATCCTAACCTAAGGCAACCTATCATCTCGGATGTAATATTTTATAACATTCCTGGCATGTCGGTCCCTACTTCTCGGTGGAAACATTGTATACGTCTATAACGGTATATATCCTAACCTAAGGCAACCCAACATCTCGGATATAATAGTTGAAAACAATCCTGGCGTGTCCGCCCGTACTTCTCGGTGGGAACATTATATACGTCTATAACGTTATATATCCTAGCCTAAGGCCACCTAACATGTCGAATGTAATATTTTACAACATTCCTGACGCGTCGGCCCCTATTTTTCGGTGGGAACATTATATACGTCTATAACGTTATATATCCTAGTCTAAGGCAACCTAACATGTCGAATGTAATACTTTACAACATTGCTGGCGTGTCGTCGCCTGCTTCTCGATGGGGACATTATATACGTCTATAACGTTGTGTATCCTAACCCAAAGCAACCTAACATCTGGGATGTAATATTATACAAGATTCCTGGCATGTCGGTCCCCAAGTCTCGGTAGGAACATTATATACGTCTATAACGATATATATCCAAACCGAAGGGAACCTAACATGTCGGATGTAATATTTTACAACATTCCTGGCGTGTCGTCGCCTGCTTCTCGATGGGGACATAATATACGTCTATAACGTTGTATATCCTAACCTAACGCAACCTAACATCTGGGATGTATTATTTTACAACATTCCTGGCGTGTCGTCGCCTACTTCTCGATGGGAACATTATATACGTCTATAACGTTGTGTATCCTAACCTAACGCAACCTAACATCTGGGATGTAATATTCCTGGCGTGTCGTCGCCTACTTCTGGATGGGGAGATTATATACGTCTATAACGTTATATGTCCCAACCTAAGGCAACCTAACATCTCGGATGTAATAGTTGACAACATTCCTGGCGTGTCCGCCCGTACTTCTCGGTGGGAACATTATATACGTCTATAACGTTATATATCCTAGCCTAAGGCCACATAACATGTCGAATGTAATACTTTACAACATTCCTGGCGTGTCGTCGCCTACTTCTCGATGGGGACATTATATACATCTATAACCTTGTATATCCTAACCTAAGGCAGCCTAACATCTCGGATGTAATATTTTACAACATTCCTGGCATGTCGGTCCCTACATCTCGGTGGGAACATACTATACGTCTATAACGTTGTATATCCTAACCTAAGGGAACCTAACATCTCGGGTGTAATATTTTACAATATTCCTGACGCGTCGGCCCCTATTTTTCGGTGGGAACATTATATACGTCTATAAAGTTATATATCCTAGTCTAAGGCAACCTAACGTGTCGAATGTAATACTTTACAACATTCCTGGCGTGTCCGCCCGTACTTCTCGATGGGGACATTATATACGTCTATAACGTTGTGTATCCTAACCCAAAGCAACCTAACATCTGGGATGTAATATTATACAAGATTCCTGGCATGTCGGTCCCCAAGTCTCGGTAGGAACATTATATACGTCTATAACGATATATATCCAAACCGAAGGGAACCTAACATGTCGGATGTAATATTTTACAACATTCCTGGCGTGTCGTCGCCTGCTTCTCGATGGGGACATAATATACGTCTATAACGTTGTATATCCTAACCTAACGCAACCTAACATCTGGGATGTATTATTTTACAACATTCCTGGCGTGTCGTCGCCTACTTCTCGATGGGAACATTATATACGTCTATAACGTTGTGTATCCTAACCTAACGCAACCTAACATCTGGGATGTAATATTCCTGGCGTGTCGTCGCCTACTTCTGGATGGGGAGATTATATACGTCTATAACGTTATATGTCCCAACCTAAGGCAACCTAACATCTCGGATGTAATAGTTGACAACATTCCTGGCGTGTCCGCCCGTACTTCTCGGTGGGAACATTATATACGTCTATAACGTTATATATCCTAGCCTAAGGCCACATAACATGTCGAATGTAATACTTTACAACATTCCTGGCGTGTCGTCGCCTACTTCTCGATGGGGACATTATATACATCTATAACCTTGTATATCCTCACCTAAGGCAGCCTAACATCTCGGATGTAATATTTTACAACATTCCTGGCATGTCGGTCCCTACATCTCGGTGGGAACATTATATACGTCTATAACGTTATATATCCTAGCCTAAGGCCACCTAACATGTCGAATGTAATATTTTACAACATTCCTGACGCGCCGGCCCCTATTTTTCGGTGGGAACATTATATACGTCTATAACGTTATATATCCTAGTCTAAGGCAACCTAACATGTCGAATGTAATACTTTACAACATTCCTGGCGTGTCGTCGCCTACTTCTCGATGGGGACATTATATACATCTATAACCTTGTATATCCTAACCTAAGGCAGCCTAACATCTCGGATGTAATATTTTACAACATTCCTGGCATGTCGGTCCCTACATCTCGGTGGGAACATACTATACGTATATAACGTTGTATATCCTAACCTAAGGGAACCTAACATCTCGGATGTAATAGTTGACAACATTCCTGGCGTGTAGGCCCGTACTTCTCGGTGGGAACATTGTATACGTCTATAACGTTATATATCCTAGCCTAAGGCGACCTAGCATGTCGAATGTAATAGTTTACATCATTCCTGGCGTGTCGTCGCCTGCTTCTCGATGGGAACATTATATACGTCTATAACGTTGTGTATCCTAACCTAACGCAACCTAACATCTGGGATGTAATATTCCTGGCGTGTCGTCGCCTACTTCTGGATGGGGAGATTATATGCGTCTATAACGTTATATATCCTAACGTAAGGCAACATAACATCTCGGATGTAATAGTTGACAACATTCCTGGCGTATCCGCCCGTACTTCGCGGTGGGAACATTATATACGTCTATAATGTTATATATCCTAGCCTAAGGCCACCTAACATGTCGAATGTAATATTTTACAACATTCCTGACGCGCCGGCCCCTATTTTTCGGTGGGAACATTATATACGTCTATAACGTTATATATCCTAGTCTAAGGCAACCTAACATGTCGAATGTAATACTTTACAACATTCCTGGCGTGTCGTCGCCTACTTCTCGATGGGGACATTATATACATCTATAACCTTGTATATCCTAACCTAAGGCAGCCTAACATCTCGGATGTAATATTTTACAACATTCCTGGCATGTCGGTCCCTACATCTCGGTGGGAACATACTATACGTATATAACGTTGTATATCCTAACCTAAGGGAACCTAACATCTCGGATGTAATAGTTGACAACATTCCTGGCGTGTAGGCCCGTACTTCTCGGTGGGAACATTGTATACGTCTATAACGTTATATATCCTAGCCTAAGGCGACCTAGCATGTCGAATGTAATAGTTTACATCATTCCTGGCGTGTCGTCGCCTGCTTCTCGATGGGAACATTATATACGTCTATAACGTTGTGTATCCTAACCTAACGCAACCTAACATCTGGGATGTAATATTCCTGGCGTGTCGTCGCCTACTTCTGGATGGGGAGATTATATGCGTCTATAACGTTATATATCCTAACGTAAGGCAACATAACATCTCGGATGTAATAGTTGACAACATTCCTGGCGTATCCGCCCGTACTTCGCGGTGGGAACATTATATACGTCTATAATGTTATATATCCTAGCCTAAGGCCACCTAACATGTCGAATGTAATATTTTACAACATTCCTGACGCGCCGGCCCCTATTTTTCGGTGGGAACATTATATACGTCTATAACGTTATATATCCTAGTCTAAGGCAACCTAACATGTCGAATGTAATACTTTACAACATTCCTGGCGTGTCGTCGCCTACTTCTCGATGGGGACATTATATACATCTATAACCTTGTATATCCTAACCTAAGGCAGCCTAACATCTCGGATGTAATATTTTACAACATTCCTGGCATGTCGGTCCCTACATCTCGGTGGGAACATACTATACGTATATAACGTTGTATATCCTAACCTAAGGGAACCTAACATCTCGGATGTAATAGTTGACAACATTCCTGGCGTGTAGGCCCGTACTTCTCGGTGGGAACATTGTATACGTCTATAACGTTATATATCCTAGCCTAAGGCGACCTAGCATGTCGAATGTAATAGTTTACATCATTCCTGGCGTGTCGTCGCCTGCTTCTCGATGGGAACATTATATACGTCTATAACGTTGTGTATCCTAACCTAACGCAACCTAACATCTGGGATGTAATATTCCTGGCGTGTCGTCGCCTACTTCTGGATGGGGAGATTATATGCGTCTATAACGTTATATATCCTAACGTAAGGCAACATAACATCTCGGATGTAATAGTTGACAACATTCCTGGCGTATCCGCCCGTACTTCGCGGTGGGAACATTATATACGTCTATAATGTTATATATCCTAGCCTAAGGCCACCTAACATGTCGAATGTAATATTTTACAACATTCCTGACGCGCCGGCCCCTATTTTTCGGTGGGAACATTATATACGTCTATAACGTTATATATCCTAGTCTAAGGCAACCTAACATGTCGAATGTAATACTTTACAACATTCCTGGCGTGTCGTCGCCTACTTCTCGATGGGGACATTATATACGTCTATAACGTTGTGTATCCTAACATAACGCAACCTAACATCTGGGATGTAATATTTTACAACACTCCTGGAGTGTCGTCGCCTACTTCTGGATAGGGTCATTATATACATCTATAACATTGTATATCCTAACCTAAGGCAACCTATCATCTCGGATGTAATATTTTATAACATTCCTGGCATGTCGGTCCCTACTTCTCGGTGGAAACATTGTATACGTCTATAACGGTATATATCCTAACCTAAGGCAACCCAACATCTCGGATATAATAGTTGAAAACAATCCTGGCGTGTCCGCCCGTACTTCTCGGTGGGAACATTATATACGTCTATAACGTTATATATCCTAGCCTAAGGCCACCTAACATGTCGAATGTAATATTTTACAACATTCCTGACGCGTCGGCCCCTATTTTTCGGTGGGAACATTATATACGTCTATAACGTTATATATCCTAGTCTAAGGCAACCTAACATGTCGAATGTAATACTTTACAACATTGCTGGCGTGTCGTCGCCTACTTCTCGATGGGGACATTATATACGTCTATAACGTTGTGTATCCTAACCCAAAGCAACCTAACATCTGGGATGTAATATTATACAAGATTCCTGGCATGTCGGTCCCCAAGTCTCGGTAGGAACATTATATACGTCTATAACGATATATATCCAAACCGAAGGGAACATAACATGTCGGATGTAATATTTTACAACATTCCTGGCGTGTCGTCGCCTGCTTCTCGATGGGGACATAATATACGTCTATAACGTTGTATATCCTAACCTAACGCAACCTAACATCTGGGATGTATTATTTTACAACATTCCTGGCGTGTCGTCGCCTACTTCTCGATGGGAACATTATATACGTCTATAACGTTGTGTATCCTAACCTAACGCAACCTAACATCTGGGATGTAATATTCCTGGCGTGTCGTCGCCTACTTCTGGATGGGGAGATTATATACGTCTATAACGTTATATGTCCCAACCTAAGGCAACCTAACATCTCGGATGTAATAGTTGACAACATTCCTGGCGTGTCCGCCCGTACTTCTCGGTGGGAACATTATATACGTCTATAACGTTATATATCCTAGCCTAAGGCCACATAACATGTCGAATGTAATACTTTACAACATTCCTGGCGTGTCGTCGCCTACTTCTCGATGGGGACATTATATACATCTATAACCTTGTATATCCTAACCTAAGGCAGCCTAACATCTCGGATGTAATATTTTACAACATTCCTGGCATGTCGGTCCCTACATCTCGGTGGGAACATACTATACGTCTATAACGTTGTATATCCTAACCTAAGGGAACCTAACATCTCGGGTGTAATATTTTACAATATTCCTGACGCGTCGGCCCCTATTTTTCGGTGGGAACATTATATACGTCTATAAAGTTATATATCCTAGTCTAAGGCAACCTAACGTGTCGAATGTAATACTTTACAACATTCCTGGCGTGTCCGCCCGTACTTCTCGATGGGGACATTATATACGTCTATAACGTTGTGTATCCTAACCCAAAGCAACCTAACATCTGGGATGTAATATTATACAAGATTCCTGGCATGTCGGTCCCCAAGTCTCGGTAGGAACATTATATACGTCTATAACGATATATATCCAAACCGAAGGGAACCTAACATGTCGGATGTAATATTTTACAACATTCCTGGCGTGTCGTCGCCTGCTTCTCGATGGGGACATAATATACGTCTATAACGTTGTATATCCTAACCTAACGCAACCTAACATCTGGGATGTATTATTTTACAACATTCCTGGCGTGTCGTCGCCTACTTCTCGATGGGAACATTATATACGTCTATAACGTTGTGTATCCTAACCTAACGCAACCTAACATCTGGGATGTAATATTCCTGGCGTGTCGTCGCCTACTTCTGGATGGGGAGATTATATACGTCTATAACGTTATATGTCCCAACCTAAGGCAACCTAACATCTCGGATGTAATAGTTGACAACATTCCTGGCGTGTCCGCCCGTACTTCTCGGTGGGAACATTATATACGTCTATAACGTTATATATCCTAGCCTAAGGCCACATAACATGTCGAATGTAATACTTTACAACATTCCTGGCGTGTCGTCGCCTACTTCTCGATGGGGACATTATATACATCTATAACCTTGTATATCCTCACCTAAGGCAGCCTAACATCTCGGATGTAATATTTTACAACATTCCTGGCATGTCGGTCCCTACATCTCGGTGGGAACATACTATACGTCTATAACGTTGTATATCCTAACCTAAGGGAACCTAACATCTCGGGTGTAATATTTTACAATATTCCTGACGCGTCGGCCCCTATTTTTCGGTGAGAACATTATATACGTCTATAACGTTATATATCCTAGCCTAAGGCTTCCTAACATGTCGAATGTAATATTTTACAACATTCCTGGCGTGTCGTCGCCTACTTCTCGATGGGGACATTATATACGTCTATAACGATATATATCCAAACCGAAGGGAACCTAACATGTCGGATGTAATATTTTACAACATTCCTGGCGTGTCGTCGCCTGCTTCTCGACGGGGACATAATATACGTCTATAACGTTGTATATCCTTACCTAACGCAACCTAACATCTGGGATGTAATATTTTACAACATTCCTGGAGTGTCGTCGCCTACTTCTGGATGGGGTCATTATATACATCTATAACCTTGTATATTCTAACCTAAGGCAACCTAACATCTCGGATGTAATATTTTATAACATTCCTGGCGTGTCGTCGCCTGCTTCTCCATGGGGACATTATATAAGTCTATAACGTTGTATATCCTAACCTAACGCAACCTAACATCTCGGATGTAATATTTTACAACATTCCTGACGCGTCGACCCCTATTTTTCGGTGGGAACATTATATACGTCTATAACGTTATATATTCTAGCCTAAGGCAACCAAACATGTCGAATGTAAAATTTTACAACATTCCTGGCGTGTCGTCGCCTACTTCTCGATGGGGACATTATATACATCTATAACATTGTATATCCTAACCTAAGGCAACCTAACATCTCGGATGTAATATTTTACAACATTGTGGCGTGTCCTCGACTGCTTCTCGATGGCGAGATTATATACGTCTATAACGTTGTATATCCTAACCTAACGCAACCTAACATTTGGAATGTAATATTTTACAACATTCCTTGCATGTCGGTGCCTACGTCCCGGTGGGAAAATTATATACGTCTATAACGATATATATCCTAACCTAAGGCAACCTAACATATCGGATGTAATAGTTGACAACATTCCTGGCGTGTAGGCCGGAACTTCTCGGTGTGAACATTGTATATGTCTATAACGTTATATATCCTAGCCTAAGGCGACCTAACATATCGAATTTAATATTTTACATCATTCCTGGCGTGTCGTCGCCTGCTTCTCGATGAGAACATTATATACGTCTATAACGTTGTGTATCCTAACCTAACGCAACCTAACATCTGGGATGTAATATTCCCGGCGTGTCGTCGCCTACTTCTGGATGGGGACATTATATACGTCTATAACATTATATATCCTAACGTAAGGCAACCTAACATCTCGGATGTAATAGTTGACAACATTCCTGGCGTATCCGCCCGTACTTCGCGGTGGGAATATTATATACGTCTATAACGTTATATATCCTAGCCTAAGGCCACCTAACATGTCGAATGTAATATTTTACAACATTCCTGACGCGTCGGCCCCTATTTTTCGGTGGGAACATTGTATACGTCTATAACGTTATATATCCTAGCCTAAGGCGACCTAGCATGTCGAATGTAATATTTTACATCATTCCTGGCGTGTCGTCGCCTGCTTCTCGATGGGAACATTATATACGTCTATAACGTTGTGTATCCTAACATAACGCAACCTAACATCTGGGATGTAATATTTTACAACATTCCTGGCGTGTCGTCGCCTGCTTCTCGATGGGGACATAATATACGTCTATAACGTTGTATATCCTTACCTAACGCAACCTAACATCTGGGATGTAATATTTTACAACACTCCTGGAGTATCGTCGCCTACTTCTGGATGGGGTCATTATATACATCTATAACATTGTATATCCTAACCTAAGGCAACCTATCATCTCGGATGTAATATTTTATAACATTCCTGGCATGTCGGTCCCTACTTCTCGGTGGAAACATTGTATACGTCTATAACGGTATATATCCTAACCTAAGGCAACCTAACATCTCGGATATAATAGTTGACAACAATCCTGGCGTGTAGGCCCGTACTTCTCGGTGGGAACATTGTATACGTCTATAACGTTATATTTCCTAGCCTAAGGCAACCTAACATGTCGAATGTAATACTTTACAACATTCCTGGCGTGTCCGCCCGTACTTCTCGGTGGGAACATTATATACGTCTATAACGTTATATATCCTAGTCTAAGGCAACCTAACATGTCGAATGTAATACTTTACAACATTCCTGGCGTGTCGGCCCGTACTTCTCGGTGGGAACATTATATACGTCTATAACGTTATATATCCTAGCCTAAGGCCACCTAACATGTCGAATGTAATATTTTACAACATTCCTGACGCGTCGGCCCCTATTATTCGGTGGGAACATTATATACGTCTATAACGTTATATATCCTAGTCTAAGGCAACCTAACATGTCGAATGTAATACTTTACAACAATCCTGGCGTGTCGTCGCCTACTTCTCGATGGGGACATTATATACGTCTATAACGTTGTTTATCCTAACCCAAAGCAACCTAACATCTGGGATGTAATATTATACAAGATTCCTGGCATGTCGGTCCCCAAGTCTCGGTAGGAACATTATATACGTCTATAACGATATATATCCAAACCGAAGGGAACCTAACATGTCGGATGTAATATTTTACAACATTCCTGGCGTGTCGTCGCCTGCTTCTCGATGGGGACATAATATACGTCTATAACGTTGTATATCCTTACCTAACGCAACCTAACATCTGGGATGTAATATTTTACAACACTCCTGGAGTGTCGTCGCCTACTTCTGGATAGGGTCATTATATACATCTATAACATGGTATATCCTAACCTAAGGCAACCTAACATCTCGGATGTAATAGTTGACAACATTCCTGGCGTGTCCGCCCGTACTTCTCGGTGGGAACATTATATACGTCTATAACGTTATATATCCTAGCCTAAGGCCACATAACATGTCGAATGTAATACTTTACAACATTCCTGGCGTGTCGTCGCCTACTTCTCGATGGGGACATTATATACATCTATAACCTTGTATATCCTCACCTAAGGCAGCCTAACATCTCGGATGTAATATTTTACAACATTCCTGGCATGTCGGTCCCTACATCTCGGTGGGAACATACTATACGTCTATAACGTTGTATATCCTAACCTAAGGGAACCTAACATCTCGGGTGTAATATTTTACAATATTCCTGACGCGTCGGCCCCTATTTTTCGGTGAGAACATTATATACGTCTATAACGTTATATATCCTAGCCTAAGGCTTCCTAACATGTCGAATGTAATATTTTACAACATTCCTGGCGTGTCGTCGCCTACTTCTCGATGGGGACATTATATACGTCTATAACGATATATATCCAAACCGAAGGGAACCTAACATGTCGGATGTAATATTTTACAACATTCCTGGCGTGTCGTCGCCTGCTTCTCGACGGGGACATAATATACGTCTATAACGTTGTATATCCTTACCTAACGCAACCTAACATCTGGGATGTAATATTTTACAACATTCCTGGAGTGTCGTCGCCTACTTCTGGATGGGGTCATTATATACATCTATAACCTTGTATATTCTAACCTAAGGCAACCTAACATCTCGGATGTAATATTTTATAACATTCCTGGCGTGTCGTCGCCTGCTTCTCCATGGGGACATTATATAAGTCTATAACGTTGTATATCCTAACCTAACGCAACCTAACATCTCGGATGTAATATTTTACAACATTCCTGACGCGTCGACCCCTATTTTTCGGTGGGAACATTATATACGTCTATAACGTTATATATTCTAGCCTAAGGCAACCAAACATGTCGAATGTAAAATTTTACAACATTCCTGGCGTGTCGTCGCCTACTTCTCGATGGGGACATTATATACATCTATAACATTGTATATCCTAACCTAAGGCAACCTAACATCTCGGATGTAATATTTTACAACATTGTGGCGTGTCCTCGACTGCTTCTCGATGGCGAGATTATATACGTCTATAACGTTGTATATCCTAACCTAACGCAACCTAACATTTGGAATGTAATATTTTACAACATTCCTTGCATGTCGGTGCCTACGTCCCGGTGGGAAAATTATATACGTCTATAACGATATATATCCTAACCTAAGGCAACCTAACATATCGGATGTAATAGTTGACAACATTCCTGGCGTGTAGGCCGGAACTTCTCGGTGTGAACATTGTATATGTCTATAACGTTATATATCCTAGCCTAAGGCGACCTAACATATCGAATTTAATATTTTACATCATTCCTGGCGTGTCGTCGCCTGCTTCTCGATGAGAACATTATATACGTCTATAACGTTGTGTATCCTAACCTAACGCAACCTAACATCTGGGATGTAATATTCCCGGCGTGTCGTCGCCTACTTCTGGATGGGGACATTATATACGTCTATAACATTATATATCCTAACGTAAGGCAACCTAACATCTCGGATGTAATAGTTGACAACATTCCTGGCGTATCCGCCCGTACTTCGCGGTGGGAATATTATATACGTCTATAACGTTATATATCCTAGCCTAAGGCCACCTAACATGTCGAATGTAATATTTTACAACATTCCTGACGCGTCGGCCCCTATTTTTCGGTGGGAACATTGTATACGTCTATAACGTTATATATCCTAGCCTAAGGCGACCTAGCATGTCGAATGTAATATTTTACATCATTCCTGGCGTGTCGTCGCCTGCTTCTCGATGGGAACATTATATACGTCTATAACGTTGTGTATCCTAACATAACGCAACCTAACATCTGGGATGTAATATTTTACAACATTCCTGGCGTGTCGTCGCCTGCTTCTCGATGGGGACATAATATACGTCTATAACGTTGTATATCCTTACCTAACGCAACCTAACATCTGGGATGTAATATTTTACAACACTCCTGGAGTATCGTCGCCTACTTCTGGATGGGGTCATTATATACATCTATAACATTGTATATCCTAACCTAAGGCAACCTATCATCTCGGATGTAATATTTTATAACATTCCTGGCATGTCGGTCCCTACTTCTCGGTGGAAACATTGTATACGTCTATAACGGTATATATCCTAACCTAAGGCAACCTAACATCTCGGATATAATAGTTGACAACAATCCTGGCGTGTAGGCCCGTACTTCTCGGTGGGAACATTGTATACGTCTATAACGTTATATTTCCTAGCCTAAGGCAACCTAACATGTCGAATGTAATACTTTACAACATTCCTGGCGTGTCCGCCCGTACTTCTCGGTGGGAACATTATATACGTCTATAACGTTATATATCCTAGTCTAAGGCAACCTAACATGTCGAATGTAATACTTTACAACATTCCTGGCGTGTCGGCCCGTACTTCTCGGTGGGAACATTATATACGTCTATAACGTTATATATCCTAGCCTAAGGCCACCTAACATGTCGAATGTAATATTTTACAACATTCCTGACGCGTCGGCCCCTATTATTCGGTGGGAACATTATATACGTCTATAACGTTATATATCCTAGTCTAAGGCAACCTAACATGTCGAATGTAATACTTTACAACAATCCTGGCGTGTCGTCGCCTACTTCTCGATGGGGACATTATATACGTCTATAACGTTGTTTATCCTAACCCAAAGCAACCTAACATCTGGGATGTAATATTATACAAGATTCCTGGCATGTCGGTCCCCAAGTCTCGGTAGGAACATTATATACGTCTATAACGATATATATCCAAACCGAAGGGAACCTAACATGTCGGATGTAATATTTTACAACATTCCTGGCGTGTCGTCGCCTGCTTCTCGATGGGGACATAATATACGTCTATAACGTTGTATATCCTTACCTAACGCAACCTAACATCTGGGATGTAATATTTTACAACACTCCTGGAGTGTCGTCGCCTACTTCTGGATAGGGTCATTATATACATCTATAACATGGTATATCCTAACCTAAGGCAACCTATCATCTCGGATGTAATATTTTATAACATTCCTGGCATGTCGGTCCCTACTTCTCGGTGGAAACATTGTATACGTCTATAACGGTATATATCCTAACCTAAGGCAACCTAACATCTCGGATATAATAGTTGACAACAATCCTGGCGTGTAGGCCCGTACTTCTCGGTGGGAACATTGTATACGTCTATAACGTTATATTTCCTAGCCTAAGGCAACCTAACATGTCGAATGTAATACTTTACAACATTCCTGGCGTGTCCGCCCGTACTTCTCGGTGGGAACATTATATACGTCTATAACGTTATATATCCTAGTCTAAGGCAACCTAACATATCGAATGTAATACTTTACAACATTCCTGGCGTGTCGGCCCGTACTTCTCGGTGGGAACATTATATACGTCTATAACGTTATATATCCTAGCCTAAGGCCACCTAACATGTCGAATGTAATATTTTACAACATTCCTGACGCGTCGGCCCCTATTTTTCGGTGGGAACATTATATACGTCTATAACGTTATATATCCTAGTCTAAGGCAACCTAACATGTCGAATGTAATACTTTACAACATTCCTGGCGTGTCGTCGCCTACTTCTCGATGGGGACATTATATACGTCTATAACGTTGTGTATCCTAACCCAAAGCAACCTAACATCTGGGATGTAATATTATACAAGATTCCTGGCATGTCGGTCCCCAAGTCTCGGTAGGAACATTATATACGTCTATAACGATATATATCCAAACCGAAGGGAACCTAACATGTCGGATGTAATATTTTACAACATTCCTGGCGTGTCGTCGCCTGCTTCTCGATGGGGACATAATATACGTCTATAACGTTGTATATCCTAACCTAACGCAACCTAACATCTGGGATGTATTATTTTACAACATTCCTGGCGTGTCGTCGCCTGCTTCTCGACGGGGACATAATATACGTCTATAACGTTGTATATCCTTACCTAACGCAACCTAACATCTGGGATGTAATATTTTACAACATTCCTGGAGTGTCGTCGCCTACTTCTGGATAGGGTCATTATATACATCTACAACCTTGTATATTCTAACCTAAGGCAACCTAACATCTCGGATGTAATATTTTATAACATTCCTGGCGTGTCGTCGCCTGCTTCTCCATGGGGACATTATATAAGTCTATAACGTTGTATATCCTAACCTAACGCAACCTAACATCTCGGATGTAATATTTTACAACATTCCTGGCATGTCGGTCCCTACATCTCGGTGGGAACATACTATACGTCTATAACGTTGTATATCCTAACCTAAGGGAACCTAGCATCTCGGGTGTAATATTTTACAACATTCCTGACGCGTCGACCCCTATTTTTCGGTGGGAACATTATATACGTCTATAACGTTATATATTCTAGCCTAAGGCAACCTAACATTTCGAATGTAATATTTTACAACATTCCTGACGCGTCGGCCCCTATTTTTCGGTGGGAACATTATATACGTCTATAACGTTATATATCCTAATCTAAGGCAACCTAACATGTCGAATGTAATACTTTACAACATTCCTGGCGTGTCGTCGCCTACTTCTCGATGGGGACATTATATACGTCTATAACGTTGTGTATCCTAACATAACGCAACCTAACATCTGGGATGTAATATTTTACAACATTCCTGGCGTGTCGTCGCCTGCTTCTCGATGGGGACATAATATACGTCTATAACGTTGTATATCCTTACCTAACGCAACCTAACATCTGGGATGTAATATTTTACAACACTCCTGGAGTATCGTCGCCTACTTCTGGATGGGGTCATTATATACATCTATAACATTGTATATCCTAACCTAAGGCAACCTATCATCTCGGATGTAATATTTTATAACATTCCTGGCATGTCGGTCCCTACTTCTCGGTGGAAACATTGTATACGTCTATAACGGTATATATCCTAACCTAAGGCAACCTAACATCTCGGATATAATAGTTGACAACAATCCTGGCGTGTAGGCCCGTACTTCTCGGTGGGAACATTGTATACGTCTATAACGTTATATTTCCTAGCCTAAGGCAACCTAACATGTCGAATGTAATACTTTACAACATTCCTGGCGTGTCCGCCCGTACTTCTCGGTGGGAACATTATATACGTCTATAACGTTATATATCCTAGTCTAAGGCAACCTAACATGTCGAATGTAATACTTTACAACATTCCTGGCGTGTCGGCCCGTACTTCTCGGTGGGAACATTATATACGTCTATAACGTTATATATCCTAGCCTAAGGCCACCTAACATGTCGAATGTAATATTTTACAACATTCCTGACGCGTCGGCCCCTATTATTCGGTGGGAACATTATATACGTCTATAACGTTATATATCCTAGTCTAAGGCAACCTAACATGTCGAATGTAATACTTTACAACAATCCTGGCGTGTCGTCGCCTACTTCTCGATGGGGACATTATATACGTCTATAACGTTGTTTATCCTAACCCAAAGCAACCTAACATCTGGGATGTAATATTATACAAGATTCCTGGCATGTCGGTCCCCAAGTCTCGGTAGGAACATTATATACGTCTATAACGATATATATCCAAACCGAAGGGAACCTAACATGTCGGATGTAATATTTTACAACATTCCTGGCGTGTCGTCGCCTGCTTCTCGATGGGGACATAATATACGTCTATAACGTTGTATATCCTTACCTAACGCAACCTAACATCTGGGATGTAATATTTTACAACACTCCTGGAGTGTCGTCGCCTACTTCTGGATAGGGTCATTATATACATCTATAACATTGTACATCCTAACCTAAGGCAACCTATCATCTCGGATGTAATATTTTATAACATTCCTGGCATGTCGGTCCCTACTTCTCGGTGGAAACATTGTATACGTCTATAACGGTATATATCCTAACCTAAGGCAACCTAACATCTCGGATATAATAGTTGACAACAATCCTGGCGTGTAGGCCCGTACTTCTCGGTGGGAACATTGTATACGTCTATAACGTTATATTTCCTAGCCTAAGGCAACCTAACATGTCGAATGTAATACTTTACAACATTCCTGGCGTGTCCGCCCGTACTTCTCGGTGGGAACATTATATACGTCTATAACGTTATATATCCTAGTCTAAGGCAACCTAACATGTCGAATGTAATACTTTACAACATTCCTGGCGTGTCGGCCCGTACTTCTCGGTGGGAACATTATATACGTCTATAACGTTATATATCCTAGCCTAAGGACACCTAACATGTCGAATGTAATATTTTACAACATTCCTGACGCGTCGGCCCCTATTTTTCGGTGGGAACATTATATACGTCTATAACGTTATATATCCTAGTCTAAGGCAACCTAACATGTCGAATGTAATACTTTACAACATTCCTGGCGTGTCGTCGCCTACTTCTCGATGGGGACATTATATACGTCTATAACGTTGTGTATCCTAACCCAAAGCAACCTAACATCTGGGATGTAATATTATACAAGATTCCTGGCATGTCGGTCCCCAAGTCTCGGTAGGAACATTATATACGTCTATAACGATATATATCCAAACCGAAGGGAACCTAACATGTCGGATGTAATATTTTACAACATTCCTGGCGTGTCGTCGCCTGCTTCTCGATGGGGACATAATATACGTCTATAACGTTGTATATCCTAACCTAACGCAACCTGACAACTGGGATGTATTATTTTACAGCATTCCTGGCGTGTCGTCGCCTGCTTCTCGACGGGGACATAATATACGTCTATAACGTTGTATATCCTTACCTAATGCAACCTAACATCTGGGATGTAATATTTTACAACATTCCTGGAGTGTCGTCGCCTACTTCTGGATAGGGTCATTATATACATCTATAACCTTGTATATTCTAACCTAAGGCAACCTAACATCTCGGATGTAATATTTTATAACATTCCTGGCGTGTCGTCGCCTGCTTCTCTATGGGGACATTATATAAGTCTATAACGTTGTATATCCTAACCTAACGCAACCTAACATCTCGGATGTAATATTTTACAACATTCCTGGCATGTCGGTCCCTACATCTCGGTGGGAACATACTATACGTCTATAACGTTGTATATCCTAACCTAAGGGAACCTAGCATCTCGGGTGTAATATTTTACAACATTCCTGACGCGTCGACCCCTATTTTTCGGTGGGAACATTATATACGTCTATAACGTTATATATTCTAGCCTAAGGCAACCTAACATGTCGAATGTAAAATTTTACAACATTCCTGGCGTGTCGTCGCCTACTTCTCGATGGGGACATTATATACATCTATAACATTGTATATCCTAACCTAAGGCAACCTAACATCTCGGATGTAATATTTTACAACATTGTGGCGTGTCGTCGACTGCTTCTCGATGGGGAGATTATATACGTCTATAACGTTGTATATCCTAACCTAACGCAACCTAACATCTGGGATGTAATATTTTACAACACTCCTGGAGTGTCGTCGCCTACTTCTGGATAGGGTCATTATATACATCTATAACATTGTATATCCAAACCTAAGGCAACCTATCATCTCGGATGTAATATTTTATAACATTCCTGGCATGTCGGTCCCTACTTCTCGGTGGAAACATTGTATGCGTCTATAACGGTATATATCCTAACCTAAGGCAACCTAACATCTCGGATATAATAGTTGACAACAATCCTGGTGTGTAGGCCCGTACTTCTCGGTGGGAACATTGTATACGTCTATAACGTTATATTTCCTAACCTAAGGGAACCTAGCATCTCGGGTGTAATATTTTACAACATTCCTGACGCGTCGACCCCTATTTTTCGGTGGGAACATTATATACGTCTATAACGTTATATATCCTAGCCTAAGGCCACCTAACATGTCGAATGTAATATTTTACAACATTCCTGACGCGTCGGCCCCCATTTTTCGGTGGGAACATTATATACGTCTATAACGTTATATATCCTAGTCTAAGGCAACCTAACATGTCGAATGTAATACTTTACAACATTCCTGGCGTGTCGTCGCCTACTTCTCGATGGGGACATTATATACATCTATAACCTTTGTATATCCTAACCTAAGGCAGCCTAACATCTCGGATGTAATGTTTTACAACATTCCTGGCATGTCGGTCCCTACATCTCGGTGGGAACATACTATACGTATATAACGTTGTATATCCCAACCTAAGGGAACCTAACATCTCGGATGTAATAGTTGACAACATTCCTGGCGTGTAGGCCCGTACTTCTCGGTGGGAACATTGTATACGTCTATAACGTTATATATCCTAGCCTAAGGCGACCTAGCATGTCGAATGTAATATTTTACATCATTCCTGGCGTGTCGTCGCCTGCTTCTCGATGGGAACATTATATACGTCTATAACGTTGTGTATCCTAACATAACGCAACCTAACATCTGGGATGCAATATTCCTGGCGTGTCGTCGCCTACTTCTGGATGGGGAGATTATATGCGTCTATAACGTTATATATCCTAACCTAAGGCAACCTAACATCTCGGATGTAATAGTTGACAACATTCCTGGCGTGTCCGCCCGTACTTCTCGGTGGGAACATTATATACGTCTATAACGTTATATATCCTAACCTAAGGCCACCTAACATTTCGAATGTAATATTTTACAGCATTCCTGACGCGTCGGCCCCTATTTTTCGGTGGGAACATTATATACGTCTATAACGTTATATATCCTAGTCTAAGGCAACCTAACATGTCGAATGTAATACTTTACAACATTCCTGGCGTGTCGTCGCCTACTTCTCGATGGGGACATTATATACGTCTATAACGTTGTGTATCCTACCCCAAAGCAACCTAACATCTGGGATGTAATATTATACAAGATTCCTGGCATGTCGGTCCCCAAGTCTCGGTAGGAACATTATATACGTCTAGAACGATATATATCCAAACCGAAGGGAACCTAACATCTCGCATGTAATATTTTACAACATTGTGGCGTGTCGTCGACTGCTTCTCGATGGGGAGATTATATACGTCTATAACGTTGTATATCCTAACCTAACGCAACCTAACATTTGGGATGTAATATTTTACAACATTCCTTGCATGTCGGTGGCTACGTCTCGGTGGGAAAATTATATACGTCTATAACGATATATATCCTAACCTAAGGCAACCTAACATATCGGATGTAATAGTTGACAACATTCCTGGCGTGTAGGCCCGAACTTCTTGGTGTGAACATTGTATATCTCTATAACGTTATATATCCTAGCCTAAGGCGACCCAACATATCGAATTTAATATTTTACATCATTCCTGGCGTGTCGTCGCCTGCTTCTCGATGGGAACATTATATACGTCTATAACGTTGTGTATCCTAACCTAATGCAACCTAACATCTGGGATGTAATATTCCCGGCGTGTCGTCGCCTACTTCTGGATGGGGACATTATATACGTCTATAACATTATATATCCTAACGTAAGGCAACCTAACATCTCGGATGTAATAGTTGACAACATTCCTGGCGTATCCGCCCGTACTTCGCGGTGGGAACGTTATATACGTCTATAGCGTTATATATCCTAGCCTAAGGCCACCTAACATGTCGAATGTAATATTTTACAACATTCCTGACGCGTCGGCCCCCATTTTTCGGTGGGAACATTATATACGTCTATAACGTTATATATCCTAGTCTAAGGCAACCTAACATGTCGAATGTAATACTTTACAACATTCCTGGCGTGTCGTCGCCTACTTCTCGATGGGGACATTATATACATCTATAACCTTGTATATCCTAACCTAAGGCAGCCTAACATCTCGGGTGTAATATTTTACAACATTCCTGACGCGTCGACCCCTATTTTTCGGTGTGAACATTATATACGTCTATAACGTTATATATTCTAGCCTAAGGCAACCTAACATGTCGAATGTAAAATTTTACAACATTCCTGGCGTGTCGTCGCCTACTTCTCGATGGGGACATTATATACATCTATAACCTTGTATATCCTAACCTAAGGCAGCCTAACATCTCGGGTGTAATATTTTACAACATTCCTGACGCGTCGACCCCTATTTTTCGGTGGGAACATTATATACGTCTATAACGTTATATATTCTAGCCTAAGGCAACCTAACATGTCGAATGTAAAATTTTACAACATTCCTGGCGTGTCGTCGCCTACTTCTCGATGGGGACATTATATACACCTATAATATTGTATATCCTAGTCTAAGGCAACCTAACATGTCGAATGTAATACTTTACAACACTCGTGGCGTGTCGTCGCATACTTCTCGATGGGGACATTATATACATCTATAACCTTGTATATCCTAACCTAAGGCAGCCTAACATCTCGGATGTAATATTTTACAACATTCCTGACGCGTCGACCCCTATTTTTCGGTGTGAACATTATATACGTCTATAACGTTATATATACTAGCCTAAGGCAACCTAACATGTCGAATGTAAAATTATACAACATTCCTGGCGTGTCGTCGCCTACTTCTCGATGGGGACATTATATACATCTATAACATTGTATATCCTAACCTAAGGCAACCTAACATCTCGGATGTAATATTTTACAACATTGTGGCGTGTCGTCGACTGCTTCTCGATGGGGAGATTATATACGTCTATAACGTTGTATATCCTAACCTAACGCAACCTAACATTTGGGATGTAATATTTTACAACATTCCTTGCATGTCGGTGCCTACGTCTCGGTGGGAACATTATATACGTCTATAACGATATATATCCTAACCTAAGGCACCCTAACATATCGGATGTAATAGTTGACAACATTCCTGGCGTGTAGGCCCGAACTTCTCGGTGGGAACATTGTATACGTCTATAAAGTTATATATCCTAGCCTAAGGCGACCTAACATATCGAATTTAATATTTTACATCATTCCTGGCGTGTCGTCGCCTGCTTCTCGATGGGAACATTATATACGTCTATAACGTTGTGTATCCTAACCTAACGCAACCTAACATCTGGGATGTAATATTCCCGGCGTGTCGTCGCCTACTTCTGGATGGGGACATTATATACGTCTATAACATTATATATCCTAACGTAAGGCAACCTAACATCTCGGCTGTAATAGTTGACAACATTCCTGGCGTATCCGCCTGTACATCTCGGTGGGAACATTATATACGTCTATAACGTTATATATCCTAGCCTAAGGCCACCAAACATGTCGAATGTAATATTTTACAACATTCCTGACGCGTCGGCCCCTATTTTTCGGTGGGAACATTATATACGTCTATAACGTTATATATCCTAGTCTAAGGCAACCTAACATGTCGAAAGTAATACTTTACAACATTCCTGGCTTGTCGTCGCCTACTTCTCGATGGGGACACTATATACATCTATAACCTTGTATATCCTAACCTAAGGCAACCTAACATCTCGGATGTAATATTTTATAACATTCCTGGCGTGTCGTCGCCTGCTTCTCCATGGGGACATTATATACGCCTATAACGTTGTATATCCTAACCTAACGCAACCTAACATCTGGGATGTAATATTTTACAACATTCCTGGCATGTCGGTCCCTACATCTCGGTGGGAACATACTATACGTCTATAACGTTGTATATCCTAACCTAAGGGAACCTAACATCTCGGGTGTAATATTTTACAACATTCCTGACGCGTCGACCCCTATTTTTCGGTGGGAACATTATATACGTCTATAACGTTATATATTCTAGCCTAAGGCAACCTAACATGTCGAATGTAAAATTTTACAACATTCCTGGCGTGTCGTCGCCTACTTCTCGATGGGGACATTATATACACCTATAATATTGTATATCCTAGTCTAAGGCAACCTAACATGTCGAATGTAATACTTTACAACACTCGTGGCGTGTCGTCGCATACTTCTCGATGGGGACATTATATACATCTATAACCTTGTATATCCTAACCTAAGGCAGCCTAACATCTCGGATGTAATATTTTACAACATTCCTGGCATGTCGGTCCCTACACCTCCGTGGGAACATACTATACGTCTATAACGTTGTATATCCTAACCTAAGGGAACCTAACATCGCGGATGTAATAGTTGACAACATTCCTGGCGTGTCCGCCCGTACTCCTCGGTGGGAACATTATATACGTCTATAACGTTATATATCCTAGCCTAAGGCCACATAACATGTCGAATGTAATACTTTACAACATTCCTGGCGTGTCGTCGCCTACTTCTCGATGGGGACATTATATACATCTATAACCTTGTATATCCTAACCTAAGGCAGCCTAACATCTCGGATGTAATATTTTTCAACATTCCTGGCATGTCGGTCCCTACATCTCGGTGGGAACATACTATACGTCTATAACGTTGTATATCCTATCCTAAGGGAACCTAACATCTCGGGTGTAATATTTTACAATATTCCTGACCCGTCGGCACCTATTTTTCGGTGGGAACATTATATACGTCTATAACGTTATATATCCTAGCCGAAGGCGACCTAACATGTCGAATGTAATATTTTACAACATTCCTGGCGTGTCGTCGCCTGCTTCTCGATGGGGACATTATATACGTCTATATCGTTGTATATCCTAGTCTAAGGCAACCTAACATGTCGAATGTAATACTTTACAACATTCCTGGCGTGTCGTCGCCTACTTCTCGATGGCGACATTATATACATCTATAACCTTGTATATCCTAACCTAACGCAACGTAACATCTCGGATGTAATATTTTACAACATTCCTAGCATGTCGGTCCCTACATCCCGGTGGGAACATACTATACGTCTATAACGTTGTATATCCTAACCTAAGGCAACCTAACATCTCGGATGTAATAGTTGACAACATTCCTGGCGTGTCCGCCCATACTTCTCGGTGAGAACATTATATACGTCTATAACGTTATATATCCTAGTCTAAGGCCACCTAACATGTCGAATGTAATATTTTACAACATTCCTGACGCGTCGGCCCCTATTTTTCGGTGGGAACATTATATACGTCTATAACGTTATATATCCTAGTCTAAGGCGACCTAACATGTCGAATGTAATATTTTACATCATTCCTGGCGTGTCGTCGCCTGCTTCTCGATGGGAACATTATATACGTCTATAACGTTGTGTATCCTAATCTAACGCAACCTAACATCTGGGATGTAATATTCCTGGCGTGTCGTCGCCAACTTCTGGATGGGGAGATTATATACATCTATAACGTTATATATCCTAACCTAAGGCAACCTAACATCTCGGATGTAACAGTTGATAACGTTCCTAGCGTGTCCGCCCGTACTTCTCGGTGGGAACATTATATACGTCTATAACGTTATATATCCTAGCCTAAGGCCACCTAACATGTCGAAAGTAATATTTTACAACATTCCTGGCGTGTCGTCGCCTGCTTCTCGATGGGGACTTAATATACGTCTATAACGTTGTATATCCTAACCCAACGCAACCTAACATCTGGGATGTAATATTTTACAACATTCCTGGCGTGTCGTCGCCTACTTCTGGATGGGGTCATTATATACATCTATAACGTTGTATATCCTAAGCTAAGGCAACCTAACATCTCGGATGTAATATTTTATAACATTCCTGGCATGTCGTCGCCTGCTTCTCGATGGGGACATTATATACGTCTATAACGTTGTATACCCTAACCTAAGGCAACCTAACATCTGGGATGTAATATTTTACAAGATTCCTGGCATGTCGGTCCTCAAGTTTCGGTAGGAACATTATATACGTCTATAACGATATATATCCTAACCTAAAGCAACCTAACATCTCGGATGTAATAGTTGACAACGTTCCTAGCGTGTCCGCCCGTACTTCTCGGTGGGAACATTATATACGTCTATAACGTTATATATCCTAGCCTAAGGCCACCTAACATGTCGAATGTAATATTTTACAACATTCCTGGCGTGTCGTCGCCTGCTTCTCGATGGGGACGTTATATACGTCTATAACGTTGTATATCCTAACCTAAAGCAACCTAACATCTGGGTTGTAATATTTTACAAGATTCCTGGCATGTCGGTCCTCAAGTCTCGGTAGGAACATTACATACGTCTATAACGATATATATCCTAACCTAAAGCAACCTAACATCTCGGATGTAATATTTTACAACATTCCTGGCATGTCGGTCCCTACATCTCGGTGGGATCATTCTATGCCTCTATAACGTTGTATATCCTAACCTAAGGGAACCTAACATCTCGGGTTTAATATTTTACACCATTCCTGACGCGTCGGCCCCTATTTTTTGGTGGGAACATTATATACGTCTATAACGTTATATATCCTAGTCTAAGGCAACCTAACATGGCGAATGTAATATTTTACAACATTCCTGGCGTGTCGTCGCCTACTTCTCGATGGGGACATTATATACATCTATAGCCTTGTATAGCCCAACCTAAGGCAGCCTAACATCTCGGATGTAATATTTTACAACATTCCTGGCATGTCGGCCCCTACTTCTCGGGGGAAACATTGTATACGTCTATAACGATATATATCCTAACCTAGGGCAACCTAACATCTCGGACGTAATATTTTACAACATTCCTGGCAGGTCGGTCCCTACATCTCGGTGGGAACATTCTATACGTCTATAACGTTGTATATCCTAACCTAAGGGAACCTAACATCTCGGGTTTAATATTTTACGACATTCGTGACGCGTCAGCCCCTATTATTCGGTGGGAACACTATATAAGTCTATAACGTTATATATCCTAGTCTAAAGCAACCTAACATGGCGAATGTAATATTTTACAACATTCCTGGCGTGTCGTCGCCTACTTCTCGATGGGGACATTATATACATCTAGAACCTTGTATATCCCTACCTAAGGCAGCCTAACATCTCGGATGTAATATTTTACAACATTCCTGGAATGTCGGTCCCTACTTCTCGGGGGAAACATTGTATACGTCTATAATGATATATATCCTAACCTAGGGCAGCCTAACATCTCGGATGTAATATTTTACAACATTCCTGGCATGCCGGTCCCTACATCTCCGTGGGATCATTCTATACGTCTATAACGTTGTATATCCTAACCTAAGGGAACCTAACATTTCGGGTGTAATATTTCACAACATTCCTGACGCGTCGGACCCTATTTTTCGGTGGGAACATTATATACGTCTATAACGTTAGATATCCTGGCCTAAGGCAACCTAACATGTCGAATGTAATATTTTACTACATTCCTGGCGCTTCGGCTCCTACTTTTCTTTGGGAACATTATATACGTCTATAACGTAACATATCCTAACGTAAGGCAACATAACATCTCGGATGTAATATTTTACAACATTCCTGGCGTGTCGTCGCCTGCTTCTCGATGGGGACATTATATACGTCTATAACGTTGTATATCCTAACCTAACGCATCCTAACATCTGGGATGTAATATTTTACAACATTCCTGGCATGTCGGCCCCTATTTCTCGGTGGGAATATTATATACGTCTATAACGTTATATATCCTAGCCTAAGGCAACCTAACGTCTCGAGTTTAATATTTTACAACATTCCTGACGCGTCGGCCCCTATTTCTCGGTGGGAACATTATATACGTCTATAACGTTATACATCATAACCTATGGCAATCTAAAATCTCTACCGTAATAGTTTACAACATTCCTGGCGTGTCGGCTCGTACTTCTCGGTGCGAACATTATATACGTCTATAACGTTATATATCCTAACGTAAGGCAACATAACATCTCGGATATAATATTTTACAACATTCCTGGCGTGTCGTCGCCTGCTTCTCGATGGGGACATTATATACGTCTATAATGTTGTATATCCTAACCTAACGCAACCTAACATCTCGGATGTAATATTTTACAACATTCCTGGCATGTCGGTCCCTACGTCTCGGTGGGAATGTTATATACGTCTATAACGATATATATCCAAACTTAAGGGAAACTAACATCTCGGATGTCATATTTTACATCATTCCTGGCGCTTCGGCCCCTATTTCTCGGTGGTAACATTATATACGTCTATAACGTTATATATCATAACCTAAGGCAACCTAAAATCTCTACCGTAATAGTTTACAACATTCCTGGCGTGTCGGCTCGTACTTCTCGGTGCGAACATTATATACGTCTATAACGTTATATATCCTAACGTAAGGCAACATAACATCTCGGATATAATATTTTACAACATTCCTGGCGTGTCGTCGCCTGCTTCTCGATGGGGACATTATATACGTCTATAACGTTGTATATCCTAACCTAACGCAACCTAACATCTCGGATGTAATATTTTACAACATTCCTGGCGCTTCGGCTCCTACTTTTCGGTGGGAATATTATATACGTCTATAACGTTACATATCCTAACGTAAGGCAACATAACATCTCGGATGTAATATTTTACAACATTCCTGGCGTGTCGTCGCCTGCTTCTCGATGGGGACATTATATACGTCTATAACGTTGTATATCCTAGCCTAAGGCAACCTAACATCTCGAGTTTAATATTTTACAACATTCCTGACGCGTCGGCCCCTATTTCTCGGTGGGAACATTATATACGTCTATAACGTTATACATCATAACCTATGGCAACCTAAAATCTCTACCGTAATAGTTTACAACATTCCTGGCGTGTCGGCTCGTACTTCTCGGTGCGAACATTATATACGTCTATAACGTTATATATCATAACGTAAGGCAACATAACATCTCGGATATAATATTTTACAACATTCCTGGCGTGTCG
Organism: Xylocopa violacea; assembly: GCA_963969225.1. Taxonomy (NCBI): domain Eukaryota; kingdom Metazoa; phylum Arthropoda; class Insecta; order Hymenoptera; family Apidae; genus Xylocopa; species Xylocopa violacea. The sequence continues at coordinate 1,495,320 of CAXAJV010000789.1, forward strand.
TCGCCTGCTTCTCGATGGGGACATTATATACGTCTATAATGTTGTATATCCTAACCTAACGCAACCTAACATCTCGGATGTAATATTTTACAACATTCCTGGCATGTCGGTCCCTACGTCTCGGTGGGAATGTTATATACGTCTATAACGATATATATCCAAACTTAAGGGAAACTAACATCTCGGATGTCATATTTTACAACATTCCTGGCGCTTCGGCCCCTATTTCTCGGTGGTAACATTATATAAGTCTATAACGTTATATATCATAACCTAAGGCAACCTAAAATCTCTACCGTAATAGTTTACAACATTCCTGGCGTGTCGGCTCGTACTTCTCGGTGCGAACATTATATACGTCTATAACGTTATATATCCTAACGTAAGGCAACATAACATCTCGGATGTAATATTTTACAACATTCCTGGCGTGTCGTCGCCTGCTTCTCGATGGGGACATTATATACGTCTATAATGTTGTATATCCTAACCTAACGCAACCTAACATCTCGGATGTAATATTTTACAACATTCCTGGCATGTCGGTCCCTACGTCTCGGTGGGAATGTTATATACGTCTATAACGATATATATCCAAACTTAAGGGAAACTAACATCTCGGATGTCATATTTTACAACATTCCTGGCGCTTCGGCCCCTATTTCTCGGTGGTAACATTATATACGTCTATAACGTTATATATCATAACCTAAGGCAACCTAAAATCTCTACCGTAATAGTTTACAACATTCCTGGCGTGTCGGCTCGTACTTCTCGGTGCGAACATTATATACGTCTATAACGTTATATATCCTAACGTAAGGCAACATAACATCTCGGATGTTATATTTTACAACATTCCTGTCGTGTGGTCGCCTGCTTCTCGATGGGGTCATTATATACGTCTATAACATTGTATATCCTAACCTAAGGCAACCTAACATCTCGGATGTAATATTTTACAACATTCTGGCTTGTCAGTCCCCACGTCTCGATCTGGACATTATATACATTTATAACGATATATATCCAAACTTAAGGGAAACTAACATCTCGGATGTAATATTTTGCAACATTCCTGGCGCTTCGGCTCCTACTTTTCGGTGGGAACATTATATACGTCTATAACGTTACATATCCTAACGTAAGGCAACATAACATCTCGGATGTTATATTTTACAACATTCCTGGCGTGTCGTCTCCTGCTTCTCGATGGGGACATTATATACGTCTATAACGTTGTATATCCTAGCCTAAGCAATCTAACATCTCGGATGTAATATTTTACAACATTCCTGGCGTGTCGTCGCCTGCTTCTCGATGGGGACATTATATACGTCTATAACGTTGTATATCCTAACCTAACGCAACCTAACATCTGGGATGTAATATCTTACAACATTCCTGGCATGTCGGTCCCTACGTCTCGGTGGGAACGTTATATACGTCTATAACGATATACATCCAAACTTAAGGGAAACTAACATCTCGGATGTCATATTTTACAACATTCCTGGCGCTTCGGCCCCTATTTCTCGGTGGTAACATTATATACGTCTATATCGTTATATATCATAACCTAAGGCAACCTAAAATCTCTACCGTAATAGTTTACAACATTCCTGGCGTGTCGGCTCGTACTTCTCGGTGCGAACATTATATACGTCTATAACGTTATATATCCTAACGTAAGGCAACATAACATCTCGGATATAATATTTTACAACATTCCTGGCGTGTCGTCGCCTGCTTCTCGATGGGGACATTATATACGTCTATAACGTTGTATATCCTAACCTAACGCAACCTAACATCTGGGATGTAATATTTTACAACATTCCTGGCATGTCGGCCCCTATTTCTCGGTGGGAATATTATATACGTCTATAACGTTATATATCCTAGCCTAAGGCAACCTAACATCTCGGGTTTAATATTTTACAACATTCCTGACGCGTCGGCCCCTATTTCTCGGTGGGAACATTATATACGTCTACAACGTTATATATCATAACCTAAGGCAACCTAAAATCTCTACCGTAATAGTTTACAACATTCCTGGCGTGTCGGCTCCTACTTTTCGGTGGGAACATTATATATGTCTATAACGTTACATATCCTAACGTAAGGCAACATAACATCTCGGATGTTATATTTTACAACATTCCTGGCGTGTCGTCGCCTGCTTCTCGATGGGGACATTATATACGTCTATAACGTTGTATATCCTAGCCTAAGCAATCTAACATCTCGGATGTAATATTTTACAACATTCCTGGCATGTCGGTCCCTACGTCTCGGTGGGAACGTTATATACGTCTATAACGACATATATACAAACTTAAGGGAAACTAACATCTCGGATGTATTATTTTACAACATTCCTGGCTCTTCGGCTCCTACTTTTCGGTGGGAACATTATATACGTCTGTAACGTTACATATCCTAACGTAAGGCAACATAACATCTCGGATGTTATATTTTACAACATTCCTGGCGTGTCGTCTCCTGCTTCTCGATGGGGACATTATATACGTCTATAACGTTGTATATCCTAGCCTAAGCAATCTAACATCTCGGATGTAATATTTTACAACATTCCTGGCGTGTCGTCGCCTGCTTCTCGATGGGGACATTATATACGTCTATAACGTTGTATATCCTAACCTAACGCAACCTAACATCTGGGATGTAATATCTTACATCATTCCTGGCATGTCGGTCCCTACGTCTCGGTGGGAACGTTATATACGTCTATAACGATATATATCCACACTTAAGGGAAACTAACATCTCGGGTGTCATATTTTACAACATTCCTGGCGCTTCGGCTCCTACTTTTCGGTGGGAACATTATATACGTCTATAACGTTACATATCCTAACGTAAGGCAACATAACATCTCGGATGTTATATTTTACAACATTCCTGTCGTTTGGTCGCCTGCTTCTCGATGGGGTCATTATATACGTCTATAACATTGTATATCCTAACCTAAGGCAACCTAACATCTCGGATGTAATATTTTACAACATTCTGGCTTGTCAGTCCCCACGTCTCGATCTGGACATTATATACATTTATAACGATATATATCCAAACTTAAGGGAAACTAACATCTCGGATGTAATATTTTGCAACATTCCTGGCGCTTCGGCTCCTACTTTTCGGTGGTAACATTATATACGTCTATAACGTTACATATCCTAACGTAAGGCAACATAACATCTCGGATGTAATATTTTACAACATTCCTGGCATGTCGGTCCCTACGTCTCGGTGGGAACGTTATATACGTCTATAACGACATATATCCAAACTTAAGGGAAACTAACATCTCGGATGTAATATTTTACAACATTCCTGGCTCTTCGGCTCCTACTTTTCGGTGGGAACATTATATACGTCTATAACGTTACATATCCTAACGTAAGGCAACATAACATCTCGGATGTAATATTTTACAACATTCCTGGCGTGTCGTCGCCTGCTCCTCGATGGGGACATTATATACGTCCATAACGTTGTATATCTGAACCTAACGCAACCTAACATCTGGGATGTAATATTTTAGAACATTCCTGGCATGTCGGCCCCTATTTCTCGGTGGGAATATTATATACGTCTATAACGTTATATATCCTAGCCTAAGGCAACCTAACATCTCGGGTTTAATATTTTACAACATTCCTGACGCGTCGGCCCCTATTTCTCGGTGGGAACATTATATACGTCTACAACGTTATATATCATAACCTAAGGCAACCTAAAATCTCTAGCGTAATAGTTTACAACATTCCTGGCGTGTCGGCTCGTACTTCTCGGTGCGAACATTATATACGTCTATAACGTTATATATCCTAACGTAAGGCAACATAACATCTCGGATGTAATATTTTGCAACATTCCTGGCGCTTCGGCTCCTACTTTTCGGTGGGAACATTATATACGTCTATAACGTTACATATCCTAACGTAAGGCAACATAACATCTCGGATGTTATATTTGACAACATTCCTGTCGTTCGGTCGCCTGCTTCTCGATGGGGTCATTATATACGTCTATAACATTGTATATCCTAACCTAAGGCAACCTAACATCTCGGATGTAATATTTTACAACATTCTGGCTTGTCAGTCCCCACGTCTCGATCTGGACATTATATACATTTATAACGATATATATCCAAACTTAAGGGAAACTAACATCTCGGATGTAATATTTTGCAACATTCCTGGCGCTTCGGCTCCTACTTTTCGGTGGTAACATTATATACGTCTATAACGTTACATATCCTAACGTAAGGCAACATAACATCTCGGATGTTATATTTTACAACATTCCTGGCGTGTCGGCTCGTACTTCTCGGTGCGAACATTATATACGTCTATAACGTTATATATCCTAACGTAAGGCAACATAACATCTCGGATGTAATATTTTACAACATACCTGGCGTGTCGTCGCCTGCTTCTCGATGGCACATTATATACGTCTATAACGTTGTATATCCTAGCCTAAGCAATCTAACATCTGGGATGTAATATCTTACATCATTCCTGGCATGTCGGTCCCTACGTCTCGGTGGGAACGTTATATACGTCTATAACGATATATATCCACACTTAAGGGAAACTAACATCTCGGGTGTCATATTTTACAACATTCCTGGCGCTTCGGCTCCTACTTTTCGGAGGGAACATTATATACGTCTATAACGTTACATATCCTAACGTAAGGCAACATAACATCTCGGATGTTATATTTTACAACATTCCTGTCGTGTGGTCGCCTGCTTCTCGATGGGGTCATTATATACGTCTATAACATTGTATATCCTAACCTAAGGCAACCTAACATCTCGGATGTAATATTTTACAACATTCTGGCTTGTCAGTCCCCACGTCTCGATCTGGACATTATATACATTTATAACGATATATATCCAAACTTAAGGGAAACTAACGTCTCGGATGTAATATTTTGCAACATTCCTGGCGCTTCGGCTCCTACTTTTCGGTGGGAACATTATATACGTCTATAACGTTACATATCCTAACGTAAGGCAACATAACATCTCGGATGTTATATTTTACAACATTCCTGTCGTTTGGTCGCCTGCTTCTCGATGGGGTCATTATATACGTCTATAACATTGTATATCCTAACCTAAGGCAACCTAACATCTCGGATGTAATATTTTACAACATTCTGGCTTGTCAGTCCCCACGTCTCGATCTGGACATTATATACATTTATAACGATATATATCCAAACTTAAGGGAAACTAACATCTCGGATGTAATATTTTGCAACATTCCTGGCGCTTCGGCTCCTACTTTTCGGTGGTAACATTATATACGTCTATAACGTTACATATCCTAACGTAAGGCAACATAACATCTCGGATGTAATATTTTACAACATTCCTGGCATGTCGGTCCCTACGTCTCGGTGGGAACGTTATATACGCCTATAACGACATATATCCAAACTTAAGGGAAACTAACATCTCGGATGTAATATTTTACAACATTCCTGGCTCTTCGGCTCCTACTTTTCGGTGGGAACATTATATACGTCTATAACGTTACATATCCTAACGTAAGGCAACATAACATCTCGGATGTAATATTTTACAACATTCCTGGCGTGTCGTCGCCTGCTCCTCGATGGGGACATTATATACGTCCATAACGTTGTATATCCGAACCTAACGCAACCTAACATCTGGGATGTAATATTTTAGAACATTCCTGGCATGTCGGCCCCTATTTCTCGGTGGTAATATTATATACGTCTATAACGTTATATATCCTAGCCTAAGGCAACCTAACATCTCGGGTTTAATATTTTACAACATTCCTGACGCGTCGGCCCCTATTTCTCGGTGGGAACATTATATACGTCTACAACGTTATATATCATAACCTAAGGCAACCTAAAATCTCTAGCGTAATAGTTTACAACATTCCTGGCGTGTCGGCTCGTACTTCTCGGTGCGAACATTATATACGTCTATAACGTTATATATCCTAACGTAAGGCAACATAACATCTCGGATGTAATGTTTTGCAACATTCCTGGCGCTTCGGCTCCTACTTTTCGGTGGGAACATTATATACGTCTATAACGTTACATATCCTAACGTAAGGCAACATAACATCTCGGATGTTATATTTTACAACATTCCTGTCGTTTGGTCGCCTGCTTCTCGATGGGGTCATTATATACGTCTATAACATTGTATATCCTAACCTAAGGCAACCTAACATCTCGGATGTAATATTTTACAACATTCTGGCTTGTCAGTCCCCACGTCTCGATCTGGACATTATATACATTTATAACGATATATATCCAAACTTAAGGGAAACTAACATCTCGGATGTAATATTTTGCAACATTCCTGGCGCTTCGGCTCCTACTTTTCGGTGGTAACATTATATACGTCTATAACGTTACATATCCTAACGTAAGGCAACATAACATCTCGGATGTTATATTTTACAACATTCCTGGCGTGTCGGCTCGTACTTCTCGGTGCGAACATTATATACGTCTATAACGTTATATATCCTAACGTAAGGCAACATAACATCTCGGATGTAATATTTTACAACATACCTGGCGTGTCGTCGCCTGCTTCTCGATGGCACATTATATACGTCTATAACGTTGTATATCCTAGCCTAAGCAATCTAACATCTGGGATGTAATATTTTCCAACATTCCTGGCATGTCGGTCCCTACGTCTCGGAGGGAACGTTATATACGTCTATAACGATATATATCCACACTTAAGGGAAACTAACATCTCGGGTGTCATATTTTACAACATTCCTGGCGCTTCGGCTCCTACTTTTCGGTGGGAACATTAAATACGTCTATAACGTTACATATCCTAACGTAAGGCAACACAACATCTCGGATGTTATATTTTACAACATTCCTGTCGTTTGGTCGCCTGCTTCTCGATGGGGTCATTATATACGTCTATAACATTGTATATCCTAACCTAAGGCAACCTAACATCTCGGATGTAATATTTTACAACATTCTGGCTTGTCAGTCCCCACGTCTCGGTCCGGACATTATATACATTTATAACGATATATATCCAAACTTAAGGGAAACTAACATCTCGGATGTAATATTTTGCAACATTCCTGGCGCTTCGGCTCCTACTTTTCGGTGGGAACATTATATACGTCTATAACGTTACATATCCTAACGTAAGGCAACATAACATCTCGGATGTTATATTTTACAACATTCCTGGCGTGTCGTCGCCTGCTTCTCGATGGGGACATTATATACGTCTATAACGTTGTATATCCTAGCCTAAGCAATCTAACATCACGGATGTAATATTTTACAACATTCCTGGCGTGTCGTCGCCTGCTTCTCGATGGGGACATTATATACGTCTATAACGTTGTATATCCTAACCTAACGCAACCTAACATCTGGGATGTAATATCTTACAACATTCCTGGCATGTCGGTCCCTACGTCTCGGTGGGAACGTTATATACGTCTATAACGATATATATCCACACTTAAGGGAAACTAACATCTCGGGTGTCATATTTTACAACATTCCTGGCGCTTCGGCTCCTACTTTTCGGTGGGAACATTATATACGTCTATAACGTTACATATCCTAACGTAAGGCAACATAACATCTCGGATGTTATATTTTACAACATTCCTGTCGTGTGGTCGCCTGCTTCTCGATGGGGTCATTATATACGTCTATAACATTGTATATCCTAACCTAAGGCAACCTAACATCTCGGATGTAATATTTTACAACATTCTGGCTTGTCAGTCCCCACGTCTCGATCTGGACATTATATACATTTATAACGATATATATCCAAACTTAAGGGAAACTAATATCTCGGATGTAATATTTTGCAACATTCCTGGCGCTTCGGCTCCTACTTTTCGGTGGGAACATTATATACGTCTATAACGTTACATATCCTAACGTAAGGCAACATAACATCTCGGATGTTATATTTTACAACATTCCTGTCGTTTGGTCGCCTGCTTCTCGATGGGGTCATTATATACGTCTGTAACATTGTATATCCTAACCTAAGGCAACCTAACATCTCGGATGTTATATTTTACAACATTCCTGGCGTGTCGTCGCCTGCTTCTCGATGGGGACATTATATACGTCTATAACGTTGTATATCCTAACCTAACGCAACCTAACATCTGGGATGTAATATCTTACAACATTCCTGGCATGTCGGTCCCTACGTCTCGGTGGGAACGTTATATACGTCTATAACGATATATATCCACACTTAAGGGAAACTAACATCTCGGGTGTCATATTTTACAACATTCCTGGCGCTTCGGCTCCTACTTTTCGGTGGGAACATTATATACGTCTATAACGTTACATATCCTAACGTAAGGCAACACAACATCTCGGATGTTATATTTTACAACATTCCTGTCGTTTGGTCGCCTGCTTCTCGATGGGGTCATTATATACGTCTATAACATTGTATATCCTAACCTAAGGCAACCTAACATCTCGGATGTAACATTTTACAACATTCCTGGCATGTCGGCCCCTATTTCTCGGTGGGAATATTATATACGTCTATAACGTTATATATCCTAGCCTAAGGCAACCTAACATCTCGAGTTTAATATTTTACAACATTCCTGACGCGTCGGCCCCTATTTCTCGGTGGGAACATTATATACGTCCATAACGTTATATATCATAACCTAAGGCAACCTAAAATCTCTACCGTAACAGTTTACAACATTCCTGGCGTGTCGGCTCGTACTTCTCGGTGCGAACATTATATACGTCTATAACGATATATATCCAAACTTAAGGGAAACTAACATCTCGGATGTAATATTTTATAACATTCCTAGCGCTTCGGCTCCTACTTTTCGGTGGGAACATTATATACGTCTGTAACCTTGTATATCCTAACCTAACGCAACCTAACATCTGGGATGTAATATTTTACAACATTCCTGGCATGTCGGCCCCTATTTCTCGGTGGGAATATTATATACGTCTATAACGTTATATATCCTAGCCTAAGGCAACCTAACATCTCGAGTTTAATATTTTACAACATTCCTGACGCGTCGGCTCCTACTTTTCGCTGGGAACGTTATATACGTCTATAACGTTACATATCCTAACGTAAGGCAACATAACATCTCGGATGTAATATTTTACAACATTCCTGGCGTGTCGTCGCCTGCTTCTCGATGGGGACGTTATATACGTCTATAACGTTGTATATCCTAACCTAACGCAACCTAACATCTGGGATGTAATATTTTACAACATTCCTGGCATGTCGGCCCCTATTTCTCGGTGGGAATATGATATACGTCTATAACGTTATATATCCTAGCCTAAGGCAACCTAACATCTCGGGTTTAATATTTTACAACATTCCTGGCGTGTCGTCGCCTGCTTCTCGATGGGGACATTATATACGTCTATAACGTTGTATATCCTAGCCTAAGCAATCTAACATCTCGGATGTAATATTTTACAACATTCCTGGCGTGTCGTCGCCTGCTTCTCGATGGGGACATTATATACGTCTATAACGTTGTATATCCTAACCTAACGCAACCTAACATCTGGGATGTAATATTCTACAACATTCCTGGCATGTCGGCCCCTATTTCTCGGTGGTAATATTATATACGTCTATAACGTTATATATCCTAGCCTAAGGCAACCTAACATCTCGGGTTTAATATTTTACAACATTCCTGACGCGTCGGCCCCTATTTCTTGGTGGGAACATTATATACGTCTATAACGTTATATATCATAACCTAAGGCAACCTAAAATCTCTACCGTAACAGTTTACAACATTCCTGGCGTGTCGGCTCGTACTTCTCGGTGCGAACACTATATACGTCTATAACGTTACATATCCTAACGTAAGGCAACATAACATCTCGGATGTAATATTTTACAACATTCCTGGCGTGTCGTCGCCTGCTTCTCGATGGGGACATTATATACGTCCATAACGTTGTATATCCGAACCTAACGCAACCTAACATCTGGGATGTAATATTTTACAACATTCTGGCTTGTCAGTCCCCACGTCTCGATCTGGACATTATATACATTTATAACGATATATATCCAAACTTAAGGGAAACTAACATCTCGGATGTAATATTTTGCAACATTCCTGGCGCTTCGGCTCCTACTTTTCGGTGGTAACATTATATACGTCTATAACGTTACATATCCTAACGTAAGGCAACATAACATCTCGGATGTAATATTTTACAACATTCCTGGCATGTCGGTCCCTACGTCTCGGTGGGAACGTTATATACGCCTATAACGACATATATCCAAACTTAAGGGAAACTAACATCTCGGATGTAATATTTTACAACATTCCTGGCTCTTCGGCTCCTACTTTTCGGTGGGAACATTATATACGTCTATAACGTTACATATCCTAACGTAAGGCAACATAACATCTCGGATGTAATATTTTACAACATTCCTGGCGTGTCGTCGCCTGCTCCTCGATGGGGACATTATATACGTCCATAACGTTGTATATCCGAACCTAACGCAACCTAACATCTGGGATGTAATATTTTAGAACATTCCTGGCATGTCGGCCCCTATTTCTCGGTGGTAATATTATATACGTCTATAACGTTATATATCCTAGCCTAAGGCAACCTAACATCTCGGGTTTAATATTTTACAACATTCCTGACGCGTCGGCCCCTATTTCTCGGTGGGAACATTATATACGTCTACAACGTTATATATCATAACCTAAGGCAACCTAAAATCTCTAGCGTAATAGTTTACAACATTCCTGGCGTGTCGGCTCGTACTTCTCGGTGCGAACATTATATACGTCTATAACGTTATATATCCTAACGTAAGGCAACATAACATCTCGGATGTAATGTTTTGCAACATTCCTGGCGCTTCGGCTCCTACTTTTCGGTGGGAACATTATATACGTCTATAACGTTACATATCCTAACGTAAGGCAACATAACATCTCGGATGTTATATTTTACAACATTCCTGTCGTTTGGTCGCCTGCTTCTCGATGGGGTCATTATATACGTCTATAACATTGTATATCCTAACCTAAGGCAACCTAACATCTCGGATGTAATATTTTACAACATTCTGGCTTGTCAGTCCCCACGTCTCGATCTGGACATTATATACATTTATAACGATATATATCCAAACTTAAGGGAAACTAACATCTCGGATGTAATATTTTGCAACATTCCTGGCGCTTCGGCTCCTACTTTTCGGTGGTAACATTATATACGTCTATAACGTTACATATCCTAACGTAAGGCAACATAACATCTCGGATGTTATATTTTACAACATTCCTGGCGTGTCGGCTCGTACTTCTCGGTGCGAACATTATATACGTCTATAACGTTATATATCCTAACGTAAGGCAACATAACATCTCGGATGTAATATTTTACAACATACCTGGCGTGTCGTCGCCTGCTTCTCGATGGCACATTATATACGTCTATAACGTTGTATATCCTAGCCTAAGCAATCTAACATCTGGGATGTAATATTTTCCAACATTCCTGGCATGTCGGTCCCTACGTCTCGGAGGGAACGTTATATACGTCTATAACGATATATATCCACACTTAAGGGAAACTAACATCTCGGGTGTCATATTTTACAACATTCCTGGCGCTTCGGCTCCTACTTTTCGGTGGGAACATTAAATACGTCTATAACGTTACATATCCTAACGTAAGGCAACACAACATCTCGGATGTTATATTTTACAACATTCCTGTCGTTTGGTCGCCTGCTTCTCGATGGGGTCATTATATACGTCTATAACATTGTATATCCTAACCTAAGGCAACCTAACATCTCGGATGTAATATTTTACAACATTCTGGCTTGTCAGTCCCCACGTCTCGGTCCGGACATTATATACATTTATAACGATATATATCCAAACTTAAGGGAAACTAACATCTCGGATGTAATATTTTGCAACATTCCTGGCGCTTCGGCTCCTACTTTTCGGTGGGAACATTATATACGTCTATAACGTTACATATCCTAACGTAAGGCAACATAACATCTCGGATGTTATATTTTACAACATTCCTGGCGTGTCGTCGCCTGCTTCTCGATGGGGACATTATATACGTCTATAACGTTGTATATCCTAGCCTAAGCAATCTAACATCACGGATGTAATATTTTACAACATTCCTGGCGTGTCGTCGCCTGCTTCTCGATGGGGACATTATATACGTCTATAACGTTGTATATCCTAACCTAACGCAACCTAACATCTGGGATGTAATATCTTACAACATTCCTGGCATGTCGGTCCCTACGTCTCGGTGGGAACGTTATATACGTCTATAACGATATATATCCACACTTAAGGGAAACTAACATCTCGGGTGTCATATTTTACAACATTCCTGGCGCTTCGGCTCCTACTTTTCGGTGGGAACATTATATACGTCTATAACGTTACATATCCTAACGTAAGGCAACATAACATCTCGGATGTTATATTTTACAACATTCCTGTCGTGTGGTCGCCTGCTTCTCGATGGGGTCATTATATACGTCTATAACATTGTATATCCTAACCTAAGGCAACCTAACATCTCGGATGTAATATTTTACAACATTCTGGCTTGTCAGTCCCCACGTCTCGATCTGGACATTATATACATTTATAACGATATATATCCAAACTTAAGGGAAACTAATATCTCGGATGTAATATTTTGCAACATTCCTGGCGCTTCGGCTCCTACTTTTCGGTGGGAACATTATATACGTCTATAACGTTACATATCCTAACGTAAGGCAACATAACATCTCGGATGTTATATTTTACAACATTCCTGTCGTTTGGTCGCCTGCTTCTCGATGGGGTCATTATATACGTCTGTAACATTGTATATCCTAACCTAAGGCAACCTAACATCTCGGATGTTATATTTTACAACATTCCTGGCGTGTCGTCGCCTGCTTCTCGATGGGGACATTATATACGTCTATAACGTTGTATATCCTAACCTAACGCAACCTAACATCTGGGATGTAATATCTTACAACATTCCTGGCATGTCGGTCCCTACGTCTCGGTGGGAACGTTATATACGTCTATAACGATATATATCCACACTTAAGGGAAACTAACATCTCGGGTGTCATATTTTACAACATTCCTGGCGCTTCGGCTCCTACTTTTCGGTGGGAACATTATATACGTCTATAACGTTACATATCCTAACGTAAGGCAACACAACATCTCGGATGTTATATTTTACAACATTCCTGTCGTTTGGTCGCCTGCTTCTCGATGGGGTCATTATATACGTCTATAACATTGTATATCCTAACCTAAGGCAACCTAACATCTCGGATGTAACATTTTACAACATTCCTGGCATGTCGGCCCCTATTTCTCGGTGGGAATATTATATACGTCTATAACGTTATATATCCTAGCCTAAGGCAACCTAACATCTCGAGTTTAATATTTTACAACATTCCTGACGCGTCGGCCCCTATTTCTCGGTGGGAACATTATATACGTCCATAACGTTATATATCATAACCTAAGGCAACCTAAAATCTCTACCGTAACAGTTTACAACATTCCTGGCGTGTCGGCTCGTACTTCTCGGTGCGAACATTATATACGTCTATAACGATATATATCCAAACTTAAGGGAAACTAACATCTCGGATGTAATATTTTATAACATTCCTAGCGCTTCGGCTCCTACTTTTCGGTGGGAACATTATATACGTCTGTAACCTTGTATATCCTAACCTAACGCAACCTAACATCTGGGATGTAATATTTTACAACATTCCTGGCATGTCGGCCCCTATTTCTCGGTGGGAATATTATATACGTCTATAACGTTATATATCCTAGCCTAAGGCAACCTAACATCTCGAGTTTAATATTTTACAACATTCCTGACGCGTCGGCTCCTACTTTTCGCTGGGAACGTTATATACGTCTATAACGTTACATATCCTAACGTAAGGCAACATAACATCTCGGATGTAATATTTTACAACATTCCTGGCGTGTCGTCGCCTGCTTCTCGATGGGGACGTTATATACGTCTATAACGTTGTATATCCTAACCTAACGCAACCTAACATCTGGGATGTAATATTTTACAACATTCCTGGCATGTCGGCCCCTATTTCTCGGTGGGAATATGATATACGTCTATAACGTTATATATCCTAGCCTAAGGCAACCTAACATCTCGGGTTTAATATTTTACAACATTCCTGGCGTGTCGTCGCCTGCTTCTCGATGGGGACATTATATACGTCTATAACGTTGTATATCCTAGCCTAAGCAATCTAACATCTCGGATGTAATATTTTACAACATTCCTGGCGTGTCGTCGCCTGCTTCTCGATGGGGACATTATATACGTCTATAACGTTGTATATCCTAACCTAACGCAACCTAACATCTGGGATGTAATATTCTACAACATTCCTGGCATGTCGGCCCCTATTTCTCGGTGGTAATATTATATACGTCTATAACGTTATATATCCTAGCCTAAGGCAACCTAACATCTCGGGTTTAATATTTTACAACATTCCTGACGCGTCGGCCCCTATTTCTTGGTGGGAACATTATATACGTCTATAACGTTATATATCATAACCTAAGGCAACCTAAAATCTCTACCGTAACAGTTTACAACATTCCTGGCGTGTCGGCTCGTACTTCTCGGTGCGAACACTATATACGTCTATAACGTTACATATCCTAACGTAAGGCAACATAACATCTCGGATGTAATATTTTACAACATTCCTGGCGTGTCGTCGCCTGCTTCTCGATGGGGACATTATATACGTCCATAACGTTGTATATCCGAACCTAACGCAACCTAACATCTGGGATGTAATATTTTACAACATTCTGGCTTGTCAGTCCCCACGTCTCGATCTGGACATTATATACATTTATAACGATATATATCCAAACTTAAGGGAAACTAACATCTCGGATGTAATATTTTGCAACATTCCTGGCGCTTCGGCTCCTACTTTTCGGTGGGAACATTATATACGTCTATAACGTTGTATATCCTAGCCTAAGGCAACCTAACATCTCGGATGTAATATTTTACAACATTCCTGGCGTGTCGTCGCCTGCTTCTCGATGGGGACATTATATACTTCTATCACGTTGTATATCCTAACCAAACGCAACCTAACATCTGGGATGTAATATTTTACAACATTCCTGGCATGTCGGCCCCTATTTCTCGGTGGGAACATTATATACGTCCATAACGTTATATATTATAACCTAAGGCAACCTAAAATCTCTACCGTGACAGTTTACAACATTCCTGGCGTGTCGGCTCGTACTTCTCGGTGCGAACATTATATACGTCTATAACGATATATATCCAAACTTAAGGGAAACTAACATCTCGGATGTAATATTTTATAACATTCCTGGCGCTTCGGCTCCTACTTTTCGCTGGGAACGTTATATACGTCTATAACGTTACATATTCTAACGTAAGGCAACATAACATCTCGGATGTAATATTTTACAACATTCCTGGCGTGTCGTCGCCTGCTTCTCGATGGGGACGTTATATACGTCTATAACGTTGTATATCCTAACCTAACGCAACCTAACATCTGGGATGTAATATTTTACAACATTCCTGGCATGTCGGCCCCTATTTCTCGGTGGGAATATGATATACGTCTATAATGTTATATATCCTAGCCTAAGGCAACCTAACATCTCGGGTTTAATATTTTACAACATTCCAGGCGTGTCGTCGCCTGCTTCTCGATGGGGACATTATATACGTCTATAACGTTGTATATCCTAGCCTAAGCAATCTAACATCTCGGATGTAATATTTTACAACATTCCTGGCGTGTCGTCGCCTGCTTCTCGATGGGGACATTATATACGTCTATAACGTTGTATATCCTAACCTAACGCAACCTAACATCTGGGATGTAATATTCTACAACATTCCTGGCATGTCGGCCCCTATTTCTCGGTGGGAATATTATATACGTCTATAACGTTATATATCCTAGCCTAAGGCAACCTAACATCTCGGGTATAATATTTTACAACATTCCTGACGCGTCGGCCCCTATTTCTCGGTGGGAACATTATATACTTCTTTAACGTTATATATCATAACCTAAGGCAACCTAAAATCTCAACCGTGATAGTTTACAACATTCCTGGCGCTAAGGCTCCTACTTTTCGGTGGGAACATTATATACGTCTATAACGTTACATATCCTAACGTAAGGCAACATAACATCTCGGATGTAATATTTTACAACATTCCTGGCGTGTCGTCGCCTGCTTCTCGATGGGGACATTACATACGTCTATAACGTTGTATATCCTAACCTAACGCAACCTAACATCTGGGATGTAATATTGTACAACATTCCTGGCATGTCGGTCCCTACGTCTCGGTGGGAACGTTATATACGTCTATAACGATATATATCCAAACTTAAGGGAAACTAACATCTCGGATGTCATATTTTACAACATTCCTGGCGCTTCGGCCCCTATTTCTCGGTGGTAACATTATATACGTCTATAACGTTATATATCATAACCTAAGGCAACCTAAAATCTCTACCGTAATTGTTTACAACATTCCTGGCGTGTCGGCTCGTACTTCTCGGTGCGAACATTATATACGTCTATAACGTTATATATCCTAACGTAAGGCAACATACCATCTCGGATATAATATTTTACAACATTCCTGGCGTGTCGCCGCCTGCTTCTCGATGGGGAAATTATATACGTCTATAACGTTGTATATCCTAACCTAACGTAACCTAACATCTGGGATGTAATATTTTACAACATTCCTGGCATGTCGGCCCCTATTTCTCGGTGGGAATATTATATACGTCTATAACGTTATATATCCTAGCCTAAGGCAACCTAACATCTCGGGTTTAATATTTTACAACATTCCTGACGCGTCGGCCCCTATCTCTCGGTGGGAACATTATATACGTCTATAACGTTATATATCATAACCTAAGGCAACCTAAAATCTCTACCGTAATAGTTTACGACGTTCCTGGCGTGTCGGCTCGTACTTCTCGGTGCGAACATTATATACGTCTATAACGTTATATATCCTAACGTAAGGCAACATAACATCTCGGATGTAATATTTTACAACATTCCTGGCCTGTCGTCGCCTGCTTCTCGATGGGGACATTACATACGTCTATAACGTTGTATATCCTAACCTAACGCAACCTAACATCTGGGATATAATATTGTACAACATTCCTGGCATGTCGGTCCCTACGTCTCGGTGGGAACGTTATATACGTCTATAACGACATATATCCAAACTTAAGGGAAACTAACATCTCGGATGTAATATTTTACAACATTCCTGGCGATTCGGCTCCTACTTTTCGGTGGGAACATTATATACGTCTATAACATTACATATCCTAACGTAAGGCCACATAACATGTCGAATGTAATATTTTACAACATTCCTGGCGTGTCGTCGCCTGCTTCTCGATGGGGACATTATATACGTCTTTAACGTTGTATATCCTAACCTAAAGCAACCTAACATCTGGGATGTAATATTTTACAAGATTCCTGGCATGTCGGTCCCCAAGTCTCGGTAGGAACATGATATACGTCTATAACGATATATATCCAAACCGAAGGGAACCTAACATCTCGGATGTAATATTTTACAACATTCCTGGCGTGTCGTCGCCTGCTTCCCGATGGCGACATTATATACGTCTATAACGTTGTATATCCTAACCTAACGCAACCTAACATCTGGGATGTAATATTTTACAACATTCCTGGCGATTCGGCTCCTACTTTTCGGTGGGAACATTATATACGTCTATAACGTTACATATCCTAACGTAAGGCCACATAACATGTCGAATGTAATATTTTACAACATTCCTGGCGTGTCGTCGCCTGCTTCTCGATGGGGACATTATATACGTCTATAACGTTGTATATCCTAACCTAACGCAACCTAACATCTGGGATGTAACATTTTACAACATTCCTGGCATGTCGGCCCCTATTTCTTGGTGGGAATATTATATACGTCTATAACGTTATATATCCTAGCCTAAGGCAACCTAACATCTCGAGGTTAATATTTTACAACATTCCTGACGCGTCGGCCCCTATTTCTCGGTGGGAACATTATATACGTCCATAACGTTATATATCATAACCTAAGGCAACCTAAAATCTCTACCGTAACAGTTTACAACATTCCTGGCGTGTCGGCTCGTACTTCTCGGTGCGAACATTATATACGTCTATAACGATATATATCCAAACTTAAGGGAAACTAACATCTCGGATGTAATATTTTATAACATTCCTAGCGCTTCGGCTCCTACTTTTCGGTGGGAACATTATATACGTCTATAACCTTGTATATCCTAACCTAACGCAACCTAACATCTGGGATGTAATATTTTACAACATTCCTGGCATGTCGGCCCCTATTTCTCGGTGGGAATATTATATACGTCTATAACGTTATATATCCTAGCCTAAGGCAACCTAACATCTCGAGTTTAATATTTTACAACATTCCTGACGCGTCGGCTCCTACTTTTCGCTGGGAACGTTATATACGTCTATAACGTTACATATCCTAACGTAAGGCAACATAACATCTCGGATGTAATATTTTACAACATTCCTGGCGTGTCGTCGCCTGCTTCTCGATGGGGACATTATATACGTCTATCACGTTGTATATCCTAACCAAACGCAACCTAACATCTGGGATGTAATATTTTACAACATTCCTGGCATGTCGGCCCCTATTTCTCGGTGGGAACATTATATACGTCCATAACGTTATATATTATAACCTAAGGCAACCTAAAATCTCTACCGTGACAGTTTACAACATTCCTGGCGTGTCGGCTCGTACTTCTCGGTGCGAACATTATATACGTCTATAACGATATATATCCAAACTTAAGGGAAACTAACATCTCGGATGTAATATTTTATAACATTCCTGGCGCTTCGGCTCCTACTTTTCGCTGGGAACGTTATATACGTCTATAACGTTACATATCCTAACGTAAGGCAACATAACATCTCGGATGTAATATTTTACAACATTCCTGGCGTGTCGTCGCCTGCTTCTCGATGGGGACGTTATATACGTCTATAACGTTGTATATCCTAACCTAACGCAACCTAACATCTGGGATGTAATATTCTACAACATTCCTGGCATGTCGGCCCCTATTTCTCGGTGGGAATATTTTATACGTCTATAACGTTATATATCCTAGCCTAAGGCAACCTAACATCTCGGGTTTAATATTTTACAACATTCCTGACGCGTCGGCCCCTATTTCTCGGTGGGAACATTATATACTTCTTTAACGTTATATATCATAACCTAAGGCAACCTAAAATCTCAACCGTAATAGTTTACAACATTCCTGGCGCTTCGGCTCCTACTTTTCGGTGGGAACATTATATACGTCTATAACGACATATATCCAAACTTAAGGGAAACTAACATCTCGGATGTAATATTTTACAACATTCCTGGCGATTCGGCTCCTACTTTTCGGTGGGAACATTATATACGTCTATAACGTTACATATCCTAACGTAAGGCCACATAACATGTCGAATGTAATATTTTACAACATTCCTGGCGTGTCGTCGCCTGCTTCTCGATGGGGACATTATATACGTCTTTAACGTTGTATATCCTAACCTAAAGCAACCTAACATCTGGGATGTAATATTTTACAAGATTCCTGGCATGTCGGTCCCCAAGTCTCGGTAGGAACATGATATACGTCTATAACGATATATATCCAAACCGAAGGGAACCTAACATCTCGGATGTAATATTTTACAACATTCCTGGCGTGTCGTCGCCTGCTTCCCGATGGCGACATTATATACGTCTATAACGTTGTATATCCTAACCTAACGCAACCTAACATCTGGGATGTAATATTTTACAACATTCCTGGCGATTCGGCTCCTACTTTTCGGTGGGAACATTATATACGTCTATAACGTTACATATCCTAACGTAAGGCCACATAACATGTCGAATGTAATATTTTACAACATTCCTGGCGTGTCGTCGCCTGCTTCTCGATGGGGACATTATATACGTCTATAACGTTGTATATCCTAACCTAACGCAACCTAACATCTGGGATGTAACATTTTACAACATTCCTGGCATGTCGGCCCCTATTTCTTGGTGGGAATATTATATACGTCTATAACGTTATATATCCTAGCCTAAGGCAACCTAACATCTCGAGTTTAATATTTTACAACATTCCTGACGCGTCGGCCCCTATTTCTCGGTGGGAACATTATATACGTCCATAACGTTATATATCATAACCTAAGGCAACCTAAAATCTCTACCGTAACAGTCTACAACATTCCTGGCGTGTCGGCTCGTACTTCTCGGTGCGAACATTATATACGTCTATAACGATATATATCCAAACTTAAGGGAAACTAACATCTCGGATGTAATATTTTATAACATTCCTAGCGCTTCGGCTCCTACTTTTCGGTGGGAACATTATATACGTCTATAACCTTGTATATCCTAACCTAACGCAACCTAACATCTGGGATGTAATATTTTACAACATTCCTGGCATGTCGGCCCCTATTTCTCGGTGGGAATATTATATACGTCTATAACGTTATATATCCTAGCCTAAGGCAACCTAACATCTCGAGTTTAATATTTTACAACATTCCTGACGCGTCGGCTCCTACTTTTCGCTGGGAACGTTATATACGTCTATAACGTTACATATCCTAACGTAAGGCAACATAACATCTCGGATGTAATATTTTACAACATTCCAGGCGTGTCGTCGCCTGCTTCTCGATGGGGACATTATATACGTCTATCACGTTGTATATCCTAACCAAACGCAACCTAACATCTGGGATGTAATATTTTACAACATTCCTGGCATGTCGGCCCCTATTTCTCGGTGGGAATATTTTATACGTCTATAACGTTATATATCCTAGCCTAAGGCAACCTAACATCTCGGGTTTAATATTTTACAACATTCCTGACGCGTCGGCCCCTATTTCTCGGTGGGAACATTATATACTTCTTTAACGTTATATATCATAACCTAAGGCAACCTAAAGTCTCAACCGTAATAGTTTACAACATTCCTGGCGCTTCGGCTCCTACTTTTCGGTGGGAACATTATATACGTCGATAACGTTACATATCCTAACGTAAGGCAACATAACATCTCGGATGTAATATTTTACAACATTCCTGGCGTGTCGTCGCCTGCTTCTCGATGGGGACATTACATACGTCTATAACGTTGTATATCCTAACCTAACGCAACCTAACATCTGGGATGTAATATTGTACAACATTCCTGGCATGTCGGTCCCTACGTCTCGGTGGGAACGTTATATACGTCTATAACGATATATATCCAAACTTAAGGGAAACTAACATCTCGGATGTCATATTTTACAACATTCGTGGCGCTTCGGCCCCTATTTCTCGGTGGTAACATTATATACGTCTATAACGTTATATATCATAACCTAAGGCAACCTAAAATCTCTACCGTAATTGTTTACAACATTCCTGGCGTGTCGGCTCGTACTTCTCGGTGCGAACATTATATACGTCTATAACGTTATATATCCTAACGTAAGGCAACATACCATCTCGGATATAATATTTTACAACATTCCTGGCGTGTCGCCGCCTGCTTCTCGATGGGGAAATTATATACGTCTATAACGTTGTATATCCTAACCTAACGTAACCTAACATCTGGGATGTAATATTTTACAACATTCCTGGCATGTCGGCCCCTATTTCTCGGTGGGAATATTATATACGTCTATAGCGTTATATATCCTAGCCTAAGGCAACCTAAAATCTCGGGTTTAATATTTTACAACATTCCTGACGCGTCGGCCCCTATCTCTCGGTGGGAACATTATATACGTCTATAACGTTATATATCATAACCTAAGGCAACCTAAAATCTCTACCGTAATAGTTTACGACGTTCCTGGCGTGTCGGCTCGTACTTCTCGGTGCGAACATTATATACGTCTATAACGTTATATATCCTAACGTAAGGCAACATAACATCTCGGATGTAATATTTTACAACATTCCTGGCCTGTCGTCGCCTGCTTCTCGATGGGGACATTACATACGTCTATAACGTTGTATATCCTAACCTAACGCAACCTAACATCTGGGATATAATATTGTACAACATTCCTGGCATGTCGGTCCCTACGTCTCGGTGGGAACGTTATATACGTCTATAACGACATATATCCAAACTTAAGGGAAACTAACATCTCGGATGTAATATTTTACAACATTCCTGGCGATTCGGCTCCTACTTTTCGGTGGGAACATTATATACGTCTATAACGTTACATATCCTAACGTAAGGCCACATAACATGTCGAATGTAATATTTTACAACATTCCTGGCGTGTCGTCGCCTGCTTCTCGATGGGGACATTATATACGTCTATAACGTTGTATATCCTAACCTAACGCAACCTAACATCTCGGACGTAATATTTTACAACATTCCTGGCATGTCGGTCCCTACATCTCGGTGGGAACATACTATACGTCTATAAAGTTGTATATCCTAACCTAAGGGAACCTAACATCTCGGGTGTAATATTTTACAACATTCCTGACTCGTCGGCCCCTATTTTTAGGTGGGAACATTATATACGTCTATAACGCTATATATCCTAGCCTAAGGCAACCTAAGATGTCGAATGTAATATTTTACAACATTCTGGCGTGTCGTCGCCTGCTTCTCGATGGGGAGATTATATACGTCTATAACTTTGTATATCCTAACCTAACGCAACCTAAGATTTGGGATGTAATATTTTACAACATTCCTTGCATGTCGGTGCCTACGTCTCGGTGGAAACATTATATACGTCTATAACGTTATATATCCTAGCGTAAGGCCACCTAACATGTCGAATGTAATATTTTACAACATTCCTGACGCGTCGGCCCCTATTTTTCGGTGGGAACATTATATACATCTATAACTTTGTATATCCTAACCTAAGGCAGCCTAACATCTCGGACGTAATATTTTACAACATTCCTGACGCGTCGGCCCCTATTTCTCAGTGGGAACATTATATACGTCTATAACGTTATATATCCTAGTCTAAGGCCACCTAACATGTCGAATGTAATATTTTACAACATTCCTGACGCGTCGGCCCCTATTTTTCGGTGGGAACATTACATACGTCTATAACGTTATATATCCTAGTCTAAGGCAACCTGACATGTCGAATGTAATATTTTACAACACTCCTGTCGTGTAGTCGCCTACTTCTGTATGGGGACATTATTTACATCTATAACTTTGTATATCCTAACCTAAGGCAGCCTAACATCTCGGATGTAATATTTTACAACATTCCTGACGCGTCGGCCCCTGTTTCTCGGTGGGAACATTATATACGTCTATAACGTTATATATCCTAGCCTAAGGCGACCTAACATGTCGGATGTAATAGTTGATAACATTCCTGGCGTGTCGGCCCGTACTTCTCGGTGGTAACATTACATACGTCTATAACGTTATATATCCTAGCCTAAGTCAACCTAACATGTCGAATGTAATATTTTACAACATTCCTGGCGTGTCGTCGCCTGCTTCTCGATGGCGACATTATATACGTCTATAACGTTGTATATCCTAACCTAACGCAACCTAACATCTGGGATGTAATATTTTACAACATTCCTGGCGTGTCGTCGCCTACTTCTGGATGGGGATATTATATACATCTATATCGTTGTATATCCTAACCTAAAGCAACCTAACATCTCGGGTGTAATATTTTACAACATTCCTGACGTGTCGGCCCCTATTTCTCGGTGGGAACATTATATACGTCTATAACGTTATATATCCTAGCCTAAGGCGACCAAACATGTCGGATCTAATAGTTGATAACATTCCTGGCGTGTCGGCCCGTACTTCTCGGTGGTAACATTACATACGTCTATAACGTTATATATCCTAGCCTAAGGCAACCTGACATGTCGAATGTAATATTCTACAACATTCCTGGCATGTCGGCCCATATTTCTCGGTGGGAATATTATATACGTCTATAACGTTATATATCCTAGCCTAAGGCAACCTAACATCTCGGGTTTAATATTTTACAACATTCCTGACGCGTCGGCCCCTATTTCTTGGTGGGAACATTATATACGTCTATAACGTTATATATCATAACCTAAGGCAACCTAAAATCTCTACCGTAACAGTTTACAACATTCCTGGCGTGTCGGCTCGTACTTCTCGGTGCGAACACTATATACGTCTATAACGTTACATATCCTAACGTAAGGCAACATAACATCTCCGATGTAATATTTTACAACATTCCTGGCGTGACGTCGCCTGCTTCTCGATGGGGACATTATATACGTCCATAACGTTGTATATCCGAACCTAACGCAACCTAACATCTGGGATGTAATATTTTACAACATTCTGGCTTGTCAGTCCCCACGTCTCGATCTGGACATTATATACATTTATAACGATATATATCCAAACTTAAGGGAAACTAACATCTCGGATGTAATATTTTGCAACATTCCTGGCGCTTCGGCTCCTACTTTTCGGTGGGAACATTATATACGTCTATAACGTTGTATATCCTAGCCTAAGGCAACCTAACATCTCGGATGTAATATTTTACAACATTCCTGGCGTGTCGTCGCCTGCTTCTCGATGGGGACATTATATACGTCTATCACGTTGTATATCCTAACCAAACGCAACCTAACATCTGGGATGTAATATTTTACAACATTCCTGGCATGTCGGCCCCTATTTCTCGGTGGGAACATTATATACGTCCATAACGTTATATATTATAACCTAAGGCAACCTAAAATCTCTACCGTGACAGTTTACAACATTCCTGGCGTGTCGGCTCGTACTTCTCGGTGCGAACATTATATACGTCTATAACGATATATATCCAAACTTAAGGGAAACTAACATCTCGGATGTAATATTTTATAACATTCCTGGCGCTTCGGCTCCTACTTTTCGCTGGGAACGTTATATACGTCTATAACGTTACATATCCTAACGTAAGGCAACATAACATCTCGGATGTAATATTTTACAACATTCCTGGCGTGTCGTCGCCTGCTTCTCGATGGGGACGTTATATACGTCTATAACGTTGTATATCCTAACCTAACGCAACCTAACATCTGGGATGTAATATTTTACAACATTCCTGGCATGTCGGCCCCTATTTCTCGGTGGGAATATGATATACGTCTATAACGTTATATATCCTAGCCTAAGGCAACCTAACATCTCGGGTTTAATATTTTACAACATTCCAGGCGTGTCGTCGCCTGCTTCTCGATGGGGACATTATATACGTCTATAACGTTGTATATCCTAGCCTAAGCAATCTAACATCTCGGATGTAATATTTTACAACATTCCTGGCGTGTCGTCGCCTGCTTCTCGATGGGGACATTATATACGTCTATAACGTTGTATATCCTAACCTAACGCAACCTAACATCTGGGATGTAATATTCTACAACATTCCTGGCATGTCGGCCCCTATTTCTCGGTGGGAATATTATATACGTCTATAACGTTATATATCCTAGCCTAAGGCAACCTAACATCTCGGGTTTAATATTTTACAACATTCCTGACGCGTCGGCCCCTATTTCTCGGTGGGAACATTATATACTTCTTTAACGTTATATATCATAACCTAAGGCAACCTAAAATCTCAACCGTAATAGTTTACAACATTCCTGGCGCTTCGGCTCCTACTTTTCGGTGGGAACATTATATACGTCTATAACGTTACATATCCTAACGTAAGGCAACATAACATCTCGGATGTAATATTTTACAACATTCCTGGCGTGTCGTCGCCTGCTTCTCGATGGGGACATTACATACGTCTATAACGTTGTATATCCTAACCTAACGTAACCTAACATCTGGGATGTAATATTTTACAACATTCCTGGCATGTCGGCCCCTATTTCTCGGTGGGAATATTATATACGTCTATAACGTTATATATCCTAGCCTAAGGCAACTTAAAATCTCGGGTTTAATATTTTACAACATTCCTGACGCGTCGGCCCCTATCTCTCGGTGGGAACATTATATACGTCTATAACGTTATATATCATACCCTAAGGCAACCTAAAATCTCTACCGTAATAGTTTACGACGTTCCTGGCGTGTCGGCTCGTACTTCTCGGTGCGAACATTATATACGTCTATAACGTTATATATCCTAACGTAAGGCAACATAACATCTCGGATGTAATATTTTACAACATTCCTGGCCTGTCGTCGCCTGCTTCTCGATGGGGACATTACATACGTCTATAACGTTGTATATCCTAACCTAACGCAACCTAACATCTGGGATATAATAGTGTACAACATTCCTGGCATGTCGGTCCCTACGTCTCGGTGGGAACGTTATATACGTCTATAACGACATATATCCAAACTTAAGGGAAACTAACATCTCGGATGTAATATTTTACAACATTCCTGGCGATTCGGCTCCTACTTTTCGGTGGGAACATTATATACGTCTATAACGTTACATATCCTAACGTAAGGCCACATAACATGTCGAATGTAATATTTTACAACATTCCTGGCGTGTCGTCGCCTGCTTCTCGATGGGGACATTATATACGTCTTTAACGTTGTATATCCTAACCTAAAGCAACCTAACATCTGGGATGTAATATTTTACAAGATTCCTGGCATGTCGGTCCCCAAGTCTCGGTAGGAACATTATATACGTCTATAACGATATATATCCAAACCGAAGGGAACCTAACATCTCGGATGTAATATTTTACAACATTCCTGGCGTGTCGTCGCCTGCTTCCCGATGGCGACATTATATACGTCTATAACGTTGTATATCCTAACCTAACGCAACCTAACATCTGGGATGTAATATTTTACAACATTCCTGGCGATTCGGCTCCTACTTTTCGGTGGGAACATTATATACGTCTATAACGTTACATATCCTAACGTAAGGCCACATAACATGTCGAATGTAATATTTTACAACATTCCTGGCGTGTCGTCGCCTGCTTCTCGATGGGGACATTATATACGTCTATAACGTTGTATATCCTAACCTAACGCAACCTAACATCTCGGACGTAATATTTTACAACATTCCTGGCATGTCGGTCCCTACATCTCGGTGGGAACATACTATACGTCTATAAAGTTGTATATCCTTACCTAAGGGAACCTAACATCTCGGGTGTAATATTTTACAACATTCCTGACTCGTCGGCCCCTATTTTTAGGTGGGAACATTATATACGTCTATAACGCTATATATCCTAGCCTAAGGCAACCTAAGATGTCGAATGTAATATTTTACAACATTCTGGCGTGTCGTCGTCTGCTTCTCGATGGGGAGATTATATACGTCTATAACTTTGTATATCCTAACCTAACGCAACCTAAGATTTGGGATGTAATATTTTATAACATTCCTTGCATGTCGGTGCCTACGTCTCGGTGGAAACATTATATACGTCTATAACGTTATATATCCTAGCGTAAGGCCACCTAACATCTCGGATGTAATATTTTACAACATTCCTGACGCGTCGGCCCCTATTTCTCGGTGGGAACATTATATACGTCTATAACGTTATATATCCTAGTCTAAGGCCACCTAACATGTCGAATGTAATATTTTACAACATTCCTGACGCGTCGGCCCCTATTTTTCGGTGGGAACATTACATACGTCTATAACGTTATATATCCTAGTCTAAGGCAACCTGACATGTCGAATGTAATATTTTACAACACTCCTGTCGTGTAGTCGCCTACTTCTGTATGGGGACATTATTTACATCTATAACTTTGTATATCCTAACCTAAGGCAGCCAAACATCTCGGATGTAATATTTTACAACATTCCTGACGCGTCGGCCCCTGTTTCTCGGTGGGAACATTATATACGTCTATAACGTTATATATCCTAGCCTAAGGCGACCTAACATGTCGGATGTAATAGTTGATAACATTCCTGGCGTGTCGGCCCGTACTTCTCGGTGGTAACATTACATACGTCTATAACGTTATATATCCTAGCCTAAGTCAACCTAACATGTCGAATGTAATATTTTACAACATTCCTGGCGTGTCGTCGCCTGCTTCTCGATGGCGACATTATATACGTCTATAACGTTGTATATCCTAACCTAACGCAACCTAACATCTGGAATGTAATATTTTACAACATTCCTGGCGTGTCGTCGCCTACTTCTGGATGGGGATATTATATACATCTATATCGTTGTATATCCTAACCTAAAGCAACCTAACATCTCGGGTGTAATATTTTACAACATTCCTGACGCGTCGGCCCCTATTTCTCGGTGGGAACATTATATACGTCTATAACGTTATATATCCTAGCCTAAGGCGACCTAACATGTCGGATCTAATAGTTGATAACATTCCTGGCGTGTCGGCCCGTACTTCTCGGTGGTAACATTACATACGTCTATAACGTTATATATCCTAGCCTAAGGCAACCTAACATGTCGAATGTAATATTTTACATCATTCCTGGCGTGTCGTCGCCTGCTTCTCGATGGGAACATTATATACGTCTATAACGTTGTGTATCCTAACCTAACGCAACCGAACATCTGGGATGTAATATTCCTGGCGTGTCGTCGCCTACTTCTGGATGGGGAGATTATATACGTCTATAACGTTATATATCCTAACCTAAGGCAACCTAACATCTCGGATGTAATAGTTGACAACATTCCTGGCGTGTCCGCCCGTACTTCTCGGTGGGAACATTATATACGTCTATAACGTTATATATCCTAGCCTAAGGCCACATAACATGTCGAATGTAATATTTTACAACATTCCTGGCGTGTCGTCGCCTGCTCCTCGATGGCGACATTATATACGTCTATAACGTTGTATATCCTAACCTAACGCAACCTAACATCTGGGATGTAATATTTTACAACATTCCTGGCGTGTCGTCGCCTACTTCTGGATGGGGATATTATATACATCTATATCGTTGTATATCCTAACCTAACGCAACCTAACATCTCGGATGTAATATTTTACAACATTCCTGGCATGTCGGTCCCTACATCTCGGTGGGAACATACTATACGTCTTTAACGTTGTATATCCTAACCTAAGGGAACCTAACATCTCGGGTGTAATATTTTACAACATTCCTGACGCGTCGGACCCTATTTTTCGGTGGGAACATTATATACGTCTATAACGTTATATATCCTAGCCTAAGGCAACCTAAGATGTCGAATGTAATATTTTACAACATTCCTGGCGTGTCGTCGCCTACTTCACGATGGGGACATTATATACATCTATAACATTGTATATCCTAACCTAAGGCAACCTAACATCTCGGATGTAATATTTTACAACATTCTGGCGTGTCGTCGCCTGCTTCTCGATGGGGAGATTATATACGTCTATAACGTTGTATATCCTAACCTAACGCAACCTAACATTTGGGATGCAATGTTTTACAACATTCCTGGCATGTCGGTGCCTACGTCTCGGTGGCAACATTATATACGTCTATAACGATATATGTCCCAACCTAAGGCAACCTAACACCTCGGATGTAATAGTTGACAACATTCCTGGCGTCTAGGCCCGTACTTCTCGGTGGGAACATTGTATACGTCTATAACGTTATATATCCTAGCCCAAGGCGACCTAACATGTCGAATGTAATATTTTACATCATTCCTGGCGTGTCGACGCCTGCTTCTCGATGGGAACATTATACACGTCTATAACGTTGTGTATCCTAACCTAACGCAACCGAACATCTGGGATGTAATATTCCTGGCGTGTCGTCGCCTACTTCTGGATGGGGAGATTATATACGTCTATAACGTTATATATCCTAACCTAAGGCAACCTAACATCTCGGATGTAATAGTTGACAACATTCCTGGCGTGTCCGCCCGCACTTCTCGGTGGGAACATTATATACGTCTATAACGTTATATATCCTAGCCTAAGGCCACATAACATGTCGAATGTAATATTTTACAACATTCCTGGCGTGTCGTCGCCTGCTTCTCGATGGGGACGTTATATACGTCTTTAACGTTGTATATCCTAACCTAAAGCAACCTAACATCTGGGATGTAATATTTCACAAGATTCCTGGCATGTCGGTCCCCAAGTCTCGGTAGGAACATTATATACGTCTATAACGATATATATCCAAACCGAAGGGAACCTAACATCTCGGCTGTAATATTTTACACCATTCCTGGCGTGTCGTCGCCTGCTTCTCGATGGGGACATTCTATACGTCTATAACGTTGTATATCCTAACCTAACGCAACCTAACATCTCGGATGTAATATTTTACGACATTCTTGTCATGTCGGACCCTACATCTCAGTGGGAACATACTATACGTCTATAAAGTTGTATATCCTAACCTAAGGGAACATAACATCTCGGGTGTAATATTTTACAACATTCCTGACTCGTCGGCCCCTATTTTTAGGTGGGAACATTATATACGTCTATAACGCTATATATCCTAGCCTAAGGCAACCTAAGATGTCGAATGTAATATTTTACAACATTCTGGCGTGTCGTCGCCTGCTTCTCGATGGGGAGATTATATACGTCTATAACTTTGTATATCCTAACCTAACGCAACCTAAGATTTGGGATGTAATATTTTATAACATTCCTTGCATGTCGGTGCCTACGTCTAGGTGGAAACATTATATACGTCTATAACGTTATATATCCTAGCGTAAGGCCACCTAACATGTCGAATGTAATATTTTACAACATTCCTGACGCGTCGGCCCCTATTTCTCGGTGGGAACATTATATACGTCTATAACGTTATATATCCTAGCCTAAGGCGACCTAACATGTCGGATGTAATAGTTGATAACATTCCTGGCGTGTCGGCCCGTACTTCTCGGTGGTAACATTACATACGTCTATAACGTTATATATCCTAGCCTAAGTCAACCTAACATGTCGAATGTAATATTTTACAACATTCCTGGCGTGTCGTCGCCTGCTTCTCGATGGCGACATTATATACGTCTATAACGTTGTATATCCTAACCTAACGCAACCTAACATCTGGGATGTAATATTTTACAACATTCCTGGCGTGTCGTCGCCTACTTCTGGATGGGGATATTATATACATCTATATCGTTG
This sequence comes from Xylocopa violacea, assembly GCA_963969225.1. Taxonomy (NCBI): domain Eukaryota; kingdom Metazoa; phylum Arthropoda; class Insecta; order Hymenoptera; family Apidae; genus Xylocopa; species Xylocopa violacea. The sequence goes on from CAXAJV010000789.1 coordinate 1,526,812, forward strand.
TATATCCTAACCTAAAGCAACCTAACATCTCGGGTATAATATTTTACAACATTCCTGACGCGTCGGCCCCTATTTCTCGGTGGGAACATTATATACGTCTATAACGTTATATATCCTAGCCTAAGGCGACCTAACATGTCGGATCTAATAGTTGATAACATTCCTGGCGTGTCGGCCCGTACTTCTCGGTGGTAACATTACATACGTCTATAACGTTATATATCCTAGCCTAAGGCAACCTAACATGTCGAATGTAATATTTTACATCATTCCTGGCGTGTCGTCGCCTGCTTCTCGATGGGAACATTATATACGTCTATAACGTTGTGTATCCTAACCTAACGCAACCGAACATCTGGGATGTAATATTCCTGGCGTGTCGTCGCCTACTTCTGGATGGGGAGATTATATACGTCTATAACGTTATATATCCTAACCTAAGGCAACCTAACATCTCGGATGTAATAGTTGACAACATTCCTGGCGTGTCCGCCCGTACTTCTCGGTGGGAACATTATATACGTCTATAACGTTATATATCCTAGCCTAAGGCCACATAACATGTCGAATGTAATATTTTACAACATTCCTGGCGTGTCGTCGCCTGCTTCTCGATGGGGACGTTATATACGTCTATAACGTTGTATATCCTAACCTAAAGCAACCTAACATCTGGGATGTAATATTTCACAAGATTCCTGGCATGTCGGTCCCCAAGTCTCGGTAGGAACATTATATACGTCTATAACGATATATATCCAAACCGAAGGGAACCTAACATCTCGGCTGTAATATTTTACACCATTCCTGGCGTGTCGTCGCCTGCTTCTCGATGGGGACATTCTATACGTCTATAACGTTGTATATCCTAACCTAACGCAACCTAACATCTCGGATGTAATATTTTACGACATTCTTGTCATGTCGGACCCTACATCTCAGTGGGAACATACTATACGTCTATAAAGTTGTATATCCTAACCTAAGGGAACCTAACATCTCGGGTGTAATATTTTACAACATTCCTGACTCGTCGGCCCCTATTTTTAGGTGGGAACATTATATACGTCTATAGCGCTATATATCCTAGCCTAAGGCAACCTAAGGTGTCGAATGTAATATTTTACAACATTCTGGCGTGTCGTCGCCTGCTTCTCGATGGGGAGATTATATACGTCTATAACTTTGTCAATCCTAACCTAACGCAACCTAAGATTTGGGATGTAATATTTTACAACATTCCTTGCATGTCGGTGCCTACGTCTCGGTGGGAACATTATATACGTCTATAACGTTATATATCCTAGCGTAAGGCCACCTAACATGTCGAATGTAATATTTTACAACATTCCTGACGCGTCGGCCCCTATTTTTCGGTGGGAACATTATATACATCTATAACTTTGTATATCCTAACCTAAGGCAGCCTAACATCTCGGATGTAATATTTTACAACATTCCTGACGCGTCGGCCCCTATTTCTCGGTGGGAACATTATATACGTCTATAACGTTATATATCCTAGCCTAAGGCGACCTAACATGTCGGATGTAATAGTTGATAACATTCCTGGCGTGTCGGCCCGTACTTCTCGGTGGTAACATTACATACGTCTATAACGTTATATATCCTAGCCTAAGTCAACCTAACATGTCGAATGTAATATTTTACAACATTCCTGGCGTGTCGTCGCCTGCTTCTCGATGGCGACATTATATACGTCTATAACGTTGTATATCCTAACCTAACGCAACCTAACATCTGGGATGTAATATTTTACAACATTCCTGGCGTGTCGTCGCCTACTTCTGGATGGGGATATTATATACATCTATATCGTTGTATATCCTAACCTAACGCAACCTAACATCTCGGATGTAATATTTTACAACATTCCTGGCATGTCGGTCTCTACATCTCGGTGGGAACATACTATACGTCTATAAAGTTGTATATCCTAACCTAAGGGAACCTAACATCTCGGGTGTAATATTTTACAACATTCCTGACTCGTCGGCCCCTATTTTTAGGTGGGAACATTATATACGTCTATAACGCTATATATCCTAGCCTAAGGCAACCTAAGATGTCGAATGTAATATTTTACAACATTCTGGCGTGTCGTCGCCTGCTTCTCGATGGGGAGATTATATACGTCTATAACTTTGTCAATCCTAACCTAACGCAACCTAAGATTTGGGATGTAATATTTTACAACATTCCTTGCATGTCGGTGCCTACGTCTCGGTGGGAACATTATATACGTCTATAACGTTATATATCCTAGTCTAAGGCCACCTAACATGTCGAATGTAATATTTTACAACATTCCTGACGCGTCGGCCCCTATTTTTCGGTGGGAACATTACATACGTCTATAACGTTATATATCCTAGTCTAAGGCAACCTGACATGTCGAATGTAATATTTTACAACACTCCTGTCGTGTAGTCGCCTACTTCTGTATGGGGACATTATTTACATCTATAACTTTGTATATCCTAACCTAAGGCAGCCTAACATCTCGGATGTAATATTTTACAACATTCCTGACGCGTCGGCCCCTGTTTCTCGGTGGGAACATTATATACGTCTATAACGTTATATATCCTAGCCTAAGGCGACCTAACATGTCGGATGTAATAGTTGATAACATTCCTGGCGTGTCGGCCCGTACTTCTCGGTGGTAACATTACATACGTCTATAACGTTATATATCCTAGCCTAAGTCAACCTAACATGTCGAATGTAATATTTTACAACATTCCTGGCGTGTCGTCGCCTGCTTCTCGATGGCGACATTATATACGTCTATAACGTTGTATATCCTAACCTAACGCAACCTAACATCTGGGATGTAATATTTTACAACATTCCTGGCGTGTCGTCGCCTACTTCTGGATGGGGATATTATATACATCTATATCGTTGTATATCCTAACCTAAAGCAACCTAACATCTCGGGTGTAATATTTTACAACATTCCTGACGCGTCGGCCCCTATTTCTCGGTGGGAACATTATATACGTCTATAACGTTATATATCCTAGCCTAAGGCGACCTAACATGTCGGATCTAATAGTTGATAACATTCCTGGCGTGTCGGCCCGTACTTCTCGGTGGTAACATTACATACGTCTATAACGTTATATATCCTAGCCTAAGGCAACCTAACATGTCGAATGTAATATTTTACATCATTCCTGGCGTGTCGTCGCCTACTTCTGGATGGGGACATTATATACATCTATAACGTCATATATCCTAACCTAAGGGAACCTAACATCTCGGGTGTAATATTGTACAACATTCCTGGCGTGTCGTCGCCTACTTCTCGATGGGGACATTATATACATCTATAACGTTGTATATTCTAACCTAACGCAACCTAACATCTGGGATTTAATATTTTAGAAAATTCCTGGCATGTAGGTCCCTACTTCTCGGTGGGAACATTCTATACGTCTATAACGTTGTATATCCTAACCTATGCCAACCTAACATCTCGGATGTAATATTTTACAACATTCCTGGCATGTCGGGCCCTACTTCTCGGTGGGAACATTGTATACGTCTATAACGACATATATCCTAGCCTAAGGCAACCCAACATGTAGAATGTAATATTTTACAACATTCCTGGAGTGTCGTCGCCTACTTCTGGATGGGGACATTATATACATCTATAACGTTATATATCCTAACCTAAGGGAACCTAACATCTCGGGTGTAATATTTTACAACATTCCTGGCGTGTCGTCGCCTACTTCTCGGTGGGAACATTGTATACGTCTATAACTATATATATCCTAGCCTAAGGCAACCTAACATGTCGAATGTAATATTTCACAAGATTCCTGGCATGTCGGTCCCCAAGTCTCGGTAGGAACATTATATACGTCTATAACGATATATATCCAAACCGAAGGGAACCTAACATCTCGGCTGTAATATTTTACACCATTCCTGGCGTGTCGTCGCCTGCTTCTCGATGGGGACATTCTATACGTCTATAACGTTGTATATCCTAACCTAACGCAACCTAACATCTCGGATGTAATATTTTACAACATTCTTGGCATGTCGGACCCTACATCTCAGTGGGAACATACTATACGTCTATGAAGTTGTATATCCTAACCTAAGGGAACATAACATCTCGGGTGTAATATTTTACAACATTCCTGACTCGTCGGCCCCTATTTTTAGGTGGGAACATTATATACGTCTATAACGCTATATATCCTAGCCTAAGGCAACCTAAGATGTCGAATGTAATATTTTACAACATTCTGGCGTGTCGTCGCCTGCTTCTCGATGGGGAGATTATATACGTCTATAACTTTGTATATCCTAACCTAACGCAACCTAAGATTTGGGATGTAATATTTTACAACATTCCTTGCATGTCGGTGCCTACGTCTCGGTGGAAACATTATATACGTCTATAACGTTATATATCCTAGCCTAAGGCCACCTAACATGTCGAATGTAATATTTTACAACATTCCTGACGGGTCGGCCCCTATTTTTCGGTGGGAACATTATATACATCTATAACTTTGTATATCCTAACCTAAGGCAGCCTAACATCTCGGATGTAATATTTTACAACATTCCTGACGCGTCGGCCGCTATTTCTCGGTGGGAACATTATATACGTCTATAACGTTATATATCCTAGCCTAAGGCGACCTAACATGTCGGATGTAATAGTTGATAACATTCCTGGCGTGTCGGCCCGTACTTCTCGGTGGTAACATTACATACGTCTATAACGTTATATATCCTAGCCTAAGTCAACCTAACATGTCGAATGTAATATTTTACAACATTCCTGGCGTGTCGTCGCCTGCTTCTCGATGGCGACATTATATACGTCTATAACGTTGTATATCCTAACCTAACGCAACCTAACATCTGGGATGTAATATTTTACAACATTCCTGGCGTGTCGTCGCCTACTTCTGGATGGGGATATTATATACATCTATATCGTTGTATATCCTAACCTAACGCAACCTAACATCTCGGATGTAATATTTTACAACATTCCTGGCATGTCGGTCTCTACATCTCGGTGGGAACATACTATACGTCTATAAAGTTGTATATCCTAACCTAAGGGAACCTAACATCTCGGGTGTAATATTTTACAACATTCCTGACTCGTCGGCCCCTATTTTTAGGTGGGAACATTATATACGTCTATAACGCTATATATCCTAGCCTAAGGCAACCTAAGATGTCGAATGTAATATTTTACAACATTCTGGCGTGTCGTCGCCTGCTTCTCGATGGGGAGATTATATACGTCTATAACTTTGTCAATCCTAACCTAACGCAACCTAAGATTTGGGATGTAATATTTTACAACATTCCTTGCATGTCGGTGCCTACGTCTCGGTGGGAACATTATATACGTCTATAACGTTATATATCCTAGTCTAAGGCCACCTAACATGTCGAATGTAATATTTTACAACATTCCTGACGCGTCGGCCCCTATTTTTCGGTGGGAACATTACATACGTCTATAACGTTATATATCCTAGTCTAAGGCAACCTGACATGTCGAATGTAATATTTTACAACACTCCTGTCGTGTAGTCGCCTACTTCTGTATGGGGACATTATTTACATCTATAACTTTGTATATCCTAACCTAAGGCAGCCTAACATCTCGGATGTAATATTTTACAACATTCCTGACGCGTCGGCCCCTGTTTCTCGGTGGGAACATTATATACGTCTATAACGTTATATATCCTAGCCTAAGGCGACCTAACATGTCGGATGTAATAGTTGATAACATTCCTGGCGTGTCGGCCCGTACTTCTCGGTGGTAACATTACATACGTCTATAACGTTATATATCCTAGCCTAAGTCAACCTAACATGTCGAATGTAATATTTTACAACATTCCTGGCGTGTCGTCGCCTGCTTCTCGATGGCGACATTATATACGTCTATAACGTTGTGTATCCTAACCTAACGCAACCGAACATCTGGGATGTAATATTCCTGGCGTGTCGTCGCCTACTTCTGGATGGGGAGATTATATACGTCTATAACGTTATATATCCTAACCTAAGGCAACCTAACATCTCGGATGTAATAGTTGACAACATTCCTGGCGTGTCCGCCCGTACTTCTCGGTGGGAACATTATATACGTCTATAACGTTATATATCCTAGCCTAAGGCCACATAACATGTCGAATGTAATATTTTACAACATTCCTGGCGTGTCGTCGCCTGCTTCTCGATGGGGACGTTATATACGTCTATAACGTTGTATATCCTAACCCAAAGCAACCTAACATCTGGGATGTAATATTTCACAAGATTCCTGGCATGTCGGTCCCCAAGTCTCGGTAGGAACATTATATACGTCTATAACGATATATATCCAAACCGAAGGGAACCTAACATCTCGGCTGTAATATTTTACACCATTCCTGGCGTGTCGTCGCCTGCTTCTCGATGGGGACATTCTATACGTCTATAACGTTGTATATCCTAACCTAACGCAACCTAACATCTCGGATGTAATATTTTACAACATTCTTGGCATGTCGGACCCTACATCTCAGTGGGAACATACTATACGTCTATGAAGTTGTATATCCTAACCTAAGGGAACATAACATCTCGGGTGTAATATTTTACAACATTCCTGACTCGTCGGCCCCTATTTTTAGGTGGGAACATTATATACGTCTATAACGCTATATATCCTAGCCTAAGGCAACCTAAGATGTCGAATGTAATATTTTACAACATTCTGGCGTGTCGTCGCCTGCTTCTCGATGGGGAGATTATATACGTCTATAACTTTGTATATCCTAACCTAACGCAACCTAAGATTTGGGATGTAATATTTTACAACATTCCTTGCATGTCGGTGCCTACGTCTCGGTGGAAACATTATATACGTCTATAACGTTATATATCCTAGCCTAAGGCCACCTAACATGTCGAATGTAATATTTTACAACATTCCTGACGGGTCGGCCCCTATTTTTCGGTGGGAACATTATATACATCTATAACTTTGTATATCCTAACCTAAGGCAGCCTAACATCTCGGATGTAATATTTTACAACATTCCTGACGCGTCGGCCGCTATTTCTCGGTGGGAACATTATATACGTCTATAACGTTATATATCCTAGCCTAAGGCGACCTAACATGTCGGATGTAATAGTTGATAACATTCCTGGCGTGTCGGCCCGTACTTCTCGGTGGTAACATTACATACGTCTATAACGTTATATATCCTAGCCTAAGTCAACCTAACATGTCGAATGTAATATTTTACAACATTCCTGGCGTGTCGTAGCCTGCTTCTCGATGGGGACATTATATACGTCTATAACGTTTTATATCCTAACCTAAAGCAACCTAACATCTGGGATGTAATATTTTACAACATTCCTGGCGTGTCGTCGCCTAGTTTGGATGGGGTCATTATATACATCTATAACGCTGTATATCCTAACCTAGGGCAACCTAACATCTCGGATGTAATATTTTACAACATTCCTGGCATGTCGGTCCCTACATCTCGGTGGGAACATACTATACGTCTATAACGTTGTATATCCTAACCTAAGGGAACCTAACATCTCGAGTGTAAACTTTTACAACATTCCTGACGCGTCGGGCCCTATTTTTCGGTGGGAACATTATATACGGCTATAACGTTATATATCCTAGCCGAAGGCAACCTAACATGTCGAATGTAATATTTTACAACATTCCTGTCGTGTCGTCGCCTGCTTCTCGATGGGAACATTGCATACGTCTATAACGTTATATATCATAACCTAAGGCAACCGAACATCTGGAATGTAATATTTTACAACATTCCTGGCATATCAGTCCCTACTTCTCGGTGGAAACATTGTATACGTCTATAACGATATATATCCTAGCCTAGGGCAACCTAACATCTCGGATGTAATATTTTACAACATTCCTGGCGTGTCGTCGCCTACTTCTCGATGGGGACATTATATACGTCTATAACGATATACATCCAAACCTAAGGGAACCTAACATCTCGGATGGAATATTTTACAACATTCCTGGCATATCGGTCCCTACTTCTCGGTGGAAACATTGCATACGTCTATAACGTTATATATCCTAGCCTAAGTCAACCTAACATGTCGAATGTAATATTTTACAACATTCCTGGCATATCGGTCCCTACTTCTCGGTGGAAACATTGTATACGTCTATAACGATATATATCCTAGCCTAAGGCAACCTAACATCTCGCATGTAATATTTTACAACATTCCAGGCGTGTCGTCGCCTGCTTCTCGATGGGGACATTATATACGTCTATAACGTTGTATATCCTAACCTAAAGCAACCTAACATCTGGGATGTAATATTTTACAAGATTCCTGGCATGTCGGTCCGCAAGTCTCGGTAGGAACATTATATACGTCTATAACGATATATATCCAAACCTAAGGGAACCTAACATCTCGGATGTAATATTTTACAACATTCCTGGCATGTCGGTCCCTACTTCTCGGTGGAAACATTGTATACGTCTATAACGATATATATGCTAACCTAAGGCAAACTAACATCTCGGATGTAATAGTTGACAACATTCCAGCCGTGTCAGCCCGTACTTCTCGGTGGGAACATTATATACGTCTATAACGCATTATATCCTAGCCTAAGGCGACCTAACATGTCGAATGTAATATTTTACAACATTCCTGGCCTGTCGTCTCCTGCTCCTCGATGGGGACATTATATACGTCTATAACGTTATATGTCATAACCTAAGGCAACCGAACATCTGGGATGTAATATTTTACAACATTCCTGGCATATGGGTCCCTACTTCTCGGTGGAAACATTGTATACGTCTTTAACGATATATATCCTAGCCTAAGGCAACCTAACATCTCGGATGTAATGTTTTACAACATTCCTGGCGTGTCGTCGCCTACTTCTCGATGGGAACATTATATACGTCGATAACGTTATATATCCTAGCCTAAGGCAACCTAACATGTCGAATGTAATATTTTACAACATTCCTGGCGTGTCTTCGCCTACTTCTCGATGGGGACATTATATACATCTATAACATTGTATATCCTAACCCAAGGCAACCTAACATCTTGGATGGAATATTTTACAACATTCCTGGTGTGTCGTTGCCTGCTTCTCGATGGGGACATTATATACGTCTATAACGTTGTATATCCTAACCTACCGCAACCAAACATCTCGGATGTAATATTTTACAACATTCCTGGCATGTCGGTCCCTACTTCTCGGTGGGAATATTATATACGTCTATAACGTTATATATCATAACCCTAGGCAACCTAACATCTCGGATGTAATATTTTACAACATTCCTGGCATATCGGTCCCTACTTCTCGGTGGAAACATTGTATACGTCTATAACGATATATATCCTAGCCTAAGGCAACCTAACATCTCGCATGTAATATTTTACAACATTCCTGGCGTGTCGTCGCCTACTTCTCGATGGGGACATTATATACGTCTATAACGTTATATATCCTAGCCTAAGGCAACCTGACATGTCGAATGTAATATTTTACAACATTCCTGGCGTGTCGTCGCCTACTTCTCGATGGGGACATTATATACATCTATAACATTGTATATCATAACCCAAGGCAACCTAACATCTTGGTTGGAATATTTTACAACATTTCTGGCATATCGGTCCCTACTTCTCGGTGGAAACATTGCATACGTCTATAACGATATATATCCTAGCCTAAGGCAACCTAACATGTCGAATGTAATATTTTACATCATTCCTGGCGTGTCGTTGCCTGCTTCTCGATGGGAACATTATATACGTCTATAACGTTGTGTATCCTAACCTAACGCAACCTAACATCTGGGATGTAATATTCCTGGCGTGTCGTCGCCTACTTCTGGATGGGGAGATTATATACGTCTATAACGTTATATATCCTAACCTAAGGCAACCTAACATCTCGGATGTAATAGTTGACAACATTCCTGGCGTGTCCGCCCGTACTTCTCGGTGGGAACATTATATACGTCTATAACGTGATATATCCTAGCCTAAGGCTACATAACATGTCGAATGTAATATTTTACAACATTCCTGGCGTGTCGTCGCCTGCTTCTCGATGGGGATATTATATACGTCTATAACGTTGTATATCGTAACCTAAAGCAACCTAACATCTGGGATGTAATATTTTACAAGATTCCTGGCATGTCGGTCCCCAAGTCTCGGTAGGAACATTATATACGTCTATAACGATATAAATGCTAACCTAAGGCAAACTAACATCTCGGATGTAATAGTTGACAACATTCCAGGCGTGTCAGCCCGTACTTCTCGGTGGGAACATTATATACGTCTATAACGCATTATATCCTAGCCTAAGGCGACCTAACATGTCGAATGTAATATTTTACAACGTTCCTGGCCTGTCGTCTCCTGCTCCTCGATGGGGACATTATATACGTCTATAACGTTATATATCCTAACCTAAGGGAATCTAACATCTCGGGTGTAATATTTTACAACATTCATGACACGTCGTCGCCTGCTTCTCGATGGGGACATTATATAAGTCTATAACGTTGTATATCCTAACCTAACGCAACCTAACATCTGGGATGTAATATTCCTGTCGTGTCGTCGCCTACTTCTGGATGGGGACATTGTATACGTCTATAACGATATATATCCTAACCTAAGGCAACCTAACATCTCGGATGTAATATTTTACAACATTCCTGGCATGTCGGTCCCTACTTCTCGGTGGAAACATTGTATACGTCTATAACGATATATATGCTAACCTAAGGCAAACTAACATCTCGGATGTAATAGTTGACAACATTCCAGGCGTGTCAGCCCGTACTTCTCGGTGGGAACATTATATACGTCTATAACGCATTATATCCTAGCCTAAGGCGACCTAACATGTCGAATGTAATATTTTACAACATTCCTGGCCTGTCGTCTCCTGCTCCTCGATGGGGACATTATATACGTCTATAACGTTATATGTCATAACCTAAGGCAACCGAACATCTGGGATGTAATATTTTACAACATTCCTGGCATATGGGTCCCTACTTCTCGGTGGAAACATTGTATACGTCTTTAACGATATATATCCTAGCCTAAGGCAACCTAACATCTCGGATGTAATGTTTTACAACATTCCTGGCGTGTCGTCGCCTACTTCTCGATGGGAACATTATATACGTCGATAACGTTATATATCCTAGCCTAAGGCAACCTAACATGTCGAATGTAATATTTTACAACATTCCTGGCGTGTCTTCGCCTACTTCTCGATGGGGACATTATATACATCTATAACATTGTATATCCTAACCCAAGGCAACCTAACATCTTGGATGGAATATTTTACAACATTCCTGGTGTGTCGTTGCCTGCTTCTCGATGGGGACATTATATACGTCTATAACGTTGTATATCCTAACCTACCGCAACCAAACATCTCGGATGTAATATTTTACAACATTCCTGGCATGTCGGTCCCTACTTCTCGGTGGGAATATTATATACGTCTATAACGTTATATATCATAACCCAAGGCAACCCAACATCTCGGATGTAATATTTTACAACATTCCTGGCATATCGGTCCCTACTTCTCGGTGGAAACATTGTATACGTCTATAACGATATATATCCTAGCCTAAGGCAACCTAACATCTCGGATGTAATATTTTACAACATTCCTGGCGTGTCGTCGCCTACTTCTCGATGGGGACATTATATACATCTATAACATTGTATATCCTAACCCAAGGCAACCTAACATCTCGGATGAAATATTTTACAACATTCCTGGCATATCGGTCCCTACTTCTCGGTGGAAACATTGTATACGTCTATAACGATATGTATCCAAACCTAAGGGAACCTAACATCTCGGATGTAATATTTTACAACATTCCTGGCATGTCGGTCCCTACTTCTCGGTGGGAATATTATATACGTCTATAACGTTATATATCATAACCTAACGCAACCTAACATCTCGGATGTAATATTTTACAACATTCCTGGCATATCGGTCCCTACTTCTCGGTGGAAACATTGTATACGTCTATAACGATATATATCCTAGCCTAAGGCAACCTAACATCTCGGATGTAATATTTTACAACATTCCTTGCGCGTCGGCTCCTATTTTTCGGTGGGAACATTATATACGTCTATAACGTTATATATCCTAACCTAAGGGACCCTAACATGTCGTATGTAATATTTTACAACATTCCTGGCGTGTCGTAGCCTGCTTCTCGATGGGGACATTATATACGTCTATAACGTTGTATATCCTAACCTAAAGCAACCTAACATCTGGGATGTAATATTTTACAACATTCCTGGCGTGTCGTCGCCTAGTTTGGATGGGGTCATTATGTACATCTATAACGCTGTATATCCTAACCTAAGGCAACCTAACATCTCGGATGTAGTATTTTACAACATACCTGGCATGTCGGTCCCTACATCTCGGTGGGAGCATACTATACGTCTATAACGTTGTATATTCTAACCTAAGGGAACCTAACATCTCGGGTGTAAACTTTTACAACATTCCTGACACGTCGGGCCCTATTTTTCGGTGGGAACATTATATACGGCTATAACGTTATATATGCTAGCCTAAGGCAACCTAACATGTCGAATGTAATATTTTACAACATTCCTGTCGTGTCGTCGCCTGCTTCTCGATGGGGAGATTATATACGTCTATAACGTTGTATATCCTAACCTAACGCAACCCAACATTTGGGATGTAATATTTTACAACATTCCTTGCATGTCGGTGCCTACGTCTCGGTGGGAACATTATACACGTCTATAACGATATATATCCTAACCTAAGGCAACCTAACACCTCGGATGTAATAGCTGACAACATTCCTGGCGTGTAGGCCCGTACTTCTCGGTGGGAACATTGTATACGTCTATAACAATATATATCCCAGCCTAAGGCGACCTAACATGTCGAATGTAATATTTTACATCATTCCTGGCGTGTCGTCAGCTGCTTCTCGATGGGAACATTACATACGTCTATAACGTTATATATCCTAGCCTAAGGCAACCTAACATGTCGAATGTAATATTTTACAACATTCCTGGCGTGTCGTCGCCTACTTCTCGATGGGGACATTATATACATCTATAACATTGTATATCCTAACCCAAGGCAACCTAACATCTCGGATGGAATATTTTACAACATTCCTGGCATATCGGTCCCTACTTCTCGGTGGAAACATTGCATACGTCTATAACGTTATATATCATAACCTAAGGCAACCGAACATCTGGGATGTAATATTTTACAACATTCCTGGCATATCGGTCCCTACTTCTCGGTGGAAACATTGTATACGTCTATAACGATATATATCCTAGCCTAAGGCAACCTAACATCTCGCATGTAATATTTTACAACATTCCTGGCGTGTCGTCGCCTACTTCTCGATGGGGACATTATATACGTCTATAACGTTATATATCCTAGCCTAAGGCAACCTGACATGTCGAATGTAATATTTTACAACATTCCTGGCGTGTCGTCGCCTACTTCTCGATGGGGACATTATATACGTCTATAACGTTGTATATCCTAACCTAAAGCAACCTAACATCTGGGATGTAATATTTTACAAGATTCCTGGCATGTCGGTCCCCAAGTCTCGGTAGGAACATTATATACGTCTATAACGATATATATGCTAACCTAAGGCAAACTAACATCTCGGATGTAATAGTTGACAACATTCCAGGCGTGTCAGCCCGTACTTCTCGGTGGGAACATTATATACGTCTATAACGCATTATATCCTAGCCTAAGGCGACCTAACATGTCGAATGTAATATTTTACAACGTTCCTGGCCTGTCGTCTCCTGCTCCTCGATGGGGACATTATATACGTCTATAACGTTGTATATCCTAACCTAAAGCAACCTAACATCTCGGATGTAATAGTTGACAACATTCCTGACGTGTAGGCCCGTACTTCTCGGTGAGAACATTCTATACGTCTATAACGTTGTATATCCTAGCCTAAGGCGACCTAATATATCGAATGTAATATTTTACATCATTCCTGGCGTCTCATCTCCTGCTTCTAAATGGGAACATTATATAAGTCTATAACGTTGTATATCCTAACCTAACGCAACCTAACATCTGGGATGTAATATTCCTGGCGTGTCGTCGCCTACTTCTGGATAGGGACATTATATACGTCTATAACGTTATATATCCTAACCTAAGGGAACCCAACGTCTCGGGTGTAATATTTGAAAACATTCCCGGCGTGTTAGCCCGTACTTCTCGGTGGGAACATCATATACGTCTATAGCGATATATATCATAGCCTAAGGCAACCTAACATCTCGGATGTAATATTTTACAACATTCCTGGCGCGTCGGCTCCTATTTTTCGGTGGGAACATTATATACGTCTATAACGTTATATATCCTAACCTAAGGGAATCTAACATCTCGGGTGTAATATTTTACAACATTCATGACACGTCGTCGCCTGCTTCTCGATGGGGACATTATATAAGTCTATAACGTTGTATATCCTAACCTAACGCAACCTAACATCTGGGATGTAATATTCCTGTCGTGTCGTCGCCTACTTCTGGATGGGGACATTGTATACGTCTATAACGATATATATCCTAACCTAAGGCAACCTAACATCTCGGATGTAATAGTTGACAACATTCCTGGCGTGTCCGCCAGTACTTCTCGGTGGGAACATTATATACGTCTATAACGTTATATATCCTAGCCTAAGGCGACCTAACATGTCGAATGTAATATTTTACAACATTCCTGGCGTGCCGTCTCCTGCTTCTCGATGGGGACATTATATACGTTTATAACGTTGTATATCCTAACCTAACGCAACCTAACATTTGGGATGTAATATTTTACAACATTCCTGGAATGTCGGTCCCTACGTCTCGGTGGGAACATTATATACGTCATTAGCGATATATATCCTAACCTAAGGCAACCTAACATCTCGGATGTAATAGTTGACAACATTCCTGGCATGTAGGCCCCTACTCCTCGGTGGAAACATTGTATACGTCTATAACGTTATATATCCTAGCCTAAGGCGACCTAACATGTCGAATGTAATATTTTACATCATTCCTGGCGTGTCGTCGCCTACCTCCGGATGGGGACATTATATAAATCTATAACGTTGTATATCCTAACCTAAGGCAACCTAACATCTCGGATGTAATATTTGACAACATTCCTGACGTGTCGGCCCGTACTTCTCGGTGGGAACATCATATGCGTCTATAGCGATATATATCCTAACCGAAGGCAACCTAACATCTCGGATGTAATATTTTACAATATTCCTGGCATGTCGGTCTCTACGTCTCGGTGGGAACATCCTATACGTCTAGAACGTTGCATATCCTAACCTAAGGGAACCTAACACCTCGGGTGTAATATTTTACAACATTCCTGACGCGTCGGGACTATTTCTCGGTGGGAATGTTATATTCGTCTATAATGTTGTACATCCTAGCCTAAGGCGCCCTAACATGTCGGATGTAATAGTTGATAACATTCCTGGCGTGTCGGCCCGTACTTCTCGGCGGGGAAATTATATACGTCTATAATGTTGTATATCCTAACCTAAGGCAAACTAACCTCAATACCGTAATATTTTACAACATTCCTGGCGCGTCGGCTCCTACTTTTCGGTGGGAACATTATATACGTCTATAACGGTATATATCCTAACGTAAGGCAACATAACATCTCGGATGTAATATTCTACAACATTCCTGGCGTGTCGGCCCGTACTTCTCCGTGGGAACATTGTATACCTCTATAACGATATATATACCAGCCTAAGGCAACCTAACATGTCGAATGTAATATTTTACAACATTCCTGGCGTGTCGTCGCCTACTTCTCGATGGGGACATTATATACATCTATAACATTGTATATCCTAAGCTAAGGCAACCTAACATCTCGGATGTAATATTTTACCACATTCCTGGCATATCGGTCCCTACGTCTCGGTGGAAACATTGTATACGTCTATAACGATATATATCCTAGCCTAATGCGACCTAACATATCGAATGTAATATTTTACAACATTCCTGGAGTGTCGTCGCCTGCTTCTCGAAGGGGACATTATATACATCTATTACGTTGTATATCCTAACCTAACGCAACCTAACATCTGGGATGTAATATTTTACAGCATTCGTGGTGTGTCGTCGCCTACTTCTGGATGGGGTCATTATATACATCTATAACGTTGTATATCCTAACCTAAGGGAACCTAACATCTCGGATGTAATAGTTGACAACATTCCTGCCGTGTCCGCCCGTACTTCTCGGTGGAAACATTATATACGTCTATAACGTTATATATCATAACCTAAGGCAACCTGACATCTCGGATGTAATATTTTACAACATTCCTTGCATGTCGGTGCCTACGTCTCGGTGGGAACAGTATATACGTCTATAACAATATATATCCTAACCTAAGGCAACCTAACACCTCGGATGTAATAGTTGACAACATTCCTGGCGTGTAGGCCCGTACTTCTCGGTGGAAACATTGTATACGTCTATAACGTTATATATCCTAGCATAAGGCGACCTAACATATCGAATGTAATATTTTACATCATTCCTGGCGCCTCATCGCCTGCTTCTCAATGGGAACATTATATACGTCTATAACGTTGTATATCCTAACCTAACGCAACCTAACATCTGGGATGTAATATTCCTGGCGTGTCGTCGCCTACTTCTGGATAGGGACATTATATACGTCTATAACGTTATATATCCTAACCTAAGGGAACCTAACATCTCGGTTGTAATATTTGAAAACATTCCCGGCGTGTTAGCCCGTACTTCTCGGTGGGAACATCATATACGTCTATAGCGATATATATCATAGCCTAAGGCAACCTAACATCTCGGATGTAATATTTTACAACATTCCTGGCGCGTCGGCTCCTATTTTTCGGTGGGAACATTATATACGTCTATAACGTTATATATCCTAACGTAAGGCAACATAACATCTCGGATGTAATATTTTGCAACATTCCTGGCGTGTCGTCGCCTGCTTCTCGATCGGGACATTATATACGTCTACAACGTTGTATATCCTAACCTAACGCAACCTAACACCTGGGATGTAATATTATGCAACCTTCCTGGCGTGTCGTCGTCTGCTTCTCGATGGGGACATTATGTACGTCTGTAACGTTGTATATCCTAACCTAACGCAACCTAACATCTGGTATGTAATATTTTACAACATTCCTGGCGTTTCGTCGCCTGCTTCTCGATGGGGACATTATATACGTCTATAACGTTGTATATCCTAACCTAACGCAATCTAACATCTGGGATGTAATATTTTACAACATTCCTGGCGCGTCGGCTCCTACTTTTCGGTGGGAACATTATATACATCTATAACTTTGTATATCCTAGCCTAAGGCGACCTAACATCTCGGATGTAATATTTTACAACATTCCTGGCATGTCGGTCCCTATGTCTCGGCGGGAACATTCTATACGTCTATAGCGTTGTATATCCTAACCTAAGGGAACCTAACATCTCGGGTGTAATATTTTACAACATTTCTGACGCGTCGGCCCCTATTTCTCGGTGGAAACATTATATACGGCTATAACGATATATATCCTAACCCAAGGCAACCTAACATCTCGGATGTATTATTTTACAACATTCCTGGCGCGTCGGCTCCTACTTTTCGGTGGGAACATTACATGCGTCAATATCGTTATATATCCTAGCCTAAGGCAACCTAACATCTCGAATGTTGTATTTTACAACAATCCTGGCATGTCAGTCCCTACATCTCGGTGGGAACAATCCATACGTCTATAACGTTGTATATCCTAACCTAAGGGAACCTAACATCTCGGGTGTAATATTTTACAACATTCCTGACGCGTCGGCCCCTATTTCTCAGTGGGAACATTATATACTTCTATAACGTTATATATCCTAGCCTAAGGCAACCTAACATGTCGAATGTAATATTTTACATCATTCCTGACGTGTCGGCACGTAGTTCTCGGTGGTAACATCATATACGTCTATAACGTTATATATCCTATCCTAAGGCAACCTAACATCTCGGATATAATATTTTACAACATTCCTGGCGTGTCGTTACCTGCTTCTCGATGGGGACATTATATACGTCTATATCGCTGTATATCCTACCCTAAGGCAACCTAACATCTGGGATGTAATATTTTACAAGATTCCTGGCACGTCGATCCCCACGTCTCGGTGGGAACATTATATACGTCTATAACGATATATATCCTAACCTAAAGCATCCTAACATCTCGGATGTAATATTTTACAACATTCCTGGCATGTCGGTACCTACATCTCGGTGGGAACTTTCTATACGTCTATAAAGTTGTATATCCTAACCTAAGGGAACCTAACATCTCGGGTGTAATATTTTACAACATTCCTGACGCGATGGGCCCCTATTTCTCGGTGGGAACATTATATACGCCTATACCGTTATATATTCTAACCGAAGGCAACCTAACATCTCGGATGTAATATTTTACAACTTTCCTGGCGGGTCGGCCCCACTTCTCGGTGAGAACATTATATACGTTTACAACGTAATATAACCTAACCTAACCCATCTAGCCCCTCGCTGGTAATGTTTTACAGAATCCCGTTCGGGTTGGTTCATACTTCTCGGTGGGGACATTATATACGTCTATAACATTGTATATCCCATCCGAGGGCAACCTAACATCTCGAATGTAGTATTTCACAACATTCCTAGCGGGTCGGCCCCACTTCTCGGTAGGGACATTATATAAGTCTATATCGCAATATAACCTAACCTAACCCATCTATACCCTCGCTGGTAATGTTTCACAGAATCCCGTTCGTGTCGTCCCGTACGTCTCGCTGAGGAAATTATATACGTGTATAACGTTATACATCCTAACCTAAGGCAACCTAATACCTTGAACGTATTATTTTACAACATTCCTGGCGGGTCGGCCCCAACTTCTCGGTGGGAACATTATATACGTCTATAACGTTATATATCCTAGCCTAAGGCAATCTAACCTCTCTACAGTAATATTTTACAGCATTACTGGCGTGACGGCGCCTATTTCTCGGTGGGAACATTATATATGTCTATAACGTTATATATCCTAGACTAAGGCGACCTACCATGTCGAATGTAATATTTGACAACATTCCTGGCATGTCGGTCCCTACATCTCGGTGGGAACATTCTATACGTCTATAACGTCGTATATCCTAACCTAAGGGAACCTAACATCTAGGGTGTAATATTTTACAACATTCCTGACGCGTCGGCCTCTATTTCTCAGTGGGAACATTATATACTTCTATAACGTTATATATCCTAGCCTAAGGCAACCTAACATGTCGAATGTAATATTTTACATCATTCCTGACGTGTCGGCACGTAGTTCTCGGTGGTAACATCATATACGTCTATAACGTTATATATCCTAGCCTAAGGCAACCTAACATCTCGGATATAATATTTTACAACATTCCTGGCGTGTCGTTACCTGCTTCTCGATGGGGACATTATATACGTCTATATCGCTGTATATCCTACCCTAAGGCAACCTAACATCTGGGATGTAATATTTTACAAGATTCCTGGCACGTCGATCCCCACGTCTCGGTGGGAACATTATATACGTCTATAACGATATATATCCTAACCTAAAGCATCCTAACATCTCGGATGTAATATTTTACAACATTCCTGGCATGTCGGTACCTACATCTCGGTGGGAACTTTCTATACGTCTATAAAGATGTATATCCTAACCTAAGGGAACCTAACATCTCGGGTGTAATATTTTACAACATTCCTGACGCGATGGGCCCCTATTTCTCGGTGGGAACATTATATACGCCTATACCGTTATATATTCTAACCGAAGGCAACCTAACATCTCGGATGTAATATTTTACAACTTTCCTGGCGGGTCGGCCCTACTTCTCGGTGGGGACATTATATAAGTCTAAATCGTAAGATAACCTAATCTAACCCATCTAGACCCTCGCTGGTAATGTTTCACAGAATCCCGTTCGTGTCGCCCCGTACGTCACGGTGCCGCCATTATATATGTCTATAACGTTATATATCCTAACCTAAGGCAACCTAACATCTCAAATGTAGTATTTTACAACATTCCAGGCGGGTCGGCCCCTACTTCTCCGTGGGCACATTATATACGTCTATATCGTAATATAAACTAAACCTAACCCATTTAGCTCCTCGCGGCTAATGTTTTACAGAATCCAGTTCGTGTCGTCCCGTACGTATCGGTGGGGACATTATATACGTCTATAACGTTGTATATCCTAACCTAACGCAACCTAACATCTGGGATGCTTTGTTTTACAACATTCCTGACGCGTCGGTCCCTACTTGTCGGTGGGAACATTGTATACGTCTATAACGATATGTGTCCTAGCCTAAGGCAACCTAACATATCGGATGTAATATTTTACAACATTCTGGCGTGTCGTCGCCTGCTTCTCGATGGGGACATTAGATACGTCTATAACGTTGTATATCCTAACCTAAGGGAACCTAACATCTCGGATGTAATATTTTACAACATTCTGGCGTCTCGTCGCCTGCTTCTCGATGGGGACATTATATACGTCGATAACGTTGTATATCCTAACCCAAAGCAACCTATCTTCTGGGATGTAATATTTTACAACCTTCCAGGCATGTCGGTCCCCACATCTCGGTGGGAACATTATATAAGTCTATAACGATATATATCCTAACCTAAAACAACCTAACAACTCGGATGTAATAGTTTACAACATTCCTGGCATGTCGGTTCCTACATCTCGGTGGGAACATTCTATACGTCTATAACGTTGTATATACTAACCTAAGGGAACCTAACATTTCGGGTGTAATATTTTACAACATTCCTGACGCGTCGGCCCCTATTTCTCGGTGGGAATATTATATACGTCTATAACGTTACATATCCTAGCCTAAGGCAACCTAACATGTCGAATGTTATATTTTAGAACATTCTGGCCTGTCGTCGCTTGCTTCCCGAAGGGGACATTATATACGTCTATAACGTTGTATATCCTAACCTAAGGGAACCTAACATCTCGGGTGTAATATTTTACAATATTCCTGACGCGTCGGCCCCTATTTCTCGGTAGGAATATTATATACGTCTATAACGTTGTATATCCTAACCTAAGGCAACCTAACATCTCGGATGTAATATTTTACAACTTTCCTGGCGGGTCGGCCCCACTTCTCGGTGGGGACATTATATAAGTCTATATCGTAAGATAACCTAATCTAACCCATCTAGACCCTCGCTGGTAATGTTTCACAGAATCCCGTTCGTGTCGCCCCGTACGTCACGGTGCCGCCATTATATATGTCTATAACGTTATATATCCTAACCTAAGGCAACCTAACATCTCAAATGTAGTATTTTACAACATTCCAGGCGGGTCGGCCCCTACTTCTCGGTGGGCACATTCTATACGTCTATATCGTAATATAAACTAAACCTAACCCATTTAGCTCCTCGCGGCTAATGTTTTACAGAATCCAGTCCGTGTCGTCACGTACGTCTCGGTGGGGACATTGTATGCGTCTATAATGTTATATATCCTAACCTAAGGCAACCTAACATCTCGGATGTAGTATTTTCCAAAATACCTGGCCGATCGGCCCCTACATCTCGGTGAGAACATTATATACGTCTACAACGTAATATAACCCAACCTAACCCATCTAGCCCCTCGCTGGTAATGTTTTACAGAATCCCGTTCGTGTCGTCCCGTACGTCTCGGTACGGACATTATATAAGTCTATAACGTTATATATCCTAACCTAAGGCAACCTAACATCTCGAATGTAGTATTTTACGACATTCCACTCGTGTCGGCCCCTAATTCTCGTTGGGTATATTATATACGTCTACAACGAAATATAACCTAACCAAACCCATCTAGCCTCTCGCTGGTAATGTTTTACAGAATCAAGTTCGTGTCGTCCCGTACGTCTCGGTGGGGACATTGTATGCGTCTATAACGTTATATATCCTAACCTAAGGCAACCTAACATCTCGGATGTAGTATTTTACAACATTCCAGGCGGGTCGGCACCTACTTCTCGGTGGGAACATTATATAAGTATATATCGTAATATAACCTAACCTACCCCATCTAGCCCCTCGCTGGTAATGTTTTACAGAATCCAGTTCGTGTCGTCCCGTACATTTCAGAGGGGACATTGTATGCGTCTATAACGTTATATATCCTAACCTAAGGCAACCTAACATGTCGAATGTAATATTTTACATCATTCCTGACGTGTCGGCCCGTAGTTCTCGGTGGTAACATTATATAAGTCTATAACGATATATATCCTAACCTAAAGCAACCTATCAACTCGGATGTCATATTTTACAACATTCCTGACGCGTCGGCCCCTATTTCTCGGTGGGAATATTATATACGTCTATAACGTTATATATTCTAGCCTAAGGCAACCTGACATGTCGAATGTAATATTTTACATCATTCTGGCTTGTCGTCGCCTGCTTCTCGAAGGGGACATTATATACGTCTATAACGTTGTATATCCTAACCTAACGCAACCTAACATCTGGGATGTTTTATTTTACAACATTCCTGACGCGTCGGTCCCTACTTGTCGGTGGGAACATTGTATACGTCTATAACGATATATGTCCTAGCCTAAGGCAACCTAACATATCGGATGTAATATTCTACAACATTCTGGCGTGTCGTCGCCTGCTTCTCGATGGGGACATTAGATACGTCTATAACGTTGTATATCCTAACCTAAGGGAACCTAACATCTCGGATGTAATATTTTACAACATTCTGGCGTCTCGTCACCTGCTTCTCGATGGGGACATTATATACGTCGATAACGTTGTATATCCTAACCCAAAGCAACCTATCTTCTGGGATGTAATATTTTACAACCTTCCAGGCATGTCGGCCCCACGTCTCGGTGGGAACATTATATAAGTCTATAACGATATATATCCTAACCTAAAGCAACCTAACAACTCGGATGTAATATTTTACAACATTCCTGGCATGTCGGTCCCTACATCTCGGTGGGAACATTCTATACGTCTATAACGTTGTATATCCTAACCCAAAGCAACCTAACTTCTGGGATGTAATATTTTACAACATTCCTGGCATGTCGGTCCCCACGTCTCGGTGGGAATATTATATAAGTCTATAACGATATATATCCTAACCTAAAGCAACCTAACAACTCGGATGTAATAGTTTACCACATTCCTGGCGGTCTCTACATCTCGGTGGGAACATTCTATACGTCTATAACGTTGTATATCCTAACCTAAGGGAAGCTAACATCTGGGATGTAATATTTTACAACATACCTGACGCGTCGGCCCCTATTTCTTGGAGGAAACATTATATACGTCTATCATGTTATATATCCTATCCTAAGGCAACCTAACATATCGGATGTTATATTTTACAACATTCCTGACGCGTCGGCCCCTATTTCTCGGTAGGAATATTATATACGTCTATATCGTTATATATCCTAGCCTAAGGCAACCTAACATCTCGGATGTTATATTTTACAACATTCCTGGCGTGTCGTCGCCTGCTTCTCGATGGGGACATGAGATACGTCTATAACGTTGTATATCCTAACCTAAGGGAACCTAACATCTCGGATGTAGTATTTTACAACATTCCAGGCGGGTCGGCACCTACTTCTCGGTGGGAACATTATATAAGTATATATCGTAATATAACCTAACCTACCCCATCTAGCCCCTCGCTGGTAATGTTTTACAGAATCCAGTTCGTGTCGTCCCGTGCGTCTCGGTGGGAACATTGTATGCGTCTATAACGTTATATTTCCTAACCTAAGGCTATCTAACATCTCGGATGTAGTAATTTCCAAAATTACTGGCGTGTCGGCCCCTACTTCTCGTTGGGTACATTATGTACGTCTACAACGTAATATTACCTAACCTAACCCATCTAGGCCCTCGCTGGTAATGTTTTACAGAATCCAGTTCGTGTCGTCCCGTACATTTCAGAGGGGACATTGTATGCGTCTATAACGTTATATATCCTAACCTAAGGCAACCTAACATGTCGAATGTAATATTTTACATCATTCCTGACGTGTCGGCCCGTAGTTCTCGGTGGTAACATTATATAAGTCTATAACGATATATATCCTAACCTAAAGCAACCTATCAACTCGGATGTCATATTTTACAACATTCCTGACGCGTCGGCCCCTATTTCTCGGTGGGAATATTATATACGTCTATAACGTTATATATTCTAGCCTAAGGCAACCTGACATGTCGAATGTAATATTTTACATCATTCTGGCTTGTCGTCGCCTGCTTCTCGAAGGGGACATTATATACGTCTATAACGTTGTATATCCTAACCTAAGGCAACCTAACATCTCGGATGTAATATTTTACAACATTCTGGCGTGTCGTCGCCTGCTTCTTGATGGGGACATTATATACGTCTATAACCTTGTATATACTAACCTAACGCAACCTAACATCTGGGATGTAATTTTTTCAACATTCCTGGCATGTCGGTCCCTACGTCTCGGTGGGAACGTTATATACGTCTACAACGATATATATCCTAACCTAAGGGAACCTTACATCTCGGATGTAATATTTTACAACATTCCTGGCATGTTGGGCCCTACTTCTCGGTGGGAACATTGTATACGTCTATAGCTATATATATCCTAGCCTAAGGCAACCTAACATGTCGAATGTAATATTTTACAACATTCCTGTCGTGTCGTCTCCTGCATCTCGATGGGGACATTATATACGTCTATAACGTTGAATATCCTAACCTAAAGCAACCTAACATCTGGGATGTAATATTTTACAACATTCCTGGCATGTCGGTCCCTACTTCTCGGTGGAAACAATGTATACGTCTATAACGACATATATCGTAGCCTAAGGCAACCCAAAATGTAGAATGTAATATTTTACAACATTCCTGGCGTGTCGTCGCCTACTTCTCGATGGGGACGTTATATACATCTATAACGTTGTATATCCTACCCTAAGGCAACCTAACATCTCGGATGTAATATTTTACAACATTCCTGGCATGTCGGTCCCTACTTCTCGGTGGGAACATTGTATACGTCCATAACGATATATATCCTAGCCTAAGGCAACCCAACATGTAGAATGTAATATTTTACAACATTCCTGGCGTGTCGTCGCCTGCTTCTCGATGGGGATATTATATACGTCTATAACGTTGTATATTCTAACCTAACGCAACCTAACATCTGGGATGTAATATTTTACAACATTCCTGGCGTGTCGTCGCCTACTTCTGGATGGGGACATTATATACATCTATAACGTCATATATCCTAACCTAAGGGAACCTAACATCTCGGGTGTAATATTTTACAACTTTCCGGACGTGTCGTCGCCTACTTCTCGATGGGGACATTATATACATCTATAACGTTGTATATTCTAACCTAACGCAACCTAACATCTGGGATTTAATATTTTAGAACATTCCTGGCATGTAGGTCCCTACTTCTCGGTGGGAACATTCTATACGTCTATAACGTTGTATATCCTAACCTAAGGGAACCTAACATCTCGGGTGTAATATTTTACAACATTGCTGATGCGTCGGCCCCTATTTCTCGGTGGGAACATTCTATACGTCTATAACGTTATATATCCTAGCCTACGGCAACCTAACTTTTCGAATGTAATATTTTACAACATTCCTGGCGTGTCGTCGCCTACTTCTCGATGGGGACATTATATACATCTATAACGTTGTATATCCTAACCTAAGGCAACCTAACATCTGGGATGTAATATTTTACAACATTTCTGGCATGTCGGTCCCTACGTCTCGGTGGGAACGTTATATACGTCTATAACGATATATATCCTAACCTAAGGGAACCTTACATCTCGGATGTAATATTTTACAACATTCCTGGCATGTCGGGCCCTACTTCTCGGTGAGAACATTGTATACGTCTATAACGATATAAACCCTAGCCTAACGCAACCTAACATGTCGAATGTAATATTTTACAACATTCCTGTCGTGTCGTCGCCTGCTTCTCGATGGGGACATTCTATACGTCTATAACGCTGTATGTCCTAACCTAAGGGAACCTAACATCTCGGGTGTAATATTTTAGAACATTCCTGACGCGTCAGTCCCTATTTCTCGGTGGGAACATTATATACGTCTATAACGTTATATATCCTAGCCTAAGGCAACCTAACTTGTAGAATGTAATATTTTACAACATTCCTGGCGTGTCGTCGCCTACTTCTGGATGGGGTCATTATATACATCTATAACGTTATATATCCTAACCTAAGGGAACCTAACATCTCGGGTGTAATATTTTACAACATTCCTGGCGTGTCGTCGCCTACTTCTCGGTGGGAACATTGTATACTTCTATAACTATATATATCCTAGCCTAAGGCAACCTAACATGTCGAATGTAATATTTTACAACATTCCTGGCGTGTCGTCGCCTGCTTCTCGAAGGGGACATTATATACATCTATTACGTTGTATATCCTAACCTAACGCAACCTAACATCTCGGATGCAAAATTTTACAGCATTCCTGGCGTGTCGGTCCTTACTTCTCGGTGGGAACATTATATACGTCTATAACGTTATATATCCTAACCTAAGGCAACCTAACATCTGGGATTTAATATTTAAGACATTGCTGCCGTGGAGGCGCCTACTTGCCGATGGGGACATTATATACGTCTCTAGCTTTGTATATCCTAAACTGGGGGTACCTAACATCTCGGGTGTAACATTCAACAACATTCCTGGCATGTCGGCCCCTACTGGGCGCTGGGAACATTATATACGTCTATAACGTTATATATCCTAACCTGAGGGAACCTAACATCTCGGATGTAATGTTTTACAACATACGTGGCGTGCCGGCGCCTAGTTCTCTATGGTAACATCATACACGTCTATAACGTTATATATCCTAACCGAAGGCAACCTAACATCTCGGATGTAATATTTTACAACATTCCTGGCGCGTCGGCCACTATTTCTCGGTGGGAACATTATATACGTCTATAACGTTATATACCCTAGCCTAAGGCAACCCAACTTGTAGAATGTAATATTTTACAACATTCCTGGCGTGTCGTCGCCTACTTCTCGATGGGGACAATATATACATCTATAACGTTGTATATCCTAACCTAAGGCAACCTAACATCTCGGATGTAGTATTTTACAACATTCCTGGCATGTCGGTCCCTACTTCTCGGTGGGGACATTATATACATCTATAACGTTGTATATCCTAACCTAAGGCAACCTAACATCTCGGATGTAATATTTTACAACGTTCCTGGCATGTCGGTCCCTACTTCTCGGTGGGAACATTCTATAAGTCTATAACGTTGTATATCCTAACCGATGGGAACCAAACATCCGGGTGTAATATTTTGCATGCCATTCCTGACGCGTCGGCCCCTATTTCTCGGTGGGAATATTATATACGTCTGTAGCGTTATATATCCTAGCCTAAGGCAACCTAACATGTCGAATGTAATATTTTACATCATTCCTGACGTGTCGGCACGTAGTTCTCGGTGGTAACATCATATACGTCTATAACGTTATATATCCTAGCCTAAGGCAACCTAACATCTCGGATATAATATTTTACAACATTCCTGGCGTGTCGTTACCTGCTTCTCGATGGGGACATTATATACGTCTATATCGCTGTATATCCTAGCCTAAGGCAACCTAACATCTGGGATGTAATATTTTACAAGATTCCTGGCACGTCGATCCCCACGTCTCGGTGGGAACATTATATACGTCTATAACGATATATATCCTAACCTAAAGCATCCTAACATCTCGGATGTAATATTTTACAACTTTCCTGGCGGGTCGGCCCCACTTCTCGGTGGGGACATTATATAAGTCTATATCGTAAGATAACCTAATCTAACCCATCTAGACCCTCGCTGGTAATGTTTCACAGAATCCCGTTCGTGTCGCCCCGTACGTCACGGTGCCGCCATTATATATGTCTATAACGTTATATATCCTAACCTAAGGCAACCTAACATCTCAAATGTAGTATTTTACAACATTCCAGGCGGGTCGGCCCCTACTTCTCGGTGGGCACATTCTATACGTCTATATCGTAATATAAACTAAACCTAACCCATTTAGCTCCTCGCGGCTAATGTTTTACAGAATCCAGTCCGTGTCGTCACGTACGTCTCGGTGGGGACATTGTATGCGTCTATAATGTTATATATCCTAACCTAAGGCAACCTAACATCTCGGATGTAGTATTTTCCAAAATACCTGGCCGATCGGCCCCTACATCTCGGTGAGAACATTATATACGTCTACAACGTAATATAACCTAACCTAACCCATCTAGCCCCTCGCTGGTAATGTTTTACAGAATCCCGTTCGTGTCGTCCCGTACGTCTCGGTACGGACATTATATAAGTCTATAACGTTATATATCCTAACCTAAGGCAACCTAACATCTCGAATGTAGTATTTTACGACATTCCACTCGTGTCGGCCCCTAATTCTCGTTGGGTATATTATATACGTCTACAACGAAATATAACCTAACCAAACCCATCTAGCCTCTCGCTGGTAATGTTTTACAGAATCAATTTCGTGTCGTCCCGTACGTCTCGGTGGGGACATTGTATGCGTCTATAACGTTATATATCCTAACCTAAGGCAACCTAACATCTCGGATGTAGTATTTTACAACATTCCAGGCGGGTCGGCACCTACTTCTCGGTGGGAACATTATATAAGTATATATCGTAATATAACCTAACCTACCCCATCTAGCCCCTCGCTGGTAATGTTTTACAGAATCCAGTTCGTGTCGTCCCGTACATTTCAGAGGGGACATTGTATGCGTCTATAACGTTATATATCCTAACCTAAGGCAACCTAACATGTCGAATGTAATATTTTACATCATTCCTGACGTGTCGGCCCGTAGTTCTCGGTGGTAACATTATATAAGTCTATAACGATATATATCCTAACCTAAAGCAACCTATCAACTCGGATGTCATATTTTACAACATTCCTGACGCGTCGGCCCCTATTTCTCGGTGGGAATATTATATACGTCTATAACGTTATATATTCTAGCCTAAGGCAACCTGACATGTCGAATGTAATATTTTACATCATTCTGGCTTGTCGTCGCCTGCTTCTCGAAGGGGACATTATATACGTCTATAACGTTGTATATCCTAACCTAAGGGAACCTAACATCTCGGATGTAATATTTTACAACATTCTGGCGTCTCGTAGCCTGCTTCTCGATGGGGACATTATATACGTCGATAACGTTGTATATCCTAACCTAAGGGAACCTAACGTCTCGGGTGTAATATCTTACAACATTCCTGGCGTGTCGTCGCCTACTTCTCGATGGGGACATTATATACATCTATAACGTTATATATCCTAACCTAAGGCAACCTAACATCTCGGATGTAATATTTTACAACATTCTGGCGTGTCGTCGCCTGCTTCTTGATGGGGACATTATATACGTCTATAACCTTGTATATACTAACCTAACGCAACCTAACATCTGGGATGTAATATTTTCAACATTCCTGGCATGTCGGTCCCTACGTCTCGGTGGGAACGTTATATACGTCTATAACGATATATATCCTAACCTAAGGGAACCTTACATCTCGGATGTAATATTTTACAACATTCCTGGCATGTCGGTCGCTACTTCTCGGTGGAAACAATGTATACGTCTATAACGACATATATCCTAGCCTAAGGCAACCCAAAATGTAGAATGTAATATTTTACAACATTCCTGGCGTGTCGTCGCCTACTTCTCGATGGGGACGTTATATACATCTATAACGTTGTATATCCTCCCCTAAGGCAACCTAACATCTCGGATGTAATATTTTACAACATTCCTGGCATGTCGGGCCCTACTTCTCGGTGGGAACATTGTATACGTCTATAACGATATAAACCCTAGCCTAACGCAACCTAACATGTCGAATGTAATATTTTACAACATTCCTGTCGTGTCGTCGCCTGCTTCTCGATGGGGACATTCTATACGTCTATAACGCTGTATGTCCTAACCTAAGGGAACCTAACATCTCGGGTGTAATATTTTAGAACATTCCTGACGCGTCAGTCCCTATTTCTCGGTGGGAACATTATATACGTCTATAACGTTATATATCCTAGCCTAAGGCAACCTAACTTGTAGAATGTAATATTTTACAACATTCCTGGCGTGTCGTCGCCTACTTCTGGATGGGGACATTATATACATCTATAACGTTATATATCCTATCCTAAGGGAACCTAACATCTCGGGTGTAATATTTTACAACATTCCTGGCGTGTCGTCGCCTACTTCTCGGTGGGAACATTGTATACGTCTATAACTATATATATCCTAGCCTAAGGCAACCTAACATGTCGAATGTAATATTTTACAACATTCCTGTCGTGTCGTCTCCTGCATCTCGATGGGGACATTATATACGTCTATAACGTTGAATATCCTCCCCTAAGGCAACCTAACATCTCGGATGTAATATTTTACAACATTCCTGGCATGTCGGGCCCTACTTCTCGGTGGGAACATTGTATACGTCTATAACGATATAAACCCTAGCCTAACGCAACCTAACATGTCGAATGTAATATTTTACAACATTCCTGTCGTGTCGTCGCCTGCTTCTCGATGGGGACATTCTATACGTCTATAACGCTGTATGTCCTAACCTAAGGGAACCTAACATCTCGGGTGTAATATTTTAGAACATTCCTGACGCGTCAGTCCCTATTTCTCGGTGGGAACATTATATACGTCTATAACGTTATATATCCTAGCCTAAGGCAACCTAACTTGTAGAATGTAATATTTTACAACATTCCTGGCGTGTCGTCGCCTACTTCTGGATGGGGACATTATATACATCTATAACGTTATATATCCTAACCTAAGGGAATCTAACATCTCGGGTGTAATATTTTACAACATTCCTGGCGTGTCGTCGCCTACTTCTCGGTGGGAACATTGTATACGTCTATAACTATATATATCCTAGCCTAAGGCAACCTAACATGTCGAATGTAATATTTTACAACATTCCTGTCGTGTCGTCTCCTGCATCTCGATGGGGACATTATATACGTCTATAACGTTGAATATCCTAACCTAAAGCAACCTAACATCTGGGATGTAATATTTTACAACATTCCTGGCATGTCGGTCCCTACTTCTCGGTGGAAACAATGTATACGTCTATAACGACATATATCCTATCCTAAGGCAACCCAACATGTAGAATGTAATATTTTACAACATTCCTGGCGTGTCGTCGCCTACTTCTGGATGGGGACATTATATACATCTATAACGTTATATATCCTAACCTAAGGGAACCTAACATCTCGGGTGTAATATTTTACAACATTCCTGGCGTGTCGTCGCCTACTTCTCGGTGGGAACATTGTATACGTCTATAACTATATATATCCTAGCCTAAGGCAACCTAACATGTCGAATGTAATATTTTACAACATTCCTGTCGTGTCGTCGCCTGCTTCTCAATGGGGATATTATATAAGTCTATAACGTTGTATATTCTAACCTAACGCAACCTAACATCTGGGATGTAATATTTTACAACATTCCTGGCGTGTCGTCGCCTACTTCTGGATGGGGACATTATATACATCTATAACGTCATATATCCTAACCTAAGGGAACCTAACATCTCGGGTGTAATATTTTACAACATTCCTGGCGTGTCGTCTCCTACTTCTCGATGGGGACATTATATACATCTATAACGTTGTATATTCTAACCTAACGCTACCTAACATCTGGGATTTAATATTTTAGAACATTCCTGGCATGTAGGTCCCTACTTCTCGGTGGGAACATTGTATACGTCTATAACGATATATATCCTAGCCTAACGCAACCTAACATGTCGAATGTAATATTTTACAACATTCCTGTCGTGTCGTCGCCTGCTTCTCAATGGGGATATTATATAAGTCTATAACGTTGTATATTCTAACCTAACGCAACCTAACATCTGGGATGTAATATTTTACAACATTCCTGGCGTGTCGTCGCCTACTTCTCGATGGGGACATTATATACATCTATAACGTTATATATCCTAACCTAAGGCAACCTAACATCTCGGATGTAATATTTTACAACATTCTGGCGTGTCGTCGCCTGCTTCTTGATGGGGACATTATATACGTCTATAACCTTGTATATACTAACCTAACGCAACCTAACATCTGGGATGTAATATTTTCAACATTCCTGGCATGTCGGTCCCTACGTCTCGGTGGGAACGTTATATACGTCTATAACGATATATATCCTAACCTAAGGGAACCTTACATCTCGGATGTAATATTTTACAACATTCCTGGCATGTCGGTCCCTACTTCTCGGTGGAAACAATGTATACGTCTATAACGACATATATCCTAGCCTAAGGCAACCCAAAATGTAGAATGTAATATTTTACAACATTCCTGGCGTGTCGTCGCCTACTTCTCGATGGGGACGTTATATACATCTATAACGTTGTATATCCTCCCCTAAGGCAACCTAACATCTCGGATGTAATATTTTACAACATTCCTGGCATGTCGGGCCCTACTTCTCGGTGGGAACATTGTATACGTCTATAACGATATAAACCCTAGCCTAACGCAACCTAACATGTCGAATGTAATATTTTACAACATTCCTGTCGTGTCGTCGCCTGCTTCTCGATGGGGACATTCTATACGTCTATAACGCTGTATGTCCTAACCTAAGGGAACCTAACATCTCGGGTGTAATATTTTAGAACATTCCTGACGCGTCAGTCCCTATTTCTCGGTGGGAACATTATATACGTCTATAACGTTATATATCCTAGCCTAAGGCAACCTAACTTGTAGAATGTAATATTTTACAACATTCCTGGCGTGTCGTCGCCTACTTCTGGATGGGGACATTATATACATCTATAACGTTATATATCCTAACCTAAGGGAACCTAACATCTCGGGTGTAATATTTTACAACATTCCTGACGCGTCGGCCCCTATTTCTCGGTGGGAATATTATATACGTCTATAACGTTATATATCCTAGCCTAAGGCAACCTGACATGTCGAATGTAATATTTTACATCATTCTGGCTTGTCGTCGCCTGCTTCTCGAAGGGGACATTATATACGTCTATAACGTTGTATATCCTAACCTAACGCAACCTAACATCTGGGATGTTTTATTTTACAACATTCCTGACGCATCGGTCCCTACTTGTCGGTGGGAACATTGTATACGTCTATAACGATATATGTCCTAGCCTAAGGCAACCTAACATATCGGATGTAATATTCTACAACATTCTGGCGTGTCGTCGCCTGCTTCTCGATGGGGACATTAGATACGTCTATAACGTTGTATATCCTAACCTAAGGGAACCTAACATCTCGGATGTAATATTTTACAACATTCTGGCGTCTCGTCGCCTGCTTCTCGATGGGGACATTATATACGTCGATAACGTTGTATATCCTAACCCAAAGCAACCTATCTTCTGGGATGTAATATTTTACAACCTTCCAGGCATGTCGGCCCCACGTCTCGGTGGGAACATTATATAAGTCTATAACGATATATATCCTAACCTAAAGCAACCTAACAACTCGGATGTAATATTTTACAACATTCCTGGCATGTCGGTCCCTACATCTCGGTGGGAACATTCTATACGTCTATAACGTTGTATATCCTAACCCAAAGCAACCTAACTTCTGGGATGTAATATTTTACAACATTCCTGGCATGTCGGTCCCCACGTCTCGGTGGGAATATTATATAAGTCTATAACGATATATATCCTAACCTAAAGCAACCTAACAACTCGGATGTAATAGTTTACCACATTCCTGGCGGTCTCTACATCTCGGTGGGAACATTCTATACGTCTATAACGTTGTATATCCTAACCTAAGGGAAGCGAACATCTGGGATGTAATATTTTACAACATACCTGACGCGTCGGCCCCTATTTCTCGGAGGAAACATTATATACGTCTATCATGTTATATATCCTATCCTAAGGCAACCTAACATATCGGATGTAATATTTTACAACATTCTGGCGTGCCGTCGCCTGCTTCTCGATGGGGACATTAGATACGTCTATAACGTTGTTTATCCTAACCTAAGGGAACCTAACATCTCGGACGTAATATTTGACAACATTCTGGCGTGTCGTCGCCTTCTTCTCGATGGGGACATTATATACGTCTATAACGTTGTATATCCTAACCCAAAGCAACCTAACTTCCGGGATATAATGTGTTACAACATTCCTGGCATGTCGGTCCCCACATCTCGGTGGGAACATTATATAAGTCTATAACGATATATATCCTAACCTAAAACAACCTAACAACTCGGATGTAATAGTTTACAACATTCCTGGCATGTCGGTTCCTACATCTCGGTGGGAACATTCTATACGTCTATAACGTTGTATATACTAACCTAAGGGAACCTAACATTTCGGGTGTAATATTTTACAACATTCCTGACGCGTCGGCCCCTATTTCTCGGTGGGAATATTATATACGTCTATAACGTTACATATCCCATTCTAAGGCAACCTAACATGTCGAATGTAATATTTTAGAACATTCTGGCTTGTCGTCGCTTGCTTCTCGAAGGGGACATTATATACGTCTATAACGTTGTATATCCTAACCTAAGGGAACCTAACATCTCGGGTGTAATATTTTACAACATTCCTGACGCGTCGGCCCCTATTTCTCGGTAGGAATATTACATACGTCTATAACGTTATATATCCTAGCCTAAGGCAACCTAACATCTCGGATGTTATATTTTACAACATTCCTGGCGTGTCGTCGCCTGCTTCTCGATGGGGACATGAGATACGTCTATAACGTTGTATATCCTAACCTAAGGGAACCTAACATCTCGGATGTAATATTTTACAACATTCTGGCGTGTCGTCGCCTGCTTCTCGATGGGGACATTATATACGTCTATAACGTTGTATATCCTAACCCAAAGCAACCTAACTTCTGGGATGTAATATTTTACAACATTCGTGGCATGTCGGTCCCCACGTCTCGGTGGGAACATTATATAAGTCTATAACGATATATATCCTAACCTAAAACAACCTAACAACTCGGATTTAATAGTTTACAACATTCCTGACGCGTCGGCCCCTATTTCTCGGTGGGAATATTATATACGTCTATAACGTTACATATCCTAGCCTAAGGCAACCTAACATGTCGAATGTAATATTTTAGAACATTCTGGCCTGTCGTCGCTTGCTTCTCGAAGGGGACATTATATACGTCTATAACGTTGTATATCCTAACCTAAGGGAACCTAACATCTCGGGTGTAATATTTTACAACATTCCTGACGCGTCGGCCCCTATTTCTCGGTAGGAATATTATATACGTCTATAACGTTGTATATCCTAACCTAAGGCAACCTAACATCTCGGATGTAATATTTTACAACATTCCTGGCATGTAGGTCCCTACTTCGTGGTGGGAACATTCTATACGTCTATAACGATATATATCCTAACCTAAGGCAACCTAACATCTCGGATGTAATATTTTACAACATTCCTGGCGCTTCGGCTTTTACTTTTCGGTGGGAACATTATATACGTCTATAACGTTACATATCCTAACGTATAGCAACATAACATCTCGGATGTTATATATTACAACATTCCTGGCGTGTCGTCGCCTGCTTCTCGATGGGGACTTTATGTACGTCTATAACGTTGAATATCCTAACCTAAAGCAACCTAACATCTGGGATGTAATATTTTACAAGATGCCTGGCATGTCGGTCCCCACGTCTCGGTGGGAACATTATATACGTCTATAACGATATATATCATAACCTAAAGCAACCTAACATCTCGGATGTAATATTTTACAACATTCCTGGCATGTCGGTCCCTACTTCTCGGTGGAAACAATGTATACGTCTATAACGATATATATCCTAGCCTAAGGCAACCTAACAGGTCGAATGTAATATTTTGCAACATTCCTGTCGTGTCGTCGCCTGCTTCTCGATGGGGACATTATATACCTCTATAACGTTGTATATTCTAACCTAACGCAACCTAACATCTGGGATGTAATATTTTACAACATTCCTCGCGTGTCGTCGCCTACTTCTGGATGGGGACATTATATACATCTATAACGTCATATATCCTAACCTAAGGGAACCTAACGTCTCGGGTGTAATATCTTACAACATTCCTGGCGTGTCGTCGCCTACTTCTGGATGGGGACATTATATACATCTATAACGTTATATATCCTAACCTAAGGCAACCTAACATCTCGGATGTAATATTTTACAACATTCTGGCGTGTCGTCGCCTGCTTCTTGATGGGGACATTATATACGTCTATAACCTTGTATATACTAACCTAACGCAACCTAACATCTGGGATGTAATATTTTCAACATTCCTGGCATGTCGGTCCCTACGTCTCGGTGGGAACGTTATATACGTCTATAACGATATATATCCTACCCTAAGGGAACCTTACATCTCGGATGTAATATTTTACAACATTCCTGGCATGTCGGTCCCTACTTCTCGGTGGAAACAATGTATACGTCTATAACGACATATATCCTAGCCTAAGGCAACCCAAAATGTAGAATGTAATATTTTACAACATTCCTGGCGTGTCGTCACCTACTTCTCGATGGGGACGTTATATACATCTATAACGTTGTATATCCTCCCCTAAGGCAACCTAACATCTCGGATGTAATATTTTACAACATTCCTGGCATGTCGGGCCCTACTTCTCGGTGGGAACATTGTATACGTCTATAACGATATAAACCCTAGCCTAACGCAACCTAACATGTCGAATGTAATATTTTACAACATTCCTGTCGTGTCGTCGCCTGCATCTCGATGGGGACATTCTATACGTCTATAACGCTGTATCTCCTAACCTAAGGGAACCTAACATCTCGGGTGTAATATTCTAGAACATTCCTGACGCGTCGGTCCCTATTTCTCGGTGGGAACATTATATACGTCTATAACGTTATATATCCTAGCCTACGGCAACCTAACTTGTCGAATGTAATATTTTACAACATTCCTGGCGTGTCGTCGCCTACTTCTCAATGGGGACGTTATATACATCTATAACGTTGTATATCCTAACCTAAGGCAACCTAACATCTGGGATGTAATATTTTACAACATTTCTGGCATGTCGGCCCCTGCGTCTCGGTGGGAACGTTATATACGTCTATAACGATATATATCCTAACCTAAGGGAACCTTACATCTCGGATGTAATATTTTACAACATTCCTGGCATGTTGGGCCCTACTTCTCGGTGGGAACATTGTATACGTCTATAACTATATATATCCTAGCCTAAGGCAACCTAACATGTCGAATGTAATATTTTACAACATTCCTGTCGTGTCGTCTCCTGCATCTCGATGGGGACATTATATACGTCTATAACGTTGAATATCCTAACCTAAAGCAACCTAACATCTGGGATGTAATATTTTACAACATTCCTGGCATGTCGGTCCCTACTTCTCGGTGGAAACAATGTATACGTCTATAACGACATATATCCTAGCCTAAGGCAACCCAAAATGTAGAATGTAATATTTTACAACATTCCTGTCGTGTCGTCGCCTGCTTCTCGATGGGGACATTATATACGTCTATAACGTTGTATATTCTAACCTAACGCAACCTAAAATCTGGGATGTAATATTTTACAACATTCCTGGCGTGTCGTCGCCTACTCCTGGATAGGGAAATTATATACATCTATAACGTCATATATCCTAACCTAAGGGAACCTAACATCTCGGGTGTAATATTTTACAACATTCCTGGCGTGTCGTCGCCTACTTCTCAATGGGGACGTTATATACATCTATAACGTTGTATATCCTAACCTAAGGCAACCTAACATCTGGGATGTAATATTTTACAACATTTCTGGCATGTCGGCCCCTGCGTCTCGGTGGGAACGTTATATACGTCTATAACGATATATATCCTAACCTAAGGGAACCTTACATCTCGGATGTAATATTTTACAACATTCCTGGCATGTTGGGCCCTACTTCTCGGTGGGAACATTGTATACGTCTATAACTATATATATCCTAGCCTAAGGCAACCTAACATGTCGAATGTAATATTTTACAACATTCCTGTCGTGTCGTCTCCTGCATCTCGATGGGGACATTATATACGTCTATAACGTTGAATATCCTAACCTAAAGCAACCTAACATCTGGGATGTAATATTTTACAACATTCCTGGCATGTCGGTCCCTACTTCTCGGTGGAAACAATGTATACGTCTATAACGACATATATCCTAGCCTAAGGCAACCCAAAATGTAGAATGTAATATTTTACAACATTCCTGTCGTGTCGTCGCCTGCTTCTCGATGGGGACATTATATACGTCTATAACGTTGTATATTCTAACCTAACGCAACCTAAAATCTGGGATGTAATATTTTACAACATTCCTGGCGTGTCGTCGCCTACTTCTGGTTAGGGACATTATATACATCTATAACGTCATAT
Source organism: Xylocopa violacea (assembly GCA_963969225.1). NCBI lineage: Eukaryota > Metazoa > Arthropoda > Insecta > Hymenoptera > Apidae > Xylocopa > Xylocopa violacea. The sequence goes on from CAXAJV010000789.1 coordinate 1,565,815, forward strand.
ATCCTAACCTAAGGGAACCTAACATCTCGGGTGTAATATTTTACAACATTCCTGGCGCGTCGTTGCCTACTTCTCGATGGGGACATTACATACATCTATAACGTTGTATATCCTAACCTAAGGCAACCTAACATCTCGGATGTAATATTATACAACATTCCTGGCATGTCGGGCCCTACTTCTGGGTGGGAGCATTGTATACGTCTATAACGATATATATCCTAGCCTAACGCAACCTAACATGTCGAATGTAATATTTTACAACATTCCTGGCGTGTCGTCGCCTGCTTCTTGATGGGGACATTCTATACGCCTATAACGCTGTATGTCCTAACCTAAGGGAACCTAACATCTCGGGTGTAATATTTTAGATCATTCCTGACGCGTCAGTCCCTATTTCTCGGTGGGACCATTATATACGTCTATAACGTTATATATCCTAGCCTAAGGCAACCTAACTTGTAGAATGTAATATTTTACAACATTCCTGGCGTGTCGTCGCCTACTTCTGGATGGGGACATTATATACATCTATAACGTTATATATCCTAACCTAAGGGAACCTAACATCTCGGGTGTAATATTTTACAACATTCCTGACGCGTCGGCCCCTATTTCTCGGTGGGAATATTATATACGTCTATAACGTTATATATCCTAGCCTAAGGCAACCTGACATGTCGAATGTAATATTTTACATCATTCTGGCTTGTCGTCGCCTGCTTCTCGAAGGGGACATTATATACGTCTATAACGTTGTATATCCTAACCTAACGCAACCTAACATCTGGGATGTTTTATTTTACAACATTCCTGACGCATCGGTCCCTACTTGTCGGTGGGAACATTGTATACGTCTATAACGATATATGTCCTAGCCTAAGGCAACCTAACATATCGGATGTAATATTCTACAACATTCTGGCGTGTCGTCGCCTGCTTCTCGATGGGGACATTAGATACGTCTATAACGTTGTATATCCTAACCTAAGGGAACCTAACATCTCGGATGTAATATTTTACAACATTCTGGCGTCTCGTCGCCTGCTTCTCGATGGGGACATTATATACGTCGATAACGTTGTATATCCTAACCCAAAGCAACCTATCTTCTGGGATGTAATATTTTACAACCTTCCAGGCATGTCGGCCCCACGTCTCGGTGGGAACATTATATAAGTCTATAACGATATATATCCTAACCTAAAGCAACCTAACAACTCGGATGTAATATTTTACAACATTCCTGGCATGTCGGTCCCTACATCTCGGTGGGAACATTCTATACGTCTATAACGTTGTATATCCTAACCCAAAGCAACCTAACTTCTGGGATGTAATATTTTACAACATTCCTGGCATGTCGGTCCCCACGTCTCGGTGGGAATATTATATAAGTCTATAACGATATATATCCTAACCTAAAGCAACCTAACAACTCGGATGTAATAGTTTACCACATTCCTGGCGGTCTCTACATCTCGGTGGGAACATTCTATACGTCTATAACGTTGTATATCCTAACCTAAGGGAAGCGAACATCTGGGATGTAATATTTTACAACATACCTGACGCGTCGGCCCCTATTTCTCGGAGGAAACATTATATACGTCTATCATGTTATATATCCTATCCTAAGGCAACCTAACATATCGGATGTAATATTTTACAACATTCTGGCGTGCCGTCGCCTGCTTCTCGATGGGGACATTAGATACGTCTATAACGTTGTTTATCCTAACCTAAGGGAACCTAACATCTCGGACGTAATATTTGACAACATTCTGGCGTGTCGTCGCCTTCTTCTCGATGGGGACATTATATACGTCTATAACGTTGTATATCCTAACCCAAAGCAACCTAACTTCCGGGATATAATGTGTTACAACATTCCTGGCATGTCGGTCCCCACATCTCGGTGGGAACATTATATAAGTCTATAACGATATATATCCTAACCTAAAACAACCTAACAACTCGGATGTAATAGTTTACAACATTCCTGGCATGTCGGTTCCTACATCTCGGTGCGAACATTCTATACGTCTATAACGTTGTATATACTAACCTAAGGGAACCTAACATTTCGGGTGTAATATTTTACAACATTCCTGACGCGTCGGCCCCTATTTCTCGGTGGGAATATTATATACGTCTATAACGTTACATATCCCATTCTAAGGCAACCTAACATGTCGAATGTAATATTTTAGAACATTCTGGCTTGTCGTCGCTTGCTTCTCGAAGGGGACATTATATACGTCTATAACGTTGTATATCCTAACCTAAGGGAACCTAACATCTCGGGTGTAATATTTTACAACATTCCTGACGCGTCGGCCCCTATTTCTCGGTAGGAATATTACATACGTCTATAACGTTATATATCCTAGCCTAAGGCAACCTAACATCTCGGATGTTATATTTTACAACATTCCTGGCGTGTCGTCGCCTGCTTCTCGATGGGGACATGAGATACGTCTATAACGTTGTATATCCTAACCTAAGGGAACCTAACATCTCGGATGTAATATTTTACAACATTCTGGCGTGTCGTCGCCTGCTTCTCGATGGGGACATTATATACGTCTATAACGTTGTATATCCTAACCCAAAGCAACCTAACTTCTGGGATGTAATATTTTACAACATTCGTGGCATGTCGGTCCCCACGTCTCGGTGGGAACATTATATAAGTCTATAACGATATATATCCTAACCTAAAACAACCTAACAACTCGGATTTAATAGTTTACAACATTCCTGACGCGTCGGCCCCTATTTCTCGGTGGGAATATTATATACGTCTATAACGTTACATATCCTAGCCTAAGGCAACCTAACATGTCGAATGTAATATTTTAGAACATTCTGGCCTGTCGTCGCTTGCTTCTCGAAGGGGACATTATATACGTCTATAACGTTGTATATCCTAACCTAAGGGAACCTAACATCTCGGGTGTAATATTTTACAACATTCCTGACGCGTCGGCCCCTATTTCTCGGTAGGAATATTATATACGTCTATAACGTTGTATATCCTAACCTAAGGCAACCTAACATCTCGGATGTAATATTTTACAACATTCCTGGCATGTAGGTCCCTACTTCGTGGTGGGAACATTCTATACGTCTATAACGATATATATCCTAACCTAAGGCAACCTAACATCTCGGATGTAATATTTTACAACATTCCTGGCGCTTCGGCTTTTACTTTTCGGTGGGAACATTATATACGTCTATAACGTTACATATCCTAACGTATAGCAACATAACATCTCGGATGTTATATATTACAACATTCCTGGCGTGTTGTCGCCTGCTTCTCGATGGGGACTTTATGTACGTCTATAACGTTGAATATCCTAACCTAAAGCAACCTAACATCTGGGATGTAATATTTTACAAGATGCCTGGCATGTCGGTCCCCACGTCTCGGTGGGAACATTATATACGTCTATAACGATATATATCATAACCTAAAGCAACCTAACATCTCGGATGTAATATTTTACAACATTCCTGGCATGTCGGTCCCTACTTCTCGGTGGAAACAATGTATACGTCTATAACGATATATATCCTAGCCTAAGGCAACCTAACAGGTCGAATGTAATATTTTGCAACATTCCTGTCGTGTCGTCGCCTGCTTCTCGATGGGGACATTATATACCTCTATAACGTTGTATATTCTAACCTAACGCAACCTAACATCTGGGATGTAATATTTTACAACATTCCTCGCGTGTCGTCGCCTACTTCTGGATGGGGACATTATATACATCTATAACGTCATATATCCTAACCTAAGGGAACCTAACGTCTCGGGTGTAATATCTTACAACATTCCTGGCGTGTCGTCGCCTACTTCTGGATGGGGACATTATATACATCTATAACGTTATATATCCTAACCTAAGGCAACCTAACATCTCGGATGTAATATTTTACAACATTCTGGCGTGTCGTCGCCTGCTTCTTGATGGGGACATTATATACGTCTATAACCTTGTATATACTAACCTAACGCAACCTAACATCTGGGATGTAATATTTTCAACATTCCTGGCATGTCGGTCCCTACGTCTCGGTGGGAACGTTATATACGTCTATAACGATATATATCCTACCCTAAGGGAACCTTACATCTCGGATGTAATATTTTACAACATTCCTGGCATGTCGGTCCCTACTTCTCGGTGGAAACAATGTATACGTCTATAACGACATATATCCTAGCCTAAGGCAACCCAAAATGTAGAATGTAATATTTTACAACATTCCTGGCGTGTCGTCACCTACTTCTCGATGGGGACGTTATATACATCTATAACGTTGTATATCCTCCCCTAAGGCAACCTAACATCTCGGATGTAATATTTTACAACATTCCTGGCATGTCGGGCCCTACTTCTCGGTGGGAACATTGTATACGTCTATAACGATATAAACCCTAGCCTAACGCAACCTAACATGTCGAATGTAATATTTTACAACATTCCTGTCGTGTCGTCGCCTGCTTCTCGATGGGGACATTCTATACGTCTATAACGCTGTATCTCCTAACCTAAGGGAACCTAACATCTCGGGTGTAATATTCTAGAACATTCCTGACGCGTCGGTCCCTATTTCTCGGTGGGAACATTATATACGTCTATAACGTTATATATCCTAGCCTACGGCAACCTAACTTGTCGAATGTAATATTTTACAACATTCCTGGCGTGTCGTCGCCTACTTCTCAATGGGGACGTTATATACATCTATAACGTTGTATATCCTAACCTAAGGCAACCTAACATCTGGGATGTAATATTTTACAACATTTCTGGCATGTCGGCCCCTGCGTCTCGGTGGGAACGTTATATACGTCTATAACGATATATATCCTAACCTAAGGGAACCTTACATCTCGGATGTAATATTTTACAACATTCCTGGCATGTTGGGCCCTACTTCTCGGTGGGAACATTGTATACGTCTATAACTATATATATCCTAGCCTAAGGCAACCTAACATGTCGAATGTAATATTTTACAACATTCCTGTCGTGTCGTCTCCTGCATCTCGATGGGGACATTATATACGTCTATAACGTTGAATATCCTAACCTAAAGCAACCTAACATCTGGGATGTAATATTTTACAACATTCCTGGCATGTCGGTCCCTACTTCTCGGTGGAAACAATGTATACGTCTATAACGACATATATCCTAGCCTAAGGCAACCCAAAATGTAGAATGTAATATTTTACAACATTCCTGTCGTGTCGTCGCCTGCTTCTCGATGGGGACATTATATACGTCTATAACGTTGTATATTCTAACCTAACGCAACCTAAAATCTGGGATGTAATATTTTACAACATTCCTGGCGTGTCGTCGCCTACTCCTGGATAGGGAAATTATATACATCTATAACGTCATATATCCTAACCTAAGGGAACCTAACATCTCGGGTGTAATATTTTACAACATTCCTGGCGTGTCGTCGCCTACTTCTCAATGGGGACGTTATATACATCTATAACGTTGTATATCCTAACCTAAGGCAACCTAACATCTGGGATGTAATATTTTACAACATTTCTGGCATGTCGGCCCCTGCGTCTCGGTGGGAACGTTATATACGTCTATAACGATATATATCCTAACCTAAGGGAACCTTACATCTCGGATGTAATATTTTACAACATTCCTGGCATGTTGGGCCCTACTTCTCGGTGGGAACATTGTATACGTCTATAACTATATATATCCTAGCCTAAGGCAACCTAACATGTCGAATGTAATATTTTACAACATTCCTGTCGTGTCGTCTCCTGCATCTCGATGGGGACATTATATACGTCTATAACGTTGAATATCCTAACCTAAAGCAACCTAACATCTGGGATGTAATATTTTACAACATTCCTGGCATGTCGGTCCCTACTTCTCGGTGGAAACAATGTATACGTCTATAACGACATATATCCTAGCCTAAGGCAACCCAAAATGTAGAATGTAATATTTTACAACATTCCTGTCGTGTCGTCGCCTGCTTCTCGATGGGGACATTATATACGTCTATAACGTTGTATATTCTAACCTAACGCAACCTAAAATCTGGGATGTAATATTTTACAACATTCCTGGCGTGTCGTCGCCTACTTCTGGTTAGGGACATTATATACATCTATAACGTCATATATCCTAACCTAAGGGAACCTAACATCTCGGGTGTAATATTTTACAACATTCCTGGCGCGTCGTTGCCTACTTCTCGATGGGGACATTACATACATCTATAACGTTGTATATCCTAACCTAAGGCAACCTAACATCTCGGATGTAATATTTTACAACATTCCTGGCATGTCGGGCCCTACTTCTGGGTGGGAGCATTGTATACGTCTATAACGATATATATCCTAGCCTAACGCAACCTAACATGTCGAATGTAATATTTTACAACATTCCTGGCGTGTCGTCGCCTGCTTCTTGATGGGGACATTCTATACGCCTATAACGCTGTATGTCCTAACCTAAGGGAACCTAACATCTCGGCTGTAATATTTTAGATCATTCCTGACGCGTCAGTCCCTATTTCTCGGTGGGACCATTATATACGTCTATAACGTTATATATCCTAGCCTAAGGCAACCTAACTTGTAGAATGTAATATTTTACAACATTCCTGGCGTGTCGTCGCCTACTTCTGGATGGGGACATTATATACATCTATAACGTTATATATCCTAACCTAAGGGAACCTAACATCTCGGGTGTAATATTTTACAACATTCCTGACGCGTCGGCCCCTATTTCTCGGTGGGAATATTATATACGTCTATAACGTTATATATCCTAGCCTAAGGCAACCTGACATGTCGAATGTAATATTTTACATCATTCTGGCTTGTCGTCGCCTGCTTCTCGAAGGGGACATTATATACGTCTATGACGTTGTATATCCTAACCTAACGCAACCTAACATCTGGGATGTTTTATTTTACAACATTCCTGACGCATCGGTCCCTACTTGTCGGTGGGAACATTGTATACGTCTATAACGATATATGTCCTAGCCTAAGGCAACCTAACATATCGGATGTAATATTCTACAACATTCTGGCGTGTCGTCGCCTGCTTCTCGATGGGGACATTAGATACGTCTATAACGTTGTATATCCTAACCTAAGGGAACCTAACATCTCGGATGTAATATTTTACAACATTCTGGCGTCTCGTCGCCTGCTTCTCGATGGGGACATTATATACGTCGATAACGTTGTATATCCTAACCCAAAGCAACCTATCTTCTGGGATGTAATATTTTACAACCTTCCAGGCATGTCGGCCCCACGTCTCGGTGGGAACATTATATAAGTCTATAACGATATATATCCTAACCTAAAGCAACCTAACAACTCGGATGTAACATTTTACAACATTCCTGGCATGTCGGTCCCTACATCTCGGTGGGAACATTCTATACGTCTATAACGTTGTATATCCTAACCCAAAGCAACCTAACTTCTGGGATGTAATATTTTACAACATTCCTGGCATGTCGGTCCCCACGTCTCGGTGGGAATATTATATAAGTCTATAACGATATATATCCTAACCTAAAGCAACCTAACAAATCGGATGTAATAGTTTACCACATTCCTGGCGGTCTCTACATCTCGGTGGGAACATTCTATACGTCTATAACGTTGTATATCCTAACCTAAGGGAAGCTAACATCTGGGATGTAATATTTTACAACATACCTGACGCGTCGGCCCCTATTTCTCGGAGGAAACATTATATACGTCTATCATGTTGTATATCCTATCCTAAGGCAACCTAACATATCGGATGTAATATCTTACAGCATTCTGGCGTGCCGTCGCCTGCTTCTCGATGGGGACATTAGATACGTCTATAACGTTGTTTATCCTAACCTAAGGGAACCTAACATCTCGGACGTAATATTTGACAACATTCTGGCGTGTCGTCGCCTTCTTCTCGATGGGGACATTATATACGTCTATAACGTTGTATATCCTAACCCAAAGCAACCTAACTTCTGGGATATAATGTGTTACAACATTCCTGGCATGTCGGTCCCCACATCTCGGTGGGAACATTATATAAGTCTATAACGATATATATCCTAACCTAAAACAACCTAACAACTCGGATGTAATAGTTTACAACATTCCTGGCATGTCGGTTCCTACATCTCGGTGGGAACATTCTATACGTCTATAACGTTGTATATACTAACCTAAGGGAACCTAACATTTCGGGTGTAATATTTTACAACATTCCTGACGCGTCGGCCCCTATTTCTCGGTGGGAATATTATATACGTCTATAACGTTACATATCCCATTCTAAGGCAACCTAACATGTCGAATGTAATATTTTAGAACATTCTGGCCTGTCGTCGCTTGCTTCTCGAAGGGGACATTATATACGTCTATAACGTTGTATGTCCTAACCTAAGGGAACCTAACATCTCGGGTGTAATATTTTACAACATTCCTGACGCGTCGGCCCCTATTTCTCGGTAGGAATATTATATACGTCTATAACGTTATATATCCTAGCCTAAGGCAACCTAACATCTCGGATGTTATATTTTACAACATTCCTGGCGTGTCGTCGCCTGCTTCTCGATGGGGACATGAGATACGTCTATAACGTTGTATATCCTAACCTAAGGGAACCTAACATCTCGGATGTAATATTTTACAACATTCTGGCGTGTCGTCGCCTGCTTCTCGATGGGGACATTATACACGTCTATAACGTTGTATATCCTAACCCAAAGCAACCTAACTTCTGGGATGTAATATTTTACAACATTCGTGGCATGTCGGTCCCCACGTCTCGGTGGGAACATTATATAAGTCTATAACGATATATATCCTAACCTAAAACAACCTAACAACTCGGATTTAATAGTTTACAACATTCCTGACGCGTCGGCCCCTATTTCTCGGTGGGAATATTATATACGTCTATAACGTTACATATCCTAGCCTAAGGCAACCTAACATGTCGAATGTAATATTTTAGAACATTCTGGCCTGTCGTCGCTTGCTTCTCGAAGGGGACATTATATACGTCTATAACGTTGTATATCCTAACCTAAGGGAACCTAACATCTCGGGTGTAATATTTTACAACATTCCTGACGCGTCGGCCCCTATTTCTCGGTAGGAATATTATATACGTCTATAACGTTGTATATCCTAACCTAAGGCAACCTAACATCTCGGATGTAATATTTTACAACATTCCTGGCATGTAGGTCCCTACTTCGCGGTGGGAACATTCTATACGTCTATAACGATATATATCCTAACCTAAGGCAACCTAACATCTCGGATGTAATATCTTACAACATTCCTGGCGCTTCGGCTTCTACTTTTCGGTGGGAACATTATATACGTCTATAACGTTACATATCCTAACGTATGGCAACATAACATCTCGGATGTTATATATTAGAACATTCCTGGCGTGTCGTCGCCTGCTTCTCGATGGGGACTTTATGTACGTCTATAACGTTGAATATCCTAACCTAAAGCAACCTAACATCTGGGATGTAATATTTTACAAGATCCCTGGCATGTCGGTCCTCACGTCTCGGTGGGAACATTATATACGTCTATAACGATATATATCATAACCTAAAGCAACCTAACATCTCGGACGTAATATTTTACAACATTCCTGGCATGTCGGTCCCTACTTCTCGGTGGAAACAATGTATACGTCTATAACGATATATATCCTAGCCTAAGGCAACCTAACATGTCGAATGTAATATTTTGCAACATTCCTGTCGTGTCGTCGCCTGCTTCTCGATGGGGACATTACATACCTCTATAACGTTGTATATTCTAACCTAACGCAACCTAACATCTGGGATGTAATATTTTACAACATTCCTGGCGTGTCGTCGCCTACTTCTGGATGGGGACATTATATACATCTATAACGTCATATATCCTAACCTAAGGGAACCTAACGTCTCGGGTGTAATATCTTACAACATTCCTGGCGTGTCGTCGCCTACTTCTCGATGGGGACATTATACACATCTATAACGTTATATATCCTAACCTAAGGCAACCTAACATCTCGGATGTAATATTTTACAACATTCCTGGCGTGTCGTCGCCTACTTCTCGATGGGGACATTATATACATCTATAACTTTGTATATCCTAACCTAAGGCAACCTAACATCTGGGATGTAATATTTTACAACATTTCTGGCATGTCGGTCCCTACGTCTCGGTGGGAACGTTATATACGTCTATAACGATATATATCCTAACCTAAGGGAACCTTACATCTCGGATGTAATATTTTACAACATTCCTGGCATGTCGGTCCCTACTTCTCGGTGGAAACAATGTATACGTCTATAACGACATATATCCTATCCTAAGGCAACCCAACATGTAGAATGTAATATTTTACAACATTCCTGGCGTGTCGTCGCCTACTTCTGGATGGGGACATTATATACATCTATAACGTCATATATCCTAACCTAAGGGAACCTAACATCTCGGGTGTAATATTTTACAACATTCCTGGCGTGTCGTCTCCTACTTCTCGATGGGGACATTATATACATCTATAACGTTGTATATTCTAACCTAACGCTACCTAACATCTGGGATTTAATATTTTAGAACATTCCTGGCATGTAGGTCCCTACTTCTCGGTGGGAATATTGTATACGTCTATAACGATATATATCCTAGCCTAACGCAACCTAACATGTTGAATGTAATATTTTACAACATTCCTGTCGTGTCGTCGCCTGCTTCTTGATGGGGACATTCTATACGCCTATAACGCTGTATGTCCTAACCTAAGGGAACCTAACATCTCGGGTGTAATATTTTAGAACATTCCTGACGCGTCAGTCCCTATTTCTCGGTGGGAACATTATATACGTCTATAACGTTATATATCCTAGCCTAAGGCAACCTAACTTGTAGAATGTAATATTTTACAACATTCCTGGCGTGTCGTCGCCTACTTCTGGATGGGGACATTATATACATCTATAACGTTATATATCCTAACCTAAGGGAACCTAACATCTCGGGTGTAATATTTTACAACATTCCTGGCGTGTCGTCGCCTACTTCTCGGTGGGAACATTGTATACGTCTATAACTATATATATCCTAGCCTAAGGCAACCTAACATGTCGAATGTAATATTTTACAACATTCCTGTCGTGTCGTCGCCTGCTTCTCAATGGGGATATTATATAAGTCTATAACGTTGTATATTCTAACCTAACGCAACCTAACATCTGGGATGTAATATTTTACAACATTCCTGGCGTGTCGTCGCCTACTTCTGGATGGGGACATTATATACATCTATAACGTCATATATCCTAACCTAAGGGAACCTAACATCTCGGGTGTAATATTTTACAACATTCCTGGCGTGTCGTCTCCTACTTCTCGATGGGGACATTATATACATCTATAACGTTGTATATTCTAACCTAACGCTACCTAACATCTGGGATTTAATATTTTAGAACATTCCTGGCATGTAGGTCCCTACTTCTCGGTGGGAATATTGTATACGTCTATAACGATATATATCCTAGCCTAACGCAACCTAACATGTCGAATGTAATATTTTACAACATTCCTGTCGTGTCGTCGCCTGCTTCTTGATGGGGACATTCTATACGCCTATAACGCTGTATGTCCTAACCTAAGGGAACCTAACATCTCGGGTGTAATATTTTAGAACATTCCTGACGCGTCAGTCCCTATTTCTCGGTGGGAACATTATATACGTCTATAACGTTATATATCCTAGCCTAAGGCAACCTAACTTGTAGAATGTAATATTTTACAACATTCCTGGCGTGTCGTCGCCTACTTCTGGATGGGGACATTATATACATCTATAACGTTATATATCCTAACCTAAGGGAACCTAACATCTCGGGTGTAATATTTTACAACATTCCTGGCGTGTCGTCGCCTACTTCTCGGTGGGAACATTGTATACGTCTATAACTATATATATCCTAGCCTAAGGCAACCTAACATGTCGAATGTAATATTTTACAACATTCCTGTCGTGCCGTCTCCTGCATCTCGATGGGGACATTATATACGTCTATAACGTTGAATATCCTAACCTAAAGCAACCTAACATCTGGGATGTAATATTTTACAACATTCCTGGCATGTCGGTCCCTACTTCTCGGTGGAAACAATGTATACGTCTATAACGACATATATCCTATCCTAAGGCAACCCAACATGTAGAATGTAATATTTTACAACATTCCTGGCGTGTCGTCGCCTACTTCTAGATGGGGACATTATATACATCTATAACGTTATATATCCTAACCTAAGGGAACCTAACATCTCGGGTGTAATATTTTACAACATTCCTGGCGTGTCGTCGCCTACTTCTCGGTGGGAACATTGTATACGTCTATAACTATATATATCCTAGCCTAAGGCAACCTAACATGTCGAATGTAATATTTTACAACATTCCTGTCGTGTCGTCGCCTGCTTCTCGATGGGGATATTATATACGTCTATAACGTTGTATATTCTAACCTAACGCAACCTAACATCTGGGATGTAATATTTTACAACATTCCTGGCGTGTCGTCGCCTACTTCTAGATGGGGACATTATATACATCTATAACGTCATATATCCTAACCTAAGGGAACCTAACATCTCGGGTGTAATATTTTACAACATTCCTGGCGTGTCGTCGCCTACTTCTCGATGGGGACATTATATACATCTATAACGTTGTATATTCTAACCTAACGCAACCTAACATCTCGGATGTTATATTTTACAACATTCCTGGCGTGTCGTCGCCTGCTTCTCGATGGGGACATGAGATACGTCTATAACGTTGTACATCCTAACCTAAGGGAACCTAACATCTCGGATGTAATATTTTACAACATTCTGGCGTGTCGTCGCCTGCTTCTCGATGGGGACATTATATACGTCTATAACGTTGTATATCCTAACCCAAAGCATCCTAACTTCTGGGATGTAATATTTTACAACATTCGTGGCATGTCGGTCCCCACGTCTCGGTGGGAACATTATATAAGTCTATAACGATATATATCCTAACCTAAAACAACCTAACACCTCGGATTTAATAGTTTACAACATTCCTGGCATGTCGGTCCCTACTTCTCGGTGGAAACAATGTATACGTCCATAACGACATATATCCTATCCTAAGGCAACCCAACATGTAGAATGTAATATTTTACAACATTCCTGGCGTGTCGTCTCCTACTTCTCGATGGGGACATTATATACATCTATAACGTTGTATATTCTAACCTAACGCTACCTAACATCTGGGATTTAATATTTTAGAACATTCCTGGCATGTAGGTCCCTACTTCTCGGTGGGAATATTGTATACGTCTATAACGATATATATCCTAGCCTAACGCAACCTAACATGTCGAATGTAATATTTTACAACATTCCTGTCGTGTCGTCGCCTGCTTCTTGATGGGGACATTCTATACGCCTATAACGCTGTATGTCCTAACCTAAGGGAACCTAACATCTCGGGTGTAATATTTTAGAACATTCCTGACGCGTCAGTCCCTATTTCTCGGTGGGAACATTATATACGTCTATAACGTTATATATCCTAGCCTAAGGCAACCTAACTTGTAGAATGTAATATTTTACAACATTCCTGGCGTGTCGTCGCCTACTTCTGGATGGGGACATTATATACATCTATAACGTTATATATCCTAACCTAAGGGAACCTAACATCTCGGGTGTAATATTTTACAACATTCCTGGCGTGTCGTCGCCTACTTCTCGGTGGGAACATTGTATACGTCTATAACTATATATATCCTAGCCTAAGGCAACCTAACATGTCGAATGTAATATTTTACAACATTCCTGTCGTGCCGTCTCCTGCATCTCGATGGGGACATTATATACGTCTATAACGTTGAATATCCTAACCTAAAGCAACCTAACATCTGGGATGTAATATTTTACAACATTCCTGGCATGTCGGTCCCTACTTCTCGGTGGAAACAATGTATACGTCTATAACGACATATATCCTATCCTAAGGCAACCCAACATGTAGAATGTAATATTTTACAACATTCCTGGCGTGTCGTCGCCTACTTCTAGATGGGGACATTATATACATCTATAACGTTATATATCCTAACCTAAGGGAACCTAACATCTCGGGTGTAATATTTTACAACATTCCTGGCGTGTCGTCGCCTACTTCTCGGTGGGAACATTGTATACGTCTATAACTATATATATCCTAGCCTAAGGCAACCTAACATGTCGAATGTAATATTTTACAACATTCCTGTCGTGTCGTCGCCTGCTTCTCGATGGGGATATTATATACGTCTATAACGTTGTATATTCTAACCTAACGCAACCTAACATCTGGGATGTAATATTTTACAACATTCCTGGCGTGTCGTCGCCTACTTCTAGATGGGGACATTATATACATCTATAACGTCATATATCCTAACCTAAGGGAACCTAACATCTCGGGTGTAATATTTTACAACATTCTGGCGTGTCGTCGCCTGCTTCTTGATGGGGACATTATATACGTCTATAACCTTGTATATACTAACCTAACGCAACCTAACATCTGGGATGTAATATTTTCAACATTCCTGGCATGTCGGTCCCTACGTCTCGGTGGGAACGTTATATACGTCTATAACGATATATATCCTAACCTAAGGGAACCTTACATCTCGGATGTAATATTTTACAACATTCCTGGCATGTCGGTCCCTACTTCTCGGTGGAAACAATGTATACGTCTATAACGACATATATCCTAGCCTAAGGCAACCCAAAATGTAGAATGTAATATTTTACAACATTCCTGGCGTGTCGTCGCCTACTTCTGGATGGGAACATTATATACATCTATAACGTTATATATCCTAACCTAAGGGAACCTAACATCTCGGGTGTAATATTTTACAACATTCCTGGCGTGTCGTCGCCTACTTCTCGGTGGGAACATTGTATACATCTATAACTATATATATCCTAGCCTAAGGCAACCTAACATGTCGAATGTAATATTTTACAACATTCCTGTCGTGTCGTCTCCTGCATCTCGATGGGGACATTATATACGTCTATAACGTTGAATATCCTAACCTAAAGCAACCTAATATCTGGGATGTAATATTTTACAACATTCCTGGCATGTCGGTCCCTACTTCTCGGTGGAAACAATGTATACGTCTATATCGACATATATCCTAGCCTAAGGCAACCCAACATGTAGAATGTAATATTTTACAACATTCCTGGCGTGTCGTCGCCTACTTCTGGATGGGGACATTATATACATCTATAACCTTGTATATTCTAACCTAACGCAACCTAACATCTGGGATTTAATATTTTAGAACATTCCTGGCGTGTCGTCGCCTACTTCTCGGTGGGAACATTGTATACGTCTATAACTATATATATCCTAGCCTAAGGCAACCTAACATGTCGAATGTAATATTTTACAACATTCCTGTCGTGCCGTCTCCTGCATCTCGATGGGGACATTATATACGTCTATAACGTTGAATATCCTAACCTAAAGCAACCTAACATCTGGGATGTAATATTTTACAACATTCCTGGCATGTCGGTCCCTACTTCTCGGTGGAAACAATGTATACGTCTATAACGACATATATCCTATCCTAAGGCAACCCAACATGTAGAATGTAATATTTTACAACATTCCTGGCGTGTCGTCGCCTACTTCTAGATGGGGACATTATATACATCTATAACGTTATATATCCTAACCTAAGGGAACCTAACATCTCGGGTGTAATATTTTACAACATTCCTGGCGTGTCGTCGCCTACTTCTCGGTGGGAACATTGTATACGTCTATAACTATATATATCCTAGCCTAAGGCAACCTAACATGTCGAATGTAATATTTTACAACATTCCTGTCGTGTCGTCGCCTGCTTCTCGATGGGGATATTATATACGTCTATAACGTTGTATATTCTAACCTAACGCAACCTAACATCTGGGATGTAATATTTTACAACATTCCTGGCGTGTCGTCGCCTACTTCTAGATGGGGACATTATATACATCTATAACGTCATATATCCTAACCTAAGGGAACCTAACATCTCGGGTGTAATATTTTACAACATTCCTGGCGTGTCGTCGCCTACTTCTCGATGGGGACATTATATACATCTATAACGTTGTATATTCTAACCTAACGCAACCTAACATCTCGGATGTTATATTTTACAACATTCCTGGCGTGTCGTCGCCTGCTTCTCGATGGGGACATGAGATACGTCTATAACGTTGTACATCCTAACCTAAGGGAACCTAACATCTCGGATGTAATATTTTACAACATTCTGGCGTGTCGTCGCCTGCTTCTCGATGGGGACATTATATACGTCTATAACGTTGTATATCCTAACCCAAAGCATCCTAACTTCTGGGATGTAATATTTTACAACATTCGTGGCATGTCGGTCCCCACGTCTCGGTGGGAACATTATATAAGTCTATAACGATATATATCCTAACCTAAAACAACCTAACACCTCGGATTTAATAGTTTACAACATTCCTGGCATGTCGGTCCCTACTTCTCGGTGGAAACAATGTATACGTCCATAACGACATATATCCTATCCTAAGGCAACCCAACATGTAGAATGTAATATTTTACAACATTCCTGGCGTGTCGTCTCCTACTTCTCGATGGGGACATTATATACATCTATAACGTTGTATATTCTAACCTAACGCTACCTAACATCTGGGATTTAATATTTTAGAACATTCCTGGCATGTAGGTCCCTACTTCTCGGTGGGAATATTGTATACGTCTATAACGATATATATCCTAGCCTAACGCAACCTAACATGTCGAATGTAATATTTTACAACATTCCTGTCGTGTCGTCGCCTGCTTCTTGATGGGGACATTCTATACGCCTATAACGCTGTATGTCCTAACCTAAGGGAACCTAACATCTCGGGTGTAATATTTTAGAACATTCCTGACGCGTCAGTCCCTATTTCTCGGTGGGAACATTATATACGTCTATAACGTTATATATCCTAGCCTAAGGCAACCTAACTTGTAGAATGTAATATTTTACAACATTCCTGGCGTGTCGTCGCCTACTTCTGGATGGGGACATTATATACATCTATAACGTTATATATCCTAACCTAAGGGAACCTAACATCTCGGGTGTAATATTTTACAACATTCCTGGCGTGTCGTCGCCTACTTCTCGGTGGGAACATTGTATACGTCTATAACTATATATATCCTAGCCTAAGGCAACCTAACATGTCGAATGTAATATTTTACAACATTCCTGTCGTGCCGTCTCCTGCATCTCGATGGGGACATTATATACGTCTATAACGTTGAATATCCTAACCTAAAGCAACCTAACATCTGGGATGTAATATTTTACAACATTCCTGGCATGTCGGTCCCTACTTCTCGGTGGAAACAATGTATACGTCTATAACGACATATATCCTATCCTAAGGCAACCCAACATGTAGAATGTAATATTTTACAACATTCCTGGCGTGTCGTCGCCTACTTCTAGATGGGGACATTATATACATCTATAACGTTATATATCCTAACCTAAGGGAACCTAACATCTCGGGTGTAATATTTTACAACATTCCTGGCGTGTCGTCGCCTACTTCTCGGTGGGAACATTGTATACGTCTATAACTATATATATCCTAGCCTAAGGCAACCTAACATGTCGAATGTAATATTTTACAACATTCCTGTCGTGTCGTCGCCTGCTTCTCGATGGGGATATTATATACGTCTATAACGTTGTATATTCTAACCTAACGCAACCTAACATCTGGGATGTAATATTTTACAACATTCCTGGCGTGTCGTCGCCTACTTCTAGATGGGGACATTATATACATCTATAACGTCATATATCCTAACCTAAGGGAACCTAACATCTCGGGTGTAATATTTTACAACATTCTGGCGTGTCGTCGCCTGCTTCTTGATGGGGACATTATATACGTCTATAACCTTGTATATACTAACCTAACGCAACCTAACATCTGGGATGTAATATTTTCAACATTCCTGGCATGTCGGTCCCTACGTCTCGGTGGGAACGTTATATACGTCTATAACGATATATATCCTAACCTAAGGGAACCTTACATCTCGGATGTAATATTTTACAACATTCCTGGCATGTCGGTCCCTACTTCTCGGTGGAAACAATGTATACGTCTATAACGACATATATCCTAGCCTAAGGCAACCCAAAATGTAGAATGTAATATTTTACAACATTCCTGGCGTGTCGTCGCCTACTTCTGGATGGGAACATTATATACATCTATAACGTTATATATCCTAACCTAAGGGAACCTAACATCTCGGGTGTAATATTTTACAACATTCCTGGCGTGTCGTCGCCTACTTCTCGGTGGGAACATTGTATACATCTATAACTATATATATCCTAGCCTAAGGCAACCTAACATGTCGAATGTAATATTTTACAACATTCCTGTCGTGTCGTCTCCTGCATCTCGATGGGGACATTATATACGTCTATAACGTTGAATATCCTAACCTAAAGCAACCTAATATCTGGGATGTAATATTTTACAACATTCCTGGCATGTCGGTCCCTACTTCTCGGTGGAAACAATGTATACGTCTATATCGACATATATCCTAGCCTAAGGCAACCCAACATGTAGAATGTAATATTTTACAACATTCCTGGCGTGTCGTCGCCTACTTCTGGATGGGGACATTATATACATCTATAACCTTGTATATTCTAACCTAACGCAACCTAACATCTGGGATTTAATATTTTAGAACATTCCTGGCGTGTCGTCGCCTACTTCTCGGTGGGAACATTGTATACGTCTATATCTATATATATCCTAGCCTAAGGCAACCTAACATGTCGAATGTAATATTGTACAACATTCCTGTCGTGTCGTCGCCTGCTTCTCGATGGGGATATTATATACGTCTATAACGTTGTATATTCTAACCTAACGCAACCTAACATCTGGGATGTAATATTTTACAACATTCCTGGCGTGTCGTCGCCTACTTCTGGATGGGGACATTATATACAGCTATAACGTCATATATCCTACCCTAAGGGAACCTAACATCTCGGGTGTAATGTTTTACAACATTCCTGGCGTGTCGTCGCCTACTTCTCGATGGGGACATTATATACATCTATAACGTTGTATATTCTAACCTAACGCAACCTAACATCTGGGATTTAATATTTTAGAACATCCCTGGCATGTAGGTCCCTACTTCTCGGTGGAAACATTCTATACGTCTATAACGTTGTATATCCTAACCTAAGGGAACATAACACCTCGGGTGTAATATTTTACAACATTGCTGACGCGTCGGCCCCTATTTCTCGGTGGGAACATTCTATACGTCTATAACGTTGTATATCCTAACCTAAGGGAACCTAACATCTCGGGTGTAATATTCTAGAACATTCCTGACGCGTCGGTCCCTATTTCTCGGTGGGAACATTATATACGTCTATAACGTTGTATATCCTAACCAAAGGGAACCTAACATCTCGGGTGTAATATTTTACAACATTGCTGACGCGTCGGCCCCTATTTCTCGGTGGGAACATTCTATACGTCTATTACGTTGTATATCCTAACCTAAGGGAACCTAACATCTCGGGTGTAATATTTTAGAACATTCCTGAAGCGTCGGTCCCTATTTCTTGGTGGGAACATTATATACGTCTATAACATTATATATCCTAGCCTACGGCAACCTAACTTGTCGAATGTAATATTTTACAACATTCCTGGCGTGTCGTCGCCTACTTCTCGATGGGGACATTATATACCTCTATAACGTTGTATATTCTAACCTAACGCAACCTAACATCTGGGATGTAATATTTTACAACATTCCTGGCGTGTCGTCGCCTACTTCTGGATGGGGACATTATATACATCTATAACGTTATATATCCTAACCTAAGGGAACCTAACATCTCGGGTGTAATATTTTACAACATTCCTGGCGTGTCGTCGCCTACTTCTCGGTGGGAACATTGTATACGTCTATAACGACATATATCCTATCCTAAGGCAACCCAACATGTAGAATGTAATATTTTACCACATTCCTGGCGTGTCGTCGCCTACTTCTAGATGGGGACATTATATACATCTATAACGTTATATATCCTAACCTAAGGGAACCTAACATCTCGGATGTAATATTTTACAACATTCCTAGCATGTCGGTCCCTACTTCTCGGTGGAAACAATGTATACGTCTATAACGATATATATCCTAGCCTAAGGCAACCTAACATGTCGAATGTAATATTTTGCAACATTCCTGTCGTGTCGTCGCCTGCTTCTCGATGGGGACATTATATACCTCTATAACGTTGTATATTCTAACCTAACGCAACCTAGCATCTGGGATGTAATATTTTACAACATTCCTGGCGTGTCGTCGCCTGCTTCTCAATGGGGATATTATATAAGTCTATAACTTTGTATATTCTAACCTAACGCAACCTAACATCTGGGATGTAATATTTTACAACATTCCTGGCGTGTCGTCGCCTGCTTCTCGATGGGAATATTATATACGTCTATAACGTTGTATATTCTAACCTAACGCAACCTAACATCTGGGATGTAATATTTTACAACATTCCTGGCGTGTCGTAGCCTACTTCTGGATGGGGACATTATATACATCTATAACGTCATATATCCTACCCTAAGGGAACCTAACATCTCGGGTGTAATGTTTTACAACATTCCTGGCGTGTCGTCGCCTACTTCTCGATGGGGACATTATATACATCTATAACGTTGTATATTCTAACCTAACGCAACCTAACATCTGGGATTTAATATTTTAGAACATCCCTGGCATGTAGGTCCCTACTTCTCGGTGGAAACATTCTATACGTCTATAACGTTGTATATCCTAACCTAAGGGAACCTAACATCTCGGGTGTAATATTTTACAACATTGCTGATGCGTCGGCCCCTATTTCTCGGTGGGAACATTCTATACGTCTATAACGTTGTATATCCTAACGTAGGGGAACCTCACATCTCGGGTGTAATATTTAAGAACATTCCTGACGCGTCGGTCCCTATTTCTCGGTGGGAACATTATATACGTCTATAACGTTATATATCCTAGCCTACGGCAACCTAACTTTTCGAATGTAATATTTTACAACATTCCTGGCGTGTCGTCGCCTACTTCTCGATGGGGACATTATATACATCTATAACGTTGTATATCCTAACCTAAGGCAACCTAACATCTGGGATGTAATATTTTACAACATTTCTGGCATGTCGGTCCCTACGTCTCGGTGGGAACGTTATATACGTCTGTAACGATATATATCCTAACCTAAGGGAACCTTACATCTCGGATGTAATATTTTACAACATTCCTGGCATGTCGGTCCCTACTTCTCGGTGGAAACAATGTATACGTCTATAACGACATATATCCTATCCTAAGGCAACCCAACATGTAGAATGTAATATTTTACAACATTCCGGGCGTGTCGTCGCCTACTTCTGGATGGGGACATTATATACATCTATAACGTTATATATCCTAACCTAAGGGAACCTAACATCTCGGGTGTAATATTTTACAACATTCCTGGCGTGTCGTCGCCTACTTCTCGGTGGGAACATTGTATACGTCTATAACTATATATATCCTAGCCTAAGGCAACCTAACATGTCGAATGTAATATTTTACAACATTCCTGTCGTGTCGTCGCCTGCTTCTCGATGGGGATATTATATACGTCTATAATGTTGTATATTCTAACCTAACGCAACCTAACATCTGGGATGTAATATTTTACAACATTCCTGGCGTGTCGTCGCCTACTTCTGGATGGGGACATTATATACATCTATAACGTCATATATCCTAACATAAGGGAACCTAACATCTCGGGTGTAATATTTTACAACATTCCTGGCGTGTCGTCGCCTACTTCTCGATGGGGACATTATATACATCTATAACGTTGTATATTCTAACCTAACGCAACCTAACATTTGGGATATAATATTTTAGAACATTCCTGGCATGTAGGTCCCTACTTCTCGGTGGGAACATTCTATACGTCTATAACGTTGTATATCCTAACCTAAGGGAACCTAACATCTCGGGTGTAATATTTTACAACATTCCTGGCGCGTCGTTGCCTACTTCTCGATGGGGACATTACATACATCTATAACGTTGTATATCCTAACCTAAGGCAACCTAACATCTCGGATGTAATATTTTACAACATTCCTGGCATGTCGGGCCCTACTTCTGGGTGGGAGCATTGTATACGTCTATAACTATATATATCCTAGCCTAAGGCAACCTAACATGTCGAATGTAATATTTTACAACATTCCTGTCGTGTCGTCTCCTGCATCTCGATGGGGACATTATATACGTCTATAACGTTGAATATCCTAACCTAAAGCAACCTAACATCTGGGATGTAATATTTTACAACATTCCTGGCATGTCGGTCCCTACTTCTCGGTGGAAACAATGTATACGTCTATAACGACATATATCCTAGCCTAAGGCAACCCAACATGTAGAATGCAATATTTTACAACATTCCTGGCGTGTCGTCGCCTACTTCTGGATGGGGACATTATATACATCTATGACGTTATATATCCTAACCTAAGGGAACCAAACATCTCGGGTGTAATATTTTACAACATTCCTGGCGTGTCGTCGCCTACTTCTCGGTGGGAACATTGTATACGTCTATAACTATATATATCCTAGCCTAAGGCAACCTAACATGTCGAATGTAATATTTTACAACATTCCTGTCGTGTCGTCGCCTGCTTCTCGATGGGGATATTATATACGTCTATAACGTTGTATATTCTAACCTAACGCAACCTAACATCTGGGATGTAATATTTTACAACATTCCTGGCGTGTCGTCGCCTACTTCTGGATGGGGACATTATATACATCTATAACGTCATATATCCTAACCTAAGGGAACCTAACATCTCGGTTGTAATATTGTACAACATTCCTGGCGTGTCGTCGCCTACTTCTCGATGGGGACATTATATACATCTATAACGTTGTATATTCTAACCTAACGCAACCTAACATCTGGGATTTAATATTTTAGAAAATTCCTGGCATGTAGGTCCCTACTTCTCGGTGGGAACATTCTATACGTCTATAACGTTGTATATCCTAACCTAAGGCAACCTAACATGTCGGATGTAATATTTTACAACATTCCTGTCGTGTCGTCGCCTGCTTCTCGATGGGGATATTATATACGTCTATAACGTTGTATATTCTAACCTAACGCAACCTAACTTCTGGGATGTAATATTTTACAACATTCCTGGCGTGTCGTCGCCTACTTCTGGATGGGGACATTATATACATCTATAACGTCATATATCCTAACCTAAGGGAACCTAACATCTCGGCTGTAATATTTTACAACATTCCTGGCGTGTCGTCGCCTACTTCTCGATGGGGACATTATATACATCTATAACGTTGTATATTCTAACCTAACGCAACCTAACATCTGGGATTTAATATTTTAGAACATTCCTGGCATGTAGGTCCCTACTTCTCGGTGGGAACATTCTATACGTCTATAACGTTGTATATCCTAACCTAAGGGAACCTAACATCTCGGGTGTAATATTTTAGAACATTCCTGACGCGTCGGTTCCTATTTCTTGGTGGGAACATTATATACGTCTATAACGTTATATATCCTAGCCTACGGCAACCTAACTTGTCGAATGTAATATTTTACAACATTCCTGGCGTGTCGTCGCCTACTTCTCGATGGGGACATTATATACATCTATAACGTTGTATATCCTAACCTAAGGCAACCTAACATCTGGGATGTAATATTTTACAACATTTCTGGCATGTCGGTCCCTGCGTCTCGGTGGGAACGTTATATACGTCTATAACGATATATATCCTAACCTAAGGGAACGTTACATCTCGGATGTAATATTTTACAACATTCCTGGCATGTTGGGCCCTACTTCTCGGTGGGAACATTGTATACGTCTATAACTATGTATATCCTAGCCTAAGGCAACCTAACATGTCGAATGTAATATTTTACAACATTCCTGTCGTGTCGTCTCCTGCATCTCGATGGGGACATTATATACGTCTATAACGTTGAATATCCTAACCTAAAGAAACCTAACATCTGGGATGTAATATTTTACAACATTCCTGTCATGTAGGTCCCTACATCTCGGTGGAAACAATGTATACGTCTATAACGACATATATCCTAGCCTAAGGCAACCCAAAATGTAGAATGTAATATTTTACAACATTCCTGGCGTGTCGTCGCCTACTTCTCGATGGGGACGTTATATACATCTATAACGTTGTATATCCTACCCTAAGGCAACCTAACAAACTCGGCTGTAATATTTTACAACATTCCTGGCATGTCGGGCCCTACTTCTCGGTGGGAACATTGTACACGTCTATAACGATATATATCGTAGCCTAACGCAACCTAACATGTCGAATGTAATATTTTACAACATTCCTGGCGTGTCGTCGCCTGCTTCTCGATGGGGACATTCTATACGTCTATAACGCTGTATGTCCTAACCTAAGGGAACCTAACATCTCGGGTGTAATATTTTAGAACATTCCTGAAGCGTCAGTCCCTATTTCTCGGTGGGAACATTATATACGTCTATAACGTTATATATCCTAGCCTAAGGCAACCTAACTTGTAGAATGTAACATTTTACAACATTCCTGGCGTGTCGTCGCCTACTTCTGGATGGGGACGTTATATACATCTATAACGTTATATATCCTAACCTAAGGGAACCTAACATCTCGGGTGTAATATTTTACAACATTCCTGGCGTGTCGTCGCCTACTTCTCGGTGGGAACATTGCATACGTCTATAACTATATATATCCTAGAATAAGGCAACCTAACATGTCGAATGTAATATTTTACAACATTCCTGTCGTGTCGTCTCCTGCATCTCGATGGGGACATTATATACGTCTATAACGTTGAATATCCTAACCTAAAGCAACCTAACATCTGGGATGTAATATTTTACAACATTCCTGGCATGTCGGTCCCTACTTCTCGGTGGAAACAATGTATACGTCTATAACGACATATATCCTAGCCTAAGGCAACCCAACATGTAGAATGTAATATTTTACAACATTCCTGGCGTGTCGTCGCCTACTTCTGGATGGGGACATTATACACATCTATAACGTTATATATCCTAACCTAAGGGAACCTAACATCTCGGGTGTAATATTTTACAACATTCCTGGCGTGTCGTCGCCTACTTCTCGGTGGGAACATTGTATACGTCTATAACTATATATATCCTAGCCTAAGGCAACCTAACATGTCGAATGTAATATTTTACAACATTCCTGTCGTGTCGTCGCCTGCTTCTCGATGGGGATATTATATACGTCTATAACGTTGTATATTCTAACCTAACGCAACCTAACATCTGGGATGTAATATTTTACAACATTCCTGGCGTGTCGTCGCCTACTTCTGGATGGGGACATTATATACATCTATAACGTCATATATCCTAACCTAAGGGAACCTAACATCTCGGGTGTAATATTGTACAACATTCCTGGCGTGTCGTCGCCTACTTCTCGATGGGGACATTATATACATCTATAACGTTGTATATTCTAACCTAACGCAACCTAACATCTGGGATTTAATATTTTAGAAAATTCCTGGCATGTAGGTCCCTACTTCTCGGTGGGAACATTCTATACGTCTATAACGTTGTATATCCTAACCTATGCCAACCTAACATCTCGGATGTAATATTTTACAACATTCCTGGCATGTCGGGCCCTACTTCTCGGTGGGAACATTGTATACGTCTATAACGACATATATCCTAGCCTAAGGCAACCCAACATGTAGAATGTAATATTTTACAACATTCCTGGCGTGTCGTCGCCTACTTCTGGATGGGGACATTATATACATCTATAACGTTATATATCCTAACCTAAGGGAACCTAACATCTCGGGTGTAATATTTTACAACATTCCTGGCGTGTCGTCGCCTACTTCTCGGTGGGAACATTGTATACGTCTATAACTATATATATCCTAGCCTAAGGCAACCTAACATGTCGAATGTAATATTTTACAACATTCCTGTCGTGTCGTCTCCTGCATATCGATGGGGACATTATATACGTCTATAACGTTGAATGTCCTAACCTAAAGCAACCTAACATCTGGGATGTAATATTTTACAACATTCCTGGCATGTCCGTCCCTACTTCCCGGTGTAAACAATGTATACGTCTATAACGACATATATCCTAGCCTAAGGCAACCCAAAATGTAGAATGTAATATTTTACAACATTCCTGGCGTGTTGTCGCCTACTTCTCGATGGGTACGTTATATACATCTATAACGTTGTATATCCTACCCTAAGGCAACCTAACATCTCGGATGTAATATTTTACAACATTCCTGGCATGTCGGTCCCTACTTCTCGGTGGGAACATTGTATACGTCTATAACGATATATATTCTAGCCTAAGGCAACCTAACATGTCGAATGTAATATTTTACAACATTCCGGTCGTGTCGTCGCCTGCTTCTCGATGGGGACATTATATACGTCTATAGCGTTGTATATTCTAACCTAACGCAACCTAACATCTGGGATGTAATATTTTACAACATTCCTGGCGTGTCGTCGCCTGCTTCTCGATGGGGATATTATATACGTCTATAACGTTGTATATTCTAACCTAACGCAACCTAACATCTGGGATGTAATATTTTACAACATTCCTGGCGTGTCGTCGCCTACTTCTGGATGGGGACATTATATACATCTATAACGTCATATATCCTAACCTAAGGGAACCTAACATCTCGGGTGTAATATTGTACAACATTCCTGGCGTGTCGTCGCCTACTTCTCGATGGGGACATTATATACATCTATAACGTTGTATATTCTAACCTAACGCAACCTAACATCTGGGATTTAATATTTTAGAAAATTCCTGGCATGTAGGTCCCTACTTCTCGGTGGGAACATTCTATACGTCTATAACGTTTTATATCCTAACCTATGCCAACCTAACATCTCGGATGTAATATTTTACAACATTCCTGGCATGTCGGGCCCTACTTCTCGGTGGGAACATTGTATACGTCTATAACGACATATATCCTAGCCTAAGGCAACCCAACATGTAGAATGTAATATTTTACAACATTCCTGGCGTGTCGTCGCCTACTTCTGGATGGGGACATTATATACATCTATAACGTTATATATCCTAACCTAAGGGAACCTAACATCTCGGGTGTAATATTTTACAACATTCCTGGCGTGTCGTCGCCTACTTCTCGGTGGGAACATTGTATACGTCTATAACTATATATATCCTAGCCTAAGGCAACCTAACATGTCGAATGTAATATTTTACAACATTCCTGTCGTGTCGTCTCCTGCATATCGATGGGGACATTATATACGTCTATAACGTTGAATGTCCTAACCTAAAGCAACCTAACATCTGGGATGTAATATTTTACAACATTCCTGGCATGTCCGTCCCTACTTCCCGGTGTAAACAATGTATACGTCTATAACGACATATATCCTAGCCTAAGGCAACCCAACATGTAGAATGTAATATTTTACAACATTCCTGGCGTGTCGTCGCCTACTTCTGGATGGGGACATTATATACATCTATAACGTCATATATCCTAGCCTAAGGGAACCTAACATCTCGGGTGTAATATTTTACAACATTCTGGCGTGTCGTCGCCTGCTTCTCCATGGGGACATTATATACGTCTATAACCTTTTATATACTAACCTAACGCAACCTAACATCTGGGATGCAATATTTTACAACATTCCTGGCGTGTCGTCGCCTACTTCTGGATGGGGACATTATATACATCTATAACGTCATATATCCTAACCTAAGGGAACCTAACATCTCGGGTGTAATATTGTACAACATTCCTGGCGTGTCGTCGCCTACTTCTCGATGGGGACATTATATACATCTATAACGTTGTATATTCTAACCTAACGCAACCTAACATCTGGGATTTAATATTTTAGAAAATTCCTGGCATGTAGGTCCCTACTTCTCGGTGGGAACATTCTATACGTCTATAACGTTTTATATCCTAACCTATGCCAACCTAACATCTCGGATGTAATATTTTACAACATTCCTGGCATGTCGGGCCCTACTTCTCGGTGGGAACATTGTATACGTCTATAACGACATATATCCTAGCCTAAGGCAACCCAACATGTAGAATGTAATATTTTACAACATTCCTGGCGTGTCGTCGCCTACTTCTGGATGGGGACATTATATACATCTATAACGTTATATATCCTAACCTAAGGGAACCTAACATCTCGGGTGTAATATTTTACAACATTCCTGGCGTGTCGTCGCCTACTTCTCGGTGGGAACATTGTATACGTCTATAACTATATATATCCTAGCCTAAGGCAACCTAACATGTCGAATGTAATATTTTACAACATTCCTGTCGTGTCGTCTCCTGCATATCGATGGGGACATTATATACGTCTATAACGTTGAATGTCCTAACCTAAAGCAACCTAACATCTGGGATGTAATATTTTACAACATTCCTGGCATGTCCGTCCCTACTTCCCGGTGTAAACAATGTATACGTCTATAACGACATATATCCTAGCCTAAGGCAACCCAACATGTAGAATGTAATATTTTACAACATTCCTGGCGTGTCGTCGCCTACTTCTGGATGGGGACATTATATACATCTATAACGTCATATATCCTAGCCTAAGGGAACCTAACATCTCGGGTGTAATATTTTACAACATTCTGGCGTGTCGTCGCCTGCTTCTCCATGGGGACATTATATACGTCTATAACCTTTTATATACTAACCTAACGCAACCTAACATCTGGGATGCAATATTTTACAACATTCCTGGCGTGTCGTCGCCTACTTCTGGATGGGGACATTATATACATCTATAACGTCATATATCCTAACCTAAGGGAACCTAACATCTCGGGTGTAATATTTTAGCACATTCCTGACGCGTCAGTCCCTATTTCTCGGTGGGAACATTATATACGTCTATAACGTTATATATCCTAGCCTAAGGCAACCCAACTTGTAGAATGTAATATTTTACAACATTCCTGGCGTGTCGTCGCCTACTTCTCTATGCGAACATTATATACATCTATAACGTTGTATATCCTAACCTAAGGCAACCTAACATCTCGGATGTAATATTTTACAACATTCCTGTCGTGTCGTCGCCTGCTTCTCGATGGTGACATTCTATACGTCTATAACGTTGTATATCCTAACCTAAGGGAACCTAACATCTGGGATGTAATATTTTACAACATTCCTGGCATGTCGGTCCCTACGTCTCCGTGGGTACATTATATACGTCTATAACGTTGTATATCCTAACCTAACGCAACCTAACATCTGGGATGCAATATTTTAAAACATTCCTGGCATGTCGATCCCTACGTCTCGGTGGGAACGTTATATACGTCTATAACGATATATATCCTAAGCTAAGGGTACCTTACATCTCGGATGTAATATTTTACAACATTCCTGGCGCTTCGGCTGCTACTTTTCGGTGGGAACATTATATACGTCTATAACGTTACATATCCTAACGTATGGCAACATAACATCTCGGATGTTATATTTTACAACATTCCTGCCGATTCCGAGCCTGCTTCTCGATGGGGACTTTATATACATCTATAACGTTGTATATCCTAACCTAAGGCAACCTAACATATCGGATGTAATATTTTACAACATTCTGGCGTGTTGTCGCCTGCTTCTCCATGGGGACATTATATACGTCTATAACGTTGTATATTCTAACCTATCGCAACCTAACATCAGGGATGTAATATTTTACAACAGTCCTGGCGTGTCGTCGCCTACTTCTGGATGGGGACATTATATACATCTATAACGTCATATATCCTAACCTAAGGGAACCTAACATCTCGGGTGTAATATTTTACAACTTTCCTGGCGTGTCGCTGCCTACTTCTCGATGGGGACATTATATACATCTATAACGTTGTTTATCATAACCTAAGGCAACCTAACATCTCGGATGTAATATTTTACAACATTCCTGGTATGTCGGGCCCTACTTCTCGGTGGGAACATTATATACGTCTATAACGTTACATATTCTAACGTATGGCAACATAACATCTCGGATGTTATATTTTACAACATTCCTGCCGCTTCCGCGCCTGCTTCTCGATGGGGACTTTATATACATCTATAACGTTGTATATCCTAACCTAAGGCAACCTAAAATATCGGATGTAATATTTTACAGCATTCTGGCGTGTCGTCGCCTGCTCCTCCATGGGGACATTATATACGTCTATAACCTTGTATATACTAACCTAACGCAACCTAACATCTGGGATGTAATATTTTACAACATTCCTGGCGTGTCGTCGCCTACTTCTCGTAGGGAACATTGTATACGTCTATAACGATATATATCCTAGCCTAAGGCAACCTAACATGTCGAATGTAATATTTTACATCATTCCTTTCGTGTCGTCGCCTGCTTCTCGATGGGTACATTATATACGTCTATAACGTTGTATATTCTAACCTAACGCAACCTAACATCTGGGATGTAATATTTTACAACATTCCTGGCGTGTCGTCGCCTACTTCTGGATGGGGACATTATATACATCTATAACGTCATATATCCTAGCCTAAGGGAACCTAACATCTCGGGTGTAATATTTTACAACATTCCTGGCGTGTCGTCGCCTACTTCTCGATGGGGACATTATATACATCTATAACGTTGTATATCCTAACCTAAGGCAACCTAACATATCGTATGTAATATTTTACAACATTCTGGCGTGTCGTCGCCTGCTTCTCCATGGGGACATTATATACGTTTATAACCTTGTATATACTAACCTAACGCAACATAACATCTGCGATGTAATACTTTACAACATTCCTGGCGTGTCGTCGCCTACTTCTCGATGGGGACATTATATACATCTATAACGTTGTATATCATAACCTAAGGCAACCTAACATCTCGGATGTAATATTTTACAACATTCCTGGTATGTCGGGCCCTACTTCTCGGTGGGAACATTGTATACGTCTATAACGTTATATATCCTAGCCTAAGGCAACCCAACTTGTAGAATGTAATATTTTACAACATTCCTGCCGTGTCGTCGCCTGCTTCTCGATGGGGACATTATATACGTCTATAACGTTGTATATTCTAACCTAACGCAACCTAACATCCGGGATGTAATATTTTACAACATTCCTGGCGTGTCGTCGCCTGCTCCTCCATGGGAACATTATATACGTTTATAACCTTGTATATACTAACCTAACGCAACCTAACATCTGGGATGTAATATTTTACAACATTCCTGGCGTGTCGTCGCCTACTTCTGGATGGGGACATTATATACATCTATAACGTCATATATCCTAACATAAGGGAACCTAACATCTCGGGTGTAATATTTTACAACATTCCTGTCGTGTCGTCGCCTGCTTCTCGATGGGGACATTCTATACGTCTATAACGTTGTATATCCTAACCTAAGGGAAACTAACATCTCGGGTGTAATATTTTAGAACATTCCTGACGCGTCAGTCCCTATTTCTCGGTGGGAACATTATATACGTCTATAACGTTATATATCCTAGCCTAAGGCAACATAACTTGTAGAATGTAATATTTTACAACAGTCCTGGCGTGTCGTCGCCTACTTCTGGATGGGGACATTTTATACATCTATAACCTCGTATATACTAACCTAACGCAACCTAACATCTGGGATGTAATATTTTACAATATTCCTGGCATGTCGGTCCCTACGTCTCCGTGGGTACATTATATACGTCTATAACGTTGTATATCCTAACCTAACGCAACCTAACATCTGGGATGTAATATTTTAAAACATTCCTGGCATGTCGGTCCCTACGTCTCGGTGGGAACGTTATATACGTCTATAACGATATATATCCTAACCTAAGGGTACCTTACATCTCGGATGTAATTTTTTACAACATTCCTGGTATGTCGGGCCCTACTTCTCGGTGGGAACATTGTATACGTCTATAACGTTATATATCCTAGCCTACGGCAACCTTACTTGTCGAATGTAATATTTTACAACATTCCTGGCGTGTCGTCGCCTACTTCTCGATGGGGACATTATATACATCTATAACGTTGTATATCCTAACCTAAGGCAACCTAACATCTCGGATGTAATATTTTACAACATTCTGGCGTGTCGCCGCCTGCTTCTCGATGGGGACATTATATACGTCTATAACGTTGTATATACTAACCTAACGCAACCTAACATCTGGGATGTAATATTTTACAACATTCCTGGCATGTCGGTCCCTACGTCTCCGTGGGTACATTATATACGTCTGTAACGTTGTATATCCTAACCTAACGCAACCTAACGTCTGGGATGTAATATTTTAAAACAATCCTGGTATGTCGGTCCCTACGTCTCGGTGGGAACATTATATACGTCTATAACGATATATATCCTAACCTAAGGCAACCTAACATCTCGGATGTAATATTTTACAACATTCCTGGCGCTTCGGCTGCTACTTTTCGGTGGGAACGTTATATACGTCTATAACGTTACATATCCTAACGTATGGCAACATAACAGCTCGGATGTTATATTTTACAACATTCCTGCCGTGTCGTCGCCTGCTTCTCGATGGGGACATTATATACGTCTATAACGTTGTATATCCTAACCTAACGCATCCTAACATCTGGGATGTAATATTTTACAACATTCCTGTCGTGTCGTCGCCTGCTTCTCCATGGGGACATTCTATACGTCTATAACGTTGTATATCCTAACCTAAGGGAACCTAACTTCTCGGGTGCAATATTTTACAACATTCCTGGCGTGTCGTCGCCTACTTCTCGATGGGGACATTATATACATCTATAACGTTGTATATCCTAACCTAAGGCAACCTATCATATCGGATGTAATATTTTACAACATTCTGGCGTGTCATCGCCTGCTTCTCCATGGGGACATTATATACGTCTATAACCTTGTATATACTAACCTAACGCAACCTAACATCTGGGATGTAATATTTTACAACATTCCTGGCGTGTCGTCGCCTACTTCTGGATGGGGACATTACATACATCTATAACGTCATATATCCTAACCTAAGGGAACCTAACATCTCGGGTGTAATATTTTACAACATTCCTGTCGTGTCGTCGCCTGCTTCTCGATGGGGACATTCTATACGTCTATAACGTTGTATATCCTAACCTAAGGGAACCTAACATTTCGGGTGTAATATTTTAGGACATTCCTGACGCGTCAGTCCCTATTTCTCGGTGGGAACATTATATACGTCTATAACGTTATATATCCTAGTCTAAGGCAACCTAACTTGTAGAATGTAATATTTTACAACAGTCTCGGCGTGTCGTCGCCTACTTCTGGATGGGGACATTATATACATCTATAACGTCATATATCCTAACCTAAGGGAACCTAACATCTCGGGTGTAATATTTTACAACATTCCTGGCGTGTCGTTGCCTACTTCTCGATGGGGACATTATATACATCTATAACGTTGTATATCCTAACCTAAGGCAACCTTACATCTCGGATGTAATATTTTACAACATTCTGGCGTGTCGTCGCCTGCTTCTCGATGGGGACATTATATATGTCTATAACCTTGTATATACTAACCTAATGCAACCTAACATCTGGGATGTAATATTTTACAATATTCCTGGCATGTCGGTCCCTACGTCTCCGTGGGTATATTATATACGTCTATAACGTTGTATATCCTAACCTAACGCAACCTAACATCTGGGATGTAATATTTTAAAACATTCCTGGCATGTCGGTCCCTACGTCTCGGTGGGAACGTTATATACGTCTATAACGATATATATCCTAACCTAAGGATACCTTACATCTCGGATGTAATTTTTTACAACATTCCTGGTATGTCGGGCCCTACTTCTCGGTGGGAACATTGTATACGTCTATAACGATATATATCCTAGCCTAAGGCAACCTAACATGAAGGAATGTAATATTTTAAAACATTCCTGTCGTGTCGTCGCCTGCTTCTCGATGGGGACATTCTATACGTCTATAACGTTGTATATCCTAACCTAAGGGAACCTAACATCTCGGGTGTAATATTTTAGAACATTCCTGACGCGTCAGTCCCTATTTCTCGGTGGGAACATTATATACGTCTATAACGTTATATATCCTAGCCTAATGCAACCCAACTTTTAGGATGTAATATTTTACAACATTCCTGGCGTGTCGTCGCCTACTTCTCGATGGGGACATTATATACATCTATAAAGTCATATATCCTAACCTAAGGGAACCTAACATCTCGGGTGTAATATTTTACAACATTCCTGTCGTGTCGTCGCCTGCTTCTCGATGGGAACATTCTATACGTCTATAACGTTGTATATCCTAACCTAAGGGAACCTAACATCTCGGGTGTAATATGTTAGCACATTCCTGACGCTTCAGTCCCTATTTCTCGGTGGGAACATTATATACGTCTATAACGTTATATATCCTAACCTAAGGCAACCTAACTTGTAGAATGTAATATTTTGCAACAGTCCTGGCGTGTCGTCGCCTACTTCTGGATGGGGACATTATATATATCTATAACGTCATATATCCTAACCTAAGGGAAACAACATCTCGCATGTAATATTTTACAACATTCCTGGCATTTCGGCCCGTAGTTCTCGGTGGTAACATTATATACGTCTATAACGATATATATCCTAACCCAAGGCAACCTAACATCTGGGATGTAATAGTTGGCAACATTCCTGGCGTGTCGGCCCCTATTTCTCGGTGGGAACATTATATACGTCTATAGCGTTATATATCCTACCCTATGGCGACCTAACATGTCGGATGTAATCTTTTACGACATTCCTGGCATGTCAGTCCCTACTTCTTGGTGGGAGCATTGTATACGTCTATAACGATATATATCCTAGCCTAAGGCAACCTGACATCTCAGATGTAATATTTTACAACATTCTGGCGTCTCGTCGCCTGCTTCTCGATGGGGACATTATATACGTCTATAACCTTGTATATACTAACCTAACGCAACTTAACATCTGGGATGTCATATTTTACAACATTCCTGGCATGTCGGTCCCTACGTCTCCGTGGTTACATTATATACGTCTATAACGTTGTATATCATAACCTAACGCAACCTAACATCTGGGATGTAATATTTTAAAACATTCCTGGCATGTCGGTCCCTACGTCTCGGTGGGGACATTATATACGTCTATAACGATATATATCCTAACCTAAGGCAACCTAACTTCTCGGATGTAATATTTTACAACATTCCTGGCGCTTCGGCTGCTACTTTTCGGTGGGAACATTATATACGTCTATAACGGTACATATCCTAACGTATGGCAACAAAACATCTCGGATGTTATATTTTACAACATTCCTGGCGTGTCGTCGCCTGCTTCTCGATGGGGACATTATATACGTCTATAACGTTGTATATACTAACCTAACGCAACCTAACATTTGGGATGTAATATTTTACAACATTGCTGACGCGTCAGCCCCTATTTCTTTGTGGGATCATTCTATACGTCTATAACGTTGTATATCCTAACCTAAGGGAACCTAACATCTCGGGTGTAATATTTTACAACATTCCTGGCATGTCGGCCCCTACTTCTCAGTGGGAAAATTGTATACGTCTATAACGATATATATGCTAGCCTAAGGCAACCTAACATGTCGAATGTAATATTTTACAACATTCCTGTCGTGTCGACGCCTGCTTCTCGATGGGGACATTATATACGTTTATAACGTTGTATATTCTAACCTAACGCAACCTAACATCTGGGATGTAATATTTTACAACATTCCTGGCATGTCGGTCCCTACGTCTCCGCGGGTACATTATATACGTCTGTAACGTTGTATATCCTAACCTAACGCAACCTAACATCTAGGATGCAATATTTTAAAACATTCCTGGCATGTCGGTCCCTACGTCTCGGTGGGAACGTTATATACGTCTATAACGATATATATCCTAACCTAAGGATACCTTACATCTCGGATGTAATTTTTTACAACATTCCTGGTATGTCGGGCCCTACTTCTCGGTGGGAACATTGTATACGTCTATAACGATATATATCCTAGCCTAAGGCAACCTAACATGAAGGAATGTAATATTTTAAAACATTCCTGTCGTGTCGTCGCCTGCTTCTCGATGGGGACATTCTATACGTCTATAACGTTGTATATCCTAACCTAAGGGAACCTAACATCTCGGGTGTAATATTTTAGAACATTCCTGACGCGTCAGTCCCTATTTCTCGGTGGGAACATTATATACGTCTATAACGTTATATATCCTAGCCTAATGCAACCCAACTTTTAGGATGTAATATTTTACAACATTCCTGGCGTGTCGTCGCCTACTTCTCGATGGGGACATTATATACATCTATAAAGTCATATATCCTAACCTAAGGGAACCTAACATCTCGGGTGTAATATTTTACAACATTCCTGTCGTGTCGTCGCCTGCTTCTCGATGGGAACATTCTATACGTCTATAACGTTGTATATCCTAACCTAAGGCAACCTAACTTCTCGGATGTAATATTTTACAACATTCCTGGCGCTTCGGCTGCTACTTTTCGGTGGGAACATTATATACGTCTATAACGGTACATATCCTAACGTATGGCAACAAAACATCTCGGATGTTATATTTTACAACATTCCTGGCGTGTCGTCGCCTGCTTCTCGATGGGGACATTATATACGTCTATAACGTTGTATATACTAACCTAACGCAACCTAACATTTGGGATGTAATATTTTACAACATTGCTGACGCGTCAGCCCCTATTTCTTTGTGGGATCATTCTATACGTCTATAACGTTGTATATCCTAACCTAAGGGAACCTAACATCTCGGGTGTAATATTTTACAACATTCCTGGCATGTCGGCCCCTACTTCTCAGTGGGAAAATTGTATACGTCTATAACGATATATATGCTAGCCTAAGGCAACCTAACATGTCGAATGTAATATTTTACAACATTCCTGTCGTGTCGACGCCTGCTTCTCGATGGGGACATTATATACGTTTATAACGTTGTATATTCTAACCTAACGCAACCTAACATCTGGGATGTAATATTTTACAACATTCCTGGCATGTCGGTCCCTACGTCTCCGCGGGTACATTATATACGTCTGTAACGTTGTATATCCTAACCTAACGCAACCTAACATCTAGGATGCAATATTTTAAAACATTCCTGGCATGTCGGTCCCTACGTCTCGGTGGGAACATTATATACGTCTATAACGATATATATCCTAACCTAAGGCAACCTAACATCTCGGATGTAATATTTTACAACATTCCTGGCGCTTCGGCTGCTACGTTTCGGTGGGAACATTATATACGTCTATAACGTTACATATCCTAACGTATGGCAACAAAACATCTCGGATGTTATATTTTACAACATTCCTGGCGTGTCGTCGCCTGCTTCTCGATGGGGACTTTATATACGTCTATAACGTTGTATATCCTAACCTAACGCAACCAAACATCTGGGGTGTAATATTATACAACATTCCTGGCATGTCGGTCCCTACGTGTCGGTGGGAACGTTATATACGTCTATAACGATATATATCCTAACCTAAGGGAACTTTACATCTCGGATGTAATATTTTACAACATTCCTGGCATGTCGGGCCCTACTTCACGTTGGGAACATTGTATACGTCTATAACGATATATATCCTAGCCTAAGGCAACCTAACATGTCGAATGTAATATTTTACAACATTCCTGTCGTGTCGTCGCCTGCTTCACGATGGGGACATTATATACGTCTATAACGTTGTATATTCTAACCTAACGCAACCTAACATCTGGGATGTAACATTTTACTACATTCCTGGCGTGTCGTCGCCAAATTCTGGATGGGGACATTATATACATCTATAACGTTATATATCTTAACCTAAGGGAACCTAACATCTCGGATGTAATATTTTACAACATTCCTGGCATGTCGGTCCCTACTTCTCGGTGGAAACATTGTATACGTCTATAACGATGTATATACTACTCTAAGGCAACCTAACATCTCGGATGTAATATTTTACAACATTCCTGACGCGTCGGTCCCTATTTCTCGGTGGGAACATTATATACGTCTATAACGTTATATATCCTAGCCTACGGCAACCTAACATGTCGAATGTAATATTTTACAACATTCCTGTCGTGTCGTCGCCTGCTTCTCGATGGGGACATTATATACGTCTATAACGTTGTATATTCTAACCTAACGCAACCTAACATCTGGGATGTAACATTTTACTACATTCCTGGCGTGTCGTCGCCAACTTCTGGATGGGGACATTATATACATCTATAACGTTATATATCTTAACCTAAGGGAACCTAACATCTCGGATGTAATATTTTACAACATTCCTGGCATGTCGGTCCCTACTTCTCGGTGGAAACATTGTATACGTCTATAACGATGTATATACTACTCTAAGGCAACCTAACATCTCGGATGTAATATTTTACAACATTCCTGTCGTGTCGTCGCCTGCTTCTCGATGGGGACATTATATACGTCTATAACGTTGTATATTCTAACCTAACGCAACCTAACATCTGGGATGTAATATTTTACAACATTCCTGGCATGTCGGTCCCTACGTCTCCGTGGGTGCATTATATACGTCTGGAACGTTGTATATCCTAACCTAACGCAACCTAACATCTGGGATGTAATATTTTACAACATTCCTGGCGTGTCGTAGCCTACTTCTGGATGGGCACATTATATACGTCTATAACGTTGTATATCCTAACCTAAGGCAACCTGAAATCTGGGATGTATTATTTTACAACATTCCTGGCATGTCGGTACCTACGTCTCGGTGGGAACATTCTATATGTCTATAACGTTGTATATCCTAACCTAAGGGAACCTAACATCTCGGGTGTAATATTTTACATCATTCCTGACGCGTCGGCCCCTATTTCTCGGTGGGAACATTATATACGTCTATAACGTTATATATTATAACCTAAGGCAACCTAACATCTCTACCGTAATATTTTACAACATTCCTGGCGTGACGGCTCCTACTTCTCGATGGGGACATTATATACATCTATAAAGTTATATATCTTAACCTAAGGGAACCTAACATCTCGGATGTAATATTTTACAACATTCCTGGCATGTCGGTCCCTACTTCTCGGTGGAAACTTTGTATACGTCTATAACGATGTATATACTACTCTAAGGCAACCTAACATCTCGGATGTAATATTTTACAACATTCCTGACGCGTCGGTCCCTATTTCTCGGTGGGAACATTATATACGTCTATAACGTTATATATCCTAGCCTACGGCAACCTAACATCTGGGATGTAATATTTTACAACATTCCTGGCATGTCGGTCCCCACGTCTCGGTAGGAACATTATATAAGTCTATAGCGATATGTATCCTAACCTAAAGCAATCTAACAACTCGTGTGTAATATTTTACAACATTCCTGGCATGTCGGTCCCTACATCTCGGTGGGGACATTCTATACGTCTATAACGTTGTATATACTAACCTAAGGGAACCTAACATCTCGGGTCTAATATTTTACAACATTCCTGACGCGTCGGCCCCTATTTCTCGGTGGGAATATTATATACGTCTATAACGTTATATATCCTAGCCTAAGGCATCCCAACATGTCGAATGTAATAATTTACAACATTCTGGCGTGTCGTCGCCTGCTTCTCGAAGGGGACATTATATACGTCTATAACGTTGTATATCCTAACCTAACGCAACCTTACATCTGGGATGTAATATTTTACAACATTCCTGGCATGTCGTTCCCCACGTCTCGGTGGGAACATTATATAAGTCTATAACGTTATATATCCTATCCTAAAGCAACCTAACAACTCGTGTGTTATATTTTATAACATTCCTGGCGTGTCGTCGCCTGCTTCTCGATGGGGAAATTATATACGTCTATAACGTTGTATATCCTAACCCAAAGCAACCTAACTTCTCTGATGTAATATTTTGCAACATTCCTGGCATGTCGGTCCCCACGTCTCGGTAGGAACATTATATAAGTCTATAACGATATATATCCTAACCTAAAGCAACCTAACAACTCGTGTGTAATATTTTACAACATTCCTGGCATGTCGGTCCATACATCTCGGTGGGAACATTCTATACGTCTATAACGTTGTATATCCTAACCTAAGGGAACCTAACATTTCGGGTGTAATATTTTGCAACATTCCTGACGCGTCGGCCCCTATTTCTCGGGGGGAATATTATATACGTCTATAACGTTACATATCCTAGCCTAAGGAAACCTAACATGTCGAATGTAATATTTTACAACATTCTGGAGTGTCGTCGCCTGCTTCTCAAAGGGGACATTATATACGTCTATAACGTTGTATGTCCTAACCTAACGCAACCTAACATCTGGGATGTAATATTTTACAACATTCCTGACGCGTCGGCCCCTATTTTTCGGTGGGAATATTATATACGTCTATAACGTTATATATCCTAGCCTAAGGCAACCCAACATGTCGAATGTAATATTTTACAACATTCCTGGCGTGTCGTCGCCTACATCTCAAAGGGGACATTATATACGTCTATAACGTTGTATATCCTAACCTAACGCAACCTAACATCTGGGATGTAATATTTTACAACATTCGTGACGCGTCGGCCCCTATTTCTCGGTGGGAATATTATATACGTCTACAACGTTATATATCCTAGCCTAAGGCGACCTAACATGTCAAATGTAATATTTTACATCATTCCTGTCGTGTCGGCCCGTAGTTCTCGGTGGTAACATTATATACGTCTATAAAGTTAGATATCCTAGCCTAAGGCAAGCTGACATGTCGCATGTAATATTGTACAACATTCCTGGTGTGTCGTCACCTACTTCTGGATGGGGACATTATATACATCTATAACATTGTACATCCTAACCTAAGGCAACCTAACATATCGGATGTAATATTTTACAACATTCCTGACGCATCGGCCCTATTTCTCGGTGGGAATATTATATACGTCTATAACGTTATATATCCTAGCCTAAGGCAACCTAACATCTCGGATGTAATATTTTACAACATTCCTGGCGTGTCGTCGCCTGCTTCTCGATGGGGACATTATATACGTCTATAACGTTGTATATCCTAACCCAAACCAACCTAACTTCTGGGATGTAATATTTTACAACATTCCTGGCATGTCGGTCCCCACGTCTCGTTGGGAACATTATATAAGTCTATAACGATATATATCCTAACCTAAAGCAACCTAACAACTCGAATGTAATATTTTAGAATATCCCTGGCATGTCTGTCCCTACATCTCGGTGGGAACATTCTATACGTCTATAACGTCGTATATCCTAACCTAAGGGAACCTAACATTTCGGGTGTAATATTTTACAACATTCCTGACGCGTCGGCCCCTATTTCTCGGGGGGAATATTATATACGTCTATAACGTGACATATCCTGGCCTAAGGCAACCTAACATGTCGAATGTAATATTTTACAACATTCCTGACGCGTCGGCCCCTATCTCTCGGTGGGAATATTATATACGTCTATAACGTTATATATCCTAGCCTAAGGCAACCTAACATTTCGGATGTAATATTTTACAACATTCCTGGCGTGTCGTCGCCTGCTTCTCGATGGGGACATTATATACGTCTATAACGTTGTATATCCTAACCCAAAGCAACCTAACTTCTGGGATGTAATATTTTACAACATTCCTGGCATGTCGGTCCCCACGTCTCGGTGGGAACATTATATAAGTCTATAACGATATATCCTAACCTAAAGGAACCTAACAACTCGGATGTAATATTTTAGAACATTCCTGGCATGTCGGTCCCTACATCTCGGTGTGGACATTCTATACGTCTATAACGTTGTATATCCTAACCTAAGGGAACCTAACATTTCGGGTGTAATATTTTGCAACATTCCTGACGCGTCGGCCCCTATTTCTCGGTGGGAATATTATATGCGTCTATAACGTTATATATCCTAGCCTAAGGCAACCTAACATATCTGATGTAATATTTTACAACATTCCTGACGCGTCGGCCCCTATTTCTCGGTGGGAATATTATATACGTCTATAACGTTATATATCCTAGCCTAAGGCAACCTAACATGTCGAATGTAATATTTTATAACATTCTGGCGTGTCGTCGCCTGCTTCTCAAAGGGGACATTATATACGTCTATAACGTTGTATATCCTAACCTAACGCAACCTAACATCTGGGATGTAATATTTTACAACATTCCTGACGCGTCGGTCCCTACTTCTCGGTGGGAATATTATATACGTCTACAACGTTATATATCCTAACCTAAGGCGACCTAACATGTCGAATGTAATATTTTACATCATTGCTGTCGTGTCGGCCCGTAGTTCTCGGTGGTAACATTATATACGTCTATAAGGTTAGATATCCTAGCCTAAGGCAAGCTGACATGTCGCATGTAATATTGTACAACATTCCTGGTGTGTCGTCACCTACTTCTGGATGGGGACATTATATACATCTATAACATTGTACATCCTAACCTAAGGCAACCTAACATATCGGATGTAATATTTTACAACATTCCTGACGCATCGGCCCTATTTCTCGGTGGGAATATTATATACGTCTATAACGTTATATATCCTAGCCTAAGGCAACCTAACATCTCGGATGTAATATTTTACAACATTCCTGGCGTGTCGTCGCCTGCTTCTCGATGGGGACATTATATACGTCTATAACGTTGTATATCCTAACCCAAAGCAACCTAACTTCTGGGATGTAATATTTTACAACATTCCTGGCATGTCGGTCCCCACGTCTCGTTGGGAACATTATATAAGTCTATAACGATATATATCCTAACCTAAAGCAACCTAACAACTCGAATGTAATATTTTAGAATATCCCTGGCATGTCTGTCCCTACATCTCGGTGGGAACATTCTATACGTCTATAACGTCGTATATCCTAACCTAAGGGAACCTAACATTTCGGGTGTAATATTTTACAACATTCCTGACGCGTCGGCCCCTATTTCTCGGGGGGAATATTATATACGTCTATAACGTGACATATCCTGGCCTAAGGCAACCTAACATGTCGAATGTAATATTTTACAACATTCCTGACGCGTCGGCCCCTATCTCTCGGTGGGAATATTATATACGTCTATAACGTTATATATCCTAGCCTAAGGCAACCTAACATTTCGGATGTAATATTTTACAACATTCCTGGCGTGTCGTCGCCTGCTTCTCGATGGGGACATTATATACGTCTATAACGTTGTATATCCTAACCCAAAGCAACCTAACTTCTGGGATGTAATATTTTACAACATTCCTGGCATGTCGGTCCCCACGTCTCGGTGGGAACATTATATAAGTCTATAACGATATATCCTAACCTAAAGGAACCTAACAACTCGGATGTAATATTTTAGAACATTCCTGGCATGTCGGTCCCTACATCTCGGTGTGGACATTCTATACGTCTATAACGTTGTATATCCTAACCTAAGGGAACCTAACATTTCGGGTGTAATATTTTGCAACATTCCTGACGCGTCGGCCCCTATTTCTCGGTGGGAATATTATATGCGTCTATAACGTTATATATCCTAGCCTAAGGCAACCTAACATATCTGATGTAATATTTTACAACATTCCTGACGCGTCGGCCCCTATTTCTCGGTGGGAATATTATATACGTCTATAACGTTATATATCCTAGCCTAAGGCAACCTAACATGTCGAATGTAATATTTTATAACATTCTGGCGTGTCGTCGCCTGCTTCTCAAAGGGGACATTATATACGTCTATAACGTTGTATATCCTAACCTAACGCAACCTAACATCTGGGATGTAATATTTTACAACATTCCTGACGCGTCGGTCCCTACTTCTCGGTGGGAATATTATATACGTCTACAACGTTATATATCCTAACCTAAGGCGACCTAACATGTCGAATGTAATATTTTACATCATTGCTGTCGTGTCGGCCCGTAGTTCTCGGTGGTAACATTATATACGTCTATAAGGTTAGATATCCTAGCCTAAGGCAACCTAACATGTCGCATGTAATATTGTACAACATTCCTGGTGTGTCGTCACCTACTTCTGGATGGGGACATTATATACATCTATAACGTTG
Source organism: Xylocopa violacea (assembly GCA_963969225.1). Taxonomy (NCBI): domain Eukaryota; kingdom Metazoa; phylum Arthropoda; class Insecta; order Hymenoptera; family Apidae; genus Xylocopa; species Xylocopa violacea. The sequence goes on from CAXAJV010000789.1 coordinate 1,610,558, forward strand.
TACATCCTAACCTAAGGCAACCTAACATATCGGATGTAATATTTTACAACATTCCTGACGCGTCGGCCCCTATTTCTCGGTGGGAATATTATATACGTCTATAACGTTATATATCCTAGCCTAAGGCAACCTAGCATCTCGGATGTAATATTTTACAACATTCCTGGCGTGTCGTCGCCTGCTTCACGATGGGGACATTATATACGTCTATAACGTTGTATATCCTAACCCAAAGCAACCTAACTTCTGGGATGTAATATTTTACAACATTCCTGGCATGTCGGTCCCCACGTCTCGGTGGGAACATTATATAAGTCTATAACGATATATATCCTAACCTAAAGGAACCTAACAACTCGGATGTAATATTTTAGAACATTCCTGGCATGTCGGTCCCTACATCTCGGTGTGGACATTCTATACGTCTATAACGTTGTATATCCTAACCTAAGGGAACCTAACATTTCGGGTGTAATATTTTGCAACATTCCTGACGCGTCGGCCCCTATTTCTCGGTGGGAATATTATATGCGTCTATAACGTTATATATCCTAGCCTAAGGCAACCTAACATATCTGATGTAATATTTTACAACATTCCTGACGCGTCGGCCCCTATTTCTCGGTGGGAATATTATATACGTCTATAACGTTATATATCCTAGCCTAAGGCAACCTAACATGTCGAATGTAATATTTTATAACATTCTGGCGTGTCGTCGCCTGCTTCTCAAAGGGGACATTATATACGTCTGTAACGTTGTATATCCTAACCTAAAGCAACCTAACATATCGGATGTAATATTTTTCAACATTCCTGGCGTGTCGTCGCCTGCATCTCGATGGGGACATTGTATACGTCTATAACGTTGTATATCCTAACCCAAAGCAACCTAACTTCTGGGATGTAATATTTTACAACATTCCTGGCATGTCGGTCCCCACGTCTCGGTAGGAACATTATATAAGTCTATAGCGATATATATCCTAACCTAAAGCAACCTAACAACTCGTGTGTAATATTTTACAACATTCCTGGCATGTCGGTCCCTACATCTCGGTGGGGACATTCTATACGTCTATAACGTTGTACATACTAACCTAAGGGAACCTAACATCTCGGGTCTAATATTTTACAACATTCCTGACGCGTCGGCCCCTATTTCTCGGTGGGAATATTATATACGTCTATAACGTTATATATCCTAGCCTAAGGCATCCCAACATGTCGAATGTAATAATTTACAACATTCTGGCGTGTCGTCGCCTGCTTCTCGAAGGGGACATTATATACGTCTATAACGTTGTATATCCTAACCTAACGCAACCTTACATCTGGGATGTAATATTTTACAACATTCCTGGCATGTCGTTCCCCACGTCTCGGTGGGAACATTATATAAGTCTATAACGATATATATCCTAACCTAAAGCAACCTAGCAACTCGTGTGTACTATTTTATAACATTCCTGGCGTGTCGTCGCCTGCTTCTCGATGGGTACATTATATACGTCTATAACGTTATATATCCGAGCCTAAGGCAACCAAACATTTCGGGTGTGATATTTTACAACATTCCTGACGCGTCGGCCCCTATTTCTCGGTAAGAATATTATATACGTCTATAACGCTATATATCCTAACGTAAGGCAACATAACATCTCGGATGTAATATTTTACAACATTCCTGGCGTGTCGTCGCCTGCTTCTCGATGGGGAAATTATATACGTCTATAACGTTGTATATCCTAACCCAAAGCAACCTAACTTCTCTGATGTAATATTTTGCAACATTCCTGGCATGTCGTTCCCCACGTCTCGGTGGGAACATTATATAAGTCTATAACGATATATATCCTAACCTAAAGCAACCTAACAACTCGTGTGTACTATTTTATAACATTCCTGGCGTGTCGTCGCCTGCTTCTCGATGGGGACATTATATACGTCTATAACGTTATATATCCGAGCCTAAGGCAACCTAACATATCGGATGTAATATTTTACAACATTCCTGACGCGTCGGCCCCTATTTCTCGGTGGGAATATTATATACGTCTATAACGTTATATATCCTAGCCTAAGGCAACCTAGCATCTCGGATGTAATATTTTACAACATTCCTGGCGTGTCGTCGCCTGCTTCACGATGGGGACATTATATACGTCTATAACGTTGTATATCCTAACCCAAAGCAACCTAACTTCTGGGATGTAATATTTTACAACATTCCTGGCATGTCGGTCCCCACGTCTCGGTGGGAACATTATATAAGTCTATAACGATATATATCCTAACCTAAAGGAACCTAACAACTCGGATGTAATATTTTAGAACATTCCTGGCATGTCGGTCCCTACATCTCGGTGGGGACATTCTATACGTCTATAACGTTGTACATACTAACCTAAGGGAACCTAACATCTCGGGTCTAATATTTTACAACATTCCTGACGCGTCGGCCCCTATTTCTCGGTGGGAATATTATATACGTCTATAACGTTATATATCCTAGCCTAAGGCATCCCAACATGTCGAATGTAATAATTTACAACATTCTGGCGTGTCGTCGCCTGCTTCTCGAAGGGGACATTATATACGTCTATAACGTTGTATATCCTAACCTAACGCAACCTTACATCTGGGATGTAATATTTTACAACATTCCTGGCATGTCGTTCCCCACGTCTCGGTGGGAACATTATATAAGTCTATAACGATATATATCCTAACCTAAAGCAACCTAGCAACTCGTGTGTACTATTTTATAACATTCCTGGCGTGTCGTCGCCTGCTTCTCGATGGGTACATTATATACGTCTATAACGTTATATATCCGAGCCTAAGGCAACCAAACATTTCGGGTGTGATATTTTACAACATTCCTGACGCGTCGGCCCCTATTTCTCGGTAAGAATATTATATACGTCTATAACGTTATATATCCTAACGTAAGGCAACATAACATCTCGGATTTAATATTTTACAACATTCCTGGCGTGTCGTCGCCTGCTTCTCGATGGGGAAATTATATACGTCTATAACGTTGTATATCCTAACCCAAAGCAACCTAACTTCTCTGATGTAATATTTTGCAACATTCCTGGCATGTCAGTCCCCACGTCTCGGTGGGAACATTATATAAGTCTATAACAATATATATCCTAACCTAAAGCAAGCTAACATCTCGGATGTAATATTTTACAACATTCCTGGCATGTCGGTCCCTACTTCTCGGTGGGTACATTATATACGTCTATAACGTTGTATATGCTAACCTAAGGGAACCTAACATCTCGGGTGTAATATTTTACAACATTCCTGACGCGTCGGCCCCTATTTCTTGGTGGGAACATTCTATACGTCTATAACGTTGTATATCCTAACCTAAGGGAACCTAACATTTCGGGTGTAATATTTTACCACATTCCTGACGCGTCGGCCCCTATTTCTCGGTGGGAATATTATATACGTCTATAACGTTACATATCCTAGCCTAAGGCAACCTAACATGTCGAATGTAATATTTTACAACATTCTGGCCTGTCGTCGCCTGCTTCTCGAAGGGGACATTAAATACGTCTATAACGTTGTATATCCTAACCTAACGCAACCTAAAATCTGGGTTGTTTTATTTTACAACATTCCTGACGCGTCGGTCCCTATTTCTCGGTGGGAATATTATATACGTCTATAACGTTATATATCCTAGCCTAAGGCATCCCAACATGTCGAATGTAATAATTTACAACATTCTGGCGTGTCGTCGCCTGCTTCTCGAAGGGGACATTATATACGTCTATAACGTTGTATATCCTAACCTAACGCAACCTTACATCTGGGATGTAATATTTTACAACATTCCTGGCATGTCGTTCCCCACGTCTCGGTGGGAACATTATATAAGTCTATAACGATATATATCCTAACCTAAAGCAACCTAACAACTCGTGTGTACTATTTTATAACATTCCTGGCGTGTCGTCGCCTGCTTCTCGATGGGGACATTATATACGTCTATAACGTTATATATCCGAGCCTAAGGCAACCTAACATATCGGATGTAATATTTTACAACATTCCTGACGCATCGGCCCTATTTCTCGGTGGGAATATTATATACGTCTATAACGTTATATATCCTAGCCTAAGGCAACCTAGCATCTCGGATGTAATATTTTACAACATTCCTGGCGTGTCGTCGCCTGCTTCTCGATGGGGACATTATATACGTCTATAACGTTGTATATCCTAACCCAAAGCAACCTAACTTCTGGGATGTAATATTTTACAACATTCCTGGCATGTCGGTCCCCACGTCTCGGTGGGAACATTATATAAGTCTATAACGATATATATCCTAACCTAAAGGAACCTAACAACTCGGATGTAATATTTTAGAACATTCCTGGCATGTCGGTCCCTACATCTCGGTGTGGACATTCTATACGTCTATAACGTTGTATATCCTAACCTAAGGGAACCTAACATTTCGGGTGTAATATTTTGCAACATTCCTGACGCGTCGGCCCCTATTTCTCGGTGGGAATATTATATGCGTCTATAACGTTATATATCCTAGCCTAAGGCAACCTAACATATCTGATGTAATATTTTACAACATTCCTGACGCGTCGGCCCCTATTTCTCGGTGGGAATATTATATACGTCTATAACGTTATATATCCTAGCCTAAGGCAACCTAACATGTCGAATGTAATATTTTATAACATTCTGGCGTGTCGTCGCCTGCTTCTCAAAGGGGACATTATATACGTCTATAACGTTGTATATCCTAACCTAAAGCAACCTAACATATCGGATGTAATATTTTTCAACATTCCTGGCGTGTCGTCGCCTGCATCTCGATGGGTACATTGTATACGTCTATAACGTTGTATATCCTAACCCAAAGCAACCTAACTTCTGGGATGTAATATTTTACAACATTCCTGGCATGTCGGTCCCCACGTCTCGGTAGGAACATTATATAAGTCTATAGCGATATATATCCTAACCTAAAGCAACCTAACAACTCGTGTGTAATATTTTACAACATTCCTGGCATGTCGGTCCCTACATCTCGGTGGGGACATTCTATACGTCTATAACGTTGTACATACTAACCTAAGGGAACCTAACATCTCGGGTCTAATATTTTACAACATTCCTGACGCGTCGGCCCCTATTTCTCGGTGGGAATATTATATACGTCTATAACGTTATATATCCTAGCCTAAGGCATCCCAACATGTCGAATGTAATAATTTACAACATTCTGGCGTGTCGTCGCCTGCTTCTCGAAGGGGACATTATATACGTCTATAACGTTGTATATCCTAACCTAACGCAACCTTACATCTGGGATGTAATATTTTACAACATTCCTGGCATGTCGTTCCCCACGTCTCGGTGGGAACATTATATAAGTCTATAACGATATATATCCTAACCTAAAGCAACCTAGCAACTCGTGTGTACTATTTTATAACATTCCTGGCGTGTCGTCGCCTGCTTCTCGATGGGTACATTATATACGTCTATAACGTTATATATCCGAGCCTAAGGCAACCAAACATTTCGGGTGTGATATTTTACAACATTCCTGACGCGTCGGCCCCTATTTCTCGGTAAGAATATTATATACGTCTATAACGTTATATATCCTAACGTAAGGCAACATAACATCTCGGATGTAATATTTTACAACATTCCTGGCGTGTCGTCGCCTGCTTCTCGATGGGGAAATTATATACGTCTATAACGTTGTATATCCTAACCCAAAGCAACCTAACTTCTCTGATGTAATATTTTGCAACATTCCTGGCATGTCAGTCCCCACGTCTCGGTGGGAACATTATATAAGTCTATAACAATATATATCCTAACCTAAAGCAAGCTAACATCTCGGATGTAATATTTTACAACATTCCTGGCTTGTCGGTCCCTACTTCTCGGTGGGTACATTATATACGTCTATAACGTTGTATATGCTAACCTAAGGGAACCTAACATCTCGGGTGTAATATTTTACAACATTCCTGACGCGTCGGCCCCTATTTCTTGGTGGGAACATTCTATACGTCTATAACGTTGTATATCCTAACCTAAGGGAACCTAACATTTCGGGTGTAATATTTTACCACATTCCTGACGCGTCGGCCCCTATTTCTCGGTGGGAATATTATATACGTCTATAACGTTACATATCCTAGCCTAAGGCAACCTAACATGTCGAATGTAATATTTTACAACATTCTGGCCTGTCGTCGCCTGCTTCTCGAAGGGGACATTAAATACGTCTATAACGTTGTATATCCTAACCTAACGCAACCTAACATCTGGGTTGTTTTATTTTACAACATTCCTGACGCGTCGGTCCCTATTTCTCGGTGGGAATATTATATACGTCTATAACGTTATATATCCTAGCCTAAGGCATCCCAACATGTCGAATGTAATAATTTACAACATTCTGGCGTGTCGTCGCCTGCTTCTCGAAGGGGACATTATATACGTCTATAACGTTGTATATCCTAACCTAACGCAACCTTACATCTGGGATGTAATATTTTACAACATTCCTGGCATGTCGTTCCCCACGTCTCGGTGGGAACATTATATAAGTCTATAACGATATATATCCTAACCTAAAGCAACCTAACAACTCGTGTGTACTATTTTATAACATTCCTGGCGTGTCGTCGCCTGCTTCTCGATGGGGACATTATATACGTCTATAACGTTATATATCCGAGCCTAAGGCAACCTAACATATCGGATGTAATATTTTACAACATTCCTGACGCATCGGCCCTATTTCTCGGTGGGAATATTATATACGTCTATAACGTTATATATCCTAGCCTAAGGCAACCTAACATCTCGGATGTAATATTTTACAACATTCCTGGCGTGTCGTCGCCTGCTTCTCGATGGGGACATTATATACGTCTATAACGTTGTATATCCTAACCCAAAGCAACCTAACTTCTGGGATGTAATATTTTACAACATTCCTGGCATGTCGGTCCCCACGTCTCGGTGGGAACATTATATAAGTCTATAACGATATATATCCTAACCTAAAGGAACCTAACAACTCGGATGTAATATTTTAGAACATTCCTGGCATGTCGGTCCCTACAACTCGGTGTGGACATTCTATACGTCTATAACGTTGTATATCCTAACCTAAGGGAACCTAACATTTCGGGTGTAATATTTTGCAACATTCCTGACGCGTCGGCCCCTATTTCTCGGTGGGAATATTATATGCGTCTATAACGTTATATATCCTAGCCTAAGGCAACCTAACATATCTGATGTAATATTTTACAACATTCCTGACGCGTCGGCCCCTATTTCTCGGTGGGAATATTATATACGTCTATAACGTTATATATCCTAGCCTAAGGCAACCTAACATGTCGAATGTAATATTTTATAACATTCTGGCGTGTCGTCGCCTGCTTCTCAAAGGGGACATTATATACGTCTATAACGTTGTATATCCTAACCTAACGCAACCTAACATCTGGGATGTAATATTTTACAACATTCCTGACGCGTCGGCCCCTACTTCTCGGTGGGAATATTATATACGTCTACAACGTTATATATCCTAACCTAAGGCGACCTAACATGTCGAATGTAATATTTTACATCATTGCTGTCGTGTCGGCCCGTAGTTCTCGGTGGTAACATTATATACGTCTATAAGGTTAGATATCCTAGCCTAAGGCAACCTAACATGTCGCATGTAATATTGTACAACATTCCTGGTGTGTCGTCACCTACTTCTGGATGGGGACATTATATACATCTATAACGTTGTACATCCTAACCTAAGGCAACCTAACATATCGGATGTAATATTTTACAACATTCCTGACGCGTCGGCCCCTATTTCTCGGTGGGAATATTATATACGTCTATAACGTTATATATCCTAGCCTAAGGCATCCCAGCATGTCGAATGTAATAACTTACAACATTCTGGCGTGTCGTCGCCTGCTTCTCGAAGGGGACATTATATACGTCTATAACGTTGTATATCCTAACCTAACGCAACCTTACATCTGGGATGAAATATTTTACAACATTCCTGGCATGTCGTTCCCCACGTCTCGGTGGGAACATTATATAAGTCAATAACGATATATATCCTAACCTAAAGCAACCTAACAACTCGGATGTAATATTTTAGAACATTCCTGGCATGTCGGTCCCTACATCTCGGTGTGGACATTCTATACGTCTATAACGTTGTATATCCTAACCTAAGGGAACCTAACATTTCGGGTGTAATATTTTGCAACATTCCTGACGCGTCGGCCCCTATTTCTCGGTGGGAATATTATATGCGTCTATAACGTTATATATCCTAGCCTAAGGCAACCTAACATATCTGATGTAATATTTTACAACATTCCTGACGCGTCGGCCCCTATTTCTCGGTGGGAATATTATATACGTCTATAACGTTATATATCCTAGCCTAAGGCAACCTAACATGTCGAATGTAATATTTTATAACATTCTGGCGTGTCGTCGCCTGCTTCTCAAAGGGGACATTATATACGTCTATAACGTTGTATATCCTAACCTAACGCAACCTAACATCTGGGATGTAATATTTTACAACATTCCTGACGCGTCGGCCCCTACTTCTCGGTGGGAATATTATATACGTCTACAACGTTATATATCCTAACCTAAGGCGACCTAACATGTCGAATGTAATATTTTACATCATTGCTGTCGTGTCGGCCCGTAGTTCTCGGTGGTAACATTATATACGTCTATAAGGTTAGATATCCTAGCCTAAGGCAACCTAACATGTCGCATGTAATATTGTACAACATTCCTGGTGTGTCGTCACCTACTTCTGGATGGGGACATTATATACATCTATAACGTTGTACATCCTAACCTAAGGCAACCTAACATATCGGATGTAATATTTTACAACATTCCTGACGCGTCGGCCCCTATTTCTCGGTGGGAACATTATATACGTCTATAACGTTACATATCCTAACGTATGGCAACATAACATCTCGGATGTTATATTTTACAACATTCCTGGCATGTTGGGCCCTACTTCTCGGTGGGAACATTGTATACGTCTATAACTATATATATCGTAGCCTAAGGCAACCTAACATGTCGAATGTAATATTTTACAACATTCCTGTCGTGTCGTCTCCTGCATCTCGATGGGGACATTATATACGTCTATAAAGTTGAATATCCTAACCTAAAGCAACCTAACATCTGGGATGTAATATTTTACAACATTCCTGGCATGTCGGTCCCTACTTCTCGGTGGGAACATTGTATACGTCTATAACGATATATATTCTAGCCTAAGGCAACCTAACATGTCGAATGTAATATTTTACAACATTCCTGTCGTGTCGTCGCCTGCTTGTCGATGGGGACATTATATACGTCTATAACGTTGTATATTCTAACCTAACGCAACCTAAAACCTGGGATGTAATATTTTACAACATTCCTGGCATGTCGGTCCCTACTTCTCGGTGAAAACAATGTATACGTCTATAACGACATATATCCTAGCCTAAGGCAACCCAAAATGTAGATTGTAATATTTTACAACATTCCTGGCGTGTCGTCGCCTACTTCTCAATGGGGACGTTATATACATCTATAACTTTGTATATCCTACCCTAAGGCAACCTAACATCTCGGATGTAATATTTTAAAACATTCCTGGCATGTCGGTCCCTACGTCTCGGTGGGAACATTATATAAGTCTATAACGATATATATCCTAACGAAGGCAACCTAACATCTCGGATGTAATATTTTACAACATTCCTGGCGCTTCGGCTGCTACTTTTCGGTGGGAACATTATATACGTCTATAACGTTATATATCCTAGCCTAAGGCAACCTAACATCTCGGATGTAATATTTCACAACATTTCTGGCGTGTCGGTCCCTACTTCTCGGTGGGAACATTCTATACGTCCATAACGTTGTATATCCTAACCTAAGGGAACCTAACATCTCGGATGTAATATTTTACAACATTCCTGGCATGTCGGTCCCTACTTCTCGGTGGGAACATTGTATACGTCTATAACGATATATATTCTAGCCTAAGGCAACCTAACATGTCGAATGTAATATTTTACAACATTCCTGTCGTGTCGTCGCCTGCTTCTCGATGAGGACATTATATACGTCTATAACGTTGTATATTCTAACCTAACGCAACCTAAAATCTGGGATGTAATATTTTACAACATTCCTGGCGTGTCGTCGCCTACTTCTGGATAGGGACATTATATACATCTATAACGTCATATATCCTAACCTAAGGGAACCTAACATCTCGGGTGTAATATTTTAGAACATTCCTGACGCGTCAGTCCCTATTTCTCGGTGGGATCATTATATACGTCTATAACGTTATATATCCTAGCCTAAGGCAACCTAACTTGTAGAATGTAATATTTTACAACATTCCTGGCGTGTCGTCGCCTACTTCTCGATGAGGACATTATATACATCTATAACGTTGTATATCCTAACCTAACGCAACCTAACATCTGGGATGTAATATTTTACAACATTCCTGTCATGTCGTCTCCTGCATCTCGATGGGGACATTATATACGTCTATAACGATATATATTCTAACCTAAGGCAACCTAACATCTCGGATGTAATATTTTACAACATTCCTGCCGCTTCGGCTGCTACTTTTCGGTGGGAACATTATATACGTCTATAACGTTACATATCCTAACGTATGGCAACATAACATCTCGGATGTTATATTTTACAACATTCCTGGCATGTTGGGCCCTACTTCTCGGTGGGAACATTGTATACGTCTATAACTATATATATCGTAGCCTAAGGCAACCTAACATGTCGAATGTAATATTTTACAACATTCCTGTCGTGTCGTCTCCTGCATCTCGATGGGGACATTATATACGTCTATAAAGTTGAATATCCTAACCTAAAGCAACCTAACATCTGGGATGTAATATTTTACAACATTCCTGGCATGTCGGTCCCTACTTCTCGATGGAAACAATGTATACGTCTATAACGACATATATCGTAGCCTAAGGCAACCCAAAATGTAGAATGTAATATTTTACAACATTCCTGGCGTGTCGTCGCCTACTTCTCGATGGGGACGTTATATACATCTATAACGTTGTATATCCTACCCTAAGGCAACCTAACATCTCGGATGTAATATTTTACAACATTCCTGGCATGTCGGTCCCTACTTCTCGGTGGGAACATTGTATACGTCTATAACGATATATATTCTAGCCTAAGGCAACCTAACATGTCGAATGTAATATTTTACAACATTCCTGTCGTGTCGTCGCCTGCTTCTCGATGAGGACATTATATACGTCTATAACGTTGTATATTCTAACCTAACGCAACCTAAAATCTGGGATGTAATATTTTACAACATTCCTGGCGTGTCGTCGCCTACTTCTCGATGGGGATATTATATACATCTATAACGTTGTATATCCTAACCTAAGGCAACCTAACATCTCGGATGTAATATTTTACAACATTCTGGCGTGTCGTCGCCTGCTTCTCGATGGGAACATTATATACGTCTATAACCTTGTATATACTAACCTAACGCAACCTAACATCTGGGATGTAATATTTTACAACATTCCTGGCATGTCGGTCCCTACGTCTCAGTGGGTACATTATATACGTCTATATCGTTATATATCCTAACCTAACGGAACCTAACATCTGGGATGTAATATTTTAAAACATTCCTTGCATGTCGGTCCCTACGTCTCGGTGGGAACATTATATACGTCTATAACGATATATATCCTAACCTAAGGCAACCTAACATCTCGGATGTAATATTTTACAACATTCCTGCCGCTTCGGCTGCTACTTTTCGGTGGGAACATTATATACGTCTATAACGTTACATATCCTAACGTATGGCAACATAACATCTCGGATGTTATATTTTACAACATTCCTGGCATGTTGGGCCCTACTTCTCGGTGGGAACATTGTATACGTCTATAACTATATATATCGTAGCCTAAGGCAACCTAACATGTCGAATGTAATATTTTACAACATTCCTGTCGTGTCGTCTCCTGCATCTCGATGGGGACATTATATACGTCTATAAAGTTGAATATCCTAACCTAAAGCAACCTAACATCTGGGATGTAATATTTTACAACATTCCTGGCATGTCGGTCCCTACTTCTCGATGGAAACAATGTATACGTCTATAACGACATATATCGTAGCCTAAGGCAACCCAAAATGTAGAATGTAATATTTTACAACATTCCTGGCGTGTCGTCGCCTACTTCTCGATGGGGACGTTATATACATCTATAACGTTGTATATCCTACCCTAAGGCAACCTAACATCTCGGATGTAATATTTTACAACATTCCTGGCATGTCGGTCCCTACTTCTCGGTGGGAACATTGTATACGTCTATAACGATATATATTCTAGCCTAAGGCAACCTAACATGTCGAATGTAATATTTTACAACATTCCTGTCGTGTCGTCGCCTGCTTCTCGATGAGGACATTATATACGTCTATAACGTTGTATATTCTAACCTAACGCAACCTAAAATCTGGGATGTAATATTTTACAACATTCCTGGCGTGTCGTCGCCTACTTCTGGATAGGGACATTATATACATCTATAACGTCATATATCCTAACCTAAGGGAACCTAACATCTCGGTTGTAATATTTTACAACATTCCTGGCGTGTCGTTGCCTACTTCTCGATGGGGACATTATATACATCTATAACGTTGTATATCCTAACCTAAGGCAACCTAACATCTCGGATGTAATATTTTACAACATTCCTGGCATGTCGGTCCCTACTTCTCGGTGGGAACATTGTATACGTCTATAACGATATATATTCTAGCCTAACGCAACCTAACATGTCGAATGTAATATTTTACAACATTCCTGTCGTGTCGTCGCCTACTTCTGGATGGGGACATTATATACATCTATAACGTTGAATATCCTAACCTAAAGCAACCTAACATCTGGGATGTAATATTTTACAACATTCCTGGCATGTCGGTCCCTACGTCTCGGTGGGAACGTTATATACGTCTATAACGATATATATCCTAACCTAAGGGAACCTTATATCTCGGATGTAATATTTTACAACATTCCTGGCATGTTGGGCCCTACTTCTCGGTGGGAACATTGTATACGTCTATAACTATATATATCCTAGCCTAAGGCAACCTAACATGTCGAATGTAATATTTTACAACATTCCTGTCGTGTCGTCTCCTGCATCTCGATGGGGACATTATATACGTCTATAAAGTTGAATATCCTAACCTAAAGCAACCTAACATCTGGGATGTAATATTTTACAACATTCCTGGCATGTCGGTCCCTACTTCTCGATGGAAACAATGTATACGTCTATAACGACATATATCGTAGCCTAAGGCAACCCAAAATGTAGAATGTAATATTTTACAACATTCCTGGCGTGTCGTCGCCTACTTCTCGATGGGGACGTTATATACATCTATAACGTTGTATATCCTACCCTAAGGCAATCTAACATCTCGGATGTAATATTTTACAACATTCCTGGCATGTCGGTCCCTACTTCTCGGTGGGAACATTGTATACGTCTATAACGATATATATTCTAGCCTAAGGCAACCTAACATGTCGAATGTAATATTTTACAACATTCCTGTCGTGTCGTCGCCTGCTTGTCGATGGGGACATTATATACGTCTATAACGTTGTATATTCTAACCTAACGCAACCTAAAACCTGGGATGTAATATTTTACAACATTCCTGGCGTGTCGTCGCCTACTTCTGGATAGGGACATTATATACATCTATAACGTCATATATCCTAACCTAAGGGAACCTAACATCTCGGGTGTAATATTTTACAACATTCCTGGCGTGTCGTCGCCTACTTCTCGATGGGGATATTATATACATCTATAACGTTGTATATCCTAACCTAAGGCAACCTAACATCTCGGATGTAATATTTTACAACATTCCTGGCGCTTCGGCTGCTACTTTTCGGTGGGAACATTATATACGTCTATAACGTTATATATCCTAGCCTAAGGCAACCTAACATCTCGGATGTAATATTTCACAACATTTCTGGCGTGTGAGCACGTACTTCTCGGTGGTAACATCATATACGTCTGTAACGTTATATATCCTGTCGCAAGGCAACATAACATCTCGGATGTAATATTTTAAAACATTCCTGGCGTGTCGTCGCCTACTTCTCGATGGGGACGTTATATACATCTATAACGTTGTATATCCTACCCTAAGGCAACCTAACATCTCGGATGTAATATTTTACAACATTCCTGGCATGTCGGTCCCTACTTCTCGGTGGGAACATTGTATACGTCTATAACGATATATATTCTAGCCTAACGTAACCTAACATGTCGAATGTAATATTTTACAACATTCCTGTCGTGTCGTCGCCTACTTCTGGATGGGGACATTATATACATCTATAACGTTATATATCCTAACCTAAGGGAATCTAACATCTCGGGTGTAATATTTAACAACATTCCTGGCGTGTCGTCGCCTACTTCTCGGTGGGAACATTGTATACGTCTATAACTATATATATCCTAGCCTAAGGCAACCTAACATGTCGAATGTAATATTTTACAACATTCCTGTCGTGTCGTCTCCTGCATCTCGATGGGGACATTATATACGTCTATAACGTTGAATATCCTAACCTAAAGCAACCTAACATCTGGGATGTAATATTTTACAACATTCCTGGCGTGTCGTCGCCTACTTCTCGATGAGGACATTACATACATCTATAACGTTGTATATCCTAACCTAACGCAACCTAACATCTGGGATGTAATATTTTACAACATTCCTGTCATGTCGTCTCCTGCATCTCGATGGGGACATTATATACGTCTATAACGATATATATTCTAACCTAAGGCAACCTAACATCTCGGATGTAATATTTTACAACATTCCTGCCGCTTCGGCTGCTACTTTTCGGTGGGAACATTATATACGTCTATAACGTTACATATCCTAACGTATGGCAACATAACATCTCGGATGTTATATTTTACAACATTCCTGGCATGTTGGGCCCTACTTCTCGGTGGGAACATTGTATACGTCTATAACTATATATATCGTAGCCTAAGGCAACCTAACATGTCGAATGTAATATTTTACAACATTCCTGTCGTGTCGTCTCCTGCATCTCGATGGGGACATTATATACGTCTATAAAGTTGAATATCCTAACCTAAAGCAACCTAACATCTGGGATGTAATATTTTACAAAATTCCTGGCATGTCGGTCCCTACTTCTCGATGGAAACAATGTATACGTCTATAACGACATATATCGTAGCCTAAGGCAACCCAAAATGTAGAATGTAATATTTTACAACATTCCTGGCGTGTCGTCGCCTACTTCTCGATGGGGACGTTATATACATCTATAACGTTGTATATCCTACCCTAAGGCAACCTAACATCTCGGTTGTAATATTTTACAACATTCCAGGCATGTCGGTCCCTACTTCTCGGTGGGGACATTATATACATCTATAACGTTATATATCCTAACCTAAGGGAATCTAACATCTCGGGTGTAATATTTTACAACATTCCTGGCGTGTCGTCGCCTACTTCTCGGTGGGAACATTGTATACGTCTATAACTATATATATCCTAGCCTAAGGCAACCTAACATGTCGAATGTAATGTTTTACAACATTCCTGTCGTGTCGTCTCCTGCATCTCGATGGGGACATTATATACGTCTATAACGTTGAATATCCTAACCTAAAGCAACCTAACATCTGGGATGTAATATTTTACAACATTCCTGTCATGTCGGTCCCTACTTCTCGGTGAAAACAATGTATACGTCTATAACGACATATATCCTAGCCTAAGGCAACCCAAAATGTAGAATGTAATATTTTACAACATTCCTGGCGTGTCGTCGCCTACTTCTCGATGGGGACGTTATATACATCTATAACGTTGTATATCCTAACCTAGGGCAACCTAACATCTCGGATGTAATATTTTACAACATTCCTGGCATGTCGGGCCCTACTTTTCGGTGGGAACATTGTATACGTCTATAACGATACATATCCTAGCCTAAGGCAACCCAACATGTCGAATGTAATATTTTACAACATTCCTGGCGTGTCTTCGCCTACTTCTCGCTGGGGACATTATATACATCTATAACGTTGTACATCCTACCCTAAGGCAACCTAACATCTCGGATGTAATATTTTACAACATTCCTGGCATGTCGGTCCCTACTTCTCGGTGGGAACATTGTATACGTCTATAACGATATATATTCTAGCCTAAGGCAACCTAACATGTCGAATGTAATATTTTACAACATTCCTGTCGTGTCGTCGCCTGCTTGTCGATGGGGACATTATATACGTCTATAACGTTGTATATTCTAACCTAACGCAACCTAAAACCTGGGATGTAATATTTTACAACATTCCTGGCGTGTCGTCGCCTACTTCTGGATAGGGACATTATATACATCTATAACGTCATATATCCTAACCTAAGGGAACCTAACATCTCGGGTGTAATATTTTACAACATTCCTGGCGTGTCGTCGCCTACTTCTCGATGGGGATATTATATACATCTATAACGTTGTATATCCTAACCTAAGGCAACCTAACATCTCGGATGTAATATTTTACAACATTCTGGCGTGTCGTCGCCTGCTTCTCGATGGGAACATTATATACGTCTATAACCTTGTATATACTAACCTAACGCAACCTAACATCTGGGATGTAATATTTTACAACATTCCTGGCATGTCGGTCCCTACGTCTCCGTGGGTACATTATATACGTCTATAACGTTGTATATCCTAACCTAACGGAACCTAACATCTGGGATGTAATATTTTAAAACATTCCTGGCATGTCGGTCCCTACGTCTCGGTGGGAACATTATATACGTCTATAACGTTGTATATCCTAACCTAAGGGAACCTAACATCTCGGGTGTAATATTTTAGAACATTCCTGACGCGTCGGTCCCTATTTCTTGGTGGGAACATTATATACGTCTATAACGTTATATATCCTAGCCTACGGCAACCTAACTTGTCGAATGTAATATTTTACAACATTCCTGGCGTGTCGTCGCCTACTTCTCGGTGGGAACATTGTATACGTCTATAACGATATATATTCTAGCCTAACGCAACCTAACATGTCGAATGTAATATTTTACAACATTCCTGTCGTGTCGTCGCCTACTTCTGGATGGGGACATTATATACATCTATAACGTTATATATCCTAACCTAAGGGAATCTAACATCTCGGGTGTAATATTTTACAACATTCCTGTCGTGTCGTCTCCTGCATCTCGATGGGGACATTATATACGTCTATAACGTTGAATATCCTAACCTAAAGCAACCTAACATGTCGAATGTAATATTTTACAACATTCCTGTCGTGTCGTCGCCTGCTTCTCGATGGGGACATTATATACGACTATAACGTTGTGTATTCTAACCTAACGCAACCTAAAATCTGGGATGTAATATTTTACAACATTCCTGGCGTGTCGTCGCCTACTTCTGGATAGGGACATTATATACATCTATAACGTCATATATCCTAACCTAAGGGAACCTAACATCTCGGGTGTAATGTTTTACAACATTCCTGGCGTGTCGTTGCCTACTTCTCGATGGGGACATTATATACATCTATAACGTTGTATATCCTAACCTAGGGCAACCTAACATCTCGGATGTAATATTTTACAACATTCCTGGCATGTCGGGCCCTACTTTTCGGTGGGAACATTGTATACGTCTATAACGATACATATCCTAGCCTAAGGCAACCCAACATGTCGAATGTAATATTTTACAACATTCCTGGCGTGTCTTCGCCTACTTCTCGCTGGGGACATTATATACATCTATAACGTTGTACATCCTACCCTAAGGCAACCTAACATCTCGGATGTAATATTTTACAACATTCCTGGCATGTCGGTCCCTACTTCTCGGTGGGAACATTGTATACGTCTATAACGATATATATTCTAGCCTAAGGCAACCTAACATGTCGAATGTAATATTTTACAACATTCCTGTCGTGTCGTCGCCTGCTTCTCGATGGGGACATTATATACGACTATAACGTTGTATATTCTAACCTAACGCAACCTAAAATCTGGGATGTAATATTTTACAACATTCCTGGCGTGTCGTCGCCTACTTCTGGATAGGGACATTATATACATCTATAACGTCATATATCCTAACCTAAGGGAACCTAACATCTCGGGTGTAATATTTTACAACATTCCTGGCGTGTCGTTGCCTACTTCTCGATGGGGACATTATATACATCTATAACGTTGTATATCCTAACCTAGGGCAACCTAACATCTCGGATGTAATATTTTACAACATTCCTGGCATGTCGGGCCCTACTTCTCGGTGGGAACATTGTATACGTCTATAACGATACATATCCTAGCCTAAGGCAACCCAACATGTCGAATGTAATATTTTACAACATTCCTGGCGTGTCGTCGCCTACTTCTCGCTGGGGACATTATATACATCTATAACGTTGTACATCCTACCCTAAGGCAACCTAACACCTCGGATGTAATATTTTACAACATTCCTGGCGTGTCGTCGCCTGCTTCTCGGTGGGAACATTGTATACGTCTGTAACTATATATATCCTAGCCTAAGGCAACCTAACATGTCGAATGTAATATTTTACAACATTCCTGTCGTGTCGTCTCCTGCATCTCGATGGGGACATTCTATACGTCCATAACGTTGTATATCCTAACCTAAGGGAACCTAACATCTCGGGTGTAATATTTTAGAACATTCCTGACGCGTCAGTCCCTATTTCTCGGTGGGATCATTATATACGTCTATAACGTTATATATCCTAGCCTAAGGCAACCTAACTTGTAGAATGTAATATTTTACAACATTCCTGGCATGTCGGGCCCTACTTCTCGGTGGGAACATTGTATACGTCTATAACGATACATATCCTAGCCTAAGGCAACCCAACATGTCGAATGTAATATTTTACAACATTCCTGGCGTGTCGTCGCCTACTTCTCGATGGGGACATTATATACGTCTATAACGATATATATTCTAACCTAAGGCAACCTAACATCTGGGATGTAATATTTTACAACATTCCTGGCGTGTCGTTGCCTACTTCTCGATGGGGACATTATATACATCTATAACGTTGTATATCCTAACCTAAGGGAATCTAACATCTCGGGTGTAATATTTTCCAACATTCCTGGCGTGTCGTCGCCTACTTCTCGGTGGGAACATTGTATACGTCTATAACTATATATATCCTAGCCTAAGGCAACCCAACATGTCGAATGTAATATTTTACAACATTCCTGGCGTGTCGTCGCCTACTTCTCGCTGGGAACATTATATACATCTATAACGTTGTACATCCTACCCTAAGGCAACCTAACACCTCGGATGTAATATTTTACAACATTCCTGGCGTGTCGTCGCCTGCTTCTCGGTGGGAACATTGTATACGTCTATAACTATATATATCCTAGCCTAAGGCAACCTAACATGTCGGATGTAATATTTTACAACATTCCTGTCGTGTCGTCTCCTGCATCTCGATGGGGACATTATATACGTCTATAAAGTTGAATATCCTAACCTAAAGCAACCTAACATCTGGGATGTAATATTTTACAACATTCCTGGCATGTCGGTCCCTACTTCTCGATGGAAACAATGTATACGTCTATAACGACATATATCGTAGCCTAAGGCAACCCAAAATGTAGAATGTAATATTTTACAACATTCCTGGCGTGTCGTCGCCTACTTCTCGATGGGGACGTTATATACATCTATAACGTTGTATATCCTACCCTAAGGCAACCTAACATCTCGGATGTAATATTTTACAACATTCCTGGCATGTCGGTCCCTACTTCTCGGTGGGAACATTGTATACGTCTATAACGATATATATTCTAGCCTAAGGCAACCTAACATGTCGAATGTAATATTTTACAACATTCCTGTCGTGTCGTCGCCTGCTTGTCGATGGGGACATTATATACGTCTATAACGTTGTATATTCTAACCTAACGCAACCTAAAACCTGGGATGTAATATTTTACAACATTCCTGGCGTGTCGTCGCCTACTTCTGGATAGGGACATTATATACATCTATAACGTCATATATCCTAACCTAAGGGAACCTAACATCTCGGGTGTAATATTTTACAACATTCCTGGCGTGTCGTCGCCTACTTCTCGATGGGGATATTATATACATCTATAACGTTGTATATCCTAACCTAAGGCAACCTAACATCTCGGATGTAATATTTTACAACATTCTGGCGTGTCGTCGCCTGCTTCTCGATGGGAACATTATATACGTCTATAACCTTGTATATACTAACCTAACGCAACCTAACATCTGGGATGTAATATTTTACAACATTCCTGGCATGTCGGTCCCTACGTCTCCGTGGGTACATTATATACGTCTATAACGTTGTATATCCTAACCTAACGGAACCTAACATCTGGGATGTAATATTTTAAAACATTCCTGGCATGTCGGTCCCTACGTCTCGGTGGGAACATTATATACGTCTATAACGATATATATCCTAACCTAAGGCAACCTAACATCTCGGATGTAATATTTTACAACATTCCTGGCATGTCGGTCCCTACTTCTCGGTGGGAACATTGTATACGTCTATAACGATATATATTCTAGCCTAACGCAACCTAACATGTCGAATGTAATATTTTACAACATTCCTGTCGTGTCGTCGCCTACTTCTGGATGGGGACATTATATACATCTATAACGTTATATATCCTAACCTAAGGGAATCTAACATCTCGGGTGTAATATTTTACAACATTCCTGTCGTGTCGTCTCCTGCATCTCGATGGGGACATTATATACGTCTATAACGTTGAATATCCTAACCTAAAGCAACCTAACATGTCGAATGTAATATTTTACAACATTCCTGTCGTGTCGTCGCCTGCTTCTCGATGGGGACATTATATACGACTATAACGTTGTGTATTCTAACCTAACGCAACCTAAAATCTGGGATGTAATATTTTACAACATTCCTGGCGTGTCGTCGCCTACTTCTGGATAGGGACATTATATACATCTATAACGTCATATATCCTAACCTAAGGGAACCTAACATCTCGGGTGTAATATTTTACAACATTCCTGGCGTGTCGTTGCCTACTTCTCGATGGGGACATTATATACATCTATAACGTTGTATATCCTAACCTAGGGCAACCTAACATCTCGGATGTAATATTTTACAACATTCCTGGCATGTCGGGCCCTACTTCTCGGTGGGAACATTGTATACGTCTATAACGATACATATCCTAGCCTAAGGCAACCCAACATGTCGAATGTAATATTTTACAACATTCCTGGCGTGTCGTCGCCTACTTCTCGATGGGGACATTATATACGTCTATAACGATATATATTCTAACCTAAGGCAACCTAACATCTGGGATGTAATATTTTACAACATTCCTGGCGTGTCGTTGCCTACTTCTCGATGGGGACATTATATACATCTATAACGTTGTATATCCTAACCTAAGGGAATCTAACATCTCGGGTGTAATATTTTACAACATTCCTGGCGTGTCGTCGCCTACTTCTCGGTGGGAACATTGTATACGTCTATAACTATATATATCCTAGCCTAAGGCAACCTAACATGTCGAATGTAATATTTTACAACATTCCTGTCGTGTCGTCTCCTGCATCTCGATGGGGACATTATATACGTCTATAACGTTGAATATCCTAACGTAAAGCAACCTAACATCTGGGATGTAATATTTTACAACATTCCTGGCATGTCGGTCCCTACTTCTCGGTGAAAACAATGTATACGTCTATAACGACATATATCCTAGCCTAAGGCAACCCAAAATGTAGAATGTAATATTTTACAACATTCCTGGCGTGTCGTCGCCTACTTCTCGATGGGGACGTTATATACATCTATAACGTTGTATATCCTACCCTAAGGCAACCTAACATCTCGGATGTAATATTTTACAACATTCCTGGCAAGTCGGTCCCTACTTCTCGGTGGGAACATTGTATACGTCTATAACGATACATATCCTAACCTAAAGCAACCTAACATCTGGGATGTAATATTTTCAACATTCCTGGCATGTCGGTCCCTACGTCCCGGTGGGAACGTTATATACGTCTATAACGATATATATCCTAACCTAAGGGAACCTTACATCTCGGATGTAATATTTTACAACATTCCTGGCATGTTGGGCCCTACTTCTCGGTGGGAACATTGTATACGTCTATAACTATATATATCCTAGCCTAAGGCAACCTAACATGTCGAATGTAATATTTTACAACATTCCTGTCGTGTCGTCTCCTGCATCTCGATGGGGACATTATATACGTCTATAAAGTTGAATATCCTAACCTAAAGCAACCTAACATCTGGGATGTAATATTTTACAACATTCCTGGCGTGTCGTTGCCTACTTCTCGATGGGGACATTATATACATCTATAACGTTGTATATCCTAACCTAGGGCAACCTAACATCTCGGATGTAATATTTTACAACATTCCTGGCATGTCGGGCCCTACTTCTCGGTGGGAACATTGTATACGTCTATAACGATACATATCCTAGCCTAAGGCAACCCAACATGTCGAATGTAATATTTTACAACATTCCTGGCGTGTCGTCGCCTACTTCTCGCTGGGAACATTATATACATCTATAACGTTGTACATCCTACCCTAAGGCAACCTAACACCTCGGATGTAATATTTTACAACATTCCTGGCGTGTCGTCGCCTGCTTCTCGGTGGGAACATTGTATACGTCTATAACTATATATATCCTAGCCTAAGGCAACCTAACATGTCGGATGTAATATTTTACAACATTCCTGTCGTGTCGTCTCCTGCATCTCGATGGGGACATTATATACGTCTATAAAGTTGAATATCCTAACCTAAAGCAACCTAACATCTGGGATGTAATATTTTACAACATTCCTGGCATGTCGGTCCCTACTTCTCGATGGAAACAATGTATACGTCTATAACGACATATATCGTAGCCTAAGGCAACCCAAAATGTAGAATGTAATATTTTACAACATTCCTGGCGTGTCGTCGCCTACTTCTGGATAGGGACATTATATACATCTATAACGTCATATATCCTAACCTAAGGGAACCTAACATCTCGGGTGTAATATTTTACAACATTCCTGGCGTGTCGTCGCCTACTTCTCGATGGGGATATTATATACATCTATAACGTTGTATATCCTAACCTAAGGCAACCTAACATCTCGGATGTAATATTTTACAACATTCTGGCGTGTCGTCGCCTGCTTCTCGATGGGAACATTCTATACGTCCATAACGTTGTATATCCTAACCTAAGGGAACCTAACATCTCGGGTGTAATATTTTAGAACATTCCTGACGCGTCAGTCCCTATTTCTCGGTGGGATCATTATATACGTCTATAACGTTATATATCCTAGCCTAAGGCAACCTAACACCTCGGATGTAATATTTTACAACATTCCTGGCATGTCGGTCCCTACTTCTCGGTGGGAACATTCTATACGTCCATAACGTTGTATATCCTAACCTAAGGGAACCTAACATCTCGGGTGTAATATTTTAGAACATTCCTGACGCGTCAGTCCCTATTTCTCGGTGGGATCATTATATACGTCTATAACGTTATATATCCTAGCCTAAGGCAACCTAACTTGTAGAATGTAATATTTTACAACATTCCTGGCGTGTCGGCCCCTACTTCTCGATGAGGACATTACATACATCTATAACGTTGTATATCCTAACCTAACGCAACCTAACACCTGGGATGTAATATTTTACAACATTCCTGTCATGTCGTCTCCTGCATCTCGATGGGGACATTATATACGTCTATAACGTTGAATATCCTAACGTAAAGCAACCTAACATCTGGGATGTAATATTTTACAACATTCCTGGCATGTCGGTCCCTACTTCTCGGTGAAAACAATGTATACGTCTATAACGACATATATCCTAGCCTAAGACAACCCAAAATGTAGAATGTAATATTTTACAACATTCCTGGCGTGTCGTCGCCTACTTCTCGATGGGGACGTTATATACATCTATAACGTTGTATATCCTACCCTAAGGCAACCTAACATCTCGGATGTAATATTTTACAACATTCCTGGCAAGTCGGTCCCTACTTCTCGGTGGGAACATTGTATACGTCTATAACGATACATATCCTAACCTAAAGCAACCTAACATCTGGGATGTAATATTTTCAACATTCCTGGCATGTCGGTCCCTACGTCTCGGTGGGAACGTTATATACGTCTATAACGATATATATCCTAACCTAAGGGAACCTTACATCTCGGATGTCATATTTTACAACATTCCTGGCATGTTGGGCCCTACTTCTCGGTGGGAACATTGTATACGTCTATAACTATATATATCGTAGCCTAAGGCAACCTAACATGTCGAATGTAATATTTTACAACATTCCTGTCGTGTCGTCTCCTGCATCTCGATGGGGACATTATATACGTCTATAAAGTTGAATATCCTAACCTAAAGCAACCTAACATCTGGGATGTAATATTTTACAACATTCCTGGCTTGTCGGTCCCTACTTCTCGGTGAAAACAATGTATACGTCTATAACGACATATATCCTAGCCTAAGGCAACCCAAAATGTAGAATGTAATATTTTACAACATTCCTGGCGTGTCGTCGCCTACTTCTCGATGGGGACGTTATATACATCTATAACGTTGTATATCCTACCCTAAGGCAACCTAACATCTCGGATGTAATATTTTACAACATTCCTGGCATGTCGGTCCCTACTTCTCGGTGGGAACATTGTATACGTCTATAACGATATATATTCTAGCCTAAGGCAACCTAACATGTCGAATGTAATATTTTACAACATTCCTGTCGTGTCGTCGCCTGCTTGTCGATGGGGACATTATATACGTCTATAACGTTGTATATTCTAACCTAACGCAACCTAAAACCTGGGATGTAATATTTTACAACATTCCTGGCGTGTCGTCGCCTACTTCTCGATGGGGATATTATATACATCTATAACGTTGTATATCCTAACCTAAGGCAACCTAACATCTCGGATGTAATATTTTACAGCATTCCTGGCATGTCGGTCCCTACTTCTCGGTGGGAACATTGTATACGTCTATAACGATATATATTCTAGCCTAACGCAACCTAACATGTCGAATGTAATATTTTACAACATTCCTGTCGTGTCGTCGCCTACTTCTGGATGGGGACATTATATACATCTATAACGTTATGTATCCTAACCTAAGGGAATCTAACATCTCGGGTGTAATATTTTACAACATTCCTGGCGTGTCGTCGCCTACTTCTCGGTGGGAACATTGTATACGTCTATAACTATATATATCCTAGCCTAAGGCAACCTAACATGTCGAATGTAATATTTTACAACATTCCTGTCGTGTCGTCTCCTGCATCTCGATGGGGACATTATATACGTCTATAACGTTGAATATCCTAACCTAAAGCAACCTAACATCTGGGATGTAATATTTTACAACATTCCTGGCATGTCGGTCCCTACTTCTCGGTGAAAACAATGTATACGTCTATAACGACATATATCCTAGCCTAAGGCAACCCAAAATGTAGAATGTAATATTTTACAACATTCCTGGCGTGTCGTCGCCTACTTCTCAATGGGGACGTTATATACATCTATAACTTTGTATATCCTACCCTAAGGCAACCTAACATCTCGGATGTAATATTTTAAAACATTCCTGGCATGTCGGTCCCTACGTCTCGGTGGGAACATTATATACGTCTATAACGATATATATCCTAACGAAGGCAACCTAACATCTCGGATGTAGTATTTTACAACATTCCTGGCGCTTCGGCTGCTACTTTTCGGTGGGAACATTATATACGTCTATAACGTTATATATCCTAGCCTAAGGCAACCTAACATCTCGGATGTAATATTTCACAACATTTCTGGCGTGTCGGTCCCTACTTCTCGGTGGGAACATTCTATACGTCCATAACGTTGTATATCCTAACCTAAGGGAACCTAACATCTCGGGTGTAATATTTTAGAACATTCCTGACGCGTCAGTCCCTATTTCTCGGTGGGATCATTATATACGTCTATAACGTTATATATCCTAGCCTAAGGCAACCTAACTTGTAGAATGTAATATTTTACAACATTCCTGGCGTGTCGTCGCCTACTTCTCGATGAGGACATTATATACATCTATAACGTTGTATATCCTAACCTAACGCAACCTAACATCTGGGATGTAATATTTTACAACATTCCTGTCATGTCGTCTCCTGCATCTCGATGGGGACATTATATACGTCTATAATGATATATATTCTAACCTAAGGCAACCTAACATCTCGGATGTAATATTTTACAACATTCCTGCCGCTTCGGCTGCTACTTTTCGGTGGGAACATTATATACGTCTATAACGTTACATATCCTAACGTATGGCAACATAACATCTCGGATGTTATATTTTACAACATTCCTGGCATGTTGGGCCCTACTTCTCGGTGGGAACATTGTATACGTCTATAACTATATATATCGTAGCCTAAGGCAACCTAACATGTCGAATGTAATATTTTACAACATTCCTGTCGTGTCGTCTCCTGCATCTCGATGGGGACATTATATACGTCTATAAAGTTGAATATCCTAACCTAAAGCAACCTAACATCTGGGATGTAATATTTTACAACATTCCTGGCATGTCGGTCCCTACTTCTCGATGGAAACAATGTATACGTCTATAACGACATATATCGTAGCCTAAGGCAACCCAAAATGTAGAATGTAATATTTTACAACATTCCTGGCGTGTCGTCGCCTACTTCTCGATGGGGACGTTACATACATCTATAACGTTGTATATCCTACCCTAAGGCAACCTAACATCTCGGATGTAATATTTTACAACATTCCTGGCATGTCGGTCCCTACTTCTCGGTGGGAACATTGTATACGTCTATAACGATATATATTCTAGCCTAAGGCAACCTAACATGTCGAATGTAATATTTTACAACATTCCTGTCGTGTCGTCGCCTGCTTCTCGATGAGGACATTATATACGTCTATAACGTTGTATATTCTAACCTAACGCAACCTAAAATCTGGGATGTAATATTTTACAACATTCCTGGCGTGTCGTCGCCTACTTCTGGATAGGGACATTATATACATCTATAACGTCATATATCCTAACCTAAGGGAACCTAACATCTCGGTTGTAATATTTTACAACATTCCTGGCGTGTCGTTGCCTACTTCTCGATGGGGACATTATATACATCTATAACGTTGTATATCCTAACCTAAGGCAACCTAACATCTCGGATGTAATATTTTACAACATTCCTGGCATGTCGGTCCCTACTTCTCGGTGGGAACATTGTATACGTCTATAACGATATATATTCTAGCCTAACGCAACCTAACATGTCGAATGTAATATTTTACAACATTCCTGTCGTGTCGTCGCCTACTTCTGGATGGGGACATTATATACATCTATAACGTTGAATATCCTAACCTAAAGCAACCTAACATCTGGGATGTAATATTTTACAACATTCCTGGCATGTCGGTCCCTACGTCTCGGTGGGAACGTTATATACGTCTATAACGATATATATCCTAACCTAAGGGAACCTTATATCTCGGATGTAATATTTTACAACATTCCTGGCATGTTGGGCCCTACTTCTCGGTGGGAACATTGTATACGTCTATAACTATATATATCCTAGCCTAAGGCAACCTAACATGTCGAATGTAATATTTTACAACATTCCTGTCGTGTCGTCTCCTGCATCTCGATGGGGACATTATATACGTCTATAAAGTTGAATATCCTAACCTAAAGCAACCTAACATCTGGGATGTAATATTTTACAACATTCCTGGCATGTCGGTCCCTACTTCTCGATGGAAACAATGTATACGTCTATAACGACATATATCGTAGCCTAAGGCAACCCAAAATGTAGAATGTAATATTTTACAACATTCCTGGCGTGTCGTCGCCTACTTCTCGATGGGGACGTTATATACATCTATAACGTTGTATATCCTACCCTAAGGCAATCTAACATCTCGGATGTAATATTTTACAACATTCCTGGCATGTCGGTCCCTACTTCTCGGTGGGAACATTGTATACGTCTATAACGATATATATTCTAGCCTAAGGCAACCTAACATGTCGAATGTAATATTTTACAACATTCCTGTCGTGTCGTCGCCTGCTTGTCGATGGGGACATTATATACGTCTATAACGTTGTATATTCTAACCTAACGCAACCTAAAACCTGGGATGTAATATTTTACAACATTCCTGGCGTGTCGTCGCCTACTTCTGGATAGGGACATTATATACATCTATAACGTCATATATCCTAACCTAAGGGAACCTAACATCTCGGGTGTAATATTTTACAACATTCCTGGCGTGTCGTCGCCTACTTCTCGATGGGGATATTATATACATCTATAACGTTGTATATCCTAACCTAAGGCAACCTAACATCTCGGATGTAATATTTTACAACATTCTGGCGTGTCGTCGCCTGCTTCTCGATGGGAACATTATATACGTCTATAACCTTGTATATACTAACCTAACGCAACCTAACATCTGGGATGTAATATTTTACAACATTCCTGGCATGTCGGTCCCTACGTCTCCGTGGGTACATTATATACGTCTATAACGTTGTATATCCTAACCTAACGGAACCTAACATCTGGGATGTAATATTTTAAAACATTCCTGGCATGTCGGTCCCTACGTCTCGGTGGGAACATTATATACGTCTATAACGATATATATCCTAACCTAAGGCAACCTAACATCTCGGATGTAATATTTTACAACATTCCTGGCGCTTCGGCTGCTACTTTTCGGTGGGAACATTATATACGTCTATAACGTTATATATCCTAGCCTAAGGCAACCTAACATCTCGGATGTAATATTTCACAACATTTCTGGCGTGTGAGCACGTACTTCTCGGTGGTAACATCATATACGTCTGTAACGTTATATATCCTGTCGCAAGGCAACATAACATCTCGGATGTAATATTTTAAAACATTCCTGGCGTGTCGTCGCCTACTTCTCGATGGGGACGTTATATACATCTATAACGTTGTATATCCTACCCTAAGGCAACCTAACATCTCGGATGTAATATTTTACAACATTCCTGGCATGTCGGTCCCTACTTCTCGGTGGGAACATTGTATACGTCTATAACGATATATATTCTAGCCTAACGTAACCTAACATGTCGAATGTAATATTTTACAACATTCCTGTCGTGTCGTCGCCTACTTCTGGATGGGGACATTATATACATCTATAACGTTATATATCCTAACCTAAGGGAATCTAACATCTCGGGTGTAATATTTAACAACATTCCTGGCGTGTCGTCGCCTACTTCTCGGTGGGAACATTGTATACGTCTATAACTATATATATCCTAGCCTAAGGCAACCTAACATGTCGAATGTAATATTTTACAACATTCCTGTCGTGTCGTCTCCTGCATCTCGATGGGGACATTATATACGTCTATAACGTTGAATATCCTAACCTAAAGCAACCTAACATCTGGGATGTAATATTTTACAACATTCCTGGCGTGTCGTCGCCTACTTCTCGATGAGGACATTACATACATCTATAACGTTGTATATCCTAACCTAACGCAACCTAACATCTGGGATGTAATATTTTACAACATTCCTGTCATGTCGTCTCCTGCATCTCGATGGGGACATTATATACGTCTATAACGATATATATTCTAACCTAAGGCAACCTAACATCTCGGATGTAATATTTTACAACATTCCTGCCGCTTCGGCTGCTACTTTTCGGTGGGAACATTATATACGTCTATAACGTTACATATCCTAACGTATGGCAACATAACATCTCGGATGTTATATTTTACAACATTCCTGGCATGTTGGGCCCTACTTCTCGGTGGGAACATTGTATACGTCTATAACTATATATATCGTAGCCTAAGGCAACCTAACATGTCGAATGTAATATTTTACAACATTCCTGTCGTGTCGTCTCCTGCATCTCGATGGGGACATTATATACGTCTATAAAGTTGAATATCCTAACCTAAAGCAACCTAACATCTGGGATGTAATATTTTACAAAATTCCTTGCATGTCGGTCCCTACTTCTCGATGGAAACAATGTATACGTCTATAACGACATATATCGTAGCCTAAGGCAACCCAAAATGTAGAATGTAATATTTTACAACATTCCTGGCGTGTCGTCGCCTACTTCTCGATGGGGACGTTATATACATCTATAACGTTGTATATCCTACCCTAAGGCAACCTAACATCTCGGTTGTAATATTTTACAACATTCCAGGCATGTCGGTCCCTACTTCTCGGTGGGGACATTATATACATCTATAACGTTATATATCCTAACCTAAGGGAATCTAACATCTCGGGTGTAATATTTTACAACATTCCTGGCGTGTCGTCGCCTACTTCTCGGTGGGAACATTGTATACGTCTATAACTATATATATCCTAGCCTAAGGCAACCTAACATGTCGAATGTAATATTTTACAACATTCCTGTCGTGTCGTCTCCTGCATCTCGATGGGGACATTATATACGTCTATAACGTTGAATATCCTAACCTAAAGCAACCTAACATCTGGGATGTAATATTTTACAACATTCCTGGCATGTCGGTCCCTACTTCTCGGTGAAAACAATGTATACGTCTATAACGACATATATCCTAGCCTAAGGCAACCCAAAATGTACAATGTAATATTTTACAACATTCCTGGCGTGTCGTCGCCTACTTCTCGATGGGGACGTTATATACATCTATAACGTTGTATATCCTACCCTAAGGCAACCTAACATCTCGGATGTAATATTTTACAACATTCCTGGCATGTCGGTCCCTACTTCTCGGTGGGAACATTGTATACGTCTATAACGATATATATTCTAGCCTAAGGCAACCTAACATGTCGAATGTAATATTTTACAACATTCCTGGCGTGTCGTCGCCTACTTCTCGATGGGGATATTATATACATCTATAACGTTGTATATCCTAACCTAAGGCAACCTAACATCTCGGATGTAATATTTTACAACATTCTGGCGTGTCGTCGCCTGCTTCTCGATGGGAACATTATATACGTCTATAACCTTGTATATACTAACCTAACGCAACCTAACATCTGGGATGTAATATTTTACAACATTCCTGGCATGTCGGTCCCTACGTCTCCGTGGGTACATTATATACGTCTATAACGTTGTATATCCTAACCTAACGGAACCTAACATCTGGGATGTAATATTTTAAAACATTCCTGGCATGTCGGTCCCTACGTCTCGGTGGGAACATTATATACGTCTATAACGATATATATCCTAACCTAAGGCAACCTAACATCTCGGATGTAATATTTTACAACATTCCTGGCATGTCGGTCCCTACTTCTCGGTGGGAACATTGTATACGTCTATAACGATATATATTCTAGCCTAACGCAACCTAACATGTCGAATGTAATATTTTACAACATTCCTGTCGTGTCGTCGCCTACTTCTGGATGGGGACAT
Organism: Xylocopa violacea; assembly: GCA_963969225.1. NCBI lineage: Eukaryota > Metazoa > Arthropoda > Insecta > Hymenoptera > Apidae > Xylocopa > Xylocopa violacea. Next base: position 1,642,560 of record CAXAJV010000789.1, read on the forward strand.
TATATACATCTATAACGTTATATATCCTAACCTAAGGGAATCTAACATCTCGGGTGTAATATTTTACAACATTCCTGTCGTGTCGTCTCCTGCATCTCGATGGGGACATTATATACGTCTATAACGTTGAATATCCTAACCTAAAGCAACCTAACATGTCGAATGTAATATTTTACAACATTCCTGTCGTGTCGTCGCCTGCTTCTCGATGGGGACATTATATACGACTATAACGTTGTGTATTCTAACCTAACGCAACCTAAAATCTGGGATGTAATATTTTACAACATTCCTGGCGTGTCGTCGCCTACTTCTGGATAGGGACATTATATACATCTATAACGTTGTATATCCTAACCTAGGGCAACCTAACATCTCGGATGTAATATTTTACAACATTCCTGGCATGTCGGGCCCTACTTCTCGGTGGGAACATTGTATACGTCTATAACGATACATATCCTAGCCTAAGGCAACCCAACATGTCGAATGTAATATTTTACAACATTCCTGGCGTGTCTTCGCCTACTTCTCGCTGGGGACATTATATACATCTATAACGTTGTACATCCTACCCTAAGGCAACCTAACATCTCGGATGTAATATTTTACAACATTCCTGGCATGTCGGTCCCTACTTCTCGGTGGGAACATTGTATACGTCTATAACGATATATATTCTAGCCCAAGGAAACCTAACATGTCGAATGTAATATTTTACAACATTCCTGTCGTGTCGTCGCCTGCTTCTCGATGGGGACATTATATACGACTATAACGTTGTATATTCTAACCTAACGCAACCTAAAATCTGGGATGTAATATTTTACAACATTCCTGGCGTGTCGTCGCCTACTTCTGGATAGGGACATTATATACATCTATAACGTCATATATCCTAACCTAAGGGAACCTAACATCTCGGGTGTAATATTTTACAACATTCCTGGCGTGTCGTTGCCTACTTCTCGATGGGGACATTATATACATCTATAACGTTGTATATCCTAACCTAGGGCAACCTAACATCTCGGATGTAATATTTTACAACATTCCTGGCATGTCGGGCCCTACTTCTCGGTGGGAACATTGTATACGTCTATAACGATACATATCCTAGCCTAAGGCAACCCAACATGTCGAATGTAATATTTTACAACATTCCTGGCGTGTCGTCGCCTACTTCTCGCTGGGGACATTATATACATCTATAACGTTGTACATCCTACCCTAAGGCAACCTAACACCTCGGATGTAATATTTTACAACATTCCTGGCGTGTCGTCGCCTGCTTCTCGGTGGGAACATTGTATACGTCTGTAACTATATATATCCTAGCCTAAGGCAACCTAACATGTCGAATGTAATATTTTACAACATTCCTGTCGTGTCGTCTCCTGCATCTCGATGGGGACATTCTATACGTCCATAACGTTGTATATCCTAACCTAAGGGAACCTAACATCTCGGGTGTAATATTTTAGAACATTCCTGACGCGTCAGTCCCTATTTCTCGGTGGGATCATTATATACGTCTATAACGATACATATCCTAGCCTAAGGCAACCCAACATGTCGAATGTAATATTTTACAACATTCCTGGCGTGTCGTCGCCTACTTCTCGATGGGGACATTATATACGTCTATAACGATATATATTCTAACCTAAGGCAACCTAACATCTGGGATGTAATATTTTACAACATTCCTGGCGTGTCGTTGCCTACTTCTCGATGGGGACATTATATACATCTATAACGTTGTATATCCTAACCTAAGGGAATCTAACATCTCGGGTGTAATATTTTACAACATTCCTGGCGTGTCGTCGCCTACTTCTCGGTGGGAACATTGTATACGTCTATAACTATATATATCCTAGCCTAAGGCAACCTAACATGTCGAATGTAATATTTTACAACATTCCTGTCGTGTCGTCTCCTGCATCTCGATGGGGACATTATATACGTCTATAACGTTGAATATCCTAACGTAAAGCAACCTAACATCTGGGATGTAATATTTTACAACATTCCTGGCATGTCGGTCCCTACTTCTCGGTGAAAACAATGTATACGTCTATAACGACATATATCCTAGCCTAAGGCAACCCAAAATGTAGAATGTAATATTTTACAACATTCCTGGCGTGTCGTCGCCTACTTCTCGATGGGGACGTTATATACATCTATAACGTTGTATATCCTACCCTAAGGCAACCTAACATCTCGGATGTAATATTTTACAACATTCCTGGCAAGTCGGTCCCTACTTCTCGGTGGGAACATTGTATACGTCTATAACGATACATATCCTAACCTAAAGCAACCTAACATCTGGGATGTAATATTTTCAACATTCCTGGCATGTCGGTCCCTACGTCCCGGTGGGAACGTTATATACGTCTATAACGATATATATCCTAACCTAAGGGAACCTTACATCTCGGATGTAATATTTTACAACATTCCTGGCATGTTGGGCCCTACTTCTCGGTGGGAACATTGTATACGTCTATAACTATATATATCCTAGCCTAAGGCAACCTAACATGTCGAATGTAATATTTTACAACATTCCTGTCGTGTCGTCTCCTGCATCTCGATGGGGACATTATATACGTCTATAAAGTTGAATATCCTAACCTAAAGCAACCTAACATCTGGGATGTAATATTTTACAACATTCCTGGCGTGTCGTTGCCTACTTCTCGATGGGGACATTATATACATCTATAACGTTGTATATCCTAACCTAGGGCAACCTAACATCTCGGATGTAATATTTTACAACATTCCTGGCATGTCGGGCCCTACTTCTCGGTGGGAACATTGTATACGTCTATAACGATACATATCCTAGCCTAAGGCAACCCAACATGTCGAATGTAATATTTTACAACATTCCTGGCGTGTCGTCGCCTACTTCTCGCTGGGAACATTATATACATCTATAACGTTGTACATCCTACCCTAAGGCAACCTAACACCTCGGATGTAATATTTTACAACATTCCTGGCGTGTCGTCGCCTGCTTCTCGGTGGGAACATTGTATACGTCTATAACTATATATATCCTAGCCTAAGGCAACCTAACATGTCGGATGTAATATTTTACAACATTCCTGTCGTGTCGTCTCCTGCATCTCGATGGGGACATTATATACGTCTATAAAGTTGAATATCCTAACCTAAAGCAACCTAACATCTGGGATGTAATATTTTACAACATTCCTGGCATGTCGGTCCCTACTTCTCGATGGAAACAATGTATACGTCTATAACGACATATATCGTAGCCTAAGGCAACCCAAAATGTAGAATGTAATATTTTACAACATTCCTGGCGTGTCGTCGCCTACTTCTCGATGGGGACGTTATATACATCTATAACGTTGTATATCCTACCCTAAGGCAACCTAACATCTCGGATGTAATATTTTACAACATTCCTGGCATGTCGGTCCCTACTTCTCGGTGGGAACATTGTATACGTCTATAACGATATATATTCTAGCCTAAGGCAACCTAACATGTCGAATGTAATATTTTACAACATTCCTGTCGTGTCGTCGCCTGCTTGTCGATGGGGACATTATATACGTCTATAACGTTGTATATTCTAACCTAACGCAACCTAAAACCTGGGATGTAATATTTTACAACATTCCTGGCGTGTCGTCGCCTACTTCTGGATAGGGACATTATGTACATCTATAACGTCATATATCCTAACCTAAGGGAACCTAACATCTCGGGTGTAATATTTTACAACATTCCTGGCGTGTCGTCGCCTACTTCTCGATGGGGATATTATATACATCTATAACGTTGTATATCCTAACCTAAGGCAACCTAACATCTCGGATGTAATATTTTACAACATTCTGGCGTGTCGTCGCCTGCTTCTCGATGGGAACATTAAATACGTCTATAACCTTGTATATACTAACCTAACGCAACCTAACATCTGGGATGTAATATTTTACAACATTCCTGGCATGTCGGTCCCTACGTCTCCGTGGGTACATTATATACGTCTATAACGTTGTATATCCTAACCTAACGGAACCTAACATCTGGGATGTAATATTTTAAAACATTCCTGGCATGTCGGTCCCTACGTCTCGGTGGGAACATTATATACGTCTATAACGATATATATCCTAACCTAAGGCAACCTAACATCTCGGATGTAATATTTTACAACATTCCTGGCGCTTCGGCTGCTACTTTTCGGTGGGAACATTATATACGTCTATAACGTTATATATCCTAGCCTAAGGCAACCTAACATCTCGGATGTAATATTTCACAACATTTCTGGCGTGTGAGCACGTACTTCTCGGTGGTAACATCATATACGTCTGTAACGTTATATATCCTGTCGTAAGGCAACATAACATCTCGGATGTAATATTTTAAAACATTCCTGGCGTGTCGTCGCCTACTTCTCGCTGGGGACATTATATACATCTATAACGTTGTACATCCTACCCTAAGGCAACCTAACACCTCGGATGTAATATTTTACAACATTCCTGGCATGTCGGTCCCTACTTCTCGGTGGGAACATTCTATACGTCCATAACGTTGTATATCCTAACCTAAGGGAACCTAACATCTCGGGTGTAATATTTTAGAACATTCCTGACGCGTCAGTCCCTATTTCTCGGTGGGATCATTATATACGTCTATAACGTTATATACCCTAGCCTAAGGCAACCTAACACCTCGGATGTAATATTTTACAATATTCCTGGCATGTCGGTCCCTACTTCTCGGTGGGAACATTCTATACGTCCATAACGTTGTATATCCTAACCTAAGGGAACCTAACATCTCGGGTGTAATATTTTAGAACATTCCTGACGCGTCAGTCCCTATTTCTCGGTGGGATCATTATATACGTCTATAACGTTATATATCCTAGCCTAAGGCAACCTAACTTGTAGAATGTAATATTTTACAACATTCCTGGCGTGTCGGCCCCTACTTCTCGATGAGGACATTACATACATCTATAACGTTGTATATCCTAACCTAACGCAACCTAACATCTGGGATGTAATATTTTACAACATTCCTGTCATGTCGTCTCCTGCATCTCGATGGGGACATTATATACGTCTATAACGTTGAATATCCTAACGTAAAGCAACCTAACATCTGGGATGTAATATTTTACAACATTCCTGGCATGTCGGTCCCTACTTCTCGGTGAAAACAATGTATACGTCTATAACGACATATATCCTAGCCTAAGACAACCCAAAATGTAGAATGTAATATTTTACAACATTCCTGGCGTGTCGTCGCCTACTTCTCGATGGGGACGTTATAAACATCTATAACGTTGTATATCCTACCCTAAGGCAACCTAACATCTCGGATGTAATATTTTACAACATTCCTGGCAAGTCGGTACCTACTTCTCGGTGGGAACATTGTATACGTCTATAACGATACATATCCTAACCTAAAGCAACCTAACATCTGGGATGTAATATTTTCAACATTCCTGGCATGTCGGTCCCTACGTCTCGGTGGGAACGTTATATACGTCTATAACGATATATATCCTAACCTAAGGGAACCTTACATCTCGGATGTCATATTTTACAACATTCCTGGCATGTTGGGCCCTACTTCTCGGTGGGAACATTGTATACGTCTATAACTATATATATCCTAGCCTAAGGCAACCTAACATGTCGAATGTAATATTTTACAACATTCCTGTCGTGTCGTCTCCTGCATCTCGATGGGGACATTATATACGTCTATAAAGTTGAATAACCTAACCTAAAGCAACCTAACATCTGGGATGTAATATTTTACAACATTCCTGGCGTGTCGTTGCCTACTTCTCGATGGGGACATTATATACATCTATAACGTTGTATATCCTAACCTAGGGCAACCTAACATCTCGGATGTAATATTTTACAACATTCCTGGCATGTCGGGCCCTACTTCTCGGTGGGAACATTGTATACGTCTATAACGATACATATCCTAGCCTAAGGCAACCCAACATGTCGAATGTAATATTTTACAACATTCCTGGCGTGTCGTCGCCTACTTCTCGCTGGGGACATTATATACATCTATAACGTTGTACATCCTACCCTAAGGCAACCTAACACCTCGGATGTAATATTTTACAACATTCCTGGCGTGTCGTCGCCTGCTTCTCGGTGGGAACATTGTATACGTCTATAACTATATATATCCTAGCCTAAGGCAACCTAACATGTCGAATGTAATATTTTACAACATTCCTGTCGTGTCGTCTCCTGCATCTCGATGGGGACATTATATACGTCTATAAAGTTGAATATCCTAACCTAAAGCAACCTAACATCTGGGTTGTAATATTTTACAACATTCCTGGCATGTCGGTCCCTACTTCTCGATGGAAACAATGTATACGTCTATAACGACATATATCGTAGCCTAAGGCAACCCAAAATGTAGAATGTAATATTTTACAACATTCCTGGCGTGTCGTCGCCTACTTCTCGATGGGGACGTTATATACATCTATAACGTTGTATATCCTACCCTAAGGCAACCTAACATCTCGGATGTAATATTTTACAACATTCCTGGCATGTCGGTCCCTACTTCTCGGTGGGAACATTGTATACGTCTATAACGATATATATTCTAGCCTAAGGCAACCTAACATGTCGAATGTAATATTTTACAACATTCCTGTCGTGTCGTCGCCTGCTTGTCGATGGGGACATTATATACGTCTATAACGTTGTATATTCTAACCTAACGCAACCTAAAACCTGGGATGTAATATTTTACAACATTCCTGGCGTGTCGTCGCCTACTTCTGGATAGGGACATTATATACATCTATAACGTCATATATCCTAACCTAAGGGAACCTAACATCTCGGGTGTAATATTTTACAACATTCCTGGCGTGTCGTCGCCTACTTCTCGATGGGGATATTATATACATCTATAACGTTGTATATCCTAACCTAAGGCAACCTAACATCTCGGATGTAATATTTTACAACATTCTGGCGTGTCGTCGCCTGCTTCTCGATGGGAACATTATATACGTCTATAACCTTGTATATACTAACCTAACGCAACCTAACATCTGGGATGTAATATTTTACAACATTCCTGGCATGTCGGTCCCTACGTCTCCGTGGGTACATTATATACGTCTATAACGTTGTATATCCTAACCTAACGGAACCTAACATCTGGGATGTAATATTTTAAAACATTCCTGGCATGTCGGTCCCTACGTCTCGGTGGGAACATTATATACGTCTATAACGATATATATCCTAACCTAAGGCAACCTAACATCTCGGATGTAATATTTTACAACATTCCTGGCGCTTCGGCTGCTACTTTTCGGTGGGAACATTATATACGTCTATAACGTTATATATCCTAGCCTAAGGCAACCTAACATCTCGGATGTAATACTTCACAACATTTCTGGCGTGTGAGCACGTACTTCTCGGTGGTAACATCATATACGTCTGTAACGTTATATATCCTGTCGTAAGGCAACATAACATCTCGGATGTAATATTTTAAAACATTCCTGGCGTGTCGTCGCCTACTTCTCGCTGGGGACATTATATACATCTATAACGTTGTACATCCTACCCTAAGGCAACCTAACACCTCGGATGTAATATTTTACAACATTCCTGGCATGTCGGTCCCTACTTCTCGGTGGGAACTTTCTATACGTCCATAACGTTGTATATCCTAACCTAAGGGAACCTAACATCTCGGGTGTAATATTTTAGAACATTCCTGACGCGTCAGTCCCTATTTCTCGGTGGGATCATTATATACGTCTATAACGTTATATATCCTAGCCTAAGGCAACCTAACACCTCGGATGTAATATTTTACAACATTCCTGGCATGTCGGTCCCTACTTCTCGGTGGGAACATTCTATACGTCCATAACGTTGTATATCCTAACCTAAGGGAACCTAACATCTCGGGTGTAATATTTTAGAACATTCCTGACGCGTCAGTCCCTATTTCTCGGTGGGATCATTATATACGTCTATAACGTTATATATCCTAGCCTAAGGCAACCTAACTTGTAGAATGTAATATTTTACAACATTCCTGGCGTGTCGGCCCCTACTTCTCGATGAGGACATTACATACATCTATAACGTTGTATATCCTAACCTAACGCAACCTAACATCTGGGATGTAATATTTTACAACATTCCTGTCATGTCGTCTCCTGCATCTCGATGGGGACATTATATACGTCTATAACGTTGAATATCCTAACGTAAAGCAACCTAACATCTGGGATGTAATATTTTACAACATTCCTGGCATGTCGGTCCCTACTTCTCGGTGAAAACAATGTATACGTCTATAACGACATATATCCTAGCCTAAGACAACCCAAAATGTAGAATGTAATATTTTACAACATTCCTGGCGTGTCGTCGCCTACTTCTCGATGGGGACGTTATATACATCTATAACGTTGTATATCCTACCCTAAGGCAACCTAACATCTCGGATGTAATATTTTACAACATTCCTGGCAAGTCGGTCCCTACTTCTCGGTGGGAACATTGTATACGTCTATAACGATACATATCCTAACCTAAAGCAACCTAACATCTGGGATGTAATATTTTCAACATTCCTGGCATGTCGGTCCCTACGTCTCGGTGGGAACGTTATATACGTCTATAACGATATATATCCTAACCTAAGGGAACCTTACATCTCGGATGTCATATTTTACAACATTCCTGGCATGTTGGGCCCTACTTCTCGGTGGGAACATTGTATACGTCTATAACTATATATATCCTAGCCTAAGGCAACCTAACATGTCGAATGTAATATTTTACAACATTCCTGTCGTGTCGTCTCCTGCATCTCGATGGGGACATTATATACGTCTATAAAGTTGAATAACCTAACCTAAAGCAACCTAACATCTGGGATGTAATATTTTACAACATTCCTGGCGTGTCGTTGCCTACTTCTCGATGGGGACATTATATACATCTATAACGTTGTATATCCTAACCTAGGGCAACCTAACATCTCGGATGTAATATTTTACAACATTCCTGGCATGTCGGGCCCTACTTCTCGGTGGGAACATTGTATACGTCTATAACGATACATATCCTAGCCTAAGGCAACCCAACATGTCGAATGTAATATTTTACAACATTCCTGGCGTGTCGTCGCCTACTTCTCGCTGGGGACATTATATACATCTATAACGTTGTACATCCTACCCTAAGGCAACCTAACACCTCGGATGTAATATTTTACAACATTCCTGGCGTGTCGCCGCCTGCTTCTCGGTGGGAACATTGTATACGTCTATAACTATATATATCCTAGCCTAAGGCAACCTAACATGTCGAATGTAATATTTTACAACATTCCTGTCGTGTCGTCTCCTGCATCTCGATGGGGACATTCTATACGTCCATAACGTTGTATATCCTAACCTAAGGGAACCTAACATCTCGGGTGTAATATTTTAGAACATTCCTGACGCGTCAGTCCCTATTTCTCGGTGGGATCATTATATACGTCTATAACGTTATATATCCTAGCCTAAGGCAACCTAACTTGTAGAATGTAATATTTTACTACATTCCTGGCGTGTCGTCGCCTACTTCTCGATGAGGACATTATATACATCTATAACGTTGTATATCCTAACCTAACGCAACCTAACATCTGGGATGTAATATTTTACAACATTCCTGTCATGTCGTCTCCTGCATCTCGATGGGGACATTATATACGTCTATAACGATATATATCCTAACCTAAGGCAACCTAACATCTCGGATGTAATATTTTACAACATTCCTGGCGCTTCGGCTGCTACTTTTCTGTGGGAACATTATATACGTCTATAACGTTACATATCCTAACGTATGGCAACATAACATCTCGGATGTTATATTTTACAACATTCCTGGCGTGTCGTCGCCTGCTTCTCGATGGGGACTTTATGTACGTCTAGAATGTTGTATATCCTAACCTATCGCAACCTAACATCTGGGATGTAATATTTTCAACATTCCTGGCATGTCGGTCCCTACGTCTCGGTGGGAACGTTATATACGTCTATAACGATATGTATCCTAACCTAAGGGAACCTTACATCTCGGATGTAATATTTTACAACATTCCTGGCATGTTGGGCCCTACTTCTCGGTGGGAACATTGTATACGTCTATAACTATATATATCCTAGCCTAAGGCAACCTAACATGTCGAATGTAATATTTTACAACATTCCTGTCGTGTCGTCTCCTGCATCTCGATGGGGACATTATATACGTCTATAAAGTTGAATATCCTAACCTAAAGCAACCTAACATCTGGGATGTAATATTTTACAACATTCCTGGCATGTCGGTCCCTACTTCTCGATGGAAACAATGTATACGTCTATAACGACATATATCTTAGCCTAAGGCAACCCAAAATGTAGAATGTAATATTTTACAACATTCCTGGCGTGTCGTCGCCTACTTCTCGATGGGGACGTTATATACATCTATAACGTTGTATATCCTACTCTAAGGCAACCTAACATCTCGGATGTAATATTTTACAACATTCCTGGCATGTCGGTCCCTACTTCTCGGTGGGAACAATGTATACGTCTATAACGACATATATCCTAGCCTAAGGCAACCCAACATGTAGAATGTAATATTTTACAACATTCCTGGCGTGTCGTCGCCTACTTCTGGATGGGGACATTATATACATCTATAACGTTGTATATCCTACCCTAAGGCAACCTAACATCTCGGATGTAATATTTTACAACATTCCTGGCATGTCGGTCCCTACTTCTCGGTGGGAACATTGTATACGTCTATAACGATATATATTCTAGCCCAAGGCAACCTAACATGTCGAATGTAATATTTTACAACATTCCTGGCGTGTCGTTGCCTACTTCTCGATGGGGACATTATATACATCTATAACGTTGTATATCCTAACCTAAGGCAACCTAACATCTCGGATGTAATATTTTACAACATTCCTGGCATGTCGGGCACTACTTCTCGGTGGGAACATTGTACACGTCTATAACGATATGTATCCTAGCCTAACGCAACCTAACATGTCGAATGTAATATTTTACAACATTCCTGCCGTGTCGGCGCCTGCTTCTCGATGGGGACATTCTATACGTCTATAACGCTGTATGTCCTAACCTAAGGGAACCTAACATCTCGGGTGTAATATTTTACAACATTCCTGGCGTGTCGTCGCCTACTTCTCGGTGGGAACATTGTATACGTCTATAACTATGTATATCCTAGCCTAAGGCAACCTAACATGTCGAATGTAATATTTTACAACATTCCTGTCGTGTCGTCTCCTGCATCTCGATGGGGACATTATATACGTCTATAACGTTGAATATCCTAACCTAAAGCAACCTAACATCTGGGATGTAATATTTTACAACATTCCTGGCATGTCGGTCCCTACTTCTCGGTGGAAACAATGTATACGTCTATAACGACATATGTCCTAGCCTAAGGCAACCCAAAATGTAGAATGTAATATTTTACAACATTCCTGGCGTGTCGTCGCCTACTTCTCGATGGGGACGTTATATACATCTATAGCGTAGTATATCCTACGCTAAGGCAACCTAACATCTCGGATGTAATATTTTACAACATTCCTGGCAAGTCGGTCCCTACTTCTCGGTGGGAAAATTGTATACGTCTATAACGATACATATCCTAGCCTAAGGCAACCCAACATGTCGAATGTAATATTTTACAACATTCCTGGCGTGTCGTCGCCTACTTCTCGCTGGGGACATTATATACATCTATAACGTTGTACATCCTACCCTAAGGCAACCTAACACCTCGGATGTAATATTTTACAACATTCCTGGCATGTCGGTCCCTACTTCTCGGTGGGAACATTCTATACGTCCATAACGTTGTATATCCTAACCTAACGCAACCTAACATCTGGGATGTAATATTTTACAACATTCCTGTCATGTCGTCTCCTGCATCTCGATGGGGACATTATATACGTCTATAACGATATATATCCTAACCTAAGGCAACCTAACATCTCGGATGTAATATTATACAACATTCCTGCCGCTTCGGCTGCTACTTTTCGGTGGGAACATTATATACGTCTATAACGTTACATATCCTAACGTATGGCAACATAACATCTGGGATGTAATATTTTACAACATTCGTGGCATGTCGGTCCCTACATCTCGGTGGAAACAATGTATACGTCTATAACGACATATATCCTAGCCTAAGGCAACCCAACATGTAGAATGTAATATTTTACAACATTCCTGGCGTGTCGTCGCCTACTTCTCGCTGGGGACATTATATACATCTATAACGTTGTATATCCTACCCTAAGGCAACCTAACATCTCGGATGTAATATTTTACAACATTCCTGGCATGTCGGTCCCTACTGCTCGGTGGGAACATTGTATACGTCTATAACGATATATATTCTAGCCCAAGGCAACCTAACATGTCGAATGTAATATTTTACAACATTCCTGTCGTGTCGTCGCCTGCTTCTCGATGGGGACATTATATACGACTATAACGTTGTATATTCTAACCTAACGCAACCTAAAATCTGGGATGTAATATTTTACAACATTCCTGGCGTGTCGTCGCCTACTTCTGGATAGGGACATTATATACATCTATAACGTTGTATATCCTAACCTAAGGGAACCTTACATCTCGGATGTAATATTTTACAACATTCCTCGCATGTCGGGCCCTACTTCTCGGTGGGAACATTGTATACGTCTATAACGATACATATCCTAGCCTAAGGCAACCCAACATGTCGAATGTAATATTTTACAACATTCCTGGCGTGTCGTCGCCTACTTCTCGCTGGGGACATTATATACATCTATAACGTTGTACATCCTACCCTAGGGCAACCTAACACCTCGGATGTAATATTTTACAACATTCCTGGCGTGTCGTCGCCTGCTTCTCGGTGGGAACATTGTATACGTCTATAACTATATATATCCTAGCCTAAGGCAACCTAACATGTCGAATGTAATATTTTACAACATTCCTGTCGTGTCGTCTCCTGCATCTCGATGGGGACATTCTATACGTCCATAACGTTGTATATCCTAACCTAAGGGAACCTCACATCTCGGGTGTAATATTTTAGAACATTCCTGACGCGTCAGTCCCTATTTCTCGGTGGGATCATTATATACGTCTATAACGTTATATATCCTAGCCTAAGGCAACCTAACTTGTAGAATGTCATATTTTACAACATTCCTGGCGTGTCGTCGCCTACTTCTCGATGAGGACATTATATACATCTATAACGTTGTATATCCTAACCTAACGCAACCTAACATCTGGGATGTAATATTTTACAACATTCCTGTCATGTCGTCTCCTGCATCTCGATGGGGACATTATATACGTCTATAACGATATATATCCTAACCTAAGCCAACCTAACACCTCGGATGTAATATTTTACAACATTCCTGGCGCTTCGGCTGCTACTTTTCGGTGGGAACATTATATACGTCTATAACGTTACATATCCTAACGTATGGCAACATAACATCTCGGATGTTATATTTTACAACATTCCTGGCGTGTCGTCGCCTGCTTCTCGATGGGGACTTTATGTACGTCTAGAACGTTGTATATCCTAACCTATCGCAACCTAACATCTGGGATGTAATATTTTCAACATTCCTGGCATGTCGGTCCCTACGTCTCGGTGGGAACGTTATATACGTCTATAACGATATATATCCTAACCTAAGGGAACCTTACATCTCGGATGTAATATTTTACAACATTCCTGGCATGTCGGGCCCTACTTCTCGATGGAAACAATGTATACGTCTATAAGGACATATATCGTAGCCTAAGGCAACCCAAAATGTAGAATGTAATATTTTACAACATTCCTGGCGTGTCGTCGCCTACTTCTCGATGGGGACGTTATATACATCTATAACGTTGTATATCCTACCCTAAGGCAACCTAACATCTCGGATGTAATATTTTACAACATTCCTGTCATGTCGTCTCCTGCATCTCGATGGGGACATTATATACGTCTATAACGATATATATCCTAACCTAAGGCAACCTAACATCTCGGATGTAATATTTTACAACATTCCTGGCGCTTCGGCTGCTACTTTTCGGTGGGAACATTATATACGTCTATAACGTTACATATCCTAACGTATGGCAACATAACATCTCGGATGTTATATTTTACAACATTCCTGGCGTGTCGTCGCCTGCTTCTTGATGGGGACTTTATGTACGTCTAGAACGTTGTATATTCTAACCTAACGCAACCTAAAATCTGGGATGTAATATTTTACAACATTCCTGGCGTGTCGTCGCCTACTTCTGGATAGGGACATTATATACATCTATAACGTCATATATCCTAACCTAAGGGAACCTAACATCTCGGGTGTAATATTTTACAACATTCCTGGCGTGTCGTTGCCTACTTCTCGGTGGGAACATTGTATACGTCTATAACTATGTATATCCTAGCCTAAGGCAACCTAACATGTCGAATGTAATATTTTACAACATTCCTGTCGTGTCGTCTCCTGCATCTCGATGGGGACATTATATACGTCTATAACGTTGAATATCCTAACCTAAAGCAACCTAACATCTGGGATGTAATATTTTACAACATTCCTGGCAAGTCGGTCCCTACTTCTCGGTGGGAACATTGTATACGTCTATAACGATACATATCCTAGCCTAAGGCAACCCAACATGTCGAATGTAATATTTTACAACATTCCTGGCGTGTCGTCGCCTACTTCTCGCTGAGGACATTATATACATCTATAACGTTGTACATCCTACCCTAAGGCAACCTAACACCTCGGATGTAATATTTTACAACATTCCTGGCATGTCGGTCCCTATTTCTCGGTGGGAACATTATATACGTCTATAACGTTATATATCCTAGCCTAAGGCAACCTAACTTGTAGAATGTAATATTTTACTACATTCCTGTCGTGTCGTCGCCTGCTTCTCGATGGGGACATTATATACGTCTATAACGTTGTATATT
This sequence comes from Xylocopa violacea, assembly GCA_963969225.1. Classification (NCBI taxonomy): domain Eukaryota; kingdom Metazoa; phylum Arthropoda; class Insecta; order Hymenoptera; family Apidae; genus Xylocopa; species Xylocopa violacea. The sequence continues at coordinate 1,657,730 of CAXAJV010000789.1, forward strand.
CTAACCTACCGCAATCTAACATCAGGGATGTAATATATTACAACAGTCCTGGCGTGTCGTCGCCTACTTCTGGATGGGGACATTATATACATCTATAACGTCATATATCCTAACTTAAGGGAACCTAACATCTCGGGTGTAATATTTTACAACGTTCCTGGCGTGTCGTTGCCTACTTCTCGATGGGGACATTATATACATCTATAACGTTGTATATTCTAACCTAACGCAACCTAACACCTGGGATGTAATATTTTACAACATTCCTGGCGTGTCGTCGCCTACTTCTGGATGGGGACATTATATACATCTATAACGTCATATAACCTAACCTAAGGGAACCTAACATCTCGGGTGTAATATTTTACAACATTCCTGTCGTGTCGTCGCCTGCTTCTCGATGGGGATATTCTATACGTCTATAACGTTGTATATCCTAACCTAAGGGAACCTATCATCTCGAGTGCAATATTTTAGAACATTCCTGACGCGTCAGTCCCTATTTCTCGGTGGGAACATTATATACGTCTATAACGTTATATATCCTAGCCTAAGGCAACCTAACTTGTAGAATGTAATATTTTACAACATTCCTGGCGTGTCGTCGCCTACTTCTGGATGGGGACATTATATACATTTATAACGTCATATATCCTAACCTAAGGGAACCTAACATCTCGGGTGTAATATTTTACAACATTCCTGTAGCGTGTCGTCGCCTGCTTCGCGGTGGGCTCATCATATACGTCTATAGCGATATATATCCTAGCCTAAGGCGATCTAACATGTCGAATGTAATATTTTACATCATTCCTGACGTGTCGGCCCGTAGTTCTCGGTGGTAACATTATATACGTCTATAACGTTATATATCTTAGCCTACGGCAACCTAACATGTCGAATGTAATATTTTACAACATTCCTGGCGTGTCGTCGCTACTTCTGAATGGGGATATTATATAAATATATTACGTTGTATATCCTAACCTAAGGGAACCTAACATCTCGCATGTAATTTTTTAAAACATTCCTGGCATGTCGGTCCCTACGTCTCGGTGAGAACATTATATACGTCTACAACGTTGTATATCCTAACCTAAGGCAACCTAACATCTCGGATGTAATATTTTACAACACTCCTGGCATGTCGGTCCCTACTTCTCGGTGGGAACATTCTATATGTCTATAACGTTGTATATCCTAACCTAAGGCAACCTAACATATCGGATGTAATATTTTACAACATTCCTGGCATGTCGGTCTCTACTTCTTGGTGGCAACATTGTATACGTCTATAACGATATATGTCCTAGCCTAATGCAACCTAACATCTCGGATGTAATATTTTACAACATTCCTGGCGTGTCGACTCCTGCTTCTCGATGGGGACATTATATACGTCTATAATGTTGTATAACCTAACCTAACGCAACCTAACATCTCGGATGTAATATTTTATAACATTCCTGGCGTGTCGTCTCCTGCTTCTCGATGGAGACATTATATACGTCAATAACGTTGTATATCCTAACCTAAAGCGACCTAACATCTCGGATGTAATATTTTACAACATTCCTGGCATGTCGGTCCCTACATCTCGGTGGGAACATACTATACGTCTATAACGTTGTATATCCTAACTTAAGGGAACCTAACATCTCGGATGTAATATTTGACAACTTTCCTGGCGTGTTAGCCCGTACTTCTCGGTGGGCTCATCATATACGTCTATAGCGATATATATCCTAGCCTGAGGCGATCTAACATGTCGAATGTAATATTTTACATCATTCCTGACGTGTCGGCCCGTAGTTCTCGGTGGTAACATTATATACGTCTATAACGTTATATATCCTAGCCTAAGGCAACCTAACATCTCGGATGTAATATTTGACAACATTCCTGGCGTGTCGGCCCGTACTTCTCGGTGGGAACATCATATGCGTCTATAGCGATATATATCCTAACCTAAGGCAACCTAACATCTCGGATGTATTATTTTACAACATTCCTGGCGCGTCGGCTCCTACTTTTCGGTGGGAACATTATATACGTCTATAACGTTGTATATCCTAACCTAACGCAACCTAACAACTGGCATGTAATATTTTACAACATTCCTGGCGTGTTGTCGCCTGCTTCTCGATTGGGACATTATATACGTCTATAACGTTGTATATCCTAACCTATCGCAACCTAACATCTGGGATGTAATATTTTACATCATTCCCGGGGTGTCGGCCCGTACTTCTCGGTGGGAAAATTCTGTACCTCTATAGCGTTGTATATCCTAACGTAAGGCAACCTAACACCTCGGATGTAATCCTTAACAACATTCCTGGCGTGTAGGCCCGTACTTCTAGGTGGGAAAATTGTATACGTCTATATCGTTATATATCCTAGCCTAAGGCGACCTAACATGTCGAATGTAATATTTTACAACATTCCTGGCGTGTCGTCTCCTGCTTCTCGATGGGGACATTATATACGTCTATAATGTTGTATATCCTAACCTAACGCAACCTAACATCTCGGATGTAATATTTTACAACATTCCTGGCATGTCGGTCCCTACGTCTCGGTGGGAACATTCTATACGTCTATAACGTTGTATATCCTAACCTAAGGGAACCTAACATCTCGGGTGTAATATTTTACAACATTCCTGACGCGTCGGTCCCTATTTTTCGGTGGGAACATTATATACGTCTATAACGTTATATATCCTATCCTAAGGCAACCTAACATCTCGGATGTAATATTTGACAACATTCCTGGCATGTCGGTCCGTACTTCTCGGTGGGAACATCATATACGTCTATAGCGATATATATCCTAACCGAAGGCAACGTAACCTCTCGGATGTAATATTTTACAACATTCCTGGCGCGTCGGCTCCTATTTTTCGGTGGGAACATTATATACTTCTATAACGTTATATGTCCTAACGTAAGGCAACATAACATCTCGGATGTAATATTTTACAACATTCCTGACGCGTCGGCCCCTATTTCTCGGTGGGAACATAATATACGTCTATAACATTATAGATCCTAGCCTAAGGTAACCTAACATCTCGGATGTAATATTTTACAACATTCCTGGCGTGTCGTCGCCTGCTTCTCGATGGGGACATTATATACGTCTATATCGTTGTATATCCTAACCTAACGCAACCTAACTTCTGGGATGTAATATTTGACAACATTCCTGGCATGTCGGTCCCTACGTCTCGATGGTAATATTACATACGTCTATAACGTTATATATCCTAGCCTAAGGCGGCCTAACATGTCGAATGTAATATTTTACATCATTCCTGGCGTGTCGGCCCGTAGTTCTCGGTGGTAACAATATCTTCGTCTATAACGTTATGTATCCTAGCCTAAGGCAACCTAACATGCCGAATGTAATATTTTACAACATTCCTGGCGTGTCGTCGCCTACTTCTCGATGGGGACATTATATACGTCTATAACGTTGTATATCCTAACCTAACGCAACCTAACATCTCGGATGTAATATTTTACAACATTCCTGGCATGTCGGTCCCTACATCTCGGTGGGAACATTATATACGTCTATAACGTTATATATCCTAGCCTAAGGCGACCTAACATGTCGAATATAATATTTTACATCATTCCTGGCGTGTCGTCGCCTGCTTCTCGATGGGAACATTATATACGTCTATAACGTTGTGTATCCTAACCTAACGCAACCTAACATCTGGGATGTAATATTCCTGGCGTGTCGTCGCCTACTTCTGGATGGGGAGATTATATACGTCTATAGCGTTATATATCCTAACCTAAGGCAACCTAACATCTCGGATGTAATAGTTGACAACATTCCTGGCGTGTCCGCCCGTACTTCTCGGTGGGAACATTATATACGTCTATAACGTTATATATCCTAGCCTAAGGCCACATAACATGTCGAATGTAATATTTTACAACATTCCTGGCGTGTCGTCGCCTACTTCTCGATGGGTGCATTATATACGTCCATAACGTTGTATATCCTAACCTAACGCAACCTAACATCTGCGATGTATTATTTTACAACATTCCTGGCATGTCGGTGCCTACGTCTCGATGGGAACATTCTATACGTCTATAACGCTGCATATCCTAACCTAAGGGAACCTAACATCTCGGGTGTAATATTTTACAACATTCCTGACGCGTCGGCCCCTATTTTTCGGTGGGAACATTATATACTTCTATAACGTTATATATCCTAGCCTAAGGCGACCTAACATCTGGGATGTAATATTTTACAACATTCCTGGCGTGTCGTCGCCTATTTCTCGCTGGGAACATTATATATGTCTATAACGTTATATATCATAACCTAAGGCAACCTAACATCTCTACATTAATATTTTACAACATTCCTGGCGTGACGGCACCTACTTCCCGATGGGGACATTATATACGTCCATAACGTTGTATACCGTAACCTAAGGCAACCTAACATCTCGGATGTAATAGTTGATAACATTCCTGGCGTGTCGTCGCCTGCTTCTCGATGGGGACATTATATACGTCTATAACGTTGTATATCCTAACCTAACGCAACCTAACATCTCGGTTGTAATATTTTACAACATTCCTTGCATGTCGGTGCCTACGTCTCGGGGGGAACATTATATACGTCTATAACGTTATATATCCTAGCCTAAGGCCACCTAACATGTCGAATGTAATATTTTACAACATTCCTGACGCGTCGGCCCCTATCTTTCGGTGGGAACATTATATACGTCTATAACGTTATATATCCTAGTCTAAGGCAACCTGACATCTCGGATGTAATATTTTACAAAATTCCTGGCGTGTCGTGGCCTGCTTCTCGATGGGGACATTACAAACTTCCATAACGTTGTATATCCTAACCTAACGCAACCTAACATCTGGGCTTTAATATTTTACATCATTCCTGGCGTGTCGTCGCCTGCTTCTCGATGGGGACATTATCTACGTCTATATCGTTGTATATCCTACCCTAACGCAACCTAACATCTGGGATGTAATATTTTACAACATTCCTGGCGTGTCATCGCCTGCTTCTCGATGGGAACATTATATACGTCTATAACGTTGTGTATCCTAACCTAACGCAACCTAACATCTGGGATGTAATATTCCTGGCGTGTCGTCGCCTACTTCTGGATGGGGAGATTATATACGTCTATAACGTTATATATCCTAACCTAAGGCAACCTAACATCTCGGATGTAATAGTTGACAACATTCCTGGCGTGTCCGCCCGTACTTCTCGGTGGAAACATTATATACGTCTATAACGTTATATATCCTAGCCTAAGGCCAGCTAACATGTCGAATGTAATATTTTACAACATTCCTGACGCGTCGGCCCCTATTTTTCGGTGGGAACATTACATACGTCTATAACGTTATATATCCTAGTCTAAGGCAACCTGACATATCGAATGTAATATTTTACAACACTCCTGTCGTGTAGTCGCCTACTTCTGGATGGGGACATTATATACATCTATAACTTTGTATATCCTAACCTAAGGCAGCCTAACATCTCGGATGTAATATTTTAGAACATTCCTGGCATGTCGGTCCCTACATCTCGGTGGGAACATACTATACGTCTATAACGTTGTATGTCCTAACCTAAGGGAACCTAACATCTCGGGTGTAATATTTTACAACATTCCTGACGCGTCGGTCCCTATTTTTCGGTGGGAATATTATATACGTCTATAACGTTATATATCCTAGCCTAAGGCAACCTAACACCTCGGATTTAATAGTTGACAACATTCCTGGCGTGTAGGTCCGTACTTCTCGGTGGGAACATTGTATACGTCTATAACGTTATATATCCTAGCCTAAGGCGACCTAACATATCGAATGTAATATTGTACATCATTCCTGGCGTGTCGTCGCCTGCTTCTCGATGGGAACATTATATACGTCTATAACGTTGTGTATGTTAACCTAACGCAACCTAACATCTGGGATGTAATATTCCTGGCGTGTCGTCGCCTACTTCTGGATGGGGACATTATATACGTCTATAACGTTATATATCCTAACCTAAGGCAACCTAACATCTCGGATGTAATAGTTGACAGCATTCCTGGCGTGTCCACCCGTACTTCTCGGTGGGAACATTATATACGTCTATAACGTGATATATCCTAGCCTAAGGCCACATAACTTGTCGAATGTAATATTTTACAACATTCCTGGCGTGTCGCCGCCTGCTTCTCGATGGGGACATTATATACATCTATAACATTGTATATCCTAACCTAAGGCAACCTAACATCTCGGATGTAATATTTTACAACATTCTGGCGTGTCGTCGCCTGCTTCTCGATGGGGAGATTATATACGTCTATAACGTTGTATATCCTAACCTAACGCAACCTAACATTTGGGATGTAATATTTTACAACCTTCCTTGCATGTCGGTGCCTACGGCTCGGTCGGAACATTATATACGTCTATACCGATATATATCCTAACATAAGGCAACCTAACATCTCGGATGTAATAGTTGACAACATTCCTGGCGTGTCCGCCTGTACTTCTCGGTGGGAACCTTATATACGTCTATAACGTTATATATCCTAGCCTAAGGCCACCTAATATGTCGAATGTAATATTTTACAACATCCCTGACGCGTCGGCCCCTATTTTTCGGTGGGAACATTATATACGTCTATAACGTTATATATCCTAGCCTAAGGCGACCTAACATGTCGAATGTAATATTTTACAACATTCCTGGCGTGTCATCGCCTACTTCTCGATGGGGACATTATATACATCTATAATCTTGTAGATCCTAACCTAAGGCAGCCTAACATCTCGGATGTAGTATTTTACAACATTCCTGGCGTGTCGTCGCCTACTTCTGGATGGGGTCATTATATACATCTATAACATTGTATATCCTAACCTAAGGCAACCTAACATCTCGGATGTAATATTTTACAACATTCCTGGCGTGTCGTCGCCTACTTCTGGATGGGGACATTATATACGTCTATAACGTTATATATCCTAACCTAAGGCAACCTAACATCTCGGATGTAATATTTTACAACATTCTTGGCATGTCGGTCCCTACTTCTCGGTGGGAACATTGTATACGTCTATAACGATATATATCCTAACCTAGGGCAACCTAACATGTCGAATGTAATATTTTATTACATTCATGGAGTGTCGTCGCGTGCTTCTCGATGGGGACATTATATACGTCTATAACGTTATATATCCTAACCTAAGGCAACCTAACATCTCGGATGTAATAATTGACAACATTCCTGGCGTGTCCACCCGTACTTCTCGGTGGGAACATTATATACGTCTATAACGTTATATATCCTAGCCTAAGGCCACATAACATGTGGAATGTAATATTTTACAACATTCCTGGCGTGTCGTCGCCTGCTTCTCGATGGGGACATTATATACATCTATAACATTGTATATCCTAACCTAAGGCAACCTAACATCTCGGATGTAATATTTTACAACATTCTGGCGTGTCGGTCCCCAAGTCTCGGTAGGAACATTATATACATCCATAACGTTGTATATCCTAACCTAAGGGAACCTAACATCTCGGTTGTAATATTTTACAACATTCCGGACACGTCGGTCCCTATTTTTCGGTGGGAATATTATATACGTCTATAACGTTATATATCCTAGCCTAAGGCAACCTAACACCTCGGATGTAATAGTTGACAACATTCCTGGCGTGTAGGCCCGTACTTCTCGGTGGGAACGTTGTATACATCTATAACGTTATATATCCTAGCCTAAGGCGACCTAACATATCGAATGTAATATTTTACATCATTCCTTGCGTGTCGTTGCCTGCTTCTCGATGGGAACATTATATACGTCTATAACGTTGTGTATCCTAACCTAACGCAACCTAACATCTGGGATGTAATATTCCTGGCGTGTCGTCGCCTACTTCTGGATGGGGACATTATATACGTCTATAACGTTGTATATCCTAACCTAAGGCAACCTAACATCTCGGATGTAATAGTTGACAACATTCCTGGCGTGTAGGCCCGTACTTCTCGGTGGGAACGTTGTATACATCTATAACGTTATATATCCTAGCCTAAGGCGACCTAACATGTCGAATGTAATATTTTACATCATTCCTGAATTGTCGGCGCGTAGTTCTCGGTGGTAACATTATATACGTCTATAACGTAATATATCTTAGCCTAAGGCAACCTAACATCTCGATGTAATATTCTACAACATTCCTGGCGCGTCGGCTCCTATTTTTCGGTGGGAACATTATATACGTCTATAACGTTATATATCCTAACCTAAGGGACCCTAACATCTCGGGTGTAATATTTTACAACATTCCTGACACGTCGTCGCCTGCTTCTCGATGGGGACATTATATAAGTCTATAACGTTGTATATCCTAACCTAACGCAACCTAACATCTGGGATGTAATATTCCTGTCATGTCGTCGCCTACTTCTGGATGGGGACATTATATACGTCTATAACGTTATATATCCTAACCTAAGGCAACCTAACATCTCGGATGTAATAGTTGACAGCATTCCTGGCGTGTCCACCCGTACTTCTCGGTGGGAACATTATATACGTCTATAACGTGATATATCCTAGCCTAAGGCAGCCTAACATCTCGGATGTAGTATTTTACAACATTCCTGCGTGTCGTCGCCTACTTCTGGATGGGGTCATTATATACATCCATAACGTTGTATATCCTAACCTAAGGGAACCTGACATCTCGGGTGTAATATTTTACAGCATTCCTGACGCGTCGGTCCCTATTTTTCGGTGGGAATATTATATACGTCTATAACGTTATATATCCTAGCCTAAGGCAACCTAACACCTCGGATGTAATAGTTGACAACATTCCTGGCGTGTAGGCCCGTACTTCTCGGTGGGAACGTTGTATACATCTATAACGTCATATATCCTAGCCTAAGGCGACCTAACATCTCGGATGTAATAGTTGACAACATTCCTGGCGTGTCCACCCGTACTACACGGTGGGAACATTATATACGTCTATAACGTTATATATCCTAGCCTAAGGCCACATAACATGTCGAATGTAATATTCTACAACATTCCTGGCGTGTCGTCGCCTACTTCTGGATGGGGACATTATATACGTCTATAACGTTGTATATCCTAACCTAAAGCAACCTAACATCTGGGATGTAATATTTTACAAGATTCCTGGCATGTCGGTTCCCAAGTCTCGGTAGGAACATTATATACGTCTATAACGATATATATCCAAACCTAAGGGAACCTAACATCTCGGATGTAATATTTTACAACATTCCTGGCGTGTCGTCGCCTGCTTCTCGATGGGGACATAATATACGTCCATAACGTTGTATATCCTAACCTAACGCAACCTAACATCTGGGATGTAATATTTTACAACATTCCTGGAGTGTCGTCGCCTACTTCTGGATAGGGTCATTATATACATCTATAACGTTGTATATCCTAACCTAAGGCAACCTAACATCTGGGATGTAATATTTTACAACATTCTTGGCATGTCGGTCCCTAGTTCTCGGTGGGAACATTGTATACGTCTATAACGATATATATCCTAGCCTAAGGCAACCTAACATGTCGAATGTAATATTTTATTACATTCATGGAGTGTCGTCGCGTGCTTCTCGATGGGGACATTATATACGTCTATAACGTTATATATCCTAACCTAAGGCAACCTAACATCTCGGATGTAATAGTTGACAACATTCCTGGCGTGTCCACCCGTACTTCTCCGTGGGAACATTATATACGTCTATAACGTTATATATCCTAGCCTAAGGCCACATAACATGTCGAATGTAATATTTTACAACATTCCTGGCGTGTCGTCGCCTGCTTCTCGATGGGGACATTATATACATCTATAACATTGTATATCCTAACCTAAGGCAACCTAACATCTCGGATGTAATATTTTACAACATTCTGGCGTGTCGGTCCCCAAGTCTCGGTAGGAACATTATATACATCCATAACGTTGTATATCCTAACCTAAGGGAACCTAACATCTCGGTTGTAATATTTTACAACATTCCGGACACGTCGGTCCCTATTTTTCGGTGGGAATATTATATACGTCTATAACGTTATATTTCCTAGCCTAAGGCAACCTAACACCTCGGATGTAGTAGTTGACAACATTCCTGGCGTGTAGGCCCGTACTTCTCGGTGGGAACGTTGTATACATCGATAACGTTATATATCCTAGCCTAAGGCGACCTAACATATCGAATGTAATATTTTACATCATTCCTGGCGTGTCGTCGCCTGCTTCTCGATGGGAACATTATATACGTCTATAACGTTGTGTATCCTAACCTAACGCAACCTAACATCTGGGATGTAATATTCCTGGCGTGTCGTCGCCTACTTCTGGATGGGGACATTATATACGTCTATAACGTTATATATCCTAACCTAAGGCAACCTAACATCTCGGATGTAATAGTTGACAACATTCCTGGCGTGTCCACCCGTACTTCTCGGTGGGAACATCATATACGTCTATAGCGATACATATCCTAGCCTAAGGCGACCTAACATGTCGAATATAATATTTTACATCATTCCTGGCGTGTCGTCGCCTGCTTCTCGATGGGAACATTATATACGTCTATAACGTTGTGTATCCTAACCTAACGCAACCTAACATCTCGGATGTAATATTTTACAACATTCCTGGCATGTCGGTCCCTACATCTCGGTGGGAACATTATATACGTCTATAACGTTATATATCCTAGCCTAAGGCGACCTAACATGTCGAATATAATATTTTACATCATTCCTGGCGTGTCGTCGCCTGCTTCTCGATGGGAACATTATATACGTCTATAACGTTGTGTATCCTAACCTAACGCAACCTAACATCTGGGATGTAATATTCCTGGCGTGTCGTCGCCTACTTCTGGATGGGGAGATTATATACGTCTATAACGTTATATATCCTAACCTAAGGCAACCTAACATCTCGGATGTAATAGTTGACAACATTCCTGGCGTGTCCGCCCGTACTTCTCCGTGGGAACATTATATACGTCTATAACGTCATATATCCTAGCCTAAGGCCACATAACATGTCGAATGTAATATTTTACAACATTCCTGGCGTGTCGTCGCCTACATCTCGATGGGTGCATTATATACGTCCATAACGTTGTATATCCTAACCTAACGCAACCTAACATCTGCGATGTATTATTTTACAACATTCCTGGCATGTCGGTGCCTACGTCTCGATGGGAACATTCTATACGTCTATAACGCTGCATATCCTAACCTAAGGGAACCTAGCATCTCGGGTGTAATATTTTACAACATTCCTGACGCGTCGGCCCCTATTTTTCGGTGGAAACATTATATACTTCTATAACGTTATATATCCTAGCCTAAGGCGACCTAACATCTGGGATGTAATATTTTACAACATTCCTGGCGTGTAGTCGCCTACTTCTGGATGGGGACATTATATACATCTATAACTTTGTATATCCTAACCTAAGGCAGCCTAACATCTCGGATGTAATATTTTACAACATTCCTGGCATGTCGGTCCCTACATCTCGGTGGGAACATACTATACGTCTATAACGTTGTATATCCTAACCTAAGGGAACCTAACATCTCGGGTGTAATATTTTACAACATTCCTGACGCGTCGGTCCCTATTTTTCGGTGGGAACATTATATACGTCTATAACGTTATATATCCTATCCTAAGGCAACCTAACATCTCGGATGTAATATTTGACAACATTCCTGGCATGTCGGTCCGTACTTCTCGGTGGGAACATCATATACGTCTATAGCGATATATATCCTAACCGAAGGCAACGTAACCTCTCGGATGTAATATTTTACAACATTCCTGGCGCGTCGGCTCCTATTTTTCGGTGGGAACATTATATACTTCTATAACGTTATATGTCCTAACGTAAGGCAACATAACATCTCGGATGTAATATTTTACAACATTCCTGACGCGTCGGCCCCTATTTCTCGGTGGGAACATAATATACGTCTATAACATTATAGATCCTAGCCTAAGGTAACCTAACATCTCGGATGTAATATTTTACAACATTCCTGGCGTGTCGTCGCCTGCTTCTCGATGGGGACATTATATACGTCTATATCGTTGTATATCCTAACCTAACGCAACCTAACTTCTGGGATGTAATATTTGACAACATTCCTGGCATGTCGGTCCCTACGTCTCGATGGTAATATTACATACGTCTATAACGTTATATATCCTAGCCTAAGGCGGCCTAACATGTCGAATGTAATATTTTACATCATTCCTGGCGTGTCGGCCCGTAGTTCTCGGTGGTAACAATATCTTCGTCTATAACGTTATGTATCCTAGCCTAAGGCAACCTAACATGCCGAATGTAATATTTTACAACATTCCTGGCGTGTCGTCGCCTACTTCTCGATGGGGACATTATATACGTCTATAACGTTGTATATCCTAACCTAACGCAACCTAACATCTCGGATGTAATATTTTACAACATTCCTGGCATGTCGGTCCCTACATCTCGGTGGGAACATTATATACGTCTATAACGTTATATATCCTAGCCTAAGGCCACATAACATGTCGAATGTAATATTTTACAACATTCCTGGCGTGTCGTCGCCTACTTCTCGATGGGTGCATTATATACGTCCATAACGTTGTATATCCTAACCTAACGCAACCTAACATCTGCGATGTATTATTTTACAACATTCCTGGCATGTCGGTGCCTACGTCTCGATGGGAACATTCTATACGTCTATAACGCTGCATATCCTAACCTAAGGGAACCTAACATCTCGGGTGTAATATTTTACAACATTCCTGGCGTGTCGTCGCCTATTTCTCGCTGGGAACATTATATATGTCTATAACGTTATATATCATAACCTAAGGCAACCTAACATCTCTACATTAATATTTTACAACATTCCTGGCGTGACGGCACCTACTTCCCGACGGGGACATTATATACGTCCATAGCGTTGTATACCGTAACCTAAGGCAACCTAACATCTCGGATGTAATAGTTGATAACATTCCTGGCGTGTCGTCGCCTGCTTCTCGATGGGGACATTATATACGTCTATAACGTTGTATATCCTAACCTAACGCAACCTAACATCTCGGTTGTAATATTTTACAACATTCCTTGCATGTCGGTGCCTACGTCTCGGGGGGAACATTATATACGTCTATAACGTTATATATCCTAGCCTAAGGCCACCTAACATGTCGAATGTAATATTTTACAACATTCCTGACGCGTCGGCCCCTATCTTTCGGTGGGAACATTATATACGTCTATAACGTTATATATCCTAGTCTAAGGCAACCTGACATCTCGGATGTAATATTTTACAAAATTCCTGGCGTGTCGTCGCCTGCTTCTCGATGGGGACATTACAAACTTCCATAACGTTGTATATCCTAACCTAACGCAACCTAACATCTGGGCTTTAATATTTTACATCATTCCTGGCGTGTCGTCGCCTGCTTCTCGATGGGGACATTATCTACGTCTATATCGTTGTATATCCTACCCTAACGCAACCTAACATCTGGGATGTAATATTTTACAACATTCCTGGCGTGTCGTCGCCTGCTTCTCGATGGGAACATTATATACGTCTATAACGTTGTGTATCCTAACCTAACGCAACCTAACATCTGGGATGTAATATTCCTGGCGTGTCGTCGCCTACTTCTGGATGGGGAGATTATATACGTCTATAACGTTATATATCCTAACCTAAGGCAACCTAACATCTCGGATGTAATAGTTGACAACATTCCTGGCGTGTCCGCCCGTACTTCTCGGTGGAAACATTATATACGTCTATAACGTTATATATCCTAGCCTAAGGCCACCTAACATGTCGAATGTAATATTTTACAACATTCCTGACGCGTCGGCCCCTATTTTTCGGTGGGAACATTACATACGTCTATAACGTTATATATCCTAGTCTAAGGCAACCTGACATATCGAATGTAATATTTTACAACACTCCTGTCGTGTAGTCGCCTACTTCTGGATGGGGACATTATATACATCTATAACTTTGTATATCCTAACCTAAGGCAGCCTAACATCTCGGATGTAATATTTTAGAACATTCCTGGCATGTCGGTCCCTACATCTCGGTGGGAACATACTATACGTCTATAACGTTGTATGTCCTAACCTAAGGGAACCTAACATCTCGGGTGTAATATTTTACAACATTCCTGACGCGTCGGTCCCTATTTTTCGGTGGGAATATTATATACGTCTATAACGTTATATATCCTAGCCTAAGGCAACCTAACACCTCGGATTTAATAGTTGACAACATTCCTGGCGTGTAGGTCCGTACTTCTCGGTGGGAACATTGTATACGTCTATAACGTTATATATCCTAGCCTAAGGCGACCTAACATATCGAATGTAATATTGTACATCATTCCTGGCGTGTCGTCGCCTGCTTCTCGATGGGAACATTATATACGTCTATAACGTTGTGTATGTTAACCTAACGCAACCTAACATCTGGGATGTAATATTCCTGGCGTGTCGTCGCCTACTTCTGGATGGGGACATTATATACGTCTATAACGTTATATATCCTAACCTAAGGCAACCTAACATCTCGGATGTAATAGTTGACAGCATTCCTGGCGTGTCCACCCGTACTTCTCGGTGGGAACATTATATACGTCTATAACGTGATATATCCTAGCCTAAGGCAGCCTAACATCTCGGATGTAGTATTTTACAACATTCCTGCGTGTCGTCGCCTACTTCTGGATGGGGTCATTATATACATCCATAACGTTGTATATCCTAACCTAAGGGAACCTGACATCTCGGGTGTAATATTTTACAGCATTCCTGACGCGTCGGTCCCTATTTTTCGGTGGGAATATTATATACGTCTATAACGTTATATATCCTAGCCTAAGGCAACCTAACACCTCGGATGTAATAGTTGACAACATTCCTGGCGTGTAGGCCCGTACTTCTCGGTGGGAACGTTGTATACATCTATAACGTCATATATCCTAGCCTAAGGCGACCTAACATCTCGGATGTAATAGTTGACAACATTCCTGGCGTGTCCACCCGTACTACACGGTGGGAACATTATATACGTCTATAACGTTATATATCCTAGCCTAAGGCCACATAACATGTCGAATGTAATATTCTACAACATTCCTGGCGTGTCGTCGCCTACTTCTGGATGGGGACATTATATACGTCTATAACGTTGTATATCCTAACCTAAAGCAACCTAACATCTGGGATGTAATATTTTACAAGATTCCTGGCATGTCGGTTCCCAAGTCTCGGTAGGAACATTATATACGTCTATAACGATATATATCCAAACCTAAGGGAACCTAACATCTCGGATGTAATATTTTACAACATTCCTGGCGTGTCGTCGCCTGCTTCTCGATGGGGACATAATATACGTCCATAACGTTGTATATCCTAACCTAACGCAACCTAACATCTGGGATGTAATATTTTACAACATTCCTGGAGTGTCGTCGCCTACTTCTGGATAGGGTCATTATATACATCTATAACGTTGTATATCCTAACCTAAGGCAACCTAACATCTGGGATGTAATATTTTACAACATTCTTGGCATGTCGGTCCCTACTTCTCGGTGGGAACATTGTATACGTCTATAACGATATATATCCTAGCCTAAGGCAACCTAACATGTCGAATGTAATATTTTATTACATTCATGGAGTGTCGTCGCGTGCTTCTCGATGGGGACATTATATACGTCTATAACGTTATATATCCTAACCTAAGGCAACCTAACATCTCGGATGTAATAGTTGACAACATTCCTGGCGTGTCCACCCGTACTTCTCCGTGGGAACATTATATACGTCTATAACGTTATATATCCTAGCCTAAGGCCACATAACATGTCGAATGTAATATTTTACAACATTCCTGGCGTGTCGTCGCCTGCTTCTCGATGGGGACATTATATACATCTATAACATTGTATATCCTAACCTAAGGCAACCTAACATCTCGGATGTAATATTTTACAACATTCTGGCGTGTCGGTCCCCAAGTCTCGGTAGGAACATTATATACATCCATAACGTTGTATATCCTAACCTAAGGGAACCTAACATCTCGGTTGTAATATTTTACAACATTCCGGACACGTCGGTCCCTATTTTTCGGTGGGAATATTATATACGTCTATAACGTTATATATCCTAGCCTATGGCAACCTAACACCTCGGATGTAGTAGTTGACAACATTCCTGGCGTGTAGGCCCGTACTTCTCGGTGGGAACGTTGTATACATCGATAACGTTATATATCCTAGCCTAAGGCGACCTAACATATCGAATGTAATATTTTACATCATTCCTGGCGTGTCGTCGCCTGCTTCTCGATGGGAACATTATATACGTCTATAACGTTGTGTATCCTAACCTAACGCAACCTAACATCTGGGATGTAATATTCCTGGCGTGTCGTCGCCTGCTTCTGCATGGGGACATTATATACGTCTATAACGTTATATATCCTAACCTAAGGCAACCTAACATCTCGGATGTAATATTTTACAACATTCTTGGCATGTCGGTCCCTACTTCTCGGTGGGAACGTTGTATACATCTATAACGTTATATATCCTAGCCTAAGGCGACCTAACATGTCGAATGTAATATTTTACATCATTCCTGAATTGTCGGCGCGTAGTTCTCGGTGGTAACATTATATACGTCTATAACGTAATATATCTTAGCCTAAGGCAACCTAACATCTCGATGTAATATTCTACAACATTCCTGGCGCGTCGGCTCCTATTTTTCGGTGGGAACATTATATACGTCTATAACGTTATATATCCTAACCTAAGGGACCCTAACATCTCGGGTGTAATATTTTACAACATTCCTGACACGTCGTCGCCTGCTTCTCGATGGGTACATTATATAAGTCTATAACGTTGTATATCCTAACCTAACGCAACCTAACATCTGGGATGTAATATTCCTGTCATGTCGTCGCCTACTTCTGGATGGGGACATTATATACGTCTATAACGTTATATATCCTAACCTAAGGCAACCTAACATCTCGGATGTAATAGTTGACAGCATTCCTGGCGTGTCCACCCGTACTTCTCGGTGGGAACATTATATACGTCTATAACGTGATATATCCTAGCCTAAGGCAGCCTAACATCTCGGATGTAGTATTTTACAACATTCCTGGCGTGTCGTCGCCTACTTCTGGATGGGGTCATTATATACATCCATAACGTTGTATATCCTAACCTAAGGGAACCTGACATCTCGGGTGTAATATTTTACAGCATTCCTGACGCGTCGGTCCCTATTTTTCGGTGGGAATATTATATACGTCTATAACGTTATATATCCTAGCCTAAGGCAACCTAACACCTCGGATGTAATAGTTGACAACATTCCTGGCGTGTAGGCCCGTACTTCTCGGTGGGAACGTTGTATACATCTATAACGTTATATATCCTAGCCTAAGGCGACCTAACATCTCGGATGTAATAGTTGACAACATTCCTGGCGTGTCCACCCGTACTACACGGTGGGAACATTATATACGTCTATAACGTTATATATCCTAGCCTAAGGCCACATAACATGTCGAATGTAATATTCTACAACATTCCTGGCGTGTCGTCGCCTACTTCTGGATGGGGACATTATATACGTCTATAACGTTGTATATCCTAACCTAAAGCAACCTAACATCTGGGATGTAATATTTTACAAGATTCCTGGCATGTCGGTTCCCAAGTCTCGGTAGGAACATTATATACGTCTATAACGATATATATCCAAACCTAAGGGAACCTAACATCTCGGATGTAATATTTTACAACATTCCTGGCGTGTCGTCGCCTGCTTCTCGATGGGGACATAATATACGTCCATAACGTTGTATATCCTAACCTAACGCAACCTAACATCTGGGATGTAATATTTTACAACATTCCTGGAGTGTCGTCGCCTACTTCTGGATAGGGTCATTATATACATCTATAACGTTGTATATCCTAACCTAAGGCAACCTAACATCTGGGATGTAATATTTTACAACATTCTTGGCATGTCGGTCCCTACTTCTCGGTGGGAACATTGTATACGTCTATAACGATATATATCCTAGCCTAAGGCAACCTAACATGTCGAATGTAATATTTTATTACATTCATGGAGTGTCGTCGCGTGCTTCTCGATGGGGACATTATATACGTCTATAACGTTATATATCCTAACCTAAGGCAACCTAACATCTCGGATGTAATAGTTGACAACATTCCTGGCGTGTCCACCCGTACTTCTCCGTGGGAACATTATATACGTCTATAACGTTATATATCCTAGCCTAAGGCCACATAACATGTCGAATGTAATATTTTACAACATTCCTGGCGTGTCGTCGCCTGCTTCTCGATGGGGACATTATATACATCTATAACATTGTATATCCTAACCTAAGGCAACCTAACATCTCGGATGTAATATTTTACAACATTCTGGCGTGTCGGTCCCCAAGTCTCGGTAGGAACATTATATACATCCATAACGTTGTATATCCTAACCTAAGGGAACCTAACATCTCGGTTGTAATATTTTACAACATTCCGGACACGTCGGTCCCTATTTTTCGGTGGGAATATTATATACGTCTATAACGTTATATATCCTAGCCTAAGGCAACCTAACACCTCGGATGTAGTAGTTGACAACATTCCTGGCGTGTAGGCCCGTACTTCTCGGTGGGAACGTTGTATACATCGATAACGTTATATATCCTAGCCTAAGGCGACCTAACATATCGAATGTAATATTTTACATCATTCCTGGCGTGTCGTCGCCTGCTTCTCGATGGGAACATTATATACGTCTATAACGTTGTGTATCCTAACCTAACGCAACCTAACATCTGGGATGTAATATTCCTGGCGTGTCGTCGCCTACTTCTGGATGGGGACATTATATACGTCTATAACGTTATATATCCTAACCTAAGGCAACCTAACATCTCGGATGTAATAGTTGACAACATTCCTGGCGTGTCCACCCGTACTTCTCGGTGGGAACATCATATACGTCTATAGCGATACATATCCTAGCCTAAGGCGACCTAACATGTCGAATGTAATATTTTACATCATTCCTGACGTGTCGGCGCGTAGTTCTCGGTGGTAACATTATATACGTCTATAACGTAATATATCCTAGCCTAAGGCAACCTAACATCTCGATGTAATATTCTACAACATTCCTGGCGCGTCGGCTCCTATTTTTCGGTGGGAACATTATATACGTCTATAACGTTATATATCCTAGCCTAAGGCGACCTAACATATCGAATGTAATATTTTACATCATTCCTGGCGTGTCGTCGCCTGCTTCTCGATGGGAACATTATATACGTCTATAACGTTGTGTATCCTAACCTAACGCAACCTAACATCTGGGATGTAATATTCCTGGCGTGTCGTCGCCTACTTCTGCATGGGGACATTATATACGTCTATAACGTTATATATCCTAACCTAAGGCAACCTAACATCTCGGATGTAATAGTTGACAACATTCCTGGCGTGTCCACCCGTACTTCTCGGTGGGAACATCATATATGTCTATAGCGATACATATCCTAGCCTAAGGCGACCTAACATGTCGAATGTAATATTTTACATCATTCCTGACGTGTCGGCGCGTAGTTCTCGGTGGTAACATTATATACGTCTATAACGTAATATATCCTAGCCTAAGGCAACCTAACATCTCGATGTAATATTCTACAACATTCCTGGCGCGTCGGCTCCTATTTTTCGGTGGGATCATTATATACGTCTATAACGTTATATATCCTAGCCTAAGGCGACCTAACATATCGAATGTAATATTTTACATCATTCCTGGCGTGTCGTCGCCTGCTTCTCGATGGGAACATTATATACGTCTATTACGTTGTGTATCCTAACCTAACGCAACCTAACATCTGGGATGTAATATTCCTGGCGTGTCGTCGCCTGCTTCTGCATGGGGACATTATATACGTCTATAACGTTATATATCCTAACCTAAGGCAACCTAACATCTCGGATGTAATATTTTACAACATTCTTGGCATGTCGGTCCCTACTTCTCGGTGGGAACATTGTATACGTCTATAACGATATATATCCTAGCCTAAGGCAACCTAACATGTCGAATGTAATATTTTATTACATTCATGGAGTGTCGTCGCGTGCTTCTCGATGGGGACATTATATACGTCTATAACGTTATATATCCTGACCTAAGGCAACCTAACATCTCGGATGTAATAGTTGACAACATTCCTGGCGTGTCCACCCGTACTTCTCGGTGGGAACATTATATACGTCTATAACGTTATATATCCTAGCCAAAGGCCACATAACATGTCGAATGTAATATTTTACAACATTCCTGGCGTGTCGTCGCCTGCTTCTCGATGGGGACATTATATACATCTATAACATTGTATATCCTAACCTAAGGCAACCTAACATCTCGGAAGTAATATTTTACAACATTCTGGCGTGTCGGTCCCCAAGTCTCGGTAGGAACATTATATACATCCATAACGTTGTATATCCTAACCTAAGGGAACCTAACATCTCGGTTGTAATATTTTACAACATTCCGGACACGTCGGTCCATATTTTTCGGTGGGAATATTATATACGTCTGTAACGTTATATATCCTAGCCTAAGGCAACCTAACACCTCGGATGTAATAGTTGACAACATTCCTGGCGTGTAGGCCCGTACTTCTCGGTGGGAACGTTGTATACATCTATAACGTTATATATCCTAGCCTAAGGCGACCTAACATGTCGAATGTAATATTTTACATCATTCCTGACGTGTCGGCGCGTAGTTCTCGGTGGTAACATTATATACGTCTATAACGTAATATATCCTATCCTAAGGCAACCTAACATCTCGATGTAATATTCTACAACATTCCTGGCGCGTCGGCTCCTATTTTTCGGTGGGAACATTATATACGTCTATAACGTTATATATCCTAGCCTAAGGCAACCTAACATCTCGGATGTAATAGTTGACAACATTCCTGGCGTGTCCACCCGTACTTCTCGGTGGGAACATTATATACGTCTATAACGTTATATATCCTAGCCTAAGGCCACATAACATGTCGAATGTAATATTTTACAACATTCCTGGCGTGTCGTCGCCTGCTTCTCGATGGGGACATTATATACATCTATAACATTGTATATCCTAACCTAAGGCAACCTAACATCTCGGAAGTAATATTTTACAACATTCTGGCGTGTCGGTCCCCAAGTCTCGGTAGGAACATTATATACATCCATAACGTTGTATATCCTAACCTAAGGGAACCTAACATCTCGGTTGTAATATTTTACAACATTCCGGACACGTCGGTCCCTATTTTTCGGTGGGAATATTATATACGTCTATAACGTTATATATCCTAGCCTAAGACAACCTAACACCTCGGATGTAATAGTTGACAACATTCCTGGCGTGTAGGCCCGTACTTCTCGGTGGGAACGTTGTATACATCTATAACGTTATATATCCTAGCCTAAGGCGACCTAACATATCGAATGTAATATTTTACATCATTCCTGGCGTGTCGTCGCCTGTTTCTCGATGGGAACATTATATACGTCTATAACGTTGTGTATCCTAACCTAACGCAACCTAACATCTGGGATGTAATATTCCTGGCGTGTCGTCGCCTGCTTCTGCATGGGGACATTATATACGTCTATAACGTTATATATCCTAACCTAAGGCAACCTAACATCTCGGATGTAATATTTTACAACATTCTTGGCATGTCGGTCCCTACTTCTCGGTGGGAACATTGTATACGTCTATAACGATATATATCCTAGCCTAAGGCAACCTAACATGTCGAATGTAATATTTTATTACATTCATGGAGTGTCGTCGCGTGCTTCTCGATGGGGACATTATATACGTCTATAACGTTATATATCCTAACCTAAGGCAACCTAACATCTCGGATGTAATAGTTGACAACATTCCTGGCGTGTCCACCCGTACTTCTCGGTGGGAACATTATATACGTCTATAACGTTATATATCCTAGCCAAAGGCCACATAACATGTCGAATGTAATATTTTACAACATTCCTGGCGTGTCGTCGCCTGCTTCTCGATGGGGACATTATATACATCTATAGCATTGTATATCCTAACCTAAGGCAACCTAACATCTCGGAAGTAATATTTTACAACATTCTGGCGTGTCGGTCCCCAAGTCTCGGTAGGAACATTATATACATCCATAACGTTGTATATCCTAACCTAAGGGAACCTAACATCTCGGTTGTAATATTTTACAACATTCCGGACACGTCGGTCCCTATTTTTCGGTGGGAATATTATATACGTCTATAACGTTATATATCCTAGCCTAAGGCAACCTAACACCTCGGATGTAATAGTTGACAACATTCCTGGCGTGTAGGCCCGTACTTCTCGGTGGGAACGTTGTATACATCTATAACGTTATATATCCTAGCCTAAGGCGACCTAACATGTCGAATGTAATATTTTACATCATTCCTGACGTGTCGGCGCGTAGTTCTCGGTGGTAACATTATATACGTCTATAACGTAATATATCCTATCCTAAGGCAACCTATCATCTCGATGTAATATTCTACAACATTCCTGGCGCGTCGGCTCCTATTTTTCGGTGGGAACATTATATACGTCTATAACGTTATATATCCTAGCCTAAGGCGACCTAACATATCGAATGTAATATTTTACATCATTCCTGGCGTGTCGTCGCCTGCTTCTCGATGGGAACATTATATACGTCTATAACGTTGTGTATCCTAACCTAACGCAACCTAACATCTGGGATGTAATATTCCTGGCGTGTCGTCGCCTGCTTCTGCATGGGGACATTATATACGTCTATAACGTTATATATCCTAACCTAAGGCAACCTAACATCTCGGATGTAATATTTTACAACATTCTTGGCATGTCGGTCCCTACTTCTCGGTGGGAACATTGTATACGTCTATAACGATATATATCCTAGCCTAAGGCAACCTAACATGTCGAATGTAATATTTTATTACATTCATGGAGTGTCGTCGCGTGCTTCTCGATGGGGACATTATATACGTCTATAAGGTTATATATCCTAACCTAAGGCAACCTAACATCTCGGATGTAATAGTTGACAACATTCCTGGCGTGTCCACCCGTACTTCTCGGTGGGAACATTATATACGTCTATAACGTTATATATCCTAGCCTAAGGCCACATAACATGTCGAATGTAATATTTTACAACATTCCTGGCGTGTCGTCGCCTGCTTCTCGATGGGGACATTATATACATCTATAACATTGTATATCCTAACCTAAGGCAACCTAACATCTCGGAAGTAATATTTTACAACATTCTGGCGTGTCGGTCCCCAAGTCTCGGTAGGAACATTATATACATCCATAACGTTGTATATCCTAACCTAAGGGAACCTAACATCTCGGTTGTAATATTTTACAACATTCCGGACACGTCGGTCCCTATTTTTCGGTGGGAATATTATATACGTCTATAACGTTATATATCCTAGCCTAAGGCAACCTAACACCTCGGATGTAATAGTTGACAACATTCCTGGCGTGTAGGCCCGTACTTCTCGGTGGGAAAGTTGTATACATCTATAACGTTATATATCCTAGCCTAAGGCGACCTAACATGTCGAATGTAATATTTTACATCATTCCTGACGTGTCGGCGCGTAGTTCTCGGTGGTAACATTATATACGTCTATAACGTAATATATCCTAGCCTAAGGCAACCTAACATCTCGATGTAATATTCTACAACATTCCTGGCGCGTCGGCTCCTATTTTTCGGTGGGAACATTATATACGTCTATAACGTTATATATCCTAGCCTAAGGCGACCTAACATATCGAATGTAATATTTTACATCATTCCTGGCGTGTCGTCGCCTGCTTCTCAATGGGAACATTATATACGTCTATAACGTTGTGTATCCTAACCTAACGCAACCTAACATCTGGGATGTAATATTCCTGGCGTGTCGTCGCCTACTTCTGGATGGGGACATTATATACGTCTATAACGTTATATATCCTCACCTAAGGCAACCTAACATCTCGGATGTAATAGTTGACAACATTCCTGGCGTGTCCGCCCGTACTTCTCGGTGGGAACATTATATACGTCTATAACGTTGTATATCCTAACCTAACGCAACCTAACATCTCGGATGTAATATTTTACAACATTCCTGGCATGTCGGTCCCTACATCTCGGTGGGAACATACTATACGTCTATAACGTTGTATATCCTAACCAAAGGGAACCTAACATCTCGGGTGTAATATTTTACAACATTCTGGCGTGTCGTCGCCCGCTCCTCGATGGGGAGATTATATACGTCTATAACGTTGTATATCCTAACCTAACGCAACCTAACATTTGGGATGTAATATTTTACAACATTCCTTGCATGTCGGCGCCTACGTCTCGGTAGGAACAGTATATACGTCTATAACGATATATATCCTAACCTAAGGCAACCCAACACCTCGGATGTAATAGTTGACAACATTCCTGGCGTGTAGGCCCGTACTTCTCGGTGGGAACATTGTATACGTCTATAACGTTATATATCCTAGCATAAGGCGACCTAACATATCGAATGTAATATTTTACATCATTCCTGGCGTGTCGTCGCCTGCTTCTCGATGGGAACATTATATACGTCTATAACGTTATGTATCCTAATCTAACGCAACATAACATCTGGGATGTAATATTCCTGGCGTGTCGTCGCCTACTTCTGGATGGGGACATTATATACGTCTATAACATTATATATCCTAACCTAAGGCAGCCTAACATCTCGGATGTAATATTTTACAACATTCCTGGCATGTCAGTCCCTACATCTCGGTGGGAACATACTATACGTCTATAACGTTGTATATCCTAACCTAAGGGAACATAACATCTCGGGTGTAATATTTTACAACATTCCTGACGCGTCGGCCCCTATTTTTCGGTGGGAACATTATATACGTCTATAACGTTATATATCATAACCTAAGGCAACCTGACATCTCGGATCTAATATTTTACAACATTCCTGGCATATCGGTCCCTACTTCTCGGTGGAAACATTGTATATGTCTATAACGATATATATCCTAGCCTAAGGCAACCTAACATCTCGGATGTAATATTTTACAACATTCCTGGCGTGTCGTCGCCTACTTCTCGATGGGGACATTATACACATCTATAACATTGTATATCGTAACCTAAGGCAACCTAACATCTCGGATGTAATATTTTACAACATTCTGGCGTGTCGTCGCCTGCTTCTCGATGGGGAGATTATATACGTCTATAACGTTGTATGTCCTAACCTAACGCAACCTAACATTTGGGATGTAATATTTTTCAACATTCCTTGCATGTCGGTGCCTACGTCTCGGTGGGAACATTATATACGTCTATAACGATATATATCCTAACCTAAGGCAACCTAACACCTCGGATGTAATATTTTACAACATTCCTGACGCGTCGGCCCCTATTTTTCGGTGGGAACATTATATACGTCTATATCGTTATATATCCTAGTCTAAGGCAACCTAACATGTCGAATGTAATATTTTACAACATTCCTGGCGTGTAGGCCCGTACTTCTCGGTGGGAACATTGTATACGTCTATAACGTTATATATCCTAGCCTAAGGCGACCTAACATGTCGAATGTAATATTTTACATCATTCCTGGCGTGTCGTCGCCTGCTTCTCGATGGGAACATTATATACGTCTATAACGTTGTGTATCCTAACCTAACGCAACCTAACATCTAGGATGTAATATTCCTGGCGTGTCGTCGCCTACTTCTGGATGGGGGGATTATATACGTCTATAACGTTATATATCCTAACCTAAGGCAACCTAACATCTCGGATGTAATAGTTGACAACATTCTGGCGTGTCGTCTCCTGCTTCTCGATGGGAACATTATATACGTCTATAACGTTGTGTATCCTGACCTAACGCAATCTAACATCAGGGATGTAATATTGCTGGCGTGTCGTCGCCTACTTCTGGATGGGGAGATTATATACGTCTATAACGTTATATATCCTAACCTAAGGCAACCTAACATCTCGGATGTAATAGTTGACAACATTCCTGGCGTGTCCGACCGTACTTCTCGATGGGAACATTATATACGCCTATAACGTTATATATCCTAGCCTAAGGCCACATAACATGTCGAATGTCATATTTTACAACATTCCTAACGCGTCGGCCCCTATTTTTCGGTGGGAACATTATATACGTCTATAACGTTATATATCATAACCTAAGGCAACCTAACATCTCGGATCTAATATTTTACAACATTCCTGGCATATCGGTCCCTACTTCTCGGTGGAAACATTGTATATGTCTATAACGATATATATCCTAGCCTAAGGCAACCTAACATCTCGGATGTAATATTTTACAACATTCCTGGCGTGTCGTCGCCTACTTCTCGATGGGGACATTATATACATCTATAACATTGTATATCGTAACCTAAGGCAACCTAACATCTCGGATGTAATATTTTACAACATTCTGGCGTGTCGTTGCCTGCTTCTCGATGGGGAGATTATATACGTCTATAACGTTGTATGTCCTAACCTAACGCAACCTAACATTTGGGATGTAATATTTTTCAACATTCCTTGCATGTCGGTGCCTACGTCTCGGTGGGAACATTATATACGTCTATAACGATATATATCCTAACCTAAGGCAACCTAACACCTCGGATGTAATATTTTACAACATTCCTGACGCGTCGGCCCCTATTTTTCGGTGGGAACATTATATACTTCTATATCGTTATATATCCTAGTCTAAGGCAACCTAACATGTCGAATGTAATATTTTACAACATTCCTGGCGTGTCGTCGCCTACTTCTCGATGGGGACATTATATACGTCGATAACGTTATATATCCTAGCCTAAGGCAACCTAACATGTCGAATGTAATATTTTACAACATTCCTGGCGTGTCGTCGCCTACTTCTCGATGGGGACATTATATACATCTATAACATTGTATATCCTAACCTAAGGCAACCTAACATCTCGGATGTAATATTTTACAACATTCTGGCGTGTCGTCGCCTGCTTCTCGATGGGGAGATTATATACGTCTATAACGTTGTATATCCTAACCTAAGGCAACCTAACATTTGGGATGTAATATTTTACAACATTCCTTGCATGTCGGTGCCTACGTCTCGGTGGGAACATTATATACGTCTATAACGACATATATCCTAACCTAAGGCAACCTAACACCTCGGATGTAATATTTTACAACATTCCTGACGCGTCGGCCCCTATTTTTCGATGGGAACATTATATACGTCTAGAACGTTATATATCCTAGCCTAAGGCGACCTAACATGTCGAATGTAATATTTTACAACATTCCTGGCGTGTCGTCTCCTGCTTCTCGATGGGGTAATTATATACGTCTATAATGTTGTATATCTTAACCTAATGCAACTTAACATCTGGGATGTAATATTTTACAACATTCCTGGCGTGTCGTCGCCTACTTCTGGATGTGGTCATTATATACATCTATAACGTTGTATATCCTAACCTAAGGGAACCTAACATCTCGGGTGTAATATTTTACAACATTCCCGACGCGTCGGCCCCTATTTTTCGGTGGAAACATTATATACGTCTATAACGTTATATATCCTAGCCTAAGGCAACCTAACATGTCGAATGTAATATTTTACAACATTCCTGGCGTGTCGTCGCCTACTTCTCGATGGGGATATTATATACATCTATAACATTGTATATCCTAACCCAAGGCAACCTAACATCTCGGATGGAATATTTTACAACATTCCTGGCATATCGGTCCCTACTTCTCGGTGGAAACATTGTATACGTCTATAACGATATATATCCTAGCCTAAGGCAACCTAACATCTCGGATGTAATATTTTACAACATTCTGGCGTGTCGTCTCCTGCTTCTCGATGGGAACATTGTATACGTCTATAACGTTGTGTATCCTAACCTAACGCAACCTAACATCAGGGATGTAATATTCCTGGCGTGTCGTCGCCTACTTCTGGATGGGGATATTATATACGTCTATAACGTTATATATCCTAACCTAAGGCAACCTAACATCTCGGATGTAATAGTTGACAACATTCATGGCGTGTCCGCCCGAACTCCTCGGTGGGAACATTATATACGCCTATAACGTTATATATCCTAGCCTAAGGCCACATAACATGTCGAATGTCATATTTTACAACATTCCTGGCGTGTCGTCGCCTGCTTCTCGATGGGGACATTATATACGTCTATAACGTTGTATATCCTAACCTAAAGCAACCTAACATCTGGGATGTAATATTTTACAAGATTCCTGGCATGTCGGTCCCCAAGTCTCGGTAGGAACATTATATACGTCTATAACGATATATATCCAAACCTAAGGGAACCTAACACCTCGGATGTAATAGTTGACAACATTCCTGGCGTGTATTCCCGTACTTCTCGGTGGGAACATTGTATACGTCTATAACGTTATATATCCTAGCATAAGGCGATCTAACATATCGAATGTAATATTTTACATCATTCCTGGCGTGTCGTCGCCTACTTCTCGATGGGGACATTATATACATCTATAACGTTGTATATCCTAACCTAACGCAACCTAACATCTGGTATGTAATATTTTACATCATTCCTGGCATGTCCGTCCCTACGTCTCAGTGGTAACTTTATATACGTCTATAACCTTATATATCCTAGACTATGGCAGCCTAACATGTCGAATGTAATATTTAACAACATTTCCTGGCGTGTCGTCGCCTACTTCTCGATGGGGACATTATATACACCTATAACGTTGTATATTCTAACCTAAGGGAAACTAACCTCAATACCGTAATATTTTACAACATTCCTGACGCGTCGGCCCCTATTTCTCGGTGGGAACATTATATACGTCTATAACGTTGTATATCCCAACCTAACGCAACCTAACTTCTGGGATGTATAATTTTACAACATTACTGGCATGTCGGTCAATACGTCTCGGTGGGAACGTTATATACGTCTACAACGTAATATAACCTAACCTAACCCATCTAGCCTCTCGCTGGTAATGTTTTACAGAATCCAGTTCGTGTCGTCCCGTACGTATCGGTGGGGACATTGTATGCGTCTATAACGATATATATCCAAACGTAAGGGAACCTAACATCTCGGATGTAATATTTTACAACATTCCTGGCATGTCGATCCCTACTTCTCGGTGGGAATATTATATACGTCTATAACGTCATATATCATAACCTAAGGCAACCTAACATCTCGGATGTAATATTGTACAACATTCTGGCGTTTCGTCGCCTGCTTCTCGATGGGGAGATTATATACTTCTATAACGTTGGATATCCTAACCTAACGCAACCTTACATCTGGGATGTAATATTCCTGGCGTGTCGTCGCCTACTTCTCGATAGGGACATTATATACATCTATAACATTGTATATCCTAACCTAAGGCAACCTAACATCTCGGATGTAATATTTTACAACATTCTGGCGTTTCGTCGTCGGCTTCTCGATGGGGAGATTATAAACGTCTATAACGTTGTATATCCTAACCTAACGCAACCTAACATTTGGGATGTAATATTGTACAACATTCCTTGCATGTCGGTGCCTACGTCTCGGTGGTAACATTATATACGTCTATAACGATATATATCCTGACCCAAGGCAACCTAACACCGCGGATGTAATAGTTGACAACATTCCTGGCGTGTAGGCCCGTACTTCTCGGTGGGAACATTGTATACGTCTACAACGTTATATATCCTAGCCTAAGGCGACCTAACATATCGAATGTAATATTTTACATCATTCCTGGCGTGTCGTCGCCTGCTTCTCGATGGGAACATTATATACGTCTATAACGTTGTGTATCCTAACCTAACGCAACCTAACATCTGGGGTGTAATATTCCTGGCGTGTCGTCGCCTACTTCTGAATGGGGACATTATATACGTCTATAACGTTATATATCCTAACCTAAAGCAACCTAACATCTCGGAT
The DNA here is from genome assembly GCA_963969225.1 of Xylocopa violacea. Classification (NCBI taxonomy): domain Eukaryota; kingdom Metazoa; phylum Arthropoda; class Insecta; order Hymenoptera; family Apidae; genus Xylocopa; species Xylocopa violacea. The sequence goes on from CAXAJV010000789.1 coordinate 1,688,133, forward strand.
GTAATAGTTGGCAAAGTTCCTGGCGTGTACGCCCGTACTTCTCGGTGGGAACATTATATACGTCTATAACGTTGTATATCCTAGCCTAAGGCCAGCTAACATGTCGAATGTAATATTTTACAACATTCCTGGCATATCGGTCCCTACTTCTCGGTGAAAACATTGTATACGTGTATAACGATATATATCCTAGCCTAAGGTAACCTAACATCTCCTATGTAATATTTTACAACATTCCTGGCGTGTCGTCGCCTACTTCTCGATGGGGACATTATATACGTCGATAACGTTATATATCCTAGCCTAAGGCAACCTAACATGTCGAATGTAATATTTTACAACATTCCTGGCGTGTCGTCGCCTACTTCTCGATGGGGACATTATATACATCTATAACATTGTATATCCTAACCCAAGGCAACCTAACATCTCGGATGGAATATTTTACAACATTCCTGGCATATCGGTCCCTACTTCTCGGTAGAAACATTGCATACGTCTATAACGATATATATCCTTGCCTAAGGCAACATAACATCTCGGATGTAATATTTTACAACATTCCTGGCGTGTCGTCGCCTACTTCTGGATGGGGAGATTATATACGTCTATAACGTTATATATCCTAACCTAAGGCAACCTAACATCTCGGATGTAATAGTTGACAACATTCCTGGCGCGTCCGCCCGTACTTCTCGGTGGGAACATTATATACGTCTATAACGTTATATATCCTAGCCTAAGGCAACCTAACACCTCGGATGTAATATTTTACAACATTCCTGGCGTGTCGTCGCCTACTTCTCGATGGGGACATTATATACATCTATAACATTGTATATCCTAACCCAAGGCAACCTAACATCTTGGATGGAATATTTTACAACATTCCTGCCATATCGGTCCCTACTTATCGGTGGAAACATTGTATACGTCTATAACGATATATATCCTAGCCTAAGGCAACCTAACATCTCGGATGTAATATTTTACAACATTCTGGCGTGTCGTCGCCTGCTTCTCGATGGGAACATTATATACGTCTATAACGATGTGTATCCTAACCTAACGCAACCTAACATCAGGGATGTAATATTCCTGGCGTGTCGTCGCCTACTTCTGGATGGGGAGATTATATACGTCTATAGCGTTGTATATCCTAACCCAAGGCAACCTAACATCTCGCGTGTAATATTTTACAACATTTCTGACGCGTCGGCTCCAATTTCTCGGTGGGAACATTAGATACGTCTATAACGTTATATATCATAGCCTAAGGCGACCTAACATGTCGAATGTAATATTTTACAACATTCCTGGCGTGTCGTCGCCTGCTTCTCGATGGGGACATTATATACGTCTATAACGTTGTATATCCTAACCTAAAGCAACCTAACATCTGGGATGTAATATTTTACAAGATTCCTGGCATGTCGGTCCCCAAGTCTCGGTAGGAACATTATATACGTCTATAACGATATATATCCAAACCTAAGGGAACCTAACACCTCGGATGTAATAGTTGACAACATTCCTGGCGTGTATTCCCGTACTTCTCGGTGGGAACATTGTATACGTCTATAACGTTATATATCCTAGCCTAAGGCAAGATAACATGCCGAATGTAATATTTTACAACATTCCTGGCGTGTCGTCGCCAGGTTCTCAATGGGGACATTATATACATCTATAACGTTGTATATCCTAAGCTAAGGCAACCTAACAACTCGGATGTAATATTTTACAACATTCCTGGCATATCAGTCCCTACGTCTCGGTGGAAACATTGTATACGTCTATAACGATATATATCCTAGCCTAAGGCAACCTAACATTCGGATGTATTATTTTACAACACTACTGGCTTGTCGGTCCCTACATCTCGGTGGGAAAATTATATACGTCTATAACGTTGCATATCCTAACCTAAGGCAAACTAACCTCAATACCGTAATATTTTACAACATTGCTGGCATGTCGGTCCCTGCTTCTCGGTGGGAACATTATATACGTCTAAAACGTTATATATCATAACCTAAGGCAACCTCACGCCTCTACCGTAATATTTTACAACATTCTTGGCGTGACGGCGCCTACTTCCCGATGGGGATATTATATACGTCTATAACGGAATATGTCCTAGCCTAAAGCAACCTAACATATCGGATGTAATATTTTACAACATTCCTGGCGTGTCGTCGCCTGCTTCTTGAAGGGGACATTATATAAGTCTATAACGTTGTATATCCTAACCTAACGCAACCTAATATCTGGGATGTAATATTTTACAACATTCCTGGCATGTCGGTCCCTACATCTCGGTGGGAACATTCTATACGTCTATAACGTTGTATATCCTAACCTAAGGGAACCTAACATCTCGGGTGTAATATTTTACAACATTCCTGACACGTCGGCCCCTATTTCTCGGTGGGAATATTATATACGTCTATAACGTTATATATCCTAGCCTAAGGCATCCTAACATGTCGAATGTAATATTTTACAACAATCTGGCGTGTCGTCGCCTGCTTCTTGAAGGGGACATTATATACGTCTATAACGTTGTATATCCTAACCTAACGCAACCTAACATCTGGGTTGATTTATTTTACAACATTCCTGACGCGTCGGTCCCTACTTCTCGGTGGGAACATTGTATACGTCTATAACGATATATGTCCTAGCCTAAGGTAACCTAACATCTCGCATGTGATATTTTACAACATTCCTGACGCGTCGGACCCTATTTCTCGGTGGGAATATTATATTCGTCTATAACGTTACATATCCTAGCCTAAGGCAACCTAACATGTCGAATGTAATATTTTAGAACATTCTGGCCTGTCGTCGCTTGCTTCTCGAAGGGAACATTATATACGTCTATAACGTTATATATCCTAGCCTAAGGCAACCTAACATGTCGAATGTAATATTTTACAACATTCCTGGCGTGTCGTCGCCTACTTCTCGATGGGGACATTATATACATCTATAACATTGTATATCCTAACCCAAGGCAACCTAACATCTCGGATGGAATATTTTACAACATTCCTGGCATATCGGTCCCTACTTCTCGGTGGAAACATTGTATACGTCTATAACGATATATATCCTAGCCTAAGGCAACCTAACATCTCGGATGTAATATTTTACAACATTCTGGCGTGTCGTCACCTGCTTCTCGATGGGAACATTATATACGTCTATAACGTTGTGTATCCTAACCTAACGCAACCTAACATCAGGGATGTAATATTCCTGGCGTGTCGTCGCCTACTTCTGGATGGGGATATTATATACGTCTATAACGTTATATATCCTAACCTAAGGCAACCTAACATCTCGGATGTAATAGTTGACAACATTCATGGCGTGTCCGCCCGAACTCCTCGGTGGGAACATTATATACGCCTATAACGTTATATATCCTAGCCTAAGGCCACATAACATGTCGAATGTCATATTTTACAACATTCCTGGCGTGTCGTCGCCTGCTTCTCGATGGGGACATTATATACGTCTATAACGTTGTATATCCTAACCTAAAGCAACCTAACATCTGGGATGTAATATTTTACAAGATTCCTGGCATGTCGGTCCCCAAGTCTCGGTAGGAACATTATATACGTCTATAACGATATATATCCAAACCTAAGGGAACCTAACACCTCGGATGTAATAGTTGACAACATTCCTGGCGTGTATTCCCGTACTTCTCGGTGGGAACATTGTATACGTCTATAACGTTATATATCCTAGCATAAGGCGATCTAACATATCGAATGTAATATTTTACATCATTCCTGGCGTGTCGTCGCCTACTTCTCGATGGGGACATTATATACATCTATAACGTTGTATATCCTAACCTAACGCAACCTAACATCTGGTATGTAATATTTTACATCATTCCTGGCATGTCCGTCCCTACGTCTCAGTGGTAACTTTATATACGTCTATAACCTAATATAACCTAACCTAACCCATCTAGCCTCTCGCTGGTAATGTTTTACAGAATCCAGTTCGTGTCGTCCCGTACGTATCGGTGGGGACATTGTATGCGTCTATAACGATATATATCCAAACGTAAGGGAACCTAACATCTCGGATGTAATATTTTACAACATTTCTGGCATGTCGATCCCTACTTCTCGGTGGGAATATTATATACGTCTATAACGTCATATATCATAACCTAAGGCAACCTAACATCTCGGATGTAATATTTTACAACATTCTGGCGTTTCGTCGCCTGCTTCTCGATGGGGAGATTATATACTTCTATAACGTTGGATATCCTAACCTAACGCAACCTTACATCTGGGATGTAATATTCCTGGCGTGTCGTCGCCTACTTCTCGATAGGGACATTATATACATCTATAACATTGTATATCCTAACCTAAGGCAACCTAACATCTCGGATGTAATATTTTACAACATTCTGGCGTTTCGTCGTCGGCTTCTCGATGGGGAGATTATAAACGTCTATAACGTTGTATATCCTAACCTAACGCAACCTAACATTTGGGATGTAATATTTTACAACATTCCTTGCATGTCGGTGCCTACGTCTCGGTGGGAACATTATTTACGTCTATAACGATATATATCCTGACCCAAGGCAACCTAACATCTGGGATGTAATATTTTACAACATTCCTGGCATGTCGGTCCCTACATCTCGGTGGGAAAATTATATACGTCTATAACGTTGTATATCCTAACCTAAGGCAACCTAACATCTCGGATGTAATATTTTACAACATTCCTGGCGTGTCGGCTCCTACTTTTCGGTGGGAACATTATATACGTCTATAACGTTATATATCCTAACGTAAGGCAACATAACATCTTTGATGTAATATTTTGCAACATTCCTGGCGTGTCGTCGCCTGCTTCTCGATGGGGACATTATATACGTCTATAACATTGTATATTCTAACCTAACGCAACCTAACATCTGGGATGTAATATTTTACATTACTCCTGGCATGTCGGTCCCTACGTCTCAGTGGGAACACTCTATACGTCTATAGCGTTGTATATCCTAACCCAAGGCAACCTAACATCTCGGGTGTAATATTTTACAACATTTCTGACGCGTCGGCTCCAATTTCTCGGTGGGAACATTAGATACGTCTATAACGTTATATATCATAGCCTAAGGCGACCTAACATGTCGAATGTAATATTTTACATCATTCCTGGCCTGTCGGCCCGTAGTTCTCGGTGGTAACATTATATACGTCTATAACGTTATATATCCTAGCCTAAGGCAAGATAACATGCCGAATGTAATATTTTACAACATTCCTGGCGTGTCGTCGCCTGCTTCTCAATGGGGACATTATATACATCTATAACGTTGTATATCCTAAGCTAAGGCAACCTAACATCTCGGATGTAATATTTTACAACATTCCTGGCATATCAGTCCCTACGTCTCGGTGGAAACATTGTATACGTCTATAACGATATATATCCTAGCCTAAGGCAACCTAACATCTCGGATGTAATATTTTACAACATTCTGGCGTTTCGTCGCCTGCTTCTCGATGGGGAGATTATATACTTCTATAACGTTGGATATCCTAACCTAACGCAACCTTACATCTGGGATGTAATATTCCTGGCGTGTCGTCGCCTACTTCTCGATAGGGACATTATATACATCTATAACATTGTATATCCTAACCTAAGGCAACCTAACATCTCGGATGTAATATTTTACAACATTCTGGCGTTTCGTCGTCGGCTTCTCGATGGGGAGATTATAAACGTCTATAACGTTGTATATCCTAACCTAACGCAACCTAACATTTGGGATGTAATATTTTACAACATTCCTTGCATGTCGGTGCCTACGTCTCGGTGGGAACATTATATACGTCTATAACGATATATATCCTGACCCAAGGCAACCTAACACCGCGGATGTAATAGTTGACAACATTCCTGGCGTGTAGGCCCGTACTTCTCGGTGGGAACATTGTATACGTCTACAACGTTATATATCCTAGCCTAAGGCAACCTAACACCTCGGATGTAATAGTTGGCAAAGTTCCTGGCGTGTACGCCCGTACTTCTCGGTGGGAACATTATATACGTCTATAACGTTGTATATCCTAGCCTAAGGCCAGCTAACATGTCGAATGTAATATTTTACAACATTCCTGGCATATCGGTCCCTACTTCTCGGTGAAAACATTGTATACGTGTATAACGATATATATCCTAGCCTAAGGTAACCTAACATCTCCTATGTAATATTTTACAACATTCCTGGCGTGTCGTCGCCTACTTCTCGATGGGGACATTATATACGTCGATAACGTTATATATCCTAGCCTAAGGCAACCTAACATGTCGAATGTAATATTTTACAACATTCCTGGCGTGTCGCCGCCTACTTCTCGATGGGGACATTATATACATCTATAACATTGTATATCCTAACCCAAGGCAACCTAACATCTCGGATGGAATATTTTACAACATTCCTGGCATATCGGTCCCTACTTCTCGGTAGAAACATTGCATACGTCTATAACGATATATATCCTTGCCTAAGGCAACATAACATCTCGGATGTAATATTTTACAACATTCCTGGCGTGTCGTCGCCTACTTCTGGATGGGGAGATTATATACGTCTATAACGTTATATATCCTAACCTAAGGCAACCTAACATCTCGGATGTAATAGTTGACAACATTCCTGGCGCGTCCGCCCGTACTTCTCGGTGGGAACATTATATACGTCTATAACGTTATATATCCTAGCCTAAGGCAACCTAACACCTCGGATGTAATATTTTACAACATTCCTGGCGTGTCGTCGCCTACTTCTCGATGGGGACATTATATACATCTATAACATTGTATATCCTAACCCAAGGCAACCTAACATCTCGGATGGAATATTTTACAACATTCCTGGCATATCGGTCCCTACTTCTCGGTAGAAACATTGCATACGTCTATAACGATATATATCCTAGCCTAAGGCAACCTAACATCTCGGATGTAATATTTTACAACATTCTGGCGTGTCGTCGCCTGCTTCTCGATGGGAACATTATATACGTCTATAACGATGTGTATCCTAACCTAACGCAACCTAACGTCAGGGATGTAATATTCCTGGCGTGTCGTCGCCTACTTCTGGATGGGGAGATTATATACGTCTATAACGTTATATATCCTAACCTAAGGCAACCTAACATCTCGGATGTAATATTTTACAACATTCCTGGCATATCGGTCCCTACTTCTCGGTGGAAACATTGTATACATCTATAACGATATATATCCTAGCCTAAGGCAACCTAACATCTCGGATGTAATGTTTTACAACATTCCTGGCGTGTCGTCGCCTACTTCTCGATGGGGACATTATATAAATCTATAACGTTGTATATCCTAACCTAAGGCAACCTAACATCTCGGATGTAATATTTGACAACATTCCTGACGTGTCGGCCCGTACTTCTCGGTGGGAACATCATATGCGTCTATAGCGATATATATCCTAACCGAAGGCAACCTAACATCTGGGATGTAATATTTTACAACATTCCTGGCATGTCGGTCCCTACATCTCGGTGGGAAAATTATATACGTCTATAACGTTGTATATCCTAACCTAAGGCAACCTAACATCTCGGATGTAATATTTTACAACATTCCTGGCGTGTCGGCTCCTACTTTTCGGTGGGAACATTATATACGTCTATAACGTTATATATCCTAACGTAAGGCAACATAACATCTTTGATGTAATATTTTGCAACATTCCTGGCGTGTCGTCGCCTGCTTCTCGATGGGGACATTATATACGTCTATAACATTGTATATTCTAACCTAACGCAACCTAACATCTGGGATGTAATATTTTACATTACTCCTGGCATGTCGGTCCCTACGTCTCAGTGGGAACACTCTATACGTCTATAGCGTTGTATATCCTAACCCAAGGCAACCTAACATCTCGGGTGTAATATTTTACAACATTTCTGACGCGTCGGCTCCAATTTCTCGGTGGGAACATTAGATACGTCTATAACGTTATATATCATAGCCTAAGGCGACCTAACATGTCGAATGTAATATTTTACATCATTCCTGGCCTGTCGGCCCGTAGTTCTCGGTGGTAACATTATATACGTCTATAACGTTATATATCCTAGCCTAAGGCAACCTAACATGTCGAATGTAATATTTTACAACATTCCTGGCGTGTCGTCGCCTACTTCTCGATGGGGACATTATATACATCTATAACATTGTATATCCTAACCCAAGGCAACCTAACATCTCGGATGGAATATTTTACAACATTCCTGGCATATCGGTCCCTACTTCTCGGTGGAAACATTGTATACGTCTATAACGATATATATCCTAGCCTAAGGCAACCTAACATCTCGGATGTAATATTTTACAACATTCTGGCGTGTCGTCACCTGCTTCTCGATGGGAACATTATATACGTCTATAACGTTGTGTATCCTAACCTAACGCAACCTAACATCAGGGATGTAATATTCCTGGCGTGTCGTCGCCTACTTCTGGATGGGGATATTATATACGTCTATAACGTTATATATCCTAACCTAAGGCAACCTAACATCTCGGATGTAATAGTTGACAACATTCATGGCGTGTCCGCCCGAACTCCTCGGTGGGAACATTATATACGCCTATAACGTTATATATCCTAGCCTAAGGCCACATAACATGTCGAATGTCATATTTTACAACATTCCTGGCGTGTCGTCGCCTGCTTCTCGATGGGGACATTATATACGTCTATAACGTTGTATATCCTAACCTAAAGCAACCTAACATCTGGGATGTAATATTTTACAAGATTCCTGGCATGTCGGTCCCCAAGTCTCGGTAGGAACATTATATACGTCTATAACGATATATATCCAAACCTAAGGGAACCTAACACCTCGGATGTAATAGTTGACAACATTCCTGGCGTGTATTCCCGTACTTCTCGGTGGGAACATTGTATACGTCTATAACGTTATATATCCTAGCATAAGGCGATCTAACATATCGAATGTAATATTTTACATCATTCCTGGCGTGTCGTCGCCTACTTCTCGATGGGGACATTATATACATCTATAACGTTGTATATCCTAACCTAACGCAACCTAACATCTGGTATGTAATATTTTACATCATTCCTGGCATGTCCGTCCCTACGTCTCAGTGGTAACTTTATATACGTCTATAACCTAATATAACCTAACCTAACCCATCTAGCCTCTCGCTGGTAATGTTTTACAGAATCCAGTTCGTGTCGTCCCGTACGTATCGGTGGGGACATTGTATGCGTCTATAACGATATATATCCAAACGTAAGGGAACCTAACATCTCGGATGTAATATTTTACAACATTTCTGGCATGTCGATCCCTACTTCTCGGTGGGAATATTATATACGTCTATAACGTCATATATCATAACCTAAGGCAACCTAACATCTCGGATGTAATATTTTACAACATTCTGGCGTTTCGTCGCCTGCTTCTCGATGGGGAGATTATATACTTCTATAACGTTGGATATCCTAACCTAACGCAACCTTACATCTGGGATGTAATATTCCTGGCGTGTCGTCGCCTACTTCTCGATAGGGACATTATATACATCTATAACATTGTATATCCTAACCTAAGGCAACCTAACATCTCGGATGTAATATTTTACAACATTCTGGCGTTTCGTCGTCGGCTTCTCGATGGGGAGATTATAAACGTCTATAACGTTGTATATCCTAACCTAACGCAACCTAACATTTGGGATGTAATATTTTACAACATTCCTTGCATGTCGGTGCCTACGTCTCGGTGGGAACATTATTTACGTCTATAACGATATATATCCTGACCCAAGGCAACCTAACATCTGGGATGTAATATTTTACAACATTCCTGGCATGTCGGTCCCTACATCTCGGTGGGAAAATTATATACGTCTATAACGTTGTATATCCTAACCTAAGGCAACCTAACATCTCGGATGTAATATTTTACAACATTCCTGGCGTGTCGGCTCCTACTTTTCGGTGGGAACATTATATACGTCTATAACGTTATATATCCTAACGTAAGGCAACATAACATCTTTGATGTAATATTTTGCAACATTCCTGGCGTGTCGTCGCCTGCTTCTCGATGGGGACATTATATACGTCTATAACATTGTATATTCTAACCTAACGCAACCTAACATCTGGGATGTAATATTTTACATTACTCCTGGCATGTCGGTCCCTACGTCTCAGTGGGAACACTCTATACGTCTATAGCGTTGTATATCCTAACCCAAGGCAACCTAACATCTCGGGTGTAATATTTTACAACATTTCTGACGCGTCGGCTCCAATTTCTCGGTGGGAACATTAGATACGTCTATAACGTTATATATCATAGCCTAAGGCGACCTAACATGTCGAATGTAATATTTTACATCATTCCTGGCCTGTCGGCCCGTAGTTCTCGGTGGTAACATTATATACGTCTATAACGTTATATATCCTAGCCTAAGGCAAGATAACATGCCGAATGTAATATTTTACAACATTCCTGGCGTGTCGTCGCCTGCTTCTCAATGGGGACATTATATACATCTATAACGTTGTATATCCTAAGCTAAGGCAACCTAACATCTCGGATGTAATATTTTACAACATTCCTGGCATATCAGTCCCTACGTCTCGGTGGAAACATTGTATACGTCTATAACGATATATATCCTAGCCTAAGGCAACCTAACATCTCGGATGTAATATTTTACAACATTCTGGCGTTTCGTCGCCTGCTTCTCGATGGGGAGATTATATACTTCTATAACGTTGGATATCCTAACCTAACGCAACCTTACATCTGGGATGTAATATTCCTGGCGTGTCGTCGCCTACTTCTCGATAGGGACATTATATACATCTATAACATTGTATATCCTAACCTAAGGCAACCTAACATCTCGGATGTAATATTTTACAACATTCTGGCGTTTCGTCGTCGGCTTCTCGATGGGGAGATTATAAACGTCTATAACGTTGTATATCCTAACCTAACGCAACCTAACATTTGGGATGTAATATTTTACAACATTCCTTGCATGTCGGTGCCTACGTCTCGGTGGGAACATTATATACGTCTATAACGATATATATCCTGACCCAAGGCAACCTAACACCGCGGATGTAATAGTTGACAACATTCCTGGCGTGTAGGCCCGTACTTCTCGGTGGGAACATTGTATACGTCTACAACGTTATATATCCTAGCCTAAGGCAACCTAACACCTCGGATGTAATAGTTGGCAAAGTTCCTGGCGTGTACGCCCGTACTTCTCGGTGGGAACATTATATACGTCTATAACGTTGTATATCCTAGCCTAAGGCCAGCTAACATGTCGAATGTAATATTTTACAACATTCCTGGCATATCGGTCCCTACTTCTCGGTGAAAACATTGTATACGTGTATAACGATATATATCCTAGCCTAAGGTAACCTAACATCTCCTATGTAATATTTTACAACATTCCTGGCGTGTCGTCGCCTACTTCTCGATGGGGACATTATATACGTCGATAACGTTATATATCCTAGCCTAAGGCAACCTAACATGTCGAATGTAATATTTTACAACATTCCTGGCGTGTCGCCGCCTACTTCTCGATGGGGACATTATATACATCTATAACATTGTATATCCTAACCCAAGGCAACCTAACATCTCGGATGGAATATTTTACAACATTCCTGGCATATCGGTCCCTACTTCTCGGTAGAAACATTGCATACGTCTATAACGATATATATCCTTGCCTAAGGCAACATAACATCTCGGATGTAATATTTTACAACATTCCTGGCGTGTCGTCGCCTACTTCTGGATGGGGAGATTATATACGTCTATAACGTTATATATCCTAACCTAAGGCAACCTAACATCTCGGATGTAATAGTTGACAACATTCCTGGCGCGTCCGCCCGTACTTCTCGGTGGGAACATTATATACGTCTATAACGTTATATATCCTAGCCTAAGGCAACCTAACACCTCGGATGTAATATTTTACAACATTCCTGGCGTGTCGTCGCCTACTTCTCGATGGGGACATTATATACATCTATAACATTGTATATCCTAACCCAAGGCAACCTAACATCTCGGATGGAATATTTTACAACATTCCTGGCATATCGGTCCCTACTTCTCGGTAGAAACATTGCATACGTCTATAACGATATATATCCTAGCCTAAGGCAACCTAACATCTCGGATGTAATATTTTACAACATTCTGGCGTGTCGTCGCCTGCTTCTCGATGGGAACATTATATACGTCTATAACGATGTGTATCCTAACCTAACGCAACCTAACGTCAGGGATGTAATATTCCTGGCGTGTCGTCGCCTACTTCTGGATGGGGAGATTATATACGTCTATAACGTTATATATCCTAACCTAAGGCAACCTAACATCTCGGATGTAATATTTTACAACATTCCTGGCATATCGGTCCCTACTTCTCGGTGGAAACATTGTATACATCTATAACGATATATATCCTAGCCTAAGGCAACCTAACATCTCGGATGTAATGTTTTACAACATTCCTGGCGTGTCGTCGCCTACTTCTCGATGGGGACATTATATAAATCTATAACGTTGTATATCCTAACCTAAGGCAACCTAACATCTCGGATGTAATATTTGACAACATTCCTGACGTGTCGGCCCGTACTTCTCGGTGGGAACATCATATGCGTCTATAGCGATATATATCCTAACCGAAGGCAACCTAACATCTGGGATGTAATATTTTACAACATTCCTGGCATGTCGGTCCCTACATCTCGGTGGGAAAATTATATACGTCTATAACGTTGTATATCCTAACCTAAGGCAACCTAACATCTCGGATGTAATATTTTACAACATTCCTGGCGTGTCGGCTCCTACTTTTCGGTGGGAACATTATATACGTCTATAACGTTATATATCCTAACGTAAGGCAACATAACATCTTTGATGTAATATTTTGCAACATTCCTGGCGTGTCGTCGCCTGCTTCTCGATGGGGACATTATATACGTCTATAACATTGTATATTCTAACCTAACGCAACCTAACATCTGGGATGTAATATTTTACATTACTCCTGGCATGTCGGTCCCTACGTCTCAGTGGGAACACTCTATACGTCTATAGCGTTGTATATCCTAACCCAAGGCAACCTAACATCTCGGGTGTAATATTTTACAACATTTCTGACGCGTCGGCTCCAATTTCTCGGTGGGAACATTAGATACGTCTATAACGTTATATATCATAGCCTAAGGCGACCTAACATGTCGAATGTAATATTTTACATCATTCCTGGCCTGTCGGCCCGTAGTTCTCGGTGGTAACATTATATACGTCTATAACGTTATATATCCTAGCCTAAGGCAAGATAACATGCCGAATGTAATATTTTACAACATTCCTGGCGTGTCGTCGCCTGCTTCTCAATGGGGACATTATATACATCTATAACGTTGTATATCCTAAGCTAAGGCAACCTAACATCTCGGATGTAATATTTTACAACATTCCTGGCATATCAGTCCCTACGTCTCGGTGGAAACATTGTATACGTCTATAACGATATATATCCTAGCCTAAGGCAACCTAACATTCGGATGTATTATTTTACAACACTACTGGCTTGTCGGTCCCTACATCTCGGTGGGAAAATTATATACGTCTATAACGTTGCATATCCTAACCTAAGGCAAACTAACCTCAATACCGTAATATTTTACAACATTAATGGCATGTCGGTCCCTGCTTCTCGGTGGGAACATTATATACGTCTATAACGTTATATATCATAACCTAAGGCAACCTCACCCCTCTACCGTAATATTTTACAACATTCTTGGCGTGACGGCGCCTACTTCCCGATGGGGATATTATATACGTCTATAACGGAATATGTCCTAGCCTAAAGCAACCTAACATATCGGATGTAATATTTTACAACATTCCTGGCGTGTCGTCGCCTGCTTCTCGAAGGGGACATTATATACGTCTATAACGTTGTATATCCTAACCTAACGCAACCTAATATCTGGGATGTAATATTTTACAACATTCCTGGCATGTCGGTCCCTACATCTCGGTGGGAACATTCTATACGTCTATAACGTTGTATATCCTAACCTAAGGGAACCTAACATCTCGGGTGTAATATTTTACAACATTCCTGACGCGTCGGCCCCTATTTCTCGGTGGGAATATTATATACGTCTATAACGTTATATATCCTAGCCTAAGGCATCCTAACATGTCGAATGTAATATTTTACAACAATCTGGCGTGTCGTCGCCTGCTTCTTGAAGGGGACATTATATACTTCTATAACGTTATATATCCTAACCTAACGCAACCTAACATCTGGGTTGTTTTATTTTACAACATTCCTGACGCGTCGGTCCCTACTTCTCGGTGGGAACATTGTATACGTCTATAACGATATATGTCCTAGCCTAAGGTAACCTAACATCTCGCATGTGATATTTTACAACATTCCTGGCATGTCGGTTCCTACATCTCGGTGGGAACATTCTATACGTCTATAACTTTGTATATCCTAACCTAAGGGAACCTAACATTTCGGGTGTAATATTTTACAACATTCCTGACGCGTCGGACCCTATTTCTCGGTGGGAATATTATATTCGTCTATAACGTTACATATCCTAGCCTAAGGCAACCTAACATGTCGAATGTAATATTTTAGAACATTCTGGCCTGTCGTCGCTTGCTTCTCGAAGGGAACATTATATACGTCTATAACGTTGTATATCCTAACCTAAGGGAACCTAACATCTCGGATGTAATATTTTACAACATTCTGGCGTGTCGTCGCCTGCTTCTCGATGGGGACATAATATACGTCTATAACGTTGTATATCCTAACCCAAAGCAACCTAACTTCTGGGATGTAATATTTTAAAACATTCCTGGCATGTCGGTCCCCACGTCTCGGTGGAAACATTATATAAGTCTATAACGTTGTATGTCCTAACCTAACGCAACCTAACATCTCGGATGTAATATTTTACAACATTCCTGTCATGTCGATCCCTACATCTCGGTGGGAACATTCTATACGTCTATAACGTTGTATATGCTAACGTAAGGGAACCTAACATCTCGGGTGTAATATTTTACAACATTCCTGAAGCGTCGTCCCCTATTTCTCGGTGGGAATATTATATACGTCTGTAACGTTATATAACCTAGCCTAAGGCAACCTAACATGTCGAATGTAATATTTTACATCATTCTGGCGTGTCGTCGCCTGCTTCTCGAAGGTGACATTATATACGTCTATAACGTTGTATATCCCAACCTGACGTAACCTAACATCTGGGATGTAATATTTTACAACATTCCTGACGCGTCGGCCCCTATTTCTCGGTGGGAACATTATATACGTCTATCACGTTACATATCCTAGCCTAAGGCAACCTAACATATCGGAGGTAATATTTTACAACATTCTGGCGTGTCGTCGCCTGCTTCTCGATGGGGACATTAGATACGTCTATAACGTTGTATATCCTAATCTAAGGGAACCTAACATCTCGGATGTAATATTTTACAACATTCTGGCGCGTCGTCGCCTGCTTCTCGATGGGGACATTATATACGTCTATAACGTTGTATATCCTAACCCAAAGCAACCTATCTTCTGGGATGTAATATTTTACAAACTTTCTGGCATGTCGGTCGCCACGTCTCGGTGGGAACATTATATAAGTCTATAACGATATATATCCTAACCTAAAGAAACCTAACAACTCGGATGTAATAGTTTACCACATTCCTGGCGGCCCCTACATGTCGGTGGGAACATTCTACACGTCTATAACGTTGTATATCCTAACCTAAGGGAACCTAACATTTCGAGTGTAATATTTTACAACATTCCTGACGCGTCGGCCCCTATTTCTCGGTGGGAATATTATATACGTCTATAACGTTACATATCCTAGACTAAGGCAACCTAACATGTCGAATGTAATATTTTACAACATTCTGGCGTGTCGTCGCCTTCTTCTCGAAGGGGACATTATATACGTCTATTACGTTGTATATCCTAACCTAACGCAACCTAACATCTCGGATGTAATATTTTACAACATTCCTGACGCGTCGGCCCCTATTTCTCGGTGGAAACATTACATACGTCTATCATGTTATATATCCTAGCCTAAGGCAACCTAACATATCGGATGTAATATTTTACAACATTCTGGCGTGTCGTCGCCTGCTTCTCGATGGGGACATTAGATACGTCTATAACGTTATATATCCCAGCCTAAGGCAACCTAACAACTCGGATGTTATATTTTACAACATTCCTGGCGTGTCGTCGCCTGCTTCTCGATGGGGACATTATATACGTCTATAACGTTGTATATCCTAACCCAAAGCAACCTAACTTCTGGGATGTAATATTTTAAAACATTCCTGGCATGTCGGTCCCCACGTCTCGGTGGGAAGATTATATAAGTCTATAACGTTGTATGTCCTAACCTAACGCAACCTAACATCTCGGATGTAATATTTTACAACATTCCTGGCATGTCGGTCCCTACATCTCGGTGGGAACATTCTATACGTCTATAACGTTGTATATCCTAACCTAAGGGAACCTAACATTTCGGGTGTAATATTTTACAACATTCCTGACGCGTCGGCCCCCACTTCTCGGTGGTAACATTATATACGTCTATAACGTTGTATATGCTAACCTAAGGGAACCTAACATCTCGGGTGTAATATTTTACAACATTCCTGTCGCGTCGGCCCCTATTTCTCGGTGGGAATATTATATACGTCTATAACGTTATATATCCTAGCCTAAGGCAACCTAACATGTCGAATGTAATATTTTACAACATTCTGGCGTGTCGTCGACTGCTTCTCGAAGGGGATATTATATACGTCTATAACGTTGTATATCCTAACCTAACGCAACCTAACATCTGGGATGTAATATTTTACAACATTCCTGACGCGTCGGTCCCTACTTCTCGGTGGGAACATTGTGTACGTCTATAACGGAATATGTCCTAGCCTAAGGCAACCTAACATCTGGGATGTAATATTTTACAACATTCCTGGCGTGTCGTCGCCTGCTTCTCGAAGGGGACATTATATACGTCTATAACGTTGTATATCCTAACCTAACGCAATCTAATATCTGGGATGTAATATTTTACAACATTCCTGACGCGTCGGCCCTTATTTCTCGGTGTGCACATTATATACGTCTATAACGTTATATGTCCTAACCTAACGCAACCTAACATCTCGGATGTAATATTTTACAACATTCCTGGCATGTCGATCCCTACATCTCGGTGGGAACATTCTATACGTCTATAACGTTGTATATGCTAACGTAAGGGAACCTAACATCTCGGGTGTAATATTTTACAACATTCCTGAAGCGTCGTCCCCTATTTCTCGGTGGGAATATTATATACGTCTGTAACGTTATATAACCTAGCCTAAGGCAACCTAACATGTCGAATGTAATATTTTACATCATTCTGGCGTGTCGTCGCCTGCTTCACGAAGGTGACATTATATACGTCTATAACGTTGTATATCCTAACATAAGGGAACCTAACATCTCGGATGTAATATTTTACAACATTCTGGCGTGTCGTCGCCTGCTTCTCAATGGGGACATTATATACGTCTATAACGTTGTATATCCTAACCCAAAGCAACCTATCTTCTGGGATGTAATATTTTACAACCTTTCTGGCATGTCGGTCCCCACGTCTCGGTGGGAACATTATATATGTCTATAACGATATATATCCTAACCTAAAGCAACCTAACAACTCGGATGTAATAGTTTACCACATTCCTGGCGGTCCCTACATCTCGGTGGGAACATTCTATACGTCTATAACGATATATATCCTAACCTAAAGCAACCTAACATCTCGGATGTAATATTTTACAACATTCCTGGCATGTCGATCCCTACATCTCGGTGGGAACATTCTATACGTCTATAACGTTGTATATGCTAACGTAAGGGAACCTAACATCTCGGGTGTAATATTTTACAACATTCCTGAAGCGTCGGCCCCTATTTCTCGGTGGGAATATTATATACGTCTATAACGTTACATATCCTAGCCTAAGGCAACCTAACATGTCGAATGTAATATTTTACAACATTCTGGCGTGTCGTCGCCTACTTCGCGATGGGGACATTATATACATCTATAACGTTGTATATCCTAATCCAAAGCAACCTAACTTCTGGGATGTAATATTTTACAACATTCCTGGCATGTCGGTCGCCACGTCTCGGTGGGAACATTATATAAGTCTATAACGATATTTATCCTAACCTAAAGCAACCTAACAACTCGTATGTAATGTTTTACAACATTCCTGGCATGTCGGTCCATACATCTCGGTGGGAACATTCTATATGTCTATAACGATATATATCCTAACCTAAAGCAACCTAACAACTCGGATGTAATATTTTACAACATTCCTGGCATGTCGGTCCCTACATCTCGGTGGGAACATTCTATACGTCTATAACGTTGTATATCCTAACCTAAGGGAACCTAACATTTCGGGTGTAATATTTTACAACATTCCTGACGCGTCGGCCCCTACTTCTCGGTGGTAACATTATATACGTCTATAACGTTGTATATGCTAACCTAAGGGAACCTAACATCTCGGGTGTAATATTTTACAACATTCCTGTCGCGTCGGCCCCTATTTCTCGGTGGGAATATTATATACGTCTATAACGTTATATATCCTAGCCTAAGGCAACCTAACATGTCGAATGTAATATTTTACAACATTCTGGCGTGTCGTCGACTGCTTCTCGAAGGGGATATTATATACGTCTATAACGTTGTATATCCTAACCTAACGCA
This sequence comes from Xylocopa violacea, assembly GCA_963969225.1. Lineage (NCBI taxonomy): Eukaryota > Metazoa > Arthropoda > Insecta > Hymenoptera > Apidae > Xylocopa > Xylocopa violacea. The sequence continues at coordinate 1,707,169 of CAXAJV010000789.1, forward strand.
ACCTAACATCTGGGATGTAATATTTTACAACATTCCTGACGCGTCGGCCCTTATTTCTCGGTGTGCACATTATATACGTCTATAACGTTATATATCCTAGCCTAAGGCAACCTAACACGTCGAAAGTAATATTATACAACATTCCTGGCGTGTCGTCGCCTACTTCGCGATGGGGACATTATATACATCTATAACGTTGTATATCCTAATCCAAAGCAACCTAACTTCTGGGATGTAATATTTTACAACATTCCTGGCATGTCGGTCCCCACGTCTCGGTGGGAACATTATATAAGTCTATAACGTTATATATCCTAACCTAAGGGAACCTAACATCTCGGGTGTAATATTTTACAACATTCCTGTCGCGTCGGCACCTATTTCTCGGTGGGAATATTATATACGTCTATAAAGTTATATATCCTAGCCTAAGGCAACCTAACATGTCGAATGTAATATTTTACAACATTCTGGCGTGTCGTCGACTGCTTCTCGAAGGGGACATTATATATGTCTATAACGTTGTATATCCTAACCTAACGCAACCTAACATCTGGGATGTAATATTTTACAACATTCCTGACGCGTCGGTCCCTACTTCTCGGTGGGAACATTGTGTACGTCTATAACGGAATATGTCCTAGCCTAAGGCAACCTAACATATCGGATGTAATATTTTACAACATTCCTGGCGTGTCGTCGCCTGCTTCTCGAAGGGGACATTATATACGTCTATAACGTTGTATATCCTAACCTAACGCAACCTAACATCTGGGTTGTTTTATTTTACAACATTCCTGACGCGTCGGTCCCTACTTCTCGGTGGGAACATTGTATACGTCTATCACGTTACATATCCTAGCCTAAGGCAACCTAACATATCGTAGGTAATATTTTACAACATTCTGGCGTGTCGTCGCCTGCTTCTCGATGGGGACATTAGATACGTCTATAACGTTGTATATCCTAATCTAAGGGAACCTAACATCTCGGATGTAATATTTTACAACATTCTGGCGTGTCGTCGCCTGCTTCTCGATGGGGACATTATATACGTCTATAACGTTGTATATCCTAACCCAAAGAAACCTATCTTCTGGGATGTAATATTTTACAACCTTTCTGGCATGTCGGTCGCCACGTCTCGGTGGGAACATTATATAAGTCTATAACGATATATATCCTATCCTAAAGCAACCTAACAACTCGGATGTAATAGATTACCACATTCCTGGCGGTCCCTACATCTCGGTGGGAACATTCTACACGTCTATAACGTTGTATATCCTAACCTAAGGGAACCTAACATTTCGGGTGTAATATTTTGCAACATTCCTGACGCGTCGGCCCCTATTTCTCGGTGGGAATGTTATATACGTCTATCACGTAATATATCCTAGCCTAAGGCAACCTAACAACTCGGATGTAATATTTTACAACATTCCTGTCATGTCGGTCCCTACATCTCGGTGGGAACATTCTATACGTCTATAACGTTGTATATCCTAACCTAAGGGAACCTAACATTTCGGGTGTAATATTTTACAACATTCCTGACGCGTCGGCCCCTACTTCTCGGTGGTAACATTATATACGTCTATAACGTTGTATATGCTAACCTAAGGGAACCTAACATCTCGGGTGTAATATTTTACAACATTCCTGTCGCGTCGGCCCCTATTTCTCGGTGGGAATATTATATACGTCTGTAACGTTATATATCCTAGCCTAAGGCAACCTAACATCTGGGATGTAATATTCTACAACATTCCTGGCGTGTCGTCGCCTGCTTCTCGAAGGGGACATTATATACGTCTATAACGTTGTATATCCTAACCTAACGCAACCTAATATCTGGGATGTAATATTTTACAACATTCCTGACGCGTCGGCCCTTATTTCTCGGTGTGCACATTATATACGTCTATAACGTTATATATCCTAGCCTAAGGCAACCTAACACGTCGAAAGTAATATTATACAACATTCCTGGCGTGTCGTCGCCTACTTCGCGATGGGGACATTATATACATCTATAACGTTGTATATCCTAATCCAAAGCAACCTAACTTCTGGGATGTAATATTTTACAACATTCCTGGCATGTCGGTCCCCACGTCTCGGTGGGAACATTATATAAGTCTATAACGTTATATATCCTAACCTAAGGGAACCTAACATCTCGGGTGTAATATTTTACAACATTCCTGTCGCGTCGGCACCTATTTCCCGGTGGGAATATTATATACGTCTATAACGTTATATATCCTAGCCTAAGGCAACCTAACATGTCGCATGTAATATTGTACAACATTCCTGGCGTGTCGTCACCTACTTCTGGATGGGGACATTATATACATCTATAACGTTGTACATCCTAACCTAAGGCAACCTAACATTTCGGATGTAATACTTAACAACATTCCTGGCATGTCGGTCCCTACTTCTCGGTGGCAAAATTGTATACGTCTATAACGATATATACTAGCCTAAGGCAACCTAACATCTCGGATGTAATATTTTACAACATTCTGGCGTGTCGGTCCCTACTTCTCGGTGGGAACATTGTATACGTCTATAACGATATGTGTCCTAGCCTAAGGTAACCTAACATCTCGCATGTGATATTTTACAACATTCCTGGCTAGTCGTCGCCTGCTTCTCGGTGGGAACATTCTATACGTCTATAACGTCGTATATCCTAACCTAATGCAACCTAACATCTGGGATGTAATATTTTACAACATTCCTGACGCGTCGGCACCTATTTCTCGGTGTGAACATTATATACGTCTATAACGTTATATATCCTAGCCTAAGGCAACCTAACATGTCGAAAGTAATATTTTACAACATTCCTGGCGTGTCGTCGCCTACTTCGCGATGGGGACATTATATACATCTGTAACGTTGTATATCCTAACCTAAGGCAACCTAACATCTCGGATGTAATATTTTACAACATTCCTGGCATGTCGGTCCCTACTTCTCGGTGGGAACATTCTATACGTCTATAACGATATATATCCTAACCTAAAGCAACCAAACAACTCGGATGTAATATTTTACAACATTCCTGTCATGTCGGTCCCTACATCTCGGTGGGAACATCCTATACTTCTATAACGTTGTATATGCTAACCTAAGGGAACCTAACATCTCGGGTGTAATATTCTACAACATACCGACGCGTCGGCCCCTATTTCTCGGTGGGAATATTATATACGTCTATAACATTATATATCCTAGCCTAAGGCAACCCAACATATCGAACGTAATATTTTACAACATTCTGGCGTGTCGTCGCCTGCTTCTCGAAGGGGACATTATATACGTCTATAACGTTGTATATCCCAACCTGACGTAACCTAACATCTGGGATGTAATATTTTACAACATTCCAGACGCGTCGGCCCCTATTTCTCGGTGGGAACATTATATACGTCTATCACGTTACATATCCTAGCCTAAGGCAACCTAACATATCGTAGGTAATATTTTACAACATTCTGGCGTGTCGTCGCCTGCTTCTCGATGGGGACATTAGATACGTCTATAACGTTGTATATCCTAATCTAAGGGAACCTAACATCTCGGATGTAATATTTTACAACATTCTGGCGTGTCGTCGCCTGCTTCTCGATGGGGACATTATATACGTCTATAACGTTGTATATCCTAACCCAAAGAAACCTATCTTCTGGGATGTAATATTTTACAACCTTTCTGGCATGTCGGTCGCCACGTCTCGGTGGGAACATTATATAAGTCTATAACGATATATATCCTATCCTAAAGCAACCTAACAACTCGGATGTAATAGATCACCACATTCCTGGCGGTCCCTACATCTCGGTGGGAACATTCTACACGTCTATAACGTTGTATATCCTAACCTAAGGGAACCTAACATTTCGGGTGTAATATTTTGCAACATTCCTGACGCGTCGGCCCCTATTTCTCGGTGGGAACGTTATATACGTCTATCACGTTATATATCCTAGCCTAAGGCAACCTAACAACTCGGATGTAATATTTTACAACATTCCTGTCATGTCGGTCCCTACATCTCGGTGGGAACATTCTATACGTCTATAACGTTGTATATCCTAACCTAAGGGAACCTAACATTTCGGGTGTAATATTTTACAACATTCCTGACGCGTCGGCCCCTACTTCTCGGTGGTAACATTATATACGTCTATAACGTTGTATATGCTAACCTAAGGGAACCTAACATCTCGGGTGTAATATTTTACAACATTCCTGTCGCGTCGGCCCCTATTTCTCGGTGGGAATATTATATACGTCTATAACGTTATATATCCTAGCCTAAGGCAACCTAACATCTGGGATGTAATATTCTACAACATTCCTGCGTGTCGTCGCCTGCTTCTCGAAGGGGACATTATATACGTCTATAACGTTGTATATCCTAACCTAACGCAACCTAATATCTGGGATGTAATATTTTACAACATTCCTGACGCGTCGGCCCTTATTTCTCGGTGTGCACATTATATACGTCTATAACGTTATATATCCTAGCCTAAGGCAACCTAACACGTCGAAAGTAATATTATACAACATTCCTGGCGTGTCGTCGCCTACTTCGCGATGGGGACATTATATACATCTATAACGTTGTATATCCTAATCCAAAGCAACCTAACTTCTGGGATGTAATATTTTACAACATTCCTGGCATGTCGGTCCCCACGTCTCGGTGGGAACATTATATAAGTCTATAACGTTATATATCCTAACCTAAGGGAACCTAACATCTCGGGTGTAATATTTTACAACATTCCTGTCGCGTCGGCACCTGTTTCTCGGTGGGAACATTATATAAGTCTATAACGATATATATCCTAACCTAAAGCAACCTAACAACTCGGATGTAATATTTTACAACATTCCTGGCATGTCGGCCCCTACTTCTCTGTGGTAACATTATATACGTCTATAACGTTGTATATGCTAACCTAAGGGAACCTAACATTTCGCGTGTAATATTTTACAACATTCCTGACGCGTCGGCCCCTATTTCTCGGTGGGAACATTATATACGTCTGTAACGTTATATATCCTAGCCTAAGGCGACCTAACACGTCGAATGTAATATTTTACATCATTCCTGACGCGTCGGCACCTATTTCTCGGTGTGAACATTATATACGTCTATAACGTTATATATCCTAGCCTAAGGCAACCTAACATGTCGAAAGTAATATTTTACAACATTCCTGGCGTGTCGTCGCCTACTTCGCGATGGGGACATTATATACATCTGTAACGTTGTATATCCTAACCTAAGGCAACCTAACATCTCGGATGTAATATTTTACAACATTCCTGGCATGTCGGTCCCTACTTCTCGGTGGGAACATTCTATACGTCTATAACGATATATATCCTAACCTAAAGCAACCAAACAACTCGGATGTAATATTTTACAACATTCCTGGCATGTCGGTCCCTACATCTCGGTGGGAACATCCTATACTTCTATAACGTTGTATATGCTAACCTAAGGGAACCTAACATCTCGGGTGTAATATTTTACAACATACCGACGCGTCGGCCCCTATTTCTCGGTGGGAACATTATATACGTCTATAACGTTATATATCCTAGCCTAAGGCGACCTAACACGTCGAATGCAATATTTTACATCATTCCTGACGTGTCGGCCCGTAGTTCTCGGTGGTAACATTATATGCGTGTATAACATTATATATCCTAGCCTAAGGAAACCTAACATGTCAAATGTAATATTTTACAACACTCCTGGCGTGTCGTCGCCTACTTCTGAATGAAGACATTATATACATCTATAACTTTGTATATCCTAACCTAAGGCAACCTAACATCTCGGATGTAATATTTGACAACATTCCTGGCATGTCGGTCCCCACTTCTCTGTGGGAATATTATATAAGTCTATAATGATATATATCCTAACCTGAAGCAACCTAGCAACTCGGATGTCATATTTTACAACATTCCTGGCATGTCGGTCCCTACATCTAGGTGGGAACATTCTATACGTCTATAACGTCGTATATCCTAACCTAACGCAACCTAACATCTGGGATGTAATATTTTACAACATTCCTGACGCGTCGGCACCTATTTCTCGATGGGGACATTATATACGTCTATAACGTTGTATATCCTAACCCAAAGCAACCAAACATTTGGGATGTAATATTTTACAACATTCCTGGCATGTCGGTACCCACGTCTCGGTGGGAACATTATATAAGTCTATAACGATATATATCCTAACCTAAAGCAACCTAACAACTCGGATGTAATATTTTACAACATTCCTGGCATGTTGGTCCGTACATCTCGGTGGGAACATTCGATGCGTCTATAACGTTGTATATGCTAACCTAAGGGAACCTAACATCTCGGGTGTAATATTTTACAACATACCGACGCGTCGGCCCCTATTTCTCGGTGGGAATATTATATACGTCTATAACGTTATATATCCTAGTCTAAGGCAACCTAACATGTCGAATGTAAAATTTTACAACATTCTGGCGTTTCCTCGCCTGCTTCTTGAAGGGGACATTATATACGTCTATAACTTTGTATATCCTAACCTAACGCAACCTAACATCTGGGTTGTTTTATTTTACAACATTCCTGACGCGTCGGTCCCTACTTCTCGGTGGGAACATTGTATACGTCCATAACGATATATGTCCTAGCCTAAGGTAACCTAACATCTCGCATGTAATATTTTACAACATTCCTGGCGTGTCGTCGCCTGCTTCTCGATGGGGACATTATATACGTCTATAACGTTGTATATCCTAACCCAAAGCAACCTAACTTCTGGGATGTAATATTTTACAACATTCCTGGCATGTCGGTCCCCGCGTCTCGGTGGGAACATTATATAAGTCTATAACGATATATATCCTAACCTAAAGCAACCTAACAACTCAGATGTAATATTTTACAACATTCCCGGCATGTCGGTTCCTACATCTCGGTGCGAACATTCTATACGTCTATAACGTTGTACATCTTAACCTAAGGGAACCTAACATTTCGGGTGTAATATTTTACAACATTCCTGACGCGTCGGCCCCTATTTCTCGGTGGGAATATTATATACGTCTATAACGTTATATATCCTAACGGAAGGCAACATAACATCTCGCATGTAATATTTTACAACATTCCTGGCGTGTAGTCGCCTGCTTCTCGATGGGGACATTATATACGTCTATAACGTTGTATATCCTAACCCAAAGCAACCTAACTTCTGGGATGTAATATTTTACAACACTCCTGGCATGTCGGTCCCCTCGTCTCAGTGAGAACATTATATAAGTCTATAACGTTGTATATCCTAACCTAACGCAACCTAACATCTCGGTTGTTTTATTTTACAACATTCCTGACGCGTCGGTCCCTACTTCTCGGTGGGAACATTGTATACGTCTATAACGATATATGTCCTAGCCTAAGGTAACCTAACATCTCGCATGTAATATTTTACAATATTCCTGGCGTGTAGTCGCCTGCTTCTCGAAGGGGACATTATATACGTCTATAACGTTGTATATCCTAACCTAAGGGAACCTAACATCTCGGGTGTAATATTTTACAACATTCCTGACGCGTCGGCCCCTATTTCTCGGTGGGAACATTATATACGTCTATCACGTTATATATCCTAGCCTAAGGCAACCTAACATGTCGAATGTAATATTTTACAACATTCTGGCGTGTCGTCGCCTGCTTCTCGATGGGGACATTAGATACGTCTATAACGTTGTAAGTCCTAACCTAACGCAATCTAACATCTCGGATGTAATATTTGACAACACTCCTGGCATGTCGGTCCCTACAACTCGGGGGGAACATTCTATACGTATATAACGTTGTATGTCCTAACCTAACGCAACCTAACATCTCGGATGTAATATTTTACAACATTCCTGGCATGTCGGTCCCTACATCTCGGTGGGAACATTCTATACGTCTATAACGTTGTATATCCTAACCTAACCTAACTTCTCGGGTGTAATATTTTACAACATTCCTGACGCGTCGGCCCCTATTTCTCGGTGGGAATATTATATACGTCTATAACGTTATATATCCTAGCCTAAGGCAACCTAACATGTCGAAAGTAATATTTTACAACATTCTGGCGTGTCGTCGCCTGCTTCTCGAAGGGGACATTATATACGTCTATAACGTTGTATATCCTAACCTAACGCAACCTAACATCTGGGATGTAATATTTTACAACATTCCTGACGCGTCGGTCCCTACTTCTCGGTGGGAACATTGTATACGTCTATAACGGAATATGTCCTACCCTAAGGCAACCCAACATCTCGGATGTAATGTTTTACAACCTTCCTGGCGTGTCGTCGCCTGCTTCTCGATGGGGACATTATATACGTCTATAACGTTGTATATTCTAACCCAAAGCAACCTAACTTCTGGGATGTAATATTTTACAACATTCCTGGCATGTCGGTCCCCACGTCTCGGTGGGAACATTATATAAGTCTATAACGTTATATATCCTAACCTAAGGGAACCTAACATCTCGGGTGTAATATTTTACAACATTCCTGTCGCGTCGGCACCTATTTCTCGGTGGGAATATTATATACGTCTATAAAGTTATATATCCTAGCCTAAGGCAACCTAACATGTCGAATGTAATATTTTACAACATTCTGGCGTGTCGTCGACTGCTTCTCGAAGGGGACATTATATATGTCTATAACGTTGTATATCCTAACCTAACGCAACCTAACATCTGGGATGTAATATTTTACAACATTCCTGACGCGTCGGTCCCTACTTCTCGGTGGGAACATTGTGTACGTCTATAACGGAATATGTCCTAGCCTAAGGCAACCTAACATATCGGATGTAATATTTTACAACATTCCTGGCGTGTCGTCGCCTGCTTCTCGAAGAGGACATTATATACGTCTATAACGTTGTATATCCTAACCTAACGCAACCTAATATCTGGGATGTAATATTTTACAACATTCCTGGCATGTCGGTCCCTACATCTCGGTGGGAACATTCTATACGTCTATAACGTTGTATATCCTAACCTAAGGGAACCTAACATCTCGGGTGTAATATTTTACAACATTCCTGACGCGTCGGCCCCTATTTCTCGGTGGGAATATTATATACGTCTATAACGTTATATATCCTAGCCTAAGGCATCCTAACATGTCGAATGTAATATTTTACAACAATCTGGCGTGTCGTCGCCTGCTTCTTGAAGGGGACATTATATACGTCTATAACGTTGTATATCCTAACCTAACGCAACCTAACATCTGGGTTGTTTTATTTTACAACATTCCTGACGCGTCGGTCCCTACTTCTCGGTGGGAACATTGTATACGTCTATCACGTTACATATCCTAGCCTAAGGCAACCTAACATATCGTAGGTAATATTTTACAACATTCTGGCGTGTCGTCGCCTGCTTCTCGATGGGGACATTAGATACGTCTATAACGTTGTATATCCTAATCTAAGGGAACCTAACATCTCGGATGTAATATTTTACAACATTCTGGCGTGTCGTCGCCTGCTTCTCGATGGGGACATTATATACGTCTATAACGTTGTATATCCTAACCCAAAGAAACCTATCTTCTGGGATGTAATATTTTACAACCTTTCTGGCATGTCGGTCGCCACGTCTCGGTGGGAACATTATATAAGTCTATAACGATATATATCCTATCCTAAAGCAACCTAACAACTCGGATGTAATAGATTACCACATTCCTGGCGGTCCCTACATCTCGGTGGGAACATTCTACACGTCTATAACGTTGTATATCCTAACCTAAGGGAACCTAACATTTCGGGTGTAATATTTTGCAACATTCCTGACGCGTCGGCCCCTATTTCTCGGTGGGAATGTTATATACGTCTATCACGTAATATATCCTAGCCTAAGGCAACCTAACAACTCGGATGTAATATTTTACAACATTCCTGTCATGTCGGTCCCTACATCTCGGTGGGAACATTCTATACGTCTATAACGTTGTATATCCTAACCTAAGGGAACCTAACATTTCGGGTGTAATATTTTACAACATTCCTGACGCGTCGGCCCCTACTTCTCGGTGGTAACATTATATACGTCTATAACGTTGTATATGCTAACCTAAGGGAACCTAACATCTCGGGTGTAATATTTTACAACATTCCTGTCGCGTCGGCCCCTATTTCTCGGTGGGAATATTATATACGTCTGTAACGTTATATATCCTAGCCTAAGGCAACCTAACATCTGGGATGTAATATTCTACAACATTCCTGGCGTGTCGTCGCCTGCTTCTCGAAGGGGACATTATATACGTCTATAACGTTGTATATCCTAACCTAACGCAACCTAATATCTGGGATGTAATATTTTACAACATTCCTGACGCGTCGGCCCTTATTTCTCGGTGTGCACATTATATACGTCTATAACGTTATATATCCTAGCCTAAGGCAACCTAACACGTCGAAAGTAATATTATACAACATTCCTGGCGTGTCGTCGCCTACTTCGCGATGGGGACATTATATACATCTATAACGTTGTATATCCTAATCCAAAGCAACCTAACTTCTGGGATGTAATATTTTACAACATTCCTGGCATGTCGGTCCCCACGTCTCGGTGGGAACATTATATAAGTCTATAACGTTATATATCCTAACCTAAGGGAACCTAACATCTCGGGTGTAATATTTTACAACATTCCTGTCGCGTCGGCACCTATTTCTCGGTGGGAATATTATATACGTCTATAACGTTATATATCCTAGCCTAAGGCAACCTAACATGTCGCATGTAATATTGTACAACATTCCTGGCGTGTCGTCACCTACTTCTGGATGGGGACATTATATACATCTATAACGTTGTACATCCTAACCTAAGGCAACCTAACATTTCGGATGTAATACTTAACAACATTCCTGGCATGTCGGTCCCTACTTCTCGGTGGCAAAATTGTATACGTCTATAACGATATATACTAGCCTAAGGCAACCTAACATCTCGGATGTAATATTTTACAACATTCTGGCGTGTCGGTCCCTACTTCTCGGTGGGAACATTGTATACGTCTATAACGATATATGTCCTAGCCTAAGGTAACCTAACATCTCGCATGTGATATTTTACAACATTCCTGGCTAGTCGTCGCCTGCTTCTCGGTGGGAACATTCTATACGTCTATAACGTCGTATATCCTAACCTAATGCAACCTAACATCTGGGATGTAATATTTTACAACATTCCTGACGCGTCGGCACCTATTTCTCGGTGTGAACATTATATACGTCTATAACGTTATATATCCTAGCCTAAGGCAACCTAACATGTCGAAAGTAATATTTTACAACATTCCTGGCGTGTCGTCGCCTACTTCGCGATGGGGACATTATATACATCTGTAACGTTGTATATCCTAACCTAAGGCAACCTAACATCTCGGATGTAATATTTTACAACATTCCTGGCATGTCGGTCCCTACTTCTCGGTGGGAACATTCTATACGTCTATAACGATATATATCCTAACCTAAAGCAACCAAACAACTCGGATGTAATATTTTACAACATTCCTGTCATGTCGGTCCCTACATCTCGGTGGGAACATCCTATACTTCTATAACGTTGTATATGCTAACCTAAGGGAACCTAACATCTCGGGTGTAATATTCTACAACATACCGACGCGTCGGCCCCTATTTCTCGGTGGGAATATTATATACGTCTATAACATTATATATCCTAGCCTAAGGCAACCCAACATATCGAACGTAATATTTTACAACATTCTGGCGTGTCGTCGCCTGCTTCTCGAAGGGGACATTATATACGTCTATAACGTTGTATATCCCAACCTGACGTAACCTAACATCTGGGATGTAATATTTTACAACATTCCTGACGCGTCGGCCCCTATTTCTCGGTGGGAACATTATATACGTCTATCACGTTACATATCCTAGCCTAAGGCAACCTAACATATCGTAGGTAATATTTTACAACATTCTGGCGTGTCGTCGCCTGCTTCTCGATGGGGACATTAGATACGTCTATAACGTTGTATATCCTAATCTAAGGGAACCTAACATCTCGGATGTAATATTTTACAACATTCTGGCGTGTCGTCGCCTGCTTCTCGATGGGGACATTATATACGTCTATAACGTTGTATATCCTAACCCAAAGAAACCTATCTTCTGGGATGTAATATTTTACAACCTTTCTGGCATGTCGGTCGCCACGTCTCGGTGGGAACATTATATAAGTCTATAACGATATATATCCTATCCTAAAGCAACCTAACAACTCGGATGTAATAGATCACCACATTCCTGGCGGTCCCTACATCTCGGTGGGAACATTCTACACGTCTATAACGTTGTACATCCTAACCTAAGGGAACCTAACATTTCGGGTGTAATATTTTGCAACATTCCTGACGCGTCGGCCCCTATTTCTCGGTGGGAACGTTATATACGTCTATCACGTTATATATCCTAGCCTAAGGCAACCTAACAACTCGGATGTAATATTTTACAACATTCCTGTCATGTCGGTCCCTACATCTCGGTGGGAACATTCTATACGTCTATAACGTTGTATATCCTAACCTAAGGGAACCTAACATTTCGGGTGTAATATTTTACAACATTCCTGACGCGTCGGCCCCTACTTCTCGGTGGTAACATTATATACGTCTATAACGTTGTATATGCTAACCTAAGGGAACCTAACATCTCGGGTGTAATATTTTACAACATTCCTGTCGCGTCGGCCCCTATTTCTCGGTGGGAATATTATATACGTCTATAACGTTATATATCCTAGCCTAAGGCAACCTAACATCTGGGATGTAATATTCTACAACATTCCTGCGTGTCGTCGCCTGCTTCTCGAAGGGGACATTATATACGTCTATAACGTTGTATATCCTAACCTAACGCAACCTAATATCTGGGATGTAATATTTTACAACATTCCTGACGCGTCGGCCCTTATTTCTCGGTGTGCACATTATATACGTCTATAACGTTATATATCCTAGCCTAAGGCAACCTAACACGTCGAAAGTAATATTATACAACATTCCTGGCGTGTCGTCGCCTACTTCGCGATGGGGACATTATATACATCTATAACGTTGTATATCCTAATCCAAAGCAACCTAACTTCTGGGATGTAATATTTTACAACATTCCTGGCATGTCGGTCCCCACGTCTCGGTGGGAACATTATATAAGTCTATAACGTTATATATCCTAACCTAAGGGAACCTAACATCTCGGGTGTAATATTTTACAACATTCCTGTCGCGTCGGCACCTGTTTCTCGGTGGGAACATTATATAAGTCTATAACGATATATATCCTAACCTAAAGCAACCTAACAACTCGGATGTAATATTTTACAACATTCCTTGCATGTCGGCCCCTACTTCTCTGTGGTAACATTATATACGTCTATAACGTTGTATATGCTAACCTAAGGGAACCTAACATTTCGCGTGTAATATTTTACAACATTCCTGACGCGTCGGCCCCTATTTCTCGGTGGGAACATTATATACGTCTGTAACGTTATATATCCTAGCCTAAGGCGACCTAACACGTCGAATGTAATATTTTACATCATTCCTGACGCGTCGGCACCTATTTCTCGGTGTGAACATTATATACGTCTATAACGTTATATATCCTAGCCTAAGGCAACCTAACATGTCGAAAGTAATATTTTACAACATTCCTGGCGTGTCGTCGCCTACTTCGCGATGGGGACATTATATACATCTGTAACGTTGTATATCCTAACCTAAGGCAACCTAACATCTCGGATGTAATATTTTACAACATTCCTGGCATGTCGGTCCCTACTTCTCGGTGGGAACATTCTATACGTCTATAACGATATATATCCTAACCTAAAGCAACCAAACAACTCGGATGTAATATTTTACAACATTCCTGGCATGTCGGTCCCTACATCTCGGTGGGAACATCCTATACTTCTATAACGTTGTATATGCTAACCTAAGGGAACCTAACATCTCGGGTGTAATATTTTACAACATACCGACGCGTCGGCCCCTATTTCTCGGTGGGAACATTATATACGTCTATAACGTTATATATCCTAGCCTAAGGCGACCTAACACGTCGAATGCAATATTTTACATCATTCCTGACGTGTCGGCCCGTAGTTCTCGGTGGTAACATTATATGCGTGTATAACATTATATATCCTAGCCTAAGGAAACCTAACATGTCAAATGTAATATTTTACAACACTCCTGGCGTGTCGCCGCCTACTTCTGAATGAAGACATTATATACATCTATAACTTTGTATATCCTAACCTAAGGCAACCTAACATCTCGGATGTAATATTTGACAACATTCCTGGCATGTCGGTCCCCACTTCTCTGTGGGAATATTATATAAGTCTATAATGATATATATCCTAACCTGAAGCAACCTAGCAACTCGGATGTCATATTTTACAACATTCCTGGCATGTCGGTCCCTACATCTAGGTGGGAACATTCTATACGTCTATAACGTCGTATATCCTAACCTAACGCAACCTAACATCTGGGATGTAATATTTTACAACATTCCTGACGCGTCGGCACCTATTTCTCGATGGGGACATTATATACGTCTATAACGTTGTATATCCTAACCCAAAGCAACCAAACATTTGGGATGTAATATTTTACAACATTCCTGGCATGTCGGTACCCACGTCTCGGTGGGAACATTATATAAGTCTATAACGATATATATCCTAACCTAAAGCAACCTAACAACTCGGATGTAATATTTTACAACATTCCTGGCATGTTGGTCCGTACATCTCGGTGGGAACATTCGATACGTCTATAACGTTGTATATGCTAACCTAAGGGAACCTAACATCTCGGGTGTAATATTTTACAACATACCGACGCGTCGGCCCCTATTTCTCGGTGGGAATATTATATACGTCTATAACGTTATATATCCTAGTCTAAGGCAACCTAACATGTCGAATGTAAAATTTTACAACATTCTGGCGTTTCCTCGCCTGCTTCTTGAAGGGGACATTATATACGTCTATAACTTTGTATATCCTAACCTAACGCAACCTAACATCTGGGTTGTTTTATTTTACAACATTCCTGACGCGTCGGTCCCTACTTCTCGGTGGGAACATTGTATACGTCCATAACGATATATGTCCTAGCCTAAGGTAACCTAACATCTCGCATGTAATATTTTACAACATTCCTGGCGTGTCGTCGCCTGCTTCTCGATGGGGACATTATATACGTCTATAACGTTGTATATCCTAACCCAAAGCAACCTAACTTCTGGGATGTAATATTTTACAACATTCCTGGCATGTCGGTCCCCGCGTCTCGGTGGGAACATTATATAAGTCTATAACGATATATATCCTAACCTAAAGCAACCTAACAACTCAGATGTAATATTTTACAACATTCCTGGCATGTCGGTTCCTACATCTCGGTGCGAACATTCTATACGTCTATAACGTTGTACATCTTAACCTAAGGGAACCTAACATTTCGGGTGTAATATTTTACAACATTCCTGACGCGTCGGCCCCTATTTCTCGGTGGGAATATTATATACGTCTATAACGTTATATATCCTAACGGAAGGCAACATAACATCTCGCATGTAATATTTTACAACATTCCTGGCGTGTAGTCGCCTGCTTCTCGATGGGGACATTATATACGTCTATAACGTTGTATATCCTAACCCAAAGCAACCTAACTTCTGGGATGTAATATTTTACAACACTCCTGGCATGTCGGTCCCCTCGTCTCAGTGAGAACATTATATAAGTCTATAACGTTGTATATCCTAACCTAACGCAACCTAACATCTCGGTTGTTTTATTTTACAACATTCCTGACGCGTCGGTCCCTACTTCTCGGTGGGAACATTGTATACGTCTATAACGATATATGTCCTAGCCTAAGGTAACCTAACATCTCGCATGTAATATTTTACAATATTCCTGGCGTGTAGTCGCCTGCTTCTCGAAGGGGACATTATATACGTCTATAACGTTGTATATCCTAACCTAAGGGAACCTAACATCTCGGGTGTAATATTTTACAACATTCCTGACGCGTCGGCCCCTATTTCTCGGTGGGAACATTATATACGTCTATCACGTTATATATCCTAGCCTAAGGCAACCTAACATGTCGAATGTAATATTTTACAACATTCTGGCGTGTCGTCGCCTGCTTCTCGATGGGGACATTAGATACGTCTATAACGTTGTAAGTCCTAACCTAACGCAATCTAACATCTCGGATGTAATATTTGACAACACTCCTGGCATGTCGGTCCCTACAACTCGGGGGGAACATTCTATACGTATATAACGTTGTATGTCCTAACCTAACGCAACCTAACATCTCGGATGTAATATTTTACAACATTCCTGGCATGTCGGTCCCTACATCTCGGTGGGAACATTCTATACGTCTATAACGTTGTATATCCTAACCTAACCTAACTTCTCGGGTGTAATATTTTACAACATTCCTGACGCGTCGGCCCCTATTTCTCGGTGGGAATATTATATACGTCTATAACGTTATATATCCTAGCCTAAGGCAACCTAACATGTCGAAAGTAATATTTTACAACATTCTGGCGTGTCGTCGCCTGCTTCTCGAAGGGGACATTATATACGTCTATAACGTTGTATATCCTAACCTAACGCAACCTAACATCTGGGATGTAATATTTTACAACATTCCTGACGCGTCGGTCCCTACTTCTCGGTGGGAACATTGTATACGTCTATAACGGAATATGTCCTACCCTAAGGCAACCCAACATCTCGGATGTAATGTTTTACAACATTCCTGGCGTGTCGTCGCCTGCTTCTCGATGGGGACATTATATACGTCTATAACGTTGTATATTCTAACCCAAAGCAACCTAACTTCTGGGATGTAATATTTTACAACATTCCTGGCATGTCGGTCCCCACGTCTCGGCGGGAACATTATATAAGTCTATAACGATATATATCCTAACCTAAAGCAACCTAACACCTCGGATGTAATATTTTAGATCATTCCTGTCATGTCGGTCCCTACATCTCGGTGGGGACATTCTATACGTCTATAACGTTGTATATCCTAGCCTAAGGGAACCTAACATTTCGGGTGTAATATTTTGCAACATTCCTAACGCGTCGGCCCCTATTTCTCGGTGGGAATATTATATACGTCTATAACGTTGTATATCCTAACCTAAGGGAACCTAACATTTCGGGCGTAATATTTTGCAACATTCCTGACGTGTCGGCTCCTATTTCTCGGTGGGAATATTATATACGTCTATAACGTTACATATCCTAGCCTAAGGCAACCTAACATGACGAATGTAATATTTTACAACATTCTGGCGTGTCGTCGCCTGCTTCTCAAAGGGGACATTATATACGTCTATAACGTTGTATATCCTAACCTAACGCAACCTAACATCTGGGTTGTTTTATTTTACAACATTCCTGACGCGTCGGTCCCTACTTCTCGGTGGGAACATTGTATACGTCTATAACGATATATGTCCTAGCCTAAGGTAACCTAACATCTCGGATGTAATATTTTACAACATTCCTGACGTGTCGTCGCCTGCTTCTCGATGGGGACATGATATACGTCTATAACGTTGTATATCCTAACCCAAAGCAACCTAACTTCTGGGATGTAATAGTTTACAACATAACTGGCATGTCGGTCCCCACGTCTCGGTGGGAACATTATATTAGTCTATGACGATATATATCCTAACCTAAAGCAACATAACAACTCGGATGTAATAGTTTACCACATTCCTGGCGGTCCCTACATCTCGGTGGCAACATTCTATACGTCTATACCGTTGTATATCCTAACCTAAGGGAACCTAACTTCTCGGGTGTAATATTTTACAACATTCCTGACGCGTCGGCTCCTATTTCTCGGTGGGAATATTATATACGTCTATAACGTTATATATCCTAACGTAAGCAAACGTAACATCTCGGATGTAATATTTTACAACATTCCTGGCGTGTCGTCGCCTGCTTCTCGATGGGGACATTATATACGTCTATAACGTTGTATATCCTAACCCAAAGCAACTTAACTTCTGGGATGTAATATTTTGCAACATTTCTGGCATGTCGGTCCCCACGTCTCGGTGGGAACATTATATAAGTCTATAACGATATATATCCTAACCTAAAGCAACCAAACAACTCGAATGTAATATTTTAGAACATTCCTGGCATGTCGGTCCCTACATCTCGGTGGGAACATTCTATACGTCTATAACGTTGTATATCCTAACCTAAGGGAACCTAACATTTCGGGTGTAATATTTTACAACATTCCTGACTCGTCGGCCCCTATTTCTCGGTGGGAATATTATATACGTCTATAACGTTGTATACCTCAGCATAAGGCAACCTAACATCTCGGGTGTAAAATTTTACAACATTCCTGACGCGTCGGACCCTATTTCTCTGTGGGAATATTATATACGTCTATAACGTTATATATCCTAGCCTAAGGCAACCTAACATGACGAATGTAATATTTTACAACATTCTGGCGTGTCGTCGCCTGCTTCTCAAAGTGGACATTATATACGTCTATAACGTTGTATATCCTAACCTAACGCAACCTAACATCTGGGTTGTTTTATTTTACAACATTCCTGACGCGTTGGTCCCTACTTCTCGGTGGGAACATTGTATACGTCTATAACGATATATGTCCTAGCCTAAGGTAACCTAACATCTCGAATGTAATATTTTACAACATTCCTGACGTGTCGTCGCCTGCTTCTTGATGGGGACATGATATACGTCTATAACGTTGTATATCCTAACCCAAAGCAACCTAACTTCTGGGATGTAATAGTTTACAACATAACTGGCATGTCGGTCCCCACGTCTCGGTGGGAACATTATATTAGTCTATGACGATATATATCCTAACCTAAAGCAACCTAACAACTCGGATGTAATAGTTTACCACATTCCTGGCGGTCCCTACATCTCGGTGGGAACATTCTATACGTCTATACCGTTGTATATCCTAACCTAAGGGAACCTAACTTCTCGGGTGTAATATTTTACAACATTCCTGACGCGTCGGCTCCTATTTCTCGGTGGGAATATTATATACGTCTATAACGTTATATATCCTAACGTAAGTAAACGTAACATCTCGGATGTAATATTTTACAACATTCCTGGCTTGTCGTCGCCTGCTTCTCGATGGGGACATTATATACGTCTATAACGTTGTATATCCTAACCCAAAGCAACTTAACTTCTGGGATGTAATATTTTGCAACATTCCTGGCATGTCGGTCCCCACGTCTCGGTGGGAACATTATATAAGTCTATAACGATATATATCCTAACCTAAAGCAACCAAACAACTCGAATGTAATATTTTAGAACATTCCTGGCATGTCGGTCCCTACATCTCGGTGGGAACATTCTATACGTCTATAACGTTGTATATCCTAACCTAAGGGAACCTAACATTTCGGGTGTAATATTTTACAACATTCCTGACGCGTCGGCCCCTATTTCTCGGTGGGAATATTATATACGTCTATAACGTTGTATATCTCAGCATAAGGCAACCTAACATCTCGGGTGTAATATTTTACAACATTCCTGACGCGTCGGACCCTATTTCTCGGTGGGAATATTACATACGTCTGTAACGTTATATATCCTAGCCTAAGGCAACCTAACATGTCGAAAGTAATATTTTACAACATTCTGGCGTGTCGTCGCCTGCTTCTCGAAGGGGACATTATATACGTCTATAACGTTGTATATCCTAACCTAACGCAACCTAACATCTGGGATGTAATATTTTACAACATTCCTGACGCGTCGGTCCCTACTTCTCGGTGGGAGCATTGTATACGTCTATAACGGAATATGTCCTAGCCTAAGGCAACCCAACATCTCGGATGTAATATTTTACAACATTCCTGGCGTGTCGTCGCCTGCTTCTCGATGGGGACATTATATACGTCTATAACGTTGTATATCCTAACCTAAGGGAACCTAACATTTCGGGTGTAATATTTTGCAACATTCCTGACGCGTCGGCTCCTATTTCTCGGTGGGAATATTATATACGTCTATAACGTTATATATCCTAACGTAAGCAAACGTAACATCTCGGATGTAATATTTTACAACATTCCTGGCGTGTCGTCGCCTGCTTCTCGATGGGGACATTATATACGTCTATAACGTTGTATATCCTAACCCAAAGCAACTTAACTTCTGGGATGTAATATTTTGCAACATTTCTGGCATGTCGGTCCCCACGTCTCGGTGGGAACATTATATAAGTCTATAACGATATATATCCTAACCTAAAGCAACCAAACAACTCGAATGTAATATTTTAGAACATTCCTGGCATGTCGGTCCCTACATCTCGGTGGGAACATTCTATACGTCTATAACGTTGTATATCCTAACCTAAGGGAACCTAACATTTCGGGTGTAATATTTTACAACATTCCTGACTCGTCGGCCCCTATTTCTCGGTGGGAATATTATATACGTCTATAACGTTGTATATCTCAGCATAAGGCAACCTAACATCTCGGGTGTAATATTTTACAACATTCCTGACGCGTCGGACCCTATTTCTCTGTGGGAATATTATATACGTCTATAACGTTATATATCCTAGCCTAAGGCAACCTAACATGACGAATGTAATATTTTACAACATTCTGGCGTGTCGTCGCCTGCTTCTCAAAGGGGACATTATATACCTCTATAACGTTGTATATCCTAACCTAACGCAACCTAACATCTGGGTTGTTTTATTTTACAACATTCCTGACGCGTCGGCTCCTATTTCTCGGTGGGAATATTATATACGTCTATAACGTTATATATCCTAACGTAAGTAAACGTAACATCTCGGATGTAATATTTTACAACATTCCTGGCGTGTCGTCGCCTGCTTCTCGATGGGGACATTATATACGTCTATAACGTTGTATATCCTAACCCAAAGCAACTTAACTTCTGGGATGTAATATTTTGCAACATTCCTGGCATGTCGGTCCCCACGTCTCGGTGGGAACATTATATAAGTCTATAACGATATATATCCTAACCTAAAGCAACCAAACAACTCGAATGTAATATTTTAGAACATTCCTGGCATGTCGGTCCCTACATCTCGGTGGGAACATTCTATACGTCTATAACGTTGTATATCCTAACCTAAGGGAACCTAACATTTCGGGTGTAATATTTTACAACATTCCTGACGCGTCGGCCCCTATTTCTCGGTGGGAATATTATATACGTCTATAACGTTGTATATCTCAGCATAAGGCAACCTAACATTTCGTGTGTAATATTTTGCAACATTCCTGACGCGTCGGCCCCTATTTCTCGGTGGGAATATTATATACATCTATAACGTTATATATCCTAGCCTAAGGCAAACTAACATTTCGGGTGTAATATTTTACAACAGTCCTGACGCGTCGGCACCTACTTCTCGGTGGGAATATTATATACGTCTATAACGTTGTATATCCTAGCCTAAGGCAACCTAACATGTCGAATGTAATATTTCACAACATTCTGGAGTGTCGTCGCCTGCTTCTCAAAGGGGAAATTATATACGTCTATAACGTTGTATATCATAACCTAACGCAACCTAACATCTGGGATGTAATATTTTACAACATTCCTGACGCGTCGGCCCCTATTTCTCGGTGGGAATATTATATGCGTCTACAACGTTATATATCCTAGCCTAAGGCGACCTAACATCTCGAATGTAATATTTTACATCATTCCTGTCGTGTCGGCCCGTAGTTCTCGGTGGTAACATTATATACGTCTATAAGGTTAGATATCATAGCCTAAGGCAACCTAACATGTCGCATGTAATATTGTTCAACATTCCTGGTGTGTCGTCACCTACTTCTGGATGGGGACATTATATACATCTATAACGTTGTACATCCTAACCTAAGGCAACCTAACATATCGGATGTAATATTTTACAACATTCCTGACGCGCCGGCCTCTATTTCTCGGTGGTAACATTATATACGTCTATAAGGTTAGATATCCTAGCCTAAGGCAACCTAACATGTCGCATGTAATATTGTACAACATTCCTGGCGTGTCGTCACCTACTTCTGGATGGGGACATTATATACATCTATAACGTTGTACATCCTAACCTAAGGCAACCTAACATATCGGATGTAATATTTTACAACATTCCTGACGCGTCGGCTCCTATTTCTCGGTGGGAATATTATATACGTCTATAACGTTATATATCCTAGCCTAAGGCAACCTAACATGTCGCATGCAATATTGTACAACATTCCTGGCGTGTCGTCGCCTGCTTCTCGATGGGGACATTATATACGTCTATAACGTTGTATATCCTAACCTAAGGGAACCTAACATTTCGGGTGTGATATTTTACAACATTCCTGACGCGTCGGCCCCTATTTCTCGGTGGGAATATTATATACGTCTATAACGTTATATATCCTAACGTAAGGCAACATAACATCTCGGATGTAATATTTTACAACATTCCTGGCGTGTCGTCGCCTGCTTCTCGATGGGGACATTATATACGTCTATAACGTTGTATATCCTAACCCAAAGCAACCTAACTTCTGGGATGTAATATTTTGCAACATTCCAGGCATGTCGGTCCCCACGTCTCGGTGGGAACATTATATAAGTCTATAACGATATATATCCTAACCTAAAGCAACCTAACATGTCGCATGTAATATTGTACAATATTCCTGGCGTGTCGTCACCTACTTCTGGATGGGGACATTATATACATCTATAACGTTGTACATCCTAACCTAAGGCAACCTAACATATCGGATGTAATATTTTACAACATTCCTGACGCGTCGGCCCCTATTCCTCGGTGGGAATATTATATACGTCTATAACGTTATATATCCTAGCCTAAGGCAACCCAACATGTCGAATGTAATATTATACAACATTCTGGCGTGTCGTCGCCTGCTTCTCGAAGGGGACATTATATACTTCTATAACGTTGTATATCCTAACCTAACGCAACCTAACATCTGGGATGTAATATTTTACAACATTCCTGACGCGTCGGCCCCTATTTCTCGGTGTGAACGTTATATACGTCTATAACGTTATATATCCTAGCCTAAGGCAACCTAACATGTCGAAAGTAATATTTTACAACATTCCTGGCGTGTCGTCGCCTACTTCGCGATGGGGCATTATATACATCTATAACGTTGTATATCCTAACCTAAGGCAACCTAACATCTCGGATGTAATATTTTACAACATTCCTGGCATGTCGGTCCCTACTTCTCGGTGGGAACATTATATACGTCTATAACGTTGTATATCCTCACCTAAGGGAACCTAACATCTCGGGTGTAATATTTTACAACATTCCTGACGCGTCGGCCCCTATTTCTCTGTGGGAACATTATATACGTCTATAACGTTATATATCCTAGCCTAAGGCGACCTAACATGTCGAATGTAATATTTTACATCATTCCTGACGTGTCGGCCCGTAGTTCTCGGTGGTAACATTATATACGTCTATAAGGATAGATATCCTAGCCTAAGGCAACCCATCATGTCGCATGTAATATTGTACAACATTCCTGGCGTGTCGTCAACTACTTCTGGATGGGGACATTATATACATCTATAACGTTGTACATCCTAACCTAAGGCAACCTAACATATCGGGTGTGATATTTTACAACATTCCTGACGCGTCGGCCCCTATTTCTCGGTGGGAATATTATATACGTCTATAACGTTATATATCCTAACGTAAGGCAACATAACATCTCGGATGTAATATTTTACAACATTCCTGGCGTGTCGTCGCCTGCTTCTCGATGGGGACATTATATTCGTCTACAACGTTGTATATCCTAACCCAAAGCAACCTAACTTCTGGGATGTAATATTTTGCAACATTCCTGGCATGTCGGTCCCCACGTCTCGGTGGGAACATTATATAAGTCTATAACGATAAATATCCTAACCTAAAGCAACCTAACATGTCGCATGTAATATTGTACAACATTCCTGGCGTGTCGTCACCTACTTCTGGATGGGGACATTATATACATCTATAACGTTGTACATCCTAACCTAAGGCAACCTAACATTTCGGGTGTGATATTTTACAACATTCCTGACGCGTCGGCCCCTATTTCTCGGTGGGAATATTATATACGTCTATAACGTTATATATCCTAACGTAAGGCAACATAACATCTCGGATGTAATATTTTACAACATTCCTGGCGTGTCGTCGCCTGCTTCTCGATGGGGACATTATATACGTCTATAACGTTGTATATCCTAACCCAAAGCAACCTAACTTCTGGGATGTAATATTTTGCAACATTCCAGGCATGTCGGTCCCCACGTCTCGGTGGGAACATTATATAAGTCTATAACGATATATATCCTAACCTAAAGCAACCTAACATGTCGCATGTAATATTGTACAATATTCCTGGCGTGTCGTCACCTACTTCTGGATGGGGACATTATATACATCTATAACGTTGTACATCCTAACCTAAGGCAACCTAACATATCGGATGTAATATTTTACAACATTCCTGACGCGTCGGCCCCTATTTCTCGGTGGGAATATTATATACGTCTATAACGTTATATATCCTAGCCTAAGGCAACCCAACATGTCGAATGTAATATTATACAACATTCTGGCGTGTCGTCGCCTGCTTCTCGAAGGGGACATTATATACTTCTATAACGTTGTATATCCTAACCTAACGCAACCTAACATCTGGGATGTAATATTTTACAACATTCCTGACGCGTCGGCCCCTATTTCTCGGTGTGAACGTTATATACGTCTATAACGTTATATATCCTAGCCTAAGGCAACCTAACATGTCGAAAGTAATATTTTACAACATTCCTGGCGTGTCGTCGCCTACTTCGCGATGGGGCATTATATACATCTATAACGTTGTACATCCTAACCTAAGGGAACCTAATATCTCGGGTGTAATATTTTACAACATTCCTGACGCGTCGGCCCCTATTTCTCTGTGGGAACATTATATACGTCTATAACGTTATATATCCTAGCCTAAGGCGACCTAACATGTCGAATGTAATATTTTACATCATTCCTGACGTGTCGGCCCGTAGTTCTCGGTGGTAACATTATATACGTCTATAAGGATAGATATCCTAGCCTAAGGCAACCCATCATGTCGCATGTAATATTGTACAACATTCCTGGCGTGTCGTCAACTACTTCTGGATGGGGACATTATATACATCTATAACGTTGTACATCCTAACCTAAGGCAACCTAACATATCGGGTGTGATATTTTACAACATTCCTGACGCGTCGGCCCCTATTTCTCGGTGGGAATATTATATACGTCTATAACGTTATATATCCTAACGTAAGGCAACATAACATCTCGGATGTAATATTTTACAACATTCCTGGCGTGTCGTCGCCTGCTTCTCGATGGGGACATTATATTCGTCTACAACGTTGTATATCCTAACCCAAAGCAACCTAACTTCTGGGATGTAATATTTTGCAACATTCCTGTCATGTCGGTCCCCACGTCTCGGTGGGAACATTATATAAGTCTATAACGATAAATATCCTAACCTAAAGCAACCTAACATGTCGCATGTAATATTGTACAACATTCCTGGCGTGTCGTCACCTACTTCTGGATGGGGACATTATATACATCTATAACGTTGTACATCCTAACCTAAGGCAACCTAACATATCGGATGTAATATTTTACAACATTCCTGACGCGTCGGCCCCTATTTCTAGGTGGGAATATTATATACGTCTATAACGTTATATATCCTAGCCTAAGGCAACCTAACATCTCGGATGTAATATTTTACAACATTCCTGGCGTGTCGTCGCCTGCTTCTCGATGGGGACATTATATACGTCTATAACGTTGTATATCCTAACCGAAAGCAACCTAACTTCTGGGATGTAATATTTTACAACATTCCTGGCATGTCGGTCCCCACGTCTCGGTGGGAACATTATATAAGTCTATAACGATATATATCCTAACCTAAAGCAACCTAACATCTCGGAGGTAATATTTTAGAACATTCCTGGCATATCGGTCCCTACATCTCGGTGGGGACATTCTATACGTCTATAACGTTGTATATCCTAACCTAAGGGAACCTAACATTTCGGGTGTAATATTTTGCAACATTCCTGACGCGTCGGCCCCTATTCGTCGGTGGGAATATTATATACGTCTATAACGTTATATATCCTAGCCTAAGGCAACCTAACATATCGGTTGTAATATTTTACAACATTCCTGACGCGTCGGCCCCTATTTCCCGGTGGGAATATTATATACGTCTATAACGTTATATATCCTAGCCTAAGGCAACCCAACATGTCGAATGTAATATTTTACAACATTCTGGCGTATCGTCGCCTGCTTCTCGAAGGGGACATTATATACGTCTATAACGTTGTATATCCTAACCTAACGCAACCTAACATCTGGGATGTAATATTTTACAACATTCCTGACGCGTCGGCCCCTATTTCTCGGTGTGAACATTATATACGTCTATAACGTTATATATCCTAGCCTAAGGCAACCTAACATGTCGAAAGTAATATTTTACAACATTCCTGGCGTGTCGTCGCCTGCTTCTCGAAGGGGACATTAAATACGTCTATAACGTTGTATATCCTAACCTAAGGGAACCTAACTTCTCGGGTGTAATATTTTACAACATTCCTGACGCGTCGGCCCCTATTTCTCGGTGGGAATATTATATACGTCTATAACGTTATATATCCTAACGTAAGCAAACATAACATCTCGGATGTAATATTTTACAACATTCCTGGCGTGTCGTCGCCTGCTTCTCGATGGGGACATTATATACGTCTATAACGTTGTATATTCTAACCCAAAGCACCCTAACTTCTGGGATGTAATATTTTACAACATTCCTGGCATGTCGGTCCCCACGTCTCGGTGGGAACATTATATAAGTCTATAACGATATATATCCTAACCTAAAGCAACCTAACATCTGGGATGTAATATTTTACAACATTCCTGACGCGTCGGCCCCTATTTCTCGGTGTGAACATTATATACGTCTATAACGTTATATATCCTAGCCTAAGGCAACCTAACATGTCGAAAGTAATATTTTACAACATTCCTGGCGTGTCGTCGCCTCCTTCTCGAAGGGGACATTAAATACGTCTATAACGTTGTATATCCTAACCTAAGGGAACCTAACTTCTCGGGTGTAATATTTTACAACATTCCTGACGCGTCGGCCCCTATTTCTCGGTGGGAATATTATATACGTCTATAACGTTATATATCCTAACGTAAGCAAACATAACATCTCGGATGTAATATTTTACAACATTCCTGGCGTGTCGTCGCCTGCTTCTCGATGGGGACATTATATACGTCTATAACGTTGCATATTCTAACCCAAAGCAACCTAACTTCTGGGATGTAATATTTTACAACATTCCTGGCATGTCTGTCCCCACGTCTCGGCGGGAACATTATATAAGTCTATAACGATATATATCCCAACCTAAAGCAACCTAACAACTCGGAGGTAATATTTTAGAACATTCCTGGCTTGTCGGTCCCTACATCTCGGTGGGGACATTCTATACGTCTATAACGTTGTATATCCTAACCTAAGGGAACCTAACATTTCGGGTGTGATATTTTACAACATTCCTGACGCGTCGGCCCCTATTTCTCGGTGGGAATATTATATACGTCTATAACGTTATATATCCTAACGTAAGGCAACATAACATCTCGGATGTAATATTTTACAACATTCCTGGCGTGTCGTCGCCTGCTTCTCGATGGGGACATTATATACGTCTATAACGTTGTATATCCTAACCCAAAGCAACCTAACTTCTGGGATGTAATATTTTGCAACATTCCAGGCATGTCGGTCCCCACGTCTCGGTGGGAACATTATATAAGTCTATAACGATATATATCCTAACCTAAAGCAACCTAACATGTCGCATGTAATATTGTACAATATTCCTGGCGTGTCGTCACCTACTTCTGGATGGGGACATTATATACATCTATAACGTTGTACATCCTAACCTAAGGCAACCTAACATATCGGATGTAATATTTTACAACATTCCTGGCATGTCGGTCCCTACTTCTCGGTGGGAACATTCTATACGTCTATAACGTTGTATATCCTCACCTAAGGGAACCTAACATCTCGGGTGTAATATTTTACAACATTCCTGACGCGTCGGCCCCTATTTCTCTGTGGGAACATTATATACGTCTATAACGTTATATATCCTAGCCTAAGGCGACCTAACATGTCGAATGTAATATTTTACATCATTCCTGACGTGTCGGCCCGTAGTTCTCGGTGGTAACATTATATACGTCTATAAGGATAGATATCCTAGCCTAAGGCAACCCATCATGTCGCATGTAATATTGTACAACATTCCTGGCGTGTCGTCAACTACTTCTGGATGGGGACATTATATACATCTATAACGTTGTACATCCTAACCTAAGGCAACCTAACATATCGGGTGTGATATTTTACAACATTCCTGACGCGTCGGCCCCTATTTCTCGGTGGGAATATTATATACGTCTATAACGTTATATATCCTAACGTAAGGCAACATAACATCTCGGATGTAATATTTTACAACATTCCTGGCGTGTCGTCGCCTGCTTCTCGATGGGGACATTATATTCGTCTACAACGTTGTATATCCTAACCCAAAGCAACCTAACTTCTGGGATGTAATATTTTGCAACATTCCTGGCATGTCGGTCCCCACGTCTCGGTGGGAACATTATATAAGTCTATAACGATAAATATCCTAACCTAAAGCAACCTAACATGTCGCATGTAATATTGTACAACATTCCTGGCGTGTCGTCACCTACTTCTGGATGGGGACATTATATACATCTATAACGTTGTACATCCTAACCTAAGGCAACCTAACATTTCGGGTGTGATATTTTACAACATTCCTGACGCGTCGGCCCCTATTTCTCGGTGGGAATATTATATACGTCTATAACGTTATATATCCTAACGTAAGGCAACATAACATCTCGGATGTAATATTTTACAACATTCCTGGCGTGTCGTCGCCTGCTTCTCGATGGGGACATTATATACGTCTATAACGTTGTATATCCTAACCCAAAGCAACCTAACTTCTGGGATGTAATATTTTGCAACATTCCAGGCATGTCGGTCCCCACGTCTCGGTGGGAACATTATATAAGTCTATAACGATATATATCCTAACCTAAAGCAACCTAACATGTCGCATGTAATATTGTACAATATTCCTGGCGTGTCGTCACCTACTTCTGGATGGGGACATTATATACATCTATAACGTTGTACATCCTAACCTAAGGCAACCTAACATATCGGATGTAATATTTTACAACATTCCTGACGCGTCGGCCCCTATTTCTCGGTGGGAATATTATATACGTCTATAACGTTATATATCCTAGCCTAAGGCAACCCAACATGTCGAATGTAATATTATACAACATTCTGGCGTGTCGTCGCCTGCTTCTCGAAGGGGACATTATATACTTCTATAACGTTGTATATCCTAACCTAACGCAACCTAACATCTGGGATGTAATATTTTACAACATTCCTGACGCGTCGGCCCCTATTTCTCGGTGTGAACGTTATATACGTCTATAACGTTATATATCCTAGCCTAAGGCAACCTAACATGTCGAAAGTAATATTTTACAACATTCCTGGCGTGTCGTCGCCTACTTCGCGATGGGGCATTATATACATCTATAACGTTGTACATCCTAACCTAAGGGAACCTAACATCTCGGGTGTAATATTTTACAACATTCCTGACGCGTCGGCCCCTATTTCTCTGTGGGAACATTATATACGTCTATAACGTTATATATCCTAGCCTAAGGCGACCTAACATGTCGAATGTAATATTTTACATCATTCCTGACGTGTCGGCCCGTAGTTCTCGGTGGTAACATTATATACGTCTATAAGGATAGATATCCTAGCCTAAGGCAACCCATCATGTCGCATGTAATATTGTACAACATTCCTGGCGTGTCGTCAACTACTTCTGGATGGGGACATTATATACATCTATAACGTTGTACATCCTAACCTAAGGCAACCTAACATATCGGGTGTGATATTTTACAACATTCCTGACGCGTCGGCCCCTATTTCTCGGTGGGAATATTATATACGTCTATAACGTTATATATCCTAACGTAAGGCAACATAACATCTCGGATGTAATATTTTACAACATTCCTGGCGTGTCGTCGCCTGCTTCTCGATGGGGACATTATATTCGTCTACAACGTTGTATATCCTAACCCAAAGCAACCTAACTTCTGGGATGTAATATTTTGCAACATTCCTGGCATGTCGGTCCCCACGTCTCGGTGGGAACATTATATAAGTCTATAACGATAAATATCCTAACCTAAAGCAACCTAACATGTCGCATGTAATATTGTACAACATTCCTGGCGTGTCGTCACCTACTTCTGGATGGGGACATTATATACATCTATAACGTTGTACATCCTAACCTAAGGCAACCTAACATATCGGATGTAATATTTTACAACATTCCTGACGCGTCGGCCCCTATTTCTAGGTGGGAATATTATATACGTCTATAACGTTATATATCCTAGCCTAAGGCAACCTAACATCTCGGATGTAATATTTTACAACATTCCTGGCGTGTCGTCGCCTGCTTCTCGATGGGGACATTATATACGTCTATAACGTTGTATATCCTAACCGAAAGCAACCTAACTTCTGGGATGTAATATTTTACAACATTCCTGGCATGTCGGTCCCCACGTCTCGGTGGGAACATTATATAAGTCTATAACGATATATATCCTAACCTAAAGCAACCTAACATCTCGGAGGTAATATTTTAGAACATTCCTGGCATATCGGTCCCTACATCTCGGTGGGGACATTCTATACGTCTATAACGTTGTATATCCTAACCTAAGGGAACCTAACATTTCGGGTGTAATATTTTGCAACATTCCTGACGCGTCGGCCCCTATTCGTCGGTGGGAATATTATATACGTCTATAACGTTATATATCCTAGCCTAAGGCAACCTAACATATCGGTTGTAATATTTTACAACATTCCTGACGCGTCGGCCCCTATTTCCCGGTGGGAATATTATATACGTCTATAACGTTATATATCCTAGCCTAAGGCAACCCAACATGTCGAATGTAATATTTTACAACATTCTGGCGTATCGTCGCCTGCTTCTCGAAGGGGACATTATATACGTCTATAACGTTGTATATCCTAACCTAACGCAACCTAACATCTGGGATGTAATATTTTACAACATTCCTGACGCGTCGGCCCCTATTTCTCGGTGTGAACATTATATACGTCTATAACGTTATATATCCTAGCCTAAGGCAACCTAACATGTCGAAAGTAATATTTTACAACATTCCTGGCGTGTCGTCGCCTGCTTCTCGAAGGGGACATTAAATACGTCTATAACGTTGTATATCCTAACCTAAGGGAACCTAACTTCTCGGGTGTAATATTTTACAACATTCCTGACGCGTCGGCCCCTATTTCTCGGTGGGAATATTATATACGTCTATAACGTTATATATCCTAACGTAAGCAAACATAACATCTCGGATGTAATATTTTACAACATTCCTGGCGTGTCGTCGCCTGCTTCTCGATGGGGACATTATATACGTCTATAACGTTGTATATTCTAACCCAAAGCACCCTAACTTCTGGGATGTAATATTTTACAACATTCCTGGCATGTCGGTCCCCACGTCTCGGTGGGAACATTATATAAGTCTATAACGATATATATCCTAACCTAAAGCAACCTAACATCTGGGATGTAATATTTTACAACATTCCTGACGCGTCGGCCCCTATTTCTCGGTGTGAACATTATATACGTCTATAACGTTATATATCCTAGCCTAAGGCAACCTAACATGTCGAAAGTAATATTTTACAACATACCTGGCGTGTCGTCGCCTCCTTCTCGAAGGGGACATTAAATACGTCTATAACGTTGTATATCCTAACCTAAGGGAACCTAACTTCTCGGGTGTAATATTTTACAACATTCCTGACGCGTCGGCCCCTATTTCTCGGTGGGAATATTATATACGTCTATAACGTTATATATCCTAACGTAAGCAAACATAACATCTCGGATGTAATATTTTACAACATTCCTGGCGTGTCGTCGCCTGCTTCTCGATGGGGACATTATATACGTCTATAACGTTGCATATTCTAACCCAAAGCAACCTAACTTCTGGGATGTAATATTTTACAACATTCCTGGCATGTCTGTCCCCACGTCTCGGCGGGAACATTATATAAGTCTATAACGATATATATCCCAACCTAAAGCAACCTAACAACTCGGAGGTAATATTTTAGAACATTCCTGGCTTGTCGGTCCCTACATCTCGGTGGGGACATTCTATACGTCTATAACGTTGTATATCCTAACCTAAGGGAACCTAACATTTCGGGTGTGATATTTTACAACATTCCTGACGCGTCGGCCCCTATTTCTCGGTGGGAATATTATATACGTCTATAACGTTATATATCCTAACGTAAGGCAACATAACATCTCGGATGTAATATTTTACAACATTCCTGGCGTGTCGTCGCCTGCTTCTCGATGGGGACATTATATACGTCTATAACGTTGTATATCCTAACCCAAAGCAACCTAACTTCTGGGATGTAATATTTTGCAACATTCCAGGCATGTCGGTCCCCACGTCTCGGTGGGAACATTATATAAGTCTATAACGATATATATCCTAACCTAAAGCAACCTAACATGTCGCATGTAATATTGTACAATATTCCTGGCGTGTCGTCACCTACTTCTGGATGGGGACATTATATACATCTATAACGTTGTACATCCTAACCTAAGGCAACCTAACATATCGGATGTAATATTTTACAACATTCCTGGCATGTCGGTCCCTACTTCTCGGTGGGAACATTCTATACGTCTATAACGTTGTATATCCTCACCTAAGGGAACCTAACATCTCGGGTGTAATATTTTACAACATTCCTGACGCGTCGGCCCCTATTTCTCTGTGGGAACATTATATACGTCTATAGCGTTATATATCCTAGCCTAAGGCGACCTAACATGTCGAATGTAATATTTTACATCATTCCTGACGTGTCGGCCCGTAGTTCTCGGTGGTAACATTATATACGTCTATAAGGATAGATATCCTAGCCTAAGGCAACCCATCATGTCGCATGTAATATTGTACAACATTCCTGGCGTGTCGTCAACTACTTCTGGATGGGGACATTATATACATCTATAACGTTGTACATCCTAACCTAAGGCAACCTAACATATCGGGTGTGATATTTTACAACATTCCTGACGCGTCGGCCCCTATTTCTCGGTGGGAATATTATATACGTCTATAACGTTATATATCCTAACGTAAGGCAACATAACATCTCGGATGTAATATTTTACAACATTCCTGGCGTGTCGTCGCCTGCTTCTCGATGGGGACATTATATTCGTCTACAACGTTGTATATCCTAACCCAAAGCAACCTAACTTCTGGGATGTAATATTTTGCAACATTCCTGGCATGTCGGTCCCCACGTCTCGGTGGGAACATTATATAAGTCTATAACGATAAATATCCTAACCTAAAGCAACCTAACATGTCGCATGTAATATTGTACAACATTCCTGGCGTGTCGTCACCTACTTCTGGATGGGGACATTATATACATCTATAACGTTGTACATCCTAACCTAAGGCAACCTAACATTTCGGGTGTGATATTTTACAACATTCCTGACGCGTCGGCCCCTATTTCTCGGTGGGAATATTATATACGTCTATAACGTTATATATCCTAACGTAAGGCAACATAACATCTCGGATGTAATATTTTACAACATTCCTGGCGTGTCGTCGCCTGCTTCTCGATGGGGACATTATATACGTCTATAACGTTGTATATCCTAACCCAAAGCAACCTAACTTCTGGGATGTAATATTTTGCAACATTCCAGGCATGTCGGTCCCCACGTCTCGGTGGGAACATTATATAAGTCTATAACGATATATATCCTAACCTAAAGCAACCTAACATGTCGCATGTAATATTGTACAATATTCCTGGCGTGTCGTCACCTACTTCTGGATGGGGACATTATATACATCTATAACGTTGTACATCCTAACCTAAGGCAACCTAACATATCGGATGTAATATTTTACAACATTCCTGACGCGTCGGCCCCTATTTCTCGGTGGGAATATTATATACGTCTATAACGTTATATATCCTAGCCTAAGGCAACCCAACATGTCGAATGTAATATTATACAACATTCTGGCGTGTCGTCGCCTGCTTCTCGAAGGGGACATTATATACTTCTATAACGTTGTATATCCTAACCTAACGCAACCTAACATCTGGGATGTAATATTTTACAACATTCCTGACGCGTCGGCCCCTATTTCTCGGTGTGAACGTTATATACGTCTATAACGTTATATATCCTAGCCTAAGGCAACCTAACATGTCGAAAGTAATATTTTACAACATTCCTGGCGTGTCGTCGCCTACTTCGCGATGGGGCATTATATACATCTATAACGTTGTACATCCTAACCTAAGGGAACCTAACATCTCGGGTGTAATATTTTACAACATTCCTGACGCGTCGGCCCCTATTTCTCTGTGGGAACATTATATACGTCTATAACGTTATATATCCTAGCCTAAGGCGACCTAACATGTCGAATGTAATATTTTACATCATTCCTGACGTGTCGGCCCGTAGTTCTCGGTGGTAACATTATATACGTCTATAAGGATAGATATCCTAGCCTAAGGCAACCCATCATGTCGCATGTAATATTGTACAACATTCCTGGCGTGTCGTCAACTACTTCTGGATGGGGACATTATATACATCTATAACGTTGTACATCCTAACCTAAGGCAACCTAACATATCGGGTGTGATATTTTACAACATTCCTGACGCGTCGGCCCCTATTTCTCGGTGGGAATATTATATACGTCTATAACGTTATATATCCTAACGTAAGGCAACATAACATCTCGGATGTAATATTTTACAACATTCCTGGCGTGTCGTCGCCTGCTTCTCGATGGGGACATTATATTCGTCTACAACGTTGTATATCCTAACCCAAAGCAACCTAACTTCTGGGATGTAATATTTTGCAACATTCCTGGCATGTCGGTCCCCACGTCTCGGTGGGAACATTATATAAGTCTATAACGATAAATATCCTAACCTAAAGCAACCTAACATGTCGCATGTAATATTGTACAACATTCCTGGCGTGTCGTCACCTACTTCTGGATGGGGACATTATATACATCTATAACGTTGTACATCCTAACCTAAGGCAACCTAACATATCGGATGTAATATTTTACAACATTCCTGACGCGTCGGCCCCTATTTCTAGGTGGGAATATTATATACGTCTATAACGTTATATATCCTAGCCTAAGGCAACCTAACATCTCGGATGTAATATTTTACAACATTCCTGGCGTGTCGTCGCCTGCTTCTCGATGGGGACATTATATACGTCTATAACGTTGTATATCCTAACCGAAAGCAACCTAACTTCTGGGATGTAATATTTTACAACATTCCTGGCATGTCGGTCCCCACGTCTCGGTGGGAACATTATATAAGTCTATAACGATATATATCCTAACCTAAAGCAACCTAACATCTCGGAGGTAATATTTTAGAACATTCCTGGCATATCGGTCCCTACATCTCGGTGGGGACATTCTATACGTCTATAACGTTGTATATCCTAACCTAAGGGAACCTAACATTTCGGGTGTAATATTTTGCAACATTCCTGACGCGTCGGCCCCTATTCGTCGGTGGGAATATTATATACGTCTATAACGTTATATATCCTAGCCTAAGGCAACCTAACATATCGGTTGTAATATTTTACAACATTCCTGACGCGTCGGCCCCTATTTCCCGGTGGGAATATTATATACGTCTATAACGTTATATATCCTAGCCTAAGGCAACCCAACATGTCGAATGTAATATTTTACAACATTCTGGCGTATCGTCGCCTGCTTCTCGAAGGGGACATTATATACGTCTATAACGTTGTATATCCTAACCTAACGCAACCTAACATCTGGGATGTAATATTTTACAACATTCCTGACGCGTCGGCCCCTATTTCTCGGTGTGAACATTATATACGTCTATAACGTTATATATCCTAGCCTAAGGCAACCTAACATGTCGAAAGTAATATTTTACAACATTCCTGGCGTGTCGTCGCCTGCTTCTCGAAGGGGACATTAAATACGTCTATAACGTTGTATATCCTAACCTAAGGGAACCTAACTTCTCGGGTGTAATATTTTACAACATTCCTGACGCGTCGGCCCCTATTTCTCGGTGGGAATATTATATACGTCTATAACGTTATATATCCTAACGTAAGCAAACATAACATCTCGGATGTAATATTTTACAACATTCCTGGCGTGTCGTCGCCTGCTTCTCGATGGGGACATTATATACGTCTACAACGTTGTATATTCTAACCCAAAGCACCCTAACTTCTGGGATGTAATATTTTACAACATTCCTGGCATGTCGGTCCCCACGTCTCGGTGGGAACATTATATAAGTCTATAACGATATATATCCTAACCTAAAGCAACCTAACATCTGGGATGTAATATTTTACAAAATTCCTGACGCGTCGGCCCCTATTTCTCGGTGTGAACATTATATACGTCTATAACGTTATACATCCTAGCCTAAGGCAACCTAACATGTCGAAAGTAATATTTTACAACATTCCTGGCGTGTCGTCGCCTCCTTCTCGAAGGGGACATTAAATACGTCTATAACGTTGTATATCCTAACCTAAGGGAACCTAACTTCTCGGGTGTAATATTTTACAACATTCCTGACGCGTCGGCCCCTATTTCTCGGTGGGAATATTATATACGTCTATAACGTTATATATCCTAACGTAAGCAAACATAACATCTCGGATGTAATATTTTACAACATTCCTGGCGTGTCGTCGCCTGCTTCTCGATGGGGACATTATATACGTCTATAACGTTGCATATTCTAACCCAAAGCAACCTAACTTCTGGGATGTAATATTTTACAACATTCCTGGCATGTCTGTCCCCACGTCTCGGCGGGAACATTATATAAGTCTATAACGATATATATCCCAACCTAAAGCAACCTAACAACTCGGAGGTAATATTTTAGAACATTCCTGGCTTGTCGGTCCCTACATCTCGGTGGGGACATTCTATACGTCTATAACGTTGTATATCCTAACCTAAGGGAACCTAACATTTCGGGTGTGATATTTTACAACATTCCTGACGCGTCGGCCCCTATTTCTCGGTGGGAATATTATATACGTCTATAACGTTATATATCCTAACGTAAGGCAACATAACATCTCGGATGTAATATTTTACAACATTCCTGGCGTGTCGTCGCCTGCTTCTCGATGGGGACATTATATACGTCTATAACGTTGTATATCCTAACCCAAAGCAACCTAACTTCTGGGATGTAATATTTTGCAACATTCCAGGCATGTCGGTCCCCACGTCTCGGTGGGAACATTATATAAGTCTATAACGATATATATCCTAACCTAAAGCAACCTAACATGTCGCATGTAATATTGTACAATATTCCTGGCGTGTCGTCACCTACTTCTGGATGGGGACATTATATACATCTATAACGTTGTACATCCTAACCTAAGGCAACCTAACATATCGGATGTAATATTTTACAACATTCCTGGCATGTCGGTCCCTACTTCTCGGTGGGAACATTCTATACGTCTATAACGTTGTATATCCTCACCTAAGGGAACCTAACATCTCGGGTGTAATATTTTACAGCATTCCTGACGCGTCGGCCCCTATTTCTCTGTGGGAACATTATATACGTCTATAACGTTATATATCCTAGCCTAAGGCGACCTAACATGTCGAATGTAATATTTTACATCATTCCTGACGTGTCGGCCCGTAGTTCTCGGTGGTAACATTATATACGTCTATAAGGATAGATATCCTAGCCTAAGGCAACCCATCATGTCGCATGTAATATTGTACAACATTCCTGGCGTGTCGTCACCTACTTCTGGATGGGGACATTATATACATCTATAACGTTGTACATCCTAACCTAAGGCAACCTAACATATCGGGTGTGATATTTTACAACATTCCTGACGCGTCGGCCCCTATTTTTCGGTGGGAATATTATATACGTCTATAACGTTATATATCCTAACGTAAGGCAACATAACATCTTGGATGTAATATTTTACAACATTCCTGGCGTGTCGTCGCCTGCATCTCGATGGGGACATTATATTCGTCTATAACGTTGTATATCCTAACCCAAAGCAACCTAACTTCTGGGATGTAATATTTTGCAACATTCCTGGCATGTCGGTCCCCACGTCTCGGTGGGAACATTATATAAGTCTATAACGATAAATATCCTAACCTAAAGCAACCTAACATGTCGCATGTAATATTGTACAACATTCCTGGCGTGCCGTCACCTACGTCTGGATGGGGACATTATATACATCTATAACGTTGTACATCCTAACCTAAGGCAACCTAACATATCGGATGTAATATTTTACAACATTCCTGACGCGTCGGCCCCTATTTCTAGGTGGGAATATTATATACGTCTATAACGTTATATATCCTAGCCTAAGGCAACCTAACATCTCGGATGTAATATTTTACAACATTCCTGGCGTGTCGTCGCCTGCTTCTCGATGGGGACATTATATACGTCTATAACGTTGTATATCCTAACCGAAAGCAACCTAACTTCTGGGATGTAATATTTTACAACATTCCTGGCATGTCGGTCCCCACGTCTCGGTGGGAACATTATATAAGTCTATAACGATATATATCCTAACCTAAAGCAACCTAACATCTCGGAGGTAATATTTTAGAACATTCCTGGCATGTCGGTCCCTACATCTCGGTGGGGACATTCTATACGTCTATAACGTTGTATATCCTAACCTAAGGGAACCTAACATTTCGGGTGTAATATTTTGCAACATTCCTGACGCGTCGGCCCCTATTTGTCGGTGGGAATATTATATACGTCTATAACGTTATATATCCTAGCCTAAGGCAACCTAACATGTCGAAAGTAATATTTTACAACATTCCTGGCGTGTCGTCACCTGCTTCTCGAAGGGGACATTAAATACGTCTATAACGTTGTATATCCTAACCTAAGGGAACCTAACTTCTCGGGTGTAATATTTTACAACATTCCTGACGCGTCGGCCCCTATTTCTCGGTGGGAATATTATATACGTCTATAACGTTATATATCCTAACGTAAGCAAACATAACATCTCGGATGTAATATTTTACAACATTCCTGGCGTGTCGTCGCCTGCTTCTCGATGGGGACATTATATACGTCTATAACGTTGTATATTCTAACCCAAAGCAACCTAACTTCTGGGATGTAATATTTTACAACATTCCTGGCATGTCTGTCCCCACGTCTCGGCGGGAACATTATATAAGTCTATAACGATATATATCCTAACCTAAAGCAACCTAACACCTCGGATGTAATATTTTAGAACATTCCTGTCATGTCTGTCCCTACATCTCGGTGGGGACAATCTATACGTCTATAACGTTGTATATTCAAACCTAAGGGAACCTAACATTTCGTGTGTAATATTTTGCAACATTCCTGACGCGTCGGCCCCTATTTCTCGGTGGGAATATTATATACATCTATAACGTTATATATCCTAGCCTAAGGCAAACTAACATTTCGGGTGTAATATTTTACAACAGTCCTGACGCGTCGGCCCCTATTTCTCGGTGGGAATATTATATACGTCTATAACGTTGTATATCCTAGCCTAAGGCAACCTAACATGTCGAATGTAATATTTCACAACATTCTGGAGTGTCGTCGCCTGCTTCTCAAAGGGGAAATTATATACGTCTATAACGTTGTATATCATAACCTAACGCAACCTAACATCTGGGATGTAATATTTTACAACATTCCTGACGCGTCGGCCCCTATTCCTCGGTGGGAATATTATATACGTCTACAACGTTATATATCCTAGCCTAAGGCGACCTAACATGTCGAATGTAATATTTTACATCATTCCTGTCGTGTCGGCCCGTAGTTCTCGGTGGTAACATTATATACGTCTATAAGGTTAGATATCCTAGCCTAAGGCAACCTAACATGTCGCATGTAATATTGTTCAACATTCCTGGTGTGTCGTCACCTACTTCTGGATGGGGACATTATATACATCTATAACGTTGTACATCCTAACCTAAGGCAACCTAACATATCGGATGTAATATTTTACAACATTCCTGACGCGTCGGCCCCTATTTCTCGGTGGGAATATTATATACGTCTATAACGTTATATATCCTAGCCTAAGGCAACCCAACATGTCGAATGTAATATTATACAACATTCTGGCGTGTCGTCGCCTGCTTCTCGAAAGGGACATTATATACTTCTATAACGTTGTATATCCTAACCTAACGCAACCTAACATCTGGGATGTAATATTTTACAACATTCCTGACGCGTCGGCCCCTATTTCTCGGTGGGAATATTATATACGTCTACAACGTTATATATCCTAGCCTAAGGCGACCTAACATGTCGAATGTAATATTTTACATCATTCCTGTCGTGTCGGCCCGTAGTTCTCGGTGGTAACATTATATACGTCTATAAGGTTAGATATCCTAGCCTAAGGCAACCTAACATGTCGCATGTAATATTGTTCAACATTCCTGGTGTGTCGTCACCTACTTCTGGATGGGGACATTATATACATCTATAACGTTGTACATCCTAACCTAAGGCAACCTAACATATCGGATGTAATATTTTACAACATTCCTGACGCGTCGGCCCCTATTTCTCGGTGGGAATATTATATACGTCTATAACGTTATATATCCTAGCCTAAGGCAACCCAACATGTCGAATGTAATATTATACAACATTCTGGCGTGTCGTCGCCTGCTTCTCGAAGGGGACATTATATACTTCTATAACGTTGTATATCCTAACCTAACGCAACCTAACATCTGGGATGTAATATTTTACAACATTCCTGACGCGTCGGCCCCTATTTCTCGGTGTGAACGTTATATACGTCTATAACGTTATATATCCTAGCCTAAGGCAACCTAACATGTCGAAAGTAATATTTTACAACATTCCTGGCGTGTCGTCGCCTACTTCGCGATGGGGACATTATATACATCTATAACGTTGTATATCCTAACCTAAGGCAACCTAACATCTCGGATGTAATATTTTACAACATTCCTGGCATGTCGGTCCCTACTTCTCGGTGGGAACATTCTATACGTCTATAACGTTGTATATCCTCACCTAAGGGAACCTAATATCTCGGGTGTAATATTTTACAACATTCCTGACGCGTCGGCCCCTATTTCTCTGTGGGAACATTATATACTTCTATAACGTTGTATATCCTAACCTAACGCAACCTAACATCTGGGATGTAATATTTTACAACATTCCTGACGCGTCGGCCCCTATTTCTCGGTGGGAATATTATATACGTCTACAACGTTATATATCCTAGCCTAAGGCGACCTAACATGTCGAATGTAATATTTTACATCATTCCTGTCGTGTCGGCCCGTAGTTCTCGGTGGTAACATTATATACGTCTATAAGGTTAGATATCCTAGCCTAAGGCAACCTAACATGTCGCATGTAATATTGTTCAACATTCCTGGTGTGTCGTCACCTACTTCTGGATGGGGACATTATATACATCTATAACGTTGTACATCCTAACCTAAGGCAACCTAACATATCGGATGTAATATTTTACAACATTCCTGACGCGTCGGCCCCTATTTCTCGGTGGGAATATTATATACGTCTATAACGTTATATATCCTAGCCTAAGGCAACCCAACATGTCGAATGTAATATTATACAACATTCTGGCGTGTCGTCGCCTGCTTCTCGAAGGGGACATTATATACTTCTATAACGTTGTATATCCTAACCTAACGCAACCTAACATCTGGGATGTAATATTTTACAACATTCCTGACGCGTCGGCCCCTATTTCTCGGTGTGAACGTTATATACGTCTATAACGTTATATATCCTAGCCTAAGGCAACCTAACATGTCGAAAGTAATATTTTACAACATTCCTGGCGTGTCGTCGCCTACTTCGCGATGGGGACATTATATACATCTATAACGTTGTATATCCTAACCTAAGGCAACCTAACATCTCGGATGTAATATTTTACAACATTCCTGGCATGTCGGTCCCTACTTCTCGGTGGGAACATTCTATACGTCTATAACGTTGTATATCCTCACCTAAGGGAACCTAATATCTCGGGTGTAATATTTTACAACATTCCTGACGCGTCGGCCCCTATTTCTCTGTGGGAACATTATATACGTCTATAACGTTATATATCCTAGCCTAAGGCGACCTAACATGTCGAATGTAATATTTTACATCATTCCTGACGTGTCGGCCCGTAGTTCTCGGTGGTAACATTATATACGTCTATAAGGATAGATATCCTAGCCTAAGGCAACCCATCATGTCGCATGTAATATTGTACAACATTCCTGGCGTGTCGTCACCTACTTCTGGATGGGGACATTATATACATCTATAACGTTGTACATCCTAACCTAAGGCAACCTAACATATCGGGTGTGATATTTTACAACATTCCTGACGTGTCGGCCCCTATTTCTCGGTGGGAATATTATATACGTCTATAACGTTATATATCCTAACGTAAGGCAACATAACACCTCGGATGTAATATTTAACAACATTCCTGGCGTGTCGTCGCCTGCTTCTCGATGGGGACATTATATACGTCTATAACGTTGTATATCCTAACCCAAAGCAACCTAACTTCTGGGATGTAATATTTTGCAACATTCCTGGCATGTCGGTCCCCACGTCTCGGTGGGAACATTATATAAGTCTATAACGATAAATATCCTAACCTAAAGCAACCTAACATGTCGCATGTAATATTTTACATCATTCCTGTCGTGTCGGCCCGTAGTTCTCGGTGGTAACATTATATACGTCTATAAGGTTAGATATCCTAGCCTAAGGCAACCTAACATGTCGCATGTAATATTGTTCAACATTCCTGGTTTGTCGTCACCTACTTCTGGATGGGGACATTATATACATCTATAACGTTGTACATCCTAACCTAAGGCAACCTAACATATCGGACGTAATATTTTACAACATTCCTGGCGAGTCGTCGCCTGCTTCTCGAAGGGGACATTAAATACGTCTATAACGTTGTATATCCTAACCTAAGGGAACCTAACTTCTCGGGTGTAATATTTTACAACATTCCTGACGCGTCGGCCCCTATTTCTCGGTGGGAATATTATATACGTCTATAACGTTATATATCCTAACGTAAGCAAACATAACATCTCGGATGTAATATTTTACAACA
This sequence comes from Xylocopa violacea, assembly GCA_963969225.1. Taxonomy (NCBI): domain Eukaryota; kingdom Metazoa; phylum Arthropoda; class Insecta; order Hymenoptera; family Apidae; genus Xylocopa; species Xylocopa violacea. The sequence goes on from CAXAJV010000789.1 coordinate 1,751,144, forward strand.
TTCCTGGCGTGTCGTCGCCTGCTTCTCGATGGGGACATTATATACGTCTATAACGTTGTATATTCTAACCCAAAGCAACCTAACTTCTGGGATGTAATATTTTACAACATTCCTGGCATGTCTGTCCCCACGTCTCGGCGGGAACATTATATAAGTCTATAACTATATATATCCTAACCTAAAGCAACCTAACACCTCGGATGTAATATTTTAGAACATTCCTGTCATGTCTGTCCCTACATCGCGGTGGGGACAATCTATACGTCTATAACGTTGTATATCCTAACCTAAGGGAACCTAACATTTCGGGTGTAATATTTTGCAACATTCCTGACGCGTCGGCCCCTATTTCTCGGTGGGAATATTATATACATCTATAACGTTATATATCCTAGCCTAAGGCAAACTAACATTTCGGGTGTAATATTTTACAACAGTCCTGACGCGTCGGCCCCTATTTCTCGGTGGGAATATTATATACGTCTATAACGTTATATATCCTAACGTAAGGCAACATAACACCTCGGATGTAATATTTAACAACATTCCTGGCGTGTCGTCGCCTGCTTCTCGATGGGGACATTATATACGTCTATAACGTTGTATATCCTAACCCAAAGCAACCTAACTTCTGGGATGTAATATTTTGCAACATTCCTGGCATGTCGGTCCCCACGTCTCGGTGGGAACATTATATAAGTCTATAACGATAAATATCCTAACCTAAAGCAACCTAACATGTCGCATGTAATATTGTACAACATTCCTGGCGTGTCGTCACCTACTTCTGGATGGGGACATTATATACATCTATAACGTTGTACATCCTAACCTAAGGCAACCTAACATATCGGATGTAATATTTTACAACATTCCTGACGCGTCGGCCCCTATTTCTACGTGGGAATATTATATACGTCTATAACGTTATATATCCTAGCCTAAGGCAACCTAACATCTCGGATGTAATATTTTACAACATTCCTGGCGTGTCGTCGCCTGCTTCTCGATGGGGACATTATATACGTCTATAACGTTGTATATCCTAACCCACAGCAACCTAACTTCTGGGATGTAATATTTTACAACATTCCTGGCATGTCGGTCCCCACGTCTCGGTGGGAACATTATATAAGTCTATAACGATATATATCCTAACCTAAAGCAACCTAACATCTCGGAGGTAATATTTTAGAACATTCCTGGCATGTCGGTCCCTACATCTCGGTGGGGACATTCTATACGTCTATAACGTTGTATATCCTAACCTAAGGGAACCTAACATTTCGGGTGTAATATTTTGCAACATTCCTGACGCGTCGGCCCCTATTCGTCGGTGGGAATATTATATACGTCTATAACGTTATATATCCTAGCCTAAGGCAACCTAACATATCGGTTGTAATATTTTACAACATTCCTGACGCGTCGGCCCCTATTTCCCGGTGGGAATATTATATACGTCTATAACGTTATATATCCTAGCCTAAGGCAACCCAACATGTCGAATGTAATATTTTACAACATTCTGGCGTATCGTCGCCTGCTTCTCGAAGGGGACATTATATACGTCTATAACGTTGTATATCCTAACCTAACGCAACCTAACATCTGGGATGTAATATTTTACAACATTCCTGACGCGTCGGCCCCTATTTCTCGGTGTGAACATTATATACGTCTATAACGTTATATATCCTAGCCTAAGGCAACCTAACATGTCGAAAGTAATATTTTACAACATTCCTGGCGTGTCGTCGCCTGCTTCTCGAAGGGGACATTAAATACGTCTATAACGTTGTATATCCTAACCTAAGGGAACCTAACTTCTCGGGTGTAATATTTTACAACATTCCTGACGCGTCGGCCCCTATTTCTCGGTGGGAATATTATATACGTCTATAACGTTATATATCCTAGCCTAAGGCAACCTAACATGTCGAAAGTAATATTTTACAACATTCCTGGCGAGTCGTCGCCTGCTTCTCGAAGGGGACATTAAATACGTCTATAACGTTGTATATCCTAACCTAAGGGAACCTAACTTCTCGGGTGTAATATTTTACAACATTCCTGACGCGTCGGCCCCTATTTCTCGGTGGGAATATTATATACGTCTATAACGTTATATATCCTAACGTAAGCAAACATAACATCTCGGATGTAATATTTTACAACATTCCTGGCGTGTCGTCGCCTGCTTCTCGATGGGGACATTATATACGTCTATAACGTTGTATATTCTAACCCAAAGCAACCTAACTTCTGGGATGTAATATTTTACAACATTCCTGGCATGTCTGTCCCCACGTCTCGGCGGGAACATTATATAAGTCTATAACTATATATATCCTAACCTAAAGCAACCTAACACCTCGGATGTAATATTTTAGAACATTCCTGTCATGTCTGTCCCTACATCGCGGTGGGGACAATCTATACGTCTATAACGTTGTATATCCTAACCTAAGGGAACCTAACATTTCGGGTGTAATATTTTGCAACATTCCTGACGCGTCGGCCCCTATTTCTCGGTGGGAATATTATATACATCTATAACGTTATATATCCTAGCCTAAGGCAAACTAACATTTCGGGTGTAATATTTTACAACAGTCCTGACGCGTCGGCCCCTATTTCTCGGTGGGAATATTATATACGTCTATAACGTTATATATCCTAACGTAAGGCAACATAACACCTCGGATGTAATATTTAACAACATTCCTGGCGTGTCGTCGCCTGCTTCTCGATGGGGACATTATATACGTCTATAACGTTGTATATCCTAACCCAAAGCAACCTAACTTCTGGGATGTAATATTTTGCAACATTCCTGGCATGTCGGTCCCCACGTCTCGGTGGGAACATTATATAAGTCTATAACGATAAATATCCTAACCTAAAGCAACCTAACATGTCGCATGTAATATTGTACAACATTCCTGGCGTGTCGTCACCTACTTCTGGATGGGGACATTATATACATCTATAACGTTGTACATCCTAACCTAAGGCAACCTAACATATCGGATGTAATATTTTACAACATTCCTGACGCGTCGGCCCCTATTTCTACGTGGGAATATTATATACGTCTATAACGTTATATATCCTAGCCTAAGGCAACCTAACATCTCGGATGTAATATTTTACAACATTCCTGGCGTGTCGTCGCCTGCTTCTCGATGGGGACATTATATACGTCTATAACGTTGTATATCCTAACCCACAGCAACCTAACTTCTGGGATGTAATATTTTACAACATTCCTGGCATGTCGGTCCCCACGTCTCGGTGGGAACATTATATAAGTCTATAACGATATATATCCTAACCTAAAGCAACCTAACATCTCGGAGGTAATATTTTAGAACATTCCTGGCATGTCGGTCCCTACATCTCGGTGGGGACATTCTATACGTCTATAACGTTGTATATCCTAACCTAAGGGAACCTAACATTTCGGGTGTAATATTTTGCAACATTCCTGACGCGTCGGCCCCTATTCGTCGGTGGGAATATTATATACGTCTATAACGTTATATATCCTAGCCTAAGGCAACCTAACATATCGGTTGTAATATTTTACAACATTCCTGACGCGTCGGCCCCTATTTCCCGGTGGGAATATTATATACGTCTATAACGTTATATATCCTAGCCTAAGGCAACCCAACATGTCGAATGTAATATTTTACAACATTCTGGCGTATCGTCGCCTGCTTCTCGAAGGGGACATTATATACGTCTATAACGTTGTATATCCTAACCTAACGCAACCTAACATCTGGGATGTAATATTTTACAACATTCCTGACGCGTCGGCCCCTATTTCTCGGTGTGAACATTATATACGTCTATAACGTTATATATCCTAGCCTAAGGCAACCTAACATGTCGAAAGTAATATTTTACAACATTCCTGGCGTGTCGTCGCCTGCTTCTCGAAGGGGACATTAAATACGTCTATAACGTTGTATATCCTAACCTAAGGGAACCTAACTTCTCGGGTGTAATATTTTACAACATTCCTGACGCGTCGGCCCCTATTTCTCGGTGGGAATATTATATACGTCTATAACGTTATATATCCTAACGTAAGCAAACATAACATCTCGGATGTAATATTTTACAACATTCCTGGCGTGTCGTCGCCTGCTTCTCGATGGGGACATTATATACGTCTATAACGTTGTATATTCTAACCCAAAGCAACCTAACTTCTGGGATGTAATATTTTACAACATTCCTGGCATGTCTGTCCCCACGTCTCGGCGGGAACATTATATAAGTCTATAACGATATATATCCTAACCTAAAGCAACCTAACACCTCGGATGTAATATTTTAGAACATTCCTGTCATGTCTGTCCCTACATCGCGGTGGGGACAATCTATACGTCTATAACGTTGTATATCCTAACCTAAGGGAACCTAACATTTCGGGTGTAATATTTTGCAACATTCCTGACGCGTCGGCCCCTATTTCTCGGTGGGAATATTATATACATCTATAACGTTATATATCCTAGCCTAAGGCAAACTAACATTTCGGGTGTAATATTTTACAACAGTCCTGACGCGTCGGCCCCTATTTCTCGGTGGGAATATTATATACGTCTATAACGTTATATATCCTAGCCTAAGGCAACCTAACATGTCGAATGTAATATTTTACAACATTCTGGAGTGTCGTCGCCTGCTTCTCAAAGGGGAAATTATATACGTCTATAACGTTGTATATCCTAACCTAACGCAACCTAACATCTGGGATGTAATATTTTACAACATTCCTGACGCGTCGGCCCCTATTTCTCGGTGGGAATATTATATACGTCTACAACGTTATATATCCTAGCCTAAGGCGACCTAACATGTCGAATGTAATATTTTACATCATTCCTGTCGTGTCGGCCCGTAGTTCTCGGTGGTAACATTATATATGTCTATAAGGTTAGATATCCTAGCCTAAGGCAACCTAACATGTCGCATATTTAATTGTTCAACATTCCTGGTGTGTCGTCACCTACTTCTGGATGGGGACATTATATACATCTATAACGTTGTACATCCTAACCTAAGGCAACCTAACATATCGGATGTAATATTTTACAACATTCCTGACGCGCCGGCCTCTATTTCTCGGTGGTAACATTATATACGTCTATAAGGTTAGATATCCTAGCCTAAGGCAACCTAACATGTCGAAAGTAATATTTTACAACATTCCTGGCGAGTCGTCGCCTGCTTCTCGAAGGGGACATTAAATACGTCTATAACGTTGTATATCCTAACCTAAGGGAACCTAACTTCTCGGGTGTAATATTTTACAACATTCCTGACGCGTCGGCCCCTATTTCTCGGTGGGAATATTATATACGTCTATAACGTTATATATCCTAACGTAAGCAAACATAACATCTCGGATGTAATATTTTACAACATTCCTGGCGTGTCGTCGCCTGCTTCTCGATGGGGACATTATATACGTCTATAACGTTGTATATTCTAACCCAAAGCAACCTAACTTCTGGGATGTAATATTTTACAACATTCCTGGCATGTCTGTCCCCACGTCTCGGCGGGAACATTATATAAGTCTATAACTATATATATCCTAACCTAAAGCAACCTAACACCTCGGATGTAATATTTTAGAACATTCCTGTCATGTCTGTCCCTACATCGCGGTGGGGACAATCTATACGTCTATAACGTTGTATATCCTAACCTAAGGGGACCTAACATTTCGGGTGTAATATTTTGCAACATTCCTGACGCGTCGGCCCCTATTTCTCGGTGGGAATATTATATACATCTATAACGTTATATATCCTAGCCTAAGGCAAACTAACATTTCGGGTGTAATATTTTACAACAGTCCTGACGCGTCGGCCCCTATTTCTCGGTGGGAATATTATATACGTCTATAACGTTATATATCCTAACGTAAGGCAACATAACACCTCGGATGTAATATTTAACAACATTCCTGGCGTGTCGTCGCCTGCTTCTCGATGGGGACATTATATACGTCTATAACGTTGTATATCCTAACCCAAAGCAACCTAACTTCTGGGATGTAATATTTTGCAACATTCCTGGCATGTCGGTCCCCACGTCTCGGTGGGAACATTATATACGTCTATAACGTTATATATCCTAGCCTAAGGCAACCTAACATCTCGGATGTAATATTTTACAACATTCCTGGCGTGTCGTCGCCTGCTTCTCGATGGGGACATTATATACGTCTATAACGTTGTATATCCTAACCCACAGCAACCTAACTTCTGGGATGTAATATTTTACAACATTCCTGGCATGTCGGTCCCCACGTCTCGGTGGGAACATTATATAAGTCTATAACGATATATATCCTAACCTAAAGCAACCTAACATCTCGGAGGTAATATTTTAGAACATTCCTGGCATGTCGGTCCCTACATCTCGGTGGGGACATTCTATACGTCTATAACGTTGTATATCCTAACCTAAGGGAACCTAACATTTCGGGTGTAATATTTTGCAACATTCCTGACGCGTCGGCCCCTATTCGTCGGTGGGAATATTATATACGTCTATAACGTTATATATCCTAGCCTAAGGCAACCTAACATATCGGTTGTAATATTTTACAACATTCCTGACGCGTCGGCCCCTATTTCCCGGTGGGAATATTATATACGTCTATAACGTTATATATCCTAGCCTAAGGCAACCCAACATGTCGAATGTAATATTTTACAACATTCTGGCGTATCGTCGCCTGCTTCTCGAAGGGGACATTATATAAGTCTATAACGTTGTATATCCTAACCTAACGCAACCTAACATCTGGGATGTAATATTTTACAACATTCCTGACGCGTCGGCCCCTATTTCTCGGTGTGAACATTATATACGTCTATAACGTTATATATCCTAGCCTAAGGCAACCTAACATGTCGAATGTAATATTTTACATCATTCCTGTCGTGTCGGCCCGTAGTTCTCGGTGGTAACATTATATACGTCTATAAGGTTAGATATCCTAGCCTAAGGCAACCTAACATGTCGCATGTTTAATTGTTCAACATTCCTGGTGTGTCGTCACCTACTTCTGGATGGGGACATTATATACATCTATAACGTTGTACATCCTAACCTAAGGCAACCTAACATATCGGATGTAATATTTTACAACATTCCTGACGCGCCGGCCTCTATTTCTCGGTGGTAACATTATATACGTCTATAAGGTTAGATATCCTAGCCTAAGGCAACCTAACATGTCGCATGTAATATTGTACAACATTCCTGGCGTGTCGTCACCTACTTCTGGATGGGGACATTATATACATCTATAACGTTGTACATCCTAACCTAAGGCAACCAAACATATCGGATGTAATATTTTACAACATTCCTGACGCGTCGGCTCCTATTTCTCGGTGGGAATATTATATACGTCTATAACGTTATATATCCTAGCCTAAGGCAACCTAACATGTCGCATGCAATATTGTACAACATTCCTGGCGTGTCGTCGCCTGCTTCTCGATGGGGACATTATATACGCCTATAACGTTGTATATCCTAACCCAAAGCAACCTAACTTCTGGGATGTAATATTTTACAACATTCCTGGCATGTCGGCCCCCACGTCTTGGTGGGAACATTATATAAGTCTATAACGATATATATCCCAACCTAAAGCAAGCTAACATGTCGCATGTAATATTGTACAATATTCCTGGCGTGTCGTCACCTACTTCTGGATGGGGACATTATATACATCTATAACGTTGTACATCCTAACCTAAGGCAACCTAACATATCGGATGTAATATTTTACAACATTCCTGACGCGTCGGCCCCTATTTCTCGGTGGGAATATTATATACGTCTATAACGTTATATATCCTAGCCTAAGGCAACCCAACATGTCGCATGTAATATTATACAACATTCTGGCGTGTCGTCGCCTGCTTCTCGAAGGGGACATTATATACTTCTATAACGTTGTATATCCTAACCTAACGCAACCTAACATCTGGGATGTAATATTTTACAACATTCCTGACGCGTCGGCCCCTATTTCTCGGTGTGAACGTTATATACGTCTATAACGTTATATATCCTAGCCTAAGGCAACCTAACATGTCGAAAGTAATATTTTACAACATTCCTGGCGTGTCGTCGCCTACTTCGCGATGTGGACATTATATACATCTATAACGTTGTATATCCTAACCTAAGGCAACCTAACATCTCGGATGTAATATTTTACAACATTCCTGGCATGTCGGTCCCTACTTCTCGGTGGGGACATTATATACGTCTATAACGTTGTATATCCTAACCCAAAGCAACCTAACTTCTGGGATGTAATATTTTACAACATTCCTGGCATGTCGGCCCCCACGTCTTGGTGGGAACATTATATAAGTCTATAACGATATATATCACAACCTAAAGCAACCTAACAACTCGGAGGTAATATTTTAGAACATTCCTGGCTTGTCGGTCCCTACATCTCGGTGGGGACATTCTATACGTCTATAACGTTGTATATCCTAACCTAAGGGAACCTAACATTTCGGGTGTGATATTTTACAACATTCCTGACGCGTCGGCCTCTATTTCTCGGTGGGAATATTATATACGTCTATAACGTTATATAACCTAACGTAAGGCAACATAACATCTCGGATGTAATATTTTACAACATTCCTGGCGTGTCGTCGCCTGCTTCTCGATGGGGACATTATATACGTCTATAACGTTGTATATCCTAACCCAAAGCAACCTAACTTCTGGGATGTAATATTTTGCAACATTCCAGGCATGTCGGTCCCCACGTCTCGGTGGGAACATTATATAAGTCTATAACGATATATATCCTAACCTAAAGCAACCTAACATGTCTCATGTAATATTGTACAATATTCCTGGCGTGTCGTCACCTACTTCTGGATGGGGACATTATATACATCTATAACGTTGTACATCCTAACCTAAGGCAACCTAACATATCGGATGTAATATTTTACAACATTCGTGACGCGTCGGCCCCTATTTCTCGGTGGGAATATTATATACGTCTATAACGGTATATATCCTAGCCTAAGGCAACCCAACATGTCGAATGTAATATTATACAACATTCTGGCATGTCGTCGCCTGCTTCTCGAAGGGGACATTATATACTTCTATAACGTTGTATATCGTAACCTAACGCAACCTAACATCTGGGATGTAATATTTTACAACATTCCTGACGCGTCGGCCCCTATTTCTCGGTGTGAACGTTATATACGTCTATAACGTTATATATCCTAGCCTAAGGCAACCTAACATGTCGAAAGTAATATTTTACAACATTCCTGGCGTGTCGTCGCCTACTTCGCGATGGGGACATTATATACATCTATAACGTTGTATATCCTAACCTAAGGCAACCTAACATCTCGGATGTAATATTTTACAACATTCCTGCCATGTCGGTCCCTACTTCTCGGTGGGAACATTCTATACGTCTATAACGTTGTATATCCTTACCCAAGGGAACCTAATATCTCGGGTGTAATATTTTACAACATTCCTGACGCGTCGGCCACTATTTCTCTGTGGGAACATTATATACGTCTATAACGTTATATATCCTAGCCTAAGGCGACCTAACATGTCGAATGTAATATTTTACATCATTCCTGACTTGTCGTCGCCTGCTTCTCGATGGGGACATTATATACGCCTATAACGTTGTATATCCTAACCCAAAGCAACCTAACTTCTGGGATGTAATATTTTACAACATTCCTGGCATGTCGGCCCCCACGTCTTGGTGGGAACATTATATAAGTCTATAACGATATATATCCCAACCTAAAGCAAGCTAACATGTCGCATGTAATATTGTACAATATTCCTGGCGTGTCGTCACCTACTTCTGGATGGGGACATTATATACATCTATAACGTTGTACATCCTAACCTAAGGCAACCTAACATATCGGATGTAATATTTTACAACATTCCTGACGCGTCGGCCCCTATTTCTCGGTGGGAATATTATATACGTCTATAACGTTATATATCCTAGCCTAAGGCAACCCAACATGTCGCATGTAATATTATACAACATTCTGGCGTGTCGTCGCCTGCTTCTCGAAGGGGACATTATATACTTCTATAACGTTGTATATCCTAACCTAACGCAACCTAACATCTGGGATGTAATATTTTACAACATTCCTGACGCGTCGGCCCCTATTTCTCGGTGTGAACGTTATATACGTCTATAACGTTATATATCCTAGCCTAAGGCAACCTAACATGTCGAAAGTAATATTTTACAACATTCCTGGCGTGTCGTCGCCTACTTCGCGATGTGGACATTATATACATCTATAACGTTGTATATCCTAACCTAAGGCAACCTAACATCTCGGATGTAATATTTTACAACATTCCTGGCATGTCGGTCCCTACTTCTCGGTGGGGACATTATATACGTCTATAACGTTGTATATCCTAACCCAAAGCAACCTAACTTCTGGGATGTAATATTTTACAACATTCCTGGCATGTCGGCCCCCACGTCTTGGTGGGAACATTATATAAGTCTATAACGATATATATCACAACCTAAAGCAACCTAACAACTCGGAGGTAATATTTTAGAACATTCCTGGCTTGTCGGTCCCTACATCTCGGTGGGGACATTCTATACGTCTATAACGTTGTATATCCTAACCTAAGGGAACCTAACATTTCGGGTGTGATATTTTACAACATTCCTGACGCGTCGGCCTCTATTTCTCGGTGGGAATATTATATACGTCTATAACGTTATATAACCTAACGTAAGGCAACATAACATCTCGGATGTAATATTTTACAACATTCCTGGCGTGTCGTCGCCTGCTTCTCGATGGGGACATTATATACGTCTATAACGTTGTATATCCTAACCCAAAGCAACCTAACTTCTGGGATGTAATATTTTGCAACATTCCAGGCATGTCGGTCCCCACGTCTCGGTGGGAACATTATATAAGTCTATAACGATATATATCCTAACCTAAAGCAACCTAACATGTCTCATGTAATATTGTACAATATTCCTGGCGTGTCGTCACCTACTTCTGGATGGGGACATTATATACATCTATAACGTTGTACATCCTAACCTAAGGCAACCTAACATATCGGATGTAATATTTTACAACATTCGTGACGCGTCGGCCCCTATTTCTCGGTGGGAATATTATATACGTCTATAACGGTATATATCCTAGCCTAAGGCAACCCAACATGTCGAATGTAATATTATACAACATTCTGGCATGTCGTCGCCTGCTTCTCGAAGGGGACATTATATACTTCTATAACGTTGTATATCGTAACCTAACGCAACCTAACATCTGGGATGTAATATTTTACAACATTCCTGACGCGTCGGCCCCTATTTCTCGGTGTGAACGTTATATACGTCTATAACGTTATATATCCTAGCCTAAGGCAACCTAACATGTCGAAAGTAATATTTTACAACATTCCTGGCGTGTCGTCGCCTACTTCGCGATGGGGACATTATATACATCTATAACGTTGTATATCCTAACCTAAGGCAACCTAACATCTCGGATGTAATATTTTACAACATTCCTGCCATGTCGGTCCCTACTTCTCGGTGGGAACATTCTATACGTCTATAACGTTGTATATCCTTACCCAAGGGAACCTAATATCTCGGGTGTAATATTTTACAACATTCCTGACGCGTCGGCCACTATTTCTCTGTGGGAACATTATATACGTCTATAACGTTATATATCCTAGCCTAAGGCGACCTAACATGTCGAATGTAATATTTTACATCATTCCTGACTTGTCGGCCCGTAGTTCTCGGTGGTAACATTATATACGTCTATAAGGATAGATATCCTAGCCTAAGGCAACCCATCATGTCGCATGTAATATTGTACAACATTCCTGGCGTGTCGTCACCTACTTCTGGATGGGGACATTATATACATCTATAACGTTGTACATCCTAACCTAAGGCAACCTAACATTTCGGATGTAATATTTAACAACATTCCTGGCATGTCGGTCCCTACTTCTCGGTGGCAAAATTGTATACGTCTATAACGATATATATACTAGCCTAAGGCAACCTAACATCTCGGATGTAATATTTTACAACATTCTGGCGTGTCGGTCCCCACGTCTCGATCTGGACATTATATACGTCTATAACGATATATATCCTAACCTAAAGCAACCTAACATCTCGGGGGTAATATTTTACAACATTCCTGACGCGTCTGCCCCTATTTCTCGGTGGGAACATTATATATGTCTATAACGTTATATATCCTAGCCTAAGGCAACCTAACATATCTGATGTAATATTTTACAACATTCCTGACGCGTCGGCCCCTATTTCTCGGTGGGAATATTATATACGTCTATAACGTTATATATCCTAGCCTAAGGCAACCTAACATGTCGAATGTAATATTTTACAACATTCTGGCGTGTCGTCGCCTGCTTCTCAAAGGGGACATTATATACGTCTATAACGTTGTATATCCTAACCTAAGGCAACCTAACATATCGGATGTAATATTTTACAACATTCCTGGCGTGTCGTCGCCTGCTTCTCGATGGGGACATTATATATGTCTATAACGTTGTATATCCTAACCCAAAGCAACCTAACTTCTGGGATGTAATATTTTACAACATTCCTGGCATGTCGGTCCCCACGTCTCGGTAGGAACATTATATAAGTCTATAACGATATATATCCTGTCCTAAAGCAACCTAACAACTCGGATGTAATATTTTAGAACATTCCTGGCATGTCGGTCCCTACATCTCGGTGGGGACATTCTATACGTCTATAACGTTGTATATCCTAACCTAAGGGATACTAACATTTCGGGTGTAATATTTTGCAACATTCCTGACGCGTCGGCCCCTATTTCTCGGTGGGAACATTATATATGTCTATAACGTTATATATCCTAGCCTAAGGCAACCTAACATATCTGATGTAATATTTTACAACATTCCTGACGCGTCGGCCCCTATTTCTCGGTGGGAATATTATATACGTCTATAACGTTATATATCCTAGCCTAAGGCAACCTAACATGTCGAATGTAATATTTTACAACATTCTGGCGTGTCGTCGCCTGCTTCTCAAAGGGGACATTATATACGTCTATAACGTTGTATATCCTAACCTAAGGCAACCTAACATATCGGATGTAATATTTTACAACATTCCTGGCGTGTCGTCGCCTGCTTCTCGATGGGGACATTATATATGTCTATAACGTTGTATATCCTAACCCAAAGCAACCTAACTTCTGGGATGTAATATTTTACAACATTCCTGGCATGTCGGTCCCCACGTCTCGGTAGGAACATTATATAAGTCTATAACGATATATATCCTGTCCTAAAGCAACCTAACAACTCGGATGTAATATTTTAGAACATTCCTGGCATGTCGGTCCCTACATCTCGGTGGGGACATTCTATACGTCTATAACGTTGTATATCCTAACCTAAGGGATACTAACATTTCGGGTGTAATATTTTGCAACATTCCTGACGCGTCGGCCCCTATTTCTCGGTAGGAATATCATATACGTCTATAACGTTATATATCCTAGCCTAAGGCAACCTAACATGTCGAATGTAATATTTTACAACATTCCTGGCTCGTCGGATCCTACTTCTCGGTGGGAACATTATATACGTCTATAACGTTATATATCCTAACCTAAGGCAACCTAACATCTCGGATGTAATATTTTACTACATTCCTCGCACGTCGGCCCCTACTTCTCGGTAGGAACATTATATACGTCTATAATGCTATATATCATAACCTAAGGCAACCTAACATCTCTACCGTACAATTTTACAACATTCCTGGCATGCATGTACCTATATCTCTGTGGTAACATTATATACGTCTATAACGTTTTATATCCTAGCCTATGGCAACCTAACATCTCGGGTGTAATATTTTACTATATTCCTGGCACGTCGGCCCCTACTCCTCGGTGGGAACATTATATACGTCTATAACGCTATATATCCTAGCCTAAGGCAACCTGACATGTCGAATGTAATATTTTACAACATACCTGGCGCGTCGGCACCTACTTCTCGTTGGGAACAATATATAAGTCAATAACGCTATATATCCTAACCTAAGGCAACCTAACATCTCGGATGTAATATTTAACTACATTCCTGGCACGTCGGCCCCTACTTCTCGGTGGGAACATTATATACGTCTATAACGCTATATCTCCTAGCCTAAGGCAACCTAATCTTTCGAATGTAATATTTTATAACATTCCTGGCTAGTCGGCCCCCACTTCTCGGTGGGAACATTATATACGTCTATAACGCTATATATCCTAGCCTAGGGTAACCTAACATGTCGAGCGTAATATTTTACAACATTCCTGGATCGTCGGCTCCTACTTCTCGGTGGGAACATTATATACGTCTATAACGTTATATATCCTAGCCTAAGGCAATCCTAACATGTCGATTGTAATATTTTACAACATTCCTGGCATGTCGGCTCCTACTTCTCGGTGGGAACAGTATATACATCTATAACGTTATATATCATAGCCTAAGGCAACCTAACATCTAAGATGTAATATTTTACTACATTCCTGGCGCGCTGGACCCTACATCTCGGTGGGAACATTATATACGTCTGTAACGCTATATATCCTAGACTAAGACAAGCTAACGTGTCGAATGTAATATTTTACAACATTCCTGGCGCTTCAGCACCTACTTCTCGGTGGGAATATTATATACGTCTATAAAGCTATATATCCTTGCTTAAGGCAACCTAACATGTCGAATGTAATATTTTACAACATTCCTGGCGCGTCGGCCCCTACTTACGGTGGGAACATTATATAAGTCAATAAGGTAATATATCCTAAGCTAAGGCAACCTATCATCTCTACCGTAATAATTTACAACATTCCTGGCATGCAAGTGCCTAGTTCTCTATGGTAATATTATATACGTCTATAACGTTATATATCCTAACCTACTGCAACCTAACATCTCGGATGTAATATTTTACTACATTCATGGCGCGGCGGCACCTACTTCTCGGTGGGAACAGTATATACGTCTAAAACGTTATATATCCTAACCTAAGGCAACCTAACATACCGAATGTAATATTTTACAACATTCCCGGCGCTTCGGTCCCTACTTCTCTGTGGTACCATTATATACGTCTATAAGGTTATATATCCTAGCCTAAGGCAATCCTAACATGTCGAATGTATTATTTTACAACATTCCAGGCGCGTCCGCTACTACTTCTCGGTGGGATCATTATATAGGTCAATAACGTTATATATCCTAACCTAAGGCAACCTAGCATCACGGGTGTAATATTTTACTACATTCCTGGCACGTCGGCCCGTACCTATCGGCGGTAACATTATATAAGTCATTAACGATATATATCCTAACGTAAGGCAACCTAACATCTCGTATGTAATATTTTACTACATTCCTGGCACGTCGGCCCCTACTTCTCAGTGGGAACATTATATAAGTCAATAACGTTATATATTCTAACGTAAGGCAACCTACCATCTCGGATGTAATATTTTACTACATTCCTGGCACGTCGGCCCCTACTTCTCGGTGGGAACATTATATACGTCTATAACGCTATATATCCTAACCTAAGGCAACCTAACATCTCTACCGTACAATTTTACAACATTCCTGGCATGCAAGTACCTATATCTCTGTGGTAACATTATATACGTCTATAACGTTATATATCCTAGCCTATGGCAACCTAACATCTCGGGTGTAATATTTTACTATATTCCTGTCATGTCGGTCCCTACTGCTCGGTGGGAACATAGTATACGTCTATAACGATATATATCATAGCCTAAGGCAACCTAACATGTCGAATGTAATATTTTACAACATTCCTGTCGTGTCGTCGCCTGCTTCTCGATGGGGACATTATATACGTCTATAACGTTGTATATTCTAACCTAACGCAACCTAACATCTGGGATGTAATATTTTACAACATTCCTGGCGTGTCGTCGCCTACTTCTGGATGGGGACATTATATACATCTATAACGTTGTATATCCTAACCTAAGGCAATCTAACATCTCGGATGTAATATTTTACAACATTCCTGGCATGTCGGGCCCTACTTCTCGGTGGGAACATTGTATACGTCTATAACGATACATATCCTAGCCTAAGGCAACCTAACATGTCGAATGTAATATTTTACAACATTCCTGTCGTGTCGTCGCCTGCTTCTCGATGGGGACATTATATACGTCTATAACATTGTATATTCTAACCTAACGCAACCTAACATCTGGGATGTAATATTTTACAACATTCCTGGCGAGTCGTCGCCTACTTCTGGATGGGGACATTATATACATCTATAACGTTATATATCCTAACCTAAGGGAACCTAACATCTCGGGTGTAATATTTTACAACATTCCTGGCGTGTCGTCGCCTACTTCTCGATGGGGATATTATATACATCTATAACTTTGTATATCCTAACCTAAGGCAACCTAACATCTGGGATGTAATATTTTACAAGATCCCTGGCATGTCGGTCCCCACGTCTAGGTGGGAACATTATATAAGTCTATAACGATATATATCCTAACCTAAGGCAACCTAACATCTCGGATGTAATATTTTACAACATTCCTGGCATGTCGGTCCCTACTTCTCGGTGGAAACAATGTATACGTCTATAACGATATATATCCTAGCCTAAGGCAACCCAATATGTAGAATGTAATATTTTACAACATTCCTGGCGTGTCGTCGCCTACTTCTCGATGGGGACATTATATACATCTATAACGTTGTATATCCTAACCTAAGGCAACCTAACATCTCGGATGTAATATTTTACAACATTCCTGGCATGTCGGGCCCTACTTCTCGGTGGGAACATTGTATACGTCTATAACGATACATATCCTAGCCTAAGGCAACCTAACATGTCGAATGTAATATTTTACAACATTCCTGTCGTGTCGTCGCCTGCTTCTCGATGGGGACATTATGTACGTCTATAACATTGTATATTCTAACCTAACGCAACCTAACATCTGGGATGTAATATTTTACAACATTCCTGGCGAGTCGTCGCCTACTTCTGGATGGGGACATTATATACATCTATAACGTTATATATCCCAACCTAAGGGAACCTAACATCTCGGGTGTAATGTTTTACAACATTCCTGGCGTGTCGTCGCCTACTTCTCGATGGGGACATTATATACATCTATAACGTTGTATATCCTAACCTAAGGCAACCTAACATCTGGGATGTAATATTTTACAAGATCCCTGGCATGTCGGTCCCCACGTCTCGGTGGGAACATTATAGAAGTCTATAACGATATATATCCTAACCTAAGGCAACCTAACATCTCGGATGTAATATTTTACAACATTCCTGGCATGTCGGTCCCTACTTCTCGGTGGAAACAATGTATACGTCTATAACGATATATATCCTAGCCTAAGGCAACCCAACATGTAGAATGTAATATTTTACAACATTCCTGGCGTGTCGTCGCCTACTTCTCGATGGGGACATTATATACATCTATAACGTTGTATATCCTAACCTAAGGCAACCTAACATCTCGGATGTAATATTTTACAACATTCCTGGCATGTCGGTCCCTACTTCTCGGTGGGAACATTGTATACGTCTATAACGATATATATTCTAGCCTAAGGCAGCCTAACATGTCGAATGTAATATTTTACAACATTCCTATCGTGTCGTCGCCTGCTCCTCGATGGGGACATTATATACGTCTATAACGTTGTATATTCTAACCTAACGCAACCTAACATCTGGGATGTAATATTTTACAACATTCCTGGCGTGTCGTCGCCTACTTCTGGATGGGGACATTATATACATCTATAACGTCATATATCCTAACCTAATGGAACCTAACATCTCGGGTGTAATATTTTACAACATTCCTGTCGTGTCGTCGCCTGCTTCTCGATGGGGACATTATGTACGTCTATAACATTGTATATTCTAACCTAACGCAACCTAACATCTGGGATGTAATATTTTACAACATTCCTGGCGAGTCGTCGCCTACTTCTGGATGGGGATATTATATACATCTATAACGTTATATATCCTAACCTAAGGGAACCTAACATCTCGGGTGTAATGTTTTACAACATTCCTGGCGTGTCGTCGCCTACTTCTCGATGGGGACATTATATACATCTATAACGTTGTATATCCTAACCTAAGGCAACCTAACATCTGGGATGTAATATTTTACAAGATCCCTGGCATGTCGGTCCCCACGTCTCGGTGGGAACATTATATAAGTCTATAACGATATATATCCTAACCTAAGGCGACCTAACATCTCGGATGTAATATTTTACAACATTCCTGGCATGTCGGTCCCTACTTCTCGGTGGAAACAATGTATACGTCTATAACGATATATATCCTAGCCTAAGGCAACCCAACATGTAGAATGTAATATTTTACAACATTCCTGGCGTGTCGTCGCCTACTTCTCGATGGGGACATTATATACATCTATAACGTTGTATATCCTAACCTAAGGCAACCTAACGTCTCGGATGTAATATTTTACAACATTCCTGGCATGTCGGTCCCTACTTCTCGGTGGGAACATTGTATACGTCTATAACGATATATATCCTAGCCTAAGGCAACCTAACATGTCGAATGTAATATTTTACAACATTCCTGTCGTGTCGTCGCCTGCATCTCGATGGGGACATTATATACGTCTATAACGTTGTATATTCTAACCTAACGCAACCTAACATCTGGGATGTAACATTTTAAAACATTCCTAGCATGTCGGTCCCTACGTCTCGATGGGGACTTTATGTACGTCTATAACGTTGTATATCCTAATCTAAGGGAACCTAACATCTCGGGTGTAATATTTTACAACATTGCTGCCGCGTCGGCCCCTATTTCTCGGTGGGAACATTCTATACGTCTATAACGTTGTATATCATAACCTAAGGGAACCTAACTTGTAGAATGTAATATTTTACAACATTCCTGGCGTGTCATCGCCTACTTCTGTATGGGGACATTATATACATCTATAACGTCATATATCCTAACCTAACGGAACCTAACATCTCGGGTGTAATATTTTACAACATACCTGGCGTGTCGTCGCCTACTTCTCGATGGGGACATTATATACATCTATAACGTTGTATATTCTAACCTAACACAACCTAACATCTGGGATGTAATATTTTACAACATTCCTGGCATGTCGGGCCCTACGTCTCGGTGGGAACATTATATACGTCTATAACGATATATATCCTAACCTAAGGCAACCTAACATCTCGGATGTAATATTTTACAACATTCCTGGCGCTTCGGCTGCTACTTTTCGGTGGGAACATTATATACGTCTATAACCTTACATATCCTAACGTATGGCAACATAACATCTCGGATTTTATATTTTACAACATTCCTGGCGTGTCGTCGCCTGCTTCTCGATGGGGACTTTATGTACGTCTATAACGTTGTATATCCTAACCTAAGGGAACCTAACATCTCGGGTGTAATATTTTACAACATTGCTGCCGCGTCGGCCCTATTTCTCGGTGGGAACATTCTATACGTCTATAACGTTGTATATCATAACCTAAGGGAACCTAACTTGTAGAATGTAATATTTTACAACATTCCTGGCGTGTCGTCGCCTACTTGTAGATGGGAACATTATATACATCTATAACGTTGTATATCCTAACCTAAGGCAACCTAACATCTCGGATGTAATATTTTACAACATTCCTGTCGTGTCGTCGCCTGCTTCTCGATGGGGACATTATATACGTCTATAACGTGGTATATTCTAACCTAACGCAACCTAACATCTGGGATGTAATATTTTACAACATTCCTGGCGTGTCGTCGCCTACTTCTGGATGGGGACATTATATACATCTATAACGTCATATATCCTAACCTAAGGGAACCTAACATCTCGGGTATAATATTTTACAACATTCCTGGCGTGTCGTCGCCTACTTCTCGATGGGAACATTATATACGTCTATAACGTTATATATCCTATCCTAAGGCAACCTAACTTGTAGAATGTAATATTTTACAACATTCCTGTCGTGACGTCGCCTGCTTCTCGATGGGGACATTATATACGTCTATAACGTTGTATATTCTAACCTAACGCAACCTAACATCTGGGATGTAATATTTTACAACATTCCTGGCGTGTCGTCGCCTACTTCTCGATGGGGACATTATATACGTCTATAACGTTGTATATCCTAACCTAAGGCAACCTAACATCTCGGATGTAATATTTTACAACGTTCCTGGCATGTCGGTCCCTACTTCTCGGTGGGAACATTCTATACGTCTATAACGATATATATTCTAGCCTAAGGCAACCTAACATGTCGATTGTAATATTTTACAACATTCCTGTCGTGTCGTCGCCTGCTTCTCGATGGGGACATTATATACGTCTATAACGTTGTATATTCTAACCTAACGCAACCTAACATCTGGGATGTCATATTTGACAACATTCCTGGCGTGTCGTCGCCTACTTCTGGATGGGGACATTATATACATCTATAACGTCATATATCCTAACCTAAGGGAACCTAACATCTCGGGTGTAATATTTTACAACATTCCTGGCGTGTCGTCGCCTACTTCTCGATGGGGACATTATATACATCTATAACGTTGTATATGCTAACCTAAGGCAACCTAACATCTCGGATGTAATATTTTACAACATTCCTGGCATGTCGGGCCCTACTTCTCGGTGGGAACATTGTATACGTCTATAACGATATATATTCTAGCCTAAGGCAACCTAACATGTCGATTGTAATATTTTACAACATTCCTGTCGTGTCGTCGCCTGCTTCTCGATGGGGATATTATATACGTCTATAACGTTGTATATTCTAACCTAACACAACCTAACATCTGGGATGTAATATTTTACAACATTCCTGGCATGTCGGGCCCTACGTCTCGGTGGGAACATTATATACGTCTATAACGATATATATCCTAACCTAAGGCAACCTAACATCTCGGATGTAATATTTTACAACATTCCTGGCGCTTCGGCTGCTACTTTTCGGTGGGAACATTATATACGTCTATAACGTTACATATCCTAACGTATGGCAACATAACATCTCGGATTTTATATTTTACAACATTCCTGGCGTGTCGTCGCCTGCTTCTCGATGGGGACTTTATGTACGTCTATAACGTTGTATATCCTAACCTAAGGGAACCTAACATCTCGGGTGTAATATTTTACAACATTGCTGCCGCGTCGGCCCTATTTCTCGGTGGGAACATTCTATACGTCTATAACGTTGTATATCATAACCTAAGGGAACCTAACTTGTAGAATGTAATATTTTACAACATTCCTGGCGTGTCGTCGCCTGCTTCTCGATGGGGACATTATATACGTCTATAACGTGGTATATTCTAACCTAAGGCAACCTAACATCTCGGATGTAATATTTTACAACATTCCTGGC
This sequence comes from Xylocopa violacea, assembly GCA_963969225.1. Taxonomy (NCBI): domain Eukaryota; kingdom Metazoa; phylum Arthropoda; class Insecta; order Hymenoptera; family Apidae; genus Xylocopa; species Xylocopa violacea. The sequence goes on from CAXAJV010000789.1 coordinate 1,772,831, forward strand.
ATGTCGGTCCCTACTTCTCGGTGGGAACATTGTATACGTCTATAACGATATATATTCTAGCCTAAGGCAGCCTAACATGTCGAATGTAATATTTTACAACATTCCTATCGTGTCGTCGCCTGCTCCTCGATGGGGACATTATATACGTCTATAACGTTGTATATTCTAACCTAACGCAACCTAACATCTGGGATGTAATATTTTACAACATTCCTGGCGTGTCGTCGCCTACTTCTGGATGGGGACATTATATACATCTATAACGTCATATATCCTAACCTAATGGAACCTAACATCTCGGGTGTAATATTTTACAACATTCCTGGCGTGTCGTCGCCTCCTTCTCGATGGGGACATTATATACATCTATAACGTTGTATATCCTAACCTAAGGCAACCTAACATCTCGGATGTAATATTTTACAACATTCCTGACGCGTCAGTCCCTATTTCTCGGTGGGAACATTATATACGTCTATAACGTTATATATCCTACCCTAAGGCAACCTAACTTGTAGAATGTAATATTTTACAACATTCCTGGCGTGTCGTCGCCTACTTCTCTATGGGAACATTATATACATCTATAACGTTGTATATCCTAACCTAACATCTCGGATGTAATATTTTACAACATTCCTGTCATGTCGGTCCCTACTTCTCGGTGGGAACATTGTATACGTCTATAACGATATATATCCTAGCCTAAGGCAACCTAACATGTCGAATGTAATATTTTACAACATTCCTGTCGTGTCGTCGCCTGCATCTCGATGGGGACATTATATACGTCTATAACGTTGTATATTCTAACCTAACGCAACCTAACATCTGGGATGTAACATTTTAAAACATTCCTAGCATGTCGGTCCCTACGTCTCGATGGGGACTTTATGTACGTCTATAACGTTGTATATCCTAATCTAAGGGAACCTAACATCTCGGGTGTAATATTTTACAACATTGCTGCCGCGTCGGCCCCTATTTCTCGGTGGGAACATTCTATACGTCTATAACGTTGTATATCATAACCTAAGGGAACCTAACTTGTAGAATGTAATATTTTACAACATTCCTGGCGTGTCATCGCCTACTTCTGTATGGGGACATTATATACATCTATAACGTCATATATCCTAACCTAACGGAACCTAACATCTCGGGTGTAATATTTTACAACATACCTGGCGTGTCGTCGCCTACTTCTCGATGGGGACATTATATACATCTATAACGTTGTATATTCTAACCTAACACAACCTAACATCTGGGATGTAATATTTTACAACATTCCTGGCATGTCGGGCCCTACGTCTCGGTGGGAACATTATATACGTCTATAACGATATATATCCTAACCTAAGGCAACCTAACATCTCGGATGTAATATTTTACAACATTCCTGGCGCTTCGGCTGCTACTTTTCGGTGGGAACATTATATACGTCTATAACGTTACATATCCTAACGTATGGCAACATAACATCTCGGATTTTATATTTTACAACATTCCTGGCGTGTCGTCGCCTGCTTCTCGATGGGGACTTTATGTACGTCTATAACGTTGTATATCCTAACCTAAGGGAACCTAACATCTCGGGTGTAATATTTTACAACATTGCTGCCGCGTCGGCCCTATTTCTCGGTGGGAACATTCTATACGTCTATAACGTTGTATATCATAACCTAAGGGAACCTAACTTGTAGAATGTAATATTTTACAACATTCCTGGCGTGTCGTCGCCTACTTGTGGATGGGAACATTATATACATCTATAACGTTGTATATCCTAACCTAAGGCAACCTAACATCTCGGATGTAATATTTTACAACATTCCTGACGTGTCGTCGCCTGCTTCTCGATGGGGACATTATATACGTCTATAACGTGGTATATTCTAACCTAACGCAACCTAACATCTGGGATGTAATATTTTACAACATTCCTGGCGTGTCGTCGCCTACTTCTGGATGGGGACATTATATACATCTATAACGTCATATATCCTAACCTAAGGGAACCTAACATCTCGGGTATAATATTTTACAACATTCCTGGCGTGTCGTCGCCTACTTCTCGATGGGGACATTATATACGTCTATAACGTTGTATATCCTAACCTAAGGCAACCTAACATCTCGGATGTAATATTTTACAACGTTCCTGGCATGTCGGTCCCTACTTCTCGGTGGGAACATTCTATACGTCTATAACGATATATATTCTAGCCTAAGGCAACCTAACATGTCGATTGTAATATTTTACAACATTCCTGTCGTGTCGTCGCCTGCTTCTCGATGGGGACATTATATACGTCTATAACGTTGTATATTCTAACCTAACGCAACCTAACATCTGGGATGTCATATTTGACAACATTCCTGGCGTGTCGTCGCCTACTTCTGGATGGGGACATTATATACATCTATAACGTCATATATCCTAACCTAAGGGAACCTAACATCTCGGGTGTAATATTTTACAACATTCCTGGCGTGTCGTCGCCTACTTCTCGATGGGGACATTATATACATCTATAACGTTGTATATGCTAACCTAAGGCAACCTAACATCTCGGATGTAATATTTTACAACATTCCTGGCATGTCGGGCCCTACTTCTCGGTGGGAACATTGTATACGTCTATAACGATATATATCCTAGCCTAAGGCAACCTAACATGTCGAATGTAATATTTTACAACATTCCTGGCGTGTCGTCGCCTGCTTCTCGATGGGGACATTCTATGCGTCTATAACGTTGTATATCCCAACCTAAGGGAACCTAGCATATCGGGTGTAATATTTTAGAACATTCCTGACGCGTCAGTCCCTATTTCTCTGTGGGAACATTGTATACGTCTATAACGATATATATTCTAGCCTAAGGCAACCTAACATGTCGATTGTAATATTTTACAACATTCCTGTCGTGTCGTCGCCTGCTTCTCGATGGGGATATTATATACGTCTATAACGTTGTATATTCTAACCTAACGCAACCTAACATCTGGGATGTTATATTTTACAACATTCCTGGCGTGTCGTCGCCTACTTCTGGATGGGGACATTATATACATCTATAACGTCATATATCCTAACCTAAGGGAACCTAACATCTCGGGTGTAATATTTTACAACATTCCTGGCGTGTCGTCGCCTACTTCTCGATGGGGACATTACATACATCTATAACCTTGTATATACTAACCTAACGCAACCTAACATCTGGAATGTAATATTTTACAACATTCCGGGCATGTCGGTCCCTACGTCTCGGTGGGAACATTATATACGTCTATAACGATATATATCCTAACCTAAGGCAACCTAACATCTCGGATGTAATATTTTACAACATTCCTGGCATGTCGGTCCCTACTTCTCGGTGGGAACATTGTATACGTCTATAACGATATATATTCTAGCCTAAGGCAACCTAACATGTCGATTGTAATATTTTACAACATTCCTGTCGTGTCGTCGCCTGCTTTTCGATGGGGACATTATATACGTCTATAACGTTGTATATTCTAACCTATCGCAACCTAACATCTGGGATGTTATATTTTACAACATTCCTGGCGTGTCGTCGCCTACTTCTGGATGGGGACATTATATACATCTATAACGTCATATATCCTAACCTAAGGGAACCTAACATCTCGGGTGTAATATTTTACAACATTCCTGGCGTGTCGTCGCCTACTTCTCGATGGGGACATTATATACGTCTATAACGTTGTATATTCTAACCTAACGCAACCTAACTTCTGGGATGTAATATTTTACAACATTCCTGGCGTGTCGTCGCCTACTTCTGGATGGGGACATTATATACATCTATAACGTCATATATCCTAACCTAATGGAACCTAACATCTCGGGTGTAATATTTTACAACATTCCTGGCGTGTCGTCGCCTACTTCTCGATGGGGACATTATATACATCTATAACGTTGTATATCCTAACCTAAGGCAACCTAACATCTCGGATGTAATATTTTAAAACATTCCTAGCATGTCGGTCCCTACGTCTCGATGGGGACTTTATGTACGTCTATAACGTTGTATATCCTAACCTAAGGGAACCTAACATCTCGGGTGTAATATTTTACAACATTGCTGCCGCGTCGGCCCCTATTTCTCGGTGGGAACATTCTATACGTCTATAACTTTGTATATCATAACCTAAGGGAACCTAACTTGTAGAATGTAATATTTTACAACATTCCTGGCGTGTCGTCGCCTACTTCTGTATGGGGACATTATATACATCTATAACGTCATATATCCTAACCTAACGGAACCTAACATCTCGGGTGTAATATTTTACAACATACCTGGCGTGTCGTCGCCTACTTCTCGATGGGGACATTATATACATCTATAACGTTGTATATTCTAACCTAACACAACCTAACATCTGGGATGTAATATTTTACAACATTCCTGGCATGTCGGGCCCTACGTCTCGGTGGGAACATTATATACGTCTATAACGATATATATCCTAACCTAAGGCAACCTAACATCTCGGATGTAATATTTTACAACATTCCTGGCGCTTCGGCTGCTACTTTTCGGTGGGAACATTATATACGTCTATAACGTTACATATCCTAACGTATGGCAACATAACATCTCGGATTTTATATTTTACAACATTCCTGGCGTGTCGTCGCCTGCTTCTCGATGGGGACTTTATGTACGTCTATAACGTTGTATATCCTAACCTAAGGGAACGTAACATCTCGGGTGTAATATTTTACAACATTGCTGCCGCGTCGGCCCTATTTCTCGGTGGGAACATTCTATACGTCTATAACGTTGTATATCATAACCTAAGGGAACCTAACTTGTAGAATGTAATATTTTACAACATTCCTGGCGTGTCGTCGCCTCCTTCTCGATGGGGACATTATATACATCTATAACGTTGTATATCCTAACCTAAGGCAACCTAACATCTCGGATGTAATATTTTACAACATTCCTGTCGTGTCGTCGCCTCCTTCTCGATGGGGACATTATATACGTCTATAACGTGGTATATTCTAACCTAACGCAACCTAACATCTGGGATGTAATATTTTACAACATTCCTGGCGTGTCGTCGCCTACTTCTGGATGGGGACATTATATACATCTATAACGTCATATATCCGAACCTAAGGGAACCTAACATCTCGGGTGTAATATTTTACAACATTCCTGGCGTGTCGTCGCCTACTTCTCGATGGGGACATTATATACGTCTATAACGTTGTATATCCTAACCTAAGGCAACCTAACATCTCGGATGTAATATTTTACAACATTCCTGGCATGTCGGGCCCTACTTCTCGGTGGGAACATTGTATACGTCTATAACGATATATATCCTAGCCTAAGGCAACCTATAATGTCGAATGTAATATTTTACAACATTCCTGCCGTGTCGTCGCCTGCTTCTCGATGGGGACATTCTATGCGTCTATAACGTTGTATATCCTAACCTAAGGGAACCTAACATCTCGGGTGTAATATTTTAGAACATTCCTGACGCGTCAGTCCCTATTTCTCGGTGGGAACATTGTATACGTCTATAACGATATATATTCTAGCCTAAGGCAACCTAACATGTCGATTGTAATATTTTACAACATTCCTGTCGTGTCGTCGCCTGCTTCTCGATGGGGATATTATATACGTCTATAACGTTGTATATTCTAACCTAACGCAACCTAACATCTGGGATGTTATATTTTACAACATTCCTGGCGTGTCGTCGCCTACTTCTGGATGGGGACATTATATACATCTATAACGTCATATATCCTAACCTAAGGGAACCTAACATCTCGGGTGTAATATTTTACAACATTCCTGGCGTGTCGTCGCCTACTTCTCGATGGGGACATTATATACGTCTATAACGTTGTATATCCTAACCTAAGGCAACCTAACATCTCGGATGTAATATTTTACAACATTCCTGGCATGTCGGTCCCTACTTCTCGGTGGGAACATTGTATACGTCTATAACGATATATATTCTAGCCTAAGGCAACCTAACATGTCGATTGTAATATTTTACAACATTCCTGTCGTGTCGTCGCCTGCTTCTCGATGGGGACATTATATACGTCTATAACGTTGTATATTCTAACCTATCGCAACCTAACATCTGGGATGTTATACTTTACAACATTCCTGGCGTGTCGTCGCCTACTTCTGGATGGGGACATTATATACATCTATAACGTCATATATCCTAACCTAAGGGAACCTAACATCTCGGGTGTAATATTTTACAACATTCCTGGCGTGTCGTCGCCTACTTCTCGATGGGGACATTATATACGTCTATAACGTTGTATATCCTAACCTAAGGCAACCTAACATCTCGGATGTAATATTTTACAACATTCCTGGCATGTCGGGCCCTACTTCTCGGTGGGAACATTGTATACGTCTATAACGATATATATCCTAGCCTAAGGCAACCTAACATGTCGAATGTAATATTTTACAACATTCCTGCCGTGTCGTCGCCTGCTTCTCGATGGGGACATTCTATGCGTCTATAACGTTGTATATCCTAACCTAAGGGAACCTAACATCTCGGGTGTAATATTTTAGAACATTCCTGACGCGTCAGTCCCTATTTCTCGGTGGGAACATTGTATACGTCTATAACGATATATATTCTAGCCTAAGGCAACCTAACATGTCGATTGTAATATTTTACAACATTCCTGTCGTGTCGTCGCCTGCTTCTCGATGGGGATATTATATACGTCTATAACGTTGTATATTCTAACCTAACGCAACCTAACATCTGGGATGTTATATTTTACAACATTCCTGGCGTGTCGTCGCCTACTTCTGGATGGGGACATTATATACATCTATAACGTCATATATCCTAACCTAAGGGAACCTAACATCTCGGGTGTAATATTTTACAACATTCCTGGCGCTTCGGCTGCTACTTTTCGGTGGGAACATTATATACGTCTATAACGTTACATATCCTAACGTATGGCAACATAACATCTCGGATGTTATATTTTACAACATTCCTGGCGTGTCGTCGCCTGCTTCTCGATGGGGACTTTATGTACGTCTATAACGTTGTATATCCTAACCTAAGGCAACCTAACATCTCGGATGTAATATTTTACAACATTCCTGGCATGTCGGTCCCTACTTCTCGGTGGGAACATTGTATACGTCTATAACGATATATATTCTAGCCTAAGGCAACCTAACATGTCGATTGTAATATTTTACAACATTCCTGTCGTGTCGTCGCCTGCTTCTCGATGGGGACATTATATACGTCTATAACGTTGTATATTCTAACCTATCGCAACCTAACATCTGGGATGTTATACTTTACAACATTCCTGGCGTGTCGTCGCCTACTTCTGGATGGGGACATTATATACATCTATAACGTCATATATCCTAACCTAAGGGAACCTAACATCTCGGGTGTAATATTTTACAACATTCCTGGCGTGTCGTCGCCTACTTCTCGATGGGGACATTATATACGTCTATAACGTTGTATATCCTAACCTAAGGCAACCTAACATCTCGGATGTAATATTTTACAACATTCCTCTCATGTCGGTCCCTACTTCTCGGTGGGAACATTGTATACGTCTATAACGATATATATCCTAGCCTAAGGCAACCCAACATGTAGAATGTAATATTTTACAACATTCCTGTCGTGTCGCCGCCTGCTTCTCGATGGGGACATTATATACGTCTATAACGTTACATATCCTAACGTATGGCAACATAACATCTCGGATGTTATATTTTACAACATTCCTGGCGTGTCGTCGCCTGCTTCTCGATGGGGACTTTATGTACGTCTATAACGTTGTATATCCTAACCTAACGCAACCTAACATCTGGGATGTAATATTTTAAAACATTCCTGGCATGTCGGTCCCCACGTCTCGGTGGAAACATTATATACGTCTATAACGATATATATCCTAACCTAAGGCAACCTAACATCTCGGATGTAATATTTTACAACATTCCTGGCATGTCCGTCCCTACTTCTCGGTGGAAACAATGTATACGTCTATAACGATATATATCCTAGCCTAAGGCAACCCAACATGTAGAATGTAATATTTTTCAACATTTCTGGCATGTCGGTCCCTACTTCTCGGTGGGAACATTGTATACGTCTATAAGGATATATATTCTAGCCTAAGGCAACCTAACATGTCGAATGTAATATTTTACAACATTCCTGTCGTGTCGTCGCCTGCTTCTCGATGGGGACATTATATACGTCTATAACGTTGTATATTCTAACCTAACGCAACCTAACATCTGGGATGTCATATTTGACAACATTCCTGGCGTGTCGTCGCCTACTTCTGGATGGGGACATTATATACATCTATAACGTCATATATCCTAACCTAAGGGAACCTAACATCTCGGGTGTAATATTTTACAACATTCCTGGCGTGTCGTCGCCTACTTCTCGATGGGGACATTATATACATCTATAACGTTGTATATCCTAACCTAAGGCAACCTAACATCTCGGATGTAATATTTTACAACATTCCTGGCATGTCGGGCCCTACTTCTCGGTGGGAACATTGTATACGTCTATAACGATATATATCCTAGCCTAAGGCAACCTAACATGTCGAATGTAATATTTTACAACATTCCTGCCGTGTCGTCGCCTGCTTCTCGATGGGGACATTCTATGCGTCTATAACGTTGTATATCCTAACCTAAGGGAACCTAACATCTCGGGTGTAATATTTTAGAACATTCCTGACGCGTCAGTCCCTATTTCTCGGTGGGAACATTGTATACGTCTATAACGATATATATTCTAGCCTAAGGCAACCTAACATGTCGATTGTAATATTTTACAACATTCCTGTCGTGTCGTCGCCTGCTTCTCGATGGGGATATTATATACGTCTATAACGTTGTATATTCTAACCTAACGCAACCTAACATCTGGGATGTTATATTTTACAACATTCCTGGCGTGTCGTCGCCTACTTCTGGATGGGGACATTATATACATCTATAACGTCATATATCCTAACCTAAGGGAACCTAACATCTCGGGTGTAATATTTTACAACATTCCTGGCGCTTCGGCTGCTACTTTTCGGTGGGAACATTATATACGTCTATAACGTTACATATCCTAACGTATGGCAACATAACATCTCGGATGTTATATTTTACAACATTCCTGGCGTGTCGTCGCCTGCTTCTCGATGGGGACTTTATGTACGTCTATAACGTTGTATATCCTAACCTAACGCAACCTAACATCTGGGATGTAATATTTTAAAACATTCCTGGCATGTCGGTCCCCACGTCTCGGTGGGAACATTATATACGTCTATAACGATATATATCCTAACCTAAGGCAACCTAACATCTCGGATGTAATATTTTACAACATTCCTGGCATGTCGGTCCCTACTTCTCGGTGGAAACAATGTATACGTCTATAACGATATATATCCTAGCCTAAGGCAACCCAACATGTAGAATGTAATATTTTACAACATTCCTGGCATGTCGGTCCCTACTTCTCGGTGGGAACATTGTATACGTCTATAACGATATATATTCTAGCCTAAGGCAACCTAACATGTCGAATGTAATATTTTACAACATTCCTGTCGTGTCGTCGCCTGCTTCTCGATGGGGACATTATATACGTCTCTAACGTTGTATATTCTAACCTAACGCAACCTAACATCGGGGATGTTATATTTTACAACATTCCTGGCGTGTCGTTGCCTACTTCTGGATGGGGACATTATATACATCTATAACGTTGTATATCCTAACCTAAGGCAACCTAACATCTCGGATGTAATATTTTACAACATTCCTGGCATGTCGGTCCCTACTTCTCGGTGGGAACATTGTATACGTCTATAACGATATATATTCTAGCCTAAGGCAACCTAACATGTCGATTGTAATATTTTACAACATTCCTGTCGTGTCGTCGCCTGCTTCTCGATGGGGACATTATATACGTCTATAACGTTGTATATTCTAACCTATCGCAACCTAACATCTGGGATGTTATATTTTACAACATTCCTGGCGTGTCGTCGCCTACTTCTGAATGGGGACATTATATACATCTATAACGTCATATATCCTAACCTAAGGGAACCTAACATCTCGGGTGTAATATTTTACAACATTCCTGGCGTGTCGTCGCCTACTTCTCGATGGGGACATTATATACGTCTATAACGTTGTATATCCTAACCTAAGGCAACCTAACATCTCGGATGTAATATTTTACAACATTCCTGTCATGTCGGTCCCTACTTCTCGGTGGGAACATTGTATACGTCTATAACGATATATATCCTAGCCTAAGGCAACCCAACATGTAGAATGTAATATTTTACAACATTCCTGTCGTGTCGCCGCCTGCTTCTCGATGGGGACATTATATACGTCTATAACGTTGTATATTCTAACCTAACGCAACCTAACATCTGGGATGTTATATTTTACAACATTCCTGGCGTGTCGTCGCCTACTTCTGGATGGGGCAGTATATACTTCTATAACGTCATATATCCTAACCTAAGGGAACCTAACATCTCGGGTGTAATATTTTACAACATTCCTGGCGTGTCGTCGCCTACTTCTCGATGGGGACATTATATACATCTATAACCTTGTATATACTAACCTAACGCAACCTAACATCTGGGATGTAATATTTTACAACATTCCTGGCATGTCGGTCCCTACGTCTCCGTGGGTACATTATATACGTCTATAACGTTGTATATCCTAACCTAACGCAACCTAACATCTGGGATGTAATATTTTAAAACATTCCTGGCATGTCGGTCCCTACGTCTCGGTGGGAACATTATATACGTCTATAACGATATATATCCTAACCTAAGGCAACCTAACATCTCGGATGTAATATTTTACAACATTCCTGGCATGTCGGTCCCTACTTCTCGGTGGGAACATTGTATACGTCTATAACGATATATATTCTAGCCTAAGGCAACCTAACATGTCGAATGTAATATTTTACAACATTCCTGTCGTGTCGCCGCCTGCTTCTCGATGGGGACATTATATACGTCTATAACGTTGTATATTCTAACCTAACGCAACCTAACATCTGGGATGTTATATTTTACAACATTCCTGGCGTGTCGTCGCCTACTTCTGGATGGGGCAGTATATACTTCTATAACGTCATATATCCTAACCTAAGGCAACCTAACATCTCGGGTGTAATATTTTACAACATTCCTGGCGTGTCGTCGCCTACTTCTCGATGGGGACATTATATACATCTATAACCTTGTATATACTAACCTAACGCAACCTAACATCTGGGATGTAATATTTTACAACATTCCTGGCGTGTCGTCGCCTACTTCTCGATGGGGACATTATATACATCTATAACATTGTATATACTAACCTAACGCAACCTGACATCTGGGATGTAATATTTTACAACATTCCTGGCATGTCGGTCCCTACTTCACGGTGGGAACATTGTATACGTCTATAACGATATATATTCTAGCCTAAGGCAACCTAACATGTCGAATGTAATATTTTACAACATTCCTGGCGTGTCGTCGCCTGCTTCTCGATGGGGACTTTATGTACGTCTATAACGTTGTATATCCTAACCTAACGCAACCTAACATCTGGGATGTAATATTTTAAAACATTCCTGGCATGTCGGTCCCCACGTCTCGGTGGGAACATTATATACGTCTATAATGATATATATCCTAACCTAAGGCAACCTAACATCTCGGATGTAATATTTTACAACATTCCTGGCATGTCGGTCCCTACTTCTCGGTGGGAACGTTGTATACGTCTATAACGATATATATTCTAGCCTAAGGCAACCTAACATGTCGATTGTAATATTTTACAACATTCCTGGCGTGTCGTCGCCTACTTCTCGATGGGGACATTATATACATCTATAACCTTGTATATACTAACCTAACGCAACCTAACATCTGGGATGTAATATTTTACAACATTCCTGGCATGTCGGTCCCTACGTCTCCGTGGGTACATTATATACGTCTATAACGTTGTATATCCTAACCTAACGCAACCTAACATCTGGGATGTAATATTTTAAAACATTCCTGGCATGTCGGTCCCTACGTCTCGGTGGGAACATTATATACGTCTATAACGATATATATCCTAACCTAAGGCAACCTAACATCTCGGATGTAATATTTTACAACATTCCTTGCGCTTCGGCTGCTACTTTTCGGTGGGAACATTATATACGTCTATAACGTTACATATCCTAACGTATGGCAACATAACATCTCGGATGTTATATTTTACAACATTCCTGGCGTGTCGTCGCCTGCTTCTCGATGGGGACTTTATGTACGTCTATAACGTTGTATATCCTAACCTAACGCAACCTAACATCTGGGATGTAATATTTTACAACATTCCTGGCATGTCGGTCCCTACGTCTCCGTGGGTACATTATATACGTCTATAACGTTGTATATCCTAACCTAACGCAACCTAACATCTGGGATGTAATATTTTAAAACATTCCTGGCATGTCGGTCCCTACGTCTCGGTGGGAACATTATATACGTCTATAACGATATATATCCTAACCTAAGGCAACCTAACATCTCGGATGTAATATTTTATAACATTCCTGGCGCTTCGGCTGCTACTTTTCGGTGGGAACATTATATACGTCTATAACGTTACATATCCTAACGTATGGCAACATAACATCTCGGATGTTATATTTTACAACATTCCTGGCGTGTCGTCGCCTGCTTCTCGATGGGGACTTTATGTACGTCTATAACGTTGTATATCCTAACCTAACGCAACCTAACATCTGGGATGTAATATTTTAAAACATTCCTGGCATGTCGGTCCCCACGTCTCGGTGGGAACATTATATACGTCTATAATGATATATATCCTAACCTAAGGCAACCTAACATCTCGGATGTAATATTTTACAACATTCCTGGCATGTCGGTCCCTACTTCTCGGTGGGAACATTGTATACGTCTATAACGATATATATTCTAGCCTAAGGCAACCTAACATGTCGATTGTAATATTTTACAACATTCCTGGCGTGTCGTCGCCTACTTCTCGATGGGGACATTATATACATCTATAACATTGTATATACTAACCTAACGCAACCTGACATCTGGGATGTAATATTTTACAACATTCCTGGCATGTCGGTCCCTACGTCTCGGTGGGAACATTATATACGTCTATAACGATATATATCCTAACCTAAGGCAACCTAACATCTCGGATGTAATATTTTACAACATTCCTGGCGCTTCGGCTGCTACTTTTCGGTGGGAACATTATATACGTCTATAACGTTACATATCCTAACGTATGGCAACATAACATCTCGGATGTTATATTTTACAACATTCCTGGCGTGTCGTCGCCTGCTTCTCGATGGGGACTTTATGTACGTCTATAACGTTGTATATCCTAACCTAACGCAACCTAACATCTGGGATGTAATATTTTAAAACATTCCTGGCATGTCGGTCCCCACGTCTCGGTGGAAACATTATATACGTCTATAACGATATATATCTTAACCTAAGGCAACCTAACATCTCGGATGTAATATTTTACAACATTCCTGGCATGTCGGTCCCTACTTCTCGGTGGGAACATTGTATACGTCTATAACGATATATATCCTAACCTAAGGCAACCTAACATCTCGGATGTAATATTTTATAACATTCCTGGCGCTTCGGCTGCTACTTTTCGGTGGGAACATTATATACGTCTATAACGTTACATATCCTAACGTATGGCAACATAACATCTCGGATGTTATATTTTACAACATTCCTGGCGTGTCGTCGCCTGCTTCTCGATGAGGACTTTATGTACGTCTATAACGTTGTATATCCTAACCTAACGCAACCTAACATCTGGGATGTAATATTTTAAAACATTCCTGGCATGTCGGTCCCCACGTCTCGGTGGGAACATTATATACGTCTATAATGATATATATCCTAACCTAAGGCAACCTAACATCTCGGATGTAATATTTTACAACATCCCTGGCATGTCGGTCCCTACTTCTCGGTGGGAACATTGTATACGTCTATAACGATATATATTCTAGCCTAAGGCAACCTAACATGTCGATTGTAATATTTTACAACATTCCTGGCGTGTCGTCGCCTACTTCTCGATGGGGACATTATATACATCTATAACATTGTATATACTAACCTAACGCAACCTGACATCTGGGATGTAATATTTTACAACATTCCTGGCATGTCGGTCCCTACGTCTCGGTGGGAACATTATATACGTCTATAACGATATATATCCTAACCTAAGGCAACCTAACATCTCGGATGTAATATTTTACAACATTCCTGGCGCTTCGGCTGCTACTTTTCGGTGGGAACATTATATACGTCTATAACGTTACATATCCTAACGTATGGCAACATAACATCTCGGATGTTATATTTTACAACATTCCTGGCGTGTCGTCGCCTGCTTCTCGATGGGGACTTTATGTACGTCTATAACGTTGTATATCCTAACCTAACGCAACCTAACATCTGGGATGTAATATTTTAAAACATTCCTGGCATGTCGGTCCCCACGTCTCGGTGGAAACATTATATACGTCTATAACGATATATATCTTAACCTAAGGCAACCTAACATCTCGGATGTAATATTTTACAACATTCCTGGCATGTCGGTCCCTACTTCTCGGTGGGAACATTGTATACGTCTATAACGATATATATCCTAACCTAAGGCAACCTAACATCTCGGATGTAATATTTTATAACATTCCTGGCGCTTCGGCTGCTACTTTTCGGTGGGAACATTATATACGTCTATAACGTTACATATCCTAACGTATGGCAACATAACATCTCGGATGTTATATTTTACAACATTCCTGGCGTGTCGTCGCCTGCTTCTCGATGGGGACTTTATGTACGTCTATAACGTTGTATATCCTAACCTAACGCAACCTAACATCTGGGATGTAATATTTTAAAACATTCCTGGCATGTCGGTCCCCACGTCTCGGTGGGAACATTATATACGTCTATAATGATATATATCCTAACCTAAGGCAACCTAACATCTCGGATGTAATATTTTACAACATCCCTGGCATGTCGGTCCCTACTTCTCGGTGGGAACATTGTATACGTCTATAACGATATATATTCTAGCCTAAGGCAACCTAACATGTCGATTGTAATATTTTACAACATTCCTGGCGTGTCGTCGCCTACTTCTCGATGGGGACATTATATACATCTATAACATTGTATATACTAACCTAACGCAACCTGACATCTGGGATGTAATATTTTACAACATTCCTGGCATGTCGGTCCCTACGTCTCGGTGGGAACATTATATACGTCTATAACGATATATATCCTAACCTAAGGCAACCTAACATCTAGGATGTAATATTTTACAACATTCCTGGCGCTTCGGCTGCTACTTTTCGGTGGGAACATTATATACGTCTATAACGTTACATATCCTAACGTATGGCAACATAACATCTCGGATGTTATATTTTACAACATTCCTGGCGTGTCGTCGCCTGCTTCTCGATGGGGACTTTATGTACGTCTATAACGTTGTATATCCTAACCTAACGCAACCTAACATCTGGGATGTAATATTTTAAAACATTCCTGGCATGTCGGTCCCCACGTCTCGGTGGAAACATTATATACGTCTATAACGATATATATCTTAACCTAAGGCAACCTAACATCTCGGATGTAATATTTTACAACATTCCTGGCATGTCGGTCCCTACTTCTCGGTGGGAACATTGTATACGTCTATAACGATATATATTCTAGCCTAAGGCAACCTAACATGTCGAATGTAATATTTTACAACATTCCTGTCGTGTCGCCGCCTGCTTCTCGATGGGGACATTATATACGTCTATAACGTTGTATATTCTAACCTAACGCAACCTATCATCTGGGATGTCATATTTGACAACATTCCTGGCGTGTCGTCGCCTACTTCTGGATGGGGACATTATATACATCTATAACGTCATATATCCTAACCTAAGGGAACCTAACATCTCGGGTGTAATATTTTACAACATTCCTGGCGTGTCGTCGCCTACTTCTCGATGGGGACATTATATACATCTATAACCTTGTATATACTAACCTAACGCAACCTAACATCTGGAATGTAATATTTTACAACATTCCGGGCATGTCGGTCCCTACGTCTCGGTGGGAACATTATATACGTCTATAACGATATATATCCTAACCTAAGGCAACCTAACATCTCGGATGTAATATTTTACAACATTCCTGGCGCTTCGGCTGCTACTTTTCGGTGGGAACATTATATACGTCTATAACGTTACATATCCTAACGTATGGCAACATAACATCTCGGATGTTATATTTTACAACATTCCTGGCGTGTCGTCGCCTGCTTCTCGATGGGGACTTTATGTACGTCTATAACGTTGTATATCCTAACCTAACGCAACCTAACATCTGGGATGTAATATTTTAAAACATTCCTGGCATGTCAGTCCCCACGTCTCGGTGGGAACATTATATACGTCTATAACGATGTATATCCTAACCTAAGGCAACCTAACATCTCGGATGTAATATTTTACAACATTCCTGGCATGTCGGTCCCTACTTCTCGGTGGAAACAATGTATACGTCTATAACGATATATATCCTAGCCTAAGGCAACCCAACATGTAGAATGTAATATTTTACAACATTCCTGGCGTGTCGTCGCCTACTTCTCGATGGGGACATTATATACATCTATAACGTTGTATATCCTAACCTAAGGCAACCTAACATCTCGGATGTAATATTTTACAACATTCCTGGCATGTCGGTCCCTACTTCTCGGTGGGAACATTGTATACGTCTATAACGATATATATTCTAGCCTAAGGCAACCTAACATGTCGAATGTAATATTTTACAACATTCCTGTCGTGTCGTCGCCTGCTTCACGATGGGGACATTATATACATCTATAACCTTGTATATACTAACCTAACGCAACCTAACATCTGGGATGTAATATTTTACAACATTCCTGGCATGTCGGTCCCTACGTCTCCGTGGGTACATTATATACGTCTATAACGTTGTATATCCTAACCTAACGCAACCTAACATCTGGGATGTAATATTTTAAAACATTCCTGGCATGTCGGTCCCTACGTCTCGGTGGGAACATTATATACGTCTATAACGATATATATCCTAACCTAAGGCAACCTAACATCTCGGATGTAATATTTTATAACATTCCTGGCGCTTCGGCTGCTACTTTTCGGTGGGAACATTATATACGTCTATAACGTTACATATCCTAACGTATGGCAACATAACATCTCCGATGTTATATTTTACAACATTCCTGGCGTGTCGTCGCCTGCTTCTCGATGGGGACTTTATGTACGTCTATAACGTTGTATATCCTAACCTAACGCAACCTAACATCTGGGATGTAATATTTTAAAACATTCCTGGCATGTCGGTCCCCACGTCTTGGTGGGAACATTATATACGTCTATAATGATATATATCCTAACCTAAGGCAACCTAACATCTCGGATGTAATATTTTACAACATTCCTGGCATGTCGGTCCCTACTTCTCGGTGGGAACATTGTATACGTCTATAACGATATATATTCTAGCCTAAGGCAACCTAACATGTCGATTGTAATATTTTACAACATTCCTGGCGTGTCGTCGCCTACTTCTCGATGGGGACATTATATACATCTATAACCTTGTATATACTAACCTAACGCAATCTAACATCTGGGATGTAATATTTTACAACATTCCTGGCATGTCGGTCCCTACGTCTCCGTGGGTACATTATATACGTCTATAACGTTGTATATCCTAACCTAACGCAACCTAACATCTGGGATGTAATATTTTAAAACATTCCTGGCATGTCGGTCCCTACGTCTCGGTGGGAACATTATATACGTCTATAACGATATATATCCTAACCTAAGGCAACCTAACATCTCGGATGTAATATTTTACAACATTCCTGGCGCTTCGGCTGCTACTTTTCGGTGGGAACATTATATACGTCCATAACGTTACATATCCTAACGTATGGCAACATAACATCTCGGATGTTATATTTTACAACATTCCTGGCGTGTCGTCGCCTGCTTCTCGATGGGGACTTTATGTACGTCTATAACGTTGTATATCCTAACCTAACGCAACCTAACATCTGGGATGTAATATTTTAAAACATTCCTGGCATGTCGGTCCCCACGTCTCGGTGGAAACATTATATACGTCTATAACGATATATATCCTAACCTAAGGCAACCTAACATCTCGGATGTAATATTTTACAACATTCCTGGCATGTCGGTCCCTACTTCTCGGTGGAAACAATGTATACGTCTATAACGATATATATCCCAGCCTAAGGCAACCCAACATGTAGAATGTAATATTTTTCAACATTCCTGGCGTGTCGTCGCCTACTTCTCGATGGGGACATTATATACATCTATAACGTTGTATATCCTAACCTAAGGCAACCTAACATCTCGGATGTAATATTTTACAACATTCCTGGCATGTCGGTCCCTACTTCTCGGTGGGAACATTGTATACGTCTATAACGATATATATTCTAGCCTAAGGCAACCTAACATGTCGAATGTAATATTTTACAACATTCCTGTCGTGTCGTCGCCTGCTTCTCGATGGGGACATTATATACGTCTATAACGTTGTATATTCTAACCTAACGCAACCTAACATCTGGGATGTTATATTTTACAACATTCCTGGCGTGTCGTCGCCTACTTCTGGATGGGGCAGTATATACTTCTATAACGTCATATATCCTAACCTCAGGGAACCTAACATCTCGGGTGTAATATTTTACAACATTCCTGGCGTGTCGTCGCCTACTTCTCGATGGGGACATTATATACATCTATAACCTTGTATATACTAACCTAACGCAACCTAACATCTGGGATGTAATATTTTACAACATTCCTGGCATGTCGGTCCCTACGTCTCCGTGGGTACATTATATACGTCTATAACGTTGTATATCCTAACCTAACGCAACCTAACATCTGGGATGTAATATTTTAAAACATTCCTGGCATGTCGGTCCCTACGTCTCGGTGGGAACATTATATACGTCTATAACGATATATATCCTAACCTAAGGCAACCTAACATCTCGGATGTAATATTTTATAACATTCCTGGCGCTTCGGCTGCTACTTTTCGGTGGGAACATTATATACGTCTATAACGTTACATATCCTAACGTATGGCAACATAACATCTCCGATGTTATATTTTACAACATTCCTGGCGTGTCGTCGCCTGCTTCTCGATGGGGACTTTATGTACGTCTATAACGTTGTATATCCTAACCTAACGCAACCTAACATCTGGGATGTAATATTTTAAAACATTCCTGGCATGTCGGTCCCCACGTCTTGGTGGGAACATTATATACTTCTATAATGATATATATCCTAACCTAAGGCAACCTAACATCTCGGATGTAATATTTTACAACATTCCTGGCATGTCGGTCCCTACTTCTCGGTGGGAACATTGTATACGTCTATAACGATATATATTCTAGCCTAAGGCAACCTAACATGTCGATTGTAATATTTTACAACATTCCTGGCGTGTCGTCGCCTACTTCTCGATGGGGACATTATATACATCTATAACCTTGTATATACTAACCTAACGCAATCTAACATCTGGGATGTAATATTTTACAACATTCCTGGCATGTCGGTCCCTACGTCTCCGTGGGTACATTATATACGTCTATAACGTTGTATATCCTAACCTAACGCAACCTAACATCTGGGATGTAATATTTTAAAACATTCCTGGCATGTCGGTCCCTACGTCTCGGTGGGAACATTATATACGTCTATAACGATATATATCCTAACCTAAGGCAACCTAACATCTCGGATGTAATATTTTACAACATTCCTGGCGCTTCGGCTGCTACTTTTCGGTGGGAACATTATATACGTCCATAACGTTACATATCCTAACGTATGGCAACATAACATCTCGGATGTTATATTTTACAACATTCCTGGCGTGTCGTCGCCTGCTTCTCGATGGGGACTTTATGTACGTCTATAACGTTGTATATCCTAACCTAACGCAACCTAACATCTGGGATGTAATATTTTAAAACATTCCTGGCATGTCGGTCCCCACGTCTCGGTGGAAACATTATATACGTCTATAACGATATATATCCTAACCTAAGGCAACCTAACATCTCGGATGTAATATTTTACAACATTCCTGGCATGTCGGTCCCTACTTCTCGGTGGAAACAATGTATACGTCTATAACGATATATATCCTAGCCTAAGGCAACCCAACATGTAGAATGTAATATTTTTCAACATTCCTGGCGTGTCGTCGCCTACTTCTCGATGGGGACATTATATACATCTATAACGTTGTATATCCTAACCTAAGGCAACCTAACATCTCGGATGTAATATTTTACAACATTCCTGGCATGTCGGTCCCTACTTCTCGGTGGGAACATTGTATACGTCTATAACGATATATATTCTAGCCTAAGGCAACCTAACATGTCGAATGTAATATTTTACAACATTCCTGTCGTGTCGTCGCCTGCTTCTCGATGGGGACATTATATACGTCTATAACGTTGTATATTCTAACCTAACGCAACCTAACATCTGGGATGTTATATTTTACAACATTCCTGGCGTGTCGTCGCCTACTTCTGGATGGGGCAGTATATACTTCTATAACGTCATATATCCTAACCTAAGGGAACCTAACATCTCGGGTGTAATAATTTACAACATTCCTGGCGTGTCGTCGCCTACTTCTCGATGGGGACATTATATACATCTATAACCTTGTATATACTAACCTAACGCAACCTAACATCTGGGATGTAATATTTTACAACATTCCTGGCATGTCGGTCCCTACGTCTCCGTGGGTACATTATATACGTCTATAACGTTGTATATCCTAACCTAACGCAACCTAACATCTGGGATGTAATATTTTAAAACATTCCTGGCATGTCGGTCCCCACGTCTCGGTGGGAACATTATATACGTCTATAATGATATATATCCTAACCTAAGGCAACCTAACATCTCGGATGTAATATTTTACAACATTCCTGGCATGTCGGTCCCTACTTCTCGGTGGGAACATTGTATACGTCTATAACGATATATATTCTAGCCTAAGGCAACCTAACATGTCGATTGTAATATTTTACAACATTCCTGGCGTGTCGTCGCCTACTTCTCGATGGGGCCATTATATACATCTATAACATTGTATATACTAACCTAACGCAACCTAACATCTGGGATGTAATATTTTACAACATTCCTGGCATGTCGGTCCCTACGTCTCCGTGGGTACATTATATACGTCTATTACGTTGTATATCCTAACCTAACGCAACCTAACATCTGGGATGTAATATTTTAAAACATTCCTGGCATGTCGGTCCCTACGTCTCGGTGGGAACATTATATACGTCTATAACGATATATATCCTAACCTAAGGCAACCTAACATCTCGGATGTAATATTTTACAACATTCCTGGCGCTTCGGCTGCTACTTTTCGGTGGGAACATTATATACGTCCATAACGTTACATATCCTAACGTATGGCAACATAACATCTCGGATGTTATATTTTACAACATTCCTGGCGTGTCGTCGCCTGCTTCTCGATGGGGACTTTATGTACGTCTATAACGTTGTATATCCTAACCTAACGCAACCTAACATCTGGGATGTAATATTTTAAAACATTCCTGGCATGTCGGTCCCCACGTCTCGGTGGAAACATTATATACGTCTATAACGATATATATCCTAACCTAAGGCAACCTAACATCTCGGATGTAATATTTTACAACATTCCTGGCATGTCGGTCCCTACTTCTCGGTGGAAACAATGTATACGTCTATAACGATATATATCCTAGCCTAAGGCAACCCAACATGTAGAATGTAATATTTTTCAACATTCCTGGCGTGTCGTTGCCTACTTCTCGATGGGGACATTATATACATCTATAACGTTGTATATCCTAACCTAAGGCAACCTAACATCTCGGATGTAATATTTTACAACATTCCTGGCATGTCGGTCCCTACTTCTCGGTGGGAACATTGTATACGTCTATAACGATATATATTCTAGCCTAAGGCAACCTAACATGTCGAATGTAATATTTTACAACATTCCTGTCGTGTCGTCGCCTGCTTCTCGATGGGGACATTATATACGTCTATAACGTTGTATATTCTAACCTAACGCAACCTAACATCTGGGATGTTATATTTTACAACATTCCTGGCGTGTCGTCGCCTACTTCTGGATGGGGACATTATATACATCTATAACGTCATATATCCTAACCTAAGGGAACCTAACATCTCGGGTGTAATATTTTACAACATTCCTGGCGTGTCGTCGCCTACTTCTCGATGGGGACATTATATACGTCTATAACGTTGTATATCCTAACCTAAGGCAACCTAACATCTCGGATGTAATATTTTACAACATTCCTGGCATGTCGGTCCCTACTTCTCGGTGGGAACATTGTATACGTCTATAACGATATATATTCTAGCCTAAGGCAACCTAACATGTCGATTGTAATATTTTACAACATTCCTGTCGTGTCGTCGCCTGCTTCTCGATGGGGACATTATATACGTCTATAACGTTGTATATTCTAACCTATCGCAACCTAACATCTGGGATGTTATATTTTACAAAATTCCTGGCGTGTCGTCGCCTACTTCTGGATGGGGCAGTATATACTTCTATAACGTCATATATCCTAACCTAAGGGAACCTAACATCCCGGGTGTAATATTTTACAACATTCCTGGCGTGTCGTCGCCTACTTCTCGATGGGGACATTATATACATCTATAACCTTGTATATACTAACCTAACGCAACCTAACATCTGGGATGTAATATTTTACAACATTCCTGGCATGTCGGTCCCTACGTCTCCGTGGGTACATTATATACGTCTATAACGTTGTATATCCTAACCTAACGCAACCTAACATCTGGGATGTAATATTTTAAAACATTCCTGGCATGTCGGTCCCTACGTCTCGGTGGGAACATTATATACGTCTATAACGATATATATCCTAACCTAAGGCAACCTAACATCTCGGATGTAATATTTTATAACATTCCTGGCGCTTCGGCTGCTACTTTTCGGTGGGAACATTATATACGCCTATAACGTTACATATCCTAACGTATGGCAACATAACATCTCCGATGTTATATTTTACAACATTCCTGGCGTGTCGTCGCCTGCTTCTCGATGGGGACTTTATGTACGTCTATAACGTTGTATATCCTAACCTAACGCAACCTAACATCTGGGATGTAATATTTTAAAACATTCCTGGCATGTCGGTCCCCACGTCTCGGTGGGAACATTATATACGTCTATAATGATATATATCCTAACCTAAGGCAACCTAACATCTCGGATGTAATATTTTACAACATTCCTGGCATGTCGGTCCCTACTTCTCGGTGGGAACATTGTATACGTCTATAACGATATATATTCTAGCCTAAGGCAACCTAACATGTCGATTGTAATATTTTACAACATTCCTGGCGTGTCGTCGCCTACTTCTCGATGGGGACATTATATACATCTATAACCTTGTATATACTAACCTAACGCAACCTAACATCTGGGATGTAATATTTTACAACATTCCTGGCATGTCGGTCCCTACGTCTCCGTGGGTACATTATATACGTCTATAACGTTGTATATCCTAACCTAACGCAACCTAACATCTGGGATGTAATATTTTAAAACATTCCTGGCATGTCGGTCCCTACGTCTCGGTGGGAACATTATATACGTCTATAACGATATATATCCTAACCTAAGGCAACCTAACATCTCGGATGTAATATTTTACAACATTCCTGTCGTGTCGTCGCCTGCTTCTCGATGGGGACATTATATACGTCTCTAACGTTGTATATTCTAACCTAACGCAACCTAACATCGGGGATGTTATATTTTACAACATTCCTGGCGTGTCGTCGCCTACTTCTGGATGGGGACATTATATACATCTATAACGTCATATATCCTAACCTAAGGGAACCTAACATCTCGGGTGTAATATTTTACAACATTCCTGGCGTGTCGTCGCCTACTTCTCGATGGGGACATTATATACGTCTATAACGTTGTATATCCTAACCTAAGGCAACCTAACATCTCGGATGTAATATTTTACAACATTCCTGGCATGTCGGTCCCTACTTCTCGGTGGGAACATTGTATACGTCTATAACGATATATATTCTAGCCTAAGGCAACCTAACATGTCGATTGTAATATTTTACAACATTCCTGTCGTGTCGTCGCCTGCTTCTCGATGGGGACATTATATACGTCTATAACGTTGTATATTCTAACCTATCGCAACCTAACATCTGGGATGTTATATTTTACAACATTCCTGGCGTGTCGTCGCCTACTTCTGGATGGGGCAGTATATACTTCTATAACGTTATATATCCTAACCTAAGGGAACCTAACATCTCGGGTGTAATATTTTACAACATTCCTGGCGTGTCGTCGCCTACTTCTCGATGGGGACATTATATACATCTATAACCTTGTATATACTAACCTAACGCAACCTAACATCTGGGATGTAATATTTTACAACATTCCTGGCATGTCGGTCCCTACGTCTCCGTGGGTACATTATATATGTCTATAACGTTGTATATCCTAACCTAACGCAACCTAACATCTGGGATGTAATATTTTAAAACATTCCTGGCATGTCGGTCCCTACGTCTCGGTGGGAACATTATATACGTCTATAACGATATATATCCTAACCTAAGGCAACCTAACATCTCGGATGTAATATTTTACAACATTCCTGGCGCTTCGGCTGCTACTTTTCGGTGGGAACATTATATACGTCCATAACGTTACATATCCTAACGTATGGCAACATAACATCTCGGATGTTATATTTTACAACATTCCTGGCGTGTCGTCGCCTGCTTCTCGATGGGGACTTTATGTACGTCTATAAAGTTGTATATCCTAACCTAACGCAACCTAACATCTGGGATGTAATATTTTAAAACATTCCTGGCATGTCGGTCCCCACGTCTCGGTGGAAACATTATATACGTCTATAACGATATATATCCTAACCTAAGGCAACCTAACATCTCGGATGTAATATTTTACAACATTCCTGGCATGTCGGTCCCTACTTCTCGGTGGGAACATTGTATACGTCTATAACGATATATATTCTAGCCTAAGGCAACCTAACATGTCGAATGTAATATTTTACAACATTCCTGTCGTGTCGTCGCCTGCTTCTCGATGGGGACATTATATACGTCTATAACGTTGTATATTCTAACCTAACGCAACCTAACATCTGGGATGTTATATTTTACAACATTCCTGGCGTGTCGTCGCCTACTTCTGGATGGGGCAGTATATACTTCTATAACGTCATATATCCTAACCTAAGGGAACCTAACATCTCGGGTGTAATATTTTACAACATTCCTGGCGTGTCGTCGCCTACTTCTCGATGGGGACATTATATACGTCTATAACGTTGTATATCCTAACCTAACGCAACCTAACATCTGGGATGTAATATTTTAAAACATTCCTGGCATGTCGGTCCCTACGTCTCGGTGGGAACATTATATACGTCTATAACGATATATATCCTAACCTAAGGCAACCTAACATCTCGGATGTAATATTTTATAACATTCCTGGCGCTTCGGCTGCTACTTTTCGGTGGGAACATTATATACGTCTATAACGTTACATATCCTAACGTATGGCAACATAACATCTCGGATGTTATATTTTCCAACATTCCTGGCGTGTCGTCGCCTGCTTCTCGATGGGGACTTTATGTACGTCTATAACGTTGTATATCCTAACCAAACCCAACCTAACATCTGGGATGTAATATTTTAAAACATTCCTGGCATGTCGGTCCCCACGTCTCGGTGGGAACATTATATACGTCTATAATGATATATATCCTAACCTAAGGCAACCTAACATCTCGGATGTAATATTTTACAACATTCCTGGCATGTCGGTCCCTACTTCTCGGTGGGAACATTGTATACGTCTATAACGATATATATTCTAGCCTAAGGCAACCTAACATGTCGATTGTAATATTTTACAACATTCCTGGCGTGTCGTCGCCTACTTCTCGATGGGGACATTATATACATCTATAACCTTGTATATACTAACCTAACGCAACCTAACATCTGGGATGTAATATTTTACAACATTCCTGGCATGTCGGTCCCTAGGTCTCCGTGGGTACATTATATACGTCTATAACGTTGTATATCCTAACCTAACGCAACCTAACATCTGGGATGTAATATTTTAAAACATTCCTGGCATGTCGGTCCCTACGTCTCGGTGGGAACATTATATACGTCTATAACGATATATATCCTAACCTAAGGCAACCTAACATCTCGGATGTAATATTTTATAACATTCCTGGCGCTTCGGCTGCTACTTTTCGGTGGGAACATTATATACGTCTATAACGTTACATATCCTAACGTATGGCAACATAACATCTCGGATGTAATATTTTACAACATTCCTGGCGTGTCGTCGCCTGCTTCTCGATGGGGACTTTATGTACGTCTATAACGTTGTATATCCTAACCTAACGCAACCTAACATCTGGGATGTAATATTTTAAAACATTCCTGGCATGTCGGTCCCCACGTCTCGGTGGGAACATTATATACGTCTATAATGATATATATCCTAACCTAAGGCAACCTAACATCTCGGATGTAATATTTTACAACATTCCTGGCATGTCGGTCCCTACTTCTCGGTGGGAACATTGTATACGTCTATAACGATATATATTCTAGCCTAAGGCAACCTAACATGTCGATTGTAATATTTTACAACATTCCTGGCGTGTCGTCGCCTACTTCTCGATGGGGACATTATATACATCTATAACCTTGTATATACTAACCTAACGCAACCTAACATCTGGGATGTAATATTTTACAACATTCCTGGCATGTCGGTCCCTACGTCTCCGTGGGTACAATATATACGTCTATAACGTTGTATATCCTAACCTAACGCAACCTAACATCTGGGATGTAATATTTTAAAACATTCCTGGCATGTCGGTCCCCACGTCTCGGTGGAAACATTATATACGTCTATAACGATATATATCCTAACCTAAGGCAACCTAACATCTCGGATGTAATATTCTACAACATTCCTGGCATGTCGGTCCCTACTTCTCGGTGGAAACAATGTATACGTCTATAACGATATGTATCCTAGCCTAAGGCAACCCAACATGTAGAATGTAATATTTTTCAACATTCCTGGCGTGTCGTCGCCTGCTTCTCGATGGGGACATTATATACGTCTCTAACGTTGTATATTCTAACCTAACGCAACCTAACATCGGGGATGTTATATTTTACAACATTCCTGGCGTGTCGTCGCCTACTTCTCGGTGGGAACATTGTATACGTCTATAACGATATATATTCTAGCCTAAGGCAACCTAACATGTCGAATGTAATATTTTACAACATTCCTGTCGTGTCGTCGCCTGCTTCTCGATGGGGACATTATATACGTCTATAACGTTGTATATTCTAACCTAACGCAACCTAACATCTGGGATGTTATATTTTACAACATTCCTGGCGTGTCGACGCCTACTTCTGGATGGGGCAGTATATACTTCTATAACGTCATATATCCTAACCTAAGGGAACCTAACATCTCGGGTGTAATATTTTACAACATTCCTGGCGTGTCGTCGCCTACTTCTCGATGGGGACATTATATACATCTATAACCTTGTATATACTAACCTAACGCAACCTAACATCTGGGATGTAATATTTTACAACATTCCTGGCATGTCGGTCCCTACGTCTCCGTGGGTACATTATATACGTCTATAACGTTGTATATCCTAACCTAACGCAACCTAACATCTGGGATGTAATATTTTAAAACATTCCTGGCATGTCGGTCCCTACGTCTCGGTGGGAACATTATATACGTCTATAACGATATATATCCTAACCTAAGGCAACCTAACATCTCGGATGTAATATTTTATAACATTCCTGGCGCTTCGGCTGCTACTTTTCGGTGGGAACATTATATACGTCTATAACGTTACATATCCTAACGTATGGCAACATAACATCTCGGATGTTATATTTTACAACATTCCTGGCGTGTCGTCGCCTGCTTCTCGATGGGGACTTTATGTACGTCTATAACGTTGTATATCCTAGCCAAACCCAACCTAACATCTGGGATGTAATATTTTAAAACATTCCTGGCATGTCGGTCCCCACGTCTCGGTGGGAACATTATATACGTCTATAATGATATATATCCTAACCTAAGGCAACCTAACATCTCGGATGTAATATTTTACAACATTCCTGGCATGTCGGTCCCTACTTCTCGGTGGGAACATTGTATACGTCTATAACGATATATATTCTAGCCTAAGGCAACCTAACATGTCGATTGTAATATTTTACAACATTCCTGGCGTGTCGTCGCCTACTTCTCGATGGGGACATTATATACATCTATAACCTTGTATATACTAACCTAACGCAACCTAACATCTGGGATGTAATATTTTACAACATTCCTGGCGTGTCGTCGCCTACTTCTGGATGGGGCAGTATATACTTCTATAACGTTATATATCCTAACCTAAGGGAACCTAACATCTCGGGTGTAATATTTTACAACATTCCTGGCGTGTCGTCGCCTACTTCTCGATGGGGACATTATATACATCTATAACCTTGTATATACTAACCTAACGCAACCTAACATCTGGGATGTAATATTTTACAACATTCCTGGCATGTCGGTCCCTACGTCTCCGTGGGTACATTATATACGTCTATAACGTTGTATATCCTAACCTAACGCAACCTAACATCTGGGATGTAATATTTTAAAACATTCCTGGCATGTCGGTCCCTACGTCTCGGTGGGAACATTATATACGTCTATAACGATATATATCCTAACCTAAGGCAACCTAACATCTCGGATGTAATATTTTACAACATTCCTGGCGCTTCGGCTGCTACTTTTCGGTGGGAACATTATATACGTCCATAACGTTACATATCCTAACGTATGGCAACATAACATCTCGGATGTTATATTTTACAACATTCCTGGCGTGTCGTCGCCTGCTTCTCGATGGGGACTTTATGTACGTCTATAACGTTGTATATCCTAACCTAACGCAACCTAACATCTGGGATGTAATATTTTAAAACATTCCTGGCATGTCGGTCCCCACGTCTCGGTGGAAACATTATATACGTCTATAACGATATATATCCTAACCTAAGGCAACCTAACATCTCGGATGTAATATTTTACAACATTCCTGGCATGTCGGTCCCTACTTCTCGGTGGGAACATTGTATACGTCTATAACGATATATATTCTAGCCTAAGGCAACCTAACATGTCGAATGTAATATTTTACAACATTCCTGTCGTGTCGTCGCCTGCTTCTCGATGGGGACATTATATACGTCTATAACGTTGTATATTCTAACCTAACGCAACCTAACATCTGGGATGTTATATTTTACAACATTCCTGGCGTGTCGTCGCCTACTTCTCGATGGGGCAGTATATACTTCTATAACGTCATATATCCTAACCTAAGGGAACCTAACATCTCGGGTGTAATATTTTACAACATTCCTGGCGTGTCGTCGCCTACTTCTCGATGGGGACATTATATACATCTATAACCTTGTATATACTAACCTAACGCAACCTAACATCTGGGATGTAATATTTTACAACATTCCTGGCATGTCGGTCCCTACGTCTCCGTGGGTACATTATATACGTCTATAACGTTGTATATCCTAACCTAACGCAACCTAACATCTGGGATGTAATATTTTAAAACATTCCTGGCATGTCGGTCCCTACGTCTCGGTGGGAACATTATATACGTCTATAACGATATATATCCTTACCTAAGGCAACCTAACATCTCGGATGTAATATTTTACAACATTCCTGGCGCTTCGGCTGCTACTTTTCGGTGGGAACATTATATACGTCCATAACGTTACATATCCTAACGTATGGCAACATAACATCTCGGATGTTATATTTTACAACATTCCTGGCGTGTCGTCGCCTGCTTCTCGATGGGGACTTTATGTACGTCTATAACGTTGTATATCCTAACCTAACGCAACCTAACATCTGGGATGTAATATTTTAAAACATTCCTGGCATGTCGGTCCCCACGTCTCGGTGGAAACATTATATACGTCTATAACGATATATATCCTAACCTAAGGCAACCTAACATCTCGGATGTAATATTTTACAACATTCCTGGCATGTCGGTCCCTACTTCTCGGTGGGAACATTGTATACGTCTATAACGATATATATTCTAGCCTAAGGCAACCTAACATGTCGAATGTAATATTTTACAACATTCCTGTCGTGTCGTCGCCTGCTTCTCGATGGGGACATTATATACGTCTATAACGTTGTATATTCTAACCTAACGCAACCTAACATCTGGGATGTTATATTTTACAACATTCCTGGCGTGTCGTCGCCTACTTCTGGATGGGGACATTATATACTTCTATAACGTCATATATCCTAACCTAAGGGAACCTAACATCTCGGGTGTAATATTTTACAACATTCCTGGCGTGTCGTCGCCTACTTCTCGATGGGGACATTATATACATCTATAACCTTGTATATACTAACCTAACGCAACCTAACATCTGGGATGTAATATTTTACAACATTCCTGGCATGTCGGTCCCTACGTCTCCGTGGGTACATTATATACGTCTATAACGTTGTATATCCTAACCTAACGCAACCTAACATCTGGGATGTAATATTTTAAAACATTCCTGGCATGTCGGTCCCTACGTCTCGGTGGGAACATTATATACGTCTATAACGATATATATCCTAACCTAAGGCAACCTAACATCTCGGATGTAATATTTTACAACATTCCTGGCGCTTCGGCTGCTACTTTTCGGTGGGAACATTATATACGTCTATAACGTTACATATCCTACCGTATGGCAACATAACATCTCGGATGTTATATTTTACAACATTCCTGGCGTGTCGTCGCCTGCTTCTCGATGGGGACTTTATGTACGTCTATAACGTTGTATATCCTAACCTAACGCAACCTAACATCTGGGATGTAATATTTTAAAACATTCCTGGCATGTCGGTCCCCACGTCTCGGTGGAAACATTATATACGTCTATAACGATATATATCCTAACCTAAGGCAACCTAACATCTCGGATGTAATATTTTACAACATTCCTGGCATGTCGGTCCCTACTTCTCGGTGGAAACAATGTATACGTCTATAACGATATATATCCTAGCCTAAGGCAACCCAACATGTAGAATGTAATATTTTTCAACATTCCTGGCGTGTCGTCGCCTACTTCTCGATGGGGACATTATATACATCTATAACGTTGTATATCCTAACCTAAGGCAACCTAACATCTCGGATGTAATATTTTACAACATTCCTGGCATGTCGGTCCCTACTTCTCGGTGGGAACATTGTATACGTCTATAACGATATATATTCTAGCCTAAGGCAACCTAACATGTCGAATGTAATATTTTACAACATTCCTGTCGTGTCGTCGCCTGTTGCTCGATGGGGACATTATATACGTCTATAACGTTGTATATTCTAACCTAACGCAACCTAACATCTGGGATGTTATATTTTACAACATTCCTGGCGTGTGGTCGCCTACTTCTGGATGGGGACATTATATACATCTATAACGTCATATATCCTAACCTAAGGGAACCTAACATGTCGGGTGTAATATTTTACAACATTCCTGGCGTGTCGTCGCCTACTTCTCGATGGGGACATTATATACGTCTATAACGTTGTATATCCTAACCTAAGGCAACCTAACATCTCGGATGTAATATTTTACAACGTTCCTGGCATGTCGGTCTCTACTTCTCGGTGGGAACATTGTATACGTCTATAACGATATATATTCTAGCCTAAGGCAACCTAACATGTCGATTGTAATATTTTACAACATTCCTGTCGTGTCGTCGCCTGCTTCTCGATGGGGACATTATATACGTCTATAACGTTGTATATTCTAACCTAACGCAACCTAACATCTCGGGTGTAATATTTTACAACATTCCTGGCGTGTCGTCGCCTACTTCTCAATGGGGACATTATATACATCTATAACGTTGTATATCCTAACCTAAGGCAACCTAACATCTCGGATGTAATATTTTACAACATTCCTGGCATGTCGGGCCCTACTTCTCGGTGGGAACATTGTATACGTCTATAACGATATGTATCCTAGCCCAAGGCAACCTAACATGTCGAATGTAATATTTTACAACATTCCTGTCGTGTCGTCGCCTGCTTCTCGATGGGGACATTCTATGCGTCTATAACGTTGTATATCCTAACCTAAGGGAACCTAACATCTCGGGTGTAATATTTTAGAACATTCCTGACGCGTCAGTCCCTATTTCTCGGTGGGATCATTATATACGTCTATAACGTTATATATCCTAGCCTAAGGCAACCTCACTTGTAGAATGTAATATTTTACAACATTCCTGGCGTGTCGTCGCCTACTTCTCTATGGGAACATTATATACATCTATAACGTTGTATATCCTAACCTAAGGCAACCTAACATCTCGGATGTAATATTTTACGACATTCCTGTCATGTCGGTCCCTACTTCTCGGTGGGCACATTGTATACGTCTATAACGATATATATCCTAGCCTAAGGCAACCTAACATGTCGAGTGTAATATTTTACAGCATTCCTGTCGTGTCGCCGCCCGCTTCTCGATGGGGACATTATATACGTCTATAACGTTGTATATTCTAACCTAACGCAACCTAACATCTGGGATGTTATATTTTACAACATTCCTGGCGTGTCGTCACCTACTTCTGGATGGGGACTTTATGTACGTCTATAACGTTGTACATCCTAACCTAACGCAACCTAACATCTGGGATGTAATATTTTAAAACATTCCTGGCATGTCGGTCCCCACGTCTCGGTGGGGACATTATATACATCTATAACCTTGTATATACTAACCTAACGCAACCTAACATCTGGGATGTAATATTTTACAACATTCCTGGCATGTCGGTCCCTACGTCTCCGTGGGTACATTATATACGTCTATAACGTTGTATATCCTAACCTAACGCAACCTAACATCTGGGATGTAATATTTTACAACATTCCCGGCATGTCGGTCCCTACATCTCGGTGGGAACATTCTATACGTCTATAACGTTGTATATCCTAACCTAAGGGAACCTAACATCACGGGTGTAATATTTTACAACATTGCTGACGCGTCGTCGCCTACTTCTCGATGGGGACATTATATACATCTATAACGTTGTATATCCTAACCTAAGGCAACCTAACATCTCGGATGTAATATTTTACAACATTCCTGGCATGTCGGTCCCTACTTTTCGGTGGGAACATTATATACGTCTATAACGTTACATATCCTAACGTATGGCAACATAACATCTCGGATGTTATATTTTACAACATTCCTAGCGTGTCGTCGCCTGCTTCTCGATGGGGACATTATATACGTCTATAACGTTGTATATTCTAACCTAACGCAACCTAACATCTGGGATGTTATATTTTACAACATTCCTGGCGTGTCGTCGCCTACTTCTGGACGGGGACTTTATGTACGTCTATAACGTTGTATATCCTAACCTAACGCAACCTAACATCTGGGATGTAATATTTTAAAACATTCCTGGCATGTCGGTCCCTACTTCTCGGTGGGAACATTGTATACGTCTATAACGATATATATCCTAGCCTAAGGCAACCTAACATGTCGAATGTAATATTTTACAACATTCCTGTCGTGTCGCCGCCTGCTTCTCGATGGGGACATTATATACGTTTATAACGTTGTATATTCTAACCTAACGCAACCTAACATCTGGGATGTAATATTTTACAACATTCCTGGCGTGTCGTCGCCTACTTCTGGATGGGGCATTATATACGTCTATAACGTCATATATCCTAACCTAAGGGAACCTAACATCTCGGGTGTAATATTTTACAACATTACTGGCGTGTCGTCGCCTACTTCTCGATGGGGACATTATATACATCTATAACCTTGTATATACTAACCTAACGCAACCTAACATCTGGGATGTAATATTTTACAACATTCCTGGCATGTCGGTCCCTACGTCTCCGTGGGTACATTATATACGTCTATAACGTTGTATATCCTAACCTAACGCAACCTAACATCTGGGATGTAATATTTTAAAACATTCCTGGCATGTCGGTCCCTACGTCTCGGTGGGAACATTATATACGTCTATAACGATATATATCCTAACCTAAGGCAACCTAACATCTCGGATGTAATATTTTACAACATTCCTGGCGCTTCGGCTGCTACTTTTCGGTGGGAACATTATATACGTCTATAACGTTACATATCC
The DNA here is from genome assembly GCA_963969225.1 of Xylocopa violacea. Classification (NCBI taxonomy): domain Eukaryota; kingdom Metazoa; phylum Arthropoda; class Insecta; order Hymenoptera; family Apidae; genus Xylocopa; species Xylocopa violacea. The sequence continues at coordinate 1,807,745 of CAXAJV010000789.1, forward strand.
TAACGTATGGCAACATAACATCTCGGATGTTATATTTTACAACATTCCTAGCGTGTCGTCGCCTGCTTCTCGATGGGGACATTATATACGTCTATAACGTTGTATATTCTAACCTAACGCAACCTAACATCTGGGATGTTATATTTTACAACATTCCTGGCGTGTCGTCGCCTACTTCTGGATGGGGACTTTATGTACGTCTATAACGTTGTATATCCGAACCTAACGCAACCTAACATCTGGGATGTAATATTTTAAAACATTCCTGGCATGTCGGTCCCCACGTCTCGGTGGGAACATTATATACGTCTATAACAATATATATTCTAGCCTAAGGCAACCTAACATGTCGATTGTAATATTTTACAACATTCCTGTCGTGTCGTCGCCTGCTTCTCGATGGGGACATTATATACGTCTATAACGTTGTATATTCTAACCTAACGCAACCTAACATCTGGGATGTTATATTTTACAACATTCCTGGCGTGTCGTCGCCTACTTCTGGATGGGGACATTATATACATCTATAACGTCATATATCCTAACCTAAGGGAACCTAACATCTCGGGTGCAATATTTTACAACATTCCTGGCGTGTCGTCGCCTACTTCTCGATGGGGACATTATATACATCTATAACGTTGTATATCCTAACCTAAGGCAACCTAACATCTCGGATGTAATATTTTACAACATTCCTGGCATGTCGGGCCCTACTTCTCGGTGGGAACATTGTATGCGTCTATAACGATATGTATCCTAGCCTAAGGCAACCTAACATGTCGAATGTAATATTTTACAACATTCCTGTCGTGTCGTCGCCTGCTTCTCGATGGGGACATTCTATGCGTCTATAACGTTGTATATCCTAACCTAAGGGAACCTAACATCTCGGGTGTAATATTTTAGAACATTCCTGACGCGTCAGTCCCTATTTCTCGGTTGGATCATTATATACGTCTATAACGTTATATATCCTAGCCTAAGGCAACCTAACATCTCGGATGTAATATTTTACGACATTCCTGTCATGTCGGTCCCTACTTCTCGGTGGGCACATTGTATACGTCTATAACGATATATATCCTAGCCTAAGGCAACCTAACATGTCGAGTGTAATATTTTACAGCATTCCTGTCGTGTCGCCGCCCGCTTCTCGATGGGGACATTATATACGTCTATAACGTTGTATATTCTAACCTAACGGAACCTAACATCTGGGATGTTATATTTTACAACATTCCTGGCGTGTCGTCACCTACTTCTGGATGGGGACTTTATGTACGTCTATAACGTTGTACATCCTAACCTAACGCAACCTAACATCTGGGATGTAATATTTTAAAACATTCCTGGCATGTCGGTCCCCACGTCTCGGTGCGGACATTATATACATCTATAACCTTGTATATACTAACCTAACGCAACCTAACATCTGGGATGTAATATTTTACAACATTCCTGGCATGTCGGTCCCTACGTCTCCGTGGGTACATTATATACGTCTATAACGTTGTATATCCTAACCTAACGCAACCTAACATCTGGGATGTAATATTTTACAACATTCCCGGCATGTCGGTCCCTACATCTCGGTGGGAACATTCTATACGTCTATAACGTTGTATATCCTAACCTAAGGGAACCTAACATCACGGGTGTAATATTTTACAACATTGCTGACGCGTCGTCGCCTACTTCTCGATGGGGACATTATATACATCTATAACGTTGTATATCCTAACCTAAGGCAACCTAACATCTCGGATGTAATATTTTACAACATTCCTGGCATGTCGGTCCCTACTTCTCGGTGGGAACATTGTGTACGTCTATAACGATATATATCCTAGCCTAAGGCAACCTAACATGTCGAATGTAATATTTTACAACATTCCTGTCGTGCCGCCGCCTGCTTCACGATGGGGACATTATATACGTCTATAACGTTGTATATTCTAACCTAACGCAACCTAACATCTGGGATGTAATATTTTACAACATTCCTGGCGTGTCGTCGCCTACTTCTGGATGGGGACATTATATACATCTATAACGTCATATATCCTAACCTAAGGGAACCTAACATCTCGGGTGTAATATTTTACAACATTCCTGGTGGGTCGTCGCCCGCTTCTCGATGGGGACATTATATACGTCTATAACGTTGAATATCCTAACCTAAAGCAACCTAACATCTGGGATGTAATATTTTACAAGATCCCTGGCATGTCGGTCCCTACGTCTCCGTGGGTACATTATATACGTCTATAACGTTGTATATCCTAACCTAACGCAACCTAACATCTGGGATGTAATATTTTAAAACATTCCTGGCATGTCGGTCCCTACGTCTCGGTGGGAACATTATATACGTCTATAACGATATATATCCTAACCTAAGGCAACCTAACATCTCGGATGTAATATTTTACAACATTCCTGGCGCTTCGGCTGCTACTTTTCGGTGGGAACATTGTATACGTCTATAACGATATATATCCTAGCCTAAGGGAACCTAACATGTCGAATGTAATATTTTACAACATTCCTGTCGTGTCGTCGCCTGCTTCTCGATGGGGACATTCTATACGTCTATAACGTTGTATATCCTAACCTAAGGGAACCTAACATCTCGGGTGTAATATTTTACAACATTCCTGGCGTGTCGTCGCCTACATCTCGATGGGGACATTATATACATCTATAACGTTGTATATCCTAACCTAAGGCAACCTAACATCTCGGATGTAATATTTTACAACATTCCTGGCATGTCGGGCCCTACTTCTCGGTGGGAACATTGTATACGTCTATAACGATATGTATCCTAGCCCAAGGCAACCTAATATGTCGAATGTAATATTTTACAACATTCCTGTCGTGTCGTCGCCTGCTTCTCGATGGGGACATTCTATGCGTCTATAACGTTGTATATCCTAACCTAAGGGAACCTAACATCTCGGGTGTAATATTTTAGAACATTCCTGACGCGTCAGTCCCTATTTCTCGGTGGGATCATTATATACGTCTATAACGTTATATATCCTAGCCTAAGGCAACCTCACTTGTAGAATGTAATATTTTACAACATTCCTGGCGTGTCGTCGCCTACTTCTCTATGGGAACATTATATACATCTATAACGTTGTATATCCTAACCTAAGGCAACCTAACATCTCGGATGTAATATTTTACGACATTCCTGTCATGTCGGTCCCTACTTCTCGGTGGGCACATTGTATACGTCTATAACGATATATATCCTAGCCTAAGGCAACCTAACATGTCGAGTGTAATATTTTACAGCATTCCTGTCGTGTCGCCGCCCGCTTCTCGATGGGGACATTATATACGTCTATAACGTTGTATATTCTAACCTAACGCAACCTAACATCTGGGATGTTATATTTTACAACATTCCTGGCGTGTCGTCACCTACTTCTGGATGGGGACTTTATGTACGTCTATAACGTTGTACATCCTAACCTAACGCAACCTAACATCTGGGATGTAATATTTTAAAACATTCCTGGCATGTCGGTCCCCACGTCTCGGTGGGGACATTATATACATCTATAACCTTGTATATACTAACCTAACGCAACCTAACATCTGGGATGTAATATTTTACAACATTCCTGGCATGTCGGTCCCTACGTCTCCGTGGGTACATTATATACGTCTATAACGTTGTATATCCTAACCTAACGCAACCTAACATCTGGGATGTAATATTTTACAACATTCCCGGCATGTCGGTCCCTACATCTCGGTGGGAACATTCTATACGTCTATAACGTTGTATATCCTAACCTAACGCAACCTAACATCTGGGATGTAATATTTTAAAACATTCCTGGCATGTCGGTCCCTACGTCTCGGTGGGAACATTATATACGTCTATAACGATATATATCCTAACCTAAGGCAACCTAACATCTCGGATGTAATATTTTACAACATTCCTGGCGCTTCGGCTGCTACTTTTCGGTGGGAACATTATATACGTCTATAACGTTACATATCCTAACGTATGGCAACATAACATCTCGGATGTTATATTTTACAACATTCCTAGCGTGTCGTCGCCTGCTTCTCGATGGGGACATTATATACGTCTATAACGTTGTATATTCTAACCTAACGCAACCTAACATCTGGGATGTTATATTTTACAACATTCCTGGCGTGTCGTCGCCTACTTCTGGATGGGGACTTTATGTACGTCTATAACGTTGTATATCCTAACCTAACGCAACCTAACATCTGGGATGTAATATTTTAAAACATTCCTGGCATGTCGGTCCCCACGTCTCGGTGGGAACATTATATACGTCTATAACAATATATATTCTAGCCTAAGGCAACCTAACATGTCGATTGTAATATTTTACAACATTCCTGTCGTGTCGTCGCCTGCTTCTCGATGGGGACATTATATACGTCTATAACGTTGTATATTCTAACCTAACGCAACCTAACATCTGGGATGTTATATTTTACAACATTCCTGGCGTGTCGTCGCCTACTTCTGGATGGGGACATTATATACATCTATAACGTCATATATCCTAACCTAAGGGAACCTAACATCTCGGGTGCAATATTTTACAACATTCCTGGCGTGTCGTCGCCTACTTCTCGATGGGGACATTATATACATCTATAACGTTGTATATCCTAACCTAAGGCAACCTAACATCTCGGATGTAATATTTTACAACATTCCTGGCATGTCGGGCCCTACTTCTCGGTGGGAACATTGTATACGTCTATAACGATATGTATCCTAGCCTAAGGCAACCTAACATGTCGAATGTAATATTTTACAACATTCCTGTCGTGTCGTCGCCTGCTTCTCGATGGGGACATTCTATGCGTCTATAACGTTGTATATCCTAACCTAAGGGAACCTAACATCTCGGGTGTAATATTTTAGAACATTCCTGACGCGTCAGTCCCTATTTCTCGGTTGGATCATTATATACGTCTATAACGTTATATATCCTAGCCTAAGGCAACCTAACATCTCGGATGTAATATTTTACGACATTCCTGTCATGTCGGTCCCTACTTCTCGGTGGGCACATTGTATACGTCTATAACGATATATATTCTAGCCTAAGGCAACCTAACATGTCGAATGTAATATTTTACAACATTCCTGTCGTGTCGTCGCCTGCTTCTCGATGGGGACATTATATACGTCTATAACGTTGTATATTCTAACCTAACGCAACCTAACATCTGGGATGTTATATTTTACAACATTCCTGGCGTGTCGTCGCCTACTTCTGGATGGGGACATTATATACATCTATAACGTCATATATCCTAACCTAAGGGAACCTAACATCTCGGGTGTAATATTTTACAACATTCCTGGCGTGTCGTCGCCTACTTCTCGATGGGGACATTATATACGTCTATAACGTTGTATATCCTAACCTAAGGCAACCTAACATCTCGGATGTAATATTTTACAACATTCCTGGCATGTCGGTCCCTACTTCTCGGTGGGAACATTGTGTACGTCTATAACGATATATATCCTAGCCTAAGGCAACCTAACATGTCGAATGTAATATTTTACAACATTCCTGTCGTGCCGCCGCCTGCTTCACGATGGGGACATTATATACGTCTATAACGTTGTATATTCTAACCTAACGCAACCTAACATCTGGGATGTTATATTTTACAACATTCCTGGCGTGTCGTCGCCTACTTCTGGATGGGGACATTATATACATCTATAACGTCATATATCCTAACCTAAAGAAACCTAACATCTCGGGTGTAATATTTTACAACATTCCTGGCGTGTCGTCGCCTACTTCTCGATGGGGACATTATATACATCTATAACCTTGTATATACTAACCTAACGCAACCTAACATCTGGGATGTAATATTTTACAACATTCCTGGCATGTCGGTCCCTACGTCTCCGTGGGTACATTATATACGTCTATAACGTTGTATATCCTAACCTAACGCAACCTAACATCTGGGATGTAATATTTTAAAACATTCCTGGCATGTCGGTCCCTACGTCTCGGTGGGAACATTATATGCGTCTATAACGATATATATCCTAACCTAACGCAACCTAACATCTGGGATGTAATATTTTACAACATTCCTGGCATGTCGGTCCCTACATCTCGGTGGGAACATTCTATACGTCTATAACGTTGTATATCCTAACCTAAGGGAACCTAACATCACGGGTGTAATATTTTACAACATTGCTGACGCGTCGTCGCCTACTTCTCGATGGGGACATTATATACATCTATAACGTTGTATATACTAACCTAAGGCAACCTAACATCTTGGATGTAATATTTTACAACATTCCTGTCATGTCGGTCCCTACTTCTCGGTGGGAACATTGTATACGTCTATAACGATATATATCCTAACCTAAAGCAACCCAACATCTGGGATGTAATATTTTACAAGATCCCTGGCATGTCGGTCCCTACGTCTCCGTGGGTACATTATATACGTCTATAACGTTGTATATACTAACCTAACGCAACCTAACATCTGGGATGTAATATTTTACAACATTCCTGGCATGTCGGTCCCTACGTCTCCGTGGGTACATTATATACGTCTATAACGTTGTATATCCTAACCTAACGCAACCTAACATCTGGGATGTAATATTTTAAAACATTCCTCGCATGTCGGTCCCTACGTCTCGGTGGGAACATTATATACGTCTATAACGATATATATCCTAACCTAAGGCAACCTAACATCTCGGATGTAATATTTTACAACATTCCTGGCGCTTCGGCTGCTACTTTTCGGTGGGAACATTATATACGTATATAACGTTACATATCCTAACGTATGGCAACATAACATCTCGGATGTTATATTTTACAACATTCCTGGCGTGTCGTCGCCTGCTTCTCGATGGGGACTTTATGTACGCCTAGAACGTTGTATATCCTAAGCTAACGCAACCTAACATCTGGGATGTAATATTTTACAACATTCCTGGCATGTCGGTCCCTACGTCTCGGTGGGAACGTTATATACGTCTATAACGATATATATCCTAACCTAAGGGAACCATACATCTCGGATGTAATATTTTACAACATTCCTGGCATGTCGGTCCCTACTTCTCGGTGGGAGCAATGTATACGTCTATAACGATACATATCCTAGCCTAAGGCAACCCAACATGTAGAATGTAATGTTTTACAACATTCCTGGCGTGTCGGCGCCTACTTCTGGATGGGGACATTATATACATCTATAACGTCATATATCCTAACCTAACGGAACCTAACATCTCGGGTGTAATATTTTACAACATTCCTGGCGTGTCGTCGCCTACTTCTCGATGGGGACATTATATACATCTATAACGTTGTATATCCTAACCTAAGGCAACCTAACATCTCGGATGTAATATTTTACAACATTCCTGGCATGTCGGTCCCTACTTCTCTGTGCGAACATTGTATACGTCTATAACGATATATATTCTAGCCTAAGGCAACCTAACATGTCGAATGTAATATTTTACAACATTCCTGTCGTGTCGTCGCCTGCTTCTCGATGGGGACATTATATACGTCTATAACGTTGTATATTCTAACCTAACGCAACCTAACATCTGGGATGTTATATTTTACAACATTCCTGGCGTGTCGTCGCCTACTTCTGGATGGGGACATTATATACATCTATAACGTCATATATCCTAACCTAAGGGAACCTAACATCTCGGGTGTAATATTTTACAACATTCCTGGCGTGTCGTCGCCTACTTCTCGATGGGGACATTATATACGTCTATAACGTTGTATAACCTAACCTAAGGCAACCTAACATCTCGGATGTAATATTTTACAACATTCCTGGCATGTCAGTCCCTACTTCTCGGTGGGAACATTGTATACGTCTATAACGATATATATTCTAGCCTAAGGCAACCTAACATGTCGAATGTAATATTTTACAACATTCCTGTCGTGTCGTCGCCTGCTTCTCGATGGGGACATTATATACGTCTATAACGTTGTATATTCTAACCTAACGCAACCTAACATCTGGGATGTTATATTTTACAACATTCCTGGCGTGTCGTCGCCTACTTCTGGATGGGGACATTATATACATCTATAACGTCATATATCCTAACCTAAGGGAACCTAACATCTCGGGTGTAATATTTTACAACATTCCTGGCGTGTCGTCGCCTACTTCTCGATGGGGACATTATATACGTCTATAACGTTGTATATCCTAACCTAAGGCAACCTAACATCTCGGATGTAATATTTTACAGCATTCCCTGCATGTCGGTCCCTACTTCTCGGTGGGAACATTGTGTACGTCTATAACGATATATATCCTAGCCTAAGGCAACCTAACATGTCGAATGTAATATTTTACAACATTCCTGTCGTGTCGCCGCCTGCTTCACGATGGGGACATTATATACGTCTATAACGTTGTATATTCTAACCAAACGCAACCTAACATCTGGGATGTAATATTTTACAACATTCCTGGCGTGTCGTCGCCTACTTCTGGATGGGGACATTATATACATCTATAACGTCATATATCCTAACCTAAGGGAACCTAACATCTCGGGTGTAATATTTTACAACATTCCTGGCGTGTCGTCGCCTACTTCTCGATGGGGACATTATATACATCTATAACGTCATATATCCTAACCTAAGGGAACCTAACATCTCGGGTGTAATATTTTACAACATTCCTGGCGTGTCGTCGCCTACTTCTCGATGGGGACATTATATACATCTATAACCTTGTATATACTAACCTAACGCAACCTAACATTTGGGATGTAATATTTTACAACATTCCTGGCATGTCGGTCCCTACTTCTCGGTGGGAACATTGTATACGTCTATAACGATATATATCCTAGCCTAAGGCAACCTAACATGTCGAATGTAATATTTTACAGCATTCCTGGCGTGTCGTCGCCTGCTTCTCGATGGGGACTTTATGTACGTCTAGAACGTTGTATATCCTAAGCTAACGCAACCTAATATCTGGGATGTAATATTTTACAATATTCCTGGCGCTTCGGCTGCTACTTTTCAGTGGGAACATTATATACGTCTATAACGTTACTTATCCTAACGTATGGCAACATAACATCTCGGATGTTATATTTTACAACATTCCTGGCGTGTCGTCGCCTGCTTCTCGATGGGGACTTTATGTACGTCTAGAACGTTGTATATCCTAACCTATCGCAACCTAACATCTAGGATGTAATATTTTACAACATTCCTGGCATGTTGGGCCCTACTTCTCGGTGGGAACATTGTATACGTCTATAACTATATATATCCTAGCCTAATGCAACCTAACATGTCGAATGTAATATTTTACAACATTCGTGTCGTGTCGTCGCCTGCTTCTCGATGGGGATATTATATACGTCTATAACGTTGTATATTCTACCTAACGCAACCTAATATCTGGGATGTAATATTTTACAACATTCCTGGCGTGTCGTCGCCTACTTCTGGATGGGGACATTATATACATCTATAACGTCATATATCCTAACCTAAGGGAACCTAACATCTCGGGTGTAATATTTTAGAACATTCCTGACGCGTCGGTCCCTATTTCTCGGTGGGAACATTATATACGTCTATAACGTTATATATCCTAGCCTACGGCAACCTAACTTGTCGAATGTAATATTTTACAACAGTCCTGGCGTGTCGTCGCCTACTTCTCGATGGGGACATTATATACATCTATAACGTTGTATATCCTAACCTAAGGCAACCTAACATCTCGGATGTAATATTTTACAACATTCTGGCGTGTCGCCGCCTACTTCTCGATGGGGACATTATATACGTCTATAACGTTGTATATACTAACCTAACGCAACCTAACATCTCGGATGTAATATTTGACAACATTCCTTGCATGTCGGTCCCTACTTCTCGGTGGGAACATTCTATACGTCCACAACGTTGTATATCCTAACCTAAGGGAACCTAACATCTCGGGTGTAATATTTTAGAACATTCCTGACGCGTCAGTCCCTATTTCTCGGTGGGAACATTATATACGTCTATAACGTTATATATCCTAGCCTAAGGCAACCTAACTTGTAGAATGTAATATTTTACAACATTCCTGGCGTGTCGTCGCCTACTTCTCGATGAGGACATTATATACATCTATAACGTTGTATATCCTAACCTAACGCAACCTAACATCTGGGATGTAATATTTTACAACATTCCTGTCATGTCGTCTCCTGCATCTCGATGGGGATATTATATACGTCTATAACGATATATATCCTAACCTAAGGCAACCTAACATCTCGGATGTAATATTTTACAATATTCCTGGCGCTTCGGCTGCTACTTTTCGGTGGGAACATTATATACGTCTATAACGTTACATATCCTAACGTATGGCAACATAACATCTCGGATGTTATATTTTACAACATTCCTGGCGTGTCGTCGCCTGCTTCTCGATGGGGACTTTATGTACGTCTAGAACGTTGTATATCCTAACCTATCGCAACCTAACATCTAGGATGTAATATTTTACAACATTCCTGGCATGTTGGGCCCTACTTCTCGGTGGGAACATTGTATACGTCTATAACTATATATATCCTAGCCTAAGGCAACCTAACATGTCGAATGTAATATTTTACAACATTCCTGTCGTGTCGTCGCCTGCTTCTCGATGGGGATATTATATACGTCTATAACGTTGTATATTCTAACCTAACGCAACCTAATATCTGGGATGTAATATTTTACAACATTCCTGGCATGTCGGGCCCTACTTCTCGGTGGGAACATTGTATACGTCTATAACGATATATATCCTAGCCTAAGGCAACCTAACATCTCGGATGTAATATTTTACTACATTCGTGGCGCACCGGCACCTGCCTCTCGGTGGGAACATTATATACGTCTATAACGTTATATATCCTAGCCTAAGGCATTCCTAACATCTCGGATGTAATATTTTACAACATTCCTGGCGCGTCGGCACCTACTTCTCGGATTGAACATTATATACGTCTATAACGGTATATATCCTAACCTAAGGGAAACTAACACCTCGGATGTAATGTTTTACAACATTCCTGGCGTGTCGGCCCCTATTTCTCGGTGGGAACATTATATACGTCTATAACGTGATATGTCCTAGCCTAAGGCAACTCTAACATCTCGGAAGTAATATTTTACAACATTCCTGGCGCGTCGGCATCTACTTCACGGTGGGAACATTATATGCGCTATAACATTATATATCCTAACCTAAGGGAACCTAACTTGTAGAATGTAATATTTTACAACATTCCTGTCGTGTCGTCGCCTGCTTCTCGATGGGGACATTATATACATCTATAACGTTATATATTCTAACCTAACGCAACCTAACATCTGGGATTTAATATTTTAGAACATTCCTGGCATGTAGGTCCCTACTTCTCGGTGGGAACATTCTATACGTCTATAACGTTGTATATCATAACCTAAGGGAACCTAACATCTCGGGTGTAATAGTTTACAACATTGCTGACGCGTCGGCCCCTCTTTCTCGGTGGGAACATTCTATACGTCTATAACGTTGTATATCCTAACCTAAGGCAACCTAACATCTCGGATGTAATATTTTACAACATTCCTGGCATGTCGGTCCCTACTTCTCTGTGGGAACATTGTATACGTCTATAACGATATATATTCTAGCCTAAGGCAACCTAACATGTCGAATGTAATATTTTACAACATTCCTGTCGTGTCGTCGCCTGCTTCTCGATGGGGACATTATATACGTCTAGAACGTTGTATATCCTAAGCTAACGCAACCTAATATCTGGGATGTAATATTTTACAATATTCCTGGCGCTTCGGCTGCTACTTTTCGGTGGGAACATTATATACGTCTATAACGTTACTTATCCTAACGTATGGCAACATAACATCTCGGATGTTATATTTTACAACATTCCTGGCGTGTCGTCGCCTGCTTCTCGATGGGGACTTTATGTACGTCTAGAACGTTGTATATCCTAACCTAACGCAACCTAACATCTCGGATGTAATATTTGACAACATTCCTTGCATGTCGGTCCCTACTTCTCGGTGGGAACATTCTATACGTCCACAACGTTGTATATCCTAACCTAAGGGAACCTAACATCTCGGGTGTAATATTTTAGAACATTCCTGACGCGTCAGTCCCTATTTCTCGGTGGGAACATTATATACGTCTATAACGTTATATATCCTAGCCTAAGGCAACCTAACTTGTAGAATGTAATATTTTACAACATTCCTGGCGTGTCGTCGCCTACTTCTCGATGAGGACATTATATACATCTATAACGTTGTATATCCTAACCTAACGCAACCTAACATCTGGGATGTAATATTTTACAACATTCCTGTCATGTCGTCTCCTGCATCTCGATGGGGATATTATATACGTCTATAACGATATATATCCTAACCTAAGGCAACCTAACATCTCGGATGTAATATTTTACAATATTCCTGGCGCTTCGGCTGCTACTTTTCGGTGGGAACATTATATACGTCTATAACGTTACATATCCTAACGTATGGCAACATAACATCTCGGATGTTATATTTTACAACATTCCTGGCGTGTCGTCGCCTGCTTCTCGATGGGGACTTTATGTACGTCTAGAACGTTGTATATCCTAACCTATCGCAACCTAACATCTAGGATGTAATATTTTACAACATTCCTGGCATGTTGGGCCCTACTTCTCGGTGGGAACATTGTATACGTCTATAACTATATATATCCTAGCCTAAGGCAACCTAACATGTCGAATGTAATATTTTACAACATTCCTGTCGTGTCGTCGCCTGCTTCTCGATGGGGATATTATATACGTCTATAACGTTGTATATTCTAACCTAACGCAACCTAATATCTGGGATGTAATATTTTACAACATTCCTGGCATGTCGGGCCCTACTTCTCGGTGGGAACATTGTATACGTCTATAACGATATATATCCTAGCCTAAGGCAACCTAACATCTCGGATGTAATATTTTACTACATTCGTGGCGCACCGGCACCTGCCTCTCGGTGGGAACATTATATACGTCTATAACGTTATATATCCTAGCCTAAGGCAATCCTAACATCTCGGATGTAATATTTTACAACATTCCTGGCGCGTCGGCACCTACTTCTCGGATTGAACATTATATACGTCTATAACGGTATATATCCTAACCTAAGGGAAACTAACACCTCGGATGTAATGTTTTACAACATTCCTGGCGTGTCGGCCCCTATTTCTCGGTGGGAACATTATATACGTCTATAACGTGATATGTCCTAGCCTAAGGCAACTCTAACATCTCGGAAGTAATATTTTACAACATTCCTGGCGCGTCGGCATCTACTTCACGGTGGGAACATTATATGCGCTATAACGTTATATATCCTAACCTAAGGGAACCTAACTTGTAGAATGTAATATTTTACAACATTCCTGTCGTGTCGTCGCCTGCTTCTCGATGGGGACATTATATACATCTATAACGTTATATATTCTAACCTAACGCAACCTAACATCTGGGATTTAATATTTTAGAACATTCCTGGCATGTAGGTCCCTACTTCTCGGTGGGAACATTCTATACGTCTATAACGTTGTATATCCTAACCTAAGGGAACCTAACATCTCGGGTGTAATAGTTTACAACATTGCTGACGCGTCGGCCCCTCTTTCTCGGTGGGAACATTCTATACGTCTATAACGTTGTATATCCTAACCTAAGGGAACCTAACATCTCGGGTGTAATATTTTAGAACATTCCTGACGCGTCGGTCCCTATTTCTCGGTGGGAACATTATATACGTCTATAACGTTATATATCCTAGCCTACGGCAACCTAACATCTCGGATGTAATATTTTACTACATTCGTGGCGCACCGGCACCTGCCTCTCGGTGGGAACATTATATACGTCTATAACGTTATATATCCTAGCCTAAGGCAATCCTAACATCTCGGATGTAATATTTTACAACATTCCTGGCGCGTCGGCACCTACTTCTCGGATTGAACATTATATACGTCTATAACGGTATATATCCTAACCTAAGGGAAACTAACACCTCGGATGTAATGTTTTACAACATTCCTGGCGTGTCGGCCCCTATTTCTCGGTGGGAACATTATATACGTCTATAACGTGATATGTCCTAGCCTAAGGCAACTCTAACATCTCGGAAGTAATATTTTACAACATTCCTGGCGCGTCGGCATCTACTTCACGGTGGGAACATTATATGCGCTATAACGTTATATATCCTAACCTAAGGGAACCTAACGTATCGGATGTAATATTTTACAACATTCCAGGCGCGTCGGCCCCTATTTCTCGGTGGGATCATTATATACGTCATTGAAGCTATATATCCTAGCCTAAGGCAACCTAACATCTCGGATGTAATATTTTACTACATTCCTGGCGCGCCGGCACCTACTTCTCGGTGGGAACAGTGTATAGGTCTATAACGTTATATATCCTAACCTAAGGCAACCTAACATCTCGGATGTAATATTTTACTACATTCCTGGCACGTCGACCACTACTTCTCGGTGGGAACATTATATGAGTCTATAACGCTATATATCCTAGCCTAAGGCAAACTAACATGTCGAATGTAATATTTTACAACATTCCCGTCACTTCGGCACCTAATTCACGGTGGGAACATTATATACGTCTATAACGTTATATATCCTAGCCTAAGGCAACCTAACATCTCGGATGTTATATTTTACTACGTTCCCGGCGCGCCGGCCCCTACTTCTCGGTGGGAACAGTATATACGTCTATAACGTTATATATCCTAGCCTAAGGCAATCCTAACATCTCGGAAGTAATATTTTACAACATTGCTGGCGCGTCGGCCCCTATTTCTCGGTGGGAACATTATATACATCTATAAGGTTATATATCCTAACCTAAGGGAACCTAACACCTCGGATGTAATGTTTTACAACATTCCTGGCGTGTCGGCCCCTATTTCTCGGTGGGAACATTATATATGTCTATAATGCTATATGTCCTAGCCTGAGACAACCTAACATGTCGAATATAATATTTTACAATATTCCTGGCGCGTCGGTAACTACTTCTCGGTGGGATCTGTATATACGTCTATAACGTTATATATCCTAACCTAAGACAACTTAACATGTCGAATGTAACATTTTACCACATTCCTTGCTCGTTGGCCCCTACTTCTCGGTGGGAACATTATATACGTCTATAACGTTATATATCCTAACCTAAGGGAACCTAACATTTCGGATGTAATATTTTACAACACTCCTGGCGTGTCGGCCCGTATTTCTCGGTGGGAACATTATATACGTCTTTAACGCTATATATCCTAGCCTATGGCAACCTAACATCTCGGATGTTATATTTTACTACGTTCCCGTCACTTCGGCCCCTAATTCTCGGTGGGAACAGTATATACGTCTATAACGTTATATATCCTAGCCTAAGGCAATCCTAACATCTCGGAATTAATATTTTACAACATTCCTGGCACGTCGGCCACTACTTCTCGGTGGGAACATTATATAAGTCTATAACGCTATATATCCTAGCCTAAGGCAAACTAACATGTCGAATGTAATATTTTACAACATTTCCGTCACTTCGGCACCTACTTCTCGGTGGGAACATTATATACGTCTATAACGTTATATATCCTAGCCTAAGGCAACCTAACATCTCGCATGTAATATTTTACTACATTCCTGGCACGTCGGCCCCTACTTCTCGGTGGGAACATTATATACGTCTATAACGCTATATATCCTAGCCTAAGGCAAACTAACATGTCGAATGTAATATTTTACAACATTCCCGTCACTTCGGCCCCTACTTCTCGGTGGGAACATTATATACGTCTATAACGTTATATATCTTAGCCGAAGGCAATCCTAACATCTCGGATGTAATATTTTACAACATTCCTGGCGCGCCGGCACCTATTTCTCGGTGGGAACATTATACACGTCTATAACTTTACATATCCTAGCCTAAGGCAACCTAACATCTCGGATGTAATATTTTACTACATTCCTGGCGCGCCGGCCCCCACTTCTCGGTGGGAATATTATATACGTCTATATCGCTATATATCATAGCCTTAGGCAACCTAACATGTCGAGCGTAATATTTTACAACATTCCTGGCTCGTTGGTCCCTACTTCTCGGTGGGAACATTATATACGTCTATAACGTTATATATCCTAACCTAAGACAACTTAACATGTCGAATGTAATATTTTACCACATTCCTGGCGTGTCGGCCCTTATTTCTCGGTGGGAATATTATATACGCCTTTAACGCTATATGTCCTAGCCTGAGACAGCCTAACATGTCGAATGTAATATTTTACAATATTCCTGGCGCGTCGGCAGCTACTTCACGGTGGGAACATTATATGCGCTATAACGTTATATATCCTAACCTAAGGGAACCTAACATATCGGATGTAATATTTTACAACATTCCTGGCGCGTCGGCCCCTATTTCTCGGTGGGATCATTATATACGTCATTGAAGCTATATATCCTAGCCTAAGGCAACCTAACATCTCGGATGTAATATTTTACTACATTCCTGGCGCGCCGGCACCTACTTCTCGGTGGGAACAGTATATAGGTCTATAACGTTATATATCCTAACCTAAGGCAACCTAACATCTCGGATGTAATATTTTACTACATTCCTGGCACGTCGACCACTACTTCTCGGTGGGAACATTATATGAGTCTATAACGCTATATATCCTAGCCTAAGGCAAACTAACATGTCGAATGTAATATTTTACAACATTCCCGTCACTTCGGCACCTAATTCACGGTGGGAACATTATATACGTCTATAACGTTATATATCCTAGCCTAAGGCAACCTAACATCTCGGATGTTATATTTTACTACGTTCCCGGCGCGCCGGCCCCTACTTCTCGGTGGGAACAGTATATACGTCTATAACGTTATATATCCTAGCCTAAGGCAATCCTAACATCTCGGAAGAAATATTTTACAACATTCCTGGCGCGTCGGCCCCTATTTCTCGGTGGGAACATTATATACATCTATAAGGTTATATATCCTAACCTAAGGGAACCTAACACCTCGGATGTAATGTTTTACAACATTCCTGGCGTGTCGGCCCCTATTTCTCGGTGGGAACATTATATATGTCTATAACGCTATATGTCCTAGCCTGAGACAACCTAACATGTCGAATATAATATTTTACAATATTCCTGGCGCGTCGGTAACTACTTCTCGGTGGGATCTGTATATACGTCTATAACGTTATATATCCTAACCTAAGACAACTTAACATGTCGAATGTAACATTTTACCACATTCCTTGCTCGTTGGCCCCTACTTCTCGGTGGGAACATTATATACGTCTATAACGTTATATATCCTAACCTAAGGGAACCTAACATTTCGGATGTAATATTTTACAACACTCCTGGCGTGTCGGCCCGTATTTCTCGGTGGGAACATTATATACGTCTTTAACGCTATATATCCTAGCCTATGGCAACCTAACATCTCGGATGTTATATTTTACTACGTTCCCGTCACTTCGGCCCCTAATTCTCGGTGGGAACAGTATATACGTCTATAACGTTATATATCCTAGCCTAAGGCAATCCTAACATCTCGGAATTAATATTTTACAACATTTCCGTCACTTCGGCACCTACTTCTCGGTGGGAACATTATATACGTCTATAACGTTATATATCCTAGCCTAAGGCAACCTAACGTCTCGCATGTAATATTTTAGTACATTCCTGGCACGTCGGCCCCTACTTCTCGGTGGGAACATTATATACGTCTATAACGCTATATATCCTAGCCTAAGGCAAACTAACATGTCGAATGTAATATTTTACAACATTCCCGTCACTTCGGCACCTACTTCTCGGTGGGAACATTATATACGTCTATAACGTTATATATCCTAACCTAAGGCAACCTAATATCTCGAATGTAATATTTTACAACATTCCTGGCGTGTCGGCGCCTATTTCTCGGTGGGAACATTATATAATTCAATAACGTTATATATCCTAACCTAAGGCAGCCTAACATCTCGGATGTTATATTTTACAGCATTCCTGGCGCGTCGGCCCCTATTTCTAGGTGGGAACATTGTATATGTCTATAACGCTATATGTCCTAGCCTGAGACAACCTAACATGTCGAATATAATATTTTACAACATTCCTGGCGCGTCGGCCACTATTTCTCCGTGGGAACATTATATAAGTCAAAAACGTTATATATCCTAACCTAAGGCAACCTAACATTTCGGATGTAATATTTTACTACTTTCCTGGCGCGCTGGCCCCTACTTCTCGGTGGGAACATTATATACGTCTATAACGTTATATATCCAAACCTAAGGGAACCTAACACCACGGATGTAATGTTTTACAACATTCCTGGCGTGTCGGCCCCTATTTCTCGGTGGGAACATTATATACATCTATAACGTTATATATCCTAACCTAAGGGAACCTAACACCTCGGATGTAATGTTTTACAACATTCCTGGCGTGTCGGCCCCTATTTCTCGGTGGGAACATTATATATGTCTATAACGCTATATGTCCTAGCCTGAGACAACCTAACATGTCGAATATAATATTTTACAATATTCCTGGCGCGTCGGTAACTACTTCTCGGTGGGATCTGTATATACGTCTATAACGTTATATATCCTAACCTAAGGCAACCTAACATCTCGGATGTAATATTTCACAACATTCCCGTCACTTCGGCCCCTACTTCGCGGTGGGAACATTATATACGTCTATAACGATATATATCCTAGCCTAAGGCAATCCTAACATCTCGGATGTAATATTTTACAACATTCCTAGCGCGCCGGCACCTATTTCTCGGTGGGAACATTATATACGTCTATAACTTTACATATCCTAGCCTAAGGCAACCTAACATCTCGGATGTAATATTTTACTACATTCGTGTCGCACCGGCCCCTTCTTCTCGGTGGGAACATTATATACGTCTATAACGTTATATATCCTAACCTAAGGCAACCTAACATCTCGGATGTAATATTTTACTACATTCCTGGCTCTTCGGTCCCTACTTCTCGGTGGGAACATTATATACGTCTATAACTTTACATATCCTAGCCTAAGGCAACCTAACATCTCGGATGTAATATTTCACTACATTCCTGGCGCGCCGGCCCCCACTTCTCGGTGGGAAGTTTATATACGTCTATAACGTTATATATCCTAGCATAAGGCAACTGTACATGTCGAATGTAATATTTTACAATATTCCTGACACGCCGGCAACTACTTCTAGGTGGGAACATTATATACGTCTATAACGTTACATATCCTAGCCTAAGGCAACCTAACATCTCGGATGTAATATTTTACTACATTCCTGGCGCGCCTGCCCCTACTTTTCGGTGGGAACATTATATACGTCTGTAACGCTATATATCCTAGCCTAAGGCAACCTAACATGTCGAGCGTAATATTTTACAACATTCCTGGCTCGTCGGCACCTACTTCTCGGTGGGAACTTTATATACGTCTATAACGTTATATTTCCTAGCATAAGGCAACCGTACATGTCGAATGTAATATTTTACAATATTCCTGGCACGCCGGCAACTACTTCTAGGTGGGAACATTATATACGTCTATAACGTTACATATCCTAGCCTAAGGCAACCTAACATCTAGGATGTAATATTTTACTACATTCCTGGCGCGCCTGCCCCTACTTTTCGGTGGGAACATTATATACGTCTGTAACGCTATATATCCTAGCCTAAGGCAACCTAACATGTCGAGCGTAATATTTTACAACATTCCTGGCTCGTCGGCACCTACTTCTCGGTGGGAACTTTATATACGTCTATAACGTTATATTTCCTAGCATAAGGCAACCGTACATGTCGAATGTAATATTTTACAATATTCCTGGCACGCCGGCAACTACTTCTAGGTGGGAACATTATATACGTCTATAACGTTACATATCCTAGCCTAAGGCAACCTAACATCTAGGATGTAATATTTTACTACATTCCTGGCGCGCCTGCCCCTACTTTTCGGTGGGAACATTATATACGTCTGTAACGCTATATATCCTAGCCTAAGGCAATCCTAACATCTCGGAAGTAATATTTTACAACATTCCTAGCGCGTCGGCCCCTACTTCTCGGTGGGAACATTATATACGTCTATAACGCTATATATCCTAGCCTAAGGCAAACTAACATGTCGAATGTAATATTTTACAACATTCCCGTCACTTCGGCCCCTACTTCTCGGTGGGAACATTATATACGTCTATAACGTTATATATCTTAGCCGAAGGCAATCCTAACATCTCGGATGTAATATTTTACAACATTCCTGGCGCGCCGGCACCTATTTCTCGGTGGGAACATTATACACGTCTATAACTTTACATATCCTAGCCTAAGGCAACCTAACATCTCGGATGTAATATTTTACTACATTCCTGGCGCGCCGGCCCCCACTTCTCGGTGGGAACATTATATACGTCTATATCGCTATATATCATAGCCTTAGGCAACCTAACATGTCGAGCGTAATATTTTACAACATTCCTGGCTCGTTGGTCCCTACTTCTCGGTGGGAACATTATATACGTCTATAACGTTATATATCCTAACCTAAGACAACTTAACATGTCGAATGTAAAATTTTACCACATTCCTGGCGTGTCGGCCCTTATTTCTCGGTGGGAATATTATATACGCCTTTAACGCTATATGTCCTAGCCTGAGACAACCTAACATGTCGAATGTAATATTTTACAATATTCCTGGCGCGTCGGCAGCTACTTCTCGGTGGGAACAGTATATACGTCTATAACGTTATATATCCTAACCTAAGGCAACTTAACATGTCGGATGTAATATTTTACAACATTCCTGGCGCGTCGGCACCTCCTTCTCATTGGGAACATTATATACGTCTATAACGTTATATATCCTAACCTAAGGGAACCTAACACCTCGGATGTAATGTTTTACAACATTCCTGGCGTGTCGGCCCGTATTTCTCGGTGGGAACATTATATACGTCTTTAACGCTATATCCTAGCCTATGGCAACCTAACTTGTCGAGCGTAATATTTTACAACATTCCTGGCGCGTCGGCACCTACTTCTCGGTCGGAACAGTATATACGTCTATAACGTTATATATCCTAGCCTAAGGCAATCCTAACATGTCGAATGTAAAATTTTACATCGTTCCTGGGGCGTCGGCCCCTATTTCTCGGTGGGAAAATTATACAAGTCAATAACGTTATATATCCTAACCTAAGGCAACCTAACATCTCGGATGTAATATTTTACAACATTCCCGTCACTTCGGCCCCTACTTCTCGGTGGGAACATTATATACGTCTATAACGATATATATCCTAGCCTAAGGCAATCCTAACATCTCGGATGTAATATTTTACAACATTCCTGGCGCGCCGGCACCTATTTCTCGGTGGGAACATTATATACGTCTATAACTTTACATATCCTAGCCTAAGGCAACCTAACATCTCGGATGTAATATTTCACTACATTCCTGGCGCGCCGGCCCGCACTTCTCGGTGGGAATATTATATACGTTTATATCGCTATATATCATAGCCTTAGGCAACCTAACATGTCGAGCGTAATATTTTACAACATTCCTGGCTCGTTGGTCCCTACTTCTCGGTGGGAACATTATATACGTCTATAACGTTATATATCCTAACCTAAGACAACTTAACATGTCGAATGTAAAATTTTACCACATTCCTGGCGTGTCGAGCCGTATTTCTCGGTGGGAACATTATATACGTCTTTAACGCTATATCCTAGCCTATGGCAACCTAACTTGTCGAGCGTAATATTTTACAACATTCCTGGCGCGTCGGCACCTACTTCTCGGTCGGAACAGTATATACGTCTATAACGTTATATATCCTAGCCTAAGGCAATCCTAACATGTCGAATGTAAAATTTTACATCGTTCCTGGGGCGTCGGCCCCTATTTCTCGGTGGGAAAATTATACAAGTCAATAACGTTATATATCCTAACCTAAGGCAACCTAACATCTCGGATGTAATATTTTACAACATTCCCGTCACTTCGGCCCCTACTTCTCGGTGGGAACATTATATACGTCTATAACGATATATATCCTACCCTAAGGCAATCCTAACATCTCGGATGTAATATTTTACAACATTCCTGGCGCGCCGGCACCTATTTCTCGGTGGGAACATTATATACGTCTATAACTTTACATATCCTAGCCTAAGGCAACCTAACATCTCGGATGTAATATTTCACTACATTCCTGGCGCGCCGGCCCGCACTTCTCGGTGGGAATATTATATACGTTTATATCGCTATATATCATAGCCTAAGGCAACCTAACATGTCGAGCGTAATATTTTACTACATTCCTGGCACGTCGGCCACTACTTCTCGGTGGGAACATTATATAAGTCTATAACGCTATATATCCTAGCCTAAGGCAAACTAACATGTCGAATGAAATATTTTACAACATTCCCGTCACTTCGGCACCTACTTCTCGGTGGGAACATTATATACGTCTATAACTTTACATATCCTAGCCTAAGGCAACCTAACATCTCGGATGTAATATTTCACTACATTCCTGGCGCGCCGGCCCCCACTTCTCGGTTGGAACATTATATACGTCTATATCGCTATATATCATAGCCTAAGGCAACCTAGCATGTCGAGCATAATATTTTACAACATTCCTGGCTCGTCGGTCCCTACTTCTCGGTGGAAACATTATATACGTCTATAACGATATATATCCTAGCTTAAGGCAACCTAACACCTCGGATGTAATGTTTTACAACATTCCTGGCGTGTCGACCCCTATTTCTCGGTGGGAACATTATATACGTCTTTAACAATATATATCCTAGCCTAAGGCAATCCTAACATGTCGAATGTATAATTTTACAACATTCCCGTCACTTCGGCCCCTACTTCTCGGTGGGAACATTATATACGTCTATAACGTTATATATCCTAGTCTAAGGCAACCTAACATCTCGGATGTAATATTTTACTACATTCGTGTCGCACCGGCCCCTTCTTCTCGGTGGGAACATTATATACGTCTATAACGTTATATATCCTAACCTAAGGCAACCTAACATCTCGGATGTAATATTTTACTACATTCCTGGCTCTTCGGTCCCTACTTCTCGGTGGGAACATTATATACGTCTATAACTTTACATATCCTAGCCTAAGGCAACCTAACATCTCGGATGTAATATTTTACTACATTCCTGGCGCGCCTGCCCCTACTTTTCGGTGGGAACACTATATACGTCTGTAACGCTATATATCCTAGCCTAAGGCAACCTAACATGTCGAGCGTAATATTTTACAACATTCCTGGCTCGTCGGCACCTACTTCTCGGTGGGAACTTTATATACGTCTATAACGTTATATTTCCTAGCATAAGGCAACCGTACATGTCGAATGTAATATTTTACAATATTCCTGGCACGCCGGCAACTACTTCTAGGTGGGAACATTATATACGTCTATAACGTTACATATCCTAGCCTAAGGCAACCTAACATCTAGGATGTAATATTTTACTACATTCCTGGCGCGCCTGCCCCTACTTTTCGGTGGGAACATTATATACGTCTGTAACGCTATATATCCTAGCCTAAGGCAATCCTAACATCTCGGAAGTAATATTTTACAACATTCCTAGCGCGTCGGCCCCTACTTCTCGGTGGGAACATTATATACGTCTATAACGCTATATATCCTAGCCTAAGGCAAACTAACATGTCGAATGTAATATTTTACAACATTCCCGTCACTTCGGCCCCTACTTCTCGGTGGGAACATTATATACGTCTATAACGTTATATATCTTAGCCGAAGGCAATCCTAACATCTCGGATGTAATATTTTACAACATTCCTGGCGCGCCGGCACCTATTTCTCGGTGGGAACATTATACACGTCTATAACTTTACATATCCTAGCCTAAGGCTACCTAACATCTCGGATGTAATATTTTACTACATTCCTGGCGCGCCGGCCCCCACTTCTCGGTGGGAATATTATATACGTCTATATCGCTATATATCATAGCCTTAGGCAACCTAACATGTCGAGCGTAATATTTTACAACATTCCTGGCTCGTTGGTCCCTACTTCTCGGTGGGAACATTATATACGTCTATAACGTTATATATCCTAACCTAAGACAACTTAACATGTCGAATGTAAAATTTTACCACATTCCTGGCGTGTCGGCCCTTATTTCTCGGTGGGAATATTATATACGCCTTTAACGCTATATGTCCTAGCCTGAGACAACCTAACATGTCGAATGTAATATTTTACAATATTCCTGGCGCGTCGGCAGCTACTTCTCGGTGGGAACAGTATATACGTCTATAACGTTATATATCCTTACCTAAGGCAACTTAACATGTCGGATGTAATATTTTACAACATTCCTGGCGCGTCGGCACCTCCTTCTCATTGGGAACATTATATACGTCTATAACGTTATATATCCTAACCTAAGGGAACCTAACACCTCGGATGTAATGTTTTACAACATTCCTGGCGTGTCGGCCCGTATTTCTCGGTGGGAACATTATATACGTCTTTAACGCTATATCCTAGCCTATGGCAACCTAACTTGTCGAGCGTAATATTTTACAACATTCCTGGCGCGTCGGCACCTACTTCTCGGTCGGAACAGTATATACGTCTATAACGTTATATATCCTAGCCTAAGGCAATCCTAACATGTCGAATGTAAAATTTTACATCGTTCCTGGGGCGTCGGCCCCTATTTCTCGGTGGGAAAATTATACAAGTCAATAACGTTATATATCCTAACCTAAGGCAACCTAACATCTCGGATGTAATATTTTACAACATTCCCGTCACTTCGGCCCCTACTTCTCGGTGGGAACATTATATACGTCTATAACGATATATATCCTAGCCTAAGGCAATCCTAACATCTCGGATGTAATATTTTACAACATTCCTGGCGCGCCGGCACCTATTTCTCGGTGGGAACATTATATACGTCTATAACTTTACATATCCTAGCCTAAGGCAACCTAACATCTCGGATGTAATATTTCACTACATTCCTGGCGCGCCGGCCCGCACTTCTCGGTGGGAATATTATATACGTTTATATCGCTATATATCATAGCCTAAGGCAACCTAACATGTCGAGCGTAATATTTTACTACATTCCTGGCACGTCGGCCACTACTTCTCGGTGGGAACATTATATAAGTCTATAACGCTATATATCCTAGCCTAAGGCAAACTAACATGTCGAATGAAATATTTTACAACATTCCCGTCACTTCGGCACCTACTTCTCGGTGGGAACATTATATACGTCTATAACGTTATATATCCTAGCCTAAGGTAATCCTAACATCTCGGATGTAATATTTGACAACATTCCTGGCGCGTCGGCACCAACTTCTCGGTGGGAACAGTATATAAGTCTATAACGTTATATATCCTACCCTAAGGCAACCTAACATCTCGGATGTAATATTTTACTACATTCCTGGCGCGTCGGCAACTACTTCTCGGTGGGATCTGTATATACGTCTATAACGTTATATATCCTAACCTAAGACAACTTAACATGTCGAATGTAATATTTTACCACATTCCTGGCTCGTTGGCCCCTACTTCGCGGTGGGAACATTATATACGTCTATAACGTTATATATCCTAACCTAAGGGAACCTAACATTTCGGATGTAATATTTTACAACATTCCTGGCGTGTCGGCCCGTATTTCTCGGTGGGAACATTATATACGTCTTTAACGCTATATATCCTAGCCTATGGCAACCTATCTTGTCGAGCGTAATATTTTACAACATTCCTGGCGCGTCGGCACCTACTTCTCGGTCGGAACAGTATATACGTCTATAACGTTATATATCCTAGCCTAAGGCAATCCTAACATGTCGAATGTAAAATTTTACATCATTCCTGGGGCGTCGGCCCCTATTTCTCGGTGGGAAAATTATATAAGTCAATAACGTTATATATCCTAACCTAAGGCAACCTAACATCTCGGATGTAATATTTTACAACATTCCCGTCACTTCGGCCCCTACTTCTCGGTGGAAACATTATATACGTCTATAACGATATATATCCTAGCCTAAGGCAATCCTAACATCGCGGATGTAATATTTTACAACATTCCTGGCGCGCCGGCACCTATTTCTCGGTGGGAACATTATATACGTCTATAACTTTACATATCCTAGCCTAAGGCAACCTAACATCTCGGATGTAATATTTCACTACATTCCTGGCGCGCCGGCCCCCACTTCTCGGTGGGAACATTATATACGTCTATAACGTTATATATCCTAACCTAAGGGAACCTAACATCTCGGATGTAATATTTCACTACATTCCTGGCGCGCCGGCCCCCACTTCTCGGTGGGAACATTATATACGTCTATATCGCTATATATCATAGCCTAAGGCAACTTAACATGTCGAATGTAATATTTTACCACATTCCTGGCTCGTTAGCCCCTACTTCTCGGTGGGAACATTATATACGTCTATAACGTTATATATCCTAACCTAAGGCAACCTAACATACCGGATGTAGTATTTTACCACATTACTGGCGCGCTGACCCCTACTTCTCGGTGGGAACATTATATACGTCTATAACGCCATATATCCTAACTTAAGGCAACCAAAAATGTCGAGCGTAATATTTTACTACATTCCTGGCGTGTCGGCCCTTATTTCTCGGTGGGAATATTATATACGCCTTTAACGCTATATGTCCTAGCCTGAGACAACCTAACATGTCGAATGTAATATTTTACAATATTCCTGGCGCGTCGGCAGCTACTTCTCGGTGGGAACAGTATATACGTCTATAACGTTATATATCCTAACCTAAGGCAACTTAACATGTCGGATGTAATATTTTACAACATTCCTGGCGCGTCGGCACCTCCTTCTCATTGGGAACATTATATACGTCTATAACGTTATATATCCTAACCTAAGGGAACCTAACACCTCGGATGTAATGTTTTACAACATTCCTGGCTGTCGGCCCGTATTTCTCGGTGGGAACATTATATACGTCTTTAACGCTATATATCCTAGCCTAAGGCAACCTAACTTGTCGAGCGTAATATTTTACAACATTCCTGGCGCGCCGGCACCTATTTCTCGGTGGGAACATTATACACGTCTATAACTTTACATATCCTAGCCTAAGGCAACCTAACATCTCGGATGTAATATTTTACTACATTCCTGGCGCGCCGGCCCCCACTTCTCGGTGGGAATATTATATACGTCTATATCGCTATATATCATAGCCTTAGGCAACCTAACATGTCGAGCGTAATATTTTACAACATTCCTGGCTCGTTGGTCCCTACTTCTCGGTGGGAACATTATATACGTCTATAACGTTATATATTCTAACCTAAGGGAACCTAACATCTCGGATGTAATATTTTACAATATTCCTGGCGAGTCGGCCCCTACTTCTCGGTGGGAACTGTATATACGTCTATAACGTTATATATCCTAACCTAAGACAACTTAACATGTCGAATGTAATATTTTACCACATTCCTGGCTCGTTAGCCCCTACTTCTCGGTGGGAACATTATACACGTCTATAACGTTATATATCCTAACCTAAGGCAACCTAACATACCGGATGTAGTATTTTACCACATTACTGGCGCGCTGGCCCCTACTTCTCGGTGGGAACATTATATACGTCTATAACGCCATATATCCTAACTTAAGGCAACCAAAAATGTCGAGCGTAATATTTTACTACATTCCTGGCGTGTCGGCCCTTATTTCTCGGTGGGAATATTATATACGCCTTTAACGCTATATGTCCTAGCCTGAGACAACCTAACATGTCGAATGTAATATTTTACAATATTCCTGGCGCGTCGGCAGCTACTTCTCGGTGGGAACAGTATATACGTCTATAACGTTATATATCCTAACCTAAGGCAACTTAACATGTCGGATGTAATATTTTACAACATTCCTGGCGCGTCGGCACCTCCTTCTCATTGGGAACATTATATACGTCTATAACGTTATATATCCTAACCTAAGGGAACCTAACACCTCGGATGTAATGTTTTACAACATTCCTGGCGAGTCGGCCCCTACTTCTCGGTGGGAACATTATATACGTCTATAACGTTATATATTCTAACCTAAGGGAACCTAACATCTCGGATGTAATATTTTACAACATTCCTGGCGAGTCGGCCCCTACTTCTCGGTGGGAACATTATATACGTCTATAACGTTATATATTCTAACCTAAGGGAACCTAACATCTCGGATGTAATATTTTACAATATTCCTGGCGAGTCGGCCCCTACTTCTCGGTGGGAACTGTATATACGTCTATAACGTTATATATCCTAACCTAAGGCAACTTAACATGTCGGATGTAATATTTTACAACATTCCTGGCGCGTCGGCACCTCCTTCTCATTGGGAACATTATATACGTCTATAACGTTATATATCCTAACCTAAGGGAACCTAACACCTCGGATGTAATGTTTTACAACATTCCTGGCGTGTCGGCCCGTATTTCTCGGTGGGAACATTATATACGTCTTTAACGCTATATATCCTAGCCTATGGCAACCTAACATCTCGGATGTTATATTTTACTACGTTCCCGTCATTTCGGCCCCTAATTCTCGGTGGGAACAGTATATACGTCTATAACGTTATATATCCTAGCCTGAGGCAATCCTAACATCTCGGAATTAATATTTTACAACATTCCTGGCACGTCGGCCACTACTTCTCGGTGGGAACATTATATAAGTCTATAACGCTATATATCCTAGCCTAAGGCAAACTAACATGTCGAATGTAATATTTTACAACATTTCCGTCACTTCGGCACCTACTTCTCGGTGGGAACATTATATACGTCTATAACGTTATATATCCTAGCCTAAGGCAACCTAACATCTCGCATGTAATATTTTACTACATTCCTGGCACGTCGGCCCCTACTTCTCGGTGGGAACATTATATACATCTATAACGCTATATATCCTAGCCTAAGGCAAACTAACATGTCGAATGTAATATTTTACAACATTCCCGTCACTTCGGCACCTACTTCTCGGTGGGAACATTATATACGTCTATAATGTTATATATCCTAACCTAAGGCAACCTAATATCTCGAATGTAATATTTTACAACATTCCTGGCGTGTCGGCGCCTATTTCTCGGTGGGAACATTATATAATTCAATAACGTTATATATCCTAACCTAAGGCAGCCTAACATCTCGGATGTTATATTTTACAGCATTCCTGGCGCGCTGGCCCCTACTTCTCGGTGGGAACATTATATACGTCTATAACGTTATATATCCAAACCTAAGGGAACCTAACACCACGGATGTAATGTTTTACAACATTCCTGGCGTGTCGGCCCCTATTTCTCGTTGGGAACATTATATACATCTATAACGTTATATATCCTAACCTAAGGGAACCTAACACCTCGGATGTAATGTTTTACAACATTCCTGGCGTGTCGGCCCCTATTTCTCGGTGGGAACATTATATATGTCTATAACGCTATATGTCCTAGCCTGAGACAACCTAACATGTCGAATATAATATTTTACAATATTCCTGGCGCGTCGGTAACTACTTCTCGGTGGGATCTGTATATACGTCTATAACGTTATATATCCTAACCTAAGGCAACCTAACATCTCGGATGTAATATTTAACAACATTCCCGTCACTTCGGCCCCTACTTCGCGGTGGGAACATTATATACGTCTATAACGATATATATCCTAGCCTAAGGCAATCCTAACATCTCGGATGTAATATTTTACAACATTCCTAGCGCGCCGGCACCTATTTCTCGGTGGGAACATTATATACGTCTATAACTTTACATATCCTAGCCTAAGGCAACCTAACATCTCGGATGTAATATTTCACTACATTCCTGGCGCGCCGGCCCCCACTTCTCGGTTGGAACATTATATACGTCTATATCGCTATATATCATAGCCTAAGGCAACCTAGCATGTCGAGCATAATATTTTACAACATTCCTGGCTCGTCGGTCCCTACTTCTCGGTGGAAACATTATATACGTCTATAACGCTATATATCCTAGCTTAAGGTAACCTAACACCTCGGATGTAATGTTTTACAACATTCCTGGCGTGTCGACCCCTATTTCTCGGTGGGAACATTATATACGTCTTTAACAATATATATCCTAGCCTAAAGCAATCCTAACATGTCGAATGTATAATTTTACAACATTCCCGTCACTTCGGCCCCTACTTCTCGGTGGGAACATTATATACGTCTATAACGTTATATATCCTAGTCTAAGGCAACCTAACATCTCGGATGTAATATTTTACTACATTCTTGTCGCACCGGCCCCTTCTTCTCGGTGGGAACATTATATACGTCTATAACGTTATATATCCTAACCTAAGGCAACCTAACATCTCGGATGTAATATTTTACTACATTCCTGGCTCTTCGGTCCCTACTTCTCGGTGGGAACATTATATACGTCTATAACTTTACATATCCTAGCCTAAGGCAACCTAACATCTCGGATGTAATATTTCACTACATTCCTGGCGCGCCGGCCCCCACTTCTCGGTGGGAAGTTTATATACGTCTATAACGTTATATATCCTAGCATAAGGCAACCGTACATGTCGAATGTAATATTTTACAATATTCCTGACACGCCGGCAACTACTTCTAGGTGGGAACATTATATACGTCTATAACGTTACATATCCTAGCCTAAGGCAACCTAACATCTCGGATGTAATATTTTACTACATTCCTGGCGCGCCTGCCCCTACTTTTCGGTGGGAACATTATATACGTCTGTAACGCTATATATCCTAGCCTAAGGCAACCTAACATGTCGAGCGTAATATTTTACAACATTCCTGGCTCGTCGGCACCTACTTCTCGGTGGGAACTTTATATACGTCTATAACGTTATATTTCCTAGCATAAGGCAACCGTACATGTCGAATGTAATATTTTACAATATTCCTGGCACGCCGGCAACTACTTCTAGGTGGGAACATTATATACGTCTATAACGTTACATATCCTAGCCTAAGGCAACCTAACATCTAGGATGTAATATTTTACTACATTCCTGGCGCGCCTGCCCCTACTTTTCGGTGGGAACATTATATACGTCTGTAACGCTATATATCCTAGCCTAAGGCAATCCTAACATCTCGGAAGTAATATTTTACAACATTCCTAGCGCGTCGGCCCCTACTTCTCGGTGGGAACATTATATACGTCTATAACGCTATATATCCTAGCCTAAGGCAAACTAACATGTCGAATGTAATATTTTACAACATTCCCGTCACTTCGGCCCCTACTTCTCGGTGGGAACATTATATACGTCTATAACGTTATATATCTTAGCCGAAGGCAATCCTAACATCTCGGATGTAATATTTTACAACATTCCTGGCGCGCCGGCACCTATTTCTCGGTGGGAACATTATACACGTCTATAACTTTACATATCCTAGCCTAAGGCAACCTAACATCTCGGATGTAATATTTTACTACATTCCTGGCGCGCCGGCCCCCACTTCTCGGTGGGAATATTATATACGTCTATATCGCTATATATCATAGCCTTAGGCAACCTAACATGTCGAGCGTAATATTTTACAACATTCCTGGCTCGTTGGTCCCTACTTCTCGGTGGGAACATTATATACGTCTATAACGTTATATATCCTAACCTAAGACAACTTAACATGTCGAATGTAATATTTTACCACATTCCTGGCGTGTCGGCCCTTATTTCTCGGTGGGAATATTATATACGCCTTTAACGCTATATGTCCTAGCCTGAGACAGCCTAACATGTCGAATGTAATATTTTACAATATTCCTGGCGCGTCGGCAGCTACTTCACGGTGGGAACATTATATGCGCTATAACGTTATATATCCTAACCTAAGGGAACCTAACATATCGGATGTAATATTTTACAACATTCCTGGCGCGTCGGCCCCTATTTCTCGGTGGCATCATTATATACGTCATTGAAGCTATATATCCTAGCCTAAGGCAACCTAACATCTCGGATGTAATATTTTACTACATTCCTGGCGCGCCGGCACCTACTTCTCGGTGGGAACAGTATATAGGTCTATAACGTTATATATCCTAACCTAAGGCAACCTAACATCTCGGATGTAATATTTTACTACATTCCTGGCACGTCGACCACTACTTCTCGGTGGGAACATTATATGAGTCTATAACGCTATATATCCTAGCCTAAGGCAAACTAACATGTCGAATGTAAGATTTTACAACATTCCCGTCACTTCGGCACCTAATTCACGGTGGGAACATTATATACGTCTATAACGTTATATATCCTAGCCTAAGGCAACCTAACATCTCGGATGTTATATTTTACTACGTTCCCGGCGCGCCGGCCCCTACTTCTCGGTGGGAACAGTATATACGTCTATAACGTTATATATCCTAGCCTAAGGCAATCCTAACATCTCGGAAGTAATATTTTACAACATTCCTGGCGCGTCGGCCCCTATTTCTCGGTGGGAACATTATATACATCTATAAGGTTATATATCCTAACCTAAGGGAACCTAACACCTCGGATGTAATGTTTTACAACATTCCTGGCGTGTCGGCCCCTATTTCTCGGTGGGAACATTATATATGTCTATAACGCTATATGTCCTAGCCTGAGACAACCTAACATGTCGAATATAATATTTTACAATATTCCTGGCGCGTCGGTAACTACTTCTCGGTGGGATCTGTATATACGTCTATAACGTTATATATCCTAACCTAAGACAACTTAACATGTCGAATGTAATATTTTACCACATTCCTTGCTCGTTGGCCCCTACTTCTCGGTGGGAACATTATATACGTCTATAACGTTATATATCCTAACCTAAGGGAACCTAACATTTCGGATGTAATATTTTACAACACTCCTGGCGTGTCGGCCCGTATTTCTCGGTGGGAACATTATATACGTCTTTAACGCTATATATCCTAGCCTATGGCAACCTAACATCTCGGATGTTATATTTTACTACGTTCCCGTCACTTCGGCCCCTAATTCTCGGTGGGAACAGTATATACGTCTATAACGTTATATATCCTAGCCTAAGGCAATCCTAACATCTCGGAATTAATATTTTACAACATTCCCGGCGCGTCGGCATCTACTTCTCGGTGGGAACAGTATATACGTCTATAACGTTATATATCCTAACCTAAGGCAACCTAACATCTCGGATGTAATATTTTACTACATTCCTGGCACGTCGGCCACTACTTCTCGGTGGGAACATTATATAAGTCTATAACGCTATATATACTAGCCTAAGGCAAACTAACATGTCGAATGTAATATTTTACAACATTTCCGTCACTTCGGCACCTACTTCTCGGTGGGAACATTATATACGTCTATAACGTTATATATCCTAGCCTAAGGCAACCTAACATCTCGCATGTAATATTTTAGTACATTCCTGGCACGTCGGCCCCTACTTCTCGGTGGGAACATTATATACGTCTATAACGCTATATATCCTAGCCTAAGGCAAACTAACATGTCGAATGTAATATTTTACAACATTCCCGTCACTTCGGCACCTATTTCTCGGTGGGAACA
This sequence comes from Xylocopa violacea, assembly GCA_963969225.1. Classification (NCBI taxonomy): domain Eukaryota; kingdom Metazoa; phylum Arthropoda; class Insecta; order Hymenoptera; family Apidae; genus Xylocopa; species Xylocopa violacea. Next base: position 1,841,744 of record CAXAJV010000789.1, read on the forward strand.
TTATATACGTCTATAACGTTATATATCCTAACCTAAGGCAACCTAATATCTCGAATGTAATATTTTACAACATTCCTGGCGTGTCGGCGCCTATTTCTCGGTGGGAACATTATATAATTCAATAACGTTATATATCCTAACCTAAGGCAGCCTAACATCTCGGATGTTATATTTTACAGCATTCCTGGCGCGTCGGCCCCTATTTCTCGGTGGGAACATTGTATATGTCTATAACGCTATATGTCCTAGCCTGAGACAACCTAACATGTCGAATATAATATTTTACAACATTCCTGGCGCGTCGGCCACTATTTCTCCGTGGGAACATTATATAAGTCAAAAACGTTATATATCCTAACCTAAGGCAACCTAACATCTCGGATGTAATATTTTACTACTTTCCTGGCGCGCTGGCCCCTACTTCTCGGTGGGAACATTATATACGTCTATAACGTTATATATCCAAACCTAAGGGAACCTAACACCACGGATGTAATGTTTTACAACATTCCTGGCGTGTCGGCCCCTATTTCTCGGTGGGAACATTATATACATCTATAACGTTATATATCCTAACCTAAGGGAACCTAACACCTCGGATGTAATGTTTTACAACATTCCTGGCGTGTCGGCCCCTATTTCTCGGTGGGAACATTATATATGTCTATAACGCTATATGTCCTAGCCTGAGACAACCTAACATGTCGAATATAATATTTTACAATATTCCTGGCGCGTCGGTAACTACTTCTCGGTGGGATCTGTATATACGTCTATAACGTTATATATCCTAACCTAAGGCAACCTAACATCTCGGATGTAATATTTTACAACATTCCCGTCACTTCGGCCTCTACTTCGCGGTGGGAACATTATATACGTCTATAACGATATATATCCTAGCCTAAGGCAATCCTAACATCTCGGATGTAATATTTTACAACATTCCTAGCGCGTCGGCCCCTACTTCTCGGTGGGAACATTATATACGTCTATAACGCTATATATCCTAGCCTAAGGCAAACTAACATGTCGAATGTAATATTTTACAACATTCCCGTCACTTCGGCCCCTACTTCTCGGTGGGAACATTATATACGTCTATAACGTTATATATCTTAGCCGAAGGCAATCCTAACATCTCGGATGTAATATTTTACAACATTCCTGGCGCGCCGGCACCTATTTCTCGGTGGGAACATTATACACGTCTATAACTTTACATATCCTAGCCTAAGGCAACCTAACATCTCGGATGTAATATTTTACTACATTCCTGGCGCGCCGGCCCCCACTTCTCGGTGGGAATATTATATACGTCTATATCGCTATATATCATAGCCTTAGGCAACCTAACATGTCGAGCGTAATATTTTACAACATTCCTGGCTCGTTGGTCCCTACTTCTCGGTGGGAACATTATATACGTCTATAACGTTATATATCCTAACCTAAGACAACTTAACATGTCGAATGTAATATTTTACCACATTCCTGGCGTGTCGGCCCTTATTTCTCGGTGGGAATATTATATACGCCTTTAACGCTATATGTCCTAGCCTGAGACAGCCTAACATGTCGAATGTAATATTTTACAATATTCCTGGCGCGTCGGCAGCTACTTCACGGTGGGAACATTATATGCGCTATAACGTTATATATCCTAACCTAAGGGAACCTAACATATCGGATGTAATATTTTACAACATTCCTGGCGCGTCGGCCCCTATTTCTCGGTGGCATCATTATATACGTCATTGAAGCTATATATCCTAGCCTAAGGCAACCTAACATCTCGGATGTAATATTTTACTACATTCCTGGCGCGCCGGCACCTACTTCTCGGTGGGAACAGTATATAGGTCTATAACGTTATATATCCTAACCTAAGGCAACCTAACATCTCGGATGTAATATTTTACTACATTCCTGGCACGTCGACCACTACTTCTCGGTGGGAACATTATATGAGTCTATAACGCTATATATCCTAGCCTAAGGCAAACTAACATGTCGAATGTAAGATTTTACAACATTCCCGTCACTTCGGCACCTAATTCACGGTGGGAACATTATATACGTCTATAACGTTATATATCCTAGCCTAAGGCAACCTAACATCTCGGATGTTATATTTTACTACGTTCCCGGCGCGCCGGCCCCTACTTCTCGGTGGGAACAGTATATACGTCTATAACGTTATATATCCTAGCCTAAGGCAATCCTAACATCTCGGAAGTAATATTTTACAACATTCCTGGCGCGTCGGCCCCTATTTCTCGGTGGGAACATTATATACATCTATAAGGTTATATATCCTAACCTAAGGGAACCTAACACCTCGGATGTAATGTTTTACAACATTCCTGGCGTGTCGGCCCCTATTTCTCGGTGGGAACATTATATATGTCTATAACGCTATATGTCCTAGCCTGAAACAACCTAACATGTCGAATATAATATTTTACAATATTCCTGGCGCGTCGGTAACTACTTCTCGGTGGGATCTGTATATACGTCTATAACGTTATATATCCTAACCTAAGACAACTTAACATGTCGAATGTAATATTTTACCACATTCCTTGCTCGTTGGCCCCTACTTCTCGGTGTGAACATTATATACGTCTATAACGTTATATATCCTAACCTAAGGGAACCTAACATTTCGGATGTAATATTTTACAACACTCCTGGCGTGTCGGCCCGTATTTCTCGGTGGGAACATTATATACGTCTTTAACGCTATATATCCTAGCCTATGGCAACCTAACATCTCGGATGTTATATTTTACTACGTTCCCGTCACTTCGGCCCCTAATTCTCGGTGGGAACAGTATATACGTCTATAACGTTATATATCCTAGCCTAAGGCAATCCTAACATCTCGGAATTAATATTTTACAACATTCCCGGCGCGTCGGCATCTACTTCTCGGTGGGAACAGTATATACGTCTATAACGTTATATATCCTAACCTAAGGCAACCTAACATCTCGGATGTAATATTTTACTACATTCCTGGCACGTCGGCCACTACTTCTCGGTGGGAACATTATATAAGTCTATAACGCTATATATACTAGCCTAAGGCAAACTAACATGTCGAATGTAATATTTTACAACATTTCCGTCACTTCGGCACCTACTTCTCGGTGGGAACATTATATACGTCTATAACGTTATATATCCTAGCCTAAGGCAACCTAACATCTCGCATGTAATATTTTAGTACATTCCTGGCACGTCGGCCCCTACTTCTCGGTGGGAACATTATATACGTCTATAACGCTATATATCCTAGCCTAAGGCAAACTAACATGTCGAATGTAATATTTTACAACATTCCCGTCACTTCGGCACCTATTTCTCGGTGGGAACATTATATACGTCTATAACGTTATATATCCTAACCTAAGGCAACCTAATATCTCGAATGTAATATTTTACAACATTCCTGGCGTGTCGGCGCCTATTTCTCGGTGGGAACATTATATAATTCAATAACGTTATATATCCTAACCTAAGGCAGCCTAACATCTCGGATGTTATATTTTACAGCATTCCTGGCGCGTCGGCCCCTATTTCTCGGTGGGAACATTGTATATGTCTATAACGCTATATGTCCTAGCCTGAGACAACCTAACATGTCGAATATAATATTTTACAACATTCCTGGCGCGTCGGCCACTATTTCTCCGTGGGAACATTATATAAGTCAAAAACGTTATATATCCTAACCTAAGGCAACCTAACATCTCGGATGTAATATTTTACTACTTTCCTGGCGCGCTGGCCCCTACTTCTCGGTGGGAACATTATATACGTCTATAACGTTATATATCCAAACCTAAGGGAACCTAACACCACGGATGTAATGTTTTACAACATTCCTGGCGTGTCGGCCCCTATTTCTCGGTGGGAACATTATATACATCTATAACGTTATATATCCTAACCTAAGGGAACCTAACACCTCGGATGTAATGTTTTACAACATTCCTGGCGTGTCGGCCCCTATTTCTCGGTGGGAACATTATATATGTCTATAACGCTATATGTCCTAGCCTGAGACAACCTAACATGTCGAATATAATATTTTACAATATTCCTGGCGCGTCGGTAACTACTTCTCGGTGGGATCTGTATATACGTCTATAACGTTATATATCCTAACCTAAGGCAACCTAACATCTCGGATGTAATATTTTACAACATTCCCGTCACTTCGGCCTCTACTTCGCGGTGGGAACATTATATACGTCTATAACGATATATATCCTAGCCTAAGGCAATCCTAACATCTCGGATGTAATATTTTACAACATTCCTAGCGCGCCGGCACCTATTTCTCGGTGGGAACATTATATACGTCTATAACTTTACATATCCTAGCCTAAGGCAACCTAACATCTCGGATGTAATATTTCACTACATTCCTGGCGCGCCGGCCCCCACTTCTCGGTTGGAACATTATATACGTCTATATCGCTATATATCATAGCCTAAGGCAACCTAGCATGTCGAGCATAATATTTTACAACATTCCTGGCTCGTCGGTCCCTACTTCTCGGTGGAAACATTATATACGTCTATAACGCTATATATCCTAGCTTAAGGCAACCTAACACCTCGGATGTAATGTTTTACAACATTCCTGGCGTGTCGACCCCTATTTCTCGGTGGGAACATTATATACGTCTTTAACAATATATATCCTAGCCTAAGGCAATCCTAACATGTCGAATGTATAATTTTACAACATTCCCGTCACTTCGGACCCTACTTCTCGGTGGGAACATTATATACGTCTATAACGTTATATATCCTAGTCTAAGGCAACCTAACATCTCGGATGTAATATTTTACTACATTCGTGTCGCACCGGCCCCTTCTTCTCGGTGGGAACATTATATACGTCTATAACGTTATATATCCTAACCTAAGGCAACCTAACATCTCGGATGTAATATTTTACTACATTCCTGGCTCTTCGGTCCCTACTTCTCGGTGGGAACATTATATACGTCTATAACTTTACATATCCTAGCCTAAGGCAACCTAACATCTCGGATGTAATATTTCACTACATTCCTGGCGCGCCGGCCCCCACTTCTCGGTGGGAAGTTTATATACGTCTATAACGTTATATATCCTAGCATAAGGCAACTGTACATGTCGAATGTAATATTTTACAATATTCCTGACACGCCGGCAACTACTTCTAGGTGGGAACATTATATACGTCTATAACGTTACATATCCTAGCCTAAGGCAACCTAACATCTCGGATGTAATATTTTACTACATTCCTGGCGCGCCTGCCCCTACTTTTCGGTGGGAACATTATATACGTCTGTAACGCTATATATCCTAGCCTAAGGCAACCTAACATGTCGAGCGTAATATTTTACAACATTCCTGGCTCGTCGGCACCTACTTCTCGGTGGGAACTTTATATACGTCTATAACGTTATATTTCCTAGCATAAGGCAACCGTACATGTCGAATGTAATATTTTACAATATTCCTGGCACGCCGGCAACTACTTCTAGGTGGGAACATTATATACGTCTATAACGTTACATATCCTAGCCTAAGGCAACCTAACATCTAGGATGTAATATTTTACTACATTCCTGGCGCGCCTGCCCCTACTTTTCGGTGGGAACATTATATACGTCTGTAACGCTATATATCCTAGCCTAAGGCAATCCTAACATCTCGGAAGTAATATTTTACAACATTCCTAGCGCGTCGGCCCCTACTTCTCGGTGGGAACATTATATACGTCTATAACGCTATATATCCTAGCCTAAGGCAAACTAACATGTCGAATGTAATATTTTACAACATTCCCGTCACTTCGGCCCCTACTTCTCGGTGGGAACATTATATACGTCTATAACGTTATATATCTTAGCCGAAGGCAATCTTAACATCTCGGATGTAATATTTTACAACATTCCTGGCGCGCCGGCTCCTATTTCTCGGTGGGAACATTATACACGTCTATAACTTTACATATCCTAGCCTAAGGCAACCTAACATCTCGGATGTAATATTTTACTACATTCCTGGCGCGCCGGCCCCCACTTCTCGGTGGGAATATTATATACGTCTATATCGCTATATATCATAGCCTTAGGCAACCTAACATGTCGAGCGTAATATTTTACAACATTCCTGGCTCGTTGGTCCCTACTTCTCGGTGGGAACATTATATACGTCTATAACGTTATATATCCTAACCTAAGACAACTTAACATGTCGAATGTAATATTTTACCACATTCCTGGCGTGTCGGCCCTTATTTCTCGGTGGGAATATTATATACGCCTTTAACGCTATATGTCCTAGCCTGAGACAACCTAACATGTCGAATGTAATATTTTACAATATTCCTGGCGCGTCGGCAGCTACTTCTCGGTGGGAACAGTATATACGTCTATAACGTTATATATCCTAACCTAAGGCAACTTAACATGTCGGATGTAATATTTTACAACATTCATGGCGCGTCGGCACCTCCTTCTCATTGGGAACATTATATACGTCTATAACGTTATATATCCTAACCTAAGGGAACCTAACACCTCGGATGTAATGTTTTACAACATTCCTGGCTGTCGGCCCGTATTTCTCGGTGGGAACATTATATACGTCTTTAACGCTATATATCCTAGCCTAAGGCAACCTAACTTGTCGAGCGTAATATTTTACAACATTTCTGGCGCGCCGGCACCTATTTCTCGGTGGGAACATTATACACGTCTATAACTTTACATATCCTAGCCTAAGGCAACCTAACATCTCGGATGTAATATTTTACTACATTCCTGGCGCGCCGGCCCCCACTTCTCGGTGGGAATATTATATACGTCTATATCGCTATATATCATAGCCTTAGGCAACCTAACATGTCGAGCGTAATATTTTACAACATTCCTGGCTCGTTGGTCCCTACTTCTCGGTGGGAACATTATATACGTCTATAACGTTATATATTCTAACCTAAGGGAACCTAACATCTCGGATGTAATATTTTACAATATTCCTGGCGAGTCGGCCCCTACTTCTCGGTGGGAACTGTATATACGTCTATAACGTTATATATCCTAACCTAAGACAACTTAACATGTCGAATGTAATATTTTACCACATTCCTGGCTCGTTAGCCCCTACTTCTCGGTGGGAACATTATATACGTCTATAACGTTATATATCCTAACCTAAGGCAACCTAACGTACCGGATGTAGTATTTTACCACATTACTGGCGCGCTGGCCCCTACTTCTCGGTGGGAACATTATATACGTCTATAACGCCATATATCCTAACTTAAGGCAACCAAAAATGTCGAGCGTAATATTTTACTACATTCCTGGCGTGTCGGCCCTTATTTCTCGGTGGGAATATTATATACGCCTTTAACGCTATATGTCCTAGCCTGAGACAACCTAACATGTCGAATGTAATATCTTACAATATTCCTGGCGCGTCGGCAGCTACTTCTCGGTGGGAACAGTATATACGTCTATAACGTTATATATCCTAACCTAAGGCAACTTAACATGTCGGATGTAATATTTTACAACATTCCTGGCGCGTCGGCACCTCCTTCTCATTGGGAACATTATATACGTCTATAACGTTATATATCCTAACCTAAGACAACTTAACATGTCGAATGTAATATTTTACCACATTCCTGGCTCGTTAGCCCCTACTTCTCGGTGGGAACATTATATACGTCTATAACGTTATATATCCTAACCTAAGGCAACCTAACATACCGGATGTAGTATTTTACCACATTACTGGCGCGCTGGCCCCTACTTCTCGGTGGGAACATTATATACGTCTATAACGCCATATATCCTAACTTAAGGCAACCAAAAATGTCGAGCGTAATATTTTACTACATTCCTGGCGTGACGGCCCTTATTTCTCGGTGGGAATATTATATACGCCTTTAACGCTATATGTCCTAGCCTGAGACAACCTAACATGTCGAATGTAATATTTTACAATATTCCTGGCGCGTCGGCAGCTACTTCTCGGTGGGAACAGTATATACGTCTATAACGTTATATATCCTAACCTAAGGCAACTTAACATGTCGGATGTAATATTTTACAACATTCCTGGCGCGTCGGCACCTCCTTCTCATTGGGAACATTATATACATCTATAACGTTATATATCCTAACCTAAGGGAACCTAACACCTCGGATGTAATGTTTTACAACATTCCTGGCGTGTCGGCCCGTATTTCTCGGTGGGAACATTATATACGTCTTTAACGCTATATCCTAGCCTATGGCAACCTAACTTGTCGAGCGTAATATTTTACAACATTCCTGGCGCGTCGGCACCTACTTCTCGGTCGGAACAGTATATACGTCTATAACGTTATATATCCTAACCTAAGGGAACCTAACACCTCGGATGTAATATTTGACAACATTCTTGTCGTGTCGGCCCGTACTCCTCGGTGGGAATATCGTATACGTCTATAACGTTATATATCCTAGCCTAAGGCAATCCTAACACGTCGAATGTAATATTTTACAACATTCCTGGCGCGGCGGCCCCTACTTCTCGGTGGGAACATTATATACGTCTATATCGCTATATATCCTAGCCTAAGGCAACCTAACATGTCGAGCGTAATATTTTACAACATTCCTGGCTCGTCGGCACCTACTTCTCGGTGGGAACTTTATATACGTCTATAACGTTACATATCCTAGCATAAGGCAACCTTACATGTCGAATGTAATATTTTACAATATTCCTGGCACGCCGGCAACTACTTCTAGGTGGGAACATTATATACGTCTATAACGTTAAATATCCTAGCCTAAGGCAACCTAACATCTTGGATGTAATATTTTACTACATTCCTGGCGCGCCTGCCCCTACTTTTCGGTGGGAACATTATATACGTCTGTAACGCTATATATCCTAGCCTAAGGCAATCCTAACGTCTCGGAAGTAATATTTTACAACATTCCTAGCGCGTCGGCACCTACTTCTCGGTGGGAACATTATATACGTCTATAACGTTATATATCCTACCCTAAGGCAACCTAACATGTCGGATGTAATATTTTACTACATTCGTGGCGCGCCGGCCCCTACTTCTCGGTGGGAACATTATATACGTCTATAACGCCATATATCCTAACCTAAGGCAACCTAACATCTCGGATGTAATAATTTACTACATTCCTGGCACGTCGGCCCCTAATTCTCGGTGGGAACATTATATACGTCTATAACGCTATATATCCTAACCTAAGGCAGCCTAACATCTCGGATGTAATATTTTACTACATTCCTGGCACGTCGGCCCCTACTTCTCGGTGGGAACATTATATACGTCTATAACGCTATATATCCTAGCCTAAGGCAAACTAACATGTCGAATGTAATATTTTACAACATTCCCGTCACTTCGGCCCCTACTTCTCGGTGGGAACATTATATACGTCTATAACGTTATATATCTTAGCCTAAGGCAATCCTAACATCTCGGATGTAATATTTTACAACATTCCTGGCGCGCCTGCACCTATTTCTCGGTGGGAACATTATATACGTCTATAACTTTACATATCCTAGCCTAAGGCAACCTACCATCTCGGATGTAATATTTTACTACATTCCTGGCGCGCCGGCCCCCACTTCTCGGTGGGAATATTATATACGTCTATATCGCTATATATCATAGCCTTAGGCAACCTAACATCTCGGATGTAATATTTTACAACATTCCTGGCGAGTCGGCCCCTACTTCTCGGTGGGAACTGTATATACGTCTATAACGTTATATATCCTAACCTAAGGCAACTTAACATGTCGGATGTAATATTTTACAACATTCCTGGCGCGTCGGCACCTCCTTCTCATTGGGAACATTATATACGTCTATAACGTTATATATCCTAACCTAAGGGAACCTAACACCTCGGATGTAATGTTTTACAACATTCCTGGCGTGTCGGCCCGTATTTCTCGGTGGGAACATTATATACGTCTTTAACGCTATATATCCTAGCCTATGGCAACCTAACTTGTCGAGCGTAATATTTTACAACATTCCTGGCGCGTCGGCACCTACTTCTCGGTCGGAACAGTATATACGTCTATAACGTTATATATCCTAACCTAAGGCAATCCTAACATGTCGAATGTAAAATTTTACATCGTTCCTGGGGCGTCGGCCCCTATTTCTCGGTGGGAAAATTATACAAGTCAATAACGTTATATATCCTAACCTAAGGCAACCTAACGTCTCGGATGTAATATTTTACAACATTCCCGTCACTTCGGCAACTACTTCTCGGTGGGAACAGTATATACGTCTATAACGTTATATAACCTAATCTAAGGCAACTTAACATGTCGGATGTAATATTTTACAACATTCCTGGCGCGTCGGCACCTCCTTCTCATTGGGAACATTATATACGTCTATAACGTTGTATATCCTAACCTAAGGGAACCTAACATCTCGGATGTAATATTTCACTACATTCCTGGCGCGCCGGCCCCCACTTCTCGGTGGGAACATTATATACGTCTATATCGCTATATATCATAGCCTAAGGCAACCTAACATGTCGAGCGTAATATTTTACAACATTCCTGGCTCGTCGGCCCCTACTTCTCGGTGGGAACATTATATACGTCTATAACGTTTTATATATGCTAACCTAAGGGAACCTAACACCTCGGATGTAATATTTGACAACATTCTTGTCGTGTCGGCCCGTACTCCTCGGTGGGAATATCGTATACGTCTATAACGTTATATATCCTAGCCTAAGGCAATCCCAACACGTCGAATGTAATATTTTACAACATTCCTGGCGCGGCGGCCCCTACTTCTCGGTGGGAACATTATATACGTCTATATCGCTATATATCCTAGCCTAAGGCAACCTAACATGTCGGATGTAATATTTTACTACATTCGTGGCGCGCCGGCCCCTACTTCTCGGTGGGAACATTATATACGTCTATAACGCCATATATCCTAACCTAAGGCAACCTAACATCTCGGATGTAATAATTTACTACATTCCTGGCACGTCGGCCCCTAATTCTCGGTGGGAACATTATATACGTCTATAACGCTATATATCCTAACCTAAGGCAACCTAACATCTCGGATGTAATATTTTACTACATTCCTGGCACGTCGGCCCCTACTTCTCGGTGGGAACATTATATACGTCTATAACGCTATATATCATAGCCTAAGGCAAACTAACATGTCGAATGTAATATTTTACAACATTCCCGTCACTTCGGCCCCTACTTCTCGGTGGGAACATTATATACGTCTATAACGTTATATATCTTAGCCTAAGGCAACTTAACATCTCGGATGTAATATTTCACTACATTCCTGGCGCGCCGGCACCTATTTCTCGGTGGGAACATTATATACGTCTATAACGTTATATAACCTAATCTAAGGCAACCTAACATCTCGGATGTAATATTTTACAACATTCCCGTCACTTCGGCCTCTACTTCGCGGTGGGAACATTATATACGTCTATAACGATATATATCCTAGCCTAAGGCAATCCTAACATCTCGGATGTAATATTTTACAACATTCCTAGCGCGCCGGCACCTATTTCTCGGTGGGAACATTATATACGTCTATAACTTTACATATCCTAGCCTAAGGCAACCTAACATCTCGGATGTAATATTTCACTACATTCCTGGCGCGCCGGCCCCCACTTCTCGGTTGGAACATTATATACGTCTATATCGCTATATATCATAGCCTAAGGCAACCTAGCATGTCGAGCATAATATTTTACAACATTCCTGGCTCGTCGGTCCCTACTTCTCGGTGGAAACATTATATACGTCTATAACGCTATATATCCTAGCTTAAGGCAACCTAACACCTCGGATGTAATGTTTTACAACATTCCTGGCGTGTCGACCCCTATTTCTCGGTGGGAACATTATATACGTCTTTAACAATATATATCCTAGCCTAAGGCAATCCTAACATGTCGAATGTATAATTTTACAACATTCCCGTCACTTCGGACCCTACTTCTCGGTGGGAACATTATATACGTCTATAACGTTATATATCCTAGTCTAAGGCAACCTAACATCTCGGATGTAATATTTTACTACATTCGTGTCGCACCGGCCCCTTCTTCTCGGTGGGAACATTATATACGTCTATAACGTTATATATCCTAACCTAAGGCAACCTAACATCTCGGATGTAATATTTTACTACATTCCTGGCTCTTCGGTCCCTACTTCTCGGTGGGAACATTATATACGTCTATAACTTTACATATCCTAGCCTAAGGCAACCTAACATCTCGGATGTAATATTTCACTACATTCCTGGCGCGCCGGCCCCCACTTCTCGGTGGGAAGTTTATATACGTCTATAACGTTATATATCCTAGCATAAGGCAACTGTACATGTCGAATGTAATATTTTACAATATTCCTGACACGCCGGCAACTACTTCTAGGTGGGAACATTATATACGTCTATAACGTTACATATCCTAGCCTAAGGCAACCTAACATCTCGGATGTAATATTTTACTACATTCCTGGCGCGCCTGCCCCTACTTTTCGGTGGGAACATTATATACGTCTGTAACGCTATATATCCTAGCCTAAGGCAACCTAACATGTCGAGCGTAATATTTTACAACATTCCTGGCTCGTCGGCACCTACTTCTCGGTGGGAACTTTATATACGTCTATAACGTTATATTTCCTAGCATAAGGCAACCGTACATGTCGAATGTAATATTTTACAATATTCCTGGCACGCCGGCAACTACTTCTAGGTGGGAACATTATATACGTCTATAACGTTACATATCCTAGCCTAAGGCAACCTAACATCTAGGATGTAATATTTTACTACATTCCTGGCGCGCCTGCCCCTACTTTTCGGTGGGAACATTATATACGTCTGTAACGCTATATATCCTAGCCTAAGGCAATCCTAACATCTCGGAAGTAATATTTTACAACATTCCTAGCGCGTCGGCCCCTACTTCTCGGTGGGAACATTATATACGTCTATAACGCTATATATCCTAGCCTAAGGCAAACTAACATGTCGAATGTAATATTTTACAACATTCCCGTCACTTCGGCCCCTACTTCTCGGTGGGAACATTATATACGTCTATAACGTTATATATCTTAGCCGAAGGCAATCTTAACATCTCGGATGTAATATTTTACAACATTCCTGGCGCGCCGGCTCCTATTTCTCGGTGGGAACATTATACACGTCTATAACTTTACATATCCTAGCCTAAGGCAACCTAACATCTCGGATGTAATATTTTACTACATTCCTGGCGCGCCGGCCCCCACTTCTCGGTGGGAATATTATATACGTCTATATCGCTATATATCATAGCCTTAGGCAACCTAACATGTCGAGCGTAATATTTTACAACATTCCTGGCTCGTTGGTCCCTACTTCTCGGTGGGAACATTATATACGTCTATAACGTTATATATCCTAACCTAAGACAACTTAACATGTCGAATGTAATATTTTACCACATTCCTGGCGTGTCGGCAGCTACTTCTCGGTGGGAACAGTATATACGTCTATAACGTTATATATCCTAACCTAAGGCAACTTAACATGTCGGATGTAATATTTTACAACATTCATGGCGCGTCGGCACCTCCTTCTCATTGGGAACATTATATACGTCTATAACGTTATATATCCTAACCTAAGGGAACCTAACACCTCGGATGTAATGTTTTACAACATTCCTGGCTGTCGGCCCGTATTTCTCGGTGGGAACATTATATACGTCTTTAACGCTATATATCCTAGCCTAAGGCAACCTAACTTGTCGAGCGTAATATTTTACAACATTCCTGGCGCGCCGGCACCTATTTCTCGGTGGGAACATTATACACGTCTATAACTTTACATATCCTAGCCTAAGGCAACCTAACATCTCGGATGTAATATTTTACTACATTCCTGGCGCGCCGGCCCCCACTTCTCGGTGGGAATATTATATACGTCTATATCGCTATATATCATAGCCTTAGGCAACCTAACATGTCGAGCGTAATATTTTACAACATTCCTGGCTCGTTGGTCCCTACTTCTCGGTGGGAACATTATATACGTCTATAACGTTATATATTCTAACCTAAGGGAACCTAACATCTCGGATGTAATATTTTACAATATTCCTGGCGAGTCGGCCCCTACTTCTCGGTGGGAACTGTATATACGTCTATAACGTTATATATCCTAACCTAAGACAACTTAACATGTCGAATGTAATATTTTACCACATTCCTGGCTCGTTAGCCCCTACTTCTCGGTGGGAACATTATATACGTCTATAACGTTATATATCCTAACCTAAGGCAACCTAACGTACCGGATGTAGTATTTTACCACATTACTGGCGCGCTGGCCCCTACTTCTCGGTGGGAACATTATATACGTCTATAACGCCATATATCCTAACTTAAGGCAACCAAAAATGTCGAGCGTAATATTTTACTACATTCCTGGCGTGTCGGCCCTTATTTCTTGGTGGGAATATTATATACGCCTTTAACGCTATATGTCCTAGCCTGAGACAACCTAACATGTCGAATGTAATATCTTACAATATTCCTGGCGCGTCGGCAGCTACTTCTCGGTGGGAACAGTATATACGTCTATAACGTTATATATCCTAACCTAAGGCAACTTAACATGTCGGATGTAATATTTTACAACATTCCTGGCGCGTCGGCACCTCCTTCTCATTGGGAACATTATATACGTCTATAACGTTATATATCCTAACCTAAGACAACTTAACATGTCGAATGTAATATTTTACCACATTCCTGGCTCGTTAGCCCCTACTTCTCGGTGGGAACATTATATACGTCTATAACGTTATATATCCTAACCTAAGGCAACCTAACATACCGGATGTAGTATTTTACCACATTACTGGCGCGCTGGCCCCTACTTCTCGTTGGGAACATTATATACGTCTATAACGCCATATATCCTAACTTAAGGCAACCAAAAATGTCGAGCGTAATATTTTACTACATTCCTGGCGTGTCGGCCCTTATTTCTCGGTGGGAATATTATATACGCCTTTAACGCTATATGTCCTAGCCTGAGACAACCTAACATGTCGAATGTAATATTTTACAATATTCCTGGCGCGTCGGCAGCTACTTCTCGGTGGGAACAGCATATACGTCTATAACGTTATATATCCTAACCTAAGGCAACTTAACATGTCGGATGTTATATTTTACAACATTCCTGGCGCGTCGGCACCTCCTTCTCATTGGGAACATTATATACGTCTATAACGTTATATATCCTAACCTAAGGGAACCTAACACCTCGGATGTAATGTTTTACAACATTCCTGGCGCGTCGGCACCTCCTTCTCATTGGGAACATTATATACGTCTATAACGTTATATATCATAACCTAAGGGAACCTAACACCTCGGATGTAATGTTTTACAACATTCCTGGCGTGTCGGCCCGTATTTCTCGGTGGGAACATTATATACGTCTTTAACGCTATATATCCTAGCCTATGGCAACCTAACTTGTCGAGCGTAATATTTTACAACATTCCTGGCGCGTCGGCACCTCCTTCTCGGTCGGAACAGTATATACGTCTATAACGTTATATATCCTAACCTAAGACAACTTAACATGTCGAATGTAATATTTTACCACATTCCTGGCTCGTTAGCCCCTACTTCTCGGTGGGAACATTATATACGTCTATAACGTTATATATCCTAACCTAAGGCAACCTAACATACCGGATGTAGTATTTTACCACATTACTGGCGCGCTGGCCCCTACTTCTCGGTGGGAACATTATATACGTCTATAACGCCATATATCCTAACTTAAGGCAACCAAAAATGTCGAGCGTAATATTTTACTACATTCCTGGCGTGACGGCCCTTATTTCTCGGTGGGAATATTATATACGCCTTTAACGCTATATGTCCTAGCCTGAGACAACCTAACATGTCGAATGTAATATTTTACAATATTCCTGGCGCGTCGGCAGCTACTTCTCGGTGGGAACAGTATATACGTCTATAACGTTATATATCCTAACCTAAGGCAACTTAACATGTCGGATGTAATATTTTACAACATTCCTGGCGCGTCGGCACCTCCTTCTCATTGGGAACATTATATACATCTATAACGTTATATATCCTAACCTAAGGGAACCTAACACCTCGGATGTAATGTTTTACAACATTCCTGGCGTGTCGGCCCGTATTTCTCGGTGGGAACATTATATACGTCTTTAACGCTATATCCTAGCCTATGGCAACCTAACTTGTCGAGCGTAATATTTTACAACATTCCTGGCGCGTCGGCACCTACTTCTCGGTCGGAACAGTATATACGTCTATAACGTTATATATCCTAACCTAAGGGAACCTAACACCTCGGATGTAATATTTGACAACATTCTTGTCGTGTCGGCCCGTACTCCTCGGTGGGAATATCGTATACGTCTATAACGTTATATATCCTAGCCTAAGGCAATCCTAACACGTCGAATGTAATATTTTACAACATTCCTGGCGCGGCGGCCCCTACTTCTCGGTGGGAACATTATATACGTCTATATCGCTATATATCCTAGCCTAAGGCAACCTAACATGTCGAGCGTAATATTTTACAACATTCCTGGCTCGTCGGCACCTACTTCTCGGTGGGAACTTTATATACGTCTATAACGTTACATATCCTAGCATAAGGCAACCTTACATGTCGAATGTAATATTTTACAATATTCCTGGCACGCCGGCAACTACTTCTAGGTGGGAACATTATATACGTCTATAACGTTAAATATCCTAGCCTAAGGCAACCTAACATCTTGGATGTAATATTTTACTACATTCCTGGCGCGCCTGCCCCTACTTTTCGGTGGGAACATTATATACGTCTGTAACGCTATATATCCTAGCCTAAGGCAATCCTAACATCTCGGAAGTAATATTTTACAACATTCCTAGCGCGCCGGCACCTACTTCTCGGTGGGAACATTATATACGTCTATAACGTTATATATCCTACCCTAAGGCAACCTAACATGTCGGATGTAATATTTTACTACATTCGTGGCGCGCCGGCCCCTACTTCTCGGTGGGAACATTATATACGTCTATAACGCCATATATCCTAACCTAAGGCAACCTAACATCTCGGATGTAATAATTTACTACATTCCTGGCACGTCGGCCCCTAATTCTCGGTGGGAACATTATATACGTCTATAACGCTATATATCCTAACCTAAGGCAGCCTAACATCTCGGATGTAATATTTTACTACATTCCTGGCACGTCGGCCCCTACTTCTCGGTGGGAACATTATATACGTCTATAACGCTATATATCCTAGCCTAAGGCAAACTAACATGTCGAATGTAATATTTTACAACATTCCCGTCACTTCGGCCCCTACTTCTCGGTGGGAACATTATATACGTCTATAACGTTATATATCTTAGCCTAAGGCAATCCTAACATCTCGGATGTAATATTTTACAACATTCCTGGCGCGCCTGCACCTATTTCTCGGTGGGAACATTATATACGTCTATAGCTTTACATATCCTAGCCTAAGGCAACCTACCATCTCGGATGTAATATTTTACTACATTCCTGGCGCGCCGGCCCCCACTTCTCGGTGGGAATATTATATACGTCTATATCGCTATATATCATAGCCTTAGGCAACCTAACATCTCGGATGTAATATTTTACAACATTCCTGGCGAGTCGGCCCCTACTTCTCGGTGGGAACTGTATATACGTCTATAACGTTATATATCCTAACCTAAGGCAACTTAACATGTCGGATGTAATATTTTACAACATTCCTGGCGCGTCGGCACCTCCTTCTCATTGGGAACATTATATACGTCTATAACGTTATATATCCTAACCTAAGGGAACCTAACACCTCGGATGTAATGTTTTACAACATTCCTGGCGTGTCGGCCCGTATTTCTCGGTGGGAACATTATATACGTCTTTAACGCTATATATCCTAGCCTATGGCAACCTAACTTGTCGAGCGTAATATTTTACAACATTCCTGGCGCGTCGGCACCTACTTCTCGGTCGGAACAGTATATACGTCTATAACGTTATATATCCTAACCTAAGGCAATCCTAACATGTCGAATGTAAAATTTTACATCGTTCCTGGGGCGTCGGCCCCTATTTCTCGGTGGGAAAATTATACAAGTCAATAACGTTATATATCCTAACCTAAGGCAACCTAACGTCTCGGATGTAATATTTTACAACATTCCCGTCACTTCGGCAACTACTTCTCGGTGGGAACAGTATATACGTCTATAACGTTATATAACCTAATCTAAGGCAACTTAACATGTCGGATGTAATATTTTACAACATTCCTGGCGCGTCGGCACCTCCTTCTCATTGGGAACATTATATACGTCTATAACGTTGTATATCCTAACCTAAGGGAACCTAACATCTCGGATGTAATATTTCACTACATTCCTGGCGCGCCGGCCCCCACTTCTCGGTGGGAACATTATATACGTCTATATCGCTATATATCATAGCCTAAGGCAACCTAACATGTCGAGCGTAATATTTTACAACATTCCTGGCTCGTCGGCCCCTACTTCTCGGTGGGAACATTATATACGTCTATAACGTTTTATATATGCTAACCTAAGGGAACCTAACACCTCGGATGTAATATTTGACAACATTCTTGTCGTGTCGGCCCGTACTCCTCGGTGGGAATATCGTATACGTCTATAACGTTATATATCCTAGCCTAAGGCAATCCCAACACGTCGAATGTAATATTTTACAACATTCCTGGCGCGGCGGCCCCTACTTCTCGGTGGGAACATTATATACGTCTATATCGCTATATATCCTAGCCTAAGGCAACCTAACATGTCGGATGTAATATTTTACTACATTCGTGGCGCGCCGGCCCCTACTTCTCGGTGGGAACATTATATACGTCTATAACGCCATATATCCTAACCTAAGGCAACCTAACATCTCGGATGTAATAATTTACTACATTCCTGGCACGTCGGCCCCTAATTCTCGGTGGGAACATTATATACGTCTATAACGCTATATATCCTAACCTAAGGCAACCTAACATCTCGGATGTAATATTTTACTACATTCCTGGCACGTCGGCCCCTACTTCTCGGTGGGAACATTATATACGTCTATAACGCTATATATCATAGCCTAAGGCAAACTAACATGTCGAATGTAATATTTTACAACATTCCCGTCACTTCGGCCCCTACTTCTCGGTGGGAACATTATATACGTCTATAACGTTATATATCTTAGCCTAAGGCAATCCTAACATCTCGGATGTAATATTTTACAACATTCCTGGCGCGCCGGCACCTATTTCTCGGTGGGAACATTATATACGTCTATAACTTTACATATCCTAGCCTAAGGCAACCTACCATCTCGGATGTAATATTTTACTACATTCCTGGCGCGCCGGCCCCCACTTCTCGGTGGGAATATTATATACGACTATATCGCTATATATCATAGCCTTAGGCAACCTAACATGTCGAGCGTAATATTTTACAACATTCCTGGCTCGTTGGCCCCTACTTCTCGGTGGGAACATTATATACGTCTATAACGCTATATATCCTAACCTAAGGCAACCTAACATCTCGGATGTAATATTTTACTACATTCCTGGCACGTCG
Organism: Xylocopa violacea; assembly: GCA_963969225.1. Classification (NCBI taxonomy): domain Eukaryota; kingdom Metazoa; phylum Arthropoda; class Insecta; order Hymenoptera; family Apidae; genus Xylocopa; species Xylocopa violacea. The sequence continues at coordinate 1,861,579 of CAXAJV010000789.1, forward strand.
GCCCCTACTTCTCGGTGGGAACATTATATACGTCTATAACGCTATATATCATAGCCTAAGGCAAACTAACATGTCGAATGTAATATTTTACAACATTCCCGTCACTTCGGCCCCTACTTCTCGGTGGGAACATTATATACGTCTATAACGTTATATATCTTAGCCTAAGGCAATCCTAACATCTCGGATGTAATATTTTACAACATTCCTGGCGCGCCGGCACCTATTTCTCGGTGGGAACATTATATACGTCTATAACTTTACATATCCTAGCCTAAGGCAACCTACCATCTCGGATGTAATATTTTACTACATTCCTGGCGCGCCGGCCCCCACTTCTCGGTGGGAATATTATATACGACTATATCGCTATATATCATAGCCTTAGGCAACCTAACATGTCGAGCGTAATATTTTACAACATTCCTGGCTCGTTGGCCCCTACTTCTCGGTGGGAACATTATATACGTCTACAAAGTTATATATTCTAACCTAAGGGAACCTAACATCTCGGATGTAATATTTTACAACATTCCTGGCGAGTCGGCCCCTACTTCTCGGTGGGAACATTATATACGTCTATAACGTTATATATTCTAACCTAAGGGAACCTAACATCTCGGATGTAATATTTTACAACATTCCTGGCGAGTCGGCCCCTACTTCTCGGTGGGATCTGTATATACGTCTATAGCGTTATATATCCTAACCTAAGACAACTTAACATGTCGAATGTAATATTTTACAACATTCCTGGCTCGTTGGCCCCTACTTCTCGGTGGGAACATTATATACGTCTATATCGCTATATATCATAACGTAAGGCAACCTAGCATGTCGAGCGTAATATTTTACAACATTCCTGGCTCGTCGGCACCTACTTCTCGGTGGGAACTTTATATGCGTCTATAACGTTATATATCCTAGCATAAGGCAACATTACATGTCGAATGTAATATCTTACAATATTCCTGGCGCGTCGGCAACTACTTCTAGGTTGGGAACATTATATACGTCTATAACGTTACACATCCTAGCCTGAGGCAACCTAACATCTCGGATGTAATATTTTACTACATTCCTGGCGCGCCGGCCCCTACTTTTCGGTGGGAACATTATATACGTCTGTAACGCTATATATCCTAGCCTAAGGCAATCCTAACATCTCGGAAGTAATATTTTACAACATTCCTAGCGTGTCGGCACCTACTTCTCAGTGGGAACATTATGTACGTCTATAACGTTATATATCCTACCCTAAGGCAACCTAACATCTCGGATGTAATATTTTACTACATTCCTGGCACGTCGGCCCCTACTTCTCGGTGGGAACATTATATACGTCTATAACGCTGTATATCCTAACCTAAGGCAACCTAACATCTCGGATGTAATATTTTACAACATTCCCGTCACTTCGGCCCCTACTTCTCGGTGGGAACACTATATACGTCTATAACGTTATATATCTTAGCCTAAGGCAATCCTAACATCTCGGATGTAATATTTTACAACATTCCTGGCGCGCCGGCACCTATTTCTCGGTGGGAACATTATATACGTCTATAACTTTACATATCCTAGCCTAAGGCAACCTAACATCTCGGATGTAATATTTTACTACATTCCTGGCGCGCCGGCCCCCACTTCTCGGTGGGAATATTATATACGTCTATATCGCTATATATCATAGCCTTAGGCAACCTAACATGTCGAGCGTAATATTTTACAACATTCCTGGCTCGTTGGCCCCTACTTCTCGGTGGGAACATTATATACGTCTATAACGTGATATATCCTAGCCTAAGGCAATCCTAACATCTCGGATGTAATATTTTACTACATTCGTGGCGCGCCGACCGCTATTTCTCGATGGGAACATTATATACGTCTATATCGCTATATATCCTAGCCTAAGGCAACCTAACATGTCGAGCGTAATATTTTACAACATTCCTGGCTCGTCGGCACCTATTTCTCGGTGGGAACTTTATATACGTCTACAACGTTATATATCCTAGCATAAGGCATCCTTACATGTCGAATGTAATATTTAACAATATTCCTGGCGCGTCGGCAACTACATCTCGGTGGGAACAGTATATCCGTCTATAACGTTATATATCCTAACCTAAGGCAACTTAACATGTCGAATGTAATGTTTCACCACATTCCTGGCTCGTTGGCCCCTACTTCTCGGTGGAAACATTATATACGTCTATAACGTTGTATATCTTAGCCTAAGGCAATCCTAACACCTCGGATGTAATATTTTACAACATTCCTGGCGCGCCGGCACCTATTTCTCGGTGGGAACATTATATATGTCTATAACGCTATATGTCCTAGCCTGAGACAACCTAACATGTCGAATATAATATTTTACAATATTCCTGGCGCGTCGGCAACTACTTCTCGGTGGGATCTGTATATACGTCTATAACGTTATATATCCTAACCTAAGACAACTTAACATGTCGAATGTAATATTTTACCACATTCCTGGCTCGTTGGCCCCTACTTCTCGGTGGGAAAATTATATAAGTCAATAACGTTATATATCCTAACCTAAGGCAACCTAACATCTCGGATGTAATATTTTACAACATTCCTGTCACTTCGGCCCCTACTTCTCGGTGGGAACATTATATACGTCTATAACGTTATATATCCTAACCTAGGGGAACCTAACACCTCGGATGTAATATTTGACAAGATTCTTGTCGTGTCGGCCCGTACTCCTCGGTGGGAATATCGTATACGTCTATAACGTTATATATCCTAGTCTAAGGCAATCCTAACATGTCGAATGTATAATTTTACAAAATTCCCGTCACTTCGGCCCCTACTTCTCGGTGGGAACATTATATACGTCTATAACGTTATATATCCTAGTCTAAGGCAACCTAACATCTCGGATGTAATATTTTACAACATTCCTGGCGAGTCGGCCCCTACTTCTCGGTGGGAACATTATATACGTCTATAACGTTATATATTCTAACCTAAGGGAACCTAACATCTCGGATGTAATATTTTACAACATTCCCGTCACTTCGGCCCCTACTTCTCGGTGGGAACTGTATATACGTCTATAACGTTATATATCCTAACCTAAGTCAACTTAACATGTCGAATGTAATATTTTACCACATTCCTGGCGCGTTAGCCCCTACTTCTCGGTGGGAACATTATATACGTCTATAACGTTATATATCCTAACCTAAGGCAACCTAACATACCGGATGTAATATTTTACCACATTCCTGGCGCGCTGGCCCCTACTTCTCGGTGGGAACATTATATACGTCTATAACGCCATATATCCTAACTTAAGGCAACTAAAAATGTCGAGCGTAATATTTTACTACATTCCTGGCGTGTCGGCCCTTATTTCTCGGTGGGAATATTATATACGCCTTTAACGCTATATGTCCTAGCCTGAGACAACCTAACATGTCGAATGTAATATTTTACAATATTCCTGGCGCGTCGGCAACTACTTCTCGGTGGGAACAGTATATACGTCTATAACGTTATATATCCTAACCTAAGGCAACTTAACATGTCGGATGTAATATTTTACAACATTCCTGGCGCGTCGGCACCTCCTTCTCATTGGGAACATTATATACGTCTATAACGTTATATATCCTAACCTAAGGGAACCTAACACCTCGGATGTAATGTTTTACAACATTCCTGGCGCATCGGCACCTACTTCTCGGTCGGAACAGTATATACGTCTATAACGTTATATATCCTAGCCTAAGGCAATCCTAACATGTCGAATGTAAAATTTTACATCGTTCCTGGGGCGTCGGCCCCTATTTCTCGGTGGGAAAATTATACAAGTCAATAACGTTATATATCCTAACCTAAGGCAACCTAACATCTCGGATGTAATATTTTACAACATTCCCGTCACTTCGGACCCTACTTCTCGGTGGGAACATTATATACGTCTATATCGCTATATATCATAACGTAAGGCAACCTAGCATGCCGAGCGTAATATTTTACAACATTCCTGGCTCGTCGGTCCCTACTTCTCGGTGGGAACATTATATACGTCTATAACGCTATATATCCTAGCTTAAGGCAACCTAACACCTCGGATGTAATGTTTTACAACATTCCTGGCTCGTCGGCACCTACTTCTCGGTGGGAACTTTATATACGTCTATAACGTTATGTATCCTAGCATAAGGCAACCTTACATGTCGAATGTAATATTTTACAATATTCCTGGCACGCCGGCAGCTACTTCTAGGTGGGAACATTATATACGTCTATAACGTTACATATCCTAGCCTAAGGCAACCTAACATCTCGGATGTAATATTTTACTACATTCCTGGCGCGCCTGCCCCTACTTTTCGGTGGGAACATTATATACGTCTCTAACGCTATATATCCTAGCCTAAGGCAATCCTAACATCTCGGAAGTAATATTTTACTACATTCCTGGCACGTCGGCCCCTACTTCGCGGTGGGAACATTATATACGTCTATAACGTTATATATCCTAGCCTAAGGCAAACTAACATGTCGTATGTAATATTTTACAACATTCCCGTCACTTCGGCCCCTACTTCTCGGTGGGAACATTATATACTTCTATAACGTTATATATCTTAGCCTAAGGCAATCCTAACATGTCGAGCGTAATATTTTACAACATTCCTGGCTCGTCGGCACCTACTTCTCGGTGGGAACTTTATATACGTCTATAACGTTATATATCCTAGCCTAAGGCAAACTAACATCTCGGATGTAATATTTTACAACATTCCCGTCACTTCGGCCCCTACTTCTCGGTGGGAACATTATATACGTCTATAATGTTATATAACTTAGCCTAAGGCAATCCTAACTCATCGGATGTAATATTTTACAACATTCCTGGCGCGCCGGCAACTATTTCTTGGTGGGAACATTATATACGTCTATATCGCTATATATACTAGCTTAAGGCAACCTAACATGCCGAATGTAATATTTTACAGCATTCCTGGCGCGCCGGCCCCTACTTCTCGGTGGGAACATTATGAGCGTCTATAACGTTATATATCCTAACCTAAGGCAACCCTAACATCTCGGATGTAATATTTTACTACATTCGTGGCGCGCCGACCGCTATTTCTCGATGGGAACATTATATACGTCTATAACGCTATATATCCTAGCCTAAGGCAACCTAACACCTCGGATGTAATGTTTTACAACATTCCTGGCGTGTCGGCCCCTATTTCTCGGTGGGAATATTATATACGCCTTTAACGATATATGTCCTAGCCTGAGACAACCTAACATGTCGAATGTAGTATTTTACAATATTCCTGGCGCGTCGGCAACTACTTCTCGGTGGGAACGGTATATACGTCTTTAACGTTATATATCCTAACCTAAGGCAACTTAACATGTCGGATGTAATATTCTACCACATTCCTGGCGCGTCGGCAACTACTTCTAGGTGGAAACATTATATACGTCTATAACGTTACATATCCTAGCCTTAGGCAACCTAACATCTCGGATGTAATATTTTACAACATTCCCGTCACTTCGGCCCCTACTTCTCGGCGGGAACATCATATACGTCTATAACGTTATATATCTTAGCCTAAGGCAATCCTAACATCTCGGATGTAATATTTTACAACATTCCTGGCGCGCCGGCACCTATTTCTCGGTGGGAACATTATATACGTCTATAACTTTACATATCCTAGCCTAAGGCAAGCTAACATCTCGGATGTAATATTTTACTACATTCCTGGCGCGCCGGCCCCCACTTCTCGGTGGGAATATTATATACGTCTATATCGCTATATATCACAGCCTAAGGCAACCTAACATGTCGAGCGTAATATTTTCCAACATTCCTGGCTCGTTGGCCCCTACTTCTCGGTGGGAACATTATATAAGTCAATAACGTTATATATCCTAACCTAAGGCAACCTAACATCTCGGATGTAATATTTTACAACATTCCCGTCACTTCGGCCCCTACTTCTCGGTGGGAACATTATGTACGTCTATAACGTTATATATCTTAGCCTAAGGCAATCCTAACACGTCGGATGTAACATTTCACAACATTCCTGGCGCGCCGACACCTATTTCTCGGTGGGAACATTATATACGTCTATATCGCTATATATACTAGCCTAAGGCAACCTAACATGTCGAATGTAATATTTTACAGCATTCCTGGCGCGCCGGCCCCTACTTCTCGGTGGGAACATTATATACGTCTATAACGTGATATATCCTACCCTAAGGCAATCCTAACATCTCGGATGTAATATTTTACTACATTCGTGGCGCGCCGACCGCTATTTCTCGATGGGAACATTATATACGTCTATATCGCTATATATCCTAGCCTAAGGCAACCTAACATGTCGAGCGTAATATTTTACAACATTCCTGGCTCGTCGGCACCTATTTCTCGGTGGGAACTTTATATACGTCTATAACGTTATATATCCTAGCATAAGGCATCCTTACATGTCGAATGTAATATTTTACAATATTCCTGGCGCGTCGGCAACTACTTCTCGGTGGGAACAGTATATCCGTCTATAACGTTATATATCCTAACCTAAGGCAACTTAACATGTCGAATGTAATGTTTCACCACATTCCTGGCTCGTTGGCCCCTACTTCTCGGTGGAAACATTATATACGTCTATAACGTTGTATATCTTAGCCTAAGGCAATCCTAACACCTCGGATGTAATATTTTACAACATTCCTGGCGCGCCGGCACCTATTTCTCGGTGGGAACATTACATACGTCTTTAACGCAATATATCCTAGCCTATGGCAACCTAACTTGTCGCGCGTAATATTTTACAACATTCCCGTCACTTCGGCCCCTACTTCTCGGTGGGAACATTATATACGTCTATAACGTTGTATATCCTAGTCTAAGGCAACCTAACATCTCGGATGTAATATTTTACTACATTCGTGTCGCACCGGCCCCTACTTCTCGGTGGGAACATTATATACGTCTATAACGTTATATATCCTGACCTAAGGCAACTTAACATGTCGGATGTAATATTTTACAACATTCCTGGCGCGTCGGCACCTCCCCTTCTCGGTGGGAACATTATATACATCTATAACGTTATATATCCTAACCTAAGGGAACCTAACACCTCGGATGTAATGTTTTACAACATTCCTGGCGTGTCGGCCCCTATTTCTCGGTGGGAACATTATATATGTCTATAACGCTATATGTCCTAGCCTGAGACAACCTAACATGTCGAATATAATATTTTACAATATTCCTGGCGCGTCGGCAACTACTTCTCGGTGGGATCTGTATATACGTCTATAACGTTATATATCCTAACCTAAGACAACTTAACATGTCGAATGTAATATTTTACCACATTCCTGGCTCGTTGGCCCCTACTTCTCGGTGGGAACATTATATACGTCTATAACGTTATATATCCTAACCTAAGGGAAACTAACATTTCGGATGTAATATTTTACATCATTCCTGGGGCGTCGGCCCCTATTTCTCGGTGGGAAAATTATATAAGTCAATAACGTTATATATCCTAACCTAAGGCAACCTAACATCTCGGATGTAATATTTTACAACATTCCCGTCACTTCGGCCCCTACTTCTCGGTGGGAACATTATATACGTCTATAACGATATATATCCTAGCCTAAGGCAATCCTAACATCTCGGATGTAATATTTTACTACATTACTGGCGCGCCGGCACCTATTTCTCGGTGGGAACATTATATACGTCTATAACTTTACATATCCTAGCCTAAGGCAACCTAACATCTCGGATGTAATATTTCACTACATTCCTGGCGCGCCGGCCCCCACTTCTCGGTGGGAACATTATATACGTCTGTATCGCTATATATCATAGCCTAAGGCAACCTAACATGTCGAGCGTAATGTTTTACAACATTCCTGGCTCGTCGGCCCCTACTTCTCGGTGGGAACATTATATACGTCTATAACGTTATATATCCTAACCTAAGGGAACCTAACACCTCGGATGTAATATTTGACAACATTCTTGTCGTGTCGGCCCGTACTCCTCGGTGGGAATATCGTATACGTCTATAACGTTATATATCCTAGCCTAAGGCAATCCTAACACGTCGAATGTAATATTTTACAACATTCCTGGCGCGGCGGCCCCTACTTCTCGGTGGGAACATTATATACGTCTATAACTTTACATATCCTAGCCTAAGGCAACCTAACATCTCGGATGTAATATTTCACTACATTCCTGGCGCGCCGGCCCCCACTTCTCGGTGGGAACATTATATACGTCTGTATCGCTATATATCATAGCCTAAGGCAACCTAACATGTCGAGCGTAATATTTTACAACATTCCTGGCTCGACGGCCCCTACTTCTCGGTGGGAACATTATATACGTCTATGACGTTATATATCCTAACCTAAGGGAACCTAACACCTCGGATGTAATATTTGACAACATTCTTGTCGTGTCGGCCCGTACTCCTCGGTGGGAATATCGTATACGTCTATAACGTTATATATCCTAGCCTAAGGCAATCCTAACACGTCGAATGTAATATTTTACAACATTCCTAGCGCGGCGGCCCCTACTTCTCGGTGGGAACATTATATACGTCTATAACTTTACATATCCTAGCCTAAGGCAACCTAACATCTCGGATGTAATATTTCACTACATTCCTGGCGCGCCGGCCCGCACTTCTCGGTGGGAATATTATATACGTCTATATCGCTATATATCATAGCCTAAGGCAACCTAACATGTCGAGCGTAATATTTTACTACATTCCTGGCACGTCGGCCACTACTTCTCGGTGGGAACATCATACAAGTCTATAACGCTATATATCCTAGCCTAAGGCAAACTAACATGTCGAATGAAATATTTTAGAACATTCCCGTCACTTCGGCACCTACTTCTCGGTGGGAACATTATATACGTCTATAACGTTATATATCCTAGCCTAAGGTAATCCTAACATCTCGGATGTAATATTTGACAACATTCATGGCGCGTCGGCACCAACTTCTCGGTGGGAACAGTATATAAGTCTATAACGTCATATATCCTAACCTAAGGCAACCTAACATCTCGGATGTAATATTTTACTACATTCCTGGCTCTTCGGCCCCTACTTCTCGGTGGGAACATTATATACGTCTATAACGTTACTCATCCTAGCCTAAGGCAACCCAACATCTCGGATGTTATATTTTACTACATTCCTGGCGCGCCGGCCCCTACTTCTCGGTGGGAACATTATATACGTCTGTAACGCTATATATCATAGCCTAAGGCAACCTAACATGTCGAGCGTAATATTTTACAACATTCCTGGCTCGTCGGCCCCCACTTCACGGTGGGAACATTATATACGTCTATAACGTTATATATCCTAACCTAAAGGAACCTAACATCTCGGATGCAATATTTGACAACATTCTTGTCGTGTCGGCCCGTACTCCTCGGTGGGAATATCGTATACGTCTATAACGTTGTATATCCTAGCCTAAGGCAATCCTAACACGTCGAATGTAATATTTTACAACATTCCTGGCGGGGCGGCCCCTACTTCTCGGTGGGAACATTATATACGTCTATATCGCTATATATCCCAGCCTAAGGCAACCTAACATGTTGAGCGTAATATTTTACTACATTCCTGGCACGTCGGCCACTACTTCTCGGTGGGAACATCATACAAGTCTATAACGCTATATATCCTAGCCTAAGGCAAACTAACATGTCGAATGAAATATTTTAGAACATTCCCGTCACTTCGGCACCTACTTCTCGGTGGGAACATTATATACGTCTATAACGTTATATATCCTAGCCTAAGGTAATCCTAACATCTCGGATGTAATATTTGACAATATTCCTGGCGCGTCGGCAACTACTTCTCGGTGGGAACAGTATACACGTCTTTAACGTTATATATCCTAACCTAAGGCAACTTAACATGTCGGATGTAATATTCTACAACATTCCTGGCGCGTCGGCAACTACTTCTAGGTGGGAACATTATATACGTCTATAACGTTACATATCCTAGCCTTAGGAAACCTAACATCTCGGATGTAATATTTTACTACATTCCTGGCGCGCCGGCCCCTACTTCTCGGTGGGAACATTATATACGTCTATAACGCTATATATCCTAGCCTAAGGCAAAATAACATGTCGAATGTAATATTTTACAACATTCCCGTCACTTCGGCCCCTACTTCTCGGCGGGAACATCATATACGTCTATAACGTTATATATCTTAGCCTAAGGCAATCCTAACATCTCGGATGTAATATTTTACAACATTCCTGGCGCGCCGGCACCTATTTCTCGGTGAGAACATTATATACGTCTATAACTTTACATATCCTAGCCTAAGGCAAGCTAACATCTCGGATGTAATATTTTACTACATTCCTGGCGCGCCGGCCCCCACTTCTCGGTGGGAATATTATATACGTCTATATCGCTATATATCACAGCCTAAGGCAACCTAACATGTCGAGCGTAATATTTTCCAACATTCCTGGCTCGTTGGCCCCTACTTCTCGGTGGGAACATTATATACGTCTATAACGTTATATATTCTAACCTAAGGGAACCTAACATCTCGGATGTAATATTTTACAACATTCCTGGCGTGTCGGCCCCTATTTCTCGGGTGGGAACATTATATACGTCTTTAACGCTATATATCCTAGCCTAAGGCAACCTAACATGTCGAGCGTAATATTTTACAACATTCCTGGGGCGTCGGCCCCTATTTCTCGGTGGGAACATTATATAAGTCAATAACGTTATATATCCTAACCTAAGGCAACCTAACATCTCGGATGTAATATTTTACAACATTCCCGTCACTTCGGCCCCTACTTCTCGGTGGGAACATTATGTACGTCTATAACGTTATATATCTTAGCCTAAGGCAATCCTAACACGTCGGATGTAACATTTCACAACATTCCTGGCGCGCCGACACCTATTTCTCGGTGGGAACATTATATACGTCTATATCGCTATATATACTAGCCTAAGGCAACCTAACATGTCGAATGTAATATTTTACAGCATTCCTGGCGCGCCGGCCCCTACTTCTCGGTGGGAACATTATATACGTCTATAACGTGATATATCCTACCCTAAGGCAATCCTAACATCTCGGATGTAATATTTTACTACATTCGTGGCGCGCCGACCGCTATTTCTCGATGGGAACATTATATACGTCTATATCGCTATATATCCTAGCCTAAGGCAACCTAACATGTCGAGCGTAATATTTTACAACATTCCTGGCTCGTCGGCACCTATTTCTCGGTGGGAACTTTATATACGTCTATAACGTTATATATCCTAGCATAAGGCATCCTTACATGTCGAATGTAATATTTTACAATATTCCTGGCGCGTCGGCAACTACTTCTCGGTGGGAACAGTATATCCGTCTATAACGTTATATATCCTAACCTAAGGCAACTTAACATGTCGAATGTAATGTTTCACCACATTCCTGGCTCGTTGGCCCCTACTTCTCGGTGGAAACATTATATACGTCTATAACGTTGTATATCTTAGCCTAAGGCAATCCTAACACCTCGGATGTAATATTTTACAACATTCCTGGCGCGCCGGCACCTATTTCTCGGTGGGAACATTACATACGTCTTTAACGCAATATATCCTAGCCTATGGCAACCTAACTTGTCGCGCGTAATATTTTACAACATTCCCGTCACTTCGGCCCCTACTTTTCGGTGGGAACATTATATACGTCTATAACGTTGTATATCCTAGTCTAAGGCAACCTAACATCTCGGATGTAATATTTTACTACATTCGTGTCGCACCGGCCCCTACTTCTCGGTGGGAACATTATATACGTCTATAACGTTATATATCCTGACCTAAGGCAACTTAACATGTCGGATGTAATATTTTACAACATTCCTGGCGCGTCGGCACCTCCCCTTCTCGGTGGGAACATTATATACATCTATAACGTTATATATCCTAACCTAAGGGAACCTAACACCTCGGATGTAATGTTTTACAACATTCCTGGCGTGTCGGCCCCTATTTCTCGGTGGGAACATTATATATGTCTATAACGCTATATGTCCTAGCCTGAGACAACCTAACATGTCGAATATAATATTTTACAATATTCCTGGCGCGTCGGCAACTACTTCTCGGTGGGATCTGTATATACGTCTATAACGTTATATATCCTAACCTAAGACAACTTAACATGTCGAATGTAATATTTTACCACATTCCTGGCTCGTTGGCCCCTACTTCTCGGTGGGAACATTATATACGTCTATAACGTTATATATCCTAACCTAAGGGAAACTAACATTTCGGATGTAATATTTTACATCATTCCTGGGGCGTCGGCCCCTATTTCTCGGTGGGAAAATTATATAAGTCAATAACGTTATATATCCTAACCTAAGGCAACCTAACATCTCGGATGTAATATTTTACAACATTCCCGTCACTTCGGCCCCTACTTCTCGGTGGGAACATTATATACGTCTATAACGATATATATCCTAGCCTAAGGCAATCCTAACATCTCGGATGTAATATTTTACTACATTACTGGCGCGCCGGCACCTATTTCTCGGTGGGAACATTATATACGTCTATAACTTTACATATCCTAGCCTAAGGCAACCTAACATCTCGGATGTAATATTTCACTACATTCCTGGCGCGCCGGCCCCCACTTCTCGGTGGGAACATTATATACGTCTGTATCGCTATATATCATAGCCTAAGGCAACCTAACATGTCGAGCGTAATGTTTTACAACATTCCTGGCTCGTCGGCCCCTACTTCTCGGTGGGAACATTATATACGTCTATAACGTTATATATCCTAACCTAAGGGAACCTAACACCTCGGATGTAATATTTGACAACATTCTTGTCGTGTCGGCCCGTACTCCTCGGTGGGAATATCGTATACGTCTATAACGTTATATATCCTAGCCTAAGGCAATCCTAACACGTCGAATGTAATATTTTACAACATTCCTGGCGCGGCGGCCCCTACTTCTCGGTGGGAACATTATATACGTCTATAACTTTACATATCCTAGCCTAAGGCAACCTAACATCTCGGATGTAATATTTCACTACATTCCTGGCGCGCCGGCCCCCACTTCTCGGTGGGAACATTATATACGTCTGTATCGCTATATATCATAGCCTAAGGCAACCTAACATGTCGAGCGTAATATTTTACAACATTCCTGGCTCGACGGCCCCTACATCTCGGTGGGAACATTATATACGTCTATAACGTTATATATCCTAACCTAAGGGAACCTAACACCTCGGATGTAATATTTGACAACATTCTTGTCGTGTCGGCCCGTACTCCTCGGTGGGAATATCGTATACGTCTATAACGTTATATATCCTAGCCTAAGGCAATCCTAACACGTCGAATGTAATATTTTACAACATTCCTGGCGCGGCGGCCCCTACTTCTCGGTGGGAACATTATATACGTCTATAACTTTACATATCCTAGCCTAAGGCAATCTAACACCTCGGATGTAATGTTTTACAACATTCCTGGCGTGTCGGCCCCTATTTCTCGGTGGGAATATTATATACGCCTTTAACGATATATGTCCTAGCCTGAGACAACCTAACATGTCGAATGTAGTATTTTACAATATTCCTGGCGCGTCGGCAACTACTTCTCGGTGGGAACAGTATACACGTCTTTAACGTTATATATCCTAACCTAAGGCAACTTAACATGTCGGATGTAATATTCTACAACATTCCTGGCGCGTCGGCAACTACTTCTAGGTGGGAACATTATATACGTCTATAACGTTACATATCCTAGCCTTAGGAAACCTAACATCTCGGATGTAATATTTTACTACATTCCTGGCGCGCCGGCCCCTACTTCTCGGTGGGAACATTATATACGTCTATAACGCTATATATCCTAGCCTAAGGCAAAATAACATGTCGAATGTAATATTTTACAACATTCCCGTCACTTCGGCCCCTACTTCTCGGCGGGAACATCATATACGTCTATAACGTTATATATCTTAGCCTAAGGCAATCCTAACATCTCGGATGTAATATTTTACAACATTCCTGGCGCGCCGGCACCTATTTCTCGGTGGGAACATTATATACGTCTGTAACGCTATATATCCTAGCCTAAGGCATTCCTAACATCTCGGAAGTAATATTTTACAACATTCCTAGCGCGTCGGCACCTACTTCTCGGTGGGAACATTATGTACGTCTATAACGTTATATATCCTACCCTAAGGCAACCTAACATCTCGGATGTAATATTTTACTACATTCCTGGCACGTCGGCCCCTACTTCTCGGTGGGAACATTATATACGTCTATAACGCTATATATCCTAACCTAAGGCAACCTAACATCTCGGATGTAATATTTTACAACATTCCCGTCACTTCGGCCCCTACTTCTCGGTGGGAACATTATATACTTCTATAACGTTGTATATCTTAGCCTAAGGCAATCCTAACACCTCGGATGTAATATTTTACAACATTCCTGGCGCGCCGGCACCTATTTCTCGGTGGGAACATTACATACGTCTATATCGCTATATATACTACCCTAAGGCAACCTAACATGTCGAATGTAATATTTTACAGCATTCCTGGCACGTCGGCCCCTACTTCTCGGTGGGAACATTATATACGTCTATAACGCTATATATCCTAACCTAAGGCAACCTAACATCTCGGATGTAATATTTTACAACATTCCCGTCACTTCGGCCCCTACTTCTCGGTGGGAACATTATATACTTCTATAACGTTGTATATCTTAGCCTAAGGCAATCCTAACACCTCGGATGTAATATTTTACAACATTCCTGGCGCGCCGGCACCTATTTCTCGGTGGGAACATTACATACGTCTATATCGCTATATATACTAGCCTAAGGCAACCTAACATGTCGAATGTAATATTTTACAGCATTCCTGGCGCGCCGGCCCCTACTTCTCGGTGGGAGCATTATATACGTCTATAACGTGATATATTCTAGCCTAAGGCAATCCCAATATCTCGGATGTAATATTTTACTACATTCGTGGCGCGCCGACCGCTATTTCTCGATGGGAACATTATATACGTCTATATCGCTATATATCCTAGCCTAAGGCAAACTAACATGTCGAATGTAATATTTTACAACATTCCCGTCACTTCGGCCCCTACTTCTCGGTGGGAACATTATATACGTCTATAACGTTATATATCTTAGCATAAGGCATCCTTACATGTCGAATGTAATATTTTACAATATTCCTGGCGCGTCGGAAACTACTTCTCGGTGGGAACAGTATATCCGTCTATAACGTTATATATCCTAACCTAAGGCAACTTAAATGTCGAATGTAATGTTTCACCACATTCCTGGCTCGTTGGCCCCTACTTCTCGGTGGGAACATTATATACGTCTATAACGTTGTATATCTTAGCCTAAGGCAATCCTAACACCTCGGAAGTCATATTTTACAACATTCCTGGCGCGCCGGCACCTATTTCTCGGTGGGAACATTACATACGTCTATATCGCTATATATACTAGCCTAAGGCAACCTAACATGTCGAATGTAATATCTTACAGCATTCCTGGCGCGCCGGCCCCTACTTCTCGGTGGGAACATTATATACGTCTATAACGTGATATATCCTAGCCTAAGGCAATCCTAACATCTCGGATGTAATATTTTACTACATTCGTGGCGCACCGACCTCTATTTCTCGATGGGAACATTATATACGTCTATATCGCTATATATCCTAGCGTAAGGCAACCTAACATGTCGAGGGTAATATTTTACAACATTCCTGGCTCGTCGGCACCTACTTCTCGGTGGGAACTTTATATACGTCTATAACGTTATATATCCTGGCATAAGGCATCCTTACATGTCGAATGTAATATTTTATAATATTCCTGGCGCGTCGGCAACTACTTCTCGGTGGGAACAGTATATCCGTCTATAACGTTATATATCCTAACCTAAGGCAACTTAACATGTCGAATGTAATGTTTCACCACATTCCTGGCACGTCGGCCCCTACTTCTCGGTGGGAACATTATATATGTCTATAACGCTATACATCCTAACCTAAGGCAACCTAACATCTCGGATGTAATATTTTACTACATTCCTGGCACGTCGGCCCCTACTTCTCGGTGGGAACATTATATACGTCTATAACGCTATATATCCTAGCCTAAGGCAAACTAACATGTCGAATGTAATATTTTACAACATTCCCGTCACTTCGGCCCCTACTTCTCGGTGGGAACATTATATACGTCTATAACGTTATATATCCTAGCATAAGGCATCCTTACATGTCGAATGTAATATTTTACAATATTCCTGGCGCGTCGGAAACTACTTCTCGGTGGGAACAGTATATCCGTCTATAACGTTATATATCCTAACCTAAGGCAACTTAACATGTCGAATGTAATATTTCACCACATTCCTGGCTCGTTGGCCCCTACTTCTCGGTGGGAACATTATATACGTCTATAACGCTATATATCTTAGCCTAAGGGAATCCTAACACCTCGGATGTAATATTTTACAACATTCCCGGCGCGCCGGCACCTATTTCTCGGTGGGAACTTTATATACGTCTATAACGCTATATATCTTAGCCTAAGGCAATCCTAACATCTCGGATGTAATATTTTACAACATTCCTGGCGCGCCGGCACCTATTTCTCGGTGGGAACATTATATACGTCTATAACATTACATATCCTAGCCTAAGGCAACCTAACATCTCGGATGTAATATTTTACTACATTCCTGGCGCGCCGACCGCTATTTCTCGATGGGAACATTATATACGTCTATAACGCCATATATCCTAACCTAAGGCAACCTAACATGTCGAGCGTAATATTTTACAACATTCCTGGCTCGTCGGCACCTACTTCGAGGTGGGAACTTTATATACGTCTATAACTTCATATATCCTAGCATAAGGCATCCTTATATGTCGAATATAATATTTTACATTATTCCTGGCGCGTCGGCAACTACTTCTCGGTGGGAACTGTATATACGTCTATAACGTTATATATCCTAACCTAAGACAACTTAACATGTCGAGCGTAATATTTTACAACATTCCTGGCTCGTCGGCACCTACTTCGAGGTGGGAACTTTATATACGGCTATAACGTTATATATCCTAGCATAAGGCATCCTTACATGTCGAATGTTATATTTTACAATATTCCTGGCTCGTCGGCCCCTACTCCTCGGTGGGAACATTATATACGCCTATAACGTTATATATTCTAGTCTAAGGCAACCTAACATCTCGGATGTAATATTTTACTACATTCCTGGCGCGCTGGCCCCTACTTCTCGGTGGGAACATTATATACGTCTATAACGCCATATATCCTAACCTAAGGCAACCTAACATCTCGGATGTAATATTTTACTACATTCCTGGCACGTCGGCCCCTACTTCTCGGAGGGAACATTATATACGTCTATAACGCTATATATCCTAACCTAAGGCAACCTAACATCTCGGATGTAATATTTTACTACATTCCTGTCACGTCGGCCCCTACTTCTCGGTGGGAACATTATATACGTCTATAACGCTATATATCCTAGCCTAAGGCAAACTAACATGTCGAATGTAATATCTTACAACATTCCCGTCACTTCGGCCCCTACTTCTCGGTGGGAATATTATATAGGTCTTTAACGCTATATGTCCTAGCCTGAGACAACCTAACATGTCGAATGTAATATTTTACAATATTCCTGGCGCGTCGGCAACTACTTCTCGGTGGGAACGTCATATACGTCTATAACGTTGTATATCCTAACCTAAGGCAACCTAACATTTCGTATGTAATATTTTACAACATTCCTGGCGCGTCGGCACCTCCTTCTCGGTGGGAACATTATATACGTCTATATCGCTATATATCCTAGCCCAAGGCAACCTAACATGTCGAGCGTAATATTTTACAACATTCCTGGCTCGTCGGCACCTACTTCTCGGTGGGAACATTATATACGTCTATAACGCTATATATCCTAACCTAAGGCAACCTAACATCTCGGATGTAATATTTTACAACATTCCCGTCACTTCGGCCCCTACTTCTCGGTGGGAACATTATATACTTCTATAACGTTGTATATCTTAGCCTAAGGCAATCCTAACACCTCGGATGTAATATTTTACTACATTACTGGCGCGCCGGCACCTATTTCTCGGTGGGAACATTATATACGTCTATAACTTTACATATCCTAGCCTAAGGCAACCTAACATCTCGGATGTAATATTTCACTACATTCCTGGCGCGCCGGCCCCCACTTCTCGGTGGGAACATTATATACGTCTGTATCGCTATATATCATAGCCTAAGGCAACCTAACATGTCGAGCGTAATGTTTTACAACATTCCTGGCTCGTCGGCCCCTACTTCTCGGTGGGAACATTATATACGTCTATAACGTTATATATCCTAACCTAAGGGAACCTAACACCTCGGATGTAATATTTGACAACATTCTTGTCGTGTCGGCCCGTACTCCTCGGTGGGAATATCGTATACGTCTATAACGTTATATATCCTAGCCTAAGGCAATCCTAACACGTCGAATGTAATATTTTACAACATTCCTGGCGCGGCGGCCCCTACTTCTCGGTGGGAACATTATATACGTCTATAACTTTACATATCCTAGCCTAAGGCAACCTAACATCTCGGATGTAATATTTCACTACATTCCTGGCGCGCCGGCCCCCACTTCTCGGTGGGAACATTATATACGTCTGTATCGCTATATATCATAGCCTAAGGCAACCTAACATGTCGAGCGTAATATTTTACAACATTCCTGGCTCGACGGCCCCTACATCTCGGTGGGAACATTATATACGTCTATAACGTTATATATCCTAACCTAAGGGAACCTAACACCTCGGATGTAATATTTGACAACATTCTTGTCGTGTCGGCCCGTACTCCTCGGTGGGAATATCGTATACGTCTATAACGTTATATATCCTAGCCTAAGGCAATCCTAACACGTCGAATGTAATATTTTACAACATTCCTGGCGCGGCGGCCCCTACTTCTCGGTGGGAACATTATATACGTCTATAACTTTACATATCCTAGCCTAAGGCAATCTAACACCTCGGATGTAATGTTTTACAACATTCCTGGCGTGTCGGCCCCTATTTCTCGGTGGGAATATTATATACGCCTTTAACGATATATGTCCTAGCCTGAGACAACCTAACATGTCGAATGTAGTATTTTACAATATTCCTGGCGCGTCGGCAACTACTTCTCGGTGGGAACAGTATACACGTCTTTAACGTTATATATCCTAACCTAAGGCAACTTAACATGTCGGATGTAATATTCTACAACATTCCTGGCGCGTCGGCAACTACTTCTAGGTGGGAACATTATATACGTCTATAACGTTACATATCCTAGCCTTAGGAAACCTAACATCTCGGATGTAATATTTTACTACATTCCTGGCGCGCCGGCCCCTACTTCTCGGTGGGAACATTATATACGTCTATAACGCTATATATCCTAGCCTAAGGCAAAATAACATGTCGAATGTAATATTTTACAACATTCCCGTCACTTCGGCCCCTACTTCTCGGCGGGAACATCATATACGTCTATAACGTTATATATCTTAGCCTAAGGCAATCCTAACATCTCGGATGTAATATTTTACAACATTCCTGGCGCGCCGGCACCTATTTCTCGGTGGGAACATTATATACGTCTGTAACGCTATATATCCTAGCCTAAGGCATTCCTAACATCTCGGAAGTAATATTTTACAACATTCCTAGCGCGTCGGCACCTACTTCTCGGTGGGAACATTATGTACGTCTATAACGTTATATATCCTACCCTAAGGCAACCTAACATCTCGGATGTAATATTTTACTACATTCCTGGCACGTCGGCCCCTACTTCTCGGTGGGAACATTATATACGTCTATAACGCTATATATCCTAACCTAAGGCAACCTAACATCTCGGATGTAATATTTTACAACATTCCCGTCACTTCGGCCCCTACTTCTCGGTGGGAACATTATATACTTCTATAACGTTGTATATCTTAGCCTAAGGCAATCCTAACACCTCGGATGTAATATTTTACAACATTCCTGGCGCGCCGGCACCTATTTCTCGGTGGGAACATTACATACGTCTATATCGCTATATATACTACCCTAAGGCAACCTAACATGTCGAATGTAATATTTTACAGCATTCCTGGCACGTCGGCCCCTACTTCTCGGTGGGAACATTATATACGTCTATAACGCTATATATCCTAACCTAAGGCAACCTAACATCTCGGATGTAATATTTTACAACATTCCCGTCACTTCGGCCCCTACTTCTCGGTGGGAACATTATATACTTCTATAACGTTGTATATCTTAGCCTAAGGCAATCCTAACACCTCGGATGTAATATTTTACAACATTCCTGGCGCGCCGGCACCTATTTCTCGGTGGGAACATTACATACGTCTATATCGCTATATATACTAGCCTAAGGCAACCTAACATGTCGAATGTAATATTTTACAGCATTCCTGGCGCGCCGGCCCCTACTTCTCGGTGGGAACATTATATACGTCTATAACGTGATATATTCTAGCCTAAGGCAATCCCAATATCTCGGATGTAATATTTTACTACATTCGTGGCGCGCCGACCGCTATTTCTCGATGGGAACATTATATACGTCTATATCGCTATATATCCTAGCCTAAGGCAAACTAACATGTCGAATGTAATATTTTACAACATTCCCGTCACTTCGGCCCCTACTTCTCGGTGGGAACATTATATACGTCTATAACGTTATATATCTTAGCATAAGGCATCCTTACATGTCGAATGTAATATTTTACAATATTCCTGGCGCGTCGGAAACTACTTCTCGGTGGGAACAGTATATCCGTCTATAACGTTATATATCCTAACCTAAGGCAACTTAAATGTCGAATGTAATGTTTCACCACATTCCTGGCTCGTTGGCCCCTACTTCTCGGTGGGAACATTATATACGTCTATAACGTTGTATATCTTAGCCTAAGGCAATCCTAACACCTCGGAAGTCATATTTTACAACATTCCTGGCGCGCCGGCACCTATTTCTCGGTGGGAACATTACATACGTCTATATCGCTATATATACTAGCCTAAGGCAACCTAACATGTCGAATGTAATATCTTACAGCATTCCTGGCGCGCCGGCCCCTACTTCTCGGTGGGAACATTATATACGTCTATAACGTGATATATCCTAGCCTAAGGCAATCCTAACATCTCGGATGTAATATTTTACTACATTCGTGGCGCACCGACCTCTATTTCTCGATGGGAACATTATATACGTCTATATCGCTATATATCCTAGCGTAAGGCAACCTAACATGTCGAGGGTAATATTTTACAACATTCCTGGCTCGTCGGCACCTACTTCTCGGTGGGAACTTTATATACGTCTATAACGTTATATATCCTGGCATAAGGCATCCTTACATGTCGAATGTAATATTTTATAATATTCCTGGCGCGTCGGCAACTACTTCTCGGTGGGAACAGTATATCCGTCTATAACGTTATATATCCTAACCTAAGGCAACTTAACATGTCGAATGTAATGTTTCACCACATTCCTGGCACGTCGGCCCCTACTTCTCGGTGGGAACATTATATATGTCTATAACGCTATACATCCTAACCTAAGGCAACCTAACATCTCGGATGTAATATTTTACTACATTCCTGGCACGTCGGCCCCTACTTCTCGGTGGGAACATTATATACGTCTATAACGCTATATATCCTAGCCTAAGGCAAACTAACATGTCGAATGTAATATTTTACAACATTCCCGTCACTTCGGCCCCTACTTCTCGGTGGGAACATTATATACGTCTATAACGTTATATATCCTAGCATAAGGCATCCTTACATGTCGAATGTAATATTTTACAATATTCCTGGCGCGTCGGAAACTACTTCTCGGTGGGAACAGTATATCCGTCTATAACGTTATATATCCTAACCTAAGGCAACTTAACATGTCGAATGTAATATTTCACCACATTCCTGGCTCGTTGGCCCCTACTTCTCGGTGGGAACATTATATACGTCTATAACGCTATATATCTTAGCCTAAGGGAATCCTAACACCTCGGATGTAATATTTTACAACATTCCCGGCGCGCCGGCACCTATTTCTCGGTGGGAACTTTATATACGTGTATAACGCTATATATCTTAGCCTAAGGCAATCCTAACATCTCGGATGTAATATTTTACAACATTCCTGGCGCGCCGGCACCTATTTCTCGGTGGGAACATTATATACGTCTATAACATTACATATCCTAGCCTAAGGCAACCTAACATCTCGGATGTAATATTTTACTACATTCCTGGCGCGCCGACCGCTATTTCTCGATGGGAACATTATATACGTCTATAACGCCATATATCCTAACCTAAGGCAACCTAACATGTCGAGCGTAATATTTTACAACATTCCTGGCTCGTCGGCACCTACTTCGAGGTGGGAACTTTATATACGTCTATAACTTCATATATCCTAGCATAAGGCATCCTTATATGTCGAATATAATATTTTACATTATTCCTGGCGCGTCGGCAACTACTTCTCGGTGGGAACTGTATATACGTCTATAACGTTATATATCCTAACCTAAGACAACTTAACATGTCGAGCGTAATATTTTACAACATTCCTGGCTCGTCGGCACCTACTTCGAGGTGGGAACTTTATATACGGCTATAACGTTATATATCCTAGCATAAGGCATCCTTACATGTCGAATGTTATATTTTACAATATTCCTGGCTCGTCGGCCCCTACTCCTCGGTGGGAACATTATATACGCCTATAACGTTATATATTCTAGTCTAAGGCAACCTAACATCTCGGATGTAATATTTTACTACATTCCTGGCGCGCTGGCCCCTACTTCTCGGTGGGAACATTATATACGTCTATAACGCCATATATCCTAACCTAAGGCAACCTAACATCTCGGATGTAATATTTTACTACATTCCTGGCACGTCGGCCCCTACTTCTCGGAGGGAACATTATATACGTCTATAACGCTATATATCCTAACCTAAGGCAACCTAACATCTCGGATGTAATATTTTACTACATTCCTGTCACGTCGGCCCCTACTTCTCGGTGGGAACATTATATACGTCTATAACGCTATATATCCTAGCCTAAGGCAAACTAACATGTCGAATGTAATATCTTACAACATTCCCGTCACTTCGGCCCCTACTTCTCGGTGGGAATATTATATAGGTCTTTAACGCTATATGTCCTAGCCTGAGACAACCTAACATGTCGAATGTAATATTTTACAATATTCCTGGCGCGTCGGCAACTACTTCTCGGTGGGAACGTCATATACGTCTATAACGTTGTATATCCTAACCTAAGGCAACCTAACATTTCGTATGTAATATTTTACAACATTCCTGGCGCGTCGGCACCTCCTTCTCGGTGGGAACATTATATACGTCTATATCGCTATATATCCTAGCCCAAGGCAACCTAACATGTCGAGCGTAATATTTTACAACATTCCTGGCTCGTCGGCACCTACTTCTCGGTGGGAACTTTATATACGTCTATAACGTTATATATCCTAGCATAAGGCATCCTTACATGTCGAATGTAATATTTTACAATATTCCTGGCGCGTCGGCAACTACTTCTCGGTGGGAATAGTATATCCATCTATAACGTTATATATCCTAACCTAAGGCAACTTAACATGTCGAATGTAATGTTTCACCACATTCCTGGCTCGTTGGCGCCTATTTCTCGGTGGGAACATTATATACGTCTATAACGTTATATATCTTAGCCTAAGGCAATCCTAACACCTCGGATGTAATATTTTACAACATTCCTGGCGCGCCGGCACCTATTTCTCAGTGGGAACATTATATACGTCTATATCGCTATATATCCTAGCCTAAGGCAACCTAACATGTCGAGCGTAATATTTTACAACACTCCTGGCTCGTCGGCACCTACTTCGATGTGGGAACTTTATATACGTCTATAACGTTATATATCCTAGCATGAGGCATTCTTACAGGTCGAATGTAATATTTTACAATATTCCTGGCTCGTCGGCCCCTACTCCTCGGTGGGAACATTATATACACCTATAACGCGATATATCCGAGCCTAAGGCAACCTAACACCTCGGATGTAATGTTTTACAACATTCCTGGCATGTCGGCCCCTATTTCTCGGTGGGAACATTATATACGTCTTTAAAGATATATATC
This sequence comes from Xylocopa violacea, assembly GCA_963969225.1. Taxonomy (NCBI): domain Eukaryota; kingdom Metazoa; phylum Arthropoda; class Insecta; order Hymenoptera; family Apidae; genus Xylocopa; species Xylocopa violacea. The sequence continues at coordinate 1,886,099 of CAXAJV010000789.1, forward strand.
CTAGCCTAAGGCAATCCTAACATCTCGGATGTAATATTTTACAATATTCCTGGCTCGTCGGCCCCCTTCTTCTCGGTGGGAACATTATATACGTCTATAACGCTATATATCCTAACCTAAGGCAACCTAACATCTCGGATGTAATATTTAACTACATTCCTGGCACGTCGGCCCCTACTTCTCGGTGGGAACATTATATACGTCTATAACGTTATATATCCTAGCCTAAGGCAATCCGAACATCTCGGATGTCACATTTTACAACATTCCTGGCGCGTCGGCACCTACTTCTCGGTGGGAACATTAAATACGTCTATAACGTTATATATCCTAACCTAAGGCAACCTAACACCTTGGATGTAATGTTTTACAACATTCCTGGCGTGTCGGCCCCTATTTCTCGGTGGAAACATTATATACGTCTTTAGCGATATATATCCTAGCCTAAGGCAATCCTAACATGTCGAAAGTATAATTTTACAACATTCCTGACGCGTCGGCCCCTATTTCTCCGTTGGAACATTATATAAGTCAATAACGTTATATATCCTAACCTAAGGCAACCTAACATCTCGGATGTAATATTTTACTACATTCCTGGCGCGCTGGCCCCTACTTCTCGGTGGGAACATTATATACGTCTATAACGCCATATATCCTAACCTAAGGCAACCTAACATGTCGAGCGTAATATTTTACAACATTCCTGGCTCGTCGGCACCTACTTCGAGGTGGGAACTTTATATACGTCTATAACGTTATATATCCTAGCATAAGGCATCCTTACATGTCGAATATAATATTTTACATTATTCCTGGCGCGTCGGCAACTACTTCTCGGTGGGAACTGTATATACGTCTATAACGTTATATATCCTAACCTAAGACAACTTAACATGTCGAGCGTAATATTTTACAACATTCCTGGCGTGTCGGCCCCTATTTCTCGGTGGGAACATTATATACGTCTTTAAAGATATATATCCTAGCCTAAGGCAACCTAACATCTCGGATGTAATATTTTACTACATTCGTGGCGCACCGGCCCCTACTTCTCGGTGGGAACATTATATACATCTATAACGTTATATATCCTAGCCTAAGGCAATCCTAACATCTCGGATGTAATATTTTACAACATTCCTGGCGCGTCGGCACCTACTTCTCGGTGGGAACGTTATATATGTCTGTAACGCTATATGTCCTAGCCTGAGACAACCTAACATGTCGAATATAATATTTTACATTATTCCTGGCGCGTCGGCAACTACTTCTCGGTGGGAACTGTATATACGTCTATAACGTTATATATCCTAACCTAAGGCAACTTAACATGTCGGATGTAATATTTTACAACATACCTGGCGCGTCGGCACCTCCTTCTCGGTGGGAACATTTTGAGCGTCTATAACGTTATATATCCTAACCTAAGGGAACCTAACACTTCGGATGTAATGTTTTACAACATTCCTGGCGTGTCGGCCCCTATTTCTCGGTGGGAACATTATATATGTCTGTAACGCTATATGTCCTAGCCTGAGACAACCTAACATGTCGAAAGTATAATTTTACAACATTCCTGACGCGTCGGCACCTATTTCTCCGTGGGAACATTATATAAGTCAATAACGTTATATATCCTAACCTAAGGCAACCTAACATCTCGGAAGCAATATTTTACTACATTCCTGGCACGTCGGCCCCTACTTCTCGGTGGGAACATTATATACGTCTATAACGTAATATAACCTAACTTAACCCATCTAGCCCATCGCCGGTAATATTTTACAGAATCCCGTTCGTGTCGTCCCGTACGTCTCGCTGGGGACATTATATATGTCTATAACGTTATATATCCTTTTTTTTCTTTTTTTTGTCGTGGGGAAACCGTCATGGGTACCTCGGACTTTGGGGACTATCCGAGGTTATGTCGGACTCTTGCCGACTAAAGCCCCACGGTGGCCATCATCTGCGCGTGTCGGACGGGAGCCGGGAACTCTTAACGGTCGACGATCGGCATCCTCCTGCGCTGGGGTCTCCAGTTGACCCTCTGCTCGGCTACTCTTGCCTGTAGCCTGATCTTCTACCATGGTGACGCGCAAAGATATCTGTGTGCTCCAAGCGCCGCTCGTGAGCCACTCACGAGCGGCGCTACGTCAAAGGTACACGTGCAATCACGATCGCAAGCCCAAACATGTGACCATCTGTGCTTACCTTGACGCACAGCTGCCATACTCCTGTTTGCTGCCGTTGCAGCTGCGAGTCTTTCGCAGCTGTGCATCCTTCCGGTCCTGGCCGTCTTGGCCTCTTGTGACGGTACAGCTGCAAGTCTTTCGCAGCTCGTCGTCCTGTCCAATCCCGGTCTTCTTGACCTCTTCGCCGTCTTGGCATCCACTTCGGTCGTCTTGACCTCTTCATCTCTTCGGGCTCTTCTTCGCCCATCTTCCGGATGAAGATAGCCTTTGAGATGAGGTGGTTGGCGGCGAAGTTCCGTTCCCCGATGGGATCTTGGAAGTGACCCCCGTCCGATAACGGGAGTCCTCTATCTTGAAAGGGAACGGGGCAAACGTCAAGGACGCCGATCCCGTAGGCAGCGTTGAGCAGGGACACCGCGCTCCCTTTCGCGCTCGGCGGCCTCCTTCGCGGCCATGACTTTGTCGCAAAACGCCGTCACGGCCCGCCAGTATCTCTCACCTTCGAGCATCTTTGACATGATGCTCTTCAGTGAGAGATTCGACCCTACCTCGACTATCAGTAGTCGATGCAGCCGTTCCCACGCTGGACACCTCTCCAGTGTGTGCTGCGCCGTGTCGTCCTCTTCGCCACAGTGTGGCATGCAGCCGTGTCTTCCTTGCCAATCCTCTGCAGGTACTGACCGAAGCATCCATGTCCGGTCAGTATCTGCGTGGTTCTAAAGCTAAGTAGCCCTCTTCGGCGGTCCACCCACTTATCTAGGATGGTTAGGACCGCTCCGATCGTCCTGTGTTCGGAGCGAGTGGAGAGGTGTCTCTTCCACTCCTCTATCGAAGCCAATCTTACCGCGTCCCTGAGTTCTTTTTTACTCAGGGCTGGTGCGTCATCGTCATCTTCCTGGTCCACGTTTCGAAGCGAATGGTAGACGAACGCATCCTCGCTGACCATGTATTCGATAGACACCAGCCCAGCAAGCGCGGTGGCCACATCGTGTGATACCGTCCTGTATCCTCGTATCGCACGAATGGCCATCCTCCTCCACGCGCTGCGCAGGGACGAGATCCTCTTGTCGGTGTGTCTCCGCTCCGCGATGGAGCTGTACCACACTGTACCATCACCCCGGCGTATAGTCTTCGCGCTCTCTCGTTAGGGCCCTTCAGGTTGGGCATTATGCGGCCTAGCTTGAGTGCCGCTGTCTCCAACCTGCCGGCAAGTTTCTCTATGTGGCTAGAGAATCTCCAGTCCTCGTCGAGCCGAAGGCCGAGGTAGTTGATGTCTCGGCCCGGCTCGATCCTTGCCGGTCCCACACTTACCGCCACGCGAGGTGTTCCTCTTGTGGGTCTCCTCCGGCTCCGTCTGCTGAAGCACACGATCTCCGTCTTCTGCGGAGCCAGCTCGAGGCCCATCTTCCGGATGCAGTTAGCCACGACTGCCTTTCCCAATTCTGCCCGGCAGGCAGCTCGCGTATCTGTCTTACCGGCGGCGAACACAAACGTGTCGTCTGCGTAGCATATCAGGCGCACGCCCGCCGGCATTGCTGCTGTCAACGCGGCATTGTACCCGATGTTCCACAGGAGCGGTCCTAGCACCGATCCCTGGGCTACGCCACGGTTGACAGGTCTGCTTTGTGGCCCATCCTGGCTATCCTAGACTATCGCCCTGTCGCTGAGATAGTCTACCACCACGTTCCTGATGTGTGGTGGGATTCCATGCCTGTCCAGGGCTGCGTAAATAGCTGGCCATTGCAGGGAGTTGAACGCGTTCTTGATGTCTAACGAGACAGAGTATGTAACTCCCACCCTCGACACAACCATCTCGGTGAGTCTCTTGACTTCACTCACCGCGTCGATCGTGCGTCGACCTGCCCGCCCTGAATCCGTACTGGCAGTCCGCCAGTGCAGGTCCGACGCGCGACAGGTGCTGGACGATTCGTTCGTGTATTATTCTTTCGAACAGCTTTCCTACCTCGTCCTGCAACACTATGGGCCGGAACGCTGATGGTGAATCCTCCGGTTTGCCTTCCTTTCGGAGGAGCACCAACCTGCCGGACTTCCATCTTCGAGGGAGCGTCCCCGCCTTGATGCAGGCTGAGAACAGTCTTCTCAGTCTCGAACCAAGGACGCTCAGCGCCATCGTCCAGACACGGCCGGGTATTCCATCCCGGCCGGGGGCTGTGTTCTTCTTCGCCATCCTCTTGACGGCCCCGGCCAGTTCCTCTTCGGAAACCTCCAACTCCGGTGTCCACCCGTATCGGGCCGCTGCTGGGGGCTCTTCGTTCCCTCCCTCTCCAGCAGCGGGACCTCTAAGGTTTCCGTCAACGGGGGCGCCCATGGTCGCAGTTTGTCCATCACTATCTTGTAGGGACGCCCCCATGGATCCTCTTCGAGAGTTTGGAGGAGTCCATCCAATGCGCGTGCCTTGGACTTCCTGATAGCAGCCTGCAGCTCCTTCTTCTTGTCCCTGTAGCTGTTGTACAGCTACAAAGTCCTCGTCGCGTCCGAGTTCCTTTTTCTTCTCTCTCTGGTGTACTGGCGGCGCCCAACGGTGCAAGTTGCACGGAGCTGCGCGATCTCTGCGTTCCACCAGTATACTGGACGCTTCGGCGCACTGCCGCGGGCTCTTGGCATGCCCGTGTCGCATACCGCTGTCATCGCGTTGACAAACCAGTCCGCCTCGGTGTTGTCATCTTCTATCGGGCTGACCGGCGTCTCCTGCCAGCCTACCGCGAGGATTGCTGCCATCAGGTGGTCTTCCTCGATTCTCCTCAGCGACCACTTCTGGCGGTGGTGATTAGCCTGCCGGGCCGTGTGTGGGACGGAGACATCCATGGAGATGTACAGATGATCGGACAGTGTCTCCTTCTCTTCCACCCTCCATTCTCTAATTTGCTGTGCTGCCTTGCGGTTACCAAAGGAGAGGTCCACGATGCTTTCTCCCTGGTACCGCACGCATGTGCTGGCTGAGCCTTCGTTTAGTAGCGTCAGGCCCAGGCCAGACGCCCAGTCTAGCGTGGCGTGGCCTCTTGCGTCCGTCCTAGATGATCCCCACGCCGTCACGTGCGCATTATAGTCTCCTAGCACTAGGACGGGCGACTCTGCATATCTCGCAACTGTCCGTCCCGTCCTGTCCAACAGGTCTTCGTACTTGCTGATGGACCACCTGGGAGGGGCGTATAGTCCGATAACGGTGAATCCCGCCCAGGTTATCGCGACGAATCCTTCCTCGCGTGCGACCGTCTTGATTGGTCGTACACGTGTCCGTGCAGACTGCACGATCACCACCGAGCCGTCTCTATCTCCTATCCACGCTCGATTGTCGCGGATGGAGTACGGCTCCGCTATCACTGCCAACTCGAAATCGCCGCCCTGTAGTCTTGCTACTACCAGGTCTTGGGCACGGGCAGCATGATTCGAGTTAGTCTGCAGGATACGGCATGGCGTGAATTTTATGCCGTATCCATGGCTTCCTCCTGGCCCTTACCTGCTGGAGTCGTTGTTGCCGGCTCCACGGTCTTTCCTTCTTCCAGAGCGGTCGCTGGTTCCTTCCTACATGCCGCTGCCGTTACGGCTTCTACAGCCGGCTTGCTGCTCTTTTTCGTAGCTTTAGGCGCCTTGCACACTTCCCCACCAGCCTTGTGGTGTGCTCGTCTGCCTTCAGCCTTGCAGACGATGCATGTGGGCGCAGTTTGCCTGCACTCACTGGCTCTGTGGCCGGACTCACCGCACCTGTAACACAGGTTTGCTGGTACAGCTTTGCTGTACGTGGACAGTTTCCCAGCACTTGAAGCATCGATCCGGTCTCGGCTTTAAAGCCGCCACCCGGATCAAGGACCAACCGATCCTTATTCTGCCGGCATATGCCACTTTCGTGGCAGCGGCGAGGGGACACTGCACCCACATGGTGCCGAGCCCGTTTGACGAGTCCCGTCGTATCCCGGTCCGTATTTCCTCGGCCTTGCATCCTCCTGCGGATGCGATGGCTTCCGCCACTTCTTGTGGCATTATGGAGCCCTCGAGCCCGTAGACCCTCGGGTCTGCCCTCTTGTGAGGCGTCGCGACATATACCTCTCTGTCGCCCAACGCCTCCCTGAGTTTGCCGGCAAGGGCAGCCGCTTTGGCCTCCTTCTCCTTGCCGGTAACTTCTAGGATCAGTCCGCCCGTTCTGGCCTTTTTCGGGCGGACCTCTTCTATGCCCACCTCTGCGAGCTTTACTCGCTGCCGGGCAGCTGTCATCACCTCAGCGTACGTGGCTTTGCTATCCTGAGGGATGGTGAGGACGACGGCTGCTGTTCTGGGAACCTTTCCCAATGTCGTCCTTGCGTTGCGTTTCGCTGCGCTGACGCGCACCTGCCTCCTTTCCTTCTCAGCGGCGGCCTTTGATGGCTTGCCAGCCGCCGTTTTCTTTCCCCTTCTGCCCAGGACCTTTGTCCAGGGGAGCTCCACCTGCGTGGTTTTCTTCTCCGCAGGGGGGGGGGGAGGGGCAGGGCGGAGTGCTGCCTGCCACTCGTTTTCCTTCCTCACGGATTCCTCGCGTATCCTCTTCATACGCGCCTCCAAGGAGGACTCGGTTTTCGCAGGTGCCGTTGTTCCTGTTGCGGGTGAGAGGGCCGTCCGTTTGCCCTTAGCGGACTTTAAGGGGGCCTTCCCCTTTTCGACGTCCGACGTCGTCTCCCCCGTTTTTCTTAGCTTTACGAGGAAGGCACGTTTCGCCGCGGTGGGGCGCTCTTTTACGATCATTGCAGTTGTCTGATCCTTCTTCTTCGGAGGGAGTCTCTCCTTAATTCTCCCCCAGATCTTCTCGATCCGTCGATCGAATATTTCCTCGAGGCTTGAAAGGATATTCTTGAGTCCAACCTGTAGGATATCCTCTCTTGCCTCCGTTGTAGGCGGTTCTTCTCGCCTTTCTGGCACCGGGCTCCTCCTCGCCGCTGGTTGGGGGGAAACCCGCTCCTCCACGGCTGCCAGCTTCCTCTTTAGCTTCTCGTTCTCGAGGCGCAGGCTTTCTGCCTGCAGCCTCCACTCTTGGGCTTCAGAGCTCACCGCAGCGGGGTTGCCCTTCGCTCGCTCTGCGAGCTCCAAGAGAGTGGCGCGCAGCGTTCTTGCGCCTACGCGTACTGCCCTCTTCATTGGGCCTTGTAGGTTGCGCGATTTTGCTGCAACCCATTCGATCTTATTCGCCTCTTTCAAGGCGGTCAGTCCAAGATCTGGCAGGGTGGCCCTTCTAGCCTCCGCCTGCAGCTCCTCGTCTGTCGGCACAGGCTTTGTCGACCTTGCCGGTCGAGGGGGGACGACTGTTGCCCAGTCGATCTCTTCGTCTTCCAGGGCGCTGTCTACGTCAGCGGTGGCAGCTTTCCTTTGCCAGCGCCTTGCGCCCTTCGTGGCTCTCTCGGACAAGCTCGACACCATCGATGTCACAGAGGCGTCCGTGTCATACGCCTCCGTGGTCTGCCTTGCCTCCTTCTGTCCTTTGCTGGACTTAGGGCATGGCCTCGTCGTCATGGATATGATGGAGGCGAGCGACTCATCGGAGTCGCCTCCAACGCTGGACGGATCTCCTGCGCGCCTCTTCTTAGCCGCGAGGCGGCTGTTTCGCCTCTTGAGGGATCGCTCTTCCATCTCGGATGTCGAGTGGTCCTCCGATCTTGCCGAGAATAGACAGCTGGGGCCTGGCCCTTTTCCACAGGCTGGAGCCTGTGGCTGTATGAAATAGTCGGCGTAGTCCATTTTGGGATTACCCCTGCCAGACATGTTCGCTTCCCTCTTCGTGTTTCTGTTCGTGTTCGTGTTCCTCAGTTTTGCACGAAACTTCACGAAAAACACATTTGTTTGTCGCGTAGGTATTATTGAACCGTCGGTAAGTTACCGGCACACTCCTCCGCCGAGTTCCCTGGTTTGCCCTGTGCACGGTCCGACAGTCGCTAAATGTACGCGCGCACTCTTTACCAACACTCGGTCCGCGAATTTTGCGGTTACCTATCGAAGGTTATCGAGGGTGGATGTAGTTTTCGACCGTCCATAAGTCACCACCTGGTGCCTGTTCGCAGAGACCGAGGAGGTGTCAATTATAGTTCATTGGCCACCGATAGACACCACGGACACAAAAAAATCACCCTCGGTCGGAAATTGTCCGGTTACCGACCGTTCAGTTACCGACAGCAGAGCTGTCGGTAAGTTACCACGTACTGCACTCACTCGTTTCGACCGAGGAACTGTCAGTTACTGTTTATTGGCCGTCGATGAGTACGCAAAACGCTGCAGTTTAATCCGCGGCCGGCAATTGTTAAGTTACCGACTGCCCGGTTACCGATGCTGGGTTCGCCCGACCGTCGGTAATGCCTCCGTCTCAAAACCCGACTTCCGGGTTGTTGCTTGGTTTGTTTTAACCAACAATACCCTAAACTAACAACCAATATCGTGGCAATCGGTGTTTTTGCAAAATTACCAACCGCACGGTTATCGACCGCAGGTGGTACCGCTGCTGTCGGTAATTCGAAATTTTTCAGTTCCCGCTGCGTTTATTTCAGTTATTATTTGTTGAAAACGCACTACACCTTCGTCAACGATCAATTTCGCACGGCTGGCAGGAAAAAACGGCGAGAAATTCCAATTCGTGCGACCGGAATGTTACCTACGACGGTCGGCAAACTTTACCGACCGTGAGCTGTCAAACTCTTGCAAGAATTGATTTTTGACTTGTTTATTACCGCATGCACTGTTTCTACGTGTCCAATAAACAATTCTACGTCCACTCACTGGCACACGGTGCAACCTTGGTAGAGTTGCTGCAAAATTTTCACCTCCGTCAACTATGTTCCGTGGTGGCAGCACTACTCGGTTCCACTTCGCCAAAATTTACTGTTTTTTACTGTTTTTAACAGTTTTTCCGCCTCGTAATTGCACAAAATCAGTGTCTATTGTCACTTCACACCCGATTATGGCAATTTCCGCACCGAAAAAGGCCTATTTAAAATTCTTGATTTTTCGCCACGTGCACGTTTTCCCACACAAAGGAGTGACGTCACACGTCACTCCTATTTCACTTAAAATCGCTTATTTTCACTTTTTTAAGCGTTTTTTCACCACGAATAAGTTTATTTCTAGTGTCTGTGGTCACTTTACACATTCTCGTCGTAAATTCACACGCACAAACGGTCAATTTTCAAAGTTTATTGCCGTATATGACAACACGTGTTTTCACGCAGCAAAACAAAGTGTTACACTTTTTCACCGTTTTTCCACCTTTTCACTGAACTTCACTTCACTACACTTACCTAGCGGATCCTCTTCACCTCCTGGAACACCCTCAGCTCCGCTCAAACCCTGAAATTCGCGAAACGTGCCCCGAAGTGCGTACCGTACGGCAGCAAACGCGTCACCACGTGCAAATCGAACAAAGACGCGCACGTATTATGCTCGATTTGCCTCCTACTCGCGACTTTCACGTGAGATTTTCGTCTCAACGCGTAGTTTCGCGTACCCGTAACGTGCCAAAAACAAGTTTTGACACGAAACTCGCCATCTTCCTCGAAAATTAGAACGGATTTCAGAGAGCTATCGTACGCACGTCCGTCAGCTTACTCGTCCGCCATGCGAATCTCTCATAACGTTATACATCCTAACCTAATGCAACCTAACATCTCGAATGTAGTGTTTTAGAACATTCCAGGCGGGTCGGCCCCTACTTCTCGGTGGGAACATTATATACGTCATTACCGTAATATAACCTAACCTAACCCATCTACACCCTCGGTGATAATGTTTTACAGAATCCCGGTCTTGTCGGCCCCCACATCTCGGTGGTAACATTATATACGTCTATAACGATATATATCCAAACCTAAGGGAACCTAACATCTCGGATGTAATATTTTACAACATTCCTGGCATGTCGGTCCCTACTTCTCGGTGGGAATATTATATACGTCTATAACGTTATATATCATAACCTAAGGCAACCTAACATCTCGGATGTAATAGTTGACAACATTCCTGGCGTGTAGGCCCGTACTTCTGGGTGGGAACATTGTATACGTCTATAACGTTATATATCCTAGCCTAAGGCGACCTAACATGTCGAATGTAATATTTTACATCATTCCTGGCGTGTCGTCGCCTGCTTCTCGATGGGAACATTATATACGTCTATAACGTTGTGTATCCTAACCTAACGCAACCTAACATCTGGGATGTAATATTCCTGGCGTGTCGTCGCCTACTTCTGGATGGGGAGATTATATACGTCTATAACGTTATATATCCCAACCTAAGGCAACCTAACATCTCGGATGTAATAGTTGACAACATTCCTTGCGTGTCCGCCCGTACTTCTCGGTGGGAACATTATATACGTCTATAACGTTATATATCCTAGCCTAAGGCCACATAACATGTCGAATGTAATATTTTACAACATTCCTGGCGTGTCGTCGCCTGCTTCTCGATGGGGACATTATATACGTCTATATCGTTGTATATCCTAACCTAAAGCAACCTAACAGCTGGTATGTAATATTTTACAAGATTCCTGGCATGTCTGTCCCCAAGTCTCGGTACGAACATTATATACGTCTATAATGATATATATCCAAACCGAAGGGAACCTAACATCTCGGATGTAATATTTTACAACATTCCTGGCGTGTCGTCGCCTGCTTCTCGATGGGGACATTATATACGTCTATAACGTTGTATATCCTAACCTAACGCAACCTAACACCTGGGATGTAATATTTTACAACATTCCTGGCGTGTCGTCGCCTGCTTCTCGATGGGGACATAATATACGTCTATAACGTTGTATATCCTTACCTAACGCAACCTAACATCTGGGATGTAATATTTTACAACATTCCGGGAGTGTCGTCGCCTACTTCTGGATAGGGTCATTATATACATCTATAACCTTGTATATCCTAACCTAAGGCAACCTAACATCTCGGATGTAATATTTTATAACATTCCTGGCGTGTCATCGCCTGCTTCTCGATGGGGACATTATATACGTCTATAACGTTGTATATCCTAACCTAACGCAACCTAACATCTCGGATGTAATATTTTACAACATTCCTGGCATGTCGGTCCCTACATCTCGGTGGCAACATACTATACGTCTATAACGTTGTATATCCTAACCTAAGGGAACCTAACATCTCGGGTGTAATCTTTTACAACATTCCTGACGCGTCGGCCCCTATTTTTCGGTGGTAACATTACATACGTCTATAACGTTATATATCCTAGCCTAAGTCAACCTAACATGTCGAATGCAATATTTTACAACATTCCTGGCGTGTCGTCGCCTGCTTCTCGATGGGGACACTATATACGTATGTAACGATATATATCCTAACCTAAAGCAACCTAACATCTCGGGTGTAATATTTTACAACATTCCTGACGCGTCGGCCCCTATTTCTCGGTGGGAACATAATATACGTCTATAACATTATATATCCTAGCCTAAGGTAACCTAACATCTCGGATGTAATATTTTACAACATTCCTGGCATGTCGGTCCCTACGTCTCGGTGGGAACATTATATACGCCTATAACGATATATGTCCTAACCTAAGGCAACCTAACATCTCGGAAGTAATAGTTGACAACTTTCCTGGCGTGTCCGCCCGTACTTCTCGGTGGGAACATTATATACATCTATAACGTTATATATCCTAGCCTAAGGCGACCTAACATGTCGAATATAATATTTTACAACATTCCTGGCGTGTCGTCTCCTGCTTCTCGATGGGGACATTATATACGTCTATAATGTTGCATATCCTAACCTAACGCAACCTAACATCTGGGATGTAATATTTTACAAGATTCTGGCGTGTCGTCGACTGCTTCTCGATGGGGAGATTATATACGTCTAAAACGTTGTATATCCTAACCTAACGCAACCTAACATTTGGGATGTAATATTTTACAACATTCCTTGCATGTCGGTGCCTACGTCTCGGTGGGAACATTATATACGTCTATAACGAAATATATCCTAACCTAAGGCAACCTAACATATCGGATGTAATAGTTGACAACATTCCTGGCGTGTAGGCCCGATCTTCTCGGTGGGAACATTGTATACGTCTATAACGTTATATATCCTAGCCTAAGGCGACCTAACATGTCGAATGTAATATTTTACATCATTCCTGGCGTGTCGTCGCCTGCTTCTCCATGGGAACATTATATACGTCTATAACGTTGTGTATCCCAACCTAACGCAACCTAACATCTGAGATGTAATATTCCTGGCGTGTCGTCGCCTACTTCTGGATGGGGAGATTATATACGTCTATAACGTTATATATCCTAACCTAAGGCAACCTAACATCTCGGATGTAATAGTTGACAACATTCCTGGCGTGTCCGCCCGTACTTCTCGGTGGGACCATTATATACGTCTATAACGTTATATATCCTAGTCTAAGGCAACCTAACATGTCGAATGTAATACTTTACAACATTCCTGGCGAGTCGTCGCCTACTTCTCGATGGGGACATTATATACATCTATAACATTGTATATCCTAACCTAAGGCAGCCTAACATCTCGGATGTAATATTTTACAACACTCCTGGCGTGTCGTCGCCTACTTCTGGATGGGGTCATTATATACATCTATAACGTTGTATATCTTAACCTAAGGGAGCCTAACATCTCGGGTGTAATATTTTACAACATTCCTGACGCGTCGGACCCTATTTTTCGGTGGGAACATTATATACGTCTATAACGTTATATATCCTAGCCTAAGGCAACCTAACATGTCGAATGTAACATTTTACAACATTCCTGGCGTGTCGTCGCCAACTTCTCGATGGGGACATTATATACATCTATAACCTTGTATATCCTAACCTAAGGCAACCTAACATGTCGAATGTAAAATTTTACAACATTCCTGGCGTGTCGTCGCCTACTTCTCGATGGGGACATTATATACATCTATAACATTGTATATCCTAACCTAAGGCAACCTAACATCTCGGATGTAATATTTTACAACATTCTGGCGTGTCGTCGACTGCTTCTCGATGGGGAGATTATATACGTCTATAACGTTGTATATCCTAACCTAACGCAACCTAACATTTGGGATGTAATATTTTACAACATTCCTTGCATGTCGGTGCCTACGTCTCGGTGGGAACATTATATACGTCTATAACGAAATATATCCTAACCTAAGGCAACCTAACATATCGGATGTAATAGTTGACAACATTCCTGGCGTGTAGGCCCGAACTTCTCGGTGGGAACATTGTATACGTCTATAACGTTATATATCCTAGCCTAAGGCGACCTAACATGTCGAATGTAATATTTTACATCATTCCTGGCGTGTCGTCGCCTGCTTCTCCATGGGAACATTATATACGTCTATAACGTTGTGTATCCCAACCTAACGCAACCTAACATCTGGGATGTAATATTCCTGGCGTGTCGTCGCCTACTTCTGGATGGGGAGATTATATACGTCTATAACGTTATATATCCTAACCTAAGGCAACCTAACATCTCGGATGTAATAGTTGACAACATTCCTGGCGTGTCCGCCCGTACTTCTCGGTGGGAACATTATATACGTCTATAACGTTATATATCCTAGTCTAAGGCAACCTAACATGTCGAATGTAATACTTTACAACATTCCTGGCGAGTCGTCGCCTACTTCTCGATGGGGACATTATATACATCTATAACATTGTATATCCTAACCTAAGGCAGCCTAACATCTCGGATGTAATATTTTACAACACTCCTGGCGTGTCGTCGCCTACTTCTGGATGGGGTCATTATATACATCTATAACGTTGTATATCTTAACCTAAGGGAACCTAACATCTCGGGTGTAATATTTTACAACATTCCTGACGCGTCGGACCCTATTTTTCGGTGGGAACATTATATACGTCTATAACGTTATATATCCTAGCCTAAGGCAACCTAACATGTCGAATGTAACATTTTACAACATTCCTGGCGTGTCGTCGCCTACTTCTCGATGGGGACATTATATACGTCTATATCGTTGTATATCCTAACCTAAAGCAACCTAACATCTGGGATGTAATATTATACAAGATTCCAGGCATGTCGGTCCCCAAGTCGCGGTAGGAACATTATATACGTCTATAAAGATATATATCCAAACCGAAGAGAACCTAACATCTCGGATGTAATATTTTACAACATTCCTGGCTTGTCGTCGCCTGCTTCTCGATGGGGACATAATATACGTCTATAACGTTGTATATCCTAACCTAACGCAACCTAACATCTCGGATGTAATATTTTACAACATTCCTGGCATGTCGGTCCCTACATCTCGGTGGGAACATACTATACGTCTATAACTTTGTATATCCTAACCTAAGGGAACCTAACACCTCGGGTGTAATATTTTACAACATTCCTGACGCGTCGGCCCCTATTTTTCAGTGGGAACATTATATACGTCTATAACGTTATATATTCTAGCCTAAGGCAACCTAACATGTCGAATGTAAAATTTTACAACATTCCTGGCGTGTCGTCGCCTACTTCTCGATGGGGACATTATGTACATCTATAACATTGTATATCCTAACCTAAGGCAACCTAACATCGCGGATGTAATATTTTACAACATTCTGGCGTGTCGTCGACTGCTTCTCGATGGGGAGATTATATACGTCTATAACGTTGTATATCCTAACCTAACGCAACCTAACATTTGGGATGTAATATTTTACAACATTCCTGGCATGTCGGTCCCTACATCTCGGTGGGAATATACTATACGTCTATAACGTTGTATATACTAACCTAAGGGAACGTAACATCTCGGATGTAATAGTTGAAAACATTCCTGGCGTGTAGGCCCGTACTTCTTGGTGGGAACATTGTATACGTCTGTAACGTTATATATCCTAGCCTAAGACGACCTAGCATGTCGAATGTAATATTTTACATCAGTCCTGGCGTGTCGTCGCCTACTTCTCGATGGGGACATTATATACATCTATAACATTGTACATCCTAACCTAAGGCAACCTAACATCTCGGATGTAATATTTTACAACATTCTGGCGTGTCGTCGACTGCTTCTCGATGGGGAGATTATATACGTCTATAACGTTGTATATCCTAACCTAACGCAACCTAACATTTGGAATGTAATATTTTACAACATTCCTTGCATGTCGCTGCCTACGTCTCGGTGGGAACATTATATACGTCTATAACGATATATATCCTAACCTAAGGCAACCTAACACCTCGGATGTAATAGTTGACAACATTCCTGGCGTGTAGGATCGTACTTCTCGGTGGGAACATTGTATACGTCTATAACGTTATATATTCTAGCCTAAGGCAACCTAACATGTCGAATGCAAAATTTTACAGCATTCCTGGCGTGTCGTCGCCTACTTCTCGGTGGGAACATTGTATACGTCTATAACGTTATATATCCTAGCCTAAGGCGACCTAACATATCGAATTTAATATTTTGCATCATTCCTGTCGTGTCGTCGCCTGCTTCTCGATGGGAACATTATATACGTCTATAACGTTGTGTATCCTAACCTAACGCAACCTAACATCTGGGATGTAATATTCCCGGCGTGTCGTCGCCTACTTCTGGATGGGGACATTATATACGTCTATAACGTTATATATCCTAACCTAAGGCAACCTAACATCTCGGATGTAATATTTGACAACATTCCTGGCGTGTCCGCCCGTACTTCTCGGTGGGAACATTATATACGTCTATAACGTTATATATCCTAGTCTAAGGCAACCTAACATGTCGAATGTAATACTTTACAACATTCCTGGCGAGTCGTCGCCTACTTCTCGATGGGGACATTATATACATCTATAACATTGTATATCCTAACCTAAGGCAGCCTAACATCTCGGATGTAATATTTTACAACACTCCTGGCGTGTCGTCGCCTACTTCTGGATGGGGTCATTATATACATCTATAACGTTGTATATCTTAACCTAAGGGAACCTAACATCTCGGGTGTAATATTTTACAACATTCCTGACGCGTCGGCCCCTATTTTTCGGTGGGAACATTATATACGTCTATAACGTTATATATCCTAGTCTAAGGCAACCTAACATGTCGAATGTAATACTTTACAACATTCCTGGCGTGTCGTCGCCTACTTCTCGATGGGGACATTATATACATCTATAACCTTGTATATCCTAACCTAAGGCAACCTAACATGTCGAATGTAAAATTTTACAACATTCCTGGCGTGTTGTCGCCTACTTCTCGATGGGGACATTATATACATCTATAACATTGTATATCCTAACCTAAGGCAACCTAACATCTCGGATGTAATATTTTACAACATTCTGGCGTGTCGTCGACTGCTTCTCGATGGGGAGATTATATACGTCTATAACGTTGTATATCCTAACCTAACGCAACCTAACATTTGGGATGTAATATTTTACAACATTCCTTGCATGTCGGTGCCTACGTCTCGGTGGGAACATTATATACGTCTATAACGAAATATATCCTAACCTAAGGCAACCTAACATATCGGATGTAATAGTTGACAACATTCCTGGCGTGTAGGCCCGAACTTCTCGGTGGGAACATTGTATACGTCTATAACGTTATATATCCTAGCCTAAGGCGACCTAACATGTCGAATGTAATATTTTACATCATTCCTGGCGTGTCGTCGCCTGCTTCTCCATGGGAACATTATATACGTCTATAACGTTGTGTATCCCAACATAACGCAACCTAACATCTGGGATGTAATATTCCTGGCGTGTCGTCGCCTACTTCTGGATGGGGAGATTATATACGTCTATAACGTTATATATCCTAACCTAAGGCAACCTAACATCTCGGATGTAATAGTTGATAACATTCCTGGCGTGTCCGCCCGTACTTCTCGGTGGGAACATTATATACGTCTATAACGTTATATATCCTAGTCTAAGGCAACCTAACATGTCGAATGTAATACTTTACAACATTCCTGGCGAGTCGTCGCCTACTTCTCGATGGGGACATTATATACATCTATAACATTGTATATCCTAACCTAAGGCAGCCTAACATCTCGGATGTAATATTTTACAACACTCTTGTCGTGTCGTCGCCTACTTCTGGATGGGGTCATTATATACATCTATAACGTTGTATATCTTAACCTAAGGGAACCTAACATCTCGGGTGTAATATTTTACAACATTCCTGACGCGTCGGACCCTATTTTTCGGTGGGGACATTATATACGTCTATATCGTTGTATATCCTAACCTAAAGCAACCTAACATCTGGGATGTAATATTATACAAGATTCCAGGCATGTCGGTCCCCAAGTCGCGGTAGGAACATTATATACGTCTATAAAGATATATATCCAAACCGAAGAGAACCTAACATCTCGGATGTAATATTTTACAACATTTCTGGCTTGTCGTCGCCTGCTTCTCGATGGGGACATAATATACGTCTATAACGTTGTATATCCTAACCTAACGCAACCTAACATCTCGGATGTAATATTTTACAACATTCCTGGCATGTCGGTCCCTACATCTCGGTGGGAACATACTATACGTCTATAACTTTGTATATCCTAACCTAAGGGAACCTAACACCTCGGGTGTAATATTTTACAACATTCCTGACGCGTCGGCCCCTATTTTTCAGTGGGAACATTATATACGTCTATAACGTTATATATTCTAGCCTAAGGCAACCTAACATGTCGAATGTAAAATTTTACAACATTCCTGGCGTGTCGTCGCCTACTTCTCGATGGGGACATTATGTACATCTATAACATTGTATATCCTAACCTAAGGCAACCTAACATCGCGGATGTAATATTTTACAACATTCTGGCGTGTCGTCGACTGCTTCTCGATGGGGAGATTATATACGTCTATAACGTTGTATATCCTAACCTAACGCAACCTAACATTTGGGATGTAATATTTTACAACATTCCTGGCATGTCGGTCCCTACATCTCGGTGGGAATATACTATACGTCTATAACGTTGTATATACTAACCTAAGGGAACCTAACATCTCGGATGTAATAGTTGAAAACATTCCTGGCGTGTAGGCCCGTACTTCTTGGTGGGAACATTGTATACGTCTGTAACGTTATATATCCTAGCCTAAGGCGACCTAGCATGTCGAATGTAATATTTTACATCAGTCCTGGCGTGTCGTCGCCTACTTCTCGATGGGGACATTATATACATCTATAACATTGTACATCCTAACCTAAGGCAACCTAACATCTCGGATGTAATATTTTACAACATTCTGGCGTGTCGTCGACTGCTTCTCGATGGGGAGATTATATACGTCTATAACGTTGTATATCCTAACCTAACGCAACCTAACATTTGGGATGTAATATTTTACAACATTCCTTGCATGTCGCTGCCTACGTCTCGGTGGGAACATTATATACGTCTATAACGATATATATCCCATCCTAAGGCAACCTAACACCTCGGATGTAATAGTTGACAACATTCCTGGCGTGTAGGCCCGTACTTCTTGGTGGGAACATTGTATACGCCTATAACGTTATATATCCTAGCCTAAGGCGACCTAGCATGTCGAATGTAATATTTTACGACATTCCTGGCGTGTCGTCGCCTGCTTCTCGATGGGGACATTATATACGTCTATATCGTTGTATATCCTAACCTAAAGCAACCTAACATCTGGGATGTAATATTATACAAGATTCCAGGCATGTCGGTCCCCAAGTCGCGGTAGGAATATTATA
Organism: Xylocopa violacea; assembly: GCA_963969225.1. Classification (NCBI taxonomy): domain Eukaryota; kingdom Metazoa; phylum Arthropoda; class Insecta; order Hymenoptera; family Apidae; genus Xylocopa; species Xylocopa violacea. The sequence goes on from CAXAJV010000789.1 coordinate 1,905,091, forward strand.
TACGTCTATAACGATATATATCCAAACCGAAGAGAACCTAACATCTCGGATGTAATATTTTACAACATTCCTGGCTTGTCGTCGCCTGCTTCTCGATGGGGACATAATATACGTCTATAACGTTGTATATCCTAACCTAACGCAACCTAACATTTGGGATGTAATATTTTACAACATTCCTGGAATGTCGGTCCCTACATCTCGGTGGGAATATACTATACGTCTATAACGTTGTATATACTAACCTAAGGGAACCTAACATCTCGGATGTAATAGTTGAAAACATTCCTGGCGTGTAGGCCCGTACTTCTTGGTGGGAACATTGTATACGTCTGTAACGTTATATATCCTAGCCTAAGGCGACCTAGCATGTCGAATGTAATATTTTACATCATTCCTGGCGTGTCGTCGCCTGCTTCTCGATGGGAACATTATATACGTCTATAACGTTGTGTATCCTAACCTAACGCAACCTAACATCTGGGATGTAATATTCCTGGCGTGTCGTCGCCTACTTCTGGATGGGGAGCTTATATACGTCTATAACGTTATATATACTAACCTAAGGCAACCTAGCATCTCGGATGTAATAGTTGACAACATTCCTGGCGTGTCCGCCCGTACTTCTCGGTGGGAACATTATATACGTCCATAACGTTATATATCCTAGCCTAAGGCGACCTAACATGTCGAATGTAATATTTTACTACATTCCTGGCGTGTCGTCGCCTACATCTCGATGGGAACATTATATACGTCTATAACGTTGTGTATCCTAACATAACGCAACCTAACATCTGGGATGTAATATTCCTGGCGTGTCGTCGCCTACTTCTGAATGGGGAGATTATATACGTCTATAACGTTATATATCCTAACCTAAGGCAACCTAACATCTCGGATGTAATAGTTGACAACATTCCTGGCGTGTCCGCCCGCACTTCTCGATGGGGACATTATATACATCTATAACCTTGTATATCCTAACCTAAGGCAGCCTAACATCTCGGATGTAATATTTTACAACATTCCTGGCATGTCGGTCCCTATATCTCGGTGGGAACATACTATACGTATATAACGTTGTATATCCTAACCTAAGGCAACCTAACATCTCGGATGTAATAGTTGACAACATTCCTGGCGTGTAATCCCGTACTTCTCGGTGGGAACATTGTATACGTCTATAACGTTATATATCCTAGCCTAAGGCGACCTAGCATGTCGAATGTAATATTTTACAACATTCCTGGCGTGTCGTCGCCTGCTTCTCGATGGGAACATTATATACGTCTATAACGTTGTGTATCCTAACCTAACGCAACCTAACATCTGGGATGTAATATTCCTGGCGTGTCGTCGCCTACTTCTGGATGGGGAGCTTATATACGTCTATAACGTTATATATACTAACCTAAGGCAACCTAGCATCTCGGATGTAATAGTTGACAACATTTCTGGCGTGTCCGCCCGTACTTCCAGGTGGGAACATTATATACGTCTATAACGTTATATATCCTAGCCTAAGGCCACATAACATGTCGAATGTAATATTTTACAGCATTCCGGGCGTGTCGTCGCCTGCTTCTCGATGGGGAGATTATATACGTCTATAACGTTGTATATCCTAACCTAACGCAACCTAACATTTGGGATGTAATATTTTACAACATTCCTGGAATGTCGGTCCCTACATCTCGGTGGGAATATACTATACGTCTATAACGTTGTATATACTAACCTAAGGGAACCTAACATCTCGGATGTAATAGTTGAAAACATTCCTGGCGTGTAGGCCCGTACTTCTTGGTGGGAACATTGTATACGTCTGTAACGTTATATATCCTAGCCTAAGGCGACCTAGCATGTCGAATGTAATATTTTACATCATTCCTGGCGTGTCGTCGCCTGCTTCTCGATGGGAACATTATATACGTCTATAACGTTGTGTATCCTAACCTAACGCAACCTAACATCTGGGATGTAATATTTTACAACATTCCTGGCGTGTCGTCGCCTGCTTCTCGATGGGGAGATTATATACGTCTATAACGTTATATATACTAACCTAAGGCAACCTAGCATCTCGGATGTAATATTTTACAACATTCCTGGCGTGTCGTCGCCTGCTTCTGGATGGGGACATAATATACGTCTATAACGTTGTATATCCATACGTAACGCAGCCTAACATCTGGGATGTAATATTTTACAACATTCCTGGAGTGTCGTCGCCTACTTCTGGATAGGGTCATTATATACATCTATAACATTGTATATCCTAACCTAAGGCAACCTAACATCTCGGATGTAATAGTTGACAACATTCCTGGCGTGTAGGCCCGTACTTCTCGGTGGGAACATTGTATACGTCCATAACGTTATATATCCTAGCCTAAGGCGACCTAACATGTCGAATGTAATATTTTACAACACTCCTGGCGTGTCGTCGCCTACATCTCGATGGGAACATTATATACGTCTATAACGTTGTGTATCCTAACATAACGCAACCTAACATCTGGGATGTAATATTCCTGGCGTGTCGTCGCCTACTTCTGAATGGGGAGATTATATACGTCTATAACGTTATATATCCTAACCTAAGGCAACCTAACATCTCGGATGTAATAGTTGACAACATTCCTGGCGTGTCCGCCCGCACTTCTCGATGGGGACATTATATACGTCTATAACGTTATATATCCTAGCCTAAGGCCACATAACATGTCGAATGTAATATTTTACAGCATTCCGGGCGTGTCGTCGCCTGCTTCTCGATGGGGACATAATACACGTCTACAACGTTGTATATCCTAACATAACGCAACCTAACATCTGGGATGTAATATTTTACAACATTCCTGGCGTGTCGTCGCCTGCTTCTGGATGGGGACATAATATACGTCTATAACGTTGTATATCCATACCTAACGCAACCTAACATCTGGGATGTAATACTTTACAACATTCCTGGAGTGTCGTCGCCTACTTCTGGATAGGGTCATTATATACATCTATAACATTGTATATCCTAACCTAAGGCAACCTAACATCTCGGATGTAATAGTTGACAACATTCCTGGCGTGTAGGCCCGTACTTCTCGGTGGGAACATTGTATACGTCCATAACGTTATATATCCTAGCCTAAGGCGACCTAACATGTCAAATGTAATATTTTACTACATTCCTGGCGTGTCGTCGCCTACATCTCGATGGGAACATTATATACGTCTATAACGTTGTGTATCCTAACATAACGCAACCTAACATCTGGGATGTAATATTCCTGGCGTGTCGTCGCCTACTTCTGAATGGGGAGATTATATACGTCTATAACGTTATATATCCTAACCTAAGGCAACCTAACACCTCGGATGTAATAGTTGACAACATTCCTGGCGTGTCCGCCCGCACTTCTCGATGGGGACATTATATACATCTATAACCTTGTATATCCTAACCTAAGGCAGCCTAACATCTCGGATGTAATATTTTACAACATTCCTGGCATGTCGGTCCCTATATCTCGGTGGGAACATACTATACGTATATAACGTTGTATATCCTAACCTAAGGCAACCTAACATCTCGGATGTAATAGTTGACAACATTCCTGGCGTGTAGGCCCGTACTTCTCGGTGGGAACATTGTATACGTCTATAACGTTATATATCCTAGCCTAAGGCGACCTAGCATGTCGAATGTAATATTTTACAACATTCCTGGCGTGTCGTCGCCTGCTTCTCGATGGGAACATTATATACGTCTATAACGTTGTGTATCCTAACCTAACGCAACCTAACATCTGGGATGTAATATTCCTGGCGTGTCGTCGCCTACTTCTGGATGGGGAGCTTATATACGTCTATAACGTTATATATACTAACCTAAGGCAACCTAGCATCTCGGATGTAATAGTTGACAACATTTCTGGCGTGTCCGCCCGTACTTCTCGGTGGGAACATTATATACGTCTATAACGTTATATATCCTAGCCTAAGGCCACATAACATGTCGAATGTAATATTTTACAGCATTCCGGGCGTGTCGTCGCCTGCTTCTCGATGGGGACATAATATACGTCTACAACGTTGTATATCCTAACATAACGCAACCTAACATCTGGGATGTAATATTTTACAACATTTCTGGCGTGTCGTCGCCTGCTTCTCGATGGGGACATTATATACGTCTATATCGTTGTATATCCTAACCTAAAGCAACCTAACATCTGGGATGTAATATTATACAAGATTCCAGGCATGTCGGTCCCCAAGTCGCGGTAGGAACATTATATACGTCTATAACGATATATATCCAAACCGAAGAGAACCTAACACCTCGGATGTAATATTTTACAACATTCCTGGCTTGTCGTCGCCTGCTTCTCGATGGGGACATAATATACGTCTATAACGTTGTATATCCTAACCTAACGCAACCTAACATCTCGGATGTAATATTTTACAACATTCCTGGCATGTCGGTCCCTACATCTCGGTGGGAACATACTATACGTCTATAACGTTGTATATCCTAACCTAAGGGAACCTAACATCTCGGGTGTAATATTTTACAACATTCCTGACGCGTCGGCCCCTATTTTTCAGTGGGAACATTATATACGTCTATAACGTTATATATTCTAGCCTAAGGCAACCTAACATGTCGAATGTAAAATTTTACAACATTCCTGGCGTGACGTCGCCTACTTCTGGATAGGGTCATTATATACATCTATAACATTGTATATCCTAACCTAAGGCAACCTATCATCTCGGATGTAATATTTTATAACATGCCTGGCATGTCGGTCCCTACTTCTCGGTGGAAACATTGTATATGTCTATAACGGTATATATCCTAACCTAAGGCAACCTAACATCTCGGATGTAAAAGTTAACAACATTCCTGGCGTGTAGTCCCGTACTTCTCGGTGGGAACATTGTATACGTCCATAACGTTATATATCCTAGCCTAAGGCGACCTAACATGTCGAATGTAATATTTTGCAACATTCCTGGCGTGTCGTCGCCTTCTTCTCGATGGGAAAATTATATACGTCTATAACGTTGTGTATCCTAACCTAACGCAACCTAACATCTGGGATGTAATATTCCTGGCGTGTCGTCGCCTACTTCTGGATGGGGAGATTATATACGTCTATAACGTTATATATCCTAACCTAAGGCAACCTAACATCTCGGATGTAATAGTTGACAACATTCCTGGCGTGTCCGCACGCACTTCTCGGCGGGAACATTATATACGTCTATAACGTTATATATCCTAGCCTAAGGCCACATAACATGTCGAATGTAATACTTTACAACATTCCTGGCGTGTCGTCGCCTACTTCTCGATGGGGACATTATATATATCTATAACCTTGTATATCCTAACCTAAGGCAGCCTAACATCTCGGATGTAATATTTTACAACATTCCTGGCATGTCGGTCCCTATTTCTCGGTGGGAATATTATATACGTCTATAACGTTATATATCCTAGCCTAAGGCAACCTAACATCTCGGGTTTAATATTTTACAACATTCCTGTCGCGTCGGCCCCTATTTCTCGGTGGGAACATTATATACGTCTATAACGTTATATATCATAACCTAAGGCAACCTAAAATCTCTACCGTAACAGTTTAGAACATTCCTGGCGTGTCGGCTCGTACTTCTCGGTGCGAACATTATATACGTCTATAACGTTATATATCCTAACGTAAGGCAACGTAACATCTCGGATGTAATATTTTACAACATACCTGGCGTGTCGTCGCCTGCTTCTCGATGGGGACATTATATACGTCTATAACGTTGTATATCCTAACCTAACGCAATCTAACATCTGGGATGTAATATTTTCCAACATTCCTGGCAGGTCGGTCCCTACGTCTCGGAGGGAACGTTATATACGTCTATAACGATATATATCCAAACTTAAGGGAAACTAACATCTCGGGTGTCATATTTTACAACATTCCTGGCGCTTCGGCTCCTACTTTTCGGTGGGAACATTATATACGTCTATAACGTTACATATCCTTACGTAAGGCAACATAACATCTCGGATGTTATATTTTACAACATTCCTGGCAGGTGGTCGCCTGCTTCTCGATGGGGACAGTATATACGTCTATAACGTTGTATATCCTAGCCTAAGCAATCTAACATCTCGGATGTAATATTTTACAACATTCCTGGCATGTCGGTCCCTACGTCTCGGTGGGAACGTTATATACGTCTATAACGATATATATCGAAACTTAAGGGAAACTAACATCCCGGATGTCATATTTTACAACATTCCTGGCGCTTCGGCCCCTATTTCTCGGTGGTAACATTATATACGTCTATAACGTTATATATCATAACCTAAGGCAACCTAAAATCTCTACCGTAATAGTTTACAACATTCCTGGCGTGTCGGCTCGTACTTCTCGGTGCGAACATTATATGCGTCTATAACGTTATATATCCTAACGTAAGGCAACATAACATCTCGGATATAATATTTTACAACATTCCTGGCGTGTCGTCGCCTGCTTCTCGATGGGGACATTATATACGTCTATAACGTTGTATATCCTAACCTAACGCAACCTAACATCTGGGATGAAATATTTTACAACATTCCTGGCATGTCGGTCCCTACGTCTCGGTGGGAACGTTATATACGTCTATAACGATATATATCCAAACTTATGGGAAACTAACATCTCGGATATCATATTTTACAACATTCCTGGCGCTTCGGCCCCTATTTCTCGGTGGTAACATTATATACGTCTATAACGTTGTATATCATAACCTAAGGCAACCTAAAATCTCTACCGTAATAGTTTACAACAATCCTGGCGTGTCGGCTCGTACTTCTCGGTGCGAACATTATATACGTCTATAACGTTATATATCCTAACGTAAGGCAACATAACATCTCGGATATAATATTTTACAACATTCCTGACGCGTCGGCCCCTATTTCTCGGTGGGAACGTTATATACGTCTATAACGTTATATATCATAACCAAAGGCAACCTAAAATCTCTACCGTAATAGTTTACAACATTCCTGGCGTGTCGGCTCGTACTTCTCGGTGCGAACATTATATACGTCTATAACGTTATATATCCTAACGTAAGGCAACATAACATCTCGGATATAATATTTTACAACATTCCTGGCGTGTCGTCGCCTGCTTCTCGATGGGGACATTATATACGTCTATAACGTTGTATATCCTAACCTAACGTAACCTAACATCTAGTATGTAATATTTTACAACATTCCTGGCATGTCGGCCCCTATTTCTCGGTGGGAATATTATATACGTCTATAACGTTATATATCCTATCCTAAGGCACCCTAACATCTCGGGTTTAATATTTTACAACATTGTTGACGCGTCGGCCCCTATTTCTCGGTGGGAACATTATATACGTCTATAACGTTATATATCATAACCTAAGGCAACCTAAAATTTCTACCGTAATAGTTTACAACATTCCTGGCGTGTCGGTTCGTACTTCTCGGTGCGAACATTATATACGTCTATAACGTTATATATCCTAACGTAAGGCAACCTAAAATATCTACCGTAATAGTTTACAACATTCCTGGCGTGTCGGCTCGTACTTCTCGGTGCGAACATTATATACGTCTATAACGTTATATATCCTAACGTAAGGCAACATAACATCTCGGATATAATATTTTACAACATTCCTGGCGTGTCGTCGCCTGCTTCTCGATGGGGACATTAATTACGTCTATAACGTTGTATATCCTAACCTAACGCAACCTAACATCTCGGATGTAATATTTTACAACATTCTGGCTTGTCGGTCCCCACGTGTCGATCCGGACATTATATACGTCTATAACGATATATATCCAAACTTAAGGGAAACTAACATCTCGGATGTAATATATTATAACATTCCTGGCGCTTCGGCTCCTACTTTTCGGTGGGAACATTATATACGTCTATAACGTTGTATATCCTAACCTAACGCAACCTAACATCTGGGATGTAATATTTTACAACATTCCTGGCATGTCGGCCCCTATTTCTCGGTGGGAATATTATGTACGTCTATAACGTTATATATCCTAGCCTAAGGCAACCTAACATCTCGGGTTTAATATTTTACAACATTCCTGACGCGTCGGCCCCTATTTCTCGGTGGGAACATTATATACGTCTATAACGTTATATATCATAACCTAAGGCAACCTAAAATTTCTACCGTAATAGTTTACAACATTCCTGGCGTGTCGGTTCGTACTTCTCGGTGCGAACATTATATACGTCTATAACGTTATATATCCTAACGTAAGGCAACATAACATCTCGGATGTAATATTTTACAACATTCCTGGCGTGTCGTCGCCTGCTTCTCGATGGGGACATTATATACGTCTATAACGTTGTATATCCTAACCTAACGCAACCTAACATCTGGGATGAAATATTTTACAACATTCCTGGCATGTCGGTCCCTACGTCTCGGTGGGAACGTTATATACGTCTATAACGATATATATCCAAACTTAAGGCAAACTAACACCTCGGATATCATATTTTACAACATTTCTGGCGCTTCGGCCCCTATTTCTCGGTGGTAACATTATATACGTCTATAACGTTATATATCATAACCTAAGGCAACCTAAAATCTCTACCGTAATATTTTACAACATTCCTGGCGTGCCGGCTCGTACTTCTCGGTGCGAACATTATATACGTCTATAACGTTATATATCCTAACGTAAGGCAACATAACATCTCGGATATAATATTTTACAACATTCCTGGCGTGTCGTCGCCTGCTTCTCGATGGGGACATTATATACGTCTATAACGTTGTATATCCTAACCTAACGCAACCTAACATCTGGGATGTAATATTTTACAACATTCCTGACATGTCGGTCCCTACGTCTCGGTGGGAACGTCATATACGTCTATAACGACATATATCCAAACTTAAGGGAAACTAACATCTCGGATGTAATATTTTACAACATTCCTGGCGATTCGGCTCCTACTTTTCGGTGGGAACATTATATACTTCTATAACGTTACATATACTAACGTAAGGCAACATAACATCTCGGATGTTATATTTTACAACATTCCTGGCGTGTCGTCGCCTGCTCCTCGATGGGGTCATTATATACGTCTATAACGTTGTATATCCTAACCTAAGGCAAGCTAACATCTCGGATGTAATATTTTACAACATTCTGGCTTGTCGGTCCCCACGTCTCGATCTGCACATTATATACGTCTATAACGATATATATCCAAACTTAAGGGAAACCTACATCTCGCATGTAATATTTTACATCATTCCTGGCGCTTCGGCTCCTACTTTTCGGTGGAAACATTATATACGTCTATAACGTTACATATCCTAACGTAAGGCAACATAACATCTCGGATGTAATATTTTACAACATTCCTGGCGTGTCGTCGACTGCTTCTCGATGGGGACATTATATACGTCTATAACGTTGTATATCCTAACCTAACGCAACCTAACATCTGGGATGTAATATTTTACAACATTCCTGGCATGTCAGCCCCTATTTCTCGGTGGGAATATTATATACGTCTATAACGTTATATATCCTAGCCTAAGGCAACCTAACATCTCGGGTTTAATATTTTACAACATTCCTGACGCGTCGGCCCCTATTTCTCGGTGGGAACATTATATACGTCTATAACGTTATATATCATAACCTAAGGCAACCTAAAATTTCTACCGTAATAGTTTACAACATTCCTGGCGTGTCGGTTCGTACTTCTCGGTGCGAACATTATATACGTCTATAACGTTATATATCCTAACGTAAGGCAACATAACATCTCGGATGTAATATTTTACAACATTCCTGGCGTGTCGTCGCCTGCTTCTCGATGGGGACATTATATACGTCTATAACGTTGTATATCCTAACCTAACGCAACTTAACGTCTGGGATGAAATATTTTACAACATTCCTGGCATGTCGGTCCCTACGTCTCGGTGGGAACGTTATATACGTCTATAACGATATATATCCAAACTTAAGGCAAACTAACATCTCGGATATCATATTTTACAACATTTCTGGCGCTTCGGCCCCTATTTCTCGGTGGTAACATTATATACGTCTATAACGTTATATATCATAACCTAAGGCAACCTAAAATCCCTACCGTAATAGTTTACAACATTCCTGGCGTGTCGGCTCGTACTTCTCGGTGCGAACATTATATACGTCTATAACGTTGTATATCCTAACCTAAGGCAACCTAACATCTCGGATGTAATATTTTACAACATTCTGGCTTGTCGGTCCCCACGTCTCGATCTGCACATTATATACGTCTATAACGATATATATCCAAACTTAAGGGAAACCTACATCTCGGATGTAATATTTTACATCATTCCTGGCGCTTCGGCTCCTACTTTTCGGTGGGAACATTATATACGTCTATAACGTTACATATCCTAACGTAAGGCAACATAACATCTCGGATGTAATATTTTACAACATTCCTGGCGTGTCGTCGACTGCTTCTCGATGGGGACATTATATACGTCTATAACGTTGTATATCCTAACCTAACGCAACCTAACATCTGGGATGTAATATTTTACAACATTCCTGGCATGTCGGCCCCTATTTCTCGGTGGGAATATTATGTACGTCTATAACGTTATATATCCTAGCCTAAGGCAACCTAACATCTCGGGTTTAATATTTTACAACATTCCTGACGCGTCGGCCCCTATTTCTCGGTGGGAACATTATATACGTCTATAACGTTATATATCATAACCTAAGGCAACCTAAAATTTCTACCGTAATAGTTTACAACATTCCTGGCGTGTCGGTTCGTACTTCTCGGTGCGAACATTATATACGTCTATAACGTTATATATCCTAACGTAAGGCAACATAACATCTCGGATGTAATATTTTACAACATTCCTGGCGTGTCGTCGCCTGCTTCTCGATGGGGACATTATATACGTCTATAACGTTGTATATCCTAACCTAACGCAACCTAACATCTGGGATGAAATATTTTACAACATTCCTGGCATGTCGGTCCCTACGTCTCGGTGGGAACGTTATATACGTCTATAACGATATATATCCAAACTTAAGGCAAACTAACATCTCGGATATCATATTTTACAACATTTCTGGCGCTTCGGCCCCTATTTCTCGGTGGTAACATTATATACGTCTATAACGTTATATATCATAACCTAAGGCAACCTAAAATCTCTACCGTAATATTTTACAACATTCCTGGCGTGTCGGCTCGTACTTCTCGGTGCGAACATTATATACGTCTATAACGTTATATATCCTAACGTAAGGCAACATAACATCTCGGATATAATATTTTACAACATTCCTGGCGTGTCGTCGCCTGCTTCTCGATGGGGACATTATATACGTCTATAACGTTGTGTATCATAACCTAACGCAACCTAACATCTGGGATGTAATATTTTACAACATTCCTGGCATGTCGGTCCCTACGTCTCGGTGGGAACGTCATATACGTCTATAACGACATATATCCAAACTTAAGGGAAACTAACATCTCGGATGTAATATTTTACAACATACCTGGCGTGTCGTCGCCTGCTTCTCGATGGGGACATTATATACGTCTATAACGTTGTATATCCTAACCTAACGCAATCTAACATCTGGGATGTAATATTTTCCAACATTCCTGGCAGGTCGGTCCCTACGTCTCGGAGGGAACGTTATATAAGTCTATAACGATATATATCCAAACTTAAGGGAAACTAACATCTCGGGTGTCATATTTTACAACATTCCTGGCGCTTCGGCTCCTACTTTTCGGTGGGAACATTATATACGTCTATAACGTTACATATCCTTACGTAAGGCAACATAACATCTCGGATGTTATATTTTACAACATTCCTGGCAGGTGGTCGCCTGCTTCTCGATGGGGACAGTATATACGTCTATAACGTTGTATATCCTAGCCTAAGCAATCTAACATCTCGGATGTAATATTTTACAACATTCCTGGCATGTCGGTCCCTACGTCTCGGTGGGAACGTTATATACGTCTATAACGATATATATCGAAACTTAAGGGAAACTAACATCCCGGATGTCATATTTTACAACATTCCTGGCGCTTCGGCCCCTATTTCTCGGTGGTAACATTATATACGTCTATAACGTTATATATCATAACCTAAGGCAACCTAAAATCTCTACCGTAATAGTTTACAACATTCCTGGCGTGTCGGCTCGTACTTCTCGGTGCGAACATTATATGCGTCTATAACGTTATATATCCTAACGTAAGGCAACATAACATCTCGGATATAATATTTTACAACATTCCTGGCGTGTCGTCGCCTGCTTCTCGATGGGGACATTATATACGTCTATAACGTTGTATATCCTAACCTAACGCAACCTAACATCTGGGATGAAATATTTTACAACATTCCTGGCATGTCGGTCCCTACGTCTCGGTGGGAACGTTATATACGTCTATAACGATATATATCCAAACTTATGGGAAACTAACATCTCGGATATCATATTTTACAACATTCCTGGCGCTTCGGCCCCTATTTCTCGGTGGTAACATTATATACGTCTATAACGTTGTATATCATAACCTAAGGCAACCTAAAATCTCTACCGTAATAGTTTACAACAATCCTGGCGTGTCGGCTCGTACTTCTCGGTGCGAACATTATATACGTCTATAACGTTATATATCCTAACGTAAGGCAACATAACATCTCGGATATAATATTTTACAACATTCCTGACGCGTCGGCCCCTATTTCTCGGTGGGAACGTTATATACGTCTATAACGTTATATATCATAACCAAAGGCAACCTAAAATCTCTACCGTAATAGTTTACAACATTCCTGGCGTGTCGGCTCGTACTTCTCGGTGCGAACATTATATACGTCTATAACGTTATATATCCTAACGTAAGGCAACATAACATCTCGGATATAATATTTTACAACATTCCTGGCGTGTCGTCGCCTGCTTCTCGATGGGGACATTATATACGTCTATAACGTTGTATATCATAACCTAAGGCAACCTAAAATTTCTACCGTAATAGTTTACAACATTCCTGGCGTGTCGGTTCGTACTTCTCGGTGCGAACATTATATACGTCTATAACGTTATATATCCTAACGTAAGGCAACCTAAAATATCTACCGTAATAGTTTACAACATTCCTGGCGTGTCGGCTCGTACTTCTCGGTGCGAACATTATATACGTCTATAACGTTATATATCCTAACGTAAGGCAACATAACATCTCGGATATAATATTTTACAACATTCCTGGCGTGTCGTCGCCTGCTTCTCGATGGGGACATTAATTACGTCTATAACGTTGTATATCCTAACCTAACGCAACCTAACATCTCGGATGTAATATTTTACAACATTCTGGCTTGTCGGTCCCCACGTGTCGATCCGGACATTATATACGTCTATAACGAGATATATCCAAACTTAAGGGAAACTAACATCTCGGATGTAATATATTATAACATTCCTGGCGCTTCGGCTCCTACTTTTCGGTGGGAACATTATATACGTCTATAACGTTGTATATCCTAACCTAACGCAACCTAACATCTGGGATGTAATATTTTACAACATTCCTGGCATGTCGGCCCCTATTTCTCGGTGGGAATATTATGTACGTCTATAACGTTATATATCCTAGCCTAAGGCAACCTAACATCTCGGGTTTAATATTTTACAACATTCCTGACGCGTCGGCCCCTATTTCTCGGTGGGAACATTATATACGTCTATAACGTTATATATCATAACCTAAGGCAACCTAAAATTTCTACCGTAATAGTTTACAACATTCCTGGCGTGTCGGTTCGTACTTCAAGGTGCGAACATTATATACGTCTATAACGTTATATATCCTAACGTAAGGCAACATAACATCTCGGATGTAATATTTTACAACATTCCTGGCGTGTCGTCGCCTGCTTCTCGATGGGGACATTATATACGTCTATAACGTTGTATATCCTAACCTAACGCAACCTAACATCTGGGATGAAATATTTTACAACATTCCTGGCATGTCGGTCCCTACGTCTCGGTGGGAACGTTATATACGTCTATAACGATATATATCCAAACTTAAGGCAAACTAACACCTCGGATATCATATTTTACAACATTTCTGGCGCTTCGGCCCCTATTTCTCGGTGGTAACATTATATACGTCTATAACGTTATATATCATAACCTAAGGCAACCTAAAATCTCTACCGTAATATTTTACAACATTCCTGGCGTGCCGGCTCGTACTTCTCGGTGCGAACATTATATACGTCTATAACGTTATATATCCTAACGTAAGGCAACATAACATCTCGGATATAATATTTTACAACATTCCTGGCGTGTCGTCGCCTGCTTCTCGATGGGGACATTATATACGTCTATAACGTTGTATATCCTAACCTAACGCAACCTAACATCTGGGATGTAATATTTTACAACATTCCTGACATGTCGGTCCCTACGTCTCGGTGGGAACGTCATATACGTCTATAACGACATATATCCAAACTTAAGGGAAACCTACATCTCGGATGTAATATTTTACATCATTCCTGGCGCTTCGGCTCCTACTTTTCGGTGGGAACATTATATACGTCTATAACGTTACATATCCTAACGTAAGGCAACATAACATCTCGGATGTAATATTTTACAACATTCCTGGCGTGTCGTCGACTGCTTCTCGATGGGGACATTATATACGTCTATAACGTTGTATATCCTAACCTAACGCAACCTAACATCTGGGATGTAATATTTTACAACATTCCTGGCATGTCGGCCCCTATTTCTCGGTGGGAATATTATGTACGTCTATAACGTTATATATCCTAGCCTAAGGCAACCTAACATCTCGGGTTTAATATTTTACAACATTCCTGACGCGTCGGCCCCTATTTCTCGGTGGGAACATTATATACGTCTATAACGTTATATATCATAACCTAAGGCAACCTAAAATTTCTACCGTAATAGTTTACAACATTCCTGGCGTGTCGGTTCGTACTTCTCGGTGCGAACATTATATACGTCTATAACGTTATATATCCTAACGTAAGGCAACATAACATCTCGGATGTAATATTTTACAACATTCCTGGCGTGTCGTCGCCTGCTTCTCGATGGGGACATTATATACGTCTATAACGTTGTATATCCTAACCTAACGCAACCTAACATATCGGATGTAATAGTTGACAACATTCCTGGCGTGTAGGCCCGAACTTCTCGGTGGGAACGTTATATACGTCTATAACGATATATATCCAAACTTAAGGCAAACTAACATCTCGGATATCATATTTTACAACATTTCTGGCGCTTCGGCCCCTATTTCTCGGTGGTAACATTATATACGTCTATAACGTTATATATCATAACCTAAGGCAACCTAAAATCTCTACCGTAATATTTTACAACATTCCTGGCGTGTCGGCTCGTACTTCTCGGTGCGAACATTATATACGTCTATAACGTTATATATCCTAACGTAAGGCAACATAACATCTCGGATATAATATTTTACAACATTCCTGGCGTGTCGTCGCCTGCTTCTCGATGGGGACATTATATACGTCTATAACGTTGTGTATCATAACCTAACGCAACCTAACATCTGGGATGTAATATTTTACAACATTCCTGGCATGTCGGTCCCTACGTCTCGGTGGGAACGTCATATACGTCTATAACGACATATATCCAAACTTAAGGGAAACTAACATCTCGGATGTAATATTTTACAACATTCCTGGCGAGTCGGCTCCTACTTTTCGGTGGGAACATTATATACGTCTATAACGTTACATATACTAACGTAAGGCAACATAACATCTCGGATGTTATATTTTACAACATTCCTGGCGTGTCGTCGCCTGCTCCTCGATGGGGTCATTATATACGTCTATAACGTTGTATATCCTAACCTAAGGCAACCTAACATCGCGGGTTTAATATTTTACAACATTCCTGACGCGTCGGCCCCTATTTCTCGGTCGGAACATTATATACGTCTATAAAGTTATATATCATAACCTAAGGCAACCTAAAATCTCGGGTTTAATATTTTACAACATTCCTGACGCGTCGGCCCCTATTTCTCGGTGGGAACATTATATATCTCTATAACGTTGTATATCCTAACCTAACGCAACCTAATATCGCGGGTTTAATATTTTACAACATTCCTGACGCGTCGGCCCCTATTTCTCGGTCGGAACATTATATACGTCTATAAAGTTATATATCATAACCTAAGGCAACCTAAAATCTCTACCGTAATAGTTTACAACATTCCTGGCGTGTCGGCTCGTACTTCTCGGTGCGAACATTATATACGTCTGTAACGTTATATATCCTAACGTAAGGCAACATAACATCTCGGATATAATATTTTACAACATTCCTGGCGTGTCGTCGCCTGCTTCTCGATGGGGACATTATATACGTCTATAACGTTGTATATCCTAACCTAACGTAACCTAACATCTGGTATGTAATATTTTACAACATTCCTGGCATGTCGGCCCCTATTTCTCGGTGGGAATATTATATACGTCTATAACGTTATATATCCTAGCCTAAGGCAACCTAACATCTCGGGTTTAATATTTTACAACATTGTTGACGCGTCGGCCCCTATTTCTCGGTGGGAACATTATATACGTCTATAACGTTATATATCATAACCTAAGGCAACCTAAAATTTCTACCGTAATAGTTTACAACATTCCTGGCGTGTCGGATCGTACTTCTCGGTGCGAACATTACATACGTCTATAACGTTATATATCCTAACGTAAGGCAACATAACATCTCGGATGTAATATTTTACAACATTCCTGGCGTGTCCTCGCCTGCTTCTCGATGGGGACATTATATTCGTCTATAACGTTCTATATCCTAACCTAACGCAACCTAACATCTGGGATGTAATATTTTACAACATTCCTGGCATGTCGGTCCCTACGTCTCGGTGGGAACGTTATATACGTCTATAACGTTATATATCATAACCTAAGGCAACCTAAAATCTCTACCGTAATAGTTTATAACATTCCTGGCGCTTCGGCTCTAACTTTTCGGTGGGAACATTATATACGTCTATAACGTTACATATCCTAACGTAAGGCAACATAACATCTCGGATGTAATATTTTACAACATTCCTGGCGTGTCGTCGCCTGCTTCTCGATGGGGACATTATATACGTCTATAACGTTGTATATCCTAACCTAACGCAACCTAACATATCGGATGTAATAGTTGACAACATTCCTGGCGTGTAGGCCCGAACTTCTCGGTGGGAACGTTATATACGTCTATAACGATATATATCCAAACTTAAGGCAAACTAACATCTCGGATATCATATTTTACAACATTTCTGGCGCTTCGGCCCCTATTTCTCGGTGGTAACATTATATACGTCTATAACGTTATATATCATAACCTAAGGCAACCTAAAATCTCTACCGTAATATTTTACAACATTCCTGGCGTGTCGGCTCGTACTTCTCGGTGCGAACATTATATACGTCTATAACGTTATATATCCTAACGTAAGGCAACATAACATCTCGGATATAATATTTTACAACATTCCTGGCGTGTCGTCGCCTGCTTCTCGATGGGGACATTATATACGTCTATAACGTTGTGTATCATAACCTAACGCAACCTAACATCTGGGATGTAATATTTTACAACATTCCTGGCATGTCGGTCCCTACGTCTCGGTGGGAACGTCATATACGTCTATAACGACATATATCCAAACTTAAGGGAAACTAACATCTCGGATGTAATATTTTACAACATTCCTGGCGAGTCGGCTCCTACTTTTCGGTGGGAACATTATATACGTCTATAACGTTACATATACTAACGTAAGGCAACATAACATCTCGGATGTTATATTTTACAACATTCCTGGCGTGTCGTCGCCTGCTCCTCGATGGGGTCATTATATACGTCTATAACGTTGTATATCCTAACCTAAGGCAACCTAACATCGCGGGTTTAATATTTTACAACATTCCTGACGCGTCGGCCCCTATTTCTCGGTCGGAACATTATATACGTCTATAAAGTTATATATCATAACCTAAGGCAACCTAAAATCTCGGGTTTAATATTTTACAACATTCCTGACGCGTCGGCCCCTATTTCTCGGTGGGAACATTATATACCTCTATAACGTTGTATATCCTAACCTAACGCAACCTAATATCGCGGGTTTAATATTTTACAACATTCCTGACGCGTCGGCCCCTATTTCTCGGTCGGAACATTATATACGTCTATAAAGTTATATATCATAACCTAAGGCAACCTAAAATCTCTACCGTAATAGTTTACAACATTCCTGGCGTGTCGGCTCGTACTTCTCGGTGCGAACATTATATACGTCTGTAACGTTATATATCCTAACGTAAGGCAACATAACATCTCGGATATAATATTTTACAACATTCCTGGCGTGTCGTCGCCTGCTTCTCGATGGGGACATTATATACGTCTATAACGTTGTATATCCTAACCTAACGTAACCTAACATCTGGTATGTAATATTTTACAACATTCCTGGCATGTCGGCCCCTATTTCTCGGTGGGAATATTATATACGTCTATAACGTTATATATCCTAGCCTAAGGCAACCTAACATCTCGGGTTTAATATTTTACAACATTGTTGACGCGTCGGCCCCTATTTCTCGGTGGGAACATTATATACGTCTATAACGTTATATATCATAACCTAAGGCAACCTAAAATTTCTACCGTAATAGTTTACAACATTCCTGGCGTGTCGGATCGTACTTCTCGGTGCGAACATTACATACGTCTATAACGTTATATATCCTAACGTAAGGCAACATAACATCTCGGATGTAATATTTTACAACATTCCTGGCGTGTCCTCGCCTGCTTCTCGATGGGGACATTATATTCGTCTATAACGTTGTATATCCTAACCTAACGCAACCTAACATCTGGGATGTAATATTTTACAACATTCCTGGCATGTCGGTCCCTACGTCTCGGTGGGAACGTTATATACGTCTATAACGTTATATATCATAACCTAAGGCAACCTAAAATCTCTACCGTAATAGTTTATAACATTCCTGGCGCTTCGGCTCTAACTTTTCGGTGGGAACATTATATACGTCTATAACGTTACATATCCTAACGTAAGGCAACATAACATCTCGGATGTAATATTTTACAACATTCCTGGCGTGTCGTCGCCTGCTTCTCGATGGGGACATTATATACGTCTATAACGTTGTATATCCTAACCTAACGCAACCTAACATCTGGGATGTAATATTTTACAACATTCTGGCTTGTCGGTCCCCACGTCTCGATCTGCACATTATATACGTCTATAACGATATATATCCAAACTTAAGGGAAACTAACATCTCGGATGTAATATTTTAGAACATTCCTGGCGCTTCGGCTCCTACTTTTCGGTGGGAACATTATATACGTCTATAACGTTACATATCCTAACGTAAGGCAACATAACATCTCGGATGTTATATTTTACAACATTCCTGGCGTGTCGTCGCCTGCTTCTCGATGGGGACATTATATACGTCTATAACGTTGTATATCCTAACCTAACGCAACCTAACATCGCGGGTTTAATATTTTACAACATTCCTGACGCGTCGGCCCCTATTTCTCGGTGGGAACATTATATACGTCTATAACGTTATATATCATAACCTAAGGCAACCTAAAACCTCTACCGTAATAGTTTACAACATTCCTGGCGTGTCGGCTCGTACTTCTCGGTGGGAACATTATATACGTCTATAACGTTATATATCCTAACGTAACGCAACATAACATCTCGGATATAATATTTTACAACATTCCTGGCGTGTCGTCGCCTGCTTCTCGATGGGGACATTATATACGTCTATAACGTTGTATATCCTAACCTAACGCAACCTAACATCTGGGATTTAATATTTTACAACATTCCTGGCATGTCGGCCCCTATTTCTCGGTGGGAATATTATATACGTCTATAACGTTATATATCCTAGCCTAAGGCAACCTAACATCTCGGGTTTAATATTTTACAACATTCCTAACGCGTCGGCCCCTATTTCTCGGTGGGAACATTATATACGTCTATAACGTTGTATATCCTAACCTAACGCAACCTAACATCGCGGGTTTAATATTTTACAACATTCCTGACGCGTCGGCCCCTATTTCTCGGTGGGAACATTATATACGTCTATAAAGTTATATATCATAACCTAAGGCAACCTAAAATCTCTACCGTAATAGTTTACAACATTCCTGGCGTGTCGGCTCGTACTTCTCGGTGCGAACATTATATACGTCTATAACGTTATATATCCTAACGTAAGGCAACATAACATCTCGGATATAATATTTTACAACATTCCTGGCGTGTCGTCGCCTGCTTCTCGATGGGGACATTATATACGTCTATAACGTTGTATATCCTAACCTAACGTAACCTAACATCTGGTATGTAATATTTTACAACATTCCTGGCATGTCGGCCCCTATTTCTCGGTGGGAATATTATATACGTCTATAACGTTATATATCCTAGCCTAAGGCAACCTAACATCTCGGGTTTAATATTTTACAACATTGTTGACGCGTCGGCCCCTATTTCTCGGTGGGAACATTATATACGTCTATAACGTTATATATCATAACCTAAGGCAACCTAAAATTTCTACCGTAATAGTTTACAACATTCCTGGCAAGTCGGTTCGTACTTCTCGGTGCAAACATTATATACGTCTATAACGTTATATATCCGAACGTAAGGCAACATAACATCTCGGATGTAATATTTTACAACATTCCTGGCGTGTCGTCGCCTGCTTCTCGATGGGGACATTATATACGTCTATAACGTTGTATATCCTAACCTAACGCAACCTAACATCTGGGATGTAATATTTTACAACATTCTGGCTTGTCGGTCCCCACGTCTCGATCTGCACATTATATACGTCTATAACGATATATATCCAAACTTAAGGGAAACTAACATCTCGGATGTAATATTTTAGAACATTCCTGGCGCTTCGGCTCCTACTTTTCGGTGGGAACATTATATACGTCTATAACGTTACATATCCTAACGTAAGGCAACATAACATCTCGGATGTTATATTTTACAACATTCCTGGCGTGTCGTCGCCTGCTTCTCGATGGGGACATTATATACGTCTATAACGTTGTATATCCTAACCTAACGCAACCTAACATCTGGGATTTAATATTTTACAACATTCCTGGCATGTCGGCCCCTATTTCTCGGTGGGAATATTATATACGTCTATAACGTTATATATCCTAGCCTAAGGCAACCTAACATCTCGGGTTTAATATTTTACAACATTCCTAACGCGTCGGCCCCTATTTCTCGGTGGGAACATTATATACGTCTATAACGTTGTATATCCTAACCTAACGCAACCTAACATCGCGGGTTTAATATTTTACAACATTCCTGACGCGTCGGCCCCTATTTCTCGGTGGGAACATTATATACGTCTATAAAGTTATATATCATAACCTAAGGCAACCTAAAATCTCTACCGTAATAGTTTACAACATTCCTGGCGTGTCGGCTCGTACTTCTCGGTGCGAACATTATATACGTCTATAACGTTATATATCCTAACGTAAGGCAACATAACATCTCGGATATAATATTTTACAACATTCCTGGCGTGTCGTCGCCTGCTTCTCGATGGGGACATTATATACGTCTATAACGTTGTATATCCTAACCTAACGCAACCTAACATATCGGATGTAATAGTTGACAACATTCCTGGCGTGTAGGCCCGAACTTCTCGGTGGGAACGTTATATACGTCTATAACGATATATATCCAAACTTAAGGCAAACTAACATCTCGGATATCATATTTTACAACATTTCTGGCGCTTCGGCCCCTATTTCTCGGTGGTAACATTATATACGTCTATAACGTTATATATCATAACCTAAGGCAACCTAAAATCTCTACCGTAATATTTTACAACATTCCTGGCGTGTCGGCTCGTACTTCTCGGTGCGAACATTATATACGTCTATAACGTTATATATCCTAACGTAAGGCAACATAACATCTCGGATATAATATTTTACAACATTCCTGGCGTGTCGTCGCCTGCTTCTCGATGGGGACATTATATACGTCTATAACGTTGTGTATCATAACCTAACGCAACCTAACATCTGGGATGTAATATTTTACAACATTCCTGGCATGTCGGTCCCTACGTCTCGGTGGGAACGTCATATACGTCTATAACGACATATATCCAAACTTAAGGGAAACTAACATCTCGGATGTAATATTTTACAACATTCCTGGCGAGTCGGCTCCTACTTTTCGGTGGGAACATTATATACGTCTATAACGTTACATATACTAACGTAAGGCAACATAACATCTCGGATGTTATATTTTACAACATTCCTGGCGTGTCGTCGCCTGCTCCTCGATGGGGTCATTATATACGTCTATAACGTTGTATATCCTAACCTAAGGCAACCTAACATCGCGGGTTTAATATTTTACAACATTCCTGACGCGTCGGCCCCTATTTCTCGGTCGGAACATTATATACGTCTATAAAGTTATATATCATAACCTAAGGCAACCTAAAATCTCGGGTTTAATATTTTACAACATTCCTGACGCGTCGGCCCCTATTTCTCGGTGGGAACATTATATACCTCTATAACGTTGTATATCCTAACCTAACGCAACCTAATATCGCGGGTTTAATATTTTACAACATTCCTGACGCGTCGGCCCCTATTTCTCGGTCGGAACATTATATACGTCTATAAAGTTATATATCATAACCTAAGGCAACCTAAAATCTCTACCGTAATAGTTTACAACATTCCTGGCGTGTCGGCTCGTACTTCTCGGTGCGAACATTATATACGTCTGTAACGTTATATATCCTAACGTAAGGCAACATAACATCTCGGATATAATATTTTACAACATTCCTGGCGTGTCGTCGCCTGCTTCTCGATGGGGACATTATATACGTCTATAACGTTGTATATCCTAACCTAACGTAACCTAACATCTGGTATGTAATATTTTACAACATTCCTGGCATGTCGGCCCCTATTTCTCGGTGGGAATATTATATACGTCTATAACGTTATATATCCTAGCCTAAGGCAACCTAACATCTCGGGTTTAATATTTTACAACATTGTTGACGCGTCGGCCCCTATTTCTCGGTGGGAACATTATATACGTCTATAACGTTATATATCATAACCTAAGGCAACCTAAAATTTCTACCGTAATAGTTTACAACATTCCTGGCGTGTCGGATCGTACTTCTCGGTGCGAACATTACATACGTCTATAACGTTATATATCCTAACGTAAGGCAACATAACATCTCGGATGTAATATTTTACAACATTCCTGGCGTGTCCTCGCCTGCTTCTCGATGGGGACATTATATTCGTCTATAACGTTGTATATCCTAACCTAACGCAACCTAACATCTGGGATGTAATATTTTACAACATTCCTGGCATGTCGGTCCCTACGTCTCGGTGGGAACGTTATATACGTCTATAACGTTATATATCATAACCTAAGGCAACCTAAAATCTCTACCGTAATAGTTTATAACATTCCTGGCGCTTCGGCTCTAACTTTTCGGTGGGAACATTATATACGTCTATAACGTTACATATCCTAACGTAAGGCAACATAACATCTCGGATGTAATATTTTACAACATTCCTGGCGTGTCGTCGCCTGCTTCTCGATGGGGACATTATATACGTCTATAACGTTGTATATCCTAACCTAACGCAACCTAACATCTGGGATGTAATATTTTACAACATTCTGGCTTGTCGGTCCCCACGTCTCGATCTGCACATTATATACGTCTATAACGATATATATCCAAACTTAAGGGAAACTAACATCTCGGATGTAATATTTTAGAACATTCCTGGCGCTTCGGCTCCTACTTTTCGGTGGGAACATTATATACGTCTATAACGTTACATATCCTAACGTAAGGCAACATAACATCTCGGATGTTATATTTTACAACATTCCTGGCGTGTCGTCGCCTGCTTCTCGATGGGGACATTATATACGTCTATAACGTTGTATATCCTAACCTAACGCAACCTAACATCGCGGGTTTAATATTTTACAACATTCCTGACGCGTCGGCCCCTATTTCTCGGTGGGAACATTATATACGTCTATAACGTTATATATCATAACCTAAGGCAACCTAAAACCTCTACCGTAATAGTTTACAACATTCCTGGCGTGTCGGCTCGTACTTCTCGGTGGGAACATTATATACGTCTATAACGTTATATATCCTAACGTAACGCAACATAACATCTCGGATATAATATTTTACAACATTCCTGGCGTGTCGTCGCCTGCTTCTCGATGGGGACATTATATACGTCTATAACGTTGTATATCCTAACCTAACGCAACCTAACATCTGGGATTTAATATTTTACAACATTCCTGGCATGTCGGCCCCTATTTCTCGGTGGGAATATTATATACGTCTATAACGTTATATATCCTAGCCTAAGGCAACCTAACATCTCGGGTTTAATATTTTACAACATTCCTAACGCGTCGGCCCCTATTTCTCGGTGGGAACATTATATACGTCTATAACGTTGTATATCCTAACCTAACGCAACCTAACATCGCGGGTTTAATATTTTACAACATTCCTGACGCGTCGGCCCCTATTTCTCGGTGGGAACATTATATACGTCTATAAAGTTATATATCATAACCTAAGGCAACCTAAAATCTCTACCGTAATAGTTTACAACATTCCTGGCGTGTCGGCTCGTACTTCTCGGTGCGAACATTATATACGTCTATAACGTTATATATCCTAACGTAAGGCAACATAACATCTCGGATATAATATTTTACAACATTCCTGGCGTGTCGTCGCCTGCTTCTCGATGGGGACATTATATACGTCTATAACGTTGTATATCCTAACCTAACGTAACCTAACATCTGGTATGTAATATTTTACAACATTCCTGGCATGTCGGCCCCTATTTCTCGGTGGGAATATTATATACGTCTATAACGTTATATATCCTAGCCTAAGGCAACCTAACATCTCGGGTTTAATATTTTACAACATTGTTGACGCGTCGGCCCCTATTTCTCGGTGGGAACATTATATACGTCTATAACGTTATATATCATAACCTAAGGCAACCTAAAATTTCTACCGTAATAGTTTACAACATTCCTGGCAAGTCGGTTCGTACTTCTCGGTGCAAACATTATATACGTCTATAACGTTATATATCCGAACGTAAGGCAACATAACATCTCGGATGTAATATTTTACAACATTCCTGGCGTGTCGTCGCCTGCTTCTCGATGGGGACATTATATACGTCTATAACGTTGTATATCCTAACCTAACGCAACCTAACATCTGGGATGTAATATTTTACAACATTCTGGCTTGTCGGTCCCCACGTCTCGATCTGCACATTATATACGTCTATAACGATATATATCCAAACTTAAGGGAAACTAACATCTCGGATGTAATATTTTAGAACATTCCTGGCGCTTCGGCTCCTACTTTTCGGTGGGAACATTATATACGTCTATAACGTTACATATCCTAACGTAAGGCAACATAACATCTCGGATGTTATATTTTACAACATTCCTGGCGTGTCGTCGCCTGCTTCTCGATGGGGACATTATATACGTCTATAACGTTGTATATCCTAACCTAACGCAACCTAACATCTGGGATTTAATATTTTACAACATTCCTGGCATGTCGGCCCCTATTTCTCGGTGGGAATATTATATACGTCTATAACGTTATATATCCTAGCCTAAGGCAACCTAACATCTCGGGTTTAATATTTTACAACATTCCTAACGCGTCGGCCCCTATTTCTCGGTGGGAACATTATATACGTCTATAACGTTGTATATCCTAACCTAACGCAACCTAACATCGCGGGTTTAATATTTTACAACATTCCTGACGCGTCGGCCCCTATTTCTCGGTGGGAACATTATATACGTCTATAAAGTTATATATCATAACCTAAGGCAACCTAAAATCTCTACCGTAATAGTTTACAACATTCCTGGCGTGTCGGCTCGTACTTCTCGGTGCGAACATTATATACGTCTATAACGTTATATATCCTAACGTAAGGCAACATAACATCTCGGATATAATATTTTACAACATTCCTGGCGTGTCGTCGCCTGCTTCTCGATGGGGACATTATATACGTCTATAACGTTGTATATCCTAACCTAACGTAACCTAACATCTGGTATGTAATATTTTACAACATTCCTGGCATGTCGGCCCCTATTTCTCGGTGGGAATATTATATACGTCTATAACGTTATATATCCTAGCCTAAGGCAACCTAACATCTCGGGTTTAATATTTTACAACATTGTTGACGCGTCGGCCCCTATTTCTCGGTGGGAACATTATATACGTCTATAACGTTATATATCATAACCTAAGGCAACCTAAAATTTCTACCGTAATAGTTTACAACATTCCTGGCGTGTCGGTTCGTGCTTCTCGGTGCGAACATTATATACGTCTATAACGTTATATATCCGAACGTAAGGCAACATAACATCTCGGATGTAATATTTTACAACATTCCTGGCGTGTCGTCGCCTGCTTCTCGATGGGGACATTATATACGTCTATAACGTTGTATATCCTAACCTAACGCAACCTAACATCTGGGATGTAATATTTTACAACATTCTGGCTTGTCGGTCCCCACGTGTCGATCTGCACATTATATACGTCTATAACGATATATATCCAAACTTAAGGGAAACTAACATCTCGGATGTAATATTTTAGAACATTCCTGGCGCTTCGGCTCCTACTTTTCGGTGGGAACATTATATACGTCTATAACGTTACATATCCTAACGTAAGGCAACATAACATCTCGGATGTTATATTTTACAACATTCCTGGCGTGTCGTCGCCTGCTTCTCGATGGGGACATTATATACGTCTATAACGTTGTATATCCTAACCTAACGCAACCTAACATCGCGGGTTTAATATTTTACAACATTCCTGACGCGTCGGCCCCTATTTCTCGGTGGGAACATTATATACGTCTATAACGTTATATATCATAACCTAAGGCAACCTAAAACCTCTACCGTAATAGTTTACAACATTCCTGGCGTGTCGGCTCGTACTTCTCGGTGGGAACATTATATACGTCTATAACGTTATATATCCTAACGTAACGCAACATAACATCTCGGATATAATATTTTACAACATTCCTGGCGTGTCGTCGCCCGCTTCTCGATGGGGACATTATATACGTCTATAACGTTGTATATCCTAACCTAACGCAACCTAACATCTGGGATTTAATATTTTACAACATTCCTTTCATGTCGGCCCCTATTTCTCGGTGGGAATATTATATACGTCTATAACGTTATATATCCTAGCCTAAGGCAACCTAACATCTCGGGTTTAATATTTTACAACATTCCTAACGCGTCGGCCCCTATTTCTCGGTGGGAACATTATATACGTCTATAACGTTGTATATCCTAACCTAACGCAACCTAACATCGCGGGTTTAATATTTTACAACATTCCTGACGCGTCGGCCCCTATTTCTCGGTGGGAACATTATATACGTCTATAAAGTTATATATCATAACCTAAGGCAACCTAAAATCTCTACCGTAATAGTTTACAACATTCCTGGCGTGTCGGCTCGTACTTCTCGGTGCGAACATTATATACGTCTATAACGTTATATATCCTAACGTAAGGCAACATAACATCTCGGATATAATATTTTACAACATTCCTGGCGTGTCGTCGCCTGCTTCTCGATGGGGACATTATATACGTCTATAACGTTGTATATCCTAACCTAACGTAACCTAACATCTGGTATGTAATATTTTACAACATTCCTGGCATGTCGGCCCCTATTTCTCGGTGGGAATATTATATACGTCTATAACGTTATATATCCTAGCCTAAGGCAACCTAACATCTCGGGTTTAATATTTTACAACATTGTTGACGCGTCGGCCCCTATTTCTCGGTGGGAACATTATATACGTCTATAACGTTATATATCATAACCTAAGGCAACCTAAAATTTCTACCGTAATAGTTTACAACATTCCTGGCGTGTCGGTTCGTACTTCTCGGTGCGAACATTATATACGTCTATAACGTTATATATCCGAACGTAAGGCAACATAACATCTCGGATGTAATATTTTACAACATTCCTGGCGTGTCGTCGCCTGCTTCTTGAGGGGGACATTATATTCGTCTATAACGTTGTATATCCTAACTAAACGCAACCTAACATCTGGGATGTAATATTTTACAACATTCCTGGCATGTCGGTCCCTACGTCTCGGTGGGAACGTTATATACGTCTATAACGTTATATATCATAACCTAAGGCAACCTAAAATCTCTACCGTAATAGTTTATAACATTCCTGGCGCTTCGGCTCGTACTTCTCGGTGCGAACATTATATACGTCTATAACGTTATATATCCTAACGTAAGGCAACATAACATCTCGGATATAATATTTTTCATCATTCCTGGCGTGTCGTCGCCTGCTTCTCGATGGGGACATTATATACGTCTATAACGTTGTATATCCTAACCTAACGCAACCTAACATCTCGGATGTAATATTTTACAACATTCCTGGCGCTTCGGCTCCTACTTTTCGGTGGGAACACTATATACGTCTATAACGTTACATATCCTAACGTAAGGCAACACAACATCTCGGATGTAATATTTTACAACATTCCTGGCGTGTCGTCGCCTGCTTCTCGATGGGGACATTATATACGTCCATAACGTTGTATATCCGAACCTAACGCAACCTAACATCTGGGATGTAATATTTTACAACATTCCTGGCGTGTCGTCGCCTGCTTCTCGATGGGGACATTATATACGTCTATAACGTTGTATATCCTAACCTAACGCAACCTAACATCTGGGATGTAATATCTTACAACATTCCTGGCATGTCGGTCCCTACGTCTCGGTGGGAACGTTATATACGTCTATAACGATATATATCCACACTTAAGGGAAACTAACTTCTCGGGTGTCATATTTTACAACATTCCTGGCGCTTCGGCTCCTACTTTTCGGTGGGAACATTATATACGTCTATAACGTTACATATTCTAACGTAAGGCAACATAACATCTCGGATGTTATATTTTACAACATTCCTGTCGTGTGGTCGCCTGCTTCTCGATGGGGTCATTATATACGTCTATAACATTGTATATCCTAACCAAAGGCAACCGAACATCTCGGATATAATATTTTACAACATTCTGGCTTGTCAGTCCCCACGTCTCGATCTGGACATTATATACATTTATAACGATATATATCCACACTTAAGGGAAACTAACATCTCGGATGTAATATTTTGCAACATTCCTGGCGCTTCTGCTCCTACTTTTCGGTGGGAACATTATATACGTCTATAACGTTACATATCCTAACGTAAGGCAACATAACATCTCGGATGTTATATTTTACAACATTCCTGGCGTGTCGTCGCCTGCTTCTCGATGGGGACATTATATACGTCTATAACGTTATATATCCTAGCCTAAGCAATCTAACATCTCGGATGTAATATTTTACAACATTCTGGCTTGTCGGTCCCGACGTCTCGATCTGGACATTATATACGTCTATAACGATATATATCCAAACTTAAGGGAAACTAACATCTCGGATGTAATATTTTATAACATTCCTGGCGCTTCGGCACCTACTTTTCGGTGGGAACATTATATACGTCTATAACGTTGTATATCCTAACCTAACGCAACCTAACATGTGGGATGGAATATTTTACAACATTCCTGGCATGTCGGCCCCTATTTCTCGGTGGGAATATTATATACGTCTATAACGTTATATATCCTAGCCTAAGGCAACCTAACATCTCGAGTTTAATATTTTACAACATTCCTGACGCGTCGGCCCCTATTTCTCGGTGGGAACATTATATACGTCCATAACGTTATATATCATAACCTAAGGCAACCTAAAATCTCTACCGTAACAGTTTACAACATTCCTGGCGTGTCGGCTCGTACTTCTCGCTGCGAACATTATATACGTCTATAACGTTATATATCCTAACGTAAGGCAACATAACATCTCGGATGTAATATTTTACAACATACCTGGCGTGTCGTCGCCTGCTTCTCGATGGGGACATTATATACGTCTATAACGTTGTATATCCTAACCTAACGCAATCTAACATCTGGGATGTAATATTTTCCAACATTCCTGGCATGTCGGTCCCTACGTCTCGGAGGGAACGTTATATACGTCTATAACGATATATATCCAAACTTAAGGGAAACTAACATCTCGGGTGTCATATTTTACAACATTCCTGGCGCTTCGGCTCCTACTTTTCGGTGGGAACATTATATACGTCTATAACGTTACATATCCAAACGTAAGGCAACATAACATCTCGGATGTAATATTTTACAACATTCCTGGCGTGTCGTCGCCTGCTTCTCGATGGGGACATTATATTCGTCTATAACGTTGTATATCCTAACCAAACGCAACCTAACATCTGGGATGTAATATTTTACAACATTCCTGGCATGTCGGTCCCTACGTCTCGGTGGGAACGTTATATACGTCTATAACGTTATATATCATAACCTAAGGCAACCTAAAATCTCTACCGTAATAGTTTATAACATTCCTGGCGCTTCGGCTCTAACTTTTCGGTGGGAACATTATTTACGTCTATAACGTTACATATCCTAACGTAAGGCAACATAACATCTCGGATGTAATATTTTACAACATTCCTGGCGTGTCGTCGCCTGCTTCTCGATGGGGACATTATATTCGTCTATAACGTTGTATATCCTAACCTAACGCAACCTAACATCTGAGATGTAATATTTTACAACATTCCTGGCATGTCGGTCCCTACGTCTCGTTGGGAACGTTATATACGTCTATAACGACATATATCCAAACTTAAGGGAAACTAACATCTCGGATGTAATATCTTACAACATTCCTGGCGCTTCGGCTCCTACTTTTCGGTGGGAACATTATATACGTCTATAACGTTACATATCCTAACGTAAGGCAACATAACATCTCGGATGTAATATTTTACAACATTCCTGGCGTGTCGTCGCCTGCTTCTCGATGGGGACATTATATACGTCTATAACGTTGTATATCCTAACGTAAGGCAACATAACATCTCGGATATAATATTTTTCATCATTCCTGGCGTGTCGTCGCCTGCTTCTCGATGGGGACATTATATACGTCTATAACGTTGTATATCCTAACCTAACGCAACCTAACATCTCGGATGTAATATTTTACAACATTCCTGGCGCTTCTGCTCCTACTTTTCGGTGGGAACACTATATACGTCTATAACGTTACATATCCTAACGTAAGGCAACATAACATCTCGGATGTAATATTTTACAACATTCCTGGCTTGTCGTCGCCTGCTTCTCGATGGGGACATTATATACGTCCATAACGTTGTATATCCGAACCTAACGCAACCTAACATCTGGGATGTAATATTTTACAACATTCCTGGCGTGTCGTCGCCTGCTTCTCGATGGGGACATTATATACGTCTATAACGTTGTATATCCTAACCTAACGCAACCTAACATCTGGGATGTAATATCTTACAACATTCCTGGCATGTCGGTCCCTACGTCTCGGTGGGAACGTTATATACGTCTATAACGATATATATCCACACTTAAGGGAAACTAACTTCTCGGGTGTCATATTTTACAACATTCCTGGCGCTTCGGCTCCTACTTTTCGGTGGGAACATTATATACGTCTATAACGTTACACATTCTAACGTAAGGCAACATAACATCTCGGATGTTATATTTTACAACATTCCTGTCGTGTGGTCGCCTGCTTCTCGATGGGGTCATTATATACGTCTATAACATTGTATATCCTAACAAAAGGCAACCTAACATCTCGGATGTAATATTTTACAACATTCTGGCTTGTCAGTCCCCACGTCTCGATCTGGACATTATATACATTTATAACGATATATATCCACACTTAAGGGAAACTAACATCTCGGATGTAATATTTTGCAACATTCCTGGCGCTTCGGCTCCTACTTTTCGGTGGGAACGTTATATACGTCTGTAACGTTACATATCCTAACGTAAGGCAACATAACATCTCGGATGTTATATTTTACAACATTCCTGGCGTGTCGTCGCCTGCTTCTCGATGGGGACATTATATACGTCTATAACGTTGTATATCCTAGCCTAAGCAATCTAACATCTCGGATGTAATATTTTACAACATTCCTGGTGTGTCGTCGCCTGCTTCTCGATGGGGACATTATATACGTCTATAACGTTGTATATCCTAACCTAACGCAACCTAACATCTCGGATGTAATATTTTACAACATTCTGGCTTGTCGGTCCCGACGTCTCGATCTGGACATTATATACGTCTATAACGATATATATCCAAACTTAAGGGAAACTAACATCTCGGATGTAATATTTTATAACATTCCTGGCGCTTCGGCACCTACTTTTCGGTGGGAACATTATATACGTCTATAACGTTGTATATCCTAACCTAACGCAACCTAACATGTGGGATGTAATATTTTACAACATTCCTGGCATGTCGGCCCCTATTTCTCGGTGGGAATATTATATACGTCTATAACGTTATATATCCTAGCCTAAGGCAACCTAACATCCCGAGTTTAATATTTTACAACATTCCTGACGCGTCGGCCCCTATTTCTCGGTGGGAACATTATATACGTCCATAACGTTATATATCATAACCTAAGGCAACCTAAAATCTCTACCGTAACAGTTTACAACATTCCTGGCGTGTCGGCTCGTACTTCTCGGTGCGAACATTATATACGTCTATAACGTTATATATCCTAACGTAAGGCAACATAACATCTCGGATGTAATATTTTACAACATACCTGGCGTGTCGTCGCCTGCTTCTCGATGGGGACATTATATACGTCTATAACGTTGTATATCCTAACCTAACGCAATCTAACATCTGGGATGTAATATTTTCCAACATTCCTGGCATGTCGGTCCCTACGTCTCGGAGGGAACGTTATATACGTCTATAACGATATATATCCAAACTTAAGGGAAACTAACATCTCGGGTGTCATATTTTACAACATTCCTGGCGCTTCGGCTCCTACTTTTCGGTGCGAACATTATATACGTCTATAACGTTACATATCCAAACGTAAGGCAACATAACATCTCGGATGTAATATTTTACAACATTCCTGGCGTGTCGTCGCCTGCTTCTCGATGGGGACATTATATTCGTCTATAACGTTGTATATCCTAACCTAACGCAACCTAACATCTCGGATGTAATATTTTACAACATTCCTGGCGCTTCGGCTCCTACTTTTCGGTGGGAACACTATATACGTCTATAACGTTACATATCCTAACGTAAGGCAACATAACATCTCGGATGTAATATTTTACAACATTCCTGGCGTGTCGTCGCCTGCTTCTCGATGGGGACATTATATACGTCCATAACGTTGTATATCCGAACCTAACGCAACCTAACATCTGGGATGTAATATTTTACAACATTCCTGGCGTGTCGTCGCCTGCTTCTCGATGGGGACATTATATATGTCTATAACGTTGTATATCCTAACCTAACGCAACCTAACATCTGGGATGTAATATCTTACAACATTCCTGGCATGTCGGTCCCTACGTCTCGGTGGGAACGTTATATACGTCTATAACGATATATATCCACACTTAAGGGAAACTAACTTCTCGGGTGTCATATTTTACAACATTCCTGGCGCTTCGGCTCCTACTTTTCGGTGGGAACATTATATACGTCTATAACGTTACATATCCTAACATAAGGCAACATAACATCTCGGATGTTATATTTTACAACATTCCTGGCGTGTCGTCGCCTGCTTCTCGATGGGGACATTATATACGTCTATAACGTTGTATATCCTAGCCTAAGCAATCTAACATCTCGGATGTAATATTTTACAACATTCCTGGCATGTCGGCCCCTATTTCTCGGTGGGAATATTATATACGTCTATAACGTTATATATCCTAGCCTAAGGCAACCTAACATCTCGAGTTTAATATTTTACAACATTCCTGACGCGTCGGCCCCTATTTCTCGGTGGGAACATTATATACGTCCATAACGTTATATATCATAACCTAAGGCAACCTAAAATCTCTACCGTAACAGTTTACAACATTCCTGGCGTGTCGGCTCGTACTTCTCGGTGCGAACATTATATACGTCTATAACGTTATATATCCTAACGTAAGGCAACATAACATCTCGGATGTAATATTTTACAACATACCTGGCGTGTCG
The DNA here is from genome assembly GCA_963969225.1 of Xylocopa violacea. Classification (NCBI taxonomy): domain Eukaryota; kingdom Metazoa; phylum Arthropoda; class Insecta; order Hymenoptera; family Apidae; genus Xylocopa; species Xylocopa violacea. The sequence goes on from CAXAJV010000789.1 coordinate 1,939,855, forward strand.
TCGCCTGCTTCTCGATGGGGACATTATATACGTCTATAACGTTGTATATCCTAACCTAACGCAATCTAACATCTGGGATGTAATATTTTCCAACATTCCTGGCATGTCGGTCCCTACGTCTCGGAGGGAACGTTATATACGTCTATAACGATATATATCCAAACTTAAGGGAAACTAACATCTCGGGTGTCATATTTTACAACATTCCTGGCGCTTCGGCTCCTACTTTTCGGTGGGAACATTATATACGTCTATAACGTTACATATCCAAACGTAAGGCAACATAACATCTCGGATGTAATATTTTACAACATTCCTGGCGTGTCGTCGCCTGCTTCTCGATGGGGACATTATATTCGTCTATAACGTTGTATATCCTAACCAAACGCAACCTAACATCTGGGATGTAATATTTTACAACATTCCTGGCATGTCGGTCCCTACGTCTCGGTGGGAACGTTATATACGTCTATAACGTTATATATCATAACCTAAGGCAACCTAAAATCTCTACCGTAATAGTTTATAACATTCCTGGCGCTTCGGCTCTAACTTTTCGGTGGGAACATTATTTACGTCTATAACGTTACATATCCTAACGTAAGGCAACATAACATCTCGGATGTAATATTTTACAACATTCCTGGCGTGTCGTCGCCTGCTTCTCGATGGGGACATTATATTCGTCTATAACGTTGTATATCCTAACCTAACGCAACCTAACATCTGAGATGTAATATTTTACAACATTCCTGGCATGTCGGTCCCTACGTCTCGTTGGGAACGTTATATACGTCTATAACGACATATATCCAAACTTAAGGGAAACTAACATCTCGGATGTAATATCTTACAACATTCCTGGCGCTTCGGCTCCTACTTTTCGGTGGGAACATTATATACGTCTATAACGTTACATATCCTAACGTAAGGCAACATAACATCTCGGATGTAATATTTTACAACATTCCTGGCGTGTCGTCGCCTGCTTCTCGATGGGGACATTATATACGTCTATAACGTTGTATATCCTAACGTAAGGCAACATAACATCTCGGATATAATATTTTTCATCATTCCTGGCGTGTCGTCGCCTGCTTCTCGATGGGGACATTATATACGTCTATAACGTTGTATATCCTAACCTAACGCAACCTAACATCTCGGATGTAATATTTTACAACATTCCTGGCGCTTCTGCTCCTACTTTTCGGTGGGAACACTATATACGTCTATAACGTTACATATCCTAACGTAAGGCAACATAACATCTCGGATGTAATATTTTACAACATTCCTGGCTTGTCGTCGCCTGCTTCTCGATGGGGACATTATATACGTCCATAACGTTGTATATCCGAACCTAACGCAACCTAACATCTGGGATGTAATATTTTACAACATTCCTGGCGTGTCGTCGCCTGCTTCTCGATGGGGACATTATATACGTCTATAACGTTGTATATCCTAACCTAACGCAACCTAACATCTGGGATGTAATATCTTACAACATTCCTGGCATGTCGGTCCCTACGTCTCGGTGGGAACGTTATATACGTCTATAACGATATATATCCACACTTAAGGGAAACTAACTTCTCGGGTGTCATATTTTACAACATTCCTGGCGCTTCGGCTCCTACTTTTCGGTGGGAACATTATATACGTCTATAACGTTACATATTCTAACGTAAGGCAACATAACATCTCGGATGTTATATTTTACAACATTCCTGTCGTGTGGTCGCCTGCTTCTCGATGGGGTCATTATATACGTCTATAACATTGTATATCCTAACAAAAGGCAACCTAACATCTCGGATGTAATATTTTACAACATTCTGGCTTGTCAGTCCCCACGTCTCGATCTGGACATTATATACATTTATAACGATATATATCCACACTTAAGGGAAACTAACATCTCGGATGTAATATTTTGCAACATTCCTGGCGCTTCGGCTCCTACTTTTCGGTGGGAACGTTATATACGTCTATAACGTTACATATCCTAACGTAAGGCAACATAACATCTCGGATGTTATATTTTACAACATTCCTGGCGTGTCGTCGCCTGCTTCTCGATGGGGACATTATATACGTCTATAACGTTGTATATCCTAGCCTAAGCAATCTAACATCTCGGATGTAATATTTTACAACATTCCTGGTGTGTCGTCGCCTGCTTCTCGATGGGGACATTATATACGTCTATAACGTTGTATATCCTAACCTAACGCAACCTAACATCTCGGATGTAATATTTTACAACATTCTGGCTTGTCGGTCCCGACGTCTCGATCTGGACATTATATACGTCTATAACGATATATATCCAAACTTAAGGGAAACTAACATCTCGGATGTAATATTTTATAACATTCCTGGCGCTTCGGCACCTACTTTTCGGTGGGAACATTATATACGTCTATAACGTTGTATATCCTAACCTAACGCAACCTAACATGTGGGATGTAATATTTTACAACATTCCTGGCATGTCGGCCCCTATTTCTCGGTGGGAATATTATATACGTCTATAACGTTATATATCCTAGCCTAAGGCAACCTAACATCTCGGGTTTAATATTTTACAACATTCCTGACGCGTCGGCCCCTATTTCTCGGTGGGAACATTATATACGTCAATAACGTTATATATCATAACCTAAGGCAACCTAAAATCTCTACCGTAATAGTTTACAACATTCCTGGCGTGTCGGCTCGTACTTCTCGGTGCGAACATTATATACGTCTATAACGTTATATATCCTAACGTAAGGCAACATAACATCTCGGATATAATATTTTTCATCATTCCTGGCATGTCGTCGCCTGCTTCTCGATGGGGACATTATATACGTCTATAACGTTGTATATCCTAACCTAACGCAACCTAACATCTGGGATGTAATATTTTACAACATTCCTGGCATGTCGGCCCCCATTACTCGGTGGGAATATTATATACGTCTATAACGTTATATATCCTAGCCTAAGGCAACCTAACATCTCGGGTTTAATATTTTACAACATTCCTGACGCGTCGGCCTCTATTTCTCGGTGGGAACATTATATACGTCTATAACGTTGTATATCCTAACCTAACGCAACCTAACATCGCGGGTTTAATATTTTACAACATTCCTGACGCGTCGGCCCCTATTTCTCGGTGGGAACATTATATACGTCTATAAAGTTATATATCATAACCTAAGGCAACCTAAAATCTCTACCGTAATAGTTTACAACATTCCTGGCGTGTCGGCTCGTACTTCTCGGTGCGAACATTGTATACGTCTATAACGTTATATATCCTAACGTAAGGCAACATAACATCTCGGATATAATATTTTACAACATTCCTGGCGTGTCGTCGCCTGCTTCTCGATGGGGGCATTATATTCGTCTATAACGTTGTATATCCTAACCAAACACAACCTAACATCTGGGATGTAATATTTTACAACATTCCTGGCATGTCGGTCCCTACGTCTCGGTGGGAACGTTATATACGTCTATAACGTTATATATCATAACCTAAGGCAACCTAAAATCTCTACCGTAATAGTATATAACATTCCTGGCGCTTCGGCTCTAAATTTTCGGTGGGAACATTATTTACGTCTATAACGTTACATATCCTAACGTAAGGCAACATAACATCTCGGATGTAATATTTTACAACATTCCTGGCGTGTCGTCGCCTGCTTCTCGATGGGGACATTATATACGTCTATAACGTTGTATATCCTAACCTAAGGCAACCTAACATCTGGGATGTAATATTTTACAACATTCCTGGCATGTCGGCCCCTATTTCTCGGTGGGAATATTATATACGTCTATAACGTTATATATCCTAGCCTAAGGCAACCTAACATCTCGGGTTTAATATTTTACAACATTCCTGACGCGTCGGCCCCTATTTCTCGGTGGGAACATTATATACGTCAATAACGTTATATATCATAACCTAAGGCAACCTAAAATCTCTACCGTAATAGTTTACAACATTCCTGGCGTGTCGGCTCGTACTTCTCGGTGCGAACATTATATACGTCTATAACGTTATATATCCTAACGTAAGGCAACATAACATCTCGGATATAATATTTTTCATCATTCCTGGCATGTCGTCGCCTGCTTCTCGATGGGGACATTATATACGTCTATAACGTTGTATATCCTAACCTAACGCAACCTAACATCTGGGATGTAATATTTTACAACATTCCTGGCATGTCGGCCCCCATTACTCGGTGGGAATATTATATACGTCTATAACGTTATATATCCTAGCCTAAGGCAACCTAACATCTCGGGTTTAATATTTTACAACATTCCTGACGCGTCGGCCTCTATTTCTCGGTGGGAACATTATATACGTCTATAACGTTGTATATCCTAACCTAACGCAACCTAACATCGCGGGTTTAATATTTTACAACATTCCTGACGCGTCGGCCCCTATTTCTCGGTGGGAACATTATATACGTCTATAAAGTTATATATCATAACCTAAGGCAACCTAAAATCTCTACCGTAATAGTTTACAACATTCCTGGCGTGTCGGCTCGTACTTCTCGGTGCGAACATTGTATACGTCTATAACGTTATATATCCTAACGTAAGGCAACATAACATCTCGGATATAATATTTTACAACATTCCTGGCGTGTCGTCGCCTGCTTCTCGATGGGGACATTATATACGTCTATAACGTTGTATATCCTAACCTAACGTAACCTAACATCTGGTATGTAATATTTTACAACATTCCTGGCATGTCGGCCCCTATTTCTCGGTGGGAACGTTATATACGTCTATAACGACATATATCCAAACTTAAGGGAAACTAACATCTCGGATGTAATATTTTACAACATTCCTGGCGCTTCGGCTCCTACTTTTCGGTGGGAACATTATATACGTCTATAACGTTACATATCCTAACGTATGGCAACATAACATCTCGGATGTAATATTTTACAACATTCCTGGCGTGTCGTCGCCTGCTTCTCGATGGGGACATTATATACGTCCATAACGTTGTATATCCGAACCTAACGCAACCTAACATCTGGGATGTAATATTTTACAACATTCCTGGCGTGTCGTCGCCTGCTTCTCGATGGGGACATTATATTCGTCTATAACGTTGTATATCCTAACCAAACACAACCTAACATCTGGGATGTAATATTTTACAACATTCCTGGCATGTCGGTCCCTACGTCTCGGTGGGAACGTTATATACGTCTATAGCGTTATATATCATAACCTAAGGCAACCTAAAATCTCTACCGTAATAGTTTATAACATTCCTGGCGCTTCGGCTCTAACTTTTCGGTGGGAACATTATATACGTCTATAACGTTACATATCCTAACGTAAGGCAGCATAACATCTCGGATGTAATATTTTACAACATTCCTGGCGTGTCGTCGCCTGCTTCTCGATGGGGACATTATATTCGTCTATAACGTTGTATATCCTAACCTAACGCAACCTAACATCTGGGATGTAATATTTTGCAACATTCCTGGCATGTCGGTCCCTACGTCTCGTTGGGAACGTTATATACGTCTATAACGACATATATCCAAACTTAAGGGAAACTAACATCTCGGATGTAATATTTTACAACATTCCTGGCGCTTCGGCTCCTACTTTTCGGTGGGAACATTATATACGTCTATAACGTTACATATCCTAACGTATGGCAACATAACATCTCGGATGTAATATTTTACAACATTCCTGGCGTGTCGTCGCCTGCTTCTCGATGGGGACATTATATACGTCCATAACGTTGTATATCCGAACCTAACGCAACCTAACATCTGGGATGTAATATTTTACAACATTCCTGGCGTGTCGTCGCCTGCTTCTCGATGGGGACATTATATACGTCTATAACGTTGTATATCCTAACCTAACGCAACCTAACATCTGGGATGTAATATCTTACAACATTCCTGGCATGTCGGTCCCTACGTCTCGGTGGGAACGTTATATACGTCTATAACGTTATATATCATAACCTAAGGCAACCTAAAATCTCTACCGTAATAGTATATAACATTCCTGGCGCTTCGGCTCTAAATTTTCGGTGGGAACATTATTTACGTCTATAACGTTACATATCCTAACGTAAGGCAACATAACATCTCGGATGTAATATTTTACAACATTCCTGGCGTGTCGTCGCCTGCTTCTCGATGGGGACATTATATACGTCTATAACGTTGTATATCCTAACCTAAGGCAACCTAACATCTGGGATGTAATATTTTACAACATTCCTGGCATGTCGGCCCCTATTTCTCGGTGGGAATATTATATACGTCTATAACGTTATATATCCTAGCCTAAGGCAACCTAACATCTCGGGTTTAATATTTTACAACATTCCTGACGCGTCGGCCCCTATTTCTCGGTGGGAACATTATATACGTCAATAACGTTATATATCATAACCTAAGGCAACCTAAAATCTCTACCGTAATAGTTTACAACATTCCTGGCGTGTCGGCTCGTACTTCTCGGTGCGAACATTATATACGTCTATAACGTTATATATCCTAACGTAAGGCAACATAACATCTCGGATATAATATTTTTCATCATTCCTGGCATGTCGTCGCCTGCTTCTCGATGGGGACATTATATACGTCTATAACGTTGTATATCCTAACCTAACGCAACCTAACATCTGGGATGTAATATTTTACAACATTCCTGGCATGTCGGCCCCCATTACTCGGTGGGAATATTATATACGTCTATAACGTTATATATCCTAGCCTAAGGCAACCTAACATCTCGGGTTTAATATTTTACAACATTCCTGACGCGTCGGCCTCTATTTCTCGGTGGGAACATTATATACGTCTATAACGTTGTATATCCTAACCTAACGCAACCTAACATCGCGGGTTTAATATTTTACAACATTCCTGACGCGTCGGCCCCTATTTCTCGGTGGGAACATTATATACGTCTATAAAGTTATATATCATAACCTAAGGCAACCTAAAATCTCTACCGTAATAGTTTACAACATTCCTGGCGTGTCGGCTCGTACTTCTCGGTGCGAACATTGTATACGTCTATAACGTTATATATCCTAACGTAAGGCAACATAACATCTCGGATATAATATTTTACAACATTCCTGGCGTGTCGTCGCCTGCTTCTCGATGGGGACATTATATACGTCTATAACGTTGTATATCCTAACCTAACGTAACCTAACATCTGGTATGTAATATTTTACAACATTCCTGGCATGTCGGCCCCTATTTCTCGGTGGGAACGTTATATACGTCTATAACGACATATATCCAAACTTAAGGGAAACTAACATCTCGGATGTAATATTTTACAACATTCCTGGCGCTTCGGCTCCTACTTTTCGGTGGGAACATTATATACGTCTATAACGTTACATATCCTAACGTATGGCAACATAACATCTCGGATGTAATATTTTACAACATTCCTGGCGTGTCGTCGCCTGCTTCTCGATGGGGACATTATATACGTCCATAACGTTGTATATCCGAACCTAACGCAACCTAACATCTGGGATGTAATATTTTACAACATTCCTGGCGTGTCGTCGCCTGCTTCTCGATGGGGACATTATATTCGTCTATAACGTTGTATATCCTAACCAAACACAACCTAACATCTGGGATGTAATATTTTACAACATTCCTGGCATGTCGGTCCCTACGTCTCGGTGGGAACGTTATATACGTCTATAGCGTTATATATCATAACCTAAGGCAACCTAAAATCTCTACCGTAATAGTTTATAACATTCCTGGCGCTTCGGCTCTAACTTTTCGGTGGGAACATTATATACGTCTATAACGTTACATATCCTAACGTAAGGCAGCATAACATCTCGGATGTAATATTTTACAACATTCCTGGCGTGTCGTCGCCTGCTTCTCGATGGGGACATTATATTCGTCTATAACGTTGTATATCCTAACCTAACGCAACCTAACATCTGGGATGTAATATTTTGCAACATTCCTGGCATGTCGGTCCCTACGTCTCGTTGGGAACGTTATATACGTCTATAACGACATATATCCAAACTTAAGGGAAACTAACATCTCGGATGTAATATTTTACAACATTCCTGGCGCTTCGGCTCCTACTTTTCGGTGGGAACATTATATACGTCTATAACGTTACATATCCTAACGTATGGCAACATAACATCTCGGATGTAATATTTTACAACATTCCTGGCGTGTCGTCGCCTGCTTCTCGATGGGGACATTATATACGTCCATAACGTTGTATATCCGAACCTAACGCAACCTAACATCTGGGATGTAATATTTTACAACATTCCTGGCGTGTCGTCGCCTGCTTCTCGATGGGGACATTATATACGTCTATAACGTTGTATATCCTAACCTAACGCAACCTAACATCTGGGATGTAATATCTTACAACATTCCTGGCATGTCGGTCCCTACGTCTCGGTGGGAACGTTATATACGTCTATAACGATATATATCCACACTTAAGGGAAACTAACTTCTCGGGTGTTATATTTTACAACATTCCTGGCGCTTCGGCTCCTACTTTTCGGTGGGAACATTATATATGTCTATAACGTTACATATTCTAACGTAAGGCAACACAACATCTCGGATGTTATATTTTACAACATTCCTGTCGTGTGGTCGCCTGCTTCTCGATGGGGTCATTATATACGTCTATAACATTGTATATCCTAACCTAAGGCAACCTAACATCTCGGATGTAATATTTTACAACATTCTGGCTTGTCAGTCCCCACATCTCGATCTGGACATTATATACATTTATAACGATATATATCCAAACTTAAGGGAAACTAACATCTCGGATGTAATATTTTGCAACATTCCTGGCGCTTCGGCTCCTACTTTTCGGTGGGAACATTATATACGTCTATAACGTTACATATCCTAACGTAAGGCAACATAACATCTCGGATGTTATATTTTACAACATTCCTGGCGTGTCGTCGCCTGCTTCTCGATGGGGACATTATATACGTCTATAACGTTGTATATCGTAGCCTAAGCAATCTAACATCTCGGATGTAATATTTTACAACATTCCTGGCGTGTCGTCGCCTGCTTCTCGATGGGGACATTATATACGTCTATAACGTTGTATATCCTAACCTAACGCAACCTAACATCTCGGATGTAATATTTTACAACATTCTGGCTTGTCGGTCCCGACGTCTCGATCTGGACATTATATACGTCTATAACGATATATATCCAAACTTAAGGGAAACTAACATCTCGGATGTAATATTTTATAACATTCCTGGCGCTTCGGCACCTACTTTTCGGTGGGAACATTATATACGTCTATAACGTTGTATATCCTAACCTAACGCAACCTAACATCTGGGATGTAATATTTTACAACATTCCTGGCATGTCGGCCCCTATTTCTCGGTGGGAATATTATATACGTCTATAACGTTATATATATTAGCCTAAGGCAACCTAACATCTCGAGTTTAATATTTTAGAACATTCCTGACGCGTCGGCCCCTATTTCTCGGTGGGAACATTATATACGTCCATAACGTTATATATCATAACCTAAGGCAACCTAAAATGTCTACCGTAACAGTTTACAACATTCCTGGCGTGTCGGCTCGTACTTCTCGGTGCGAACATTATATACGTCTATAACGTTATATATCCTAACGTAAGGCAACATAACATCTCGGATGTAATATTTTACAACATACCTGGCGTGTCGTCGCCTGCTTCTCGATGGGGACATTATATACGTCTATAACGTTGTATATCCTAACCTAACGCAATCTAACATCTGGGATGTAACATTTTCCAACATTCCTGGCATGTCGGTCCCTACGTCTCGGAGGGAACGTTATATACGTCTATAACGATATATATCCAAACTTAAGGGAAACTAACATCTCGGGTGTCATATTTTACAACATTCCTGGCGCTTCGGCTCCTACTTTTCGGTGCGAACATTATATACGTCTATAACGTTACATATCCTAACGTAAGGCAACATAACATCTCGGATGTTATATTTTACAACATTCCTGGCGTGTGGTCGCCTGCTTCTCGATGGGGTCATTATATACGTCTATAACATTGTATATCCTAACCTAAGGCAACCTAACATCTCGGATGTAATATTTTACAACATTCCTGGCATGTCGGCCCCTATTTCTCGGTGGGAATATTATATACGTCTATAACGTTATATATCCTAGCCTAAGGCAACCTAACATCTCGGGTGTAATATTTTACAACATTCCTGACGCGTCGACCCCTATTTCTCGGTGGGAACATTATATACGTCAATAACGTTATATATCATAACCTAAGGCAACCTTAAATCTCTACCGTAATAGTTTACAACATTCCTGGCGTGTCGGCTCGTACTTCTCGGTGCGAACATTATATACGTCTATAACGTTACATATCCTAACGTAAGGCAACATAACATCTCGGATATAATATTTTTCATCATTCCTGGCGTGTCGTCGCCTGCTTCTCGATGGGGACATTATATTCGTCTATAACGTTGTATATCCTAACCAAACGCAACCTAACATCTGGGATGTAATATTTTACAACATTCCTGGCATGTCGGTCCCTACGTCTCGGTGGGAACGTTATATACGTCTATAACGTTATATATCATAACCTAAGGCAACCTAAAATCTCTACCGTAATAGTTTATAACATTCCTGGCGCTTCGGCTCTAACTTTTCGGTGGGAACATTATTTACGTCTATAACGTTACATATCCTAACGTAAGGCAACATGACATCTCGGATGTAATATTTTACAACATTCCTGGCGTGTCGTCGCCTGCTTCTCGATGGGGACATTATATTCGTCTATAACGTTGTATATCCTAACCTAAGGCAACCTAACATCTGGGATGTAATATTTTACAACATTCCTGGCATGTCGGCCCCTATTTCTCGGTAGGAATATTATATACGTCTATAACGTTATATATCCTAGCCTAAGGCAACCTAACATCTCGGGTTTAATATTTTACAACATTCCGGACGCGTCGGCCCCTATTTCTCGGTGGGAACATTATATACGTCAATAACGTTATATATCATAACCTAAGGCAACCTAAAATGTCTACCGTAACAGTTTACAACATTCCTGGCGTGTCGGCTCGTACTTCTCGGTGCGAACATTATATACGTCTATAACGTTATATATCCTAACGTAAGGCAACATAACATCTCGGATGTAATATTTTACAACATACCTGGCGTGTCGTCGCCTGCTTCTCGATGGGGACATTATAGACGTCTATAACGTTGTATATCCTAACCTAACGCAATCTAACATCTGGGATGTAACATTTTCCAACATTCCTGGCATGTCGGTCCCTACGTCTCGGAGGGAACGTTATATACGTCTATAACGATATATATCCAAACTTAAGGGAAACTAACATCTCGGGTGTCATATTTTACAACATTCCTGGCGCTTCGGCTCCTACTTTTCGGTGCGAACATTATATACGTCTATAACGTTACATATCCTAACGTAAGGCAACATAACATCTCGGACGTTATATTTTACAACATTCCTGGCGTGTGGTCGCCTGCTTCTCGATGGGGTCATTATATACGTCTATAACATTGTATATCCTAACCTAAGGCAACCTAACATCTCGGATGTAATATTTTACAACATTCCTGGCATGTCGGCCCCTATTTCTCGGTGGGAATATTATATACGTCTATAACGTTATATATCCTAGCCTAAGGCAACCTAACATCTCGGGTTTAATATTTTACAACATTCCTGACGCGTCGACCCCTATTTCTCGGTGGGAACATTATATACGTCAATAACGTTATATATCATAACCTAAGGCAACCTTAAATCTCTACCGTAATAGTTTGCAACATTCCTGGCGTGTCGGCTCGTACTTCTCGGTGCGAACATTATATACGTCTATAACGTTACATATCCTAACGTAAGGCAACATAACATCTCGGATATAATATTTTTCATCATTCCTGGCGTGTCGTCGCCTGCTTCTCGATGGGGACATTATATTCGTCTATAACGTTGTATATCCTAACCAAACGCAACCTAACATCTGGGATGTAATATTTTACAACATTCCTGGCATGTCGGTCCCTACGTCTCGGTGGGAACGTTATATACGTCTATAACGTTATATATCATAACCTAAGGCAACCTAAAATCTCTACCGTAATAGTTTATAACATTCCTGGCGCTTCGGCTCTAACTTTTCGGTGGGAACATTATTTACGTCTATAACGTTACATATCCTAACGTAAGGCAACATGACATCTCGGATGTAATATTTTACAACATTCCTGGCGTGTCGTCGCCTGCTTCTCGATGGGGACATTATATTCGTCTATAACGTTGTATATCCTAACCTAAGGCAACCTAACATCTGGGATGTAATATTTTACAACATTCCTGGCATGTCGGCCCCTATTTCTCGGTAGGAATATTATATACGTCTATAACGTTATATATCCTAGCCTAAGGCAACCTAACATCTCGGGTTTAATATTTTACAACATTCCGGACGCGTCGGCCCCTATTTCTCGGTGGGAACATTATATACGTCAATAACGTTATATATCATAACCTAAGGCAACCTAAAATCTCTACCGTAATAGTTTACAACATTCCTGGCGTGTCGGCTCGTACTTCTCGGTGCGAACATTATATACGTCTATAACGTTATATATCCTAACGTAAGGCAACATAACATCTCGGATATAATATTTTTCATCATTCCTGGCGTGTCGTCGCCTGCTTCTCGATGGGGACATTATATACGTCTATAACGTTGTATATCCTAACCTAACGCAATCTAACATCTGGGATGTAATATTTTCCAACATTCCTGGCATGTCGGTCCCTACGTCTCGGAGGGAACGTTATATACGTCTATAACGATATATATCCAAACTTAAGGGAAACTAACATCTCGGGTGTCATATTTTACAACATTCCTGGCGCTTCGGCTCCTACTTTTCGGTGGGAACATTATATACGTCTATAAAGTTACATATCCAAACGTAAGGCAACATAACATCTCGGATGTAATATTTTACAACATTCCTGGCGTGTCGTCGCCTGCTTCTCGATGGGGACATTATATTCGTCTATAACGTTGTATATCCTAACCAAACGCAACCTAACATCTGGGATGTAATATTTTACAACATTCCTGGCATGTCGGTCCCTACGTCTCGGTGGGAACGTTATATACGTCTATAACGTTATATATCATAACCTAAGGCAACCTAAAATCTCTACCGTAATAGTATATAACATTCCTGGCGCTTCGGCTCTAAATTTTCGGTGGGAACATTATTTACGTCTATAACGTTACATATCCTAACGTAAGGCAACATAACATCTCGGATGTAATATTTTACAACATTCCTGGCGTGTCGTCGGCTGCTTCTCGATGGGGACATTATATTCGTCTATAACGTTGTATATCCTAACCTAACGCAACCTAACATCTGAGATGTAATATTTTACAACATTCCTGGCATGTCGGTCCCTACGTCTCGTTGGGAACGTTATATACGTCTATAACGACATATATCCAAACTTAAGGGAAACTAACATCTCGGATGTAATATCTTACAACATTCCTGGCGCTTCGGCTCCTACTTTTCGGTGGGAACATTATATACGTCTATAACGTTACATATCCTAACGTAAGGCAACATAACATCTCGGATGTAATATTTTACAACATTCCTGGCGTGTCGTCGCCTGCTTCTCGATGGGGACATTATATACGTCTATAACGTTGTATATCCTAACCTAAGGCAACCTAACATCTGGGATGTAATATTTTACAACATTCCTGGCATGTCGGCCCCTATTTCTCGGTGGGAATATTATATACGTCTATAACGTTATATATCCTAGCCTAAGGCAACCTAACATCTCGGGTTTAATATTTTACAACATTCTTGACGCGTCGGCCCCTATTTCTCGGTGGAAACATTATATACGTCAATAACGTTATATATCATAACCTAAGGCAACCTAAAATCTCTACCGTAATAGTTTACAACATTCCTGGCGTGTCGGCTCGTACTTCTCGGTGCGAACATTATATACGTCTATAACGTTATATATCCTAACGTAAGGCAACATAACATCTCGGATATAATATTTTTCATCATTCCTGGCATGTCGTCGCCTGCTTCTCGATGGGGACATTATATACGTCTATAACGTTGTATATCCTAACCTAACGCAACCTAACATCTGGGATGTAATATTTTACAACATTCCTGGCATGTCGGCCCCTATTACTCGGTGGGAATATTATATACGTCTATAACGTTATATATCCTAGCCTAAGGCAACCTAACATCTCGGGTTTAATATTTTACAACATTCCTGACGCGTCGGCCTCTATTTCTCGGTGGGAACATTATATACGTCTATAACGTTGTATATCCTAACCTAACGCAACCTAACATCGCGGGTTTAATATTTTACAACATTCCTGACGCGTCGGCCCCTATTTCTCGGTGGGAACATTATATACGTCTATAAAGTTATATATCATAACCTAAGGCAACCTAAAATCTCTACCGTAATAGTTTACAACATTCCTGGCGTGTCGGCTCGTACTTCTCGGTGCGAACATTGTATACGTCTATAACGTTATATATCCTAACGTAAGGCAACATAACATCTCGGATATAATATTTTACAACATTCCTGGCGTGTCGTCGCCTGCTTCTCGATGGGGACATTATATACGTCTATAACGTTGTATATCCTAACCTAACGTAACCTAACATCTGGTATGTAATATTTTACAACATTCCTGGCATGTCGGCCCCTATTTCTCGGTGGGAATATTATATACGTCTATAACGTTATATATCCTAGCCTAAGGCAACCTAACATCGCGGGTTTAATATTTTACAACATTCCTGACGCGTCGGCCCCTATTTCTCGGTGGGAACATTATATACGTCTATAACGTTATATATCATAACCTAAGGCAACCTAAAATTTCTACCGTAATAGTTTACAACATTCCTGGCGTGTCGGTTCGTACTTCTCGGTGCGAACATTATATACGTCTATAACGTTATATATCCGAACGTAAGGCAACATAACATCTCGGATGTAATATTTTACAACATTCCTGGCGTGTCGTCGCCTGCTTCTCGATGGGGACATTATATACGTCTATAACGTTGTATATCCTAACCTAACGTAACCTAACATCTGGTATGTAATATTTTACAACATTCGTGGCATGTCGGCCCCTATTTCTCGGTGGGAATATTATATACGTCTATAACGTTATATATCCTAGCCTAAGGCAACCTAACATCTCGGGTTTAATATTTTACAACATTCCTGACGCGTCGGCCCTTATTTCTCGGTGGGAACATTATATACGTCTATAAAGTTATATATCATAACCTAAGGCAACCTAAAATCTCTACCGTAATAGTTTACAACATTCCTGGCGTGTTGGCTCGTACTTCTCGGTGCGAACATTATATACGTCTATAACGTTATATATCCTAACGTAAGGCAACATAACATCTCGGATATAATATTTTACAACATTCCTGGCGTGTCGTCGCCTGCTTCTCGATGGGGACATTATATACGTCTATAACGTTGTATATCCTAACCTAACGTAACCTAACATCTGGTATGTAATATTTTACAACATTCCTGGCATGTCGGCCCCTATTTCTCGGTGGGAATATTATATACGTCTATAACGTTATATATCCTAGCCTAAGGCAACCTAACATCTCGGGTTTAATATTTTACAACATTGTTGACGCGTCGGCCCCTATTTCTCGGTGGGAACATTATATACGTCTATAACGTTATATATCATAACCTAAGGCAACCTAAAATTTCTACCGTAATAGTTTACAACATTCCTGGCGTGTCGGTTCGTACTTCTCGGTGCGAACATTATATACGTCTATAACGTTATATATCCGAACGTAAGGCAACATAACATCTCGGATGTAATATTTTACAACATTCCTGGCGTGTCGTCGCCTGCTTCTCGATGGGGACATTATATTCGTCTATAACGTTGTATATCCTAACCAAACACAACCTAACATCTGGGATGTAATATTTTACAACATTCCTGGCATGTCGGTCCCTACGTCTCGGTGGGAACGTTATATACGTCTATAACGTTATATATCATAACCTAAGGCAACCTAAAATCTCTACCGTAATAGTTTATAACATTCCTGGCGCTTCGGCTCTAACTTTTCGGTGGGAACATTATATACGTCTATAACGTTACATATCCTAACGTAAGGCAACATAACATCTCGGATGTAATATTTTACAACATTCCTGGCGTGTCGTCGCCTGCTTCTCGATGGGGACATTATATTCGTCTATAACGTTGTATATCCTAACCTAACGCAACCTAACATCTGGGATGTAATATTTTACAACATTCCTGGCATGTCGGTCCCTACGTCTCGTTGGGAACGTTATATACGTCTATAACGACATATATCCAAACTTAAGGGAAACTAACATCTCGGATGTAATATTTTACAACATTCCTGGCGCTTCGGCTCCTACTTTTCGGTGGGAACATTATATACGTCTATAACGTTACATATCCTAACGTAAGGCAACATAACATCTCGGATGTAATATTTTACAACATTCCTGGCGTGTCGTCGCCTGCTTCTCGATGGGGACATTATATACGTCTATAACCTTGTATATCCTAACCTAAGGCAACCTAACATCTGGGATGTAATATTTTACAACATTCCTGGCATGTCGGCCCCTATTTCTCGGTGGGAATATTATATACGTCTATAACGTTATATATCCTAGCCTAAGGCAACCTAACATCTCGGGTTTAATATTTTACAACATTCCTGACGCGTCGACCCCCATTTCTCGGTGGGAACATTATATACGTCAATAACGTTATATATCATAACCTAAGGCAACCTAAAATCTCTACCGTAATAGTTTACAACATTCCTGGCGTGTCGGCTCGTACTTCTCGGTGCGAACATTATATACGTCTATAACGTTATATATCCTAACGTAAGGCAACATAACATCTCGGATATAATATTTTTCATCATTCCTGGCGTGTCGTCGCCTGCTTCTCGATGGGGACATTATATACGTCTATAACGTTGTATATCCTAACCTAACGCAACCTAACATCTCGGATGTAATATTTTACAACATTCCTGGCGCTTCGGCTCCTACTTTTCGGTGGGAACACTATATACGTCTATAACGTTACATATCCTAACGTAAGGCAACATAACATCTCGGATGTGATATTTTACAACATTCCTGGCGTGTCGTCGCCTGCTTCTCGATGGGGACATTATATACGTCCATAACGTTGTATATCCGAACCTAACGCAACCTAACATCTGGGATGTAATATTTTACAACATTCCTGGCGTGTCGTCGCCTGCTTCTCGATGGGGACATTATATACGTCTATAACGTTGTATATCCTAACCTAACGCAACCTAACATCTGGGATGTAATATCTTACAACATTCCTGGCATGTCGGTCCCTACGTCTCGGTGGGAACGTTATATACGTCTATAACGATATATATCCACACTTAAGGGAAACTAACTTCTCGGGTGTTATATTTTACAACATTCCTGGCGCTTCGGCTCCTACTTTTCGGTGGGAACATTATATATGTCTATAACGTTACATACTCTAACGTAAGGCAACACAACATCTCGGATGTTATATTTTACAACATTCCTGTCGTGTGGTCGCCTGCTTCTCGATGGGGTCATTATATACGTCTATAACATTGTATATCCTAACCTAAGGCAACCTAACATCTCGGATGTAATATTTTACAACATTCTGGCTTGTCAGTCCCCACATCTCGATCTGGACAATATATACATTTATAACGATATATATCCAAACTTAAGGGAAACTAACATCTCGTATGTAATATTTTGCAACATTCCTGGCGCTTCGGCTCCTACTTTTCGGTGGGAACATTATATACGTCTATAACGTTACATATCCTAACGTAAGGCAACATAACATCTCGGATGTTATATTTTACAACATTCCTGGCGTGTCGTCGCCTGCTTCTCGATGGGGACATTATATACGTCTATAACGTTGTATATTGTAGCCTAAGCAATCTAACATCTCGGATGTAATATTTTACAACATTCCTGGCGTGTCGTCGCCTGCTTCTCGATGGGGACATTATATACGTCTATAACGTTGTATATCCTAACCAAACACAACCTAACATCTGGGATGTAATATTTTACAACATTCCTGGCATGTCGGTCCCTACGTCTCGGTGGGAACGTTATATACGTCTATAACGTTATATATCATAACCTAAGGCAACCTAAAATCTCTACCGTAATAGTTTATAACATTCCTGGCGCTTCGGCTCTAACTTTTCGGTGGGAACATTATATACGTCTATAACGTTACATATCCTAACGTAAGGCAACATAACATCTCGGATGTAATATTTTACAACATTCCTGGCGTGTCGTCGCCTGCTTCTCGATGGGGACATTATATTCGTCTATAACGTTGTATATCCTAACCTAACGCAACCTAACATCTGGGATGTAATATTTTACAACATTCCTGGCATGTCGGTCCCTACGTCTCGTTGGGAACGTTATATACGTCTATAACGACATATATCCAAACTTAAGGGAAACTAACATCTCGGATGTAATATTTTACAACATTCCTGGCGCTTCGGCTCCTACTTTTCGGTGGGAACATTATATACGTCTATAACGTTACATATCCTAACGTAAGGCAACATAACATCTCGGATGTAATATTTTACAACATTCCTGGCGTGTCGTCGCCTGCTTCTCGATGGGGACATTATATACGTCTATAACCTTGTATATCCTAACCTAAGGCAACCTAACATCTGGGATGTAATATTTTACAACATTCCTGGCATGTCGGCCCCTATTTCTCGGTGGGAATATTATATACGTCTATAACGTTATATATCCTAGCCTAAGGCAACCTAACATCTCGGGTTTAATATTTTACAACATTCCTGACGCGTCGACCCCCATTTCTCGGTGGGAACATTATATACGTCAATAACGTTATATATCATAACCTAAGGCAACCTAAAATCTCTACCGTAATAGTTTACAACATTCCTGGCGTGTCGGCTCGTACTTCTCGGTGCGAACATTATATACGTCTATAACGTTATATATCCTAACGTAAGGCAACATAACATCTCGGATATAATATTTTTCATCATTCCTGGCGTGTCGTCGCCTGCTTCTCGATGGGGACATTATATACGTCTATAACGTTGTATATCCTAACCTAACGCAACCTAACATCTCGGATGTAATATTTTACAACATTCCTGGCGCTTCGGCTCCTACTTTTCGGTGGGAACACTATATACGTCTATAACGTTACATATCCTAACGTAAGGCAACATAACATCTCGGATGTGATATTTTACAACATTCCTGGCGTGTCGTCGCCTGCTTCTCGATGGGGACATTATATACGTCCATAACGTTGTATATCCGAACCTAACGCAACCTAACATCTGGGATGTAATATTTTACAACATTCCTGGCGTGTCGTCGCCTGCTTCTCGATGGGGACATTATATACGTCTATAACGTTGTATATCCTAACCTAACGCAACCTAACATCTGGGATGTAATATCTTACAACATTCCTGGCATGTCGGTCCCTACGTCTCGGTGGGAACGTTATATACGTCTATAACGATATATATCCACACTTAAGGGAAACTAACTTCTCGGGTGTTATATTTTACAACATTCCTGGCGCTTCGGCTCCTACTTTTCGGTGGGAACATTATATATGTCTATAACGTTACATACTCTAACGTAAGGCAACACAACATCTCGGATGTTATATTTTACAACATTCCTGTCGTGTGGTCGCCTGCTTCTCGATGGGGTCATTATATACGTCTATAACATTGTATATCCTAACCTAAGGCAACCTAACATCTCGGATGTAATATTTTACAACATTCTGGCTTGTCAGTCCCCACATCTCGATCTGGACAATATATACATTTATAACGATATATATCCAAACTTAAGGGAAACTAACATCTCGTATGTAATATTTTGCAACATTCCTGGCGCTTCGGCTCCTACTTTTCGGTGGGAACATTATATACGTCTATAACGTTACATATCCTAACGTAAGGCAACATAACATCTCGGATGTTATATTTTACAACATTCCTGGCGTGTCGTCGCCTGCTTCTCGATGGGGACATTATATACGTCTATAACGTTGTATATTGTAGCCTAAGCAATCTAACATCTCGGATGTAATATTTTACAACATTCCTGGCGTGTCGTCGCCTGCTTCTCGATGGGGACATTATATACGTCTATAACGTTGTATATCCTAACCAAACACAACCTAACATCTGGGATGTAATATTTTACAACATTCCTGGCATGTCGGTCCCTACGTCTCGGTGGGAACGTTATATACGTCTATAACGTTATATATCATAACCTAAGGCAACCTAAAATCTCTACCGTAATAGTTTATAACATTCCTGGCGCTTCGGCTCTAACTTTTCGGTGGGAACATTATATACGTCTATAACGTTACATATCCTAACGTAAGGCAACATAACATCTCGGATGTAATATTTTACAACATTCCTGGCGTGTCGTCGCCTGCTTCTCGATGGGGACATTATATTCGTCTATAACGTTGTATATCCTAACCTAACGCAACCTAACATCTGGGATGTAATATTTTACAACATTCCTGGCATGTCGGTCCCTACGTCTCGTTGGGAACGTTATATACGTCTATAACGACATATATCCAAACTTAAGGGAAACTAACATCTCGGATGTAATATTTTACAACATTCCTGGCGCTTCGGCTCCTACTTTTCGGTGGGAACATTATATACGTCTATAACGTTACATATCCTAACGTAAGGCAACATAACATCTCGGATGTAATATTTTACAACATTCCTGGCGTGTCGTCGCCTGCTTCTCGATGGGGACATTATATACGTCTATAACCTTGTATATCCTAACCTAAGGCAACCTAACATCTGGGATGTAATATTTTACAACATTCCTGGCATGTCGGCCCCTATTTCTCGGTGGGAATATTATATACGTCTATAACGTTATATATCCTAGCCTAAGGCAACCTAACATCTCGGGTTTAATATTTTACAACATTCCTGACGCGTCGACCCCCATTTCTCGGTGGGAACATTATATACGTCAATAACGTTATATATCATAACCTAAGGCAACCTAAAATCTCTACCGTAATAGTTTACAACATTCCTGGCGTGTCGGCTCGTACTTCTCGGTGCGAACATTATATACGTCTATAACGTTATATATCCTAACGTAAGGCAACATAACATCTCGGATATAATATTTTTCATCATTCCTGGCGTGTCGTCGCCTGCTTCTCGATGGGGACATTATATACGTCTATAACGTTGTATATCCTAACCTAACGCAACCTAACATCTCGGATGTAATATTTTACAACATTCCTGGCGCTTCGGCTCCTACTTTTCGGTGGGAACACTATATACGTCTATAACGTTACATATCCTAACGTAAGGCAACATAACATCTCGGATGTGATATTTTACAACATTCCTGGCGTGTCGTCGCCTGCTTCTCGATGGGGACATTATATACGTCCATAACGTTGTATATCCGAACCTAACGCAACCTAACATCTGGGATGTAATATTTTACAACATTCCTGGCGTGTCGTCGCCTGCTTCTCGATGGGGACATTATATACGTCTATAACGTTGTATATCCTAACCTAACGCAACCTAACATCTGGGATGTAATATCTTACAACATTCCTGGCATGTCGGTCCCTACGTCTCGGTGGGAACGTTATATACGTCTATAACGATATATATCCACACTTAAGGGAAACTAACTTCTCGGGTGTTATATTTTACAACATTCCTGGCGCTTCGGCTCCTACTTTTCGGTGGGAACATTATATATGTCTATAACGTTACATACTCTAACGTAAGGCAACACAACATCTCGGATGTTATATTTTACAACATTCCTGTCGTGTGGTCGCCTGCTTCTCGATGGGGTCATTATATACGTCTATAACATTGTATATCCTAACCTAAGGCAACCTAACATCTCGGATGTAATATTTTACAACATTCCTGGCATGTCGGTCCCTACGTCTCGTTGGGAACGTTATATACGTCTCTAACGAGATATATCCAAACTTAAGGGAAACTAACATCTCGGATGTAATATTTTACAACATTCCTGGCGATTCGGCTCCCACTTTTCGGTGGGAACATTATATACGTCTATAACGTTACATATCCTAACGTAAGGCAACATAACATCTCGGATGTTATATTTTACAACATTCCTGGCGTGTCGTCGCCTGCTCCTCGATGGGGTCATTATATACGTCTATAACGTTGTATATCCTAACCTAAGGCAACCTAACATCTCGGATGTAATATTCTACAACATTCTGGCTTGTCGGTCCCCACGTCTCGATCTGCACATTATATACGTCTATAACGATATATATCCAAACTTAAGGGAAACCTACATCTCGGATGTAATATTTTACATCATTCCTGGCGCTTCGGCTCCTACTTTTCGGTGGGAACATTATATACGTCTATAACGTTACATATCCTAACGTAAGGCAACATAACATCTCGGATGTAATATTTTACAACATTCCTGGCGTGTCGTCGCCTGCTTCTCGATGGGGAAATTATATACGTCTATAACGTTGTATATCCTAACCTAACGCATCCTAACATCTGGGATGTAATATTTTACAACATTCCTGGCATGTCGGCCCCTATTTCTCGGTGGGAATATTATATACGTCTATAACGTTATAGATCCTAGCCTAAGGCAACCTAACATCTCGAGTTTAATATTTTACAACATTCCTGACGCGTCGGCCCCTATTTCTCGGTGGGAACATTATATACGTCAATAACGTTATATATCATAACCTAAGGCAACCTAAAATCTCTACCGTAATAGTTTACAACATTCCTGGCGTGTCGGCTCGTACTTCTCGGTGCGAACATTATATTCGTCTATAACGTTATATATCCTAACGTAAGGCAACATAACATCTCGGATATAATATTTTACAACATTCCTGGCGTGTCGTCGCCTGCTTCTCGATGGGGACATTATATACGTCTATAACGTTGTATATCCTAGCCTAAGCAATCTAACATCTCGGATGTAATATTTTACAACATTCCTGGCGTGTCGTCGCCTGCTTCTCGATGGGGACATTATATACGTCTATAACGTTGTATATCCTAACCTAACGCAACCTAACATCTGGGATGTAATATTTTACAACATTCCTGGCATGTCGGCTCCTATTTCTCGGTGGGAACATTATATACGTCTATAACGTTATATATCCTAATGTAACGCAACATAACATCTCGGGTATAATATTTTACAACATTCCTGGCGTGTCGTCGCCTGCTGCTCGATGGGGACATTATATACGTCTATAACGTTGTATATCCTAACCTAACGCAACCTAACATCTGGGATGTAATATTTTACAACATTCCTGGCCTGTCGGTCCCTACGTCTCGTTGGGAACGTTATATACGTCTATAACGACATATATCCAAACTTAAGGGAAACTAACATCTCGGATGTAATATTTTACAACATTCCTGGCGTTTCGGCTCCTACTTTTCGGTGGGAACATTATATACGTCTATAACGTTACATATCCTAACGTAAGGCAACATAACATCTCGGATGTTATATTTTACAACATTCCTGGCGTGTCGTCGCCTGCTTCTCGATGGGGACATTATATACGTCTATAACGTTGTATATCCTAACCTAACGCAACCTAACATCTGGGATGTAATATTTTACAACATTCCTGGCATGTCGGTCCCTACGTCTCGGTGGGAACGTTATATACGTCTCTAACGAGATATATCCAAACTTAAGGGAAACTAACATCTCGGATGTAATATTTTACAACATTCCTGGCGATTCGGCTCCCACTTTTCGGTGGGAACATTATATACGTCTATAACGTTACATATCCTAACGTAAGGCAACATAACATCTCGGATGTTATATTTTACAACATTCCTGGCGTGTCGTCGCCTGCTCCTCGATGGGGTCATTATATACGTCTATAACGTTGTATATCCTAACCTAAGGCAACCTAACATCTCGGATGTAATATTCTACAACATTCTGGCTTGTCGGTCCCCACGTCCCGATCTGCACATTATATACGTCTATAACGATATATATCCAAACTTAAGGGAAACCTACATCTCGGATGTAATATTTTACATCATTCCTGGCGCTTCGGCTCCTACTTTTCGGTGGGAACATTATATACGTCTATAACGTTACATATCCTAACGTAAGGCAACATAACATCTCGGATGTAATATTTTACAACATTCCTGGCGTGTCGTCGCCTGCTTCTCGATGGGGACATTATATACGTCTATAACGTTGTATATCCTAACCTAACGCATCCTAACATCTGGGATGTAATATTTTACAACATTCCTGGCATGTCGGCCCCTATTTCTCGGTGGGAATATTATATACGTCTATAACGTTATAGATCCTAGCCTAAGGCAACCTAACATCTCGAGTTTAATATTTTACAACATTCCTGACGCGTCGGCCCCTATTTCTCGGTGGGAACATTATATACGTCAATAACGTTATATATCATAACCTAAGGCAACCTAAAATCTCTACCGTAATAGTTTACAACATTCCTGGCGTGTCGGCTCGTACTTCTCGGTGCGAACATTATATTCGTCTATAACGTTATATATCCTAACGTAAGGCAACATAACATCTCGGATATAATATTTTACAACATTCCTGGCGTGTCGTCGCCTGCTTCTCGATGGGGACATTATATACGTCTATAACGTTGTATATCCTAGCCTAAGCAATCTAACATCTCGGATGTAATATTTTACAACATTCCTGGCGTGTCGTCGCCTGCTTCTCGATGGGGACATTATATACGTCTATAACGTTGTATATCCTAACCTAACGCATCCTAACAGCTGGGATGTAATATTTTACAACATTCCTGGCATGTCGGCCCCTATTTCTCGGTGGGAATATTATATACGTCTATAACGTTATATATCCTAGCCTAAGGCAACCTAACATCTCGAGTTTAATATTTTACAACATTCCTGACGCGTCGGCCCCTATTTCTCGGTGGGAACATTATATACGTCAATAACGTTATATATCATAACCTAAGGCAACCTAAAATCTCTACCGTAGTAGTTTACAACATTCCTGGCGTGTCGGCTCGTACTTCTCGGTGCGAACATTATATTCGTCTATAACGTTATATATCCTAACGTAAGGCAACACAACATCTCGGATATAATATTTTACAACATTCCTGGCGTGTCGTCGCCTGCTTCTCGATGGGGACATTATATACGTCTATAACGTTGTATATCCTAACCTAACGCAACCTAACTTCTCGGATGTAATATTTTACAACATTCCTGGCGCTTCGGCTCCTACTTTTCGGTGGGAACATTATATACGTCTATAACGTTACATATCCTAACGTAAGGCAACATAACATCTCGGATGTTATATTTTACAACATTCCTGGCGTGTCGTCGCCTGCTTCTCGATGGGGACATTATATACGTCTATAACGTTGTATATCCTAGCCTAAGCAATCTAACATCTCGGATGTAATATTTTACAACATTCCTGGCGTGTCGTCGCCTGCTTCTTGATGGGGACATTATATACGTCTATAACGTTGTATATCCTAACCTAACGCAATCTAACATCTGGGATGTAATATTTTCTAACATTCCTGGCGCTTCGGCTCCTACTTTTCGGTGGGAACATTATATACGTCTATAACGTTACATATCCTAACGTAAGGCAACATAACATCTCGGATGTAATATTTTACAACATTCCTGGCGAGTCGTCGCCTGCTTCTCGATGGCGACATTATATACGTTTATAACGTTTTATATCCTAGCCTAAGGCAACCTAACATCTCGGGTTTAATATTTTACAACATTCCTGACGCGTCGGCCCCTATTTCTCGGTGGGAACATTATATACGTCAATAACGTTATATATCATAACCTAAGGCAACCTAAAATCTCTACCGTAATAGTTTACAACATTCCTGGCGTGTCGGCTCGTACTTCTCGGTGCGAACATTATATACGTCTATAACGTTATATATCCTAACGTAAGGCAACATAACATCTCGGATGTTATATTTTACAACATTCCTGTCGTGTGGTCGCCTGCTTCTCGATGGGGTCATTATATACGTCTATAACATTGTATATCCTAACCTAAGGCAACCTAACATCTCGGATGTAATATTTTACAACATTCTGGCTTGTCAGTCCCCACATCTCGATCTGGACATTATATACATTTATAACGATATATATCCAAACTTAAGGGAAACTAACATCTCGGATGTAATATTTTGCAACATTCCTGGCGCTTCGGCTCCTACTTTTCGGTGGGAACATTATATACGTCTATAACGTTACATATCCTAACGTAAGGCAACATAACATCTCGGATGTTATATTTTACAACATTCCTGGCGTGTCGTCGCCTGCTTCTCGATGGGGACATTATATACGTCTATAACGTTGTATATCCTAGCCTAAGCAACCTAACATCTCGGATGTAATATTTTACAACATTCCTGGCGTGTCGTCGCCTGCTTCTTGATGGGGACATTATATACGTCTATAACGTTGTATATCCTAACCTAACGCAATCTAACATCTGGGATGTAATATTTTCTAACATTCCTGGCATGTCGGTCCCTACGTCTCGGAGGGAACGTTATATACGTCTATAACGATATATATCCAAACTTAAGGGAAACTAACATCTCGGATGTAATATTTTACAATATTCCTGGCTCTTCGGCTCCTACTTTTCGGTGGGAACATTATATACGTCTATAACGTTACATATCCTAACGTAAGGCAACATAACATCTCGGATGTAATATTTTACAACATTCCTGGCGTGTCGTCGCCTGCTCCTCGATGGGGTCATTATATACGTCTATAACGTTGTATATCCTAACCTAACGCAACCTAACATCTCGGATGTAATATTTTACAACATTCTGGCTTGTCGGTCCACACGTCTCGATCTGGACATTATATACGTCTATAACGATATATATCCAAACTTAAGGGAAACTAACATCTCGGATGTAATATTTTATAACATTCCTGGCGCTTCGGCTCCTACTTTTCGGTGGGAACATTATATACGTCTATAACGTTGTATATCCTAACCTAACGCAACCTAACATCTGGGATGTAATATTTTACAACATTCCTGGCATGTCGGCCCCTATTTCTCGGTGGGAATATTATATACGTCTATAACGTTATATATCCTAGCCTAAGGCAACCTAACATCTCGAGTTTAATATTTTACAACATTCCTGACGCGTCGGCCCCTATTTCTCGGTGGGAACATTATATACGTCTATAACGTTATATATCATAACCTAAGGCAACCTAAAATCTCTACCGTAACAGTTTACAATATTCCTGGCGTGTCGGCTCGTACTTCTCGGTGCGAACATTATATACGTCTATAACGTTATATATCCTATCGTAAGGCAACATAACATCTCGGATGTAATATTTTACAACATACCTGGCGTGTCGTCGCCTGCTTCTCGATGGGGACATTATATACGTCTATAACGTTGTATATCCTAACCTAACGCAATCTAACATCTGGGATGTAATATTCTCCAACATTACTGGCATGTCGGTCCCTACGTCTCGGAGGGAACGTTATATACGTCTATAACGATATATATCCAAACTTAAGGGAAACTAACATCTCGGGTGTGATATTTTACAACATTCCTGGCGCTTCGGCTCCTACTTTTCGGTGGGAACATTATATACGTCTATAACGTTACATATCCCAACGTAAGGCAACATAACATCTCGGATGTTATATTTTACAACATTCCTGGCGTGTGGTCGCCTGCTTCTCGATGGGGTCATTATATACGTCTATAACATTGTATATCCTAACCTAAGGCAACCTAACATCTCGGATGTAACATTTTACAACATTCTGGCTTGTCAGTCCCCACGTCTCGATCTGGACATTATATACGTCTATAACGATATGTATCCAATCTTAAGGGAAACTAACATCTCGGATGTAATATTTTACAACATTCCTGGCGCTTCGGCTCCTACTTTTCGGTGGGAACATTATATACGTCTATAACGTTACATATCCTAACGTAAGGCAACATAACATCTCGGATGTTATATTTTACAACATTCCTGGCGCTTCGGCTCCTACTTTTCGGTGGGAACATTATATACGTCTATAA
The DNA here is from genome assembly GCA_963969225.1 of Xylocopa violacea. Lineage (NCBI taxonomy): Eukaryota > Metazoa > Arthropoda > Insecta > Hymenoptera > Apidae > Xylocopa > Xylocopa violacea. Next base: position 1,968,433 of record CAXAJV010000789.1, read on the forward strand.
CGTTACATATCCTAACGTAAGGCAACATAACATCTCGGATGTAATATTTTACAACATTCCTGGCGTGTCCTCGCCTGCTTCTCCATGGGGACATTATATACGTCTATAAAGTTGTATATCCTAACCTAACGCAACCTAACATCTGGGATGTAATATCTTACAACATTCCTGGCATGTCGGTCCCTACGTCTCGGTGGGAACGTTATATACGTCTATAACGATATATATCCAAACTTAAGGGAAACTAACACCTCGGATATCATATTTTACAACATTCCTGGCCCTTCGCCTCCTACTTTTCGGTGGGAACATTATATACGTCTATAACGTTACATATCCTAACGTAAGGCAACATAACATCTCGGATGTAATATTTTACAACATTCCTGTCGTGTCGTCGCCTGCTTCTCGATGGGGACGTTATATACGTCTATAACGTTGTATATCCTAACCTAACGCAGCCTAACATCTGGGATGTAATATTTTACAACATTCCTGGCATGTCGGCCCATATTTCTCGGTGGGAATATGATATACGTCTATAACGTTATATATCCTAGCCTAAGGCAACCTAACATCTCGGGTTTAATATTTTACAACATTCCTGACGCGTCGCCCCCTATCTCTCGGTGGGAACATTATATACGTCTATAACGTTATATATCATAACCTAAGGCAACCTAAAATCTCTACCGCAATAGTTTACGACGTTCCTGGCGTGTCGGCTCGTACTTCTCGGTGCGAACATTATATACGTCTATAACGTTATATATCCTAACGTAAGGCAACATAACATCTCGGATGTAATATTTTACAACATTCCTGGCGTGTCGTCGCCAGCTTCTCGATGGGGACATTATATACGTCTATAACGTTGTATATCCTAACCTAACGCAACCTAACATCTGGGATGTAATATTTTACAACATTCCTGGCATGTCGGTCCCTACGTCTCGGTGGGAACGTTATATACGTCTATAACGATATATATCCAAACTTAAGGGAAACTAACATCTCGGATGTCATATTTTACAACATTCCTGGCGCTTCGGCCCCTATTTCTCGGTGGTAACATTATATACGTCTATAACGTTATATATCATAACCTAAGGCAACCTAAAATCTCTACCGTAATAGTTTACAACATTCCTGGCGTGTCGGCTCGTACTTCTCGGTGCGAACATTATATACGTCCATAACGTTATATATCCTAACGTAAGGCAACATAACATCTCGGATGTAATATTTTACAACATTCCTGGCCTGTCGTCGCCTGCTTCTCGATGGGGACATTACATACGTCTATAACGTTGTATATCCTAACCTAACGCAACCTAACATCTGGGATATAATATTGTACAACATTCCTGGTATGTCGGTCCCTACGTCTCGGTGGGAACGTTATATACGTCTATAACGACATATATCCAAACTTAAGGGAAACTAACATCTCGGATGTAATATTTTACAACATTCCTGGCGATTCGGCTACTACTTTTCGGTGGGAACATTATATACGTCTATAACGTTACATATCCTAACGTAAGGCAACATAACATCTCGGATGTAATATTTTACAACATTCCTGGCGTGTCGTCGCCTGCTTCTCGATGGGGACATTATATACGTCTATAGCGTTGTATATCCTAACCTAACGCAACCTAACATCTCGGATGTAATATTTTACAACATTCCTGGCATGTCGTCGCCTGCTTCTCGATGGGGACATTACATAAGTCTATATCGTTGTATATCCTAACCTAACGCAACCTAACATCTGGGATGTAATATTTTACAACATTCCTGGCATGTCGGTCCCTACGTCTCGGTGGTAACATTACATACGTCTATAACGTTATATATCCTAGCCTAAGGCGGCCTAACATGTCGAATGTAATATTTTACAACATTCCTGGCGTGTCGTCGCCTACTTCTCGATGGGGACATTATATGCGTCTATAACGTTGTATATCCTAACCTAACGCAACCTAACATTTGGGATGCAATATTTTACAACATTCCTGGCATGTCGGTGCCTACGTCTCGATCTGGACATTATATACGTCTATAACGATATGTATCCAATCTTAAGGGAAACTAACATCTCGGATGTAATATTTTACAACATTCCTGGCGCTTCGGCTCCTACTTTTCGGTGGGAACATTATATACGTCTATAACGTTACATATCCTAACGTAAGGCAACATAACATCTCGGATGTTATATTTTACAACATTCCTGGCGCTTCGGCTCCTACTTTTCGGTGGGAACATTATATACGTCTATAACGTTACATATCCTAACGTAAGGCAACATAACATCTCGGATGTAATATTTTACAACATTCCTGGCGTGTCCTCGCCTGCTTCTCCATGGGGACATTATATACGTCTATAAAGTTGTATATCCTAACCTAACGCAACCTAACATCTGGGATGTAATATCTTACAACATTCCTGGCATGTCGGTCCCTACGTCTCGGTGGGAACGTTATATACGTCTATAACGATATATATCCAAACTTAAGGGAAACTAACACCTCGGATATCATATTTTACAACATTCCTGGCCCTTCGCCTCCTACTTTTCGGTGGGAACATTATATACGTCTATAACGTTACATATCCTAACGTAAGGCAACATAACATCTCGGATGTAATATTTTACAACATTCCTGTCGTGTCGTCGCCTGCTTCTCGATGGGGACGTTATATACGTCTATAACGTTGTATATCCTAACCTAACGCAGCCTAACATCTGGGATGTAATATTTTACAACATTCCTGGCATGTCGGCCCATATTTCTCGGTGGGAATATGATATACGTCTATAACGTTATATATCCTAGCCTAAGGCAACCTAACATCTCGGGTTTAATATTTTACAACATTCCTGACGCGTCGCCCCCTATCTCTCGGTGGGAACATTATATACGTCTATAACGTTATATATCATAACCTAAGGCAACCTAAAATCTCTACCGCAATAGTTTACGACGTTCCTGGCGTGTCGGCTCGTACTTCTCGGTGCGAACATTATATACGTCTATAACGTTATATATCCTAACGTAAGGCAACATAACATCTCGGATGTAATATTTTACAACATTCCTGGCGTGTCGTCGCCAGCTTCTCGATGGGGACATTATATACGTCTATAACGTTGTATATCCTAACCTAACGCAACCTAACATCTGGGATGTAATATTTTACAACATTCCTGGCATGTCGGTCCCTACGTCTCGGTGGGAACGTTATATACGTCTATAACGATATATATCCAAACTTAAGGGAAACTAACATCTCGGATGTCATATTTTACAACATTCCTGGCGCTTCGGCCCCTATTTCTCGGTGGTAACATTATATACGTCTATAACGTTATATATCATAACCTAAGGCAACCTAAAATCTCTACCGTAATAGTTTACAACATTCCTGGCGTGTCGGCTCGTACTTCTCGGTGCGAACATTATATACGTCCATAACGTTATATATCCTAACGTAAGGCAACATAACATCTCGGATGTAATATTTTACAACATTCCTGGCCTGTCGTCGCCTGCTTCTCGATGGGGACATTACATACGTCTATAACGTTGTATATCCTAACCTAACGCAACCTAACATCTGGGATATAATATTGTACAACATTCCTGGTATGTCGGTCCCTACGTCTCAGTGGGAACGTTATATACGTCTATAACGACATATATCCAAACTTAAGGGAAACTAACATCTCGGATGTAATATTTTACAACATTCCTGGCGATTCGGCTACTACTTTTCGGTGGGAACATTATATACGTCTATAACGTTACATATCCTAACGTAAGGCAACATAACATCTCGGATGTAATATTTTACAACATTCCTGGCGTGTCGTCGCCTGCTTCTCGATGGGGACATTATATACGTCTATAGCGTTGTATATCCTAACCTAACGCAACCTAACATCTCGGATGTAATATTTTACAACATTCCTGGCATGTCGTCGCCTGCTTCTCGATGGGGACATTACATAAGTCTATATCGTTGTATATCCTAACCTAACGCAACCTAACATCTGGGATGTAATATTTTACAACATTCCTGGCATGTCGGTCCCTACGTCTCGGTGGTAACATTACATACGTCTATAACGTTATATATCCTAGCCTAAGGCGGCCTAACATGTCGAATGTAATATTTTACAACATTCCTGGCGTGTCGTCGCCTACTTCTCGATGGGGACATTATATGCGTCTATAACGTTGTATATCCTAACCTAACGCAACCTAACATTTGGGATGCAATATTTTACAACATTCCTGGCATGTCGGTGCCTACGTCTCGGTGGGAACATTATATACGTCTATAACGATATATGTCCCAACCTAAGGCAACCTAACACCTCGGATGTAATAGTTGACAACATTCCTGGCGTCTAGGCCCGTACTTCTCGGTGGGAACATTATATACGTCTATAACGTTATATATCCTAGCCTAAGGCCACATAACATGTCGAATGTAATATTTTACAACATTCCTGGCGTGTCGTCGCCTGCTTCTCGATGGGGACATTATATACGTCTATAACGTTGTATATCCTAACCTAAAGCAACCTAACATCTGGGATGTAATATTTTACAAGATTCCTGGCATGTCGGTCCCCAAGACTCGGTAGGAACATTATATACGTCTATAACGATATATGTCCCAACCTAAGGCAACCTAACACCTCGGATGTAATAGTTGACAACATTCCTGGCGTCTAGGCCCGTACTTCTCGGTGGGAACATTGTATACGTCTATAACGTTATATATCCTAGCCTAAGGCGACCTAACATGTCGAATGTAATATTTTACATCATTCCTGGCGTGTCGTCGCCTGCTTCTCGATGGGAACATTATATACGTCTATAACGTTGTGTATCCTAACCTAACGCAACCTAACATCTGGGATGTAATATTCCTGGCGTGTCGTCGCCTACTTCTGGATGGGGAGATTATATACGTCTATTACGTTATATATCCTAAGCTAAGGCAACCTAACATCTCGGATGTAATAGTTGACAACATTCCTGGCGTGTCCGCCCGTACTTCTCGGTGGGAACATTATATACGTCTATAACGTTATATATCCTAGCCTAAGGCCACGTAACATGTCGAATGTAATATTTTACAACATTCCTGGCGTGTCGTAGCCTGCTTCTCGATGGGGACATTATATACGTCTATAACGTTGTATATCCTAACCTAAAGCAACCTAACATCTGGGATGTAATATTTTACAAGATTCCTGGCATGTCGGTCCCCAAGTCTCGGTAGGAACATTATATACGTCTATAACGATATATATCCAAACCGAAGGGAACCTAACATCTCGGATGTAATATTTTACAACATTCCTGGCGTGTCGTCGCCTGCTTCTCGATGGGGACATTATATACGTCTATAACGTTGTATATCCTAACCTAACGCAACCTAACATCTCGGATGTAATATTTTACAACATTCCTGGCATGTCGGTCCCTACTTCTCGGTGGGAACATACTAAACGTCTATAAAGTTGTATATCCTAACCTAAGGGAACCTAACATCTCGGGTGTAATATTTTACAACATTCCTGACGCGTCGGCCCCTATTCCTCGCTGAGAACATTATATATGTCTATAACGTTATATATCATAACCTAAGGCAACCTAACATCTCTACCGTAATATTTTACAACATTCCTGTCGTGACGGCCCCTACTTCCCGATGGGGATATTATATACGTCCATAACGTTGTATACTCTAACCTAAGGCTATCTAACATCTCGGATGTAATAGTTGATAACATTCCTGGCGTGTCGGCCCGAACTTCTCGGTGGGAACATTATATACGTCTATAACGATACATATCCTAACGTAAGGCAACATGACATCTTGGATGTAATATTTTACAACATTCCTGGCGTATCGTCGCCTGCTTCTCGATGGGGACACTATATACGTCTATAACGATATATATCCTAACCTAAAGCAACCTAACATCTCGGGTGTAATATTTTACAACATTCCTGACGCGTCGGCCCCTATTTCTCGGTGGGAACATTATATACGTCTATAACGACATATGTCCTAACCTAAGGCAACCTAACATCTCGGAAGTAATAGTTGACAACTTTCCTGGCGTGTCCGCCCTTACTTCTCGGTGGGAACATTATGTACATCTATAACGTTATATATCCTAGCCCAAGGCGACCTAACATGTCGAATGTAATATTTTATAACATTCCTGGCGTGTCGGTCCCTACTTCTCGGTGGGAATATTATATACGTCTATAACGTTATATATCATAACCTAAGGCAACCTAACTTCTCGGATGTAATATTTTACAACATTTCTGGCATGTCGGTCCCTACTTCTCGGTGGGAATATTATATACGTCTATAACGTTGTGTATCCTAACCTAACGCAACCTAACATCTGGGATGTAATATTCCTGGCGTGTCGTCGCCTACTTCTGGATGGGGAGATTATATACGTCTATAACGTTATATATCCTAACCTAAGGCAGCCTAACATCTCGGATGTAATAGTTGACAACATTTCTGGCGTGTCCGCCCGTACTTCTCGGTGGGAACATTATATACGTCTATAACGATATATATCCTAACCTAAGGCAACCCAACATCTCGGATGTAATAGTTGAAAACATTCCTGGCGTGTCCACCCGTACTTCTCGGTGGGAACATTATATACGTCTATAACGTGATATATCCTAGCCTAAGGCGACCTAACATATCGAATGAAATATTTTACATCATTCCTGGCGTGTCGTCGCCTGCTTCTCGATGGGAACATTATATACGTCTATAACGTTGTGTATCCTAACCTAACGCAACCTAACATCTGGGATGTAATATTCCTGGCGTGTCGTCGCCTACTTCTGGACGGGGACATTTTATAAGTCTATAACGTTATATATCCTAACCTAAGGCAACGTAACATCTCGGATGTAATAGTTGACAACATTCCTGGCGTGTCCACCCGTACTTCTCGGTGGGAACATTATATACGTCTATAACGTGATATATCCTAGCCTAAGGCAACCACACATCTCGGATGTAATATTTTAAATCATTCCTGGCGTGTCGTCGCCTGCTTCTCGATGGGAACATTATATACGTCTATAACGTTGTGTATCCTAACCTAACGCAACCTAACATCTGGGATGTAATATTCCTGGCGTGTCGTCGCCTGCTTCTCGATGGGGACATAATATACGTCTATAACGTTGTATATCCTAACGTAACGCAACCTAACATCTGGAATGTAATATTTTACAACATTCCTGGCGTGTCGTCGCCTGCTTCCCGATGGGGACATAATATACGTCTATAACGTTGTATATCCTTACCTAACGCAACCTAACATCTGGGATGTAATATTTTACAAGATTCCTGGCATGTCGGTCCACATGTCTCGGTGGAAACATTGTATACGTCTATAACGATATATATCCTAACCTAAGGCAACCTAACATCTCGGATGTAATAGTTGACAACATTTCAGGCGTGTCCGCCCGTACTTCTCGGTGGGAACATTATATACGTCTATAACGTTATATATCCTATCCTAAGGCGACATAATATGTCGAATGTGATATTTTACAACATTCCTGGCGTGTCGTCGCCTGCTTCTCGATGGGGACATTATATACGTCTATAACGTTGTATATCCTAATCTAACGCAACCGAACATTTGGGATGTAATATTTTACAACATTCCTGGCATGTCGTTCCCTACGACTCGGTGGGAACATTATATACGTCTATAACGATATATATCCTAAGCTAAGGCTACCTAACACCTCGGCTGTAATAGCTGTCAACATTCCTGGCGTGTAGGCCCGTACTTCTTGTTGGGAACATTGTATACGTCTATAACGTTATATATCCTAGCCTAAGGCGACCTAACATGTCGAATGTAATATTTTACATCATTCCTGGCGTGTCGTCACCTGCTTCTCGATGGGAACATTATATACGGCTATAACGATATATATCCTAACCTAAGGCAGCCTAACATCTCGGATGTAATATTTTACAACATTCCTGGCGTGTCGTCGCCTACTTCTGGATGGGACATTATATACATCTATAACGTTGTATATCCTAACCTAAGGGAACCTAACATCTCGGGTGTAATATTTTACAACATTCCTGACGCGTCGGCCCCTATTTTTCGGTGGGAATATTATATACGTCTATAACGTTATATATCCTAACCTAAAGCAACCTAACCTCTGGGATGTAATATTTTACAAGATTCCTGGCATGTCGGTCCCCAAGTCTCGGTAGGAACATTATATACGTCTATAACGATATATATCCAAACCTAAGGGAACCTAACATCTCGGATGTAATATTTTACAACATTCCTGGCGTGTCGTCGCCTGCTTCTTGATGGGGACATAATATGCGCCTATAACGTTGTATATCCTAACCTAACGCATCCTAACATCTGGAATGTAATATTTTACAACATTCCTGGCGTGTCGTCGCCTGCTTCCAGATGGGGACGTAATATACGTCTATAACGTTGTATATCCTAACCTAAGGCAACCTAACATCTCGGATGTAATATTTTATAACATTCCTGGCATCTCGTCGCCTGCTTCTCGATGGGGACATTATATACGTCTATAACGTTATATATCCTAACCTAAGGCAACCTAACATCTCGGATGTAATATTTTACAACATTCTGGCGTGTCGTCGCCTGCTTCTCGATGGGGAGATTATATACGTCTATAACGTTGTATATCCTAACCTAACGCAACCTAACATTTGGGATGTAATATTTTACAACATTCGTTGCATGTCGGTGCCTACGTCTCGGTGGGAACATTATATACGTCTATAACGATATATATCCTAACCTAAGGCAACCTAAACCTCGGATGTAATAGTTGACATCATTCCTGGCGTGTAGGCCCGTACTTCTCGGTGGGAAAATTGTATACGTCTATAACGTTATATATCCTAGCCTAAGGCGACCTAACATATCGAATGTAATATTTTACATCATTCCTGGCTTGTCGTCGCCTGCTTCTCGATGGGAACATTATATACGTCTATAACGTTGTGTATCCTAACCTAACGCAACCTAGCATCTGGGATGTAATATTCCTGGCGTGTCGTCGCCTACTTCTGGATGGGGACATTATATACGTCTATAACGTTATATATCCGAACCTAAGGCAACCTAACATCTCGGATGTAATAGTTGACAACATTCCTGGCGTGTGCGCCCGTACTTCTCGGTGGGAACCTTATATACGTCTATAACGTTATATATCCTAGCCTAAGGCCACCTAACATGTCGAATGTAATATTTTACAGCATTCCTGACGCGTCGGCCCCTATTTTTCAGTGGGAACATTATATACGTCTATAACGTTATATATCCTAGTCTAAGGCATCCTAACATGTCGAATGTAATATTTTACAACATTCCTGGCGTGTTGTCGCCTACTTCTCGATGGGGACATTATATACATCTATAATCTTGTATATCCTAACCTAAGGCAGCCTAACATCTCGGATGTAATATTTTACAACATTCCTGGAGTGTCGTCGCCTGCTTCTGGATGGGGTCATTATATACATCTATAACGTTGTATATCCTAACCTAAGGCAACCTAACATCTCGGATGTAATATTTTATAACATTCCAGGCATCTCGTCGCCTGCTTCTCGATGGGGACATTATATACGTCTATAACGTTATATATCCTAACCTAAGGCAACCTAACATCTCGGATGTAATATTTTACAACATTCCTGGCGTGTCGTCTCCTACTTCTGGATGGGGGCATTATATACATCTATAACGTTGTATATCCTAACCTAAGGGAACCTAACATCTCGGGTGTAATATTTTACAACATTCCTGACGCGACGGCCCCTATTTTTCGGTGGGAACATTATATACGTCTATAACGTTATATATCCTAGCCTAAGGCCACATAACATGTCGAATGTAATATTTTACAACATTCCTGGCGTGTCGTCGCCTGCTTCTCGATGGGGACATTATATACGTCTATAACGTTGTATATCCTAACCTAAAGCAACCTAACATCTGGGATGTAATATTTTACAAGATTCCTGGCATGTCGGTCCCCAAGACTCGGTAGGAACATTATATACGTCTATAACGATATATGTCCCAACCTAAGGCAACCTAACACCTCGGATGTAATAGTTGACAACATTCCTGGCGTCTAGGCCCGTACTTCTCGGTGGGAACATTGTATACGTCTATAACGTTATATATCCTAGCCTAAGGCGACCTAACATGTCGAATGTAATATTTTACATCATTCCTGGCGTGTCGTCGCCTGCTTCTCGATGGGAACATTATATACGTCTATAACGTTGTGTATCCTAACCTAACGCAACCTAACATCTGGGATGTAACATTCCTGGCGTGTCGTCGCCTACTTCTGGATGGGGAGATTATATACGTCTATAACGTTATATATCCTAAGCTAAGGCAACCTAACATAATCGGATGTAATAGTTGACAACATTCCTGGCGTGTCCGCCCGTACTTCTCGGTGGGAACATTATATACGTCTATAACGTTATATATCCTAGCCTAAGGCCACGTAACATGTCGAATGTAATATTTTACAACATTCCTGGCGTGTCGTCGCCTGCTTCTCGATGGGGACATTATATACGTCTATAACGTTGTATATCCTAACCTAAAGCAACCTAACATCTGGGATGTAATATTTTACAAGATTCCTGGCATGTCGGTCCCCAAGTCTCGGTAGGAACATTATATACGTCTATAACGATATATATCCAAACCGAAGGGAACCTAACATCTCGGATGTAATATTTTACAACATTCCTGGCGTGTCGTCGCCTGCTTCTCGATGGGGACATTATATACGTCTATAACGTTGTATATCCTAACCTAACGCAACCTAACATCTCGGATGTAATATTTTACAACATTCGTGGCATGTCGGTCCCTACATCTCGGTGGGAACATACTAAACGTCTATAAAGTTGTATATCCTAACCTAAGGGAACCTAACATCTCGGGTGTAATATTTTACAACATTCCTGACGCGTCGGCCCCTATTCCTCGCTGAGAACATTATATATGTCTATAACGTTATATATCATAACCTAAGGCAACCTAACATCTCTACCGTAATATTTTACAACATTCCTGTCGTGACGGCCCCTACTTCCCGATGGGGATATTATATACGTCCATAACGTTGTATACTCTAACCTAAGGCTATCTAACATCTCGGATGTAATAGTTGATAACATTCCTGGCGTGTCGGCCCGAACTTCTCGGTGGGAACATTATATACGTCTATAACGATACATATCCTAACGTAAGGCAACATGACATCTTGGATGTAATATTTTACAACATTCCTGGCGTATCGTCGCCTGCTTCTCGATGGGGACACTATATACGTCTATAACGATATATATCCTAACCTAAAGCAACCTAACATCTCGGGTGTAATATTTTACAACATTCCTGACGCGTCGGCCCCTATTTCTCGGTGGGAACATAATACACGTCTATAACGTTATATATCCTAGCCTAAGGTAACCTAACATCTCGGATGTAATATTTTACAAAATTTCTGGCGTGTCGTCGCCTGCTTCTCGATGGGGACATTATATTCGTCTATATCGTTGTATATCCTAACCTAACGCAACCTAACGTCTGGGATGTAATATTTTACAACATTCCTGGCATGTCGGTCCCTGCGTCTCGGTGGGAACATTATATACGTCTATAACGACATATGTCCTAACCTAAGGCAACCTAACATCTCGGAAGTAATAGTTGACAACTTTCCTGGCGTGTCCGCCATTACTTCTCGGTGGGAACATTATGTACATCTATAACGTTATATATCCTAGCCGAAGGCGACCTAACATGTCGAATGTAATATTTTACAACATTCCTGGCGTGTTGTCGCCTACTTCTCGATGGGGACATTATATACATCTATAATCTTGTATATCCTAACCTAAGGCAGCCTAACATCTCGGATGTAATATTTTACAACATTTCTGGCATGTCGGTCCCTACTTCTCGGTGGGAATATTATATACGTCTATAACGTTGTGTATCCTAACCTAACGCAACCTAACATCTGGGATGTAATATTCCTGGCGTGTCGTCGCCTACTTCTGGATGGGGAGATTATATACGTCTATAACGTTATATATCCTAACCTAAGGCAGCCTAACATCTCGGATGTAATAGTTGACAACATTTCTGGCGTGTCCGCCCGTACTTCTCGGTGGGAACATTATATACGTCTATAACGTTATATATCCTAGCCTAAGGCCACATAACATGTCGAATGTAATATTTTACAACATTCCTGGCGTGTCGTCGCCTGCTTCTCGATGGGGACATTATATACGTCTATAACGTTGTATATCCTAACCTAAAGCAACCTAACATCTGGGATGTAATATTTTACAACATTCCTGGCATGTCGGTCCCTACGTCTCGGTGGGAACATTATATACGTCTATAACGACATATGTCCTAACCTAAGGCAACCTAACATCTCGGAAGTAATAGTTGACAACTTTCCTGGCGTGTCCGCCCTTACTTCTCGGTGGGAACATTATGTACATCTATAACGTTATATATCCTAGCCGAAGGCGACCTAACATGTCGAATGTAATATTTTATAACATTCCTGGCGTGTCGGTCCCTACTTCTCGGTGGGAATATTATATACGTCTATAACGTTATATACCCTAACCTAACGCAACCTAACATCTCGGATGTAATATTTTACAACATTCCTGGCATGTCGGTCCCTACATCTCGGTGGGAACATACTATACGTCTATAAAGTTGTATATCCTAACCTAAGGGAACCTAACATCTCGGGTGTAATATTTTGCAACATTCCTGTCTCGTCGGCCCCTATTTTTAGGTGGGAACATTATATACGTCTATAACGCTATATATACTAGCCTAAGGCAACCTAAGATGTCGAATGTAATATTTTACAACATTCTGGCGTGTCGTCGCCTGCTTCTCGATGGGGAGATTATATACGTCTATACCGTTGTATATCCTAACCTAACGCAACCTAACATTTGGGATGTAATATTTTACAACATTCCTTGCATGTCGGTGCCTACGTCTCGGTGGGAATATTATATACGTCTATATCGTTATATATCCTAGCCTAAGGCCACCCAACATGTCGAATGTAATATTTTACAACATTCCTGGCGTGTCGTCGCCTGCTTGTCGATGGAGACATTGTATACATCTTTATCTTTGTATATCCTAACCTAAGGGAACCTAACATCTCGGGTGTAATATTTTACAACATTCTGGCGTGTCGTCGCCTGCTTCTCGATGGGGAGATTATATACATCTATAACATTGTATATCCTAACCTAAGGCAACCTAACATCTCGGATATAATATTTTACAACATTCTGGCGTGTCGTCGCCTGCTTCTCGATGGGGAGATTATATACGTCTATAACGTTGTATATCATAACCTAACGCAACCTAACATTTGGGATGTAATATTTTACAACATTCCTGGCATGTCGGTGCCTACGTCTCGGTGGGAACATTATATACGTCTATAACGATATATATCCTAACCTAAGGCAACCTAACATCTCGGATGTAATAGTTGAAAACATTCCTGGCGTGTCCACCCGTACTTCTCGGTGGGAACATTATATACGTCTATAACGTGATATATCCTAGCCTAAGGCCACATAACATGTCGAATGTAATATTTTACAACATTCCTGGCGTGTCGTCGCCTGCTTCTCGATGGGGACATTGTATACATCTATAACATTGTATATCCTAACCTAAGGCAACCTAACACCTCGGATGTAATATTTTACAACATTCTGGCGTGTCGTCGCCTGCTTCTCGATGGGGAGATTATATACGTCTATAACGTTGTATATCATAACCTAACGCAACCTAACATTTGGGATGTAATATTTTACAACATTCCTGGCATGTCGGTGCCTACGTCTCGGTGGGAACATTATATACGTCTATAACGATATATATCCTAACCTAAGGCAACCTAACATCTCGGATGTAATAGTTGAAAACATTCCTGGCGTGTCCACCCGTACTTCTCGGTGGGAACATTATATACGTCTATAACGTGATATATCCTAACCTAAGGCGACCTAACATATCGAATGAAATATTTTCCATCATTCCTGGCGTGTCGTCGCCTGCTTCTCGATGGGAACATTATATACGTCTATAACGTTGTGTATCCTAACCTAACGCAACCTAACATCTGGGATGTAATATTCCTGGCGTGTCGTCGCCTACTTCTGGACGGGGACATTTTATAAGTCTATAACGTTATATATCCTAACCTCAGGCAACCTAACATCTCGGATGTAATAGTTGACAACATTCCTGGCGTGTCCACCCGTACTTCTCGGTGGGAACATTATATACGTCTATAACGTGATATATCCTAGCCTAAGGCAACCACACATCTCGGATGTAATATTTTAAATCATTCCTGGCGTGGCGTCGCCTGCTTCTCGATGGGAACATTATATACGTCTATAACGTTGTGTATCCTAACCTAACGCAACCTAACATCTGGGATGTAATATTCCTGGCGTGTCGTCGCCTGCTTCTCGATGGGGACATAATATGCGTCTATAACGTTGTATATCCTAACGTAACGCAACCTAACATCTGGAATGTAATATTTTACAACATTCCTGGCGTGTCGTCGCCTGCTTCCCGATGGGGACATAATATACGTCTATAACGTTGTATATCCTTACCTAACGCAACCTAACATCTGGGATGTAATATTTTACAAGATTCCTGGCATGTCGGTCCACATGTCTCGGTGGAAACATTGTATACGTCTATAACGATATATATCCTAACCTAAGGCAACCTAACATCTCGGATGTAATAGTTGACAACATTTCAGGCGTGTCCGCCCGTACTTCTCGGTGGGAACATTATATACGTCTATAACGTTATATATCCTATCCTAAGGCGACATAATATGTCGAATGTGATATTTTACAACATTCCTGGCGTGTCGTCGCCTGCTTCTCGATGGGGACATTATATACGTCTATAACGTTGTATATCCTAATCTAACGCAACCGAACATTTGGGATGTAATATTTTACAACATTCCTGGCATGTCGTTCCCTACGACTCGGTGGGAACATTATATACGTCTATAACGATATATATCCTAAGCTAAGGCTACCTAACACCTCGGCTGTAATAGTTGTCAACATTCCTGGCGTGTAGGCCCGTACTTCTTGTTGGGAACATTGTATACGTCTATAACGTTATATATCCTAGCCTAAGGCGACCTAACATGTCGAATGTAATATTTTACATCATTCCTGGCGTGTCGTCACCTGCTTCTCGATGGGAACATTATATACGGCTCTAACGATATATATCCTAACCTAAGGCAGCCTAACATCTCGGATGTAATATTTTACAACATTCCTGGCGTGTCGTCGCCTACTTCTGGATGGGAACATTATATACGTCTATAACGTTGTGTATCGTAACCTAACGCAACCTAACATCTGGGATGTAATATTCCTGGCGAGTCGTCGCCTACTTCTGGATGGGGAGATTATATACGTCTATAACGTTATATATCCTAAGCTAAGGCAACCTAACATCTCGGATGTAATAGTTGACAACATTCCTGGCGTGTCCGCCCGTACTTCTCGGTGGGAACATTATATACGTCTATAACGTTATATATCCTAGCCTAAGGCCACGTAACATGTCGAATGTAATATTTTACAACATTCCTGGCGTGTCGTCGCCTGCTTCTCGATGGGGACATGATATACGTCTATAACGTTGTATATCCTAACCTAAAGCAACCTAACATCTGGGATGTAATATTTTACAAGATTCCTGGCATGTCGGTCCCCAAGTCTCGGTAGGAACATTATATACGTCTATAACGATATATATCCAAACCGAAGGGAACCTAACATCTCGGATGTAATATTTTACAACATTCCTGGCGTGTCGTCGCCTGCTTCTCGATGGGGACATTATATACGTCTATAACGTTGTATATCCTAACCTAACGCAACCTAACATCTCGGATGTAATATTTTACAACATTCCTGGCATGTCGGTCCCTACATCTCGGTGGGAACATACTAAACGTCTATAAAGTTGTATATCCTAACCTAAGGGAACCTAACATCTCGGGTGTAATATTTTACAACATTCCTGACGCGTCGGCCCCTATTCCTCGCTGAGAACATTATATATGTCTATAACGTTATATATCATAACCTAAGGCAACCTAACATCTCTACCGTAATATTTTACAACATTCCTGTCGTGACGGCCCCTACTTCCCGATGGGGATATTATATACGTCCATAACGTTGTATACTCTAACCTAAGGCTATCTAACATCTCGGATGTAATAGTTGATAACATTCCTGGCGTGTCGGCCCGAACTTCTCGGTGGGAACATTATATACGTCTATAACGATACATATCCTAACGTAAGGCAACATGACATCTTGGATGTAATATTTTACAACATTCCTGGCGTATCGTCGCCTGCTTCTCGATGGGGACACTATATACGTCTATAACGATATATATCCTAACCTAAAGCAACCTAACATCTCGGGTGTAATATTTTACAACATTCCTGACGCGTCGGCCCCTATTTCTCGGTGGGAACATAATACACGTCTATAACGTTATATATCCTAGCCTAAGGTAACCTAACATCTCGGATGTAATATTTTACAAAATTTCTGGCGTGTCGTCGCCTGCTTCTCGATGGGGACATTATATTCGTCTATATCGTTGTATATCCTAACCTAACGCAACCTAACGTCTGGGATGTAATATTTTACAACATTCCTGGCATGTCGGTCCCTACGTCTCGGTGGGAACATTATATACGTCTATAACGACATATGTCCTAACCTAAGGCAACCTAACATCTCGGAAGTAATAGTTGACAACTTTCCTGGCGTGTCCGCCATTACTTCTCGGTGGGAACATTATGTACATCTATAACGTTATATATCCTAGCCGAAGGCGACCTAACATGTCGAATGTAATATTTTATAACATTCCTGGCGTGTCGGTCCCTACTTCTCGGTGGGAATATTATATACGTCTATAACGTTATATATCATAACCTAAGGCAACCTAACTTCTCGGATGTAATATTTTACAACATTTCTGGCATGTCGGTCCCTACTTCTCGGTGGGAATATTATATACGTCTATAACGTTGTGTATCCTAACCTAACGCAACCTAACATCTGGGATGTAATATTCCTGGCGTGTCGTCGCCTACTTCTGGATGGGGAGATTATATACGTCTATAACGTTATATATCCTAACCTAAGGCAGCCTAACATCTCGGATGTAATAGTTGACAACATTTCTGGCGTGTCCGCCCGTACTTCTCGGTGGGAACATTATATACGTCTATAACGTTATATATCCTAGCCTAAGGCCACATAACATGTCGAATGTAATATTTTACAACATTCCTGGCGTGTCGTCGCCTGCTTCTCGATGGGGACATTATATACGTCTATAACGTTGTATATCCTAACCTAAAGCAACCTAATATCTGGGATGTAATATTTTACAACATTCCTGGCATGTCGGTCCCTACGTCTCGGTGGGAACATTATATACGTCTATAACGATACATATCCTAAAGTAAGGCAACATGACATCTTGGATGTAATATTTTACAACATTCCTGGCGTATCGTCGCCTGCTTCTCGATGGGGACACTATATACGTCTATAACGATATATATCCTAACCTAAAGCAACCTAACATCTCGGGTGTAATATTTTACAACATTCCTGACGCGTCGGCCCCTATTTCTCGGTGGGAACATAATACACGTCTATAACGTTATATATCCTAGCCTAAGGTAACCTAACATCTCGGATGTAATATTTTACAAAATTTCTGGCGTGTCGTCGCCTGCTTCTCGATGGGGACATTATATTCGTCTATATCGTTGTATATCCTAACCTAACGCAACCTAACGTCTGGGATGTAATATTTTACAACATTCCTGGCATGTCGGTCCCTACGTCTCGGTGGGAACATTATATACGTCTATAACGACATATGTCCTAACCTAAGGCAACCTAACATCTCGGAAGTAATAGTTGACAACTTTCCTGGCGTGTCCGCCATTACTTCTCGGTGGGAACATTATGTACATCTATAACGTTATATATCCTAGCCGAAGGCGACCTAACATGTCGAATGTAATATTTTATAACATTCCTGGCGTGTCGGTCCCTACTTCTCGGTGGGAATATTATATACGTCTATAACGTTATATATCATAACCTAAGGCAACCTAACTTCTCGGATGTAATATTTTACAACATTTCTGGCATGTCGGTCCCTACTTCTCGGTGGGAATATTATATACGTCTATAACGTTGTGTATCCTAACCTAACGCAACCTAACATCTGGGATGTAATATTCCTGGCGTGTCGTCGCCTACTTCTGGATGGGGAGATTATATACGTCTATAACGTTATATATCCTAACCTAAGGCAGCCTAACATCTCGGATGTAATAGTTGACAACATTTCTGGCGTGTCCGCCCGTACTTCTCGGTGGGAACATTATATACGTCTATAACGTTATATATCCTAGCCTAAGGCCACATAACATGTCGAATGTAATATTTTACAACATTCCTGGCGTGTCGTCGCCTGCTTCTCGATGGGGACATTATATACGTCTATAACGTTGTATATCCTAACCTAAAGCAACCTAATATCTGGGATGTAATATTTTACAACATTCCTGGCATGTCGGTCCCTACGTCTCGGTGGGAACATTATATACGTCTATAACGACATATGTCCTAACCTAAGGCAACCTAACATCTCGGAAGTAATAGTTGACAACTTTCCTGGCGTGTCCGCCCTTACTTCTCGGTGGGAACATTATGTACATCTATAACGTTATATATCCTAGCCGAAGGCGACCTAACATGTCGAATGTAATATTTTATAACATTCCTGGCGTGTCGGTCCCTACTTCTCGGTGGGAATATTATATACGTCTATAACGTTATATACCCTAACCTAACGCAACCTAACATCTCGGATGTAATATTTTACAACATTCCTGGCATGTCGGTCCCTACATCTCGGTGGGAACATACTATACGTCTATAAAGTTGTATATCCTAACCTAAGGGAACCTAACATCTCGGGTGTAATATTTTGCAACATTCCTGTCTCGTCGGCCCCTATTTTTAGGTGGGAACATTATATACGTCTATAACGCTATATATACTAGCCTAAGGCAACCTAAGATGTCGAATGTAATATTTTACATCATTCCTGGCGTGTCGTCGCCTGCTTCTCGATGGGAACATTATATACGTCTATAACGTTGTGTATCCTAACCTAACGCAACCTAACATCTGGGATGTAATATTCCTGGCATGTCGTCGCCTACTTCTGGATGGGGACATTATATACGTCTATAACGTTATATATCCTAACCTAAGGCAACCTAACATCTCGGATGTAATATTTTACAACATTCTGGCGTGTCGTCGCCTGCTTCTCGATGGGGAGATTATATACGTCTATAACGTTGTATATCCTAACCTAACGCAACCTAACATTTGGGATGTAATATTTTACATCATTCGTTGCATGTCGGTGCCTACGTCTCGGTGGGAACATTATATACGTCTATAACGATATATATCCTAACCTAAGGCAACCTAACACCTCGGATGTAATAGTTGACAACATTCCAGGCGTGTCCGCCCGTACTTTTCGGTGGGAACATTATATACGTCTATAACGTTATATATCCTAGTCTAAGGCAACCTAACATGGCGAATGTAATATTTTACAACATTCCTGTCGTGTCGTCGCCTGCTTCTCGATGGGGAGATTATATACGTCTATAACGTTGTATATCCTAACCAAACGCAACCTAACATTTGGGATGTAATATTTTACAACATTCCTTGCATGTCAGTGCCTACGTCTCGGTGGGAACATTATATACGTCTATAACGATATATATCCTAACCTAAGGCAACCTAACACCTCGGATGTAATAGTTGACAACATTCCTGGCGTGTAGGCCTGTACTTCTCGGTGGGAACGTTGTATACATCTATAACGTTATATATCCTAGCCTAAGGCCACATAACATGTGGAATGTAATATTTTACAACATTCCTGGCGTGTCGTCGCCTGCTTCTCGATGGGGACATTATATACGTCTATAACGTTGTATATCCTAACCTAAGGCAACCTAACATCTCGGATGTAATATTTTATAACATTCCTGGCATCTCGTCGCCTGCTTCTCGATGGGGACATTATATACGTCTATAACGTTGTATATCCTAACCTTAGGCAACCTAACATCTGGGATGTAATATTTTACAAGATTCCTGGCATGTCGGTCCTCAAGTCTCGGTAGGAACATTATATAAGTCTATAACGATATATATCCTAACCTAAAGCAACCTATCATCTCGGATGTAATACTTTACAACATTCCTGGCATGTCGGTCCCTACATCTCGGTGGGAACATTCTATACTTCTATAACATTGTATATCCTAACCTAAGGCAACCTAACATCTCGGATGTAATATTTTACAACATTCCTGGCATGTCGGTCCCTACTTCTCGGTGGAAACATTGTATACGTCTATAACGATATATATCCTAACCTAAGGCAACGTAACATCTCGGATGTAATAGTTGACAACATTCCAGGCGTGTCCGCCCGTACTTTTCGGTGGGAACATTGTATACGTCTATAACGTTATATATCCTAGCCTAAGGCCACCTAACATATCGAATGTAATATTTTACATCATTCGTGGCGTGTCGTCGCCTGCTTCTCGATGGGAACATTATATACGACTATAGCGTTGTGTAGCCTAACCTAACGCAACCTAACATCTGGGATGTAATATTCCTGGCGTGTCGTCGCCTACCTCTGGATGGGGACATTATATACGTCTATAACGTTATATATCCTAACCTAAGGCAACCTAACATCTCGGATGTAATAGTTGACAACATTCCTAGCGTGTCCGCCCGTACTTCTCGGTGGGAACCTTATATACGTCTATAACGTTATATATCCTAGCCTAAGGCCACCTAACATGTCGAATGTAATATTTTACATCATTCCTGGCGTGTCGTTGCCTGCTTCTCGATGGGAACATTATATACGTCTATAACGTTGTGTATCCTAACCTAACGCAACCTAACATCTGGGATGTAATATTCCTGGCGTGTCGTCGCCTACTTCTGGATGGGGACATTATATACGTCTATAACGTTATATATCCTAACCTAAGGCAACCTAACATCTCGGATGTAATATTTTACAACATTCTGGCGTGTCGTCGCCTGCTTCTCGATGGGGAGATTATATACGTCTATAACGTTGTATATCCTAACCTAACGCAACCTAACATTTGGGATGTAATATTTTACATCATTCGTTGCATGTCGGTGCCTACGTCTCGGTGGGAACATTATATACGTCTATAACGATATATATCCTAACCTAAGGCAACCTAACACCTAGGATGTAATAGTTGACAACATTCCAGGCGTGTCCGCCCGTACTTTTCGGTGGGAACATTATATACGTCTATAACGTTATATATCCTAGTCTAAGGCCACCTAACATGTCGAATGTAATATTTTACGACATTCCTGACGCGTCGGCCTCTATTTTTCGGTGGGAACATTATATACGTCTATAACGTTATATATCCTAGTCTAAGGCAACCTAACATGGCGAATGTAATATTTTACAACGTTCCTGGCGTGTTGTCGCCTACTTCTCGATGGGGACATTATATACATCTATAATCTTGTATACCCTAACCTAAGGCAGCCTAACATCTCGGATGTAGTATTTTACAACATTCCTGGCGTGTCGTCTCCTACTTCTGGATGGGGTCATTATATCCATCCATAACGTTGTATATCCTAACCTAAGAGAACCTAACATCTCGGGTGTAATATTGTACAACATTCCTGACGCGTCGGTCCCTATTTTTCGGTGGGAATATTATATACGTCTATAACGATATATATCCTAACCTAAGGCAACCTAAACCTCGGATGTAATAGTTGACAACATTCCTGGCGTGTAGGCCCGTACTTCACGGTGGGAACATTGTATACGTCTATAACGTTATATATCCTAGCCTAAGGCCACCTAACATATCGAATGTAATGTTTTACATCATTCGTGGCGTGTCGTCGCCTGCTTCTCGATGGGAACATTATATACGACTATAGCGTTGTGTAGCCTAACCTAACGCAACCTAACATCTGGGATGTAATATTCCTGGCGTGTCGTCGCCTACCTCTGGATGGGGACATTATATACGTCTATAACGTTATATATCCTAACCTAAGGCAACCTAACATCTCGGATGTAATAGTTGACAACATTCCTAGCGTGTCCGCCCGTACTTCTCGGTGGGAACCTTATATACGTCTATAACGTTATATATCCTAGCCTAAGGCCACCTAACATGTCGAATGTAATATTTTACATCATTCCTGGCGTGTCGTCGCCTGCTTCTCGATGGGAACATTATATACGTCTATAACGTTGTGTATCCTAACCTAACGCAACCTAACATCTGGGATGTAATATTCCTGGCATGTCGTCGCCTACTTCTGGATGGGGACATTATATACGTCTATAACGTTATATATCCTAACCTAAGGCAACCTAACATCTCGGATGTAATATTTTACAACATTCTGGCGTGTCGTCGCCTGCTTCTCGATGGGGAGATTATATACGTCTATAACGTTGTATATCCTAACCTAACGCAACCTAACATTTGGGATGTAATATTTTACATCATTCGTCGCATGTCGGTGCCTACGTCTCGGTGGGAACATTATATACGACTATAACGATATATATCCTAACCTAAGGCAACCTAACACCTCGGATGTAATAGTTGACAACATTCCAGGCGTGTCCGCCCGTACTTTTCGGTGGGAACATTATATACGTCTATAACGTTATATATCCTAGCCTAAGGCCACATAACATGTGGAATGTAATATTTTACAACATTCCTGGCGTGTCGTCGCCTGCTTCTGGATGGGGACATTATATACGTCTATAACGTTATATATCCTAACCTAAGGCAACCTAACATCTCGGATGTAATATTTTACAACATTCTGACGTGTCGTCGCCTGCTTCTCGATGGGGAGATTATATACGTCTATAACGTTGTATATCCTAACCTAACGCAACCTAACATTTGGGATGTAATATTTTACATCATTCGTCGCATGTCGGTGCCTACGTCTCGGTGGGAACATTATATACGACTATAACGATATATATCCTAACCTAAGGCAACCTAACACCTCGGATGTAATAGTTGACAACATTCCAGGCGTGTCCGCCCGTACTTTTCGGTGGGAACATTATATACGTCTATAACGTTATATATCCTAGTCTAAGCCAACCTAACATGGCGAATGTAATATTTTACAACATTCCTGTCGTGTCGTCGCCTGCTTCTCGATGGGGAGATTATATACGTCTATAACGTTGTATATCCTAACCTAACGCAACCTAACATTTGGGATGTAATATTTTACAAAATTCCTTGCATGTCAGTGCCTACGTCTCGGTGGGAACATTATATACGTCTATAACGATATATATCCTAACCTAAGGCAACCTAACACCTCGGATGTAATAGTTGACAACATTCCTGGCGTGTAGGCCTGTACTTCTCGGTGGGAACGTGGTATACATCTATAACGTTATATATCCTAGCCTAAGGCCACATAACATGTGGAATGTAATATTTTACAACATTCCTGGCGTGTCGTCGCCTGCTTCTCGATGGGGACATTATATACATCTATAACATTGTATATCCTAACCTAAGGCAACCTAACATCTCGGATGTAATATTTTACAACATTCTGGCGTGTCGTCGCCTGCTTCTCGATGGGGAGATTATATACGTCTATAACGCTGTATATCCTAACCTAACGCAACCTAACATTTGGGATGTAATATTTTACAAGATTCCTGGCATGTCGGTCCTCAAGTCTCGGTGGGAACATTATATACGTCTATAACGATATATATCCTAACCTAAGGCAACCTAACACCTCGGATGTAATAGTTGACAACATTCCTGGCGTGTAGGCCCGTACTTCTCGGTGGGAACGTTGTATACATCTATAACGTTATATATCCTAGCCTAAGGCGACCTAACATTTCGAATGTAATATTTTACATCATTCCTGGCGTGTCGTCGCCTGCTTCTCGATGGGAACATTATATACGTCTATAACGTTGTGTATCCTAACCTAACGCAACCTAACATCTGGGATATAATATTCCTGGCGTGTCGTCGCCTACTTCTGGATGGGGACATTATATACGTCTATAACGTTGTATATCCTAACGTAACGCAACCTAACATCTCGGATGTAATAGTTGACAACATTCCAGGCGTGTCCGCCCGTACTTCTCGGTGGGAACATTATATACGTCTATAACGTTATATATCCTAGCCTAAGGCGACATAGTATGTCGAATGTGATATTTTATAACATTCCTGGCGTGTCGTCTCCTG
This sequence comes from Xylocopa violacea, assembly GCA_963969225.1. NCBI lineage: Eukaryota > Metazoa > Arthropoda > Insecta > Hymenoptera > Apidae > Xylocopa > Xylocopa violacea. The sequence continues at coordinate 1,993,170 of CAXAJV010000789.1, forward strand.
CTTCTCGATGGGGACATTATATACGTCTATAATGATGTATATCCTAACCTAACGCAACCTAACATCTGGGATGTAATATTTTACAAGATTCCTGGCATGTCGGTCCTCAAATCTCGGTAGGAACATTATATACGTCTATAACGATATATATCCTAAAGTAAAGCAACCTAACATCTCGGATGTAATACTTTACAACATTCCTGGCATGTCGGTCCCTACATCTCGGTGGGAACATTCTATACTTCTATAACGATATATATCCAAACCTAAGGGAACCTAACATCTCGGATGTAATATTTTACAACATTCCTGGCGTGTCGTCGCCTACTTCTTGATGGGGACATAACATGCGCCTATAACGTTGTATATCCTAACCTAACGCAACCTAACATCTGGAATGTAATATTTTACAACATTCCTGGCGTGTCGTCGCCTGCTTCCCGATGGGGACGTAATATACGTCTATACCGTTGTATATCCTTACCTAACGCAACCTAACATCTCGTATGTAATATTTTTCAACATTCCTGGCATGTCGGTCCCTACTTCTCGGTGGAAACATTGTATACGTCTATAACGATATATATCCTAACCTAAGGCAACGTAACATCTCGGATGTAATAGTTGACAACATTCCAGGCGTGTCCGCCCGTACTTTTCGGTGGGAACATTATATACGTCTATAACGTTATATATCCTAGTCTAAGGCCACCTAACATGTCGAATGTAATATTTTACGACATTCCTGACGCGTCGGCCTCTATTTTTCGGTGGGAACATTATATACGTCTATAACGTTATATATCCTAGTCTAAGGCAACCTAACATGGCGAATGTAATATTTTACAACATTCCTGGCGTGTTGTCGCCTACTTCTCGATGGGGACATTATATACATCTATAATCTTGTATATCCTAACCTAAGGCAGCCTAACATCTCGGATGTAGTATTTTACAACATTCCTGGCGTGTCGTCTCCTACTTCTGGATGGGGTCATTATATACATCCATAACGTTGTATATCCTAACCTAAGAGAACCTAACATCTCGGGTGTAATATTTTACAACATTCCTGACGCGTCGGTCCCTATTTTTCGGTGGGAATATTATATACGTCTATAACGATATATATCCTAACCTAAGGCAACCTAAACCTCGGATGTAATAGTTGACAACATTCCTGGCGTGTAGGCCCGTACTTCTCGGTGGGAACATTGTATACGTCTATAACGTTGCATATCCTAACCTAACGCAACCTAACATTTGGGATGTAATATTTTACAACACTCCTTGCATGTCGGTGCCTACGTCTCGGTGGGAACATTATATACGTCTATAACGATATATATCCTAACCAAAGGCAACCTAACACCTCGGATGTAATAGGTGACCACATTCCTGGCATGTAGGCCCGTACTTCTCGGAGGGAACATTGTATACGCCTATAACGTTATATATCCTAGCCTAAGGCGACCTAACATGTCGAATGTAATATTTTACATCATTCCTGGCGTGTCGTCTCCTGCTTCTCGATGGGAACATTATATACGTCTATAACGTTATATATCATAACCTAAGGCAACCGAACATCTGGGATGTAATATTTTACAACATTCCTGGCTTATCGGTCCCTACTTCTCGGTGGAAACATTGTATACGTCTATAACGATATATATCCTAGCCTAAGGCAACCTAACATCTCGCATGTAATATTTTACAACATTCCTGGCGTGTCGTCGCCTACTTCTCGATGGGGACATTATATACGTCGATAACGTTATATATCCTAGCCTAAGGCAACCTAACATGTCGAATGTAATATTTTACAACATTCCTGGCGTGTCGTCGCCTACTTCTCGATGGGGACATTATATACATCTATAACATTGTATATCCTAACCCAAGGCAACCTAACATCTCGGATGGAATATTTTACAACATTCCTGGCATATCGGTCCCTACTTCTCGGTGGAAACATTGCATACGTCTATAACGTTATATATCCTAACCTAAGGCAACCTAACATCTCGGATGTAATATTTTACATCATTCCTGGCGTGTCGTCGCCTGCTTCTCGATGGGAACATTATATACGTCTATAACGTTGTGTATCCTAACCTAACGCAACCTAACATCTGGGATGTAATATTCCTGGCATGTCGTCGCCTACTTCTGGATGGGGACATTATATACGTCTATAACGTTATATATCCTAACCTAAGGCAACCTAACATCTCGGATGTAATATTTTACAACATTCTGGCGTGTCGTCGCCTGCTTCTCGATGGGGAGATTATATACGTCTATAACGTTGTATATCCTAACCTAACGCAACCTAACATTTGGGATGTAATATTTTACATCATTCGTCGCATGTCGGTGCCTACGTCTCGGTGGGAACATTATATACGACTATAACGATATATATCCTAACCTAAGGCAACCTAACACCTCGGATGTAATAGTTGACAACATTCCAGGCGTGTCCGCCCGTACTTTTCGGTGGGAACATTATATACGTCTATAACGTTATATATCCTAGCCTAAGGCCACATAACATGTGGAATGTAATATTTTACAACATTCCTGGCGTGTCGTCGCCTGCTTCTGGATGGGGACATTATATACGTCTATAACGTTATATATCCTAACCTAAGGCAACCTAACATCTCGGATGTAATATTTTACAACATTCTGACGTGTCGTCGCCTGCTTCTCGATGGGGAGATTATATACGTCTATAACGTTGTATATCCTAACCTAACGCAACCTAACATTTGGGATGTAATATTTTACATCATTCGTCGCATGTCGGTGCCTACGTCTCGGTGGGAACATTATATACGACTATAACGATATATATCCTAACCTAAGGCAACCTAACACCTCGGATGTAATAGTTGACAACATTCCAGGCGTGTCCGCCCGTACTTTTCGGTGGGAACATTATATACGTCTATAACGTTATATATCCTAGTCTAAGCCAACCTAACATGGCGAATGTAATATTTTACAACATTCCTGTCGTGTCGTCGCCTGCTTCTCGATGGGGAGATTATATACGTCTATAACGTTGTATATCCTAACCTAACGCAACCTAACATTTGGGATGTAATATTTTACAAAATTCCTTGCATGTCAGTGCCTACGTCTCGGTGGGAACATTATATACGTCTATAACGATATATATCCTAACCTAAGGCAACCTAACACCTCGGATGTAATAGTTGACAACATTCCTGGCGTGTAGGCCTGTACTTCTCGGTGGGAACGTGGTATACATCTATAACGTTATATATCCTAGCCTAAGGCCACATAACATGTGGAATGTAATATTTTACAACATTCCTGGCGTGTCGTCGCCTGCTTCTCGATGGGGACATTATATACATCTATAACATTGTATATCCTAACCTAAGGCAACCTAACATCTCGGATGTAATATTTTACAACATTCTGGCGTGTCGTCGCCTGCTTCTCGATGGGGAGATTATATACGTCTATAACGCTGTATATCCTAACCTAACGCAACCTAACATTTGGGATGTAATATTTTACAAGATTCCTGGCATGTCGGTCCTCAAGTCTCGGTGGGAACATTATATACGTCTATAACGATATATATCCTAACCTAAGGCAACCTAACACCTCGGATGTAATAGTTGACAACATTCCTGGCGTGTAGGCCCGTACTTCTCGGTGGGAACGTTGTATACATCTATAACGTTATATATCCTAGCCTAAGGCGACCTAACATTTCGAATGTAATATTTTACATCATTCCTGGCGTGTCGTCGCCTGCTTCTCGATGGGAACATTATATACGTCTATAACGTTGTGTATCCTAACCTAACGCAACCTAACATCTGGGATATAATATTCCTGGCGTGTCGTCGCCTACTTCTGGATGGGGACATTATATACGTCTATAACGTTGTATATCCTAACGTAACGCAACCTAACATCTCGGATGTAATAGTTGACAACATTCCAGGCGTGTCCGCCCGTACTTCTCGGTGGGAACATTATATACGTCTATAACGTTATATATCCTAGCCTAAGGCGACATAGTATGTCGAATGTGATATTTTATAACATTCCTGGCGTGTCGTCTCCTGCTTCTCGATGGGGACATTATATACGTCTATAATGATGTATATCCTAACCTAACGCAACCTAACATCTGGGATGTAATATTTTACAAGATTCCTGGCATGTCGGTCCTCAAATCTCGGTAGGAACATTATATACGTCTATAACGATATATATCCTAAAGTAAAGCAACCTAACATCTCGGATGTAATACTTTACAACATTCCTGGCATGTCGGTCCCTACATCTCGGTGGGAACATTCTATACTTCTATAACGATATATATCCAAACCTAAGGGAACCTAACATCTCGGATGTAATATTTTACAACATTCCTGGCGTGTCGTCGCCTACTTCTTGATGGGGACATAACATGCGCCTATAACGTTGTATATCCTAACCTAACGCAACCTAACATCTGGAATGTAATATTTTACAACATTCCTGGCGTGTCGTCGCCTGCTTCCCGATGGGGACGTAATATACGTCTATACCGTTGTATATCCTTACCTAACGCAACCTAACATCTCGTATGTAATATTTTTCAACATTCCTGGCATGTCGGTCCCTACTTCTCGGTGGAAACATTGTATACGTCTATAACGATATATATCCTAACCTAAGGCAACGTAACATCTCGGATGTAATAGTTGACAACATTCCAGGCGTGTCCGCCCGTACTTTTCGGTGGGAACATTATATACGTCTATAACGTTATATATCCTAGTCTAAGGCCACCTAACATGTCGAATGTAATATTTTACGACATTCCTGACGCGTCGGCCTCTATTTTTCGGTGGGAACATTATATACGTCTATAACGTTATATATCCTAGTCTAAGGCAACCTAACATGGCGAATGTAATATTTTACAACATTCCTGGCGTGTTGTCGCCTACTTCTCGATGGGGACATTATATACATCTATAATCTTGTATATCCTAACCTAAGGCAGCCTAACATCTCGGATGTAGTATTTTACAACATTCCTGGCGTGTCGTCTCCTACTTCTGGATGGGGTCATTATATACATCCATAACGTTGTATATCCTAACCTAAGAGAACCTAACATCTCGGGTGTAATATTTTACAACATTCCTGACGCGTCGGTCCCTATTTTTCGGTGGGAATATTATATACGTCTATAACGATATATATCCTAACCTAAGGCAACCTAAACCTCGGATGTAATAGTTGACAACATTCCTGGCGTGTAGGCCCGTACTTCTCGGTGGGAACATTGTATACGTCTATAACGTTGCATATCCTAACCTAACGCAACCTAACATTTGGGATGTAATATTTTACAACACTCCTTGCATGTCGGTGCCTACGTCTCGGTGGGAACATTATATACGTCTATAACGATATATATCCTAACCAAAGGCAACCTAACACCTCGGATGTAATAGGTGACCACATTCCTGGCATGTAGGCCCGTACTTCTCGGAGGGAACATTGTATACGCCTATAACGTTATATATCCTAGCCTAAGGCGACCTAACATGTCGAATGTAATATTTTACATCATTCCTGGCGTGTCGTCTCCTGCTTCTCGATGGGAACATTATATACGTCTATAACGTTATATATCATAACCTAAGGCAACCGAACATCTGGGATGTAATATTTTACAACATTCCTGGCTTATCGGTCCCTACTTCTCGGTGGAAACATTGTATACGTCTATAACGATATATATCCTAGCCTAAGGCAACCTAACATCTCGCATGTAATATTTTACAACATTCCTGGCGTGTCGTCGCCTACTTCTCGATGGGGACATTATATACGTCGATAACGTTATATATCCTAGCCTAAGGCAACCTAACATGTCGAATGTAATATTTTACAACATTCCTGGCGTGTCGTCGCCTACTTCTCGATGGGGACATTATATACATCTATAACATTGTATATCCTAACCCAAGGCAACCTAACATCTCGGATGGAATATTTTACAACATTCCTGGCATATCGGTCCCTACTTCTCGGTGGAAACATTGCATACGTCTATAACGTTATATATCCTAACCTAAGGCAACCTAACATCTCGGATGTAATATTTTACAACATTCTGGCGTGTCGTCGCCTGCTTCTCGATGGGGAGATTATATACGTCTATAACGTTGTATATCCTAACCTAACGCAACCTAACATTTGGGATGTAATATTTTACAACATTCCTTGCATGTCGGTGCCTACGTCTCGGTGGGAACATTATATACGTCTATAACGATATATATCCTAACCTAAGGCAACCTAACACCTCGGATGTAATAGTTGACAACATTCCTGGCGTGTAGGCCCGTACTTCTCGGTGGGAACATTGTATACGTCTATAACGATATATATCCTAGCCTAAGGCGACCTAACATGTCGAATGTAATATTTTACATCATTCCTGGCGTGTCGTCGCCTGCTTCTCGATGGGAACATAATAAATATTTTACAACATAAATAATATTTTACAACATTCCTGGCATATCAGTCCCTCCTTCTCGGTGGAAACATTGTATACGTCTATAACGATATATATCCTAGCCTAGGGCAACCTAACATCTCGGATGTAATATTTTACAACATTCTGGCGTGTCGTCGCCGGCTTCTCGATGGGGAGATTATAAACGTCTATAACGTTGTATATCCTAACCTAACGCAACCTAACATTTGGGATGTAATATTTTGCAACATTCCTTGCATGTCGGTGCCTACGTCTCGGTAGGAACATTATATACGTCTATAACGATATATATCCTGACCCAAGGCAACCTAACACCTCGGATGTAATAGTTGACAACATTCCTGGCGTGTAGGCCCGTACTTCTCGGTGGGAACATTGTATACGTCTATAACGTTATATATCCTAGCCTAAGGCGACCTAACATATCGAATGTAATATTTTACATCATTCCTGGCGTGTCGTCGCCTGCTTCTCGATGGGAACATTATATACGTCTATAACGTTGCGTATCCTAACCTAAGGCAACCTAACATCTGGGATGTAATATTCCTGGCGTGTCGTCGCCTACTTCTGGATGGGGACATTATATACGTCTATAACGTTATATATCCTAACCTAAGGCAACCTAACATCTCGGATGTAATATTTTACAACATTCTGGCGTGTCGTCGCCTGCTTCTCGATGGGGAGATTATATACGTCTATAACGTTGTATATCCTAACCTAACGCAACCTAACATTTGGGATGTAATATTTTACATCATTCGTTGCATGTCGGTGCCTACGTCTCGGTGGGAACATTATATACGTCTATAACGATATATATCCTAACCTAAGGCAACCTAACACCTCGGATGTAATAGTTGACAACATTCCAGGCGTGTCCGCCCGTACTTTTCGGTGGGAACATTATATACGTCTATAACGTTATATATCCTAGTCTAAGGCCACCTAACATGTCGAATGTAATATTTTACGACATTCCTGACGCGTCGGCCTCTATTTTTCGGTGGGAACATTATATACGTCTATAACGTTATATATCCTAGTCTAAGGCAACCTAACATGGCGAATGTAATATTTTACAACATTCCTGGCGTGTTGTCGCCTACTTCTCGATGGGGACATTATATACATCTATAATCTTGTATATCCTAACCTAAGGCAGCCTAACATCTCGGATGTAGTATTTTACAACATTCCTGGCGTGTCGTCTCCTACTTCTGGATGGGGTCATTATATACATCCATAACGTTGTATATCCTAACCTAAGAGAACCTAACATCTCGGGTGTAATATTTTACAACATTCCTGACGCGTCGGTCCCTATTTTTCGGTGGGAATATTATATACGTCTATAACGATATATATCCTATCCTAAGGCAACCTAAACCTCGGATGTAATAGTTGACAACATTCCTGGCGTGTAGGCCCGTACTTCTCGGTGGGAACATTGTATACGTCTATAACGTTGTATATCCTAACCTAACGCAACCTAACATTTGGGATGTAATATTTTACAACACTCCTTGCATGTCGGTGCCTACGTCTCGGTGGGAACATTATATACGTCTATAACGATATATATCCTAACCCAAGGCAACCTAACACCTCGGATGTAATAGGTGATCACATTCCTGGCATGTAGGCCCGTACTTCTCGGAGGGAACATTGTATACGCCTATAACGTTATATATCCTAGCCTAAGGCGACCTAACATGTCGAATGTAATATTTTACATCATTCCTGGCGTGTCGTCTCCTGCTTCTCGATGGGAACATTATATACGTCTATAACGTTATATATCATAACCTAAGGCAACCGAACATCTGGGATGTAATATTTTACAACATTCCTGGCTTATCGGTCCCTACTTCTCGGTGGAAACATTGTATACGTCTATAACGATATATATCCTAGCCTAAGGCAACCTAACATCTCGCATGTAATATTTTACAACATTCCTGGCGTGTCGTCGCCTACTTCTCGATGGGGACATTATATACGTCGATAACGTTATATATCCTAGCCTAAGGCAACCTAACATGTCGAATGTAATATTTTACAACATTCCTGGCGTGTCGTCGCCTACTTCTCGATGGGGACATTATATACATCTATAACATTGTATATCCTAACCCAAGGCAACCTAACATCTCGGATGGAATATTTTACAACATTCCTGGCATATCGGTCCCTACTTCTCGGTGGAAACATTGCATACGTCTATAACGTTATATATCCTAACCTAAGGCAACCTAACATCTCGGATGTAATATTTTACAACATTCTGGCGTGTCGTCGCCTGCTTCTCGATGGGGAGATTATATACGTCTATAACGTTGTATATCCTAACCTAACGCAACCTAACATTTGGGATGTAATATTTTACAACATTCCTTGCATGTCGGTGCCTACGTCTCGGTGGGAACATTATATACGTCTATAACGATATATATCCTAACCTAAGGCAACCTAACACCTCGGATGTAATAGTTGACAACATTCCTGGCGTGTAGGCCCGTACTTCTCGGTGGGAACATTGTATACGTCTATAACGATATATATCCTAGCCTAAGGCGACCTAACATGTCGAATGTAATATTTTACATCATTCCTGGCGTGTCGTCGCCTGCTTCTCGATGGGGAGATTATAAACGTCTATAACGTTGTATATCCTAACCTAACGCAACCTAACATTTGGGATGTAATATTTTGCAACATTCCTTGCATGTCGGTGCCTACGTCTCGGTAGGAACATTATATACGTCTATAACGATATATATCCTGACCCAAGGCAACCTAACACCTCGGATGTAATAGTTGACAACATTCCTGGCGTGTAGGCCCGTACTTCTCGGTGGGAACATTGTATACGTCTATAACGTTATATATCCTAGCCTAAGGCGACCTAACATATCGAATGTAATATTTTACATCATTCCTGGCGTGTTGTCGCCTGCTTCTCGATGGGAACATTATATACGTCTATAACGTTGCGTATCCTAACCTAAGGCAACCTAACATCTGGGATGTAATATTCCTGGCGTGTCGTCGCCTACTTCTGGATGGGGACATTATATACGTCTATAACGTTATATATCCTAACCTAAGGCAACCTAACATCTCGGATGTAATATTTTACAACATTCTGGCGTGTCGTCGCCTGCTTCTCGATGGGGAGATTATATACGTCTATAACGTTGTATATCCTAACCTAACGCAACCTAACATTTGGGATGTAATATTTTACATCATTCGTTGCATGTCGGTGCCTACGTCTCGGTGGGAACATTATATACGTCTATAACGATATATATCCTAACCTAAGGCAACCTAACACCTCGGATGTAATAGTTGACAACATTCCAGGCGTGTCCGCCCGTACTTTTCGGTGGGAACATTATATACGTCTATAACGTTATATATCCTAGTCTAAGGCCACCTAACATGTCGAATGTAATATTTTACGACATTCCTGACGCGTCGGCCTCTATTTTTCGGTGGGAACATTATATACGTCTATAACGTTATATATCCTAGTCTAAGGCAACCTAACATGGCGAATGTAATATTTTACAACATTCCTGGCGTGTTGTCGCCTACTTCTCGATGGGGACATTATATACATCTATAATCTTGTATATCCTAACCTAAGGCAGCCTAACATCTCGGATGTAGTATTTTACAACATTCCTGGCGTGTCGTCTCCTACTTCTGGATGGGGTCATTATATACATCCATAACGTTGTATATCCTAACCTAAGAGAACCTAACATCTCGGGTGTAATATTTTACAACATTCCTGACGCGTCGGTCCCTATTTTTCGGTGGGAATATTATATACGTCTATAACGATATATATCCTATCCTAAGGCAACCTAAACCTCGGATGTAATAGTTGACAACATTCCTGGCGTGTAGGCCCGTACTTCTCGGTGGGAACATTGTATACGTCTATAACGTTGTATATCCTAACCTAACGCAACCTAACATTTGGGATGTAATATTTTACAACACTCCTTGCATGTCGGTGCCTACGTCTCGGTGGGAACATTATATACGTCTATAACGATATATATCCTAACCCAAGGCAACCTAACACCTCGGATGTAATAGGTGACCACATTCCTGGCATGTAGGCCCGTACTTCTCGGAGGGAACATTGTATACGCCTATAACGTTATATATCCTAGCCTAAGGCGACCTAACATGTCGAATGTAATATTTTACATCATTCCTGGCGTGTCGTCTCCTGCTTCTCGATGGGAACATTATATACGTCTATAACGTTATATATCATAACCTAAGGCAACCGAACATCTGGGATGTAATATTTTACAACATTCCTGGCTTATCGGTCCCTACTTCTCGGTGGAAACATTGTATACGTCTATAACGATATATATCCTAGCCTAAGGCAACCTAACATCTCGCATGTAATATTTTACAACATTCCTGGCGTGTCGTCGCCTACTTCTCGATGGGGACATTATATACGTCGATAACGTTATATATCCTAGCCTAAGGCAACCTAACATGTCGAATGTAATATTTTACAACATTCCTGGCGTGTCGTCGCCTACTTCTCGATGGGGACATTATATACATCTATAACATTGTATATCCTAACCCAAGGCAACCTAACATCTCGGATGGAATATTTTACAACATTCCTGGCATATCGGTCCCTACTTCTCGGTGGAAACATTGCATACGTCTATAACGTTATATATCCTAACCTAAGGCAACCTAACATCTCGGATGTAATATTTTACAACATTCTGGCGTGTCGTCGCCTGCTTCTCGATGGGAACATTATATACATCTATAACATTGTATATCCTAACCCAAGGCAACCTAACATCTCGGATGGAATATTTTACAACATTCCTGGCGTGTCGTTGCCTGCTTCTCGATGAGGACATTATATACGTCTATAACGTTGTATATCCTAACCTACCGCAACCAAACATCTCGGATGTAATATTTTACAACATTCCTGGCATGTCGGTCCCTACTTCTCGGTGGGAATATTATATACGTCTATAATGTTATATATCATAACCTAAGGCAACCTAACATCTCGGATGTAATATTTTACAACATTCCTGGCATATCGGTCCCTACTTCTCGGTGGAAACATTGTATACGTCTATAACGATATATATCCTAGCCTAAGGCAACCTAACATCTCGGATGTAATATTTTACAACATTCCTGGCGCGTCGGCTCCTATTTTTCGGTGGGAACATTATATACGTCTATAACGTTATATATCCTAACCTAAGGGACCCTAACATGTCGTATGTGATATTTTACAACATTCCTGGCGTGTCGTAGCCTGCTTCTCGATGGGGACATTATATACGTCTATAACGTTGTATATCCTAACCTAAAGCAACCTAACATCTGGGATGTAATATTTTACAACATTCCTGGCGTGTCGTCGCCTAGTTTGGATGGGGTCATTATATACATCTATAACGTTGTATATCCTAACCTAAGGCAACCTAACATCTCGGATGTAATATTTTACAACATTCCTGGCATGTCGGTCCCTACATCTCGGTGGGAACATACTATACGTCTATAACGTTGTATATCCTAACCTAAGGGAACCTAACATCTCGGGTGTAAACTTTTACAACATTCCTGACGCGTCGGGTCCTATTTTTCGGTGGGAACATTATATACGGCTATAACGTTATATATGCTAGCCTAAGGCAACCTAACATGTCGAATGTAATATTTTACAACATTCCTGTCGTGTCGTCGCCTGCTTCTCGATGGGGAGATTATATACGTCTATAACGTTGTATATCCTAACCTAACGCAACCTAACATTTGGGATGTAATATTTTACAACATTCCTTGCATGTCGGTGCCTACGTCTCGGTGGGAACATTATATACGTCTATAACGATATATATCCTAACCTAAGGCAACCTAACACCTCGGATGTAATAGTTGACAACATTCCTGGCGTGTAGGCCCGTACTTCTCGGTGGGAACATTGTATACGTCTATAACGATATATATCCTAGCCTAAGGCGACCTAACATGTCGAATGTAATATTTTACATCATTCCTGGCGTGTCGTCGCCTGCTTCTCGATGGGAACATAATAAATATTTTACAACATAAATAATATTTTACAACATTCCTGGCATATCAGTCCCTCCTTCTCGGTGGAAACATTGTATACGTCTATAACGATATATATCCTAGCCTAGGGCAACCTAACATCTCGGATGTAATATTTTACAACATTCTGGCGTGTCGTCGCCGGCTTCTCGATGGGGAGATTATAAACGTCTATAACGTTGTATATCCTAACCTAACGCAACCTAACATTTGGGATGTAATATTTTGCAACATTCCTTGCATGTCGGTGCCTACGTCTCGGTAGGAACATTATATACGTCTATAACGATATATATCCTGACCCAAGGCAACCTAACACCTCGGATGTAATAGTTGACAACATTCCTGGCGTGTAGGCCCGTACTTCTCGGTGGGAACATTGTATACGTCTATAACGTTATATATCCTAGCCTAAGGCGACCTAACATATCGAATGTAATATTTTACATCATTCCTGGCGTGTCGTCGCCTGCTTCTCGATGGGAACATTATATACGTCTATAACGTTGCGTATCCTAACCTAAGGCAACCTAACATCTGGGATGTAATATTCCTGGCGTGTCGTCGCCTACTTCTGGATGGGGACATTATATACGTCTATAACGTTATATATCCTAACCTAAGGCAACCTAACATCTCGGATGTAATATTTTACAACATTCTGGCGTGTCGTCGCCTGCTTCTCGATGGGGAGATTATATACGTCTATAACGTTGTATATCCTAACCTAACGCAACCTAACATTTGGGATGTAATATTTTACATCATTCGTTGCATGTCGGTGCCTACGTCTCGGTGGGAACATTATATACGTCTATAACGATATATATCCTAACCTAAGGCAACCTAACACCTCGGATGTAATAGTTGACAACATTCCAGGCGTGTCCGCCCGTACTTTTCGGTGGGAACATTATATACGTCTATAACGTTATATATCCTAGTCTAAGGCCACCTAACATGTCGAATGTAATATTTTACGACATTCCTGACGCGTCGGCCTCTATTTTTCGGTGGGAACATTATATACGTCTATAACGTTATATATCCTAGTCTAAGGCAACCTAACATGGCGAATGTAATATTTTACAACATTCCTGGCGTGTTGTCGCCTACTTCTCGATGGGGACATTATATACATCTATAATCTTGTATATCCTAACCTAAGGCAGCCTAACATCTCGGATGTAGTATTTTACAACATTCCTGGCGTGTCGTCTCCTACTTCTGGATGGGGTCATTATATACATCCATAACGTTGTATATCCTAACCTAAGAGAACCTAACATCTCGGGTGTAATATTTTACAACATTCCTGACGCGTCGGTCCCTATTTTTCGGTGGGAATATTATATACGTCTATAACGATATATATCCTATCCTAAGGCAACCTAAACCTCGGATGTAATAGTTGACAACATTCCTGGCGTGTAGGCCCGTACTTCTCGGTGGGAACATTGTATACGTCTATAACGTTGTATATCCTAACCTAACGCAACCTAACATTTGGGATGTAATATTTTACAACACTCCTTGCATGTCGGTGCCTACGTCTCGGTGGGAACATTATATACGTCTATAACGATATATATCCTAACCCAAGGCAACCTAACACCTCGGATGTAATAGGTGACCACATTCCTGGCATGTAGGCCCGTACTTCTCGGAGGGAACATTGTATACGCCTATAACGTTATATATCCTAGCCTAAGGCGACCTAACATGTCGAATGTAATATTTTACATCATTCCTGGCGTGTCGTCTCCTGCTTCTCGATGGGAACATTATATACGTCTATAACGTTATATATCATAACCTAAGGCAACCGAACATCTGGGATGTAATATTTTACAACATTCCTGGCTTATCGGTCCCTACTTCTCGGTGGAAACATTGTATACGTCTATAACGATATATATCCTAGCCTAAGGCAACCTAACATCTCGCATGTAATATTTTACAACATTCCTGGCGTGTCGTCGCCTACTTCTCGATGGGGACATTATATACGTCGATAACGTTATATATCCTAGCCTAAGGCAACCTAACATGTCGAATGTAATATTTTACAACATTCCTGGCGTGTCGTCGCCTACTTCTCGATGGGGACATTATATACATCTATAACATTGTATATCCTAACCCAAGGCAACCTAACATCTAGGATGGAATATTTTACAACATTCCTGGCATATCGGTCCCTACTTCTCGGTGGAAACATTGCATACGTCTATAACGTTATATATCCTAACCTAAGGCAACCTAACATCTCGGATGTAATATTTTACAACATTCTGGCGTGTCGTCGCCTGCTTCTCGATGGGAACATTATATACATCTATAACATTGTATATCCTAACCCAAGGCAACCTAACATCTCGGATGGAATATTTTACAACATTCCTGGCGTGTCGTTGCCTGCTTCTCGATGAGGACATTATATACGTCTATAACGTTGTATATCCTAACCTACCGCAACCAAACATCTCGGATGTAATATTTTACAACATTCCTGGCATGTCGGTCCCTACTTCTCGGTGGGAATATTATATACGTCTATAATGTTATATATCATAACCTAAGGCAACCTAACATCTCGGATGTAATATTTTACAACATTCCTGGCATATCGGTCCCTACTTCTCGGTGGAAACATTGTATACGTCTATAACGATATATATCCTAGCCTAAGGCAACCTAACATCTCGGATGTAATATTTTACAACATTCCTGGCGCGTCGGCTCCTATTTTTCGGTGGGAACATTATATACGTCTATAACGTTATATATCCTAACCTAAGGGACCCTAACATGTCGTATGTAATATTTTACAACATTCCTGGCGTGTCGTAGCCTGCTTCTCGATGGGGACATTATATACGTCTATAACGTTGTATATCCTAACCTAAAGCAACCTAACATCTGGGATGTAATATTTTACAACATTCCTGGCGTGTCGTCGCCTAGTTTGGATGGGGTCATTATATACATCTATAACGTTGTATATCCTAACCTAAGGCAACCTAACATCTCGGATGTAATATTTTACAACATTCCTGGCATGTCGGTCCCTACATCTCGGTGGGAACATACTATACGTCTATAACGTTGTATATCCTAACCTAAGGGAACCTAACATCTCGGGTGTAAACTTTTACAACATTCCTGACGCGTCGGGTCCTATTTTTCGGTGGGAACATTATATACGGCTATAACGTTATATATGCTAGCCTAAGGCAACCTAACATGTCGAATGTAATATTTTACAACATTCCTGTCGTGTCGTCGCCTGCTTCTCGATGGGGAGATTATATACGTCTATAACGTTGTATATCCTAACCTAACGCAACCTAACATTTGGGATGTAATATTTTACAACATTCCTTGCATGTCGGTGCCTACGTCTCGGTGGGAACATTATATACGTCTATAACGATATATATCCTAACCTAAGGCAACCTAACACCTCGGATGTAATAGTTGACAACATTCCTGGCGTGTAGGCCCGTACTTCTCGGTGGGAACATTGTATACGTCTATAACGATATATATCCTAGCCTAAGGCGACCTAACATGTCGAATGTAATATTTTACATCATTCCTGGCGTGTCGTCGCCTGCTTCTCGATGGGAACATAATAAATATTTTACAACATAAATAATATTTTACAACATTCCTGGCATATCAGTCCCTCCTTCTCGGTGGAAACATTGTATACGTCTATAACGATATATATCCTAGCCTAGGGCAACCTAACATCTCGGATGTAATATTTTACAACATTCTGGCGTGTCGTCGCCGGCTTCTCGATGGGGAGATTATAAACGTCTATAACGTTGTATATCCTAACCTAACGCAACCTAACATTTGGGATGTAATATTTTGCAACATTCCTTGCATGTCGGTGCCTACGTCTCGGTAGGAACATTATATACGTCTATAACGATATATATCCTGACCCAAGGCAACCTAACACCTCGGATGTAATAGTTGACAACATTCCTGGCGTGTAGGCCCGTACTTCTCGGTGGGAACATTGTATACGTCTATAACGTTATATATCCTAGCCTAAGGCGACCTAACATATCGAATGTAATATTTTACATCATTCCTGGCGTGTCGTCGCCTGCTTCTCGATGGGAACATTATATACGTCTATAACGTTGTGTATCCTAACCTAAGGCAACCTAACATCTGGGATGTAATATTCCTGGCGTGTCGTCGCCTACTTCTGGATGGGGACATTATATACGTCTATAACGTTATATATCCTAACCTAAGGCAACCTAACATCTCGGATGTAATATTTTACAACATTCTGGCGTGTCGTCGCCTGCTTCTCGATGGGGAGATTATATACGTCTATAACGTTGTATATCCTAACCTAACGCAACCTAACATTTGGGATGTAATATTTTACATCATTCGTTGCATGTCGGTGCCTACGTCTCGGTGGGAACATTATATACGTCTATAACGATATATATCCTAACCTAAGGCAACCTAACACCTCGGATGTAATAGTTGACAACATTCCAGGCGTGTCCGCCCGTACTTTTCGGTGGGAACATTATATACGTCTATAACGTTATATATCCTAGTCTAAGGCCACCTAACATGTCGAATGTAATATTTTACGACATTCCTGACGCGTCGGCCTCTATTTTTCGGTGGGAACATTATATACGTCTATAACGTTATATATCCTAGTCTAAGGCAACCTAACATGGCGAATGTAATATTTTACAACATTCCTGGCGTGTTGTCGCCTACTTCTCGATGGGGACATTATATACATCTATAATCTTGTATATCCTAACCTAAGGCAGCCTAACATCTCGGATGTAGTATTTTACAACATTCCTGGCGTGTCGTCTCCTACTTCTGGATGGGGTCATTATATACATCCATAACGTTGTATATCCTAACCTAAGAGAACCTAACATCTCGGGTGTAATATTTTACAACATTCCTGACGCGTCGGTCCCTATTTTTCGGTGGGAATATTATATACGTCTATAACGATATATATCCTATCCTAAGGCAACCTAAACCTCGGATGTAATAGTTGACAACATTCCTGGCGTGTAGGCCCGTACTTCTCGGAGGGAACATTGTATACGTCTATAACGTTGTATATCCTAACCTAACGCAACCTAACATTTGGGATGTAATATTTTACAACACTCCTTGCATGTCGGTGCCTACGTATCGGTGGGAACATTATATACGTCTATAACGATATATATCCTAACCCAAGGCAACCTAACACCTCGGATGTAATAGGTGACCACATTCCTGGCATGTAGGCCCGTACTTCTCGGAGGGAACATTGTATACGCCTATAACGTTATATATCCTAGCCTAAGGCGACCTAACATGTCGAATGTAATATTTTACATCATTCCTGGCGTGTCGTCTCCTGCTTCTCGATGGGAACATTATATACGTCTATAACGTTATATATCATAACCTAAGGCAACCGAACATCTGGGATGTAATATTTTACAACATTCCTGGCTTATCGGTCCCTACTTCTCGGTGGAAACATTGTATACGTCTATAACGATATATATCCTAGCCTAAGGCAACCTAACATCTCGCATGTAATATTTTACAACATTCCTGGCGTGTCGTCGCCTACTTCTCGATGGGGACATTATATACGTCGATAACGTTATATATCCTAGCCTAAGGCAACCTAACATGTCGAATGTAATATTTTACAACATTCCTGGCGTGTCGTCGCCTACTTCTCGATGGGGACATTATATACATCTATAACATTGTATATCCTAACCCAAGGCAACCTAACATCTCGGATGGAATATTTTACAACATTCCTGGCATATCGGTCCCTACTTCTCGGTGGAAACATTGCATACGTCTATAACGTTATATATCCTAACCTAAGGCAACCTAACATCTCGGATGTAATATTTTACAACATTCTGGCGTGTCGTCGCCTGCTTCTCGATGGGAACATTATATACATCTATAACATTGTATATCCTAACCCAAGGCAACCTAACATCTCGGATGGAATATTTTACAACATTCCTGGCGTGTCGTTGCCTGCTTCTCGATGAGGACATTATATACGTCTATAACGTTGTATATCCTAACCTACCGCAACCAAACATCTCGGATGTAATATTTTACAACATTCCTGGCATGTCGGTCCCTACTTCTCGGTGGGAATATTATATACGTCTATAATGTTATATATCATAACCTAAGGCAACCTAACATCTCGGATGTAATATTTTACAACATTCCTGGCATATCGGTCCCTACTTCTCGGTGGAAACATTGTATACGTCTATAACGATATATATCCTAGCCTAAGGCAACCTAACATCTCGGATGTAATATTTTACAACATTCCTGGCGCGTCGGCTCCTATTTTTCGGTGGGAACATTATATACGTCTATAACGTTATATATCCTAACCTAAGGGACCCTAACATGTCGTATGTAATATTTTACAACATTCCTGGCGTGTCGTAGCCTGCTTCTCGATGGGGACATTATATACGTCTATAACGTTGTATATCCTAACCTAAAGCAACCTAACATCTGGGATGTAATATTTTACAACATTCCTGGCGTGTCGTCGCCTAGTTTGGATGGGGTCATTATATACATCTATAACGTTGTATATCCTAACCTAAGGCAACCTAACATCTCGGATGTAATATTTTACAACATTCCTGGCATGTCGGTCCCTACATCTCGGTGGGAACATACTATACGTCTATAACGTTGTATATCCTAACCTAAGGGAACCTAACATCTCGGGTGTAAACTTTTACAACATTCCTGACGCGTCGGGTCCTATTTTTCGGTGGGAACATTATATACGGCTATAACGTTATATATGCTAGCCTAAGGCAACCTAACATGTCGAATGTAATATTTTACAACATTCCTGTCGTGTCGTCGCCTGCTTCTCGATGGGGAGATTATATACGTCTATAACGTTGTATATCCTAACCTAACGCAACCTAACATTTGGGATGTAATATTTTACAACATTCCTTGCATGTCGGTGCCTACGTCTCGGTGGGAACATTATATACGTCTATAACGATATATATCCTAACCTAAGGCAACCTAACACCTCGGATGTAATAGTTGACAACATTCCTGGCGTGTAGGCCCGTACTTCTCGGTGGGAACATTGTATACGTCTATAACGATATATATCCTAGCCTAAGGCGACCTAACATGTCGAATGTAATATTTTACATCATTCCTGGCGTGTCGTCGCCTGCTTCTCGATGGGAACATAATAAATATTTTACAACATAAATAATATTTTACAACATTCCTGGCATATCAGTCCCTCCTTCTCGGTGGAAACATTGTATACGTCTATAACGATATATATCCTAGCCTAGGGCAACCTAACATCTCGGATGTAATATTTTACAACATTCTGGCGTGTCGTCGCCGGCTTCTCGATGGGGAGATTATAAACGTCTATAACGTTGTATATCCTAACCTAACGCAACCTAACATTTGGGATGTAATATTTTGCAACATTCCTTGCATGTCGGTGCCTACGTCTCGGTAGGAACATTATATACGTCTATAACGATATATATCCTGACCCAAGGCAACCTAACACCTCGGATGTAATAGTTGACAACATTCCTGGCGTGTAGGCCCGTACTTCTCGGTGGGAACATTGTATACGTCTATAACGTTATATATCCTAGCCTAAGGCGACCTAACATATCGAATGTAATATTTTACATCATTCCTGGCGTGTCGTCGCCTGCTTCTCGATGGGAACATTATATACGTCTATAACGTTGTGTATCCTAACCTAACGCAACCTAACATCTGGGATGTAATATTCCTGGCGTGTCGTCGCCTACTTCTGGATGGGGACATTATATACGTCTATAACGTTATATATCCTAACCTAAGGCAACCTAACATCTCGGATGTAATAGTTGGCAAAATTCCTGTCGTGTCCGCCCGTACTTCTCGGTGGGAACATTATATACGTCTATAACGTTGTATATCCTAGCCTAAGGCCAGCTAACATGTCGAATGTAATATTTTACAACATTCCTGACGCGTCGGCCCCTATTTTTCGGTGGGAACATTATATACGTCTATAACGTTATATATCCTAGTCTAAGGCAACCTAACATGTCGACTGTAATATTTTACAACATTCCTGGCGTGTCGTCGCCTGCTTCTCGATGGGGACATAATATACATCTATAACATTGTATATCCTAACCTAAGGCAACCTAACATCTCGGATGTAATATTTTACAACATTCTGGCGTGTCGTCGCCGGCTTTTCGATGGGGAGATTATATACGTCTATAACGTTGTATATCCTAACCTAACGCAACCTAACATTTGGGATGTAATATTTTACAACACTCCTTGCATGTCGGTGCCTACGTCTCGGTGGGAACATTATATACGTCTATAACGATATATATCCTATCCCAAGGCAACCTAACACCTCGGATGTAATAGTTGACCACAATCCTGGCATGTAGGCCCGTACTTCTCGGTGGGAACATTGTATACGCCTATAACGTTATATATCCTAGCCTAAGGCGACCTAACATGTCGAATGTAATATTTTACATCATTCCTGGCGTGTCGTCGCCTGCTTCTCGATGGGAACATTATATACGTCTATAACGTTATATATCATAACCTAAGGCAACCGAACATCTGGGATGTAATATTTTACAACATTCCTGGCATATCGGTCCCTACTTCTCGGTGGAAACATTGTATACGTCTATAACGATATATATCCTAGCCTAAGGCAACCTAACATCTCGCATGTAATATTTTACAACATTCCTGGCGTGTCGTCGCCTACTTCTCGATGGGGACATTATATACGTCTATAACGTTATATATCCTAGCCTAAGGCAACCTAACATGTCGAATGTAATATTTTACAACATTCCTGGCGTGTCGTCGCCTACTTCTCGATGGGAACATTATATACATCTATAACATTGTATATCCTAACCCAAGGCAACCTAACATCTCGGATGGAATATTTTACAACATTCCTGGCGTGTCGTTGCCTGCTTCTCGATGGGGACATTATATACGTCTATAACGTTGAATATCCTAACCTACCGCAACCAAACATCTCGGATGTAATATTTTACAACATTCCTGGCATGTCGGTCCCTACTTCTCGGTGGGAAAATTATATACGTCTGTAACGTTATATATCATAACCTAAGGCAACCTAACTTCTCGGATGTAATATTTTACAACATTCCTGGCATATCGGTCTCTACATCTCGGTGGGGACATTATATACATCTATAACATTGTATATCCTAACCCAAGGCAACCTAACATCTCGGATGGAATATTTTACAACATTCCTGGCATATCGGTCCCTACTTATCGGTGTAAACATTGTATACGTCTATAACGATATATATCCCAGCCTAAGGCAACCTAACATCTCGAATGTAATATTTTATAACATTCCTGGCGTGTCTTCGCCTGCTTCTCGATGGGGACATTATATACGTCTATAACGTTGCATATCCTAACCTACCGCAACCTAACATCTCGGATGTAATATTTTACAACATTCCTGGCATGTCGGTCCCTACATCTCGGTGGGAACATACTATACGTCTATAACGTTGTATATCCTAACCTAAAGCAACCTAACATCTGGGATGTAATATTTTACAACATTCCTGGCGTGTCGTCGCCTAGTTTGGATGGGGTCATTATATACATCTATAACGTTGTATATCCTAACCTAAGGCAACCTAACATCTCGGATGTAATATTTTACAACATTCCTGGCATGTCGGTCCCTACATCTCGGTGGGAACATACTATACGTCTATAACGTTGTATATCCTAACCTAAGGGAACCTAACATCTCGGGTGTAAACTTTTACAACATTCCTGACGCGTCGGGTCCTATTTTTCGGTGGGAACATTATATACGGCTATAACGTTATATATGCTAGCCTAAGGCAACCTAACATGTCGAATGTAATATTTTACAACATTCCTGTCGTGTCGTCGCCTGCTTCTCGATGGGGAGATTATATACGTCTATAACGTTGTATATCCTAACCTAACGCAACCTAACATTTGGGATGTAATATTTTACAACATTCCTTGCATGTCGGTGCCTACGTCTCGGTGGGAACATTATATACGTCTATAACGATATATATCCTAACCTAAGGCAACCTAACACCTCGGATGTAATAGTTGACAACATTCCTGGCGTGTAGGCCCGTACTTCTCGGTGGGAACATTGTATACGTCTATAACGATATATATCCTAGCCTAAGGCGACCTAACATGTCGAATGTAATATTTTACATCATTCCTGGCGTGTCGTCGCCTGCTTCTCGATGGGAACATAATAAATATTTTACAACATAAATAATATTTTACAACATTCCTGGCATATCAGTCCCTCCTTCTCGGTGGAAACATTGTATACGTCTATAACGATATATATCCTAGCCTAGGGCAACCTAACATCTCGGATGTAATATTTTACAACATTCTGGCGTGTCGTCGCCGGCTTCTCGATGGGGAGATTATAAACGTCTATAACGTTGTATATCCTAACCTAACGCAACCTAACATTTGGGATGTAATATTTTGCAACATTCCTTGCATGTCGGTGCCTACGTCTCGGTAGGAACATTATATACGTCTATAACGATATATATCCTGACCCAAGGCAACCTAACACCTCGGATGTAATAGTTGACAACATTCCTGGCGTGTAGGCCCGTACTTCTCGGTGGGAACATTGTATACGTCTATAACGTTATATATCCTAGCCTAAGGCGACCTAACATATCGAATGTAATATTTTACATCATTCCTGGCGTGTCGTCGCCTGCTTCTCGATGGGAACATTATATACGTCTATAACGTTGTGTATCCTAACCTAAGGCAACCTAACATCTGGGATGTAATATTCCTGGCGTGTCGTCGCCTACTTCTGGATGGGGACATTATATACGTCTATAACGTTATATATCCTAACCTAAGGCAACCTAACATCTCGGATGTAATATTTTACAACATTCTGGCGTGTCGTCGCCTGCTTCTCGATGGGGAGATTATATACGTCTATAACGTTGTATATCCTAACCTAACGCAACCTAACATTTGGGATGTAATATTTTACATCATTCGTTGCATGTCGGTGCCTACGTCTCGGTGGGAACATTATATACGTCTATAACGATATATATCCTAACCTAAGGCAACCTAACACCTCGGATGTAATAGTTGACAACATTCCAGGCGTGTCCGCCCGTACTTTTCGGTGGGAACATTATATACGTCTATAACGTTATATATCCTAGTCTAAGGCCACCTAACATGTCGAATGTAATATTTTACGACATTCCTGACGCGTCGGCCTCTATTTTTCGGTGGGAACATTATATACGTCTATAACGTTATATATCCTAGTCTAAGGCAACCTAACATGGCGAATGTAATATTTTACAACATTCCTGGCGTGTTGTCGCCTACTTCTCGATGGGGACATTATATACATCTATAATCTTGTATATCCTAACCTAAGGCAGCCTAACATCTCGGATGTAGTATTTTACAACATTCCTGGCGTGTCGTCTCCTACTTCTGGATGGGGTCATTATATACATCCATAACGTTGTATATCCTAACCTAAGAGAACCTAACATCTCGGGTGTAATATTTTACAACATTCCTGACGCGTCGGTCCCTATTTTTCGGTGGGAATATTATATACGTCTATAACGATATATATCCTATCCTAAGGCAACCTAAACCTCGGATGTAATAGTTGACAACATTCCTGGCGTGTAGGCCCGTACTTCTCGGAGGGAACATTGTATACGTCTATAACGTTGTATATCCTAACCTAACGCAACCTAACATTTGGGATGTAATATTTTACAACACTCCTTGCATGTCGGTGCCTACGTCTCGGTGGGAACATTATATACGTCTATAACGATATATATCCTAACCCAAGGCAACCTAACACCTCGGATGTAATAGGTGACCACATTCCTGGCATGTAGGCCCGTACTTCTCGGAGGGAACATTGTATACGCCTATAACGTTATATATCCTAGCCTAAGGCGACCTAACATGTCGAATGTAATATTTTACATCATTCCTGGCGTGTCGTCTCCTGCTTCTCGATGGGAACATTATATACGTCTATAACGTTATATATCATAACCTAAGGCAACCGAACATCTGGGATGTAATATTTTACAACATTCCTGGCTTATCGGTCCCTACTTCTCGGTGGAAACATTGTATACGTCTATAACGATATATATCCTAGCCTAAGGCAACCTAACATCTCGCATGTAATATTTTACAACATTCCTGGCGTGTCGTCGCCTACTTCTCGATGGGAATATTATATACGTCTATAATGTTATATATCATAACCTAAGGCAACCTAACATCTCGGATGTAATATTTTACAACATTCCTGGCATATCGGTCCCTACTTCTCGGTGGAAACATTGTATACGTCTATAACGATATATATCCTAGCCTAAGGCAACCTAACATCTCGGATGTAATATTTTACAACATTCCTGGCGCGTCGGCTCCTATTTTTCGGTGGGAACATTATATACGTCTATAACGTTATATATCCTAACCTAAGGGACCCTAACATGTCGTATGTAATATTTTACAACATTCCTGGCGTGTCGTAGCCTGCTTCTCGATGGGGACATTATATACGTCTATAACGTTGTATATCCTAACCTAAAGCAACCTAACATCTGGGATGTAATATTTTACAACATTCCTGGCGTGTCGTCGCCTAGTTTGGATGGGGTCATTATATACATCTATAACGTTGTATATCCTAACCTAAGGCAACCTAACATCTCGGATGTAATATTTTACAACATTCCTGGCATGTCGGTCCCTACATCTCGGTGGGAACATACTATACGTCTATAACGTTGTATATCCTAACCTAAGGGAACCTAACATCTCGGGTGTAAACTTTTACAACATTCCTGACGCGTCGGGTCCTATTTTTCGGTGGGAACATTATATACGGCTATAACGTTATATATGCTAGCCTAAGGCAACCTAACATGTCGAATGTAATATTTTACAACATTCCTGTCGTGTCGTCGCCTGCTTCTCGATGGGGAGATTATATACGTCTATAACGTTGTATATCCTAACCTAACGCAACCTAACATTTGGGATGTAATATTTTACAACATTCCTTGCATGTCGGTGCCTACGTCTCGGTGGGAACATTATATACGTCTATAACGATATATATCCTAACCTAAGGCAACCTAACACCTCGGATGTAATAGTTGACAACATTCCTGGCGTGTAGGCCCGTACTTCTCGGTGGGAACATTGTATACGTCTATAACGATATATATCCTAGCCTAAGGCGACCTAACATGTCGAATGTAATATTTTACATCATTCCTGGCGTGTCGTCGCCTGCTTCTCGATGGGAACATAATAAATATTTTACAACATAAATAATATTTTACAACATTCCTGGCATATCAGTCCCTCCTTCTCGGTGGAAACATTGTATACGTCTATAACGATATATATCCTAGCCTAGGGCAACCTAACATCTCGGATGTAATATTTTACAACATTCTGGCGTGTCGTCGCCGGCTTCTCGATGGGGAGATTATAAACGTCTATAACGTTGTATATCCTAACCTAACGCAACCTAACATTTGGGATGTAATATTTTGCAACATTCCTTGCATGTCGGTGCCTACGTCTCGGTAGGAACATTATATACGTCTATAACGATATATATCCTGACCCAAGGCAACCTAACACCTCGGATGTAATAGTTGACAACATTCCTGGCGTGTAGGCCCGTACTTCTCGGTGGGAACATTGTATACGTCTATAACGTTATATATCCTAGCCTAAGGCGACCTAACATATCGAATGTAATATTTTACATCATTCCTGGCGTGTCGTCGCCTGCTTCTCGATGGGAACATTATATACGTCTATAACGTTGTGTATCCTAACCTAACGCAACCTAACATCTGGGATGTAATATTCCTGGCGTGTCGTCGCCTACTTCTGGATGGGGACATTATATACGTCTATAACGTTATATATCCTAACCTAAGGCAACCTAACATCTCGGATGTAATAGTTGGCAAAATTCCTGTCGTGTCCGCCCGTACTTCTCGGTGGGAACATTATATACGTCTATAACGTTGTATATCCTAGCCTAAGGCCAGCTAACATGTCGAATGTAATATTTTACAACATTCCTGACGCGTCGGCCCCTATTTTTCGGTGGGAACATTATATACGTCTATAACGTTATATATCCTAGTCTAAGGCAACCTAACATGTCGACTGTAATATTTTACAACATTCCTGGCGTGTCGTCGCCTGCTTCTCGATGGGGACATAATATACATCTATAACATTGTATATCCTAACCTAAGGCAACCTAACATCTCGGATGTAATATTTTACAACATTCTGGCGTGTCGTCGCCGGCTTTTCGATGGGGAGATTATATACGTCTATAACGTTGTATATCCTAACCTAACGCAACCTAACATTTGGGATGTAATATTTTACAACACTCCTTGCATGTCGGTGCCTACGTCTCGGTGGGAACATTATATACGTCTATAACGATATATATCCTATCCCAAGGCAACCTAACACCTCGGATGTAATAGTTGACCACAATCCTGGCATGTAGGCCCGTACTTCTCGGTGGGAACATTGTATACGCCTATAACGTTATATATCCTAGCCTAAGGCGACCTAACATGTCGAATGTAATATTTTACATCATTCCTGGCGTGTCGTCGCCTGCTTCTCGATGGGAACATTATATACGTCTATAACGTTATATATCATAACCTAAGGCAACCGAACATCTGGGATGTAATATTTTACAACATTCCTGGCATATCGGTCCCTACTTATCGGTGTAAACATTGTATACGTCTATAACGATATATATCCCAGCCTAAGGCAACCTAACATCTCGAATGTAATATTTTATAACATTCCTGGCGTGTCTTCGCCTGCTTCTCGATGGGGACATTATATACGTCTATAACGTTGCATATCCTAACCTACCGCAACCTAACATCTCGGATGTAATATTTTACAACATTCCTGGCATGTCGGTCCCTACATCTCGGTGGGAACATACTATACGTCTATAACGTTGTATATCCTAACCTAAGGGAACCTAACATCTCGGGTGTAATATTTTACAACATTCCTGACGCGTCGGCCCCTATTTTTCGGTGGGAACATTATATACGTCTATAACGTTATATATCCTAGCCTAAGGATACCTAACATGTCGAATGTAATACTTTACAACATTCCTGGCGTGTCATCGCCTACTTCTCGATGGGGACATTATATACGTCGGTAACATAATATATCCTAGCATAAGGCAACCTAACATGTCGAATGTAATATTTTACATCATTCCTGGCGTGTCGTCGCCTACTTCTCGATGGGGACATTATATACATCTATAACATTGTATATCCTAACCCAAGGCAACCTAACATCTCGGATGAAATATTTTACAACATTCCTGGCATATCGGTCCCTACTTCTCGGTGGAAACATTGTATACGTCTATAACGATATATATCCTAGCCTAAGGCAACCTAACATCTCGGATGTAATATTTTACAACATTCTGGCGTGTCGTCTCCTGCTTCTCGATGGCGACATTATATACGTCTACAATGTTGTATATCCTAACTTAACGCAACCTAACATCTGGGATGTAATATTTTACAAGATTCCTGGCATGTCGGTCCCCAAGTCTTGGTAGGAACATTATATACGTCTATAACGATATATATCCAAACGTAAGGGAACCTAACATCTCGGATGTAATATTTTACAACATTCCTGGCATGTCGGTCCCTACTTCTCGGTGGGAATATTATATACGTCTATAACGTTATATATCATAACCTAAGGCAACCTAACTTCTCGGATGTAATATTTTACAACATTCCTGGCATGTCGGTGCCTACGTCTCGGTGGGAACATTGTATACGTCTATAACGATATATATCCTAGTCTAAGGCAACCTAATATGTCAAATGTAATATTTTACAACATTCCTGGCGTGTCGTCGCCTACTTCTCGATGGGGACATTATATAAATCTATAACCTTGTATATCCTAACCTAAAGCAGCCTAACATCTCGGATGTAATATTTCACAACATTCCTGGCATGTCGGTCCCTACTTCTCGGTGGAAACATTGTATACGTCTATAACGATATATATGCTAACCTAAGGCAAACTAACATCTCGGATGTAATAGTTGACAACATTCCAGACGTGTCAGCCCGTACTTCTCGGTGGGAACATTATATACGTCTATAACGCTATATATCCTAGCCTAAGGCGACCTAACATGTCGATTGTAATATTTTACAACATTCCTGGCCTGTCGTCTCCTGCTCCTCGATGGGGACATTATATACGTCTATAACGTTGTATATCCTAACCCAAAGCAACCTAACATCTCGGATGTAATAGTTGACAACATTCCTGGCGTGTAGGCCCGTAGTTCTCGGTGAGAACATTCTATACGTCTATAACGTTGTATATCCTAGCCTAAGGCGACCTAATATATCGAATGTAATATTTTACATCATTCCTGGCGTCTCATCGCCTGCTTCTCAATGGGAACATTATATACGTCTATAACGTTGTATATCCTAACCTAACGCAACCTAACATCTGGGATGTAATATTCCTGGCGTGTCGTCGCCTACTTCTGGATAGGGACATTATATACGTCTATAACGTTATATATCCTAACCTAAGGGAACCTAACATCTCGGGTGTAATATTTGAAAACATTCCCGGCGTGTTAGCCCGTACTTCTCGGTGGGAACATCATATACGTCTATAGCGATATATATCATAGCCTAAGGCAACCTAACATCTCGGATGTAATATTTTACAACATTCCTGGCGCGTCGGCTCCTATTTTTCGGTGGGAACATTATATACGTCTATAACGTTATATATCCTAACCTAAGGGAATATAACATCTCGGGTGTAATATTTTACAACATTCATGACACGTCGTCGCCTGCTTCTCGATGGGGACATTATATAAGTCTATAACGTTGTATATCCTAACCTAGCGCAACCTAACATCTGGGATGTAATATTCCTGTCTTGTTGTCGCCTACTTCTGGATGGGGACATTGTATACGTCTATAACGATATATATCCTAGTGTAAGGCAACCTAATATGTCAAATGTAATATTTTACAACATTCCTGGCGTGTCGTCGCCTACTTCTCGATGGGGACATTATATACATCTATAACCTTGTATATCCTAACCTAAGGCAACCTAACATCTCGGATGTAATATTTTACAACATTCTGGCGTGTCGTTGCCTGCTTCTCGATGGGGACATTATATACGTCTATAACGTTGTATATCCTAACCTAACGCAACCTAACATTTGGGATGTAATATTTTACAACATTCCTGGCATGTCGGTGCCTACGTCTCGGTGTGAACATTATATACGTCTATAACGATAGATATCCTAACCTAAGGCAACCTAACACCTCGGATGTAATAGTTCACAACATTCCTGGCGTGTAGGCCCGTACTTCCCGGTGGTAACATTACATACGTCTATAACGTTATATATCCTAGCCTAAGGCCACCTAAGATGTCAAATGTAATATTTTACAACATTCCTGACGCGTCGGCCCCTATTTTTCGGTGGGAACATTATATACGTCTATAACGTTATATATCCTAGTCTAACGCAACCTAACGTCTGGGATGTAATATTTTACAGCATTCCTGGCATGTTGGTCCCTACGTTTCGGTGGGAACATTATATACGTCTATAACGATATATGTCCTAACCTAAGGCAACCTAACATCTCGGAAGTAATAGTTGACAACTTTCCTGGCGTGTCCGCCCTTACTTCTCGGTGGGAACATTACGTACATCTATAACGTTATATATCCTAGCCTAAGGCGACCTAACATGTCGAATGTAATATTTTACAACATTCCTGGCGTGTCGGTCCCTACTTCTCGGTGGGAATATTATATACGTCTATAACGTTATATATCATAACCTAAGGCAACCTAACTTCTCGGATGTAATATTTTACAACATTTCTGGCATGTCGGTCCCTACTTCTCGGTGGGAATATTATATACGTCTATAACGTTATATAACATAACCTAAGGCAACCTAACTTCTCGGATGTAATACTTTACAACATTCCTGGCTCGTCGGTTCCTACTTTTCGGTGGGAACATTATATACGTCTATAACGTCATAAATCCTAACGTAATGCAACATAACATCTCGGGTGTAATATTTTACAACATTCCTGACGCGTCGGCCCCTATTTTTCGGTGGGAACATTATATACGTCTATAACGTTATATATCCTAGTCTAGGCAACCTAACATGTCGAAAGTAATATTTTACAACATTCCTGGCGTGTCGTCGCCTACTTCTCGATGGGGACATTATATACATCTATAACATTGTATATCCTAACCTAAGGCAACCTAACATCTCGGATGTAATATTTTACAACATTCTGGCGTGTCGTCGCCTGCTTCTCGATGGGGAGATTATATACATCTATAACATTGTATATCCTAACCTAAGGCAACCTAACATCTCGGATGTAATATTTTACATCATTCTGGCGTGTCGTCGCCTGCTTCTCGATGGGGAGATTATATACGTCTATAACGTTGTATATCCTAACCTAACGCAACCTAACATCTCGGATGTAATATTTTACAAGATTCCTGGCATGTCGGTCCCCAAGTCTCGGTAGGAACATTATATACGTCTATAACGATATATATCCAAACCGAAGGGAACCTAACATCTCGGATGTAATATTTTACAACATTTCTGGCGTGTCGTCGCCTGCTTCTCGATGGGGACATTATATTCGTATATATCGTTGTATATCCTAACCTAACGCAACCTAACGTCTGGGATGTAATATTTTACAACATTCCTGGCATGTCGGTCCCTACGTCTCGGTGGGAATATTATATACGTCTATAACGTTATATATCATAACCTAAGGCAACCTAACTTCTCGGATGTAATATTTTACAACATTTCTGGCATGTCGGTCCCTACTTCTCGGTGGGAATATTATATACGTCTATAACGTTGTGTATCCTAACCTAACGCAACCTAACATCTGGGATGTAATATTCCTGGCGTGTCGTCGCCTACTTCTGGATGGGGGGATTATATACGTCTATAACGTTATATATCCTAACCTAAGGCAACCTAACATCTCGGATGTAATATTTTACAACATTCTTGGCATGTCGGACCCTACATCTCGGTGGGAACATACTATACGTCTATAAAGTTGTATATCCTAAACTAAGGGAACATAACATCTCGGGTGTAATATTTTACAACATTCCTGACTCGTCGGCCCCTATTTTTAGGTGGGAACATTATATACGTCTATAACGCTATATATCCTAGCCTAAGGCAACCTAAGATGTCGAATGTAATATTTTACATCATTCTGGCGTGTCGTCGCCTGCTTCTCGATGGGGACATTATATACGTCTATAACGTTATATATCCTAGTCTAAGGCAACCTAACATGCCGAATGTAATATTTTACAACATTCCTGGCATGTCAGTCCCTACCTCTCGGTGGGAATATTATATACGTCTATAACGTTATATATCATAACCTAAGGCAACCTAACATCTCGGATGTAATATTTTACAACATTCCTGACGCGTCGGCCCCTATTTTTCGGTGGGAACATTATATATGTCTATAACGTTATATATCCCAGTCTAAGGCAACCTAACATGTCGAATGTAATATTTTACAACATTCCTGGCGTGTCGTCGCCTGCTTCTCGATGGGGACATTATATACATCTATATCTTTGTATATCCTAACTTAAGGGAATCTAACATCTCGGGTGTAATATTTTACAACATTCCTGACGCGTCGGCCCCTATTCCTCGCTGAGAACATTATATATGTCTATAACGTTATATATCATAACCTAAGGCAACCTAACATTTCTACCGTAATATTTTACAACAGTCCTGTCGTGACGGCCCCTACTTCCCGATGGGGACATTATATACGTCCATAGCGTTGTATACTCTAACCTAAGGCAATCTAACATCTCGGATGTAATAGTTGATAACATTCCTGGCGTGTCGGCCCGAACTTCTCGGTGGGAACATTATATACGTCTATAACGATACATATCCTAACGTAAGGCAACATGAAATCTTGGATGTAATATTTTACAACAGTCCTGGCGTATCGTCGCCTGCTTCTCGATGGGGACACTATATACGTCTATAACGATATATATCCTAACCTAAAGCAACCTAACATCTCGGGTGTAATATTTTATAACATTCCTGACGCGTCGGCCCCTATTTCTCGGTGGGAACATAATACACGTCTATAACGTTATATATCCTAGCCTAAGGTAACCTAACATCTCGGATGTAATATTTTACAACATTTCTGGCGTGTCGTCGCCTGCTTCTCGATGGGGACATTATATTCGTCTATATCGTTGTATATCCTAACCTAACGCAACCTAACGTCTGGGATGTAATATTTTACAGCATTCCTGGCATGTTGGTCCCTACGTTTCGGTGGGAACATTATATACGTCTATAACGATATATGTCCTAACCTAAGGCAACCTAACATCTCGGAAGTAATAGTTGACAACTTTCCTGGCGTGTCCGCCCTTACTTCTCGGTGGGAACATTACGTACATCTATAACGTTATATATCCCAGCCTAAGGCGACCTAACATGTCGAATGTAATATTTTACAACATTCCTGGCGTGTCGGTCCCTACTTCTCGGTGGGAATATTATATACGTCTATAACGTTATACATCATAACCTAAGGCAACCTAACTTCTCGGATGTAATATTTTACAACATTTCTGGCATGTCGGTCCCTACTTCTCGGTGGGAATATTATATACGTCTATAACGTTATATAACATAACCTAAGGCAACCTAACTTCTCGGATGTAATACTTTACAACATTCCTGGCTCGTCGGTTCCTACTTTTCGGTGGGAACATTATATACGTCTATAACGTCATAAATCCTAACGTAATGCAACATAACATCTCGGGTGTAATATTTTACAACATTCCTGACGCGTCGGCCCCTATTTTTCGGTGGGAACATTATATACGTCTATAACGTTATATATCCTTGTCTAGGCAACCTAACATGTCGAAAGTAATATTTTACAACATTCCTGGCGTGTCGTCGCCTACTTCTCGATGGGGACATTATATACATCTATAACATTGTATATCCTAACCTAAGGCAACCTAACATCTCGGATGTAATATTTTACAACATTCTGGCGTGTCGTCGCCTGCTTCTCGATGGGGAGATTATATACATCTATAACATTGTATATCCTAACCTAAGGCAACCTAACATCTCGGATGTAATATTTTACATCATTCTGGCGTGTCGTCGCCTGCTTCTCGATGGGGAGATTATATACGTCTATAACGTTGTATATCCTAACCTAACGCAACCTAACATTTGGGATGTAATATTTTACAACATTCCTGGCACGTCGGTGCCTACGTCTCGGTGGGAACATTATATACGTCTATAACGATATATATCCTAACCTAAGGCAACATAACATCTCGGATGTAATAGTTGAAAACATTCCTGGCGTGTCCAACCGTACTTCTCGGTGGGAACATTATATACGTCTATAACGTGATATATCCTAGCCTAAGGCCACATAACATGTCGAATGTAATATTTTACAACATTCCTGGCGTGTCGTCGCCTGCTTCTCGATGGGAACATTCTATACTTCTATAACATTGTATATCCTAACCTAAGGGAACCTAACATCTCGGATGTAATATTTTACAGCATTCCTGGCATGTCGGTCCCTACTTCTCGGTGGAAACATTGTATACGTCTATAACGATATATATCCTAACCTAAGGCAACCTAACATCTCGGATGTAATAGTTGACAACATTCCAGGCGTGTCCGCCCGTACTTTTCGGTGGGAACATTGTATACGTCTATAACGTTATATATCCTAGCCTAAGGCCACCTAACATATCGAATGTAATATTTTACATCATTCGTGGCGTGTCGTCGCCTGCTTCTCGATGGGAACATTATATACGACTATAACGTTGTGTAGCCTAACCTAACGCAACCTAACATCTGGGATGTAATATTCCTGGCGTGTCGTCGCCTACCTCTGGATGGTGACATTATATACGTCTATAACGTTATATATCCTAACCTAAGGCAACCTATCATCTCGGATGTAATAGTTGACAACATTCCTAGCGTGTCCGCCCGTACTTCTCGGTGGGAACCTTATATACGTCTATAACGTTATATATCCTAGCCTAAGGCCACCGAACATTTCGAATGTAATATTTTACATCATTCCTGGCGTGTCGTCGCCTGCTTCTCGATGGGAACATTATATACGTCTATAACGTTGTGTATCCTAACCTAACGCAACCTAACATCTGGGATGTAATATTCCTGGCGTGTCGTCGCCTACTTCTGGATGGGGACATTATATACGTCTATAACGTTATATATCCTAACCTAAGGCAACCTAACATCTCGGATGTAATATTTTACAACATTCTGGCGTGTCGTCGCCTGCTTCTCGATGGGGAGATTATATACGTCTATAACGTTGTATATCCTAACCTAACGCAACCTAACATTTGGGATGTAATATTTTACAACATTCGTTGCATGTCGGTGCCTACGTCTCGGTGGGAACATTATATACGTCTATAACGATATATATCCTAACCTAAGGCAACCTAACACCTCCGATGTAATAGTTGACAACATTCCTGGCGTGTAGGCCCGTACTTCTCGGTGGGAACATTGTATACGTCTATAACGTTATATATCCTAACCTAAGGCAACCTAACATCTCGGATGTAATAGTTGACAACATTCCAGGCGTGTCCGCCCGTACTTTTCGGTGGGAACATTATATACGTCTATAACGTTATATATCCTAGTCTAAGGCCACCTAACATGTCGAATGTAATATTTTACGACATTCCTGACGCGTCGGCCTCTATTTTTCGGTGGGAAAATTATATACGTCTATAACGTTATATATCCTAGTCTAAGGCAACCTAACATGGCGAATGTAATATTTTACAACATTCCTGGCGTGTTGTCGCCTATTTCTCGATGGGGACATTAGATACATCTATAATCTTGTATATCCTAACCTAAGGCAGCCTAAGATCTCGGATGTAGTATTTTACAACATTCCTGGCGTGTCGTCTCCTACTTCTGGATGGGGTCATTATATACATCCATAACGTTGTATATCCTAACCTAAGAGAACCTAACATCTCGGGTGTAATATTTTACAACATTCCTGACGCGTCGGTCCCTATTTTTCGGTGGGAATATTATATACGTCTATAACGTTATATATCCTAGCCTAAGGCAACCTAACACCTCGGATGTAATAGTTGACAACATTCCTGGCGTGTAGGCCCGTACTTCTCGGTGGGAACATTATATACGTCTATAACGTTATATATCCTAGCCTAAGGCCACCTAACATGTCGAATGTAATATTTTACAACATTCCTGGCGTGTCGTCGCCTACTTCTGGATGGGGTCATTATATACATCCATAACGTTGTATATCCTAACCTAAGGGAACCTAACATCTCGGGTGTAATATTTTACAACATTCCTGACGCGTCGGTCCCTATTTTTCGGTGGGAATATTATATACGTCTATAACGTTATATATCCTAGCCTAAGGCAACCTAACATCTCGGATGTAATATTTTACAACATTCCTGGCATATCGGTCCCTACTTCTCGGTGGAAACATTGTATACGTCTATAACGATATATATCCTAGCCTAAGGCAACCTAACATCTCGGATGTAATATTTTACAACATTCCTGGCGCGTCGGCTCCTATTTTTCGGTGGGAACATTATATACGTCTATAACGTTATATATCCTAACCTAAGGGACCCTAACATGTCGTATGTAATATTTTACAACATTCCTGGCGTGTCGTAGCCTGCTTCTCGATGGGGACATTATATACGTCTATAACGTTGTATATCCTATCCTAAGGGAACCTAACATCTCGAGTGTAAACTTTTACAACATTCCTGACGCGTCGGGCCCTATTTTTCGGTGGGAACATTATATACGGCTATAACGTTATATATCCTAGCCTAAGGCAACCTAACATGTCGAATGTAATATTTTACAACATTCCTGTCGTGTCGTCGCCTGCTTCTCGATGGGGAGATTATATACGTCTATAACGTTGTATATCCTAACCTAACGCAACCTAACATTTGGGATGTAATATTTTACAACATTCCTTGCATGTCGGTGCCTACGTCTCGGTGGGAACATTATATACGTCTATAACGAGATATATCCTAACCTAAGGCAACCTAACACCTCGGATGTAATAGTTGACAACATTCCTGGCGTGCAGGCCCGTACTTCTCGGTGGGAACATTGTATACGTCTATAACGATATATATCCTAGCCTAAGGCGACCTAACATGTCGAATGCAATATTTTACATCATTCCTGGCGTGTCGTCGCCTACTTCTCGATGGGAACATTACATGCGTCTATAACGTTATATACCATAACCTATGGGAACCTAACATCTCGGATGTAATATTTTAAAACATTCCTGGCATGTCGGTCCCTACTTCTCGGTGGGAATATTATATACGTCTATAACGTTATATATCATAACCTAAGGCAACCTAACATCTCGGATGTAATATTTTACAACATTCCTGGCATATCGGTCCCTACTTCTCGGTGGAAACATTGTGTACGTCTATAACGATATATATCCTAGCCTAAGGCAACCTAACATCTCGGATGTAATATTTTACAACATTCCTTGCATATCGGTCCCTACTTCTCGGAGGAAACATTGTATACGTCTATAACGATATATATACTAGCCTAAGGCAACCTAACATCTCGGATGTAATATTTTACAACATTCCTGGCGTGTCGTCGCCTACTTCTCGATGGGGACATTATATACATCTATAACATTGTATATCCTAACCTAAGGCAACCTAACATCTCGGATGTAATAGTTGGCAAAATTCCTGGCGTGTCCGCCCGTACTTCTCGGTGGGAACATTATATACGTCTATAACGTTATATATCCTAGTCTAAGGCAACCTAACATGTCGACTGTAATATTTTACAACATTCCTGGCGTGTCGTCGACTGCTTCTCGATGGGGACATAATATACATCTATAACATTGTATATCCTAACCTAAGGCAACCTAACATCTCGGATGTAATATTTTACAACATTCTGGCGTGTCGTCGCCGGCTTCTCGATGGGGAGATTATATACGTCTATAACGTTGTATATTATAACCTAACGCAACCTAACATTTGGGATGTAACATTTTACAACACTCCTTGCATGTCGGTGCCTACGTCTCGGTGGGAACATTATATACGTCTATAACGATATATATCCTAACCCAAGGCAACCTAACACCTCGGATGTAATAGGTGACCACATTCCTGGCATGTAGGCCCGTACTTCTCGGTGGGAACATTGTATACGCCTATAACGTTATATATCCTAGCCTAAGGCGACCTAACATGTCGAATGTAATATTTTACATCATTCCTGGCGTGTCGTCGCCTGCTTCTCGATGGGAACATTACATGCGTCTATAACGTTATATACCATAACCTAAGGGAACCTAACATCTCGGATGTAATATTTTAAAACATTCCTGGCATGTCGGTCCCTACTTCTCGGTGGGAATATTATATACGTCTATAACGTTATATATCATAACCTAAGGCAACCTAACATCTCGGATGTAATATTTTACAACATTCCTGGCATATCGGTCCCTACTTCTCGGTGGAAACATTGTGTACGTCTATAACGATATATAGCCTAGCCTAAGGCAACCTAACATCTCGGATGTAATATTTTACAACATTCCTTGCATATCGGTCCCTACTTCTCGGAGGAAACATTGTATACGTCTATAACGATATATATCCTAGCCTAAGGCAACCTAACATCTCGGATGTAATATTTTACAACATTCTGGCGTGTCGTCGCCGGCTTCTCGATGGGGAGATTGTATACGTCTATAACGTTGTATATTATAACCTAACGCAACCTAACATTTGGGATGTAACATTTTACAACACTCCTTGCATGTCGGTGCCTACGTCTCGGTGGGAACATTATATACGTCTATAACGATATATATCCTAACCCAAGGCAACCTAACACCTCGGATGTAATAGGTGACCACATTCCTGGCATGTAGGCCCGTACATTCTCGGTGGGAACATTGTATACGCCTATAACGTTATATATCCTAGCCTAAGGCGACCTAACATGTCGAATGTAATATTTTACATCATTCCTGGCGTGTCGTCTCCTGCTTCTCGATGGGAACATTATATACGTCTATAACGTTATATATCATAACCTATGGCAACCGAACATCTGGGATGTAATATTTTACAACATTCCTGGCATATCGGTCCCTACTTCTCGGTGGAAACATTGTATACGTCTATAACGATATATATCCTAGCCTAAGGCAACCTAACATCTCGCATGTAATATTTTACAACATTCCTGGCGTGTCGTCGCCTACTTCTCGATGGGGACATTATATACGTCGATAACATTATATATCCTAGCCTAAGGCAACCTAACATCTCGGATGTAATAGTTGACAACATTCCTGGCGTGTCGTCGCCTGCTTCTAGATGGGGACATTATATACGTCTATAACGTTGTATATCCTATCCTAAGGGAACCTAACATCTCGAGTGTAAACTTTTACAACATTCCTGACGCGTCGGGCCCTATTTTTCGGTGGGAACATTATATACGGCTATAACGTTATATATCCTAGCCTAAGGCAACCTAACATGTCGAATGTAATATTTTACAACATTCCTGTCGTGTCGTCGCCTGCTTCTCGATGGGGAGATTATATACGTCTATAACGTTGTATATCCTAACCTAACGCAACCTAACATTTGGGATGTAATATTTTACAACATTCCTTGCATGTCGGTGCCTACGTCTCGGTGGGAACATTATATACGTCTACAACGATATATATCCTAACCTAAGGCAACCTAACATCTCGGATGTAATAGTTGACAACATTCCAGGCGTGTCCGCCCGTACTTTTCGGTGGGAACATTATATACGTCTATAACGTTATATATCCTAGTCTAAGGCCACCTAACATGTCGAATGTAATATTTTACGACATTCCTGACGCGTCGGCCTCTATTTTTCGGTGGGAAAATTATATACGTCTATAACGTTATATATCCTAGTCTAAGGCAACCTAACATGGCGAATGTAATATTTTACAACATTCCTGGCGTGTTGTCGCCTACTTCTCGATGGGGACATTATATACATCTATAATCTTGTATATCCTAACCTAAGGCAGCCTAAGATCTCGGATGTAGTATTTTACAACATTCCTGGCGTGTCGTCTCCTACTTCTGGATGGGGTCATTATATACATCCAT
Source organism: Xylocopa violacea (assembly GCA_963969225.1). NCBI lineage: Eukaryota > Metazoa > Arthropoda > Insecta > Hymenoptera > Apidae > Xylocopa > Xylocopa violacea. Next base: position 2,033,578 of record CAXAJV010000789.1, read on the forward strand.
AACGTTGTATATCCTAACCTAAGAGAACCTAACATCTCGGGTGTAATATTTTACAACATTCCTGACGCGTCGGTCCCTATTTTTCGGTGGGAATATTATATACGTCTATAACGTTATATATCCTAGCCTAAGGCAACCTAACACCTCGGATGTAATAGTTGACAACATTCCTGGCGTGTAGGCCCGTACTTCTCGGTGGGAACATTATATACGTCTATAACGTTATATATCCTAGCCTAAGGCCACCTAACATGTCGAATGTAATATTTTACAACATTCCTGGCGTGTCGTCGCCTGCTTCTCGATGGGGACATTATATACATCTATAACATTGTATATCCTAACTTAAGGCTACCAAACATAGCGAATGTAATATTTTACAACATTCCTGGCGTGTTGTCGCCTACTTCTCGATGGGGACATTATATACATCTATAATCTTGTATATCCTAACCTAAGGCAGCCTAACATCTCGGATGTAGTATTTTACAACATTCCTGGCGTGTCGTCGCCTACTTCTGGATGGGGTCATTATATACATCCATAACGTTGTATATCCTAACCTAAGGGAACCTAACATCTCGGGTGTAATATTTTACAACATTCCTGACGCGTCGGTCCCTATTTTTCGGTGGGAATATTATATACGTCTATAACGTTATATATCCTAGCCTAAGGCAACCTAACATCTCGGATGTAATATTTTACAACATTCCTGGCATATCGGTCCCTACTTCTCGGTGGAAACATTGTATACGTCTATAACGATATATATCCTAGCCTAAGGCAACCTAACATCTCGGATGTAATATTTTACAACATTCCTGGCGCGTCGGCTCCTATTTTTCGGTGGGAACATTATATACGTCTATAACGTTATATATCCTAACCTAAGGGACCCTAACATGTCGTATGTAATATTTTACAACATTCCTGGCGTGTCGTAGCCTGCTTCTCGATGGGGACATTATATACGTCTATAACGTTGTATATCCTATCCTAAGGGAACCTAACATCTCGAGTGTAAACTTTTACAACATTCCTGACGCGTCGGGCCCTATTTTTCGGTGGGAACATTATATACGGCTATAACGTTATATATCCTAGCCTAAGGCAACCTAACATGTCGAATGTAATATTTTACAACATTCCTGTCGTGTCGTCGCCTGCTTCTCGATGGGGAGATTATATACGTCTATAACGTTGTATATCCTAACCTAACGCAACCTAACATTTGGGATGTAATATTTTACAACATTCCTTGCATGTCGGTGCCTACGTCTCGGTGGGAACATTATATACGTCTATAACGAGATATATCCTAACCTAAGGCAACCTAACACCTCGGATGTAATAGTTGACAACATTCCTGGCGTGCAGGCCCGTACTTCTCGGTGGGAACATTGTATACGTCTATAACGATATATATCCTAGCCTAAGGCGACCTAACATGTCGAATGCAATATTTTACATCATTCCTGGCGTGTCGTCGCCTACTTCTCGATGGGAACATTACATGCGTCTATAACGTTATATACCATAACCTATGGGAACCTAACATCTCGGATGTAATATTTTAAAACATTCCTGGCATGTCGGTCCCTACTTCTCGGTGGGAATATTATATACGTCTATAACGTTATATATCATAACCTAAGGCAACCTAACATCTCGGATGTAATATTTTACAACATTCCTGGCATATCGGTCCCTACTTCTCGGTGGAAACATTGTGTACGTCTATAACGATATATATCCTAGCCTAAGGCAACCTAACATCTCGGATGTAATATTTTACAACATTCCTTGCATATCGGTCCCTACTTCTCGGAGGAAACATTGTATACGTCTATAACGATATATATACTAGCCTAAGGCAACCTAACATCTCGGATGTAATATTTTACAACATTCCTGGCGTGTCGTCGCCTACTTCTCGATGGGGACATTATATACATCTATAACATTGTATATCCTAACCTAAGGCAACCTAACATCTCGGATGTAATAGTTGGCAAAATTCCTGGCGTGTCCGCCCGTACTTCTCGGTGGGAACATTATATACGTCTATAACGTTATATATCCTAGTCTAAGGCAACCTAACATGTCGACTGTAATATTTTACAACATTCCTGGCGTGTCGTCGACTGCTTCTCGATGGGGACATAATATACATCTATAACATTGTATATCCTAACCTAAGGCAACCTAACATCTCGGATGTAATATTTTACAACATTCTGGCGTGTCGTCGCCGGCTTCTCGATGGGGAGATTATATACGTCTATAACGTTGTATATTATAACCTAACGCAACCTAACATTGTGGATGTAACATTTTACAACACTCCTTGCATGTCGGTGCCTACGTCTCGGTGGGAACATTATATACGTCTATAACGATATATATCCTAACCCAAGGCAACCTAACACCTCGGATGTAATAGGTGACCACATTCCTGGCATGTAGGCCCGTACTTCTCGGTGGGAACATTGTATACGCCTATAACGTTATATATCCTAGCCTAAGGCGACCTAACATGTCGAATGTAATATTTTACATCATTCCTGGCGTGTCGTCGCCTGCTTCTCGATGGGAACATTACATGCGTCTATAACGTTATATACCATAACCTAAGGGAACCTAACATCTCGGATGTAATATTTTAAAACATTCCTGGCATGTCGGTCCCTACTTCTCGGTGGGAATATTATATACGTCTATAACGTTATATATCATAACCTAAGGCAACCTAACATCTCGGATGTAATATTTTACAACATTCCTGGCATATCGGTCCCTACTTCTCGGTGGAAACATTGTGTACGTCTATAACGATATATAGCCTAGCCTAAGGCAACCTAACATCTCGGATGTAATATTTTACAACATTCCTTGCATATCGGTCCCTACTTCTCGGAGGAAACATTGTATACGTCTATAACGATATATATCCTAGCCTAAGGCAACCTAACATCTCGGATGTAATATTTTACAACATTCTGGCGTGTCGTCGCCGGCTTCTCGATGGGGAGATTGTATACGTCTATAACGTTGTATATTATAACCTAACGCAACCTAACATTTGGGATGTAACATTTTACAACACTCCTTGCATGTCGGTGCCTACGTCTCGGTGGGAACATTATATACGTCTATAACGATATATATCCTAACCCAAGGCAACCTAACACCTCGGATGTAATAGGTGACCACATTCCTGGCATGTAGGCCCGTACATTCTCGGTGGGAACATTGTATACGCCTATAACGTTATATATCCTAGCCTAAGGCGACCTAACATGTCGAATGTAATATTTTACATCATTCCTGGCGTGTCGTCTCCTGCTTCTCGATGGGAACATTATATACGTCTATAACGTTATATATCATAACCTAAGGCAACCGAACATCTGGGATGTAATATTTTACAACATTCCTGGCATATCGGTCCCTACTTCTCGGTGGAAACATTGTATACGTCTATAACGATATATATCCTAGCCTAAGGCAACCTAACATCTCGCATGTAATATTTTACAACATTCCTGGCGTGTCGTCGCCTACTTCTCGATGGGGACATTATATACGTCGATAACATTATATATCCTAGCCTAAGGCAACCTAACATCTCGGATGTAATAGTTGACAACATTCCTGGCGTGTCGTCGCCTGCTTCTAGATGGGGACATTATATACGTCTATAACGTTGTATATCCTATCCTAAGGGAACCTAACATCTCGAGTGTAAACTTTTACAACATTCCTGACGCGTCGGGCCCTATTTTTCGGTGGGAACATTATATACGGCTATAACGTTATATATCCTAGCCTAAGGCAACCTAACATGTCGAATGTAATATTTTACAACATTCCTGTCGTGTCGTCGCCTGCTTCTCGATGGGGAGATTATATACGTCTATAACGTTGTATATCCTAACCTAACGCAACCTAACATTTGGGATGTAATATTTTACAACATTCCTTGCATGTCGGTGCCTACGTCTCGGTGGGAACATTATATACGTCTGTAACGATATATATCCTAACCTAAGGCAACCTAACATCTCGGATGTAATAGTTGACAACATTCCAGGCGTGTCCGCCCGTACTTTTCGGTGGGAACATTATATACGTCTATAACGTTATATATCCTAGTCTAAGGCCACCTAACATGTCGAATGTAATATTTTACGACATTCCTGACGCGTCGGCCTCTATTTTTCGGTGGGAAAATTATATACGTCTATAACGTTATATATCCTAGTCTAAGGCAACCTAACATGGCGAATGTAATATTTTACAACATTCCTGGCGTGTTGTCGCCTACTTCTCGATGGGGACATTATATACATCTATAATCTTGTATATCCTAACCTAAGGCAGCCTAAGATCTCGGATGTAGTATTTTACAACATTCCTGGCGTGTCGTCTCCTACTTCTGGATGGGGTCATTATATACATCCATAACGTTGTATATCCTAACCTAAGAGAACCTAACATCTCGGGTGTAATATTTTACAACATTCCTGACGCGTCGGTCCCTATTTTTCGGTGGGAATATTATATACGTCTATAACGTTATATATCCTAGCCTAAGGCAACCTAACACCTCGGATGTAATAGTTGACAACATTCCTGGCGTGTAGGCCCGTACTTCTCGGTGGGAACATTATATACGTCTATAACGTTATATATCCTAGCCTAAGGCCACCTAACATGTCGAATGTAATATTTTACAACATTCCTGGCGTGTCGTCGCCTGCTTCTCGATGGGGACATTATATACATCTATAACATTGTATATCCTAACTTAAGGCTACCAAACATAGCGAATGTAATATTTTACAACATTCCTGGCGTGTTGTCGCCTACTTCTCGATGGGGACATTATATACATCTATAATCTTGTATATCCTAACCTAAGGCAGCCTAACATCTCGGATGTAGTATTTTACAACATTCCTGGCGTGTCGTCGCCTACTTCTGGATGGGGTCATTATATACATCCATAACGTTGTATATCCTAACCTAAGGGAACCTAACATCTCGGGTGTAATATTTTACAACATTCCTGACGCGTCGGTCCCTATTTTTCGGTGGGAATATTATATACGTCTATAACGTTATATATCCTAGCCTAAGGCAACCTAACATCTCGGATGTAATATTTTACAACATTCCTGGCATATCGGTCCCTACTTCTCGGTGGAAACATTGTATACGTCTATAACGATATATATCCTAGCCTAAGGCAACCTAACATCTCGGATGTAATATTTTACAACATTCCTGGCGCGTCGGCTCCTATTTTTCGGTGGGAACATTATATACGTCTATAACGTTATATATCCTAACCTAAGGGACCCTAACATGTCGTATGTAATATTTTACATCATTCCTGGCGTGTCGTCTCCTGCTTCTCGATGGGAACATTATATACGTCTATAACGTTATATATCATAACCTAAGGCAACCGAACATCTGGGATGTAATATTTTACAACATTCCTGGCATATCGGTCCCTACTTCTCGGTGGAAACATTGTATACGTCTATAACGATATATATCCTAGCCTAAGGCAACCTAACATCTCGCATGTAATATTTTACAACATTCCTGGCGTGTCGTCGCCTACTTCTCGATGGGGACATTATATACGTCGATAACATTATATATCCTAGCCTAAGGCAACCTAACATCTCGGATGTAATAGTTGACAACATTCCTGGCGTGTCGTCGCCTGCTTCTAGATGGGGACATTATATACGTCTATAACGTTGTATATCCTATCCTAAGGGAACCTAACATCTCGAGTGTAAACTTTTACAACATTCCTGATGCGTCGGGACCTATTTTTCGGTGGGAACATTATATACGGCTATAACGTTATATATCCTAGCCTAAGGCAACCTAACATGTCGAATGTAATATTTTACAACATTCCTGTCGTGTCGTCGCCTGCTTCTCGATGGGGAGATTATATACGTCTATAACGTTGTATATCCTAACCTAACGCAACCTAACATTTGGGATGTAATATTTTACAACATTCCTTGCATGTCGGTGCCTACGTCTCGGTGGGAACATTATATACGTCTATAACGATATATATCCTAACCTAAGGCAACCTAACACCTCGGATGTAATAGTTGACAACATTCCTGGCGTGCAGGCCCGTACTTCTCGGTGGGAACATTGTATACGTCTATAACGATATATATCCTAGCCTAAGGCGACCTAACATGTCGAATGTAATATTTTACATTATTCCTGGCGTGTCGTCGCCTGCTTCTCGATGGGAACATTACATGCGTCTATAACGTTATATACCATAACCTAAGGGAACCTAACATCTCGGATGTAATATTTTAAAACATTCCTGGCATGTCGGTCCCTACTTCTCGGTGGGAATATTATATACGTCTATAACGTTATATATCATAACCTAAGGCAACCTAACATCTCGGATGTAATATTTTACAACATTCCTGGCATATCGGTCCCTACTTCTCGGTGGAAACATTGTGTACGTCTATAACGATATATATCCTAGCCTAAGGCAACCTAACATCTCGGATGTAATATTTTACAACATTCCTTGCATATCGGTCCCTACATCTCGGAGGAAACATTGTATACGTCTATAACGATATATATCCTAGCCTAAGGCAACCTAACATCTCGGATGTAATATTTTACAACATTCCTGGTGTGTCGTCGCCTAGTTCTCGATGGGGACATTATATACATCTATAACATTGTATATCCTAACCTAAGGCAACCTAACATCTCGGATGTAATACTTTACAACATTCTGGCGTGTCGTTGCCGGCTTCTCGATGGGGAGATTATAAACGTCTATAACGTTGTATATCCTAACCTAACGCAACCTAACATTTGGGATGTAATATTTTACAACATTCCTTGCATGTCGGTGCGTACGTCTCGGTAGGAACATTATATACGTCTATAACGATATATATCCTGACCCAAGGCAACCTAGCACCTCGGATGTAATAGTTGACAACATTCCTGGCGTGTAGGCCCGTACTTCTCGATGGGAACATTGTATACGTCTATAACGTTATATATCCTAGCCTAAGGCAACCTAACGTATCGAATGTAATATTTTACATCATTCCTGGCGTGTCGTCGCCTGCTTCTCGATGGGATCATTATATAAGTCTATAACGTTGTGTATCCTAACCTAACGCAACCTAACATCTGGGATGTAATATTCCTGGCGTGTCGTCGCCTACTTCTGGATGGGGACATTATATACGTCTATAACGTTATATATCCTAACCTAAGGCAACCTAACATCTCGGATGTAATAGTTGGCAAAATTCCTGGCGTGTCCGCCCGTACTTCTCGGTGGGAACATTATATACGTCTATAACGTTGTATATCCTAGCCTAAGGCCAGCTAACATGTCGAATGTAATATTTTACAACATTCCTGACGCATCGGCCCCTATTTTTCGGTGGGAACATTATATACGTCTATAACGTTATATATCCTAGTCTAAGGCAACCTAACATGTCGACTGTAATATTTTACAACATTCCTGGCGTGTCGTCGCCTGCTTCTCGATGGGGACATAATATACATCTATTACATTGTATATCCTAACCTAAGGCAACCTAACATCTCGGATGTAATATTTTACAACATTCTGGCGTGTCGTCGCCCGCTTCTCGATGGGGAGATTATATACGTCTATAACGTTGTATATCCTAACCTAACGCAACCTAACATTTGGGATGTAATATTTTACAACACTCCTTGCATGTCGGTGCCTACGTCTCGGTGGGAACATTATATACGTCTATAACGATATATATCCTAACCCAAGGCAACCTAACACCTCGGATGTAATAGGTGACCACATTCCTGGCATGTAGGCCCGTACTTCTCGGTGGGAACATTGTATACGCCTATAACGTTATATATCCTAGCCTAAGGCGACCTAACATGTCGAATGTAATATTTTACATCATTCCTGGCGTGTCGTCGCCTGCTTCTCGATGGGAACATTATATACGTCTATAACGTTATATATCATAACCTAACGCAACCTAACATCTGGGATGTAATATTCCTGGCGTGTCGTCGCCTACTTCTGGATGGGGAGATTATATACGTCTATAACGTTATATATCCTAACCTAAGGCAACCTAACATCTCGGATGTAATAGTTGACAACATTCCTGGCGTGTCCGCCCGTATTTCTCGGTGGGAACATTATATACGTCTATAACGTGATATATCCTAGCCTAAGGCTACATAACATGTCGAATGTCATATTTTACAACATTCCTGGCGTGTCGTCGCCTGCTTCTCGATGGGGACATTATATACGTCTATAACGTTGTATATCCTAACCTAAAGCAACCTAACATCTGGGATGTAATATTTTACAAGATTCCTGACATGTCGGTCCCCAAGTCTCGGTAGGAACATTATATACGTCTATAACGATATATATCCAAACCTAAGGGAACCTAACATCTCGGATGTAATATTTTACAACATTCCTGGCATGTCGGTCCCTACTTCTCGGTGGGAATATTATATACGTCTATAACGTTATATATCATAACCTAAGGCAACCTAACATCTCGGATGTAATATTTTACAACATTCCTGGCATATGGGTCCCTACTTCTCGGTGGAAACATTGTATACGTCTATAACGATATATATCCTAGCCTAAGGCAACCTAACATCTCGGATGTAATATTTTACAACATTCTGGCGTGTCGTCGCCTGCTTCTCGATGGGGAGATTATATAAGTCTATAACGTTGTATATCCTAACCTAACGCAACCTAACATTTGGGATGTAATATTTTACAACATTCCTTGCATGTCGGTGCCTACGTCTCGGTGGGAACAGTATATACGTCTATAACGATATATATCCTAACCTAAGGCAACCTAACACCTCGGATGTAATAGTTGACAACATTCCTGGCGTGTAGGCCCGTACTTCTCGGTGGGAACATTGTATACGTCTATAACGTTGTATATCCTAACCTAACGCAACCTAACATTTGGGATGTAATATTTTACAACATTCCTGGCATGTCGGTCCCTACTCCTCGGCGGAAACATTGTATACGTCTATAACGATATATATCCTAGTCTAAGGCAACCTAATATGTCAAATGTAATATTTTACAACATTCCTGGCGTGTCGTCGCGTACTTCTCGATGGGGACATTATATAAATCTATAACCTTGTATATCCTAACCTAAAGCAGCCTAACATCTCGGATGTAATATTTCACAACATTCCTGGCATGTCGGTCCCTACTTCTCGGTGGAAACATTGTATACGTCTATAACGATATATATGCTAACCTAAGGCAAACTAACATCTCGGATGTAATAGTTGACAACATTCCAGGCGTGTCAGCCCGTACTTCTCGGTGGGAACACTATATACGTCTATAACGCTATATATCCTAGCCTAAGGCGACCTAATATGTCGAATGTAATATTTTACAACATTCCTGGCCTGTCGTCTCCTGCTCCTCGATGGGGACATTATATACGTCTATAACGTTGTATATCCTAACCTAAAGCAACCTAACATCTGGAATGTAATGTTTTACAAGATGTCTGGCATGTCGGTCCCCAAGTCTCGGTAGGAACATTATATACGTCTATAACGATATATATCCTAACGTAGGGCAACCTAACATTTCGGATGTAATAGTTGACAACATTCCTGGCGTGTCCGCCCGTACATCTCCTTGGGAACATTATATACGTCTATAACGTTATATATCCTAGCCTAAAGCGACCTAACATGTCGAATGTAATATTTTACAACATTCCTGGCGTGTCGTCTCCTGCTTCTCGATGGGGACATTATATACGTCTATAACGTTGTATATCCTAACCTAACGCAACCTAACATTTGGGATGTAATATTTTACAACATTCCTGGAATGTCGGTCCCTACGTCTCGGTGGGAACATTATATACGTCTATAGCGATATATATCCTAACCTAAGGCAACCTAACATCTCGGATGTAATAGTTGACAACATTCCTGGCATGTAGGCCCGTACTTCTCGGTGGAAACATTGTATACGTCTATAACGTTATATATCCTAGCCTAAGGCGACCTAACATGTCGAATGTAATATTTTACAACATTCCTGGCGTGTCGTCGCCTGCTTCTCGATGGGGACATTATATACATCTATAACATTGTATATCCTAACTTAAGGCAACCAAACATAGCGAATGTAATATTTTACAACATTCCTGGCGTGTTGTCGCCTACTTCTCGATGGGGACATTATATACATCTATAATCTTGTATATCCTAACCTAAGGCAGCCTAACATCTCGGATGTAGTATTTTACAACATTCCTGGCGTGTCGTCGCCTACTTCTGGATGGGGTCATTATATACATCCATAACGTTGTATATCCTAACCTAAGGGAACCTAACATCTCGGCTGTAATATTTTACAACATTCCTGACGCGTCGGTCCCTATTATTCGGTGGGAATATTATATACGTCTATAACGTTATATATCCTAGCCTAAGGCAACCTAACACCTCGGATGTAATAGTTGACAACATTCCTGGTGTGTAGGACCGTACTTCTCGGTGGGAACGTTGTATACATCTATAACGTTATATATCCTAGCCTAAGGCGACCTAACATATCGAATGTAATATTTTACATCATTCCTGGCGTGTTGTCGCCTGCTTCTCGATGGGAACATTATATACGTCTATAACGTTGTGTATCCTAACCTAACGCAACCTAACATCTGGGATGTAATATTCCTGGCGTGTCGTCGCCTACTTCTGGATGGGTACATTATATACGTCTATAACGTTATATATCCTAACCTAAGGCAACCTAACATCTCGGATGTAACAGCTGACAACATTCCTGGCGTGTCCACCCGTACTTCTCGGTGGGAACATTATATATGTCTATAACGTTATATATCCTAGCCTAAGGCCACATAACATGTGGAATGTAATATTTTACAACATTCCTGGCGTGTCGTCGCCTGCTTCTCGATGGGGACATTATATACATCTATAACATTGTATATCCTAACCTAAGGCAACCTAACATCTCGGATGTAATATTTTACAACATTCTGGCGTGTCGTCGCCTGCTTCTCGGTGGGGAGATTATATACGTCTATAACGTTGTATATCCTAACCTAACGCAACCTAACATTTGGGATGTAATATTTTACAACATTCGTTGCATGTCGGTGCCTACGTCTCGGTGGGAACATTATATACGTCTATAACGATATATATCCTAACCTAAGGCAACCTAAACCTCGGATGTAATAGTTGACAACATTCCTGGCGTGTAGGCCCGTACTTCTCGGTGGGAACATTGTATACGTCTATAACGTTGTATATCCTAGCCTAAGGCGACCTAACATATCGAATGTAATATTTTACATCATTCCTGGCTTGTCGTCGCCTGCTTCTCGATGGGAACATTATATACGTCTATAACGTTTTGTATCCTAACCTAACGCAACCTAGCATCTGGGATGTAATATTCCTGGCGTGTCGTCGCCTACTTCTGGATGGGGACATTATATACGTCTATAACGTTATATATACGAACCTAAGGCAACCTAACATCTCGGATGTAATAGTTGACAACATTCCTGGCGTGTGCGCCCGTACTTCTCGGTGGGAACCTTATATACGTCTATAACGTTATATATCCTAGCCTAAGGCCACCTAACATGTCGAATGTAATATTTTACAGCATTCCTGACGCGTCGGCTCTATTTTTCAGTGGGAACATTATATACGTCTATAACGTTATATATCCTAGTCTAAGGCAACCTAACATGTCGAATGTAATATTTTACAAGATTCCTGGCGTGTTGTCGCCTACTTCTCGATGGGGACATTATATACATCTATAATCTTGTATATCCTAACCTAAGGCAGCCTAACATCTCGGATGTAATATTTTACAACATTCCTGGCGTGTCGTCTCCTACTTCTGGATGGGGGCATTATATACATCTATAACGTTGTATATCCTAACCTAAGGGAACCTAACATCTCGGGTGTAATATTTTACAACATTCCTGACGCGACGGCCCCTATTTTTCGATGAGAACATTATATACGGCTATAACGTTATATATCCTAGCCTAAGGCAACCTAACATGTCGAATGTAATATTTTACAACATTCCTGTCGTGTCGTCGCCTGCTTCTCGATGGGGAGATTATATACGTCTATAACGTTGTATATCCTAACCTAACGCAACCTAACATTTGGGATGTAATATTTTACAACATTCCTTGCATGTCGGTGCCTACGTCTCGGTGGGAACATTATATACGTCTATAACGATATATATCCTAACCTAAGGCAACCTAACACCTCGGATGTAATAGCTGACAACATTCCTGGCGTGCAGGCCCGTACTTCTCGGTGGGAACATTGTATACGTCTATAACGATATATATCCTAGCCTAAGCCGACCTAACATGTCGAATGTAATATTTTACATCATTCCTGGCGTGTCGTCGCCTGCTTCTCGATGGGAACATTACATGCGTCTATAACGTTATATACCATAACCTAAGGCAACCTAACATCTCGGATGTAATATTTTACAACATTCCTGGCATATCGATCCCTACTTCTCGGTGGAAACATTGTGTACGTCTATAACGATATATATCCTAGCATAAGGCAACCTAACATCTCGGATGTAATATTTTACAACATTCCTTGCATATCGGTCCCTACTTCTCGGAGGAAACATTGTATACGTCTATAACGATATATATCCTAGCCTAAGGCAACCTAACATCTCGGATGTAATATTTTACAACATTCCTGGCGTGTCGCCGCCTACTTCTCGATGGGGACATTATATACATCTATAACATTGTATATCCTAACCTAAGGCAACCTAACATCTCGGATGTAATATTTTACAACATTCTGGCGTGTCGTTGCCGGCTTCTCGATGGGGAGATTATAAACGTCTATAACGTTGTATATCCTAACCTAACGCAACCTAACATTTGGGATGTAAAATTTTACAACATTCCTTGCATGTCGGTGCCTACGTCTCGGTAGGAACATTATATACGTCTATAACGATATATATCCTGACCCAAGGCAACCCAGCACCTCGGATGTAATAGTTGACAACATTCCTGGCGTGTAGGCCCGTACTTCTCGATGGGAACATTGTATACGTCTATAACGTTATATATCCTAGCCTAAGGCAACCTAACATATCGAATGTAATATTTTACATCATTCCTGGCGTGTCGTCGCCCGCTTCTCGATGGGATCATTATATACGTCTATAACGTTGTGTATCCTAACCTAACGCAACCTAACATCTGGGATGTAATATTCCTGGCGTGTCGTCGCCTACTTCTGGATGGGGACATTATATACGTCTATAACGTTGTATATCCTAACCTAAGGCAACCTAACATCTCGGATGTAATAGTTGACAACATTCCTGGCGTGTCCGCCCGTACTTCTCGGTGGGAACATTATATACGTCTATAACGTGATATATCCTAGCCTAAGGCTACATAACATGTCGAATGTCATATTTTACAACATTCCTGGCGTGTCGTCGCCTGCTTCTCGATGGGGACATTATATACGTCTATAACGTTGTATATCCTAACCTAAAGCAACCTAACATCTGGGATGTAATATTTTACAAGATTCCTGGCATGTCGGTCCCCAAGTCTCGGTAGGAACATTATATACGTCTATAACGATATATATCCAAACCTAAGGGAACCTAACATCTCGGATGTAATATTTTACAACATTCCTGGCATGTCGGTCCCTACTTCTCGGTGGGAATATTATATACGTCTATAACGTTATATATCATAACCTAAGGCAACCTATCATCTCGGATGTAATATTTTACAACATTCCTGGCATATGGGTCCCTACTTCTCGGTGGAAACATTGTATACGTCTATAACGATATATATCCTAGCCTAAGGCAACCTAACATCTCGGATGTAATATTTTACAACATTCCTGGCGTGTCGTCGCCTACTTCTCGATGGGGACATTATATACATCTATAACATTGTATATCCTAACCTAAGGCAACCTAACATCTCGGATGTAATATTTTACAACATTCTGGCGTGTCGTCGCCTGCTTCTCGATGGGGAGATTATATAAGTCTATAACGTTGTATAACCTAACCTAACGCAACCTAACATTTGGGATGTAATATTTTACAACATTCCTTGCATGTCGGTGCCTACGTCTCGGTGGGAACAGTATATACGTCTATAACGATATATATCCTAACCTAAGGCAACCTAACACCTCGGATGTAATAGTTGACAACATTCCTGGCGTGTAGGCCCGTACTTCTCGGTGGGAACATTGTATACGTCTGTAACGTTGTATATCCTAACCTAACGCAACCTAACATTTGGGATGTAATATTTTACAACATTCCTGGCATGTCGGTCCCTACTCCTCGGCGGAAACATTGTATACGTCTATAACGATATATATCCTAGTCTAAGGCAACCTAATATGTCAAATGTAATATTTTACAACATTCCTGGCGTGTCGTCGCCTACTTCTCGATGGGGACATTATATAAATCTATAACCTTGTATATCCTAACCTAAAGCAGCCTAGCATCTCGGATGTAATATTTCACAACATTCCTGGCATGTCGGTCCCTACTTCTCGGTGGAAACATTGTATACGTCTATAACGATATATATGCTAACCTAAGGCAAACTAACATCTCGGATATAATAGTTGACAACATTCCAGGCGTGTCAGCCCGTACTTATCGGTGGGAACACTATATATGTCTATAACGCTATATATCCTAGCCTAAGGCGACCTAATATGTGGAATGTAATATTTTACAACATTCCTGGCCTGTCGTCTCCTGCTCCTCGATGGGGACATTATATACGTCTATAACGTTGTATAGCCTAACCTAAAGCAACCTAACATCTCGGATGTAATAGTTGACAACATTCCTGGCGTGTAGGCCCGTACTTCTCGGTGAGAACATTCTATACGTCTATAACGTTGTATATCCTAGCCTAAGGCGACCTAACATGTCGAATGTAATATTTTACAACATTCGTGGTGTGTCGTCGCCTACTTCTGGATGGGGTCATTATATACATCTATAACGTTGTATATCCTAACCTAAGGGAACCTAACACCTCGGGTGTAATATTTTACAACATTCCCAACACGTCGGCCCCTATTTTTCGGTGAGAACATTATATACATTTATAACGGTATATATCCTAGCCTAAGGCAACCTAACATCTCGGATGTAATATTTTACAACATTCCTGGCGTGTCGTCGCCTACTTCTCGATGGGGACATTATATACATCTATAACATTGTATATCCTAACCTAAGGCAACCTAACATCTCGGATGTAATATTTTACAACATTCCTTGCATGTTTATGCCTACGTCTCGGTGGGAACAGTATATACGTCTATAACGATATATATCCTAACCTAAGGCAACCTAACACCTCGGATGTAATAGTTGACCACATTCCTGGCGTGTCCGCCCGTACTTCTCGGTGGGAACATTATATACGTCTATAACGTTATATATCCTAGCCTAAGGCAACCTAACATGTCGAACGTAATATGTTACAACATTCCTGGCGTGTCGTCGCCTACTTCTCGATGGGGACATTATATACATCTATAACATTGTATATCCTAACCTAAGGGTACCTAACAACTCGGATGTAATATTTTACAACATTCTGGCGTTTCGTCGCCTGCTTCTCGATGGGGAGATTATATACTTATATAACGTTGTACATCCTAACCTAACGCAACCTAACATTTGGGATGTAATATTTTACAACATTCCTTGCATGTCGGTGCCAACGTCTCGGTGGGAACATTATATACGTCTATAACGATGTATATCCTAACCTAAGGCAACCTAACACCTCGGATGTAATAGTTGACAACATTCCTGGCGTGTAGGCCCGTACTTCTCGGTGGGAACATTGTATACGTCTATAACGTTGTATGTCCTAACCTAACGCAACCTAACATTTGGGATGTAATATTTTACAACATTCCTGGCATGTCGGTCACTACTCCTCGGCGGAAACATTGTATACGTCTATAACGATATATATCCTAGTCTAAGGCAACCTAACATGTCAAATGTAATATTTTACAACATTCCTGGCGTGCCGTCGCCTACTTCTCGATGGGGACATTATATAAATCTATAACCTTGTATATCCTAACCTAAAGCAGCCTAACATCTCGGATGTAATATTTCACAACATTCCTGGCATGTCGGTCCCTACTTCTCGGTGGGAACATTATATACGTCTATAACGCTATATATCCTAGCCTAAGGCGACCTAACATGTCGAATGTAATATTTTACAACATTCGTGGTGTGTCGTCGCCTACTTCTGGATGGGGTCATTATATACATCTATAACGTTGTATATCCTAACCTAAGGGAACCTAACACCTCGGGTGTAATATTTTACAACATTCCCGACACGTCGGCCCCTATTTTTCGGTGAGAACATTATATACATTTATAACGGTATATATCCTAGCCTAAGGCAACCTAACATCTCGGATGTAATATTTTACAACATTCTTGGCGTGTCGTCGCCTACTTCTCGATGGGGACATTATATACATCTATAACATTGTATATCCTAACCTAAGGCAACCTAACATCTCGGATGTAATATTTTACAACATTCCTTGCATGTCGGTGCCTACGTCTCGGTGGGAACAGTATATACGTCTATAACGATATATATCCTAACCTAAGGCAACCTAACACCTCGGATGTAATAGTTGACCACATTCCTGGCGTGTCCGCCCGTACTTCTCGGTGGGAACATTATATACGTCTATAACGTTATATATCCTAGCCTAAGGCCACCTAACGTGTCGAATGTAAAATTTTACAGCATTCCTGACGCGTCGGCCCCTATTTTTCGGTGGGAACATTATATACGTCTATAACGTTATATATCCTAGCCTAAGGCAACCTAACATGTCGAACGTAATATGTTACAACATTCCTGGCGTGTCGTCGCCTACTTCTCGATGGGGACATTATATACATCTATAACATTGTATATCCTAACCTAAGGGTACCTAACAACTCGGATGTAATATTTTACAACATTCTGGCGTTTCGTCGCCTGCTTCTCGATGGGGAGATTATATACTTATATAACGTTGTACATCCTAACCTAACGCAACCTAACATTTGGGATGTAATATTTTACAACATTCCTTGCATGTCGGTGCCAACGTCTCGGTGGGAACATTATATACGTCTATAACGATATATATCCTAACCTAAGGCAACCTAACACCTCGGATGTAATAGTTGACAACATTCCTGGCGTGTAGGCCCGTACTTCTCGGTGGGAACATTGTATACGTCTATAACGTTGTATGTCCTAACCTAACGCAACCTAACATTTGGGATGTAATATTTTACAACATTCCTGGCATGTCGGTCACTACTCCTCGGCGGAAACATTGTATACGTCTATAACGATATATATCCTAGTCTAAGGCAACCTAACATGTCAAATGTAATATTTTACAACATTCCTGGCGTGCCGTCGCCTACTTCTCGATGGGGACATTATATAAATCTATAACCTTGTATATCCTAACCTAAAGCAGCCTAACATCTCGGATGTAATATTTCACAACATTCCTGGCATGTCGGTCCCTACTTCTCGGTGGGAACATTATATACGTCTATAACGCTATATATCCTAGCCTAAGGCGACCTAACATGTCGAATGTAATATTTTACAACATTCCTGGCCTGTCGTCTCCTGCTCCTCGATGGGGACATTATATACGTCTATAACGTTGTATATCCTAACCTAAAGCAACCTAACATCTCGGATGTAATAGTTGACAACATTCCCGGCGTGTCGGCCCGTACTTCTCGGTGGGAACATTCTGTACTTCTATAGCCTTGTATATCCTAACCTAAGGGAACCTAACATCTCGGGTGTAATATTTTACAACATTCCTGACGCGTCGGCCCCTGTTTCTCGGTGGGAACATTATATACGTCTATAATGTTATATGTCCTAGCCTAAGGCGACCTGACATGTCCAATGTAATATAATACACCATTCCTGGCGTGTCCGCCCGTACTTCTCGGTGGGAACATTATATACGTCTATAACGTTATATATCGTAGCCTAAGGCGATCTAACATGTCGAATGTAATATTTTACAACATTCCTGGCGTGTCGTCTCCTGCTTCTCGATGGGGACATAATATACGTCTACAACGTTGTATATCCTAACCCAACGCAACCTAACATCTGGGATGTAATATTTTACAACATTCTGGCGTGTCGTCGCCTGCTGCTCGATGGGGACATTATGTACATCTATAACGTTGTATATCCTAACCTAAGGCAACCTATCATCTCGGATGTAATATCTGACAACATTCCAGGCGTGTCGGACCGTACTTCTCGGTGGGAACATCATATACGTCTATAGCGATATATATCCTAACCGAAGGCAACATAACATCTCGGATGTAGTATTTGGAACATTCATGGCGCGTCGGCTCCTACTTTTCGGTGGGAAGATTATATACGTCTATAACGTTATATATCCTAACGTAAGGCAACATAACATCTCGGATGTAATATTTTGCAACATTCCTGGCGTGTCGTCGCCTGCTTCTCGATGGGGACATTATATACATCTATAACATTGTATATCCTAACCTAAGGCAACCTAACATCTCGGATGTAATATTTTACAACATTCTGGCGTGTCGTCGCCTGCTTCTCGGTGGGGAGATTATATACGTCTATAACGTTGTATATCCTAACCTAACGCAACCTAACATTTGGGATGTAATATTTTACAACATTCGTTGCATGTCGGTGCCTACGTCTCGGTGGGAACATTATATACGTCTATAACGATATATATCCTAACCTAAGGCAACCTAAACCTCGGATGTAATAGTTGACAACATTCCTGGCGTGTAGGCCCGTACTTCTCGGTGGGAACATTGTATACGTCTATAACGTTGTATATCCTAGCCTAAGGCGACCTAACATATCGAATGTAATATTTTACATCATTCCTGGCTTGTCGTCGCCTGCTTCTCGATGGGAACATTATATACGTCTATAACGTTTTGTATCCTAACCTAACGCAACCTAGCATCTGGGATGTAATATTCCTGGCGTGTCGTCGCCTACTTCTGGATGGGGACATTATATACGTCTATAACGTTATATATCCGAACCTAAGGCAACCTAACATCTCGGATGTAATAGTTGACAACATTCCTGGCGTGTGCGCCCGTACTTCTCGGTGGGAACCTTATATACGTCTATAACGTTATATATCCTAGCCTAAGGCCACCTAACATGTCGAATGTAATATTTTACAGCATTCCTGACGCGTCGGCTCTATTTTTCAGTGGGAACATTATATACGTCTATAACGTTATATATCCTAGTCTAAGGCAACCTAACATGTCGAATGTAATATTTTACAAGATTCCTGGCGTGTTGTCGCCTACTTCTCGATGGGGACATTATATACATCTATAATCTTGTATATCCTAACCTAAGGCAGCCTAACATCTCGGATGTAATATTTTACAACATTCCTGGCGTGTCGTCTCCTACTTCTGGATGGGGGCATTATATACATCTATAACGTTGTATATCCTAACCTAAGGGAACCTAACATCTCGGGTGTAATATTTTACAACATTCCTGACGCGACGGCCCCTATTTTTCGATGAGAACATTATATACGGCTATAACGTTATATATCCTAGCCTAAGGCAACCTAACATGTCGAATGTAATATTTTACAACATTCCTGTCGTGTCGTCGCCTGCTTCTCGATGGGGAGATTATATACGTCTATAACGTTGTATATCCTAACCTAACGCAACCTAACATTTGGGATGTAATATTTTACAACATTCCTTGCATGTCGGTGCCTACGTCTCGGTGGGAACATTATATACGTCTATAACGATATATATCCTAACCTAAGGCAACCTAACACCTCGGATGTAATAGCTGACAACATTCCTGGCGTGCAGGCCCGTACTTCTCGGTGGGAACATTGTATACGTCTATAACGATATATATCCTAGCCTAAGCCGACCTAACATGTCGAATGTAATATTTTACATCATTCCTGGCGTGTCGTCGCCTGCTTCTCGATGGGAACATTACATGCGTCTATAACGTTATATACCATAACCTAAGGCAACCTAACATCTCG
The DNA here is from genome assembly GCA_963969225.1 of Xylocopa violacea. Lineage (NCBI taxonomy): Eukaryota > Metazoa > Arthropoda > Insecta > Hymenoptera > Apidae > Xylocopa > Xylocopa violacea. The sequence continues at coordinate 2,053,924 of CAXAJV010000789.1, forward strand.
GATGTAATATTTTACAACATTCCTGGCATATCGATCCCTACTTCTCGGTGGAAACATTGTGTACGTCTATAACGATATATATCCTAGCATAAGGCAACCTAACATCTCGGATGTAATATTTTACAACATTCCTTGCATATCGGTCCCTACTTCTCGGAGGAAACATTGTATACGTCTATAACGATATATATCCTAGCCTAAGGCAACCTAACATCTCGGATGTAATATTTTACAACATTCCTGGCGTGTCGTCGCCTACTTCTCGATGGGGACATTATATACATCTATAACATTGTATATCCTAACCTAAGGCAACCTAACATCTCGGATGTAATATTTTACAACATTCTGGCGTGTCGTTGCCGGCTTCTCGATGGGGAGATTATAAACGTCTATAACGTTGTATATCCTAACCTAACGCAACCTAACATTTGGGATGTAAAATTTTACAACATTCCTTGCATGTCGGTGCCTACGTCTCGGTAGGAACATTATATACGTCTATAACGATATATATCCTGACCCAAGGCAACCCAGCACCTCGGATGTAATAGTTGACAACATTCCTGGCGTGTAGGCCCGTACTTCTCGATGGGAACATTGTATACGTCTATAACGTTATATATCCTAGCCTAAGGCAACCTAACATATCGAATGTAATATTTTACATCATTCCTGGCGTGTCGTCGCCCGCTTCTCGATGGGATCATTATATACGTCTATAACGTTGTGTATCCTAACCTAACGCAACCTAACATCTGGGATGTAATATTCCTGGCGTGTCGTCGCCTACTTCTGGATGGGGACATTATATACGTCTATAACGTTGTATATCCTAACCTAAGGCAACCTAACATCTCGGATGTAATAGTTGACAACATTCCTGGCGTGTCCGCCCGTACTTCTCGGTGGGAACATTATATACGTCTATAACGTGATATATCCTAGCCTAAGGCTACATAACATGTCGAATGTCATATTTTACAACATTCCTGGCGTGTCGTCGCATGCTTCTCGATGGGGACATTATATACGTCTATAACGTTGTATATCCTAACCTAAAGCAACCTAACATCTGGGATGTAATATTTTACAAGATTCCTGGCATGTCGGTCCCCAAGTCTCGGTAGGAACATTATATACGTCTATAACGATATATATCCAAACCTATGGGAACCTAACATCTCGGATGTAATATTTTACAACATTCCTGGCATGTCGGTCCCTACTTCTCGGTGGGAATATTATATACGTCTATAACGTTATATATCATTACCTAAGGCAACCTAACATCTCGGATGTAATATTTTACAACATTCCTGGCATATGGGTCCCTACTTCTCGGTGGAAACATTGTATACGTCTATAACGATATATATCCTAGCCTAAGGCAACCTAACATCTCGGATGTAATATTTTACAACATTCCTGGCGTGTCGTCGCCTACTTCTCGATGGGGACATTATATACATCTATAACATTGTATATCCTAACCTAAGGCAACCTAACATCTCGGATGTAATATTTTACAACATTCTGGCGTGTCGTCGCCTGCTTCTCGATGGGGAGATTATATAAGTCTATAACGTTGTATAACCTAACCTAACGCAACCTAACATTTGGGATGTAATATTTTACAACATTCCTTGCATGTCGGTGCCTACGTCTCGGTGGGAACAGTATATACGTCTATAACGATATATATCCTAACCTAAGGCAACCTAACACCTCGGATGTAATAGTTGACAACATTCCTGGCGTGTAGGCCCGTACTTCTCGGTGGGAACATTGTATACGTCTGTAACGTTGTATATCCTAACCTAACGCAACCTAACATTTGGGATGTAATATTTTACAACATTCCTGGCATGTCGGTCCCTACTCCTCGGCGGAAACATTGTATACGTCTATAACGATATATATCCTAGTCTAAGGCAACCTAATATGTCAAATGTAATATTTTACAACATTCCTGGCGTGTCGTCGCCTACTTCTCGATGGGGACATTATATAAATCTATAACCTTGTATATCCTAACCTAAAGCAGCCTAGCATCTCGGATGTAATATTTCACAACATTCCTGGCATGTCGGTCCCTACTTCTCGGTGGAAACATTGTATACGTCTATAACGATATATATGCTAACCTAAGGCAAACTAACATCTCGGATATAATAGTTGACAACATTCCAGGCGTGTCAGCCCGTACTTATCGGTGGGAACACTATATATGTCTATAACGTTGTATATCCTAACCTAACGCAACCTAACATTTGGGATGTAATATTTTACAACATTCCTGGCATGTCGGTCCCTACTCCTCGGCGGAAACATTGTATACGTCTATAACGCTATATATCCTAGCCTAAGGCGACCTAATATGTCGAATGTAATATTTTACAACATTCCTGGCCTGTCGTCTCCTGCTCCTCGATGGGGACATTATATACGTCTATAACGTTGTATAGCCTAACCTAAAGCAACCTAACATCTCGGATGTAATAGTTGACAACATTCCTGGCGTGTAGGCCCGTACTTCTCGGTGAGAACATTCTATACGTCTATAACGTTGTATATCCTAGCCTAAGGCGACCTAACATGTCGAATGTAATATTTTACAACATTCGTGGTGTGTCGTCGCCTACTTCTGGATGGGGTCATTATATACATCTATAACGTTGTATATCCTAACCTAAGGGAACCTAACACTTCGGGTGTAATATTTTACAACATTCCCGACACGTCGGCCCCTATTTTTCGGTGAGAACATTATATACATTTATAACGGTATATATCCTAGCCTAAGGCAACCTAACATCTCGGATGTAATATTTTACAACATTCCTGGCGTGTCGTCGCCTACTTCTCGATGGGGACATTATATACATCTATAACATTGTATATCCTAACCTAAGGCAACCTAACATCTCGGATGTAATATTTTACAACATTCCTTGCATGTCGGTGCCTACGTCTCGGTGGGAACAGTATATACGTCTATAACGATATATATCCTAACCTAAGGCAACCTAACACCTCGGATGTAATAGTTGACCACATTCCTGGCGTGTCCGCCCGTACTTCTCGGTGGGAACATTATATACGTCTATAACGTTATATATCCTAGCCTAAGGCAACCTAACATGTCGAACGTAATATGTTACAACATTCCTGGCGTGTCGTCGCCTACTTCTCGATGGGGACATTATATACATCTATAACATTGTATATCCTAACCTAAGGGTACCTAACAACTCGGATGTAATATTTTACAACATTCTGGCGTTTCGTCGCCTGCTTCTCGATGGGGAGATTATATACTTATATAACGTTGTACATCCTAACCTAACGCAACCTAACATTTGGGATGTAATATTTTACAACATTCCTTGCATGTCGGTGCCAACGTCTCGGTGGGAACATTATATACGTCTATAACGATGTATATCCTAACCTAAGGCAACCTAACACCTCGGATGTAATAGTTGACAACATTCCTGGCGTGTAGGCCCGTACTTCTCGGTGGGAACATTGTATACGTCTATAACGTTGTATGTCCTAACCTAACGCAACCTAACATTTGGGATGTAATATTTTACAACATTCCTGGCATGTCGGTCACTACTCCTCGGCGGAAACATTGTATACGTCTATAACGATATATATCCTAGTCTAAGGCAACCTAACATGTCAAATGTAATATTTTACAACATTCCTGGCGTGCCGTCGCCTACTTCTCGATGGGGACATTATATAAATCTATAACCTTGTATATCCTAACCTAAAGCAGCCTAACATCTCGGATGTAATATTTCACAACATTCCTGGCATGTCGGTCCCTACTTCTCGGTGGGAACATTATATACGTCTATAACGCTATATATCCTAGCCTAAGGCGACCTAACATGTCGAATGTAATATTTTACAACATTCGTGGTGTGTCGTCGCCTACTTCTGGATGGGGTCATTATATACATCTATAACGTTGTATATCCTAACCTAAGGGAACCTAACACCTCGGGTGTAATATTTTACAACATTCCCGACACGTCGGCCCCTATTTTTCGGTGAGAACATTATATACATTTATAACGGTATATATCCTAGCCTAAGGCAACCTAACATCTCGGATGTAATATTTTACAACATTCTTGGCGTGTCGTCGCCTACTTCTCGATGGGGACATTATATACATCTATAACATTGTATATCCTAACCTAAGGCAACCTAACATCTCGGATGTAATATTTTACAACATTCCTTGCATGTCGGTGCCTACGTCTCGGTGGGAACAGTATATACGTCTATAACGATATATATCCTAACCTAAGGCAACCTAACACCTCGGATGTAATAGTTGACCACATTCCTGGCGTGTCCGCCCGTACTTCTCGGTGGGAACATTATATACGTCTATAACGTTATATATCCTAGCCTAAGGCCACCTAACGTGTCGAATGTAAAATTTTACAGCATTCCTGACGCGTCGGCCCCTATTTTTCGGTGGGAACATTATATACGTCTATAACGTTATATATCCTAGCCTAAGGCAACCTAACATGTCGAACGTAATATGTTACAACATTCCTGGCGTGTCGTCGCCTACTTCTCGATGGGGACATTATATACATCTATAACATTGTATATCCTAACCTAAGGGTACCTAACAACTCGGATGTAATATTTTACAACATTCTGGCGTTTCGTCGCCTGCTTCTCGATGGGGAGATTATATACTTATATAACGTTGTACATCCTAACCTAACGCAACCTAACATTTGGGATGTAATATTTTACAACATTCCTTGCATGTCGGTGCCAACGTCTCGGTGGGAACATTATATACGTCTATAACGATATATATCCTAACCTAAGGCAACCTAACACCTCGGATGTAATAGTTGACAACATTCCTGGCGTGTAGGCCCGTACTTCTCGGTGGGAACATTGTATACGTCTATAACGTTGTATGTCCTAACCTAACGCAACCTAACATTTGGGATGTAATATTTTACAACATTCCTGGCATGTCGGTCACTACTCCTCGGCGGAAACATTGTATACGTCTATAACGATATATATCCTAGTCTAAGGCAACCTAACATGTCAAATGTAATATTTTACAACATTCCTGGCGTGCCGTCGCCTACTTCTCGATGGGGACATTATATAAATCTATAACCTTGTATATCCTAACCTAAAGCAGCCTAACATCTCGGATGTAATATTTCACAACATTCCTGGCATGTCGGTCCCTACTTCTCGGTGGGAACATTATATACGTCTATAACGCTATATATCCTAGCCTAAGGCGACCTAACATGTCGAATGTAATATTTTACAACATTCCTGGCCTGTCGTCTCCTGCTCCTCGATGGGGACATTATATACGTCTATAACGTTGTATATCCTAACCTAAAGCAACCTAACATCTCGGATGTAATAGTTGACAACATTCCCGGCGTGTCGGCCCGTACTTCTCGGTGGGAACATTCTGTACTTCTATAGCCTTGTATATCCTAACCTAAGGGAACCTAACATCTCGGGTGTAATATTTTACAACATTCCTGACGCGTCGGCCCCTGTTTCTCGGTGGGAACATTATATACGTCTATAATGTTATATGTCCTAGCCTAAGGCGACCTGACATGTCCAATGTAATATTTTACACCATTCCTGGCGTGTCCGCCCGTACTTCTCGGTGGGAACATTATATACGTCTATAACGTTATATATCGTAGCCTAAGGCGATCTAACATGTCGAATGTAATATTTTACAACATTCCTGGCGTGTCGTCGCCTGCTTCTCGATGGGGACATTATATACGTCTACAACGTTGTATATCCTAACCTAACGCAACCTAACACCTGGGATGTAATATTATGCAACCTTCCTGGCGTGTCGTCGTCTGCTTCTCGATGGGGACATTATGTACGTCTATAACGTTGTATATCCTAACCTAACGCAACCTAACATCTGGGATGTAATATTTTACCACATTTCTGGCGTTTCGTCGCCTGCTTCTCGATGGGGACATTATATACGTCTATAACGTTGTATATCCTAACCTAAGGCAAACTAACCTCAATACCGTAATATTTTACAACATTGCTGGCATGTCGGTCCCTGCTTCTCGGTGGGAACATTATATACGTCTATAACGTTATATATCATAATCTAAGGCAACCTCACATCTCTACCGTAATATTTTACAACATTCCTGGCGTGACGGCGCCTACTTCCCGATGGGTATATTATATACGTCTATAACGTTGTATATCCTAACCTAAAGCAACCTAACATCTGGGATGTAATACTTTACAAAATTCCTGGCGTTTCGTCGCCTGCTTCCCGATGGGGACATTATATACGTCTATAACGTTGTATATCCTAACCTAACGCAATCTAACATCTGGGATGTAATATTTAACAACATTCCTGGCGCGTCGGCTCCTACTTTTCCGTGGGAACATTATATACATCTATAACTTGGTATATCCTAGCCTAAGGCGACCTAACATCTCGGATGTAATATTTTACAACATTCCTGGCATGTCGGTCCCCACTTTTCGGTGGGAACATTATATACGTCTATATCGATATATATCCTTACCGAAGGCAACCTAACATCTCGGATGTATTATTTTACAACACTCCTGGCTTGTCGGTCCCTACATCTCGGTGGGAAAATTATATACGTCTATAACGTTGTATATCCTAACCTAAGGCAAACTAACCTCAATACCGTAATACTTTACAACATTCCTGGCGTGTCGTCGCCAACTTCTCGATGGGGACATTATATACATCTATAGCGTTGTATATCCTAACCTAACGCAACCTAACATCTGGGATATAATATTTTACAACATTCCTGGCATGTCGGTCCCTACGTCTGGGCGGGAACATTCTATACGTCTATAGCGTTGTATATCCTAACCTAAGGGAACCTAACATCTCGGGTGTAATATTTTACAACATTTCTGACGCGTCGGCCCCTATTTCTCGGTGGGAATATTATATACGTCTATAACGTCATTTATCCTATCCTAAGGCAACCTAACATGTCGAATGTAATATTTTACATCATTCCGGACGTGTCGGCCCGTAGTTCTCGGTGGTAACATTATATAAGTCTATAACGATATATATCCTAACCTAAAGCAACCTATCAACTCGGATGTCACATTTTACAACATTACTGGCATGTCGGTCCCTACATCTCGGTGGGAACATTCTATACGTCTATAACGTCGTATATCCTAACCTAAGGGAACCTAACATCTAGGGTGTAATATTTTACAACATTCCTGACCCGTCGGCCCCTATTTCTCGGTGGGAACATTCTATACGTCTATAACGTTGTATATGCGAATCTAAGGGAACCTAACATCTCGGGTGTAATATTTTACAACATTCCTGACGCGTCGGCCCCTATTTCTCGGTGGGAATATTATATACGTCTATAACGTTATATATCCTAGCCTAAGGCAACCTAACATGTCGAATGTAATATTTTACATCATTCTGGCTTGTCGTCGCCTGCTTCTCGAAGGGGACATTATATACGTCTATAACGTTGTATATCCTAACCTAACGCAACCTAACATCTGGGATGTTTTATTTTACAACATTCCTGACGCGTCGGTCCCTACTTGTCGGTGGGAACATTGTATACGTCTATAACGATATATGTCCTAGCCTAAGGCAACCTAACATCTCGGGTGTAATATTTTACAACATTCCTGACGCGTCGGCCCCTATTTCTCGGTAGGAATATTATATACGTCTATAACGTTATATATCCTAGCCTAAGGCAACCTAACATCTCGGATGTTATATTTTACAACATTCCTGGCGTGTCGTCGCCTGCTTCTCGATGGGGACATGAGATACGTGTATAACGTTGTATATCCTAACCTAAGGGAACCTAACATCTCGGATGTAATATTTTACAACATTCTGGCGTGTCGTCGCCTGCTTCTCGATGGGGACATTATATACGTATATAACGTTGTATATCCTAACCCAAAGCAACCTAACTTCTGGGATGTAATATTTTACAACATTCGTGGCATGTCGGTCCCCACGTCTCGGTGGGAACATTATATAAGTCTATAACGATATATATCCTAACCAAAAACAACCTAACAACTCGGATGTAATAGTTTACAACATTCCTGGCATGTCGGTTCCTACATCTCGGTGGGAACATTCTATACGTCTATAACGTTGTATATCCTAACCTAAGGGAACCTAACATTTCGGGTGTAATATTTTACAACATTCCTGACGCGTCGGCCCCTATTTCTCGGTGGGAATATTATATACCTCTATAACGTTACATATCCTAGCCTAAGGCAACCTAACATGTCGAATGTAATATTTTAGAACATTCTGGCCTGTCGTCGCTTGCTTCTCGAAGGGAACATTATATACGACTATAACGTTGTATATCCTAACCTAAGGGAACCTAACATCTCGGGTGTAATATTTTACAACATTCCTCACGCGTCGGCCCCTATTTCTCGGTGGGAATATTATATACGTCTATAACGTTATATACCCTAGCCTAAGGCAACCTAACATCTCGGATGTTATATTTTACAACATTCCTGGCGTGTCGTCGCCTACTTCTGGATGGGGACATTATATACATCTATAACGTTATATATCCTAACCTAAGGGAACCTAACATCTCGGGTGTAATATTTTACAACATTCCTGGCGTGTCGTCGCCTACTTCTCGGTGGGAACATTGTATACGTCTATAACTATATATATCCTAGCCTAAGGCAACCTAACATGTCGAATGTAATATTTTACAACATTCCTGTCGTGTCGCCTCCTGCATCTCGATGGGGACATTATATACGTCTATAACGTTGAATATCCTAACCTAAAGCAACCTAACATCTGGGATGTAATATTTTACAACATTCCTGGCATGTCGGTCCCTATTTCTCGGTGGAAACAATGTATACGTCTATAACGACATATATTCTAGCCTAAGGCAACCCAACATGTAGAATGTAATATTTTACAACATTCCTGGCGTGTCGTCGCCTACTTCTGGATGGGGACATTATATACATCTATAACGTTATATATCCTAACCTAAGGGAACCTAACATCTGGGATGTAATATTTTACAACATTTCTGGCATGTCGGTCCCTACGTCTCGGTGGGAACATTATATACGTCTATAACGATATATATCCTGACCTAAGGGAACCTTACATCTCGGATGTAATATTTTACAACATTCCTGGCATGTTGGGCCCTACTTCTCGGTGGGAACATTGTATACGTCTATAACTATATATATCCTAGCCTAAGGCAACCTAACATGTCGAATGTAATACTTTACAACATTCCTGTCGTGTCGTCTCCTGCATCTCGATGGGGACATTATATACGTCTATAACGTTGAATGTCCTAACCTAAAGCAACCTAACATCTCGGATGTAATATTTTACAACATTCCTGCCATGTCGTCTCCTGCATCTCGATGGGGACATTATATACGTCTATAACGTTGAATATCCTAACCTAAAGCAACCTAACATCTGGGATGTAATATTTTACAACATTCCTGGCGCGTCGGCTCCTATTTTTTGGTGGGAACATTATATACGTCTATAACGTTATATATCGTAACCTAAGGGACCCTAACATGTCGTATGTAATATTTTACAACATTCCTGGCGTGTCGTCGCCTACTTCTGGATGGGGACATTATATACATCTATAACGTTATATATCCTAACCTAAGGGAACCTAACATCTGGGATGTAATATTTTACAACATTCCTTGCATGTCGGTGCCTACGTCTCGGTGGGAACATTATATACGTCTATAACGATATATATCCTAACCTAAGGCAACCTAACACCTCGGATGTAATAGTTGACAACATTCCTGGCGTGTAGGCCCGTACTTCTCGGTGGGAACATTGTATACGTCTATAACGATATATATCCTAGCCTAAGGCGACCTAACATGTCGAATGTAATATTTTACATCATTCCTGGCGTGTCGTCGCCTGCTTCTCGATGGGAACATAATAAATATTTTACAACATAAATAATATTTTACAACATTCCTGGCATATCAGTCCCTCCTTCTCGGTGGAAACATTGTATACGTCTATAACGATATATATCCTAGCCTAGGGCAACCTAACATCTCGGATGTAATATTTTACAACATTCTGGCGTGTCGTCGCCGGCTTCTCGATGGGGAGATTATAAACGTCTATAACGTTGTATATCCTAACCTAACGCAACCTAACATTTGGGATGTAATATTTTGCAACATTCCTTGCATGTCGGTGCCTACGTCTCGGTAGGAACATTATATACGTCTATAACGATATATATCCTGACCCAAGGCAACCTAACACCTCGGATGTAATAGTTGACAACATTCCTGGCGTGTAGGCCCGTACTTCTCGGTGGGAACATTGTATACGTCTATAACGTTATATATCCTAGCCTAAGGCGACCTAACATATCGAATGTAATATTTTACATCATTCCTGGCGTGTCGTCGCCTGCTTCTCGATGGGAACATTATATACGTCTATAACGTTGTGTATCCTAACCTAACGCAACCTAACATCTGGGATGTAATATTCCTGGCGTGTCGTCGCCTACTTCTGGATGGGGACATTATATACGTCTATAACGTTATATATCCTAACCTAAGGCAACCTAACATCTCGGATGTAATAGTTGGCAAAATTCCTGTCGTGTCCGCCCGTACTTCTCGGTGGGAACATTATATACGTCTATAACGTTGTATATCCTAGCCTAAGGCCAGCTAACATGTCGAATGTAATATTTTACAACATTCCTGACGCGTCGGCCCCTATTTTTCGGTGGGAACATTATATACGTCTATAACGTTATATATCCTAGTCTAAGGCAACCTAACATGTCGACTGTAATATTTTACAACATTCCTGGCGTGTCGTCGCCTGCTTCTCGATGGGGACATAATATACATCTATAACATTGTATATCCTAACCTAAGGCAACCTAACATCTCGGATGTAATATTTTACAACATTCTGGCGTGTCGTCGCCGGCTTTTCGATGGGGAGATTATATACGTCTATAACGTTGTATATCCTAACCTAACGCAACCTAACATTTGGGATGTAATATTTTACAACACTCCTTGCATGTCGGTGCCTACGTCTCGGTGGGAACATTATATACGTCTATAACGATATATATCCTATCCCAAGGCAACCTAACACCTCGGATGTAATAGTTGACCACAATCCTGGCATGTAGGCCCGTACTTCTCGGTGGGAACATTGTATACGCCTATAACGTTATATATCCTAGCCTAAGGCGACCTAACATGTCGAATGTAATATTTTACATCATTCCTGGCGTGTCGTCGCCTGCTTCTCGATGGGAACATTATATACGTCTATAACGTTATATATCATAACCTAAGGCAACCGAACATCTGGGATGTAATATTTTACAACATTCCTGGCATATCGGTCCCTACTTATCGGTGTAAACATTGTATACGTCTATAACGATATATATCCCAGCCTAAGGCAACCTAACATCTCGAATGTAATATTTTATAACATTCCTGGCGTGTCTTCGCCTGCTTCTCGATGGGGACATTATATACGTCTATAACGTTGCATATCCTAACCTACCGCAACCTAACATCTCGGATGTAATATTTTACAACATTCCTGGCATGTCGGTCCCTACATCTCGGTGGGAACATACTATACGTCTATAACGTTGTATATCCTAACCTAAGGGAACCTAACATCTCGGGTGTAATATTTTACAACATTCCTGACGCGTCGGCCCCTATTTTTCGGTGGGAACATTATATACGTCTATAACGTTATATATCCTAGCCTAAGGATACCTAACATGTCGAATGTAATACTTTACAACATTCCTGGCGTGTCATCGCCTACTTCTCGATGGGGACATTATATACGTCGGTAACATAATATATCCTAGCATAAGGCAACCTAACATGTCGAATGTAATATTTTACATCATTCCTGGCGTGTCGTCGCCTACTTCTCGATGGGGACATTATATACATCTATAACATTGTATATCCTAACCCAAGGCAACCTAACATCTCGGATGAAATATTTTACAACATTCCTGGCATATCGGTCCCTACTTCTCGGTGGAAACATTGTATACGTCTATAACGATATATATCCTAGCCTAAGGCAACCTAACATCTCGGATGTAATATTTTACAACATTCTGGCGTGTCGTCTCCTGCTTCTCGATGGCGACATTATATACGTCTACAATGTTGTATATCCTAACTTAACGCAACCTAACATCTGGGATGTAATATTTTACAAGATTCCTGGCATGTCGGTCCCCAAGTCTTGGTAGGAACATTATATACGTCTATAACGATATATATCCAAACGTAAGGGAACCTAACATCTCGGATGTAATATTTTACAACATTCCTGGCATGTCGGTCCCTACTTCTCGGTGGGAATATTATATACGTCTAAAACCTTATATATCATAACCTAAGGCAACCTAACTTCTCGGATGTAATATTTTACAACATTCCTGGCATGTCGGTGCCTACGTCTCGGTGGGAACATTGTATACGTCTATAACGATATATATCCTAGTCTAAGGCAACCTAATATGTCAAATGTAATATTTTACAACATTCCTGGCGTGTCGTCGCCTACTTCTCGATGGGGACATTATATAAATCTATAACCTTGTATATCCTAACCTAAAGCAGCCTAACATCTCGGATGTAATATTTCACAACATTCCTGGCATGTCGGTCCCTACTTCTCGGTGGAAACATTGTATACGTCTATAACGATATATATGCTAACCTAAGGCAAACTAACATCTCGGATGTAATAGTTGACAACATTCCAGACGTGTCAGCCCGTACTTCTCGGTGGGAACATTATATACGTCTATAACGCTATATATCCTAGCCTAAGGCGACCTAACATGTCGATTGTAATATTTTACAACATTCCTGGCCTGTCGTCTCCTGCTCCTCGATGGGGACATTATATACGTCTATAACGTTGTATATCCTAACCCAAAGCAACCTAACATCTCGGATGTAATAGTTGACAACATTCCTGGCGTGTAGGCCCGTAGTTCTCGGTGAGAACATTCTATACGTCTATAACGTTGTATATCCTAGCCTAAGGCGACCTAATATATCGAATGTAATATTTTACATCATTCCTGGCGTCTCATCGCCTGCTTCTCAATGGGAACATTATATACGTCTATAACGTTGTATATCCTAACCTAACGCAACCTAACATCTGGGATGTAATATTCCTGGCGTGTCGTCGCCTACTTCTGGATAGGGACATTATATACGTCTATAACGTTATATATCCTAACCTAAGGGAACCTAACATCTCGGGTGTAATATTTGAAAACATTCCCGGCGTGTTAGCCCGTACTTCTCGGTGGGAACATCATATACGTCTATAGCGATATATATCATAGCCTAAGGCAACCTAACATCTCGGATGTAATATTTTACAACATTCCTGGCGCGTCGGCTCCTATTTTTCGGTGGGAACATTATATACGTCTATAACGTTATATATCCTAACCTAAGGGAATATAACATCTCGGGTGTAATATTTTACAACATTCATGACACGTCGTCGCCTGCTTCTCGATGGGGACATTATATAAGTCTATAACGTTGTATATCCTAACCTAGCGCAACCTAACATCTGGGATGTAATATTCCTGTCTTGTTGTCGCCTACTTCTGGATGGGGACATTGTATACGTCTATAACGATATATATCCTAGTGTAAGGCAACCTAATATGTCAAATGTAATATTTTACAACATTCCTGGCGTGTCGTCGCCTACTTCTCGATGGGGACATTATATACATCTATAACCTTGTATATCCTAACCTAAGGCAACCTAACATCTCGGATGTAATATTTTACAACATTCTGGCGTGTCGTTGCCTGCTTCTCGATGGGGACATTATATACGTCTATAACGTTGTATATCCTAACCTAACGCAACCTAACATTTGGGATGTAATATTTTACAACATTCCTGGCATGTCGGTGCCTACGTCTCGGTGTGAACATTATATACGTCTATAACGATAGATATCCTAACCTAAGGCAACCTAACACCTCGGATGTAATAGTTCACAACATTCCTGGCGTGTAGGCCCGTACTTCCCGGTGGTAACATTACATACGTCTATAACGTTATATATCCTAGCCTAAGGCCACCTAAGATGTCAAATGTAATATTTTACAACATTCCTGACGCGTCGGCCCCTATTTTTCGGTGGGAACATTATATACGTCTATAACGTTATATATCCTAGTCTAAGGCAACCTAACATGTCGAATGTAATATTTTACAACATTCCTGGCGTGTCGTCGCCTGCTTCTCGATGGGGACATTATATACATCTATATCTTTGTATATCCTAACTTAAGGGAACCTAACATCTCGGGTGTAATATTTTACAACATTCCTGACGCGTCGGCCCCTATTCCTCGCTGAGAACATTATATATGTCTATAACGTTATATATCATAACCTAAGGCAACCTAACATTTCTACCGTAATATTTTACAACATTCCTGTCGTGACGGCCCCTACTTCCCGATGGGGACATTATATACGTCCATAGCGTTGTATACTCTAACCTAAGGCAATCTAACATCTCGGATGTAATAGTTGATAACATTCCTGGCGTGTCGGCCCGAACTTCTCGGTGGGAACATTATATACGTCTATAACGATACATATCCTAACGTAAGGCAACATGAAATCTTGGATGTAATATTTTACAACAGTCCTGGCGTATCGTCGCCTGCTTCTCGATGGGGACACTATATACGTCTATAACGATATATATCCTAACCTAAAGCAACCTAACATCTCGGGTGTAATATTTTATAACATTCCTGACGCGTCGGCCCCTATTTCTCGGTGGGAACATAATACACGTCTATAACGTTATATATCCTAGCCTAAGGTAACCTAACATCTCGGATGTAATATTTTACAACATTTCTGGCGTGTCGTCGCTTGCTTCTCGATGGGGACATTATATTCGTCTATATCGTTGTATATCCTAACCTAACGCAACCTAACGTCTGGGATGTAATATTTTACAGCATTCCTGGCATGTTGGTCCCTACGTTTCGGTGGGAACATTATATACGTCTATAACGATATATGTCCTAACCTAAGGCAACCTAACATCTCGGAAGTAATAGTTGACAACTTTCCTGGCGTGTCCGCCCTTACTTCTCGGTGGGAACATTACGTACATCTATAACGTTATATATCCTAGCCTAAGGCGACCTAACATGTCGAATGTAATATTTTACAACATTCCTGGCGTGTCGGTCCCTACTTCTCGGTGGGAATATTATATACGTCTATAACGTTATATATCATAACCTAAGGCAACCTAACTTCTCGGATGTAATATTTTACAACATTTCTGGCATGTCGGTCCCTACTTCTCGGTGGGAATATTATATACGTCTATAACGTTATATAACATAACCTAAGGCAACCTAACTTCTCGGATGTAATACTTTACAACATTCCTGGCTCGTCGGTTCCTACTTTTCGGTGGGAACATTATATACGTCTATAACGTCATAAATCCTAACGTAATGCAACATAACATCTCGGGTGTAATATTTTACAACATTCCTGACGCGTCGGCCCCTATTTTTCGGTGGGAACATTATATACGTCTATAACGTTATATATCCTAGTCTAGGCAACCTAACATGTCGAAAGTAATATTTTACAACATTCCTGGCGTGTCGTCGCCTACTTCTCGATGGGGACATTATATACATCTATAACATTGTATATCCTAACCTAAGGCAACCTAACATCTCGGATGTAATATTTTACAACATTCTGGCGTGTCGTCGCCTGCTTCTCGATGGGGAGATTATATACATCTATAACATTGTATATCCTAACCTAAGGCAACCTAACATCTCGGATGTAATATTTTACATCATTCTGGCGTGTCGTCGCCTGCTTCTCGATGGGGAGATTATATACGTCTATAACGTTGTATATCCTAACCTAACGCAACCTAACATCTCGGATGTAATATTTTACAAGATTCCTGGCATGTCGGTCCCCAAGTCTCGGTAGGAACATTATATACGTCTATAACGATATATATCCAAACCGAAGGGAACCTAACATCTCGGATGTAATATTTTACAACATTTCTGGCGTGTCGTCGCCTGCTTCTCGATGGGGACATTATATTCGTATATATCGTTGTATATCCTAACCTAACGCAACCTAACGTCTGGGATGTAATATTTTACAACATTCCTGGCATGTCGGTCCCTACGTCTCGGTGGGAACATTATATACGTCTATAACGACATATGTCCTAACCTAAGGCAACCTAACATCTCGGAAGTAATAGTTGACAACTTTCTTGGCGTGTCCGCCCTTACTTCTCGGTGGGAACATTATGTACATCTATAACGTTATATATCCTAGCCTAAGGCGACCTAACATGTCGAATGTAATATTTTACAACATTCCTGGCGTGTCGGTCCCTACTTCTCGGTGGGAATATTATATACGTCTATAACGTTATATATCATAACCTAAGGCAACCTAACTTCTCGGATGTAATATTTTACAACATTTCTGGCATGTCGGTCCCTACTTCTCGGTGGGAATATTATATACGTCTATAACGTTGTGTATCCTAACCTAACGCAACCTAACATCTGGGATGTAATATTCCTGGCGTGTCGTCGCCTACTTCTGGATGGGGGGATTATATACGTCTATAACGTTATATATCCTAACCTAAGGCAACCTAACATCTCGGATGTAATATTTTACAACATTCTTGGCATGTCGGACCCTACATCTCGGTGGGAACATACTATACGTCTATAAAGTTGTATATCCTAAACTAAGGGAACATAACATCTCGGGTGTAATATTTTACAACATTCCTGACTCGTCGGCCCCTATTTTTAGGTGGGAACATTATATACGTCTATAACGCTATATATCCTAGCCTAAGGCAACCTAAGATGTCGAATGTAATATTTTACATCATTCTGGCGTGTCGTCGCCTGCTTCTCGATGGGGACATTATATACGTCTATAACGTTATATATCCTAGTCTAAGGCAACCTAACATGCCGAATGTAATATTTTACAACATTCCTGGCATGTCAGTCCCTACCTCTCGGTGGGAATATTATATACGTCTATAACGTTATATATCATAACCTAAGGCAACCTAACATCTCGGATGTAATATTTTACAACATTCCTGACGCGTCGGCCCCTATTTTTCGGTGGGAACATTATATATGTCTATAACGTTATATATCCCAGTCTAAGGCAACCTAACATGTCGAATGTAATATTTTACAACATTCCTGGCGTGTCGTCGCCTGCTTCTCGATGGGGACATTATATACATCTATATCTTTGTATATCCTAACTTAAGGGAATCTAACATCTCGGGTGTAATATTTTACAACATTCCTGACGCGTCGGCCCCTATTCCTCGCTGAGAACATTATATATGTCTATAACGTTATATATCATAACCTAAGGCAACCTAACATTTCTACCGTAATATTTTACAACAGTCCTGTCGTGACGGCCCCTACTTCCCGATGGGGACATTATATACGTCCATAGCGTTGTATACTCTAACCTAAGGCAATCTAACATCTCGGATGTAATAGTTGATAACATTCCTGGCGTGTCGGCCCGAACTTCTCGGTGGGAACATTATATACGTCTATAACGATACATATCCTAACGTAAGGCAACATGAAATCTTGGATGTAATATTTTACAACAGTCCTGGCGTATCGTCGCCTGCTTCTCGATGGGGACACTATATACGTCTATAACGATATATATCCTAACCTAAAGCAACCTAACATCTCGGGTGTAATATTTTATAACATTCCTGACGCGTCGGCCCCTATTTCTCGGTGGGAACATAATACACGTCTATAACGTTATATATCCTAGCCTAAGGTAACCTAACATCTCGGATGTAATATTTTACAACATTTCTGGCGTGTCGTCGCCTGCTTCTCGATGGGGACATTATATTCGTCTATATCGTTGTATATCCTAACCTAACGCAACCTAACGTCTGGGATGTAATATTTTACAGCATTCCTGGCATGTTGGTCCCTACGTTTCGGTGGGAACATTATATACGTCTATAACGATATATGTCCTAACCTAAGGCAACCTAACATCTCGGAAGTAATAGTTGACAACTTTCCTGGCGTGTCCGCCCTTACTTCTCGGTGGGAACATTACGTACATCTATAACGTTATATATCCCAGCCTAAGGCGACCTAACATGTCGAATGTAATATTTTACAACATTCCTGGCGTGTCGGTCCCTACTTCTCGGTGGGAATATTATATACGTCTATAACGTTATACATCATAACCTAAGGCAACCTAACTTCTCGGATGTAATATTTTACAACATTTCTGGCATGTCGGTCCCTACTTCTCGGTGGGAATATTATATACGTCTATAACGTTATATAACATAACCTAAGGCAACCTAACTTCTCGGATGTAATACTTTACAACATTCCTGGCTCGTCGGTTCCTACTTTTCGGTGGGAACATTATATACGTCTATAACGTCATAAATCCTAACGTAATGCAACATAACATCTCGGGTGTAATATTTTACAACATTCCTGACGCGTCGGCCCCTATTTTTCGGTGGGAACATTATATACGTCTATAACGTTATATATCCTTGTCTAGGCAACCTAACATGTCGAAAGTAATATTTTACAACATTCCTGGCGTGTCGTCGCCTACTTCTCGATGGGGACATTATATACATCTATAACATTGTATATCCTAACCTAAGGCAACCTAACATCTCGGATGTAATATTTTACAACATTCTGGCGTGTCGTCGCCTGCTTCTCGATGGGGAGATTATATACATCTATAACATTGTATATCCTAACCTAAGGCAACCTAACATCTCGGATGTAATATTTTACATCATTCTGGCGTGTCGTCGCCTGCTTCTCGATGGGGAGATTATATACGTCTATAACGTTGTATATCCTAACCTAACGCAACCTAACATTTGGGATGTAATATTTTACAACATTCCTGGCACGTCGGTGCCTACGTCTCGGTGGGAACATTATATACGTCTATAACGATATATATCCTAACCTAAGGCAACATAACATCTCGGATGTAATAGTTGAAAACATTCCTGGCGTGTCCAACCGTACTTCTCGGTGGGAACATTATATACGTCTATAACGTGATATATCCTAGCCTAAGGCCACATAACATGTCGAATGTAATATTTTACAACATTCCTGGCGTGTCGTCGCCTGCTTCTCGATGGGAACATTCTATACTTCTATAACATTGTATATCCTAACCTAAGGGAACCTAACATCTCGGATGTAATATTTTACAGCATTCCTGGCATGTCGGTCCCTACTTCTCGGTGGAAACATTGTATACGTCTATAACGATATATATCCTAACCTAAGGCAACCTAACATCTCGGATGTAATAGTTGACAACATTCCAGGCGTGTCCGCCCGTACTTTTCGGTGGGAACATTGTATACGTCTATAACGTTATATATCCTAGCCTAAGGCCACCTAACATATCGAATGTAATATTTTACATCATTCGTGGCGTGTCGTCGCCTGCTTCTCGATGGGAACATTATATACGACTATAACGTTGTGTAGCCTAACCTAACGCAACCTAACATCTGGGATGTAATATTCCTGGCGTGTCGTCGCCTACCTCTGGATGGTGACATTATATACGTCTATAACGTTATATATCCTAACCTAAGGCAACCTATCATCTCGGATGTAATAGTTGACAACATTCCTAGCGTGTCCGCCCGTACTTCTCGGTGGGAACCTTATATACGTCTATAACGTTATATATCCTAGCCTAAGGCCACCGAACATTTCGAATGTAATATTTTACATCATTCCTGGCGTGTCGTCGCCTGCTTCTCGATGGGAACATTATATACGTCTATAACGTTGTGTATCCTAACCTAACGCAACCTAACATCTGGGATGTAATATTCCTGGCGTGTCGTCGCCTACTTCTGGATGGGGACATTATATACGTCTATAACGTTATATATCCTAACCTAAGGCAACCTAACATCTCGGATGTAATATTTTACAACATTCTGGCGTGTCGTCGCCTGCTTCTCGATGGGGAGATTATATACGTCTATAACGTTGTATATCCTAACCTAACGCAACCTAACATTTGGGATGTAATATTTTACAACATTCGTTGCATGTCGGTGCCTACGTCTCGGTGGGAACATTATATACGTCTATAACGATATATATCCTAACCTAAGGCAACCTAACACCTCCGATGTAATAGTTGACAACATTCCTGGCGTGTAGGCCCGTACTTCTCGGTGGGAACATTGTATACGTCTATAACGTTATATATCCTAACCTAAGGCAACCTAACATCTCGGATGTAATAGTTGACAACATTCCAGGCGTGTCCGCCCGTACTTTTCGGTGGGAACATTATATACGTCTATAACGTTATATATCCTAGTCTAAGGCCACCTAACATGTCGAATGTAATATTTTACGACATTCCTGACGCGTCGGCCTCTATTTTTCGGTGGGAAAATTATATACGTCTATAACGTTATATATCCTAGTCTAAGGCAACCTAACATGGCGAATGTAATATTTTACAACATTCCTGGCGTGTTGTCGCCTATTTCTCGATGGGGACATTAGATACATCTATAATCTTGTATATCCTAACCTAAGGCAGCCTAAGATCTCGGATGTAGTATTTTACAACATTCCTGGCGTGTCGTCTCCTACTTCTGGATGGGGTCA
This sequence comes from Xylocopa violacea, assembly GCA_963969225.1. Lineage (NCBI taxonomy): Eukaryota > Metazoa > Arthropoda > Insecta > Hymenoptera > Apidae > Xylocopa > Xylocopa violacea. The sequence goes on from CAXAJV010000789.1 coordinate 2,074,894, forward strand.
TTATATACATCCATAACGTTGTATATCCTAACCTAAGAGAACCTAACATCTCGGGTGTAATATTTTACAACATTCCTGACGCGTCGGTCCCTATTTTTCGGTGGGAATATTATATACGTCTATAACGTTATATATCCTAGCCTAAGGCAACCTAACACCTCGGATGTAATAGTTGACAACATTCCTGGCGTGTAGGCCCGTACTTCTCGGTGGGAACATTATATACGTCTATAACGTTATATATCCTAGCCTAAGGCCACCTAACATGTCGAATGTAATATTTTACAACATTCCTGGCGTGTCGTCGCCTACTTCTGGATGGGGTCATTATATACATCCATAACGTTGTATATCCTAACCTAAGGGAACCTAACATCTCGGGTGTAATATTTTACAACATTCCTGACGCGTCGGTCCCTATTTTTCGGTGGGAATATTATATACGTCTATAACGTTATATATCCTAGCCTAAGGCAACCTAACATCTCGGATGTAATATTTTACAACATTCCTGGCATATCGGTCCCTACTTCTCGGTGGAAACATTGTATACGTCTATAACGATATATATCCTAGCCTAAGGCAACCTAACATCTCGGATGTAATATTTTACAACATTCCTGGCGCGTCGGCTCCTATTTTTCGGTGGGAACATTATATACGTCTATAACGTTATATATCCTAACCTAAGGGACCCTAACATGTCGTATGTAATATTTTACAACATTCCTGGCGTGTCGTAGCCTGCTTCTCGATGGGGACATTATATACGTCTATAACGTTGTATATCCTATCCTAAGGGAACCTAACATCTCGAGTGTAAACTTTTACAACATTCCTGACGCGTCGGGCCCTATTTTTCGGTGGGAACATTATATACGGCTATAACGTTATATATCCTAGCCTAAGGCAACCTAACATGTCGAATGTAATATTTTACAACATTCCTGTCGTGTCGTCGCCTGCTTCTCGATGGGGAGATTATATACGTCTATAACGTTGTATATCCTAACCTAACGCAACCTAACATTTGGGATGTAATATTTTACAACATTCCTTGCATGTCGGTGCCTACGTCTCGGTGGGAACATTATATACGTCTATAACGAGATATATCCTAACCTAAGGCAACCTAACACCTCGGATGTAATAGTTGACAACATTCCTGGCGTGCAGGCCCGTACTTCTCGGTGGGAACATTGTATACGTCTATAACGATATATATCCTAGCCTAAGGCGACCTAACATGTCGAATGCAATATTTTACATCATTCCTGGCGTGTCGTCGCCTACTTCTCGATGGGAACATTACATGCGTCTATAACGTTATATACCATAACCTATGGGAACCTAACATCTCGGATGTAATATTTTAAAACATTCCTGGCATGTCGGTCCCTACTTCTCGGTGGGAATATTATATACGTCTATAACGTTATATATCATAACCTAAGGCAACCTAACATCTCGGATGTAATATTTTACAACATTCCTGGCATATCGGTCCCTACTTCTCGGTGGAAACATTGTGTACGTCTATAACGATATATATCCTAGCCTAAGGCAACCTAACATCTCGGATGTAATATTTTACAACATTCCTTGCATATCGGTCCCTACTTCTCGGAGGAAACATTGTATACGTCTATAACGATATATATACTAGCCTAAGGCAACCTAACATCTCGGATGTAATATTTTACAACATTCCTGGCGTGTCGTCGCCTACTTCTCGATGGGGACATTATATACATCTATAACATTGTATATCCTAACCTAAGGCAACCTAACATCTCGGATGTAATAGTTGGCAAAATTCCTGGCGTGTCCGCCCGTACTTCTCGGTGGGAACATTATATACGTCTATAACGTTATATATCCTAGTCTAAGGCAACCTAACATGTCGACTGTAATATTTTACAACATTCCTGGCGTGTCGTCGACTGCTTCTCGATGGGGACATAATATACATCTATAACATTGTATATCCTAACCTAAGGCAACCTAACATCTCGGATGTAATATTTTACAACATTCTGGCGTGTCGTCGCCGGCTTCTCGATGGGGAGATTATATACGTCTATAACGTTGTATATTATAACCTAACGCAACCTAACATTTGGGATGTAACATTTTACAACACTCCTTGCATGTCGGTGCCTACGTCTCGGTGGGAACATTATATACGTCTATAACGATATATATCCTAACCCAAGGCAACCTAACACCTCGGATGTAATAGGTGACCACATTCCTGGCATGTAGGCCCGTACTTCTCGGTGGGAACATTGTATACGCCTATAACGTTATATATCCTAGCCTAAGGCGACCTAACATGTCGAATGTAATATTTTACATCATTCCTGGCGTGTCGTCGCCTGCTTCTCGATGGGAACATTACATGCGTCTATAACGTTATATACCATAACCTAAGGGAACCTAACATCTCGGATGTAATATTTTAAAACATTCCTGGCATGTCGGTCCCTACTTCTCGGTGGGAATATTATATACGTCTATAACGTTATATATCATAACCTAAGGCAACCTAACATCTCGGATGTAATATTTTACAACATTCCTGGCATATCGGTCCCTACTTCTCGGTGGAAACATTGTGTACGTCTATAACGATATATAGCCTAGCCTAAGGCAACCTAACATCTCGGATGTAATATTTTACAACATTCCTTGCATATCGGTCCCTACTTCTCGGAGGAAACATTGTATACGTCTATAACGATATATATCCTAGCCTAAGGCAACCTAACATCTCGGATGTAATATTTTACAACATTCTGGCGTGTCGTCGCCGGCTTCTCGATGGGGAGATTGTATACGTCTATAACGTTGTATATTATAACCTAACGCAACCTAACATTTGGGATGTAACATTTTACAACACTCCTTGCATGTCGGTGCCTACGTCTCGGTGGGAACATTATATACGTCTATAACGATATATATCCTAACCCAAGGCAACCTAACACCTCGGATGTAATAGGTGACCACATTCCTGGCATGTAGGCCCGTACATTCTCGGTGGGAACATTGTATACGCCTATAACGTTATATATCCTAGCCTAAGGCGACCTAACATGTCGAATGTAATATTTTACATCATTCCTGGCGTGTCGTCTCCTGCTTCTCGATGGGAACATTATATACGTCTATAACGTTATATATCATAACCTAAGGCAACCGAACATCTGGGATGTAATATTTTACAACATTCCTGGCATATCGGTCCCTACTTCTCGGTGGAAACATTGTATACGTCTATAACGATATATATCCTAGCCTAAGGCAACCTAACATCTCGCATGTAATATTTTACAACATTCCTGGCGTGTCGTCGCCTACTTCTCGATGGGGACATTATATACGTCGATAACATTATATATCCTAGCCTAAGGCAACCTAACATCTCGGATGTAATAGTTGACAACATTCCTGGCGTGTCGTCGCCTGCTTCTAGATGGGGACATTATATACGTCTATAACGTTGTATATCCTATCCTAAGGGAACCTAACATCTCGAGTGTAAACTTTTACAACATTCCTGACGCGTCGGGCCCTATTTTTCGGTGGGAACATTATATACGGCTATAACGTTATATATCCTAGCCTAAGGCAACCTAACATGTCGAATGTAATATTTTACAACATTCCTGTCGTGTCGTCGCCTGCTTCTCGATGGGGAGATTATATACGTCTATAACGTTGTATATCCTAACCTAACGCAACCTAACATTTGGGATGTAATATTTTACAACATTCCTTGCATATCGGTGCCTACGTCTCGGTGGGAACATTATATACGTCTGTAACGATATATATCCTAACCTAAGGCAACCTAACATCTCGGATGTAATAGTTGACAACATTCCAGGCGTGTCCGCCCGTACTTTTCGGTGGGAACATTATATACGTCTATAACGTTATATATCCTAGTCTAAGGCCACCTAACATGTCGAATGTAATATTTTACGACATTCCTGACGCGTCGGCCTCTATTTTTCGGTGGGAAAATTATATACGTCTATAACGTTATATATCCTAGTCTAAGGCAACCTAACATGGCGAATGTAATATTTTACAACATTCCTGGCGTGTTGTCGCCTACTTCTCGATGGGGACATTATATACATCTATAATCTTGTATATCCTAACCTAAGGCAGCCTAAGATCTCGGATGTAGTATTTTACAACATTCCTGGCGTGTCGTCTCCTACTTCTGGATGGGGTCATTATATACATCCATAACGTTGTATATCCTAACCTAAGAGAACCTAACATCTCGGGTGTAATATTTTACAACATTCCTGACGCGTCGGTCCCTATTTTTCGGTGGGAATATTATATACGTCTATAACGTTATATATCCTAGCCTAAGGCAACCTAACACCTCGGATGTAATAGTTGACAACATTCCTGGCGTGTAGGCCCGTACTTCTCGGTGGGAACATTATATACGTCTATAACGTTATATATCCTAGCCTAAGGCCACCTAACATGTCGAATGTAATATTTTACAACATTCCTGGCGTGTCGTCGCCTGCTTCTCGATGGGGACATTATATACATCTATAACATTGTATATCCTAACTTAAGGCTACCAAACATAGCGAATGTAATATTTTACAACATTCCTGGCGTGTTGTCGCCTACTTCTCGATGGGGACATTATATACATCTATAATCTTGTATATCCTAACCTAAGGCAGCCTAACATCTCGGATGTAGTATTTTACAACATTCCTGGCGTGTCGTCGCCTACTTCTGGATGGGGTCATTATATACATCCATAACGTTGTATATCCTAACCTAAGGGAACCTAACATCTCGGGTGTAATATTTTACAACATTCCTGACGCGTCGGTCCCTATTTTTCGGTGGGAATATTATATACGTCTATAACGTTATATATCCTAGCCTAAGGCAACCTAACATCTCGGATGTAATATTTTACAACATTCCTGGCATATCGGTCCCTACTTCTCGGTGGAAACATTGTATACGTCTATAACGATATATATCCTAGCCTAAGGCAACCTAACATCTCGGATGTAATATTTTACAACATTCCTGGCGCGTCGGCTCCTATTTTTCGGTGGGAACATTATATACGTCTATAACGTTATATATCCTAACCTAAGGGACCCTAACATGTCGTATGTAATATTTTACATCATTCCTGGCGTGTCGTCTCCTGCTTCTCGATGGGAACATTATATACGTCTATAACGTTATATATCATAACCTAAGGCAACCGAACATCTGGGATGTAATATTTTACAACATTCCTGGCATATCGGTCCCTACTTCTCGGTGGAAACATTGTATACGTCTATAACGATATATATCCTAGCCTAAGGCAACCTAACATCTCGCATGTAATATTTTACAACATTCCTGGCGTGTCGTCGCCTACTTCTCGATGGGGACATTATATACGTCGATAACATTATATATCCTAGCCTAAGGCAACCTAACATCTCGGATGTAATAGTTGACAACATTCCTGGCGTGTCGTCGCCTGCTTCTAGATGGGGACATTATATACGTCTATAACGTTGTATATCCTATCCTAAGGGAACCTAACATCTCGAGTGTAAACTTTTACAACATTCCTGATGCGTCGGGACCTATTTTTCGGTGGGAACATTATATACGGCTATAACGTTATATATCCTAGCCTAAGGCAACCTAACATGTCGAATGTAATATTTTACAACATTCCTGTCGTGTCGTCGCCTGCTTCTCGATGGGGAGATTATATACGTCTATAACGTTGTATATCCTAACCTAACGCAACCTAACATTTGGGATGTAATATTTTACAACATTCCTTGCATGTCGGTGCCTACGTCTCGGTGGGAACATTATATACGTCTATAACGATATATATCCTAACCTAAGGCAACCTAACACCTCGGATGTAATAGTTGACAACATTCCTGGCGTGCAGGCCCGTACTTCTCGGTGGGAACATTGTATACGTCTATAACGATATATATCCTAGCCTAAGGCGACCTAACATGTCGAATGTAATATTTTACATTATTCCTGGCGTGTCGTCGCCTGCTTCTCGATGGGAACATTACATGCGTCTATAACGTTATATACCATAACCTAAGGGAACCTAACATCTCGGATGTAATATTTTAAAACATTCCTGGCATGTCGGTCCCTACTTCTCGGTGGGAATATTATATACGTCTATAACGTTATATATCATAACCTAAGGCAACCTAACATCTCGGATGTAATATTTTACAACATTCCTGGCATATCGGTCCCTACTTCTCGGTGGAAACATTGTGTACGTCTATAACGATATATATCCTAGCCTAAGGCAACCTAACATCTCGGATGTAATATTTTACAACATTCCTTGCATATCGGTCCCTACTTCTCGGAGGAAACATTGTATACGTCTATAACGATATATATCCTAGCCTAAGGCAACCTAACATCTCGGATGTAATATTTTACAACATTCCTGGTGTGTCGTCGCCTAGTTCTCGATGGGGACATTATATACATCTATAACATTGTATATCCTAACCTAAGGCAACCTAACATCTCGGATGTAATACTTTACAACATTCTGGCGTGTCGTCGCCGGCTTCTCGATGGGGAGATTATAAACGTCTATAACGTTGTATATCCTAACCTAACGCAACCTAACATTTGGGATGTAATATTTTACAACATTCCTTGCATGTCGGTGCGTACGTCTCGGTAGGAACATTATATACGTCTATAACGATATATATCCTTACCCAAGGCAACCTAGCACCTCGGATGTAATAGTTGACAACATTCCTGGCGTGTAGGCCCGTACTTCTCGATGGGAACATTGTATACGTCTATAACGTTATATATCCTAGCCTAAGGCAACCTAACGTATCGAATGTAATATTTTACATCATTCCTGGCGTGTCGTCGCCTGCTTCTCGATGGGATCATTATATAAGTCTATAACGTTGTGTATCCTAACCTAACGCAACCTAACATCTGGGATGTAATATTCCTGGCGTGTCGTCGCCTACTTCTGGATGGGGACATTATATACGTCTATAACGTTATATATCCTAACCTAAGGCAACCTAACATCTCGGATGTAATAGTTGGCAAAATTCCTGGCGTGTCCGCCCGTACTTCTCGGTGGGAACATTATATACGTCTATAACGTTGTATATCCTAGCCTAAGGCCAGCTAACATGTCGAATGTAATATTTTACAACATTCCTGACGCGTCGGCCCCTATTTTTCGGTGGGAACATTATATACGTCTATAACGTTATATATCCTAGTCTAAGGCAACCTAACATGTCGACTGTAATATTTTACAACATTCCTGGCGTGTCGTCGCCTGCTTCTCGATGGGGACATAATATACATCTATTACATTGTATATCCTAACCTAAGGCAACCTAACATCTCGGATGTAATATTTTACAACATTCTGGCGTGTCGTCGCCCGCTTCTCGATGGGGAGATTATATACGTCTATAACGTTGTATATCCTAACCTAACGCAACCTAACATTTGGGATGTAATATTTTACAACACTCCTTGCATGTCGGTGCCTACGTCTCGGTGGGAACATTATATACGTCTATAACGATATATATCCTAACCCAAGGCAACCTAACACCTCGGATGTAATAGGTGACCACATTCCTGGCATGTAGGCCCGTACTTCTCGGTGGGAACATTGTATACGCCTATAACGTTATATATCCTAGCCTAAGGCGACCTAACATGTCGAATGTAATATTTTACATCATTCCTGGCGTGTCGTCGCCTGCTTCTCGATGGGAACATTATATACGTCTATAACGTTATATATCATAACCTAACGCAACCTAACATCTGGGATGTAATATTCCTGGCGTGTCGTCGCCTACTTCTGGATGGGGAGATTATATACGTCTATAACGTTATATATCCTAACCTAAGGCAACCTAACATCTCGGATGTAATAGTTGACAACATTCCTGGCGTGTCCGCCCGTATTTCTCGGTGGGAACATTATATACGTCTATAACGTGATATATCCTAGCCTAAGGCTACATAACATGTCGAATGTCATATTTTACAACATTCCTGGCGTGTCGTCGCCTGCTTCTCGATGGGGACATTATATACGTCTATAACGTTGTATATCCTAACCTAAAGCAACCTAACATCTGGGATGTAATATTTTACAAGATTCCTGACATGTCGGTCCCCAAGTCTCGGTAGGAACATTATATACGTCTATAACGATATATATCCAAACCTAAGGGAACCTAACATCTCGGATGTAATATTTTACAACATTCCTGGCATGTCGGTCCCTACTTCTCGGTGGGAATATTATATACGTCTATAACGTTATATATCATAACCTAAGGCAACCTAACATCTCGGATGTAATATTTTACAACATTCCTGGCATATGGGTCCCTACTTCTCGGTGGAAACATTGTATACGTCTATAACGATATATATCCTAGCCTAAGGCAACCTAACATCTCGGATGTAATATTTTACAACATTCTGGCGTGTCGTCGCCTGCTTCTCGATGGGGAGATTATATAAGTCTATAACGTTGTATATCCTAACCTAACGCAACCTAACATTTGGGATGTAATATTTTACAACATTCCTTGCATGTCGGTGCCTACGTCTCGGTGGGAACAGTATATACGTCTATAACGATATATATCCTAACCTAAGGCAACCTAACACCTCGGATGTAATAGTTGACAACATTCCTGGCGTGTAGGCCCGTACTTCTCGGTGGGAACATTGTATACGTCTATAACGTTGTATATCCTAACCTAACGCAACCTAACATTTGGGATGTAATATTTTACAACATTCCTGGCATGTCGGTCCCTACTCCTCGGCGGAAACATTGTATACGTCTATAACGATATATATCCTAGTCTAAGGCAACCTAATATGTCAAATGTAATATTTTACAACATTCCTGGCGTGTCGTCGCCTACTTCTCGATGGGGACATTATATAAATCTATAACCTTGTATATCCTAACCTAAAGCAGCCTAACATCTCGGATGTAATATTTCACAACATTCCTGGCATGTCGGTCCCTACTTCTCGGTGGAAACATTGTATACGTCTATAACGATATATATGCTAACCTAAGGCAAACTAACATCTCGGATGTAATAGTTGACAACATTCCAGGCGTGTCAGCCCGTACTTCTCGGTGGGAACACTATATACGTCTATAACGCTATATATCCTAGCCTAAGGCGACCTAATATGTCGAATGTAATATTTTACAACATTCCTGGCCTGTCGTCTCCTGCTCCTCGATGGGGACATTATATACGTCTATAACGTTGTATATCCTAACCTAAAGCAACCTAACATCTCGGATGTAATAGTTGACAACATTCCTGGCGTGTAGGCCCGTACTTCTCGGTGAGAACATTCTATACGTCTATAACGTTGTATATCCTAGCCTAAGTCGAGCTAATATATCGAATGTAATATTTTACATCATTCCTGGCGTCTCATCGCCTGCTTCTCAATGGGAACATTATATACGTCTATAACGTTGTATATCCTAACCTAACGCAACCTAACATCTGGGATGTAATATTCCTGGCGTGTCGTCGCCTACTTCTGGATAGGGACATTATATACGTCTATAACGTTATATATCCTAACCTAAGGGAACCTAACATCTCGGGTGTAATATTTGAAAACATTCCCGGCGTGTTAGCCCGTACTTCTCGGTGGGAACATCATATACGTCTATAGCGATATATATCATAGCCTAAGGCAACCTAACATCTCGGATGTAATATTTTACAACATTCCTGGCGCGTCGGCTCCTATTTTTCGGTGGGAACATTATATACGTCTATAACGTTATATATCCTAACCTAAGGGAATCTAACATCTCGGGTGTAATATTTTACAACATTCATGACACGTCGTCGCCTGCTTCTCGATGGGGACATTTTATAAGTCTATAACGTTGTATATCCTAACCTAACGCAACCTAACATCTGGGATGTAATATTCCTGTCGTGTCGTCGCCTACTTCTGGATGGGGACATTGTATACGTCTATAACGATATATATCCTAACCTAAGGCAACCTAACATCTCGGATGTAATAGTTGACAACATTCCTGGCGTGTCCGCCAGTACTGCTCGGTGGGAACATTATATACGTCTATAACGTTATATATCCTAGCCTAAGGCGACCTAACATGTCGAATGTAATATTTTACAACATTCCTGGCCTGTCGTCTCCTGCTCCTCGATAGGGACATTATATACGTCTATAACGTTGTATATCCTAACCTAAAGCAACCTAACATCTGGAATGTAATATTTTACAAGATGTCTGGCATGTCGGTCCCCAAGTCTCGGTAGGAACATTATATACGTCTATAACGATATATATCCTAACGTAGGGCAACCTAACATTTCGGATGTAATAGTTGACAACATTCCTGGCGTGTCCGCCCGTACATCTCCTTGGGAACATTATATACGTCTATAACGTTATATATCCTAGCCTAAAGCGACCTAACATGTCGAATGTAATATTTTACAACATTCCTGGCGTGTCGTCTCCTGCTTCTCGATGGGGACATTATATACGTCTATAACGTTGTATATCCTAACCTAACGCAACCTAACATTTGGGATGTAATATTTTACAACATTCCTGGAATGTCGGTCCCTACGTCTCGGTGGGAACATTATATACGTCTATAGCGATATATATCCTAACCTAAGGCAACCTAACATCTCGGATGTAATAGTTGACAACATTCCTGGCATGTAGGCCCGTACTTCTCGGTGGAAACATTGTATACGTCTATAACGTTATATATCCTAGCCTAAGGCGACCTAACATGTCGAATGTAATATTTTACAACATTCCTGGCGTGTCGTCGCCTGCTTCTCGATGGGGACATTATATACATCTATAACATTGTATATCCTAACTTAAGGCAACCAAACATAGCGAATGTAATATTTTACAACATTCCTGGCGTGTTGTCGCCTACTTCTCGATGGGGACATTATATACATCTATAATCTTGTATATCCTAACCTAAGGCAGCCTAACATCTCGGATGTAGTATTTTACAACATTCCTGGCGTGTCGTCGCCTACTTCTGGATGGGGTCATTATATACATCCATAACGTTGTATATCCTAACCTAAGGGAACCTAACATCTCGGCTGTAATATTTTACAACATTCCTGACGCGTCGGTCCCTATTATTCGGTGGGAATATTATATACGTCTATAACGTTATATATCCTAGCCTAAGGCAACCTAACACCTCGGATGTAATAGTTGACAACATTCCTGGTGTGTAGGACCGTACTTCTCGGTGGGAACGTTGTATACATCTATAACGTTATATATCCTAGCCTAAGGCGACCTAACATATCGAATGTAATATTTTACATCATTCCTGGCGTGTTGTCGCCTGCTTCTCGATGGGAACATTATATACGTCTATAACGTTGTGTATCCTAACCTAACGCAACCTAACATCTGGGATGTAATATTCCTGGCGTGTCGTCGCCTACTTCTGGATGGGTACATTATATACGTCTATAACGTTATATATCCTAACCTAAGGCAACCTAACATCTCGGATGTAACAGCTGACAACATTCCTGGCGTGTCCACCCGTACTTCTCGGTGGGAACATTATATATGTCTATAACGTTATATATCCTAGCCTAAGGCCACATAACATGTGGAATGTAATATTTTACAACATTCCTGGCGTGTCGTCGCCTGCTTCTCGATGGGGACATTATATACATCTATAACATTGTATATCCTAACCTAAGGCAACCTAACATCTCGGATGTAATATTTTACAACATTCTGGCGTGTCGTCGCCTGCTTCTCGGTGGGGAGATTATATACGTCTATAACGTTGTATATCCTAACCTAACGCAACCTAACATTTGGGATGTAATATTTTACAACATTCGTTGCATGTCGGTGCCTACGTCTCGGTGGGAACATTATATACGTCTATAACGATATATATCCTAACCTAAGGCAACCTAAACCTCGGATGTAATAGTTGACAACATTCCTGGCGTGTAGGCCCGTACTTCTCGGTGGGAACATTGTATACGTCTATAACGTTGTATATCCTAGCCTAAGGCGACCTAACATATCGAATGTAATATTTTACATCATTCCTGGCTTGTCGTCGCCTGCTTCTCGATGGGAACATTATATACGTCTATAACGTTTTGTATCCTAACCTAACGCAACCTAGCATCTGGGATGTAATATTCCTGGCGTGTCGTCGCCTACTTCTGGATGGGGACATTATATACGTCTATAACGTTATATATACGAACCTAAGGCAACCTAACATCTCGGATGTAATAGTTGACAACATTCCTGGCGTGTGCGCCCGTACTTCTCGGTGGGAACCTTATATACGTCTATAACGTTATATATCCTAGCCTAAGGCCACCTAACATGTCGAATGTAATATTTTACAGCATTCCTGACGCGTCGGCTCTATTTTTCAGTGGGAACATTATATACGTCTATAACGTTATATATCCTAGTCTAAGGCAACCTAACATGTCGAATGTAATATTTTACAAGATTCCTGGCGTGTTGTCGCCTACTTCTCGATGGGGACATTATATACATCTATAATCTTGTATATCCTAACCTAAGGCAGCCTAACATCTCGGATGTAATATTTTACAACATTCCTGGCGTGTCGTCTCCTACTTCTGGATGGGGGCATTATATACATCTATAACGTTGTATATCCTAACCTAAGGGAACCTAACATCTCGGGTGTAATATTTTACAACATTCCTGACGCGACGGCCCCTATTTTTCGATGAGAACATTATATACGGCTATAACGTTATATATCCTAGCCTAAGGCAACCTAACATGTCGAATGTAATATTTTACAACATTCCTGTCGTGTCGTCGCCTGCTTCTCGATGGGGAGATTATATACGTCTATAACGTTGTATATCCTAACCTAACGCAACCTAACATTTGGGATGTAATATTTTACAACATTCCTTGCATGTCGGTGCCTACGTCTCGGTGGGAACATTATATACGTCTATAACGATATATATCCTAACCTAAGGCAACCTAACACCTCGGATGTAATAGCTGACAACATTCCTGGCGTGCAGGCCCGTACTTCTCGGTGGGAACATTGTATACGTCTATAACGATATATATCCTAGCCTAAGCCGACCTAACATGTCGAATGTAATATTTTACATCATTCCTGGCGTGTCGTCGCCTGCTTCTCGATGGGAACATTACATGCGTCTATAACGTTATATACCATAACCTAAGGCAACCTAACATCTCGGATGTAATATTTTACAACATTCCTGGCATATCGATCCCTACTTCTCGGTGGAAACATTGTGTACGTCTATAACGATATATATCCTAGCATAAGGCAACCTAACATCTCGGATGTAATATTTTACAACATTCCTTGCATATCGGTCCCTACTTCTCGGAGGAAACATTGTATACGTCTATAACGATATATATCCTAGCCTAAGGCAACCTAACATCTCGGATGTAATATTTTACAACATTCCTGGCGTGTCGCCGCCTACTTCTCGATGGGGACATTATATACATCTATAACATTGTATATCCTAACCTAAGGCAACCTAACATCTCGGATGTAATATTTTACAACATTCTGGCGTGTCGTTGCCGGCTTCTCGATGGGGAGATTATAAACGTCTATAACGTTGTATATCCTAACCTAACGCAACCTAACATTTGGGATGTAAAATTTTACAACATTCCTTGCATGTCGGTGCCTACGTCTCGGTAGGAACATTATATACGTCTATAACGATATATATCCTGACCCAAGGCAACCCAGCACCTCGGATGTAATAGTTGACAACATTCCTGGCGTGTAGGCCCGTACTTCTCGATGGGAACATTGTATACGTCTATAACGTTATATATCCTAGCCTAAGGCAACCTAACATATCGAATGTAATATTTTACATCATTCCTGGCGTGTCGTCGCCCGCTTCTCGATGGGATCATTATATACGTCTATAACGTTGTGTATCCTAACCTAACGCAACCTAACATCTGGGATGTAATATTCCTGGCGTGTCGTCGCCTACTTCTGGATGGGGACATTATATACGTCTATAACGTTGTATATCCTAACCTAAGGCAACCTAACATCTCGGATGTAATAGTTGACAACATTCCTGGCGTGTCCGCCCGTACTTCTCGGTGGGAACATTATATACGTCTATAACGTGATATATCCTAGCCTAAGGCTACATAACATGTCGAATGTCATATTTTACAACATTCCTGGCGTGTCGTCGCCTGCTTCTCGATGGGGACATTATATACGTCTATAACGTTGTATATCCTAACCTAAAGCAACCTAACATCTGGGATGTAATATTTTACAAGATTCCTGGCATGTCGGTCCCCAAGTCTCGGTAGGAACATTATATACGTCTATAACGATATATATCCAAACCTAAGGGAACCTAACATCTCGGATGTAATATTTTACAACATTCCTGGCATGTCGGTCCCTACTTCTCGGTGGGAATATTATATACGTCTATAACGTTATATATCATAACCTAAGGCAACCTATCATCTCGGATGTAATATTTTACAACATTCCTGGCATATGGGTCCCTACTTCTCGGTGGAAACATTGTATACGTCTATAACGATATATATCCTAGCCTAAGGCAACCTAACATCTCGGATGTAATATTTTACAACATTCCTGGCGTGTCGTCGCCTACTTCTCGATGGGGACATTATATACATCTATAACATTGTATATCCTAACCTAAGGCAACCTAACATCTCGGATGTAATATTTTACAACATTCTGGCGTGTCGTCGCCTGCTTCTCGATGGGGAGATTATATAAGTCTATAACGTTGTATAACCTAACCTAACGCAACCTAACATTTGGGATGTAATATTTTACAACATTCCTTGCATGTCGGTGCCTACGTCTCGGTGGGAACAGTATATACGTCTATAACGATATATATCCTAACCTAAGGCAACCTAACACCTCGGATGTAATAGTTGACAACATTCCTGGCGTGTAGGCCCGTACTTCTCGGTGGGAACATTGTATACGTCTGTAACGTTGTATATCCTAACCTAACGCAACCTAACATTTGGGATGTAATATTTTACAACATTCCTGGCATGTCGGTCCCTACTCCTCGGCGGAAACATTGTATACGTCTATAACGATATATATCCTAGTCTAAGGCAACCTAATATGTCAAATGTAATATTTTACAACATTCCTGGCGTGTCGTCGCCTACTTCTCGATGGGGACATTATATAAATCTATAACCTTGTATATCCTAACCTAAAGCAGCCTAGCATCTCGGATGTAATATTTCACAACATTCCTGGCATGTCGGTCCCTACTTCTCGGTGGAAACATTGTATACGTCTATAACGATATATATGCTAACCTAAGGCAAACTAACATCTCGGATATAATAGTTGACAACATTCCAGGCGTGTCAGCCCGTACTTATCGGTGGGAACACTATATATGTCTATAACGCTATATATCCTAGCCTAAGGCGACCTAATATGTGGAATGTAATATTTTACAACATTCCTGGCCTGTCGTCTCCTGCTCCTCGATGGGGACATTATATACGTCTATAACGTTGTATAGCCTAACCTAAAGCAACCTAACATCTCGGATGTAATAGTTGACAACATTCCTGGCGTGTAGGCCCGTACTTCTCGGTGAGAACATTCTATACGTCTATAACGTTGTATATCCTAGCCTAAGGCGACCTAACATGTCGAATGTAATATTTTACAACATTCGTGGTGTGTCGTCGCCTACTTCTGGATGGGGTCATTATATACATCTATAACGTTGTATATCCTAACCTAAGGGAACCTAACACCTCGGGTGTAATATTTTACAACATTCCCGACACGTCGGCCCCTATTTTTCGGTGAGAACATTATATACATTTATAACGGTATATATCCTAGCCTAAGGCAACCTAACATCTCGGATGTAATATTTTACAACATTCCTGGCGTGTCGTCGCCTACTTCTCGATGGGGACATTATATACATCTATAACATTGTATATCCTAACCTAAGGGTACCTAACAACTCGGATGTAATATTTTACAACATTCTGGCGTTTCGTCGCCTGCTTCTCGATGGGGAGATTATATACTTATATAACGTTGTACATCCTAACCTAACGCAACCTAACATTTGGGATGTAATATTTTACAACATTCCTTGCATGTCGGTGCCAACGTCTCGGTGGGAACATTATATACGTCTATAACGATGTATATCCTAACCTAAGGCAACCTAACACCTCGGATGTAATAGTTGACAACATTCCTGGCGTGTAGGCCCGTACTTCTCGGTGGGAACATTGTATACGTCTATAACGTTGTATGTCCTAACCTAACGCAACCTAACATTTGGGATGTAATATTTTACAACATTCCTGGCATGTCGGTCACTACTCCTCGGCGGAAACATTGTATACGTCTATAACGATATATATCCTAGTCTAAGGCAACCTAACATGTCAAATGTAATATTTTACAACATTCCTGGCGTGCCGTCGCCTACTTCTCGATGGGGACATTATATAAATCTATAACCTTGTATATCCTAACCTAAAGCAGCCTAACATCTCGGATGTAATATTTCACAACATTCCTGGCATGTCGGTCCCTACTTCTCGGTGGGAACATTATATACGTCTATAACGCTATATATCCTAGCCTAAGGCGACCTAACATGTCGAATGTAATATTTTACAACATTCGTGGTGTGTCGTCGCCTACTTCTGGATGGGGTCATTATATACATCTATAACGTTGTATATCCTAACCTAAGGGAACCTAACACCTCGGGTGTAATATTTTACAACATTCCCGACACGTCGGCCCCTATTTTGCGGTGAGAACATTATATACATTTATAACGGTATATATCCTAGCCTAAGGCAACCTAACATCTCGGATGTAATATTTTACAACATTCTTGGCGTGTCGTCGCCTACTTCTCGATGGGGACATTATATACATCTATAACATTGTATATCCTAACCTAAGGCAACCTAACATCTCGGATGTAATATTTTACAACATTCCTTGCATGTCGGTGCCTACGTCTCGGTGGGAACAGTATATACGTCTATAACGATATATATCCTAACCTAAGGCAACCTAACACCTCGGATGTAATAGTTGACCACATTCCTGGCGTGTCCGCCCGTACTTCTCGGTGGGAACATTATATACGTCTATAACGTTATATATCCTAGCCTAAGGCCACCTAACGTGTCGAATGTAAAATTTTACAGCATTCCTGACGCGTCGGCCCCTATTTTTCGGTGGGAACATTATATACGTCTATAACGTTATATATCCTAGCCTAAGGCAACCTAACATGTCGAACGTAATATGTTACAACATTCCTGGCGTGTCGTCGCCTACTTCTCGATGGGGACATTATATACATCTATAACATTGTATATCCTAACCTAAGGGTACCTAACAACTCGGATGTAATATTTTACAACATTCTGGCGTTTCGTCGCCTGCTTCTCGATGGGGAGATTATATACTTATATAACGTTGTACATCCTAACCTAACGCAACCTAACATTTGGGATGTAATATTTTACAACATTCCTTGCATGTCGGTGCCAACGTCTCGGTGGGAACATTATATACGTCTATAACGATATATATCCTAACCTAAGGCAACCTAACACCTCGGATGTAATAGTTGACAACATTCCTGGCGTGTAGGCCCGTACTTCTCGGTGGGAACATTGTATACGTCTATAACGTTGTATGTCCTAACCTAACGCAACCTAACATTTGGGATGTAATATTTTACAACATTCCTGGCATGTCGGTCACTACTCCTCGGCGGAAACATTGTATACGTCTATAACGATATATATCCTAGTCTAAGGCAACCTAACATGTCAAATGTAATATTTTACAACATTCCTGGCGTGCCGTCGCCTACTTCTCGATGGGGACATTATATAAATCTATAACCTTGTATATCCTAACCTAAAGCAGCCTAACATCTCGGATGTAATATTTCACAACATTCCTGGCATGTCGGTCCCTACTTCTCGGTGGGAACATTATATACGTCTATAACGCTATATATCCTAGCCTAAGGCGACCTAACATGTCGAATGTAATATTTTACAACATTCCTGGCCTGTCGTCTCCTGCTCCTCGATGGGGACATTATATACGTCTATAACGTTGTATATCCTAACCTAAAGCAACCTAACATCTCGGATGTAATAGTTGACAACATTCCCGGCGTGTCGGCCCGTACTTCTCGGTGGGAACATTCTGTACTTCTATAGCCTTGTATATCCTAACCTAAGGGAACCTAACATCTCGGGTGTAATATTTTACAACATTCCTGACGCGTCGGCCCCTGTTTCTCGGTGGGAACATTATATACGTCTATAATGTTATATGTCCTAGCCTAAGGCGACCTGACATGTCCAATGTAATATAATACACCATTCCTGGCGTGTCCGCCCGTACTTCTCGGTGGGAACATTATATACGTCTATAACGTTATATATCGTAGCCTAAGGCGATCTAACATGTCGAATGTAATATTTTACAACATTCCTGGCGTGTCGTCTCCTGCTTCTCGATGGGGACATAATATACGTCTACAACGTTGTATATCCTAACCCAACGCAACCTAACATCTGGGATGTAATATTTTACAACATTCTGGCGTGTCGTCGCCTGCTGCTCGATGGGGACATTATGTACATCTATAACGTTGTATATCCTAACCTAAGGCAACCTATCATCTCGGATGTAATATCTGACAACATTCCAGGCGTGTCGGACCGTACTTCTCGGTGGGAACATCATATACGTCTATAGCGATATATATCCTAACCGAAGGCAACATAACATCTCGGATGTAGTATTTGGAACATTCATGGCGCGTCGGCTCCTACTTTTCGGTGGGAACATTATATACGTCTATAACGTTATATATCCTAACGTAAGGCAACATAACATCTCGGATGTAATATTTTGCAACATTCCTGGCGTGTCGTCGCCTGCTTCTCGATGGGGACATTATATACATCTATAACATTGTATATCCTAACCTAAGGCAACCTAACATCTCGGATGTAATATTTTACAACATTCTGGCGTGTCGTCGCCTGCTTCTCGGTGGGGAGATTATATACGTCTATAACGTTGTATATCCTAACCTAACGCAACCTAACATTTGGGATGTAATATTTTACAACATTCGTTGCATGTCGGTGCCTACGTCTCGGTGGGAACATTATATACGTCTATAACGATATATATCCTAACCTAAGGCAACCTAAACCTCGGATGTAATAGTTGACAACATTCCTGGCGTGTAGGCCCGTACTTCTCGGTGGGAACATTGTATACGTCTATAACGTTGTATATCCTAGCCTAAGGCGACCTAACATATCGAATGTAATATTTTACATCATTCCTGGCTTGTCGTCGCCTGCTTCTCGATGGGAACATTATATACGTCTATAACGTTTTGTATCCTAACCTAACGCAACCTAGCATCTGGGATGTAATATTCCTGGCGTGTCGTCGCCTACTTCTGGATGGGGACATTATATACGTCTATAACGTTATATATCCGAACCTAAGGCAACCTAACATCTCGGATGTAATAGTTGACAACATTCCTGGCGTGTGCGCCCGTACTTCTCGGTGGGAACCTTATATACGTCTATAACGTTATATATCCTAGCCTAAGGCCACCTAACATGTCGAATGTAATATTTTACAGCATTCCTGACGCGTCGGCTCTATTTTTCAGTGGGAACATTATATACGTCTATAACGTTATATATCCTAGTCTAAGGCAACCTAACATGTCGAATGTAATATTTTACAAGATTCCTGGCGTGTTGTCGCCTACTTCTCGATGGGGACATTATATACATCTATAATCTTGTATATCCTAACCTAAGGCAGCCTAACATCTCGGATGTAATATTTTACAACATTCCTGGCGTGTCGTCTCCTACTTCTGGATGGGGGCATTATATACATCTATAACGTTGTATATCCTAACCTAAGGGAACCTAACATCTCGGGTGTAATATTTTACAACATTCCTGACGCGACGGCCCCTATTTTTCGATGAGAACATTATATACGGCTATAACGTTATATATCCTAGCCTAAGGCAACCTAACATGTCGAATGTAATATTTTACAACATTCCTGTCGTGTCGTCGCCTGCTTCTCGATGGGGACATTATATACGTCTATAACGTTGTATATCCTAACCTAACGCAACCTAACATTTGGGATGTAATATTTTACAACATTCCTTGCATGTCGGTGCCTACGTCTCGGTGGGAACATTATATACGTCTATAACGATATATATCCTAACCTAAGGCAACCTAACACCTCGGATGTAATAGCTGACAACATTCCTGGCGTGCAGGCCCGTACTTCTCGGTGGGAACATTGTATACGTCTATAACGATATATATCCTAGCCTAAGCCGACCTAACATGTCGAATGTAATATTTTACATCATTCCTGGCGTGTCGTCGCCTGCTTCTCGATGGGAACATTACATGCGTCTATAACGTTATATACCATAACCTAAGGCAACCTAACATCTCGGATGTAATATTTTACAACATTCCTGGCATATCGATCCCTACTTCTCGGTGGAAACATTGTGTACGTCTATAACGATATATATCCTAGCATAAGGCAACCTAACATCTCGGATGTAATATTTTACAACATTCCTTGCATATCGGTCCCTACTTCTCGGAGGAAACATTGTATACGTCTATAACGATATATATCCTAGCCTAAGGCAACCTAACATCTCGGATGTAATATTTTACAACATTCCTGGCGTGTCGTCGCCTACTTCTCGATGGGGACATTATATACATCTATAACATTGTATATCCTAACCTAAGGCAACCTAACATCTCGGATGTAATATTTTACAACATTCTGGCGTGTCGTTGCCGGCTTCTCGATGGGGAGATTATAAACGTCTATAACGTTGTATATCCTAACCTAACGCAACCTAACATTTGGGATGTAAAATTTTACAACATTCCTTGCATGTCGGTGCCTACGTCTCGGTAGGAACATTATATACGTCTATAACGATATATATCCTGACCCAAGGCAACCCAGCACCTCGGATGTAATAGTTGACAACATTCCTGGCGTGTAGGCCCGTACTTCTCGATGGGAACATTGTATACGTCTATAACGTTATATATCCTAGCCTAAGGCAACCTAACATATCGAATGTAATATTTTACATCATTCCTGGCGTGTCGTCGCCCGCTTCTCGATGGGATCATTATATACGTCTATAACGTTGTGTATCCTAACCTAACGCAACCTAACATCTGGGATGTAATATTCCTGGCGTGTCGTCGCCTACTTCTGGATGGGGACATTATATACGTCTATAACGTTGTATATCCTAACCTAAGGCAACCTAACATCTCGGATGTAATAGTTGACAACATTCCTGGCGTGTCCGCCCGTACTTCTCGGTGGGAACATTATATACGTCTATAACGTGATATATCCTAGCCTAAGGCTACATAACATGTCGAATGTCATATTTTACAACATTCCTGGCGTGTCGTCGCATGCTTCTCGATGGGGACATTATATACGTCTATAACGTTGTATATCCTAACCTAAAGCAACCTAACATCTGGGATGTAATATTTTACAAGATTCCTGGCATGTCGGTCCCCAAGTCTCGGTAGGAACATTATATACGTCTATAACGATATATATCCAAACCTATGGGAACCTAACATCTCGGATGTAATATTTTACAACATTCCTGGCATGTCGGTCCCTACTTCTCGGTGGGAATATTATATACGTCTATAACGTTATATATCATAACCTAAGGCAACCTAACATCTCGGATGTAATATTTTACAACATTCCTGGCATATGGGTCCCTACTTCTCGGTGGAAACATTGTATACGTCTATAACGATATATATCCTAGCCTAAGGCAACCTAACATCTCGGATGTAATATTTTACAACATTCCTGGCGTGTCGTCGCCTACTTCTCGATGGGGACATTATATACATCTATAACATTGTATATCCTAACCTAAGGCAACCTAACATCTCGGATGTAATATTTTACAACATTCTGGCGTGTCGTCGCCTGCTTCTCGATGGGGAGATTATATAAGTCTATAACGTTGTATAACCTAACCTAACGCAACCTAACATTTGGGATGTAATATTTTACAACATTCCTTGCATGTCGGTGCCTACGTCTCGGTGGGAACAGTATATACGTCTATAACGATATATATCCTAACCTAAGGCAACCTAACACCTCGGATGTAATAGTTGACAACATTCCTGGCGTGTAGGCCCGTACTTCTCGGTGGGAACATTGTATACGTCTGTAACGTTGTATATCCTAACCTAACGCAACCTAACATTTGGGATGTAATATTTTACAACATTCCTGGCATGTCGGTCCCTACTCCTCGGCGGAAACATTGTATACGTCTATAACGATATATATCCTAGTCTAAGGCAACCTAATATGTCAAATGTAATATTTTACAACATTCCTGGCGTGTCGTCGCCTACTTCTCGATGGGGACATTATATAAATCTATAACCTTGTATATCCTAACCTAAAGCAGCCTAGCATCTCGGATGTAATATTTCACAACATTCCTGGCATGTCGGTCCCTACTTCTCGGTGGAAACATTGTATACGTCTATAACGATATATATGCTAACCTAAGGCAAACTAACATCTCGGATATAATAGTTGACAACATTCCAGGCGTGTCAGCCCGTACTTATCGGTGGGAACACTATATATGTCTATAACGTTGTATATCCTAACCTAACGCAACCTAACATTTGGGATGTAATATTTTACAACATTCCTGGCATGTCGGTCCCTACTCCTCGGCGGAAACATTGTATACGTCTATAACGCTATATATCCTAGCCTAAGGCGACCTAATATGTCGAATGTAATATTTTACAACATTCCTGGCCTGTCGTCTCCTGCTCCTCGATGGGGACATTATATACGTCTATAACGTTGTATAGCCTAACCTAAAGCAACCTAACATCTCGGATGTAATAGTTGACAACATTCCTGGCGTGTAGGCCCGTACTTCTCGGTGAGAACATTCTATACGTCTATAACGTTGTATATCCTAGCCTAAGGCGACCTAACATGTCGAATGTAATATTTTACAACATTCGTGGTGTGTCGTCGCCTACTTCTGGATGGGGTCATTATATACATCTATAACGTTGTATATCCTAACCTAAGGGAACCTAACACCTCGGGTGTAATATTTTACAACATTCCCGACACGTCGGCCCCTATTTTTCGGTGAGAACATTATATACATTTATAACGGTATATATCCTAGCCTAAGGCAACCTAACATCTCGGATGTAATATTTTACAACATTCCTGGCGTGTCGTCGCCTACTTCTCGATGGGGACATTATATACATCTATAACATTGTATATCCTAACCTAAGGCAACCTAACATCTCGGATGTAATATTTTACAACATTCCTTGCATGTCGGTGCCTACGTCTCGGTGGGAACAGTATATACGTCTATAACGATATATATCCTAACCTAAGGCAACCTAACACCTCGGATGTAATAGTTGACCACATTCCTGGCGTGTCCGCCCGTACTTCTCGGTGGGAACATTATATACGTCTATAACGTTATATATCCTAGCCTAAGGCCACCTAACGTGTCGAATGTAAAATTTTACAGCATTCCTGACGCGTCGGCCCCTATTTTTCGGTGGGAACATTATATACGTCTATAACGTTATATATCCTAGCCTAAGGCAACCTAACATGTCGAACGTAATATGTTACAACATTCCTGGCGTGTCGTCGCCTACTTCTCGATGGGGACATTATATACATCTATAACATTGTATATCCTAACCTAAGGGTACCTAACAACTCGGATGTAATATTTTACAACATTCTGGCGTTTCGTCGCCTGCTTCTCGATGGGGAGATTATATACTTATATAACGTTGTACATCCTAACCTAACGCAACCTAACATTTGGGATGTAATATTTTACAACATTCCTTGCATGTCGGTGCCAACGTCTCGGTGGGAACATTATATACGTCTATAACGATATATATCCTAACCTAAGGCAACCTAACACCTCGGATGTAATAGTTGACAACATTCCTGGCGTGTAGGCCCGTACTTCTCGGTGGGAACATTGTATACGTCTATAACGTTGTATGTCCTAACCTAACGCAACCTAACATTTGGGATGTAATATTTTACAACATTCCTGGCATGTCGGTCACTACTCCTCGGCGGAAACATTGTATACGTCTATAACGATATATATCCTAGTCTAAGGCAACCTAACATGTCAAATGTAATATTTTACAACATTCCTGGCGTGCCGTCGCCTACTTCTCGATGGGGACATTATATAAATCTATAACCTTGTATATCCTAACCTAAAGCAGCCTAACATCTCGGATGTAATATTTCACAACATTCCTGGCATGTCGGTCCCTACTTCTCGGTGGGAACATTATATACGTCTATAACGCTATATATCCTAGCCTAAGGCGACCTAACATGTCGAATGTAATATTTTACAACATTCCTGGCCTGTCGTCTCCTGCTCCTCGATGGGGACATTATATACGTCTATAACGTTGTATATCCTAACCTAAAGCAACCTAACATCTCGGATGTAATAGTTGACAACATTCCCGGCGTGTCGGCCCGTACTTCTCGGTGGGAACATTCTGTACTTCTATAGCCTTGTATATCCTAACCTAAGGGAACCTAACATCTCGGGTGTAATATTTTACAACATTCCTGACGCGTCGGCCCCTGTTTCTCGGTGGGAACATTATATACGTCTATAATGTTATATGTCCTAGCCTAAGGCGACCTGACATGTCCAATGTAATATTTTACACCATTCCTGGCGTGTCCGCCCGTACTTCTCGGTGGGAACATTATATACGTCTATAACGTTATATATCGTAGCCTAAGGCGATCTAACATGTCGAATGTAATATTTTACAACATTCCTGGCGTGTCGTCTCCTGCTTCTCGATGGGGACATAATATACGTCTACAACGTTGTATATCCTAACCCAACGCAACCTAACATCTGGGATGTAATATTTTACAACATTCTGGCGTGTCGTCGCCTGCTGCTCGATGGGGACATTATGTACATCTATAACGTTGTATATCCTAACCTAAGGCAACCTATCATCTCGGATGTAATATCTGACAACATTCCAGGCGTGTCGGACCGTACTTCTCGGTGGGAACATCATATACGTCTATAGCGATATATATCCTAACCGAAGGCAACATAACATCTCGGATGTAGTATTTGGAACATTCATGGCGCGTCGGCTCCTACTTTTCGGTGGGAACATTATATACGTCTATAACGTTATATATCCTAACGTAAGGCAACATAACATCTCGGATGTAATATTTCGCAACATTCCTGGCGTGTCGTCGCCTGCTTCTCGATGGGGACATTATATACGTCTACAACGTTGTATATCCTAACCTAACGCAACCTAACACCTGGGATGTAATATTATGCAACCTTCCTGGCGTGTCGTCGTCTGCTTCTCGATGGGGACATTATGTACGTCTATAACGTTGTATATCCTAACCTAACGCAACCTAACATCTGGGATGTAATATTTTACCACATTCCTGGCGTTTCGTCGCCTGCTTCTCGATGGGGACATTATATACGTCTATAACGTTGTATATCCTAACCTAAGGCAAACTAACCTCAATACCGTAATATTTTACAACATTGCTGGCATGTCGGTCCCTGCTTCTCGGTGGGAACATTATATACGTCTATAACGTTATATATCATAATCTAAGGCAACCTCACATCTCTACCGTAATATTTTACAACATTCCTGGCGTGACGGCGCCTACTTCCCGATGGGTATATTATATACGTCTATAACGTTGTATATCCTAACCTAACGCAACCTAACATCTGGGATGTAATACTTTACAAAATTCCTGGCGTTTCGTCGCCTGCTTCCCGATGGGGACATTATATACGTCTATAACGTTGTATATCCTAACCTAACGCAATCTAACATCTGGGATGTAATATTTAACAACATTCCTGGCGCGTCGGCTCCTACTTTTCCGTGGGAACATTATATACATCTATAACTTGGTATATCCTAGCCTAAGGCGACCTAACATCTCGGATGTAATATTTTACAACATTCCTGGCATGTCGGTCCCCACTTTTCGGTGGGAACATTATATACGTCTATATCGATATATATCCTTACCGAAGGCAACCTAACATCTCGGATGTATTATTTTACAACACTCCTGGCTTGTCGGTCCCTACATCTCGGTGGGAAAATTATATACGTCTATAACGTTGTATATCCTAACCTAAGGCAAACTAACCTCAATACCGTAATACTTTACAACATTCCTGGCGTGTCGTCGCCAACTTCTCGATGGGGACATTATATACATCTATAGCGTTGTATATCCTAACCTAACGCAACCTAACATCTGGGATATAATATTTTACAACATTCCTGGCATGTCGGTCCCTACGTCTGGGCGGGAACATTCTATACGTCTATAGCGTTGTATATCCTAACCTAAGGGAACCTAACATCTCGGGTGTAATATTTTACAACATTTCTGACGCGTCGGCCCCTATTTCTCGGTGGGAATATTATATACGTCTATAACGTCATTTATCCTATCCTAAGGCAACCTAACATGTCGAATGTAATATTTTACATCATTCCGGACGTGTCGGCCCGTAGTTCTCGGTGGTAACATTATATAAGTCTATAACGATATATATCCTAACCTAAAGCAACCTATCAACTCGGATGTCACATTTTACAACATTACTGGCATGTCGGTCCCTACATCTCGGTGGGAACATTCTATACGTCTATAACGTCGTATATCCTAACCTAAGGGAACCTAACATCTAGGGTGTAATATTTTACAACATTCCTGACCCGTCGGCCCCTATTTCTCGGTGGGAACATTCTATACGTCTATAACGTTGTATATGCTAATCTAAGGGAACCTAACATCTCGGGTGTAATATTTTACAACATTCCTGACGCGTCGGCCCCTATTTCTCGGTGGGAATATTATATACGTCTATAACGTTATATATCCTAGCCTAAGGCAACCTAACATGTCGAATGTAATATTTTACATCATTCTGGCTTGTCGTCGCCTGCTTCTCGAAGGGGACATTATATACGTCTATAACGTTGTATATCCTAACCTAACGCAACCTAACATCTGGGATGTTTTATTTTACAACATTCCTGACGCGTCGGTCCCTACTTGTCGGTGGGAACATTGTATACGTCTATAACGATATATGTCCTAGCCTAAGGCAACCTAACATCTCGGGTGTAATATTTTACAACATTCCTGACGCGTCGGCCCCTATTTCTCGGTAGGAATATTATATACGTCTATAACGTTATATATCCTAGCCTAAGGCAACCTAACATCTCGGATGTTATATTTTACAACATTCCTGGCGTGTCGTCGCCTGCTTCTCGATGGGGACATGAGATACGTGTATAACGTTGTATATCCTAACCTAAGGGAACCTAACATCTCGGATGTAATATTTTACAACATTCTGGCGTGTCGTCGCCTGCTTCTCGATGGGGACATTATATACGTATATAACGTTGTATATCCTAACCCAAAGCAACCTAACTTCTGGGATGTAATATTTTACAACATTCGTGGCATGTCGGTCCCCACGTCTCGGTGGGAACATTATATAAGTCTATAACGATATATATCCTAACCTAAAACAACCTAACAACTCGGATGTAATAGTTTACAACATTCCTGGCATGTCGGTTCCTACATCTCGGTGGGAACATTCTATACGTCTATAACGTTGTATATCCTAACCTAAGGGAACCTAACATTTCGGGTGTAATATTTTACAACATTCCTGACGCGTCGGCCCCTATTTCTCGGTGGGAATATTATATACCTCTATAACGTTACATATCCTAGCCTAAGGCAACCTAACATGTCGAATGTAATATTTTAGAACATTCTGGCCTGTCGTCGCTTGCTTCTCGAAGGGAACATTATATACGACTATAACGTTGTATATCCTAACCTAAGGGAACCTAACATCTCGGGTGTAATATTTTACAACATTCCTCACGCGTCGGCCCCTATTTCTCGGTGGGAATATTATATACGTCTATAACGTTATATACCCTAGCCTAAGGCAACCTAACATCTCGGATGTTATATTTTACAACATTCCTGGCGTGTCGTCGCCTACTTCTGGATGGGGACATTATATACATCTATAACGTTATATATCCTAACCTAAGGGAACCTAACATCTCGGGTGTAATATTTTACAACATTCCTGGCGTGTCGTCGCCTACTTCTCGGTGGGAACATTGTATACGTCTATAACTATATATATCCTAGCCTAAGGCAACCTAACATGTCGAATGTAATATTTTACAACATTCCTGTCGTGTCGCCTCCTGCATCTCGATGGGGACATTATATACGTCTATAACGTTGAATATCCTAACCTAAAGCAACCTAACATCTGGGATGTAATATTTTACAACATTCCTGGCATGTCGGTCCCTATTTCTCGGTGGAAACAATGTATACGTCTATAACGACATATATTCTAGCCTAAGGCAACCCAACATGTAGAATGTAATATTTTACAACATTCCTGGCGTGTCGTCGCCTACTTCTGGATGGGGACATTATATACATCTATAACGTTATATATCCTAACCTAAGGGAACCTAACATCTGGGATGTAATATTTTCAACATTTCTGGCATGTCGGTCCCTACGTCTCGGTGGGAACATTATATACGTCTATAACGATATATATCCTGACCTAAGGGAACCTTACATCTCGGATGTAATATTTTACAACATTCCTGGCATGTTGGGCCCTACTTCTCGGTGGGAACATTGTATACGTCTATAACTATATATATCCTAGCCTAAGGCAACCTAACATGTCGAATGTAATACTTTACAACATTCCTGTCGTGTCGTCTCCTGCATCTCGATGGGGACATTATATACGTCTATAACGTTGAATGTCCTAACCTAAAGCAACCTAACATCTCGGATGTAATATTTTACAACATTCCTGCCATGTCGTCTCCTGCATCTCGATGGGGACATTATATACGTCTATAACGTTGAATATCCTAACCTAAAGCAACCTAACATCTGGGATGTAATATTTTACAACATTCCTGGCGCGTCGGCTCCTATTTTTTGGTGGGAACATTATATACGTCTATAACGTTATATATCGTAACCTAAGGGACCCTAACATGTCGTATGTAATATTTTACAACATTCCTGGCGTGTCGTCGCCTACTTCTGGATGGGGACATTATATACATCTATAACGTTATATATCCTAACCTAAGGGAACCTAACATCTCGGGTGTAATATTTTACAACATTCCTGGCGTGTCGTCGCCTACTTCTCGGTGGGAACATTGTATACGTCTATAACGATATATATTCTAGCCTAAGGCAACCTAACTTGTAGAATGTAATATTTTACAACATTCCTGGCGTATCGTCGCCTACTTCTCTATGCGAACATTATATACAACTATAACGTTGTATATCCTAACCTAAGGCAACCTAACATCTGGGATGTAATATTTTACAACATTCCTGGCGTGTCGTCGCCTACTTCTGGATGGGGACATTATATACATCTATAGCGTCATATATCCTAACCTAAGGGAACCTAACATCTCGGGTGTAATATTTTACAACATTCCTGTCGTGTCGTCGCCTGCTTCTCGATGGGGACATTATATACGTCTATAACGTTGTATATTCTAACCTAACGCAACCTAACATCTGGGATGTAATATTTTACAACATTCCTGGTGTGTCGTCGCCTACTTCTGGATGGGGACATTATATACATCTATAACGTCATATATCCTAACCTAAGGGAACCTAACATCTCGGGTGTAATATTTTACAACATTCCTGACGCGTCAGTCCCTATTTCTCGGTGGGAACATTATATACGTCTATAACGTTATATATCCTAGCCTAAGGCAACCTAACTTGTAGAATGTAATATTTTACAACATTCCTGGCGTATCGTCGCCTACTTCTCTATGCGAACATTATATACATCTATAACGTTGTATATCCTAACCTAAGGCAACCTAACATCTCGGATGTAATATTTTACAACATTCCTGTCATATCGTCTCCTGCATCTCGATGGGGACATTATATACGTCTATAACGTTGAATATCCTAACCTAAAGCAACCTAACATCTGGGATGTAATATTTTACAACATTCCTGGCATGTCGGTCCCTACTTCTCGGTGGAAACAATGTATACGTCTATAACGACATATATCCTAGCATAAGGCAACCCAACATGTAGAATGTAATATTTTACAACATTCCTGGCGTGTCGTCGCCTACTTCTCGGTGGGAACATTGTATACGTCTATAACGATATATATTCTAGCCTAAGGCAACCTAACATGTCGAATGTAATATTTTACAACATTCCTGTCGTGTCGTCGCCTGCTTCTCGATGGGGACATTATATACGTCTATAACGTTGTATATTCTAACCTAACGCAACCTAACATCTGGGATGTAATATTTTACAACATTCCTGGCGTGTCGTCGCCTACTTCTGGATGGGGACATTATATACATCTATAACGTTATATATCCTAACCTAAGGGAACCTAACATCTCGGGTGTAATATTTTACAACATTCCTGTCGTGTCGTCGCCTGCTTCTCGATGGGGACATTCTATACGTCTATAACGATATATATTCTAGCCTAAGGCAACCTAACATGTCGAATGTAATATTTTACAACATTCCTGTCGTGTCGTCGCCTGCTTCTCGATGGGGACATTATATACGTCTATAACGTTGTATATTCTAACCTAACGCAACCTAACATCTGGGATGTAATATTTTACAACATTCCTGGCGTGTCGTCGCCTACTTCTGGATGGGGACATTATATACATCTATAGCGTCATATATCCTAACCTAAGGGAACCTAACATCTCGGGTGTAATATTTTACAACATTCCTGTCGTGTCGTCGCCTGCTTCTCGATGGGGACATTATATACGTCTATAACGTTGTATATTCTAACCTAACGCAACCTAACATCTGGGATGTAATATTTTACAACATTCCTGGCGTATCGTCGCCTACTTCTCTATGCGAACATTATATACATCTATAACGTTGTATATCCTAACCTAAGGCAACCTAACATCTCGGATGTAATATTTTACAACATTCCTGTCATATAGTCTCCTGCATCTCGATGGGGACATTATATACGTCTATAACGTTGAATATCCTAACCTAAAGCAACCTAACATCTGGGATGTAATATTTTACAACATTCCTGGCATGTCGGTCCCTACTTCTCGGTGGAAACAATGTATACGTCTATAACGACATATATCCTAGCCTAAGGCAACCCAACATGTAGAATGTAATATTTTACAACATTCCTGGCGTGTCGTCGCCTACTTCTCGATGGGGACATTATATACGTCTATAACGTTGTATACTCTAACCTAACGCAACCTAACATCTGGGATTTAATATTTTAGAACATTCCTGGCATGTAGGTCCCTACTTCTCGGTGGGAACATTCTATACGTCTATAACGTTGTATATCCTAACCTAAGGGAACCTAACATCTCGGGTGTAATATTTTAGAACATTCCTGACGCGTCGGTCCCTATTTCTCGGTGGGAACATTATATACGTCTATAACGTTATATATCCTAGCCTACGGCAACATAACTTGTCGAATGTAATATTTTACAACATTCCTGGCGTGTCGTCGCCTACTTTTCGATGGGGACATTATATACGTCTATAACGTTGTATATTCTAACCTAACGCAACCTAACATCTGGGATGTAATATTTTACAACATTTCTGGCATGTCGGTTCCTAGGTCTCCGTGGGTACATTATATACGTCTGTAATGTTGTATATCCTAGCCTAAGGCAACCTAACACCTCGGATGTAATATTTGACAACATTCCTGGCGTGTTAACCCGCACTTCTCGGTGGGAACATCATATACGTCTATAGCGATATATATCCTAGCCTAAGGCGACCTAGCAAGTCGAATGTAATATTTTACATCATTCCTGACGTGTCGGCCCCTATTTCTCGGTGGGAACATTATATACGTCTATAACGTTATATATGCTAGCCTAAGGCAACCTAACATGTCGAATGTAATATTTTACAACATTCCTGACGTGTCGGCCCGTAGTGCAAGGTGGTAACGTTATATACGCCTACAACGTTATATATACTAGCCTAAGGCAACCTGACATCTCGGATGTAATATTTGACAACATTCCTGGCGTGTTAGCGCGTACTTCTCGGTGGGAACATCATATACGTCTATAACGTTATATATCCTGTCGTAAGGCAACATAACATCTCGGATATAATATTTTACAACATTCCTGGCATGTCGGTCCCTACGTCTCGGTGGGAACATTATATACGTCTATAACGATATATATCCTAACCTAAGGCAACCTAACATCTCGGATGTAATATTTTACAACATTCCTGGCGCTTCGGCTGCTACTTTTCGGTGGGAACATTATATACGTCTATAACGTTACATATCCTAACGTATGGCAACATAACATCTCGGATGTTATATTTTACATCATTCCTGCCGAGTCCTCGCCTGCTTCTCGATGGGGACTTTATATACGTCTATAACGTTGTATATCCTAACCTAATGCAACCTAACATCTGGGATGTAATATTTTACAACATTCCTGGCATGTCGGTCCCTACGTCTCGGTGGGAACGTTATATACGTCTACAACGATATATATCCTAATCTAAGGGAACCTTACGTCTCGGATGTAATATTTTACAACATTCCTGGCATGTCGGGCCCTACTTCTCGGTGGGAACATTGTATACGTCTATAACGATATATATCCTAGCCTAAGGCAACCTAACATGTCGAATGTAATATTTTACAACATTCCTGTCGTGTCGTCGCCTGCTTCTCGATGGGTACACTATATACGTCTATAACGTTGTATATTCTAACCTAACGCAACCTAATATCTGGGATGTAATATTTTACAACATTCCAGGCGTGTCGTCGCCTACTTCGCGATGGGGACATTATATACATCTATAACGTTGTATATCCTAACCAAAGGCAACCTAACATCTCGGGTGTAATATTTTACAACATTCCTGTCGTGTCGTCGCCTGCTTCTCGATGGGGACATTCTATACGTCTATAACGTTGTATATCCTAACCTAAGGGAACCTAACATCTCGGGTGTAATGTTTTACAACATTCTGGCGTGTCGTCGCCTGCTTCTCGATGGGGACGTTATATACGTCTATAACCTTGTATATACTAACCTAACTCAACCTAACATCTGGGGTGTAATATTTTACAACATTCCTGGCATGTCGGTCCCTACTTCTCGGTGGGAGCATACTATATGTCTATAACGTTGTATATCCTAACCTAAGGGAACCTAACATCTCGGATGTAATATTTTAAAACTTTCCTGGCACGTCGGTCCCTGCGTCTCGGTGGGATCATTATATACGTCTATAACGATATATATCCTAACCTAAGGCAACCTAACATCTCGGATGTAATATTTTACAACATTCCTGGCATGTCGGTCACTAGGTCTCGGTGGGAACATTATATACGTCTGTAACGATATATACCCTAACCTAAGGCAACCTAACATCTCGGATTTAATATTTTACAACATTCCTGGCATGTCGGGCCCTACTTCTCGGTGGGAACATTGTATACGTCTATAACGATATATATCCTAGCCTAAGGCAACCTAACATGTCGAATGTAATATTTTACAACATTCCTGTCGTGTCGTCGCCTGCTTCTCGATGGGGACATTCTATACGTCTATAACGTTGTATATCCTAACCTAAGGGAACGTAACATCTCGGGTGTAATATTTTAGAACATTCCTGACGCGTCAGTCCCTATTTCTCGGTGGGAACATTATATACGTCTATAGCGTTATATATCCTAGCCTAAGGCAACCTAACTTGTAGAATGTAATATTTTACATCATTCCTGGCGAGTCGTCGCCTACTTCTCGATGGGGACAATATATACATCTATAACGTTGTATATCCTAACCTAAGGCAACCTAACATCTCGGATGTAGTATTTTTCAACATTCCTGGCATGTCGGTCCCTACTTCTCGGTGGGAACATTGTGTACGTCTATAACGATATATATCCTAGCCTAAGGCAACCTAACATGTCGAATGTAATATTTTACTACATTCCTGTCGTGTCGTCGGCTGCTTCTCGATGGGGACATTATATACGTCTATAACGTTGTATATTCTAACCTATCGCAACCTAACGTCCGGGATGTAATATATTACAACAGTCCTGGCGTGTCGTCGCCTACTTCTGGATGGGGACATTATATACATCTATAACGTCATATATCCTAACCTAAAGGAACCTAACATCTCGGGTGTAATATTTTACAACATTCCTGGCGTGTCGTTGCCTACTTCTCGATGGGGACATTATATACATCTATAACGTTGTATATCCTAACCTAAGGCAACCTGACATCTCGGATGTAATATTTTACAACATTCTGGCGTGTCATCGCCTGCTTCTCGATGGGGACATTATATATGTCTATAACCTTGTATATACTAACCTAACGCAACCTAACATCTGGGATGTAATATTTTACAATATTCCTGGCATGTCGGTCCCTACGTCACCGTGGGTACATTATATACGTCTATAACGTTGTATATCCTAACCTAGCGCAACCTAACATCTGGGATGTAATATTTTAAAACATTCCTGGCATGTCGGTCCTACGTCTCGGTGGGAAAGTTATATACGTCTATAACGATATATATCCTAACCTAAGGGTACCTTACATCTCGGATGTAATTTTTTACAACATTCCTGGTATGTCGGGCCCTACTTCTCGGTGGGAACATTATATACGTCTATAACGTTATATATCCTAGCCTAAGGCAACCTAACATGTCGAATGTAATATTTCACAACATTCCTGTCGTGTCGTCGCCTGCTTCTCGATGGGTACATTATATACGTCTATATCGTTGTATATTCTAACCTAACGCAACCTAACATTTGGGATGTAATATTTTACAACATTTCTGGCGTGTCGTCGCCTACTTCTGGATGGGGACATTATATACATCTATAACGTCATATATCCTAGCATAAGGGAACCTAACATCTCGGGTGTAATATTTTACAACATTCCTGGCGTGTCGTCGCCTACTTCTCGATGGGGACATTATATACATCTATAACTTTGTATATCCTAACCTAAGGCATCCTAACATATCGGATGTAATATTTTACAACATTCTGGCGTGTCGTCGCCTTCTTCTACATGGGGACATTATATACGTCTATAACCTTGTATATACTAACCTAACGCAACCTAACATCTGGGATGTAATATTTTACAACATTCCTGGCGTGTCGTCGCCTACTTCTGGATGGGGACATTATATACATCTATAACGTCATATATCCTAACCTAAGGGAACCTAACATCTCGGGTGTAATATTTTAGAACATTCCTGACGCGTCAGTCCCTACTTCTCGGTGGGAACATTATATACGTCTATAACGTTATATATCCTAGCCTAAGGCAACCTAACTTGTAGAATGTAATATTTTACAACATTCCTGGCGTGTCGTCGCCTACTCCTCGATGGGGACAATATATACATCTACAACGTTGTATATCCTAACCTAAGGCAACCTAACATCTCGGATGTAGTATTTTACAACATTCCTAGCATGTCGGTCCCTACTTCTCGGTGGGAACATTGTGTACGTCTATAACGATATATATCCTAGCCTAAGGCAACCTAACGTGTCGAATGTAATATTTTACTACATTTCTGTCGTGTCGTCGCCTGCTTCTCGATGGGGACATTATATACGTCTATAACGTTGTATATTCTAACCTCAGGCAAAGTAACATCTGGGATGTAATATTTTACAACAGTCCTGGCGTGTCGTCGCCTACTTCTGGATGGGGACATTATATACATCTATAACGTCATACATCCTAACCTAAGGGAACCTAACATCTCGGGTGTAATATTTTACAACATTCCTGTCGTGTCGTCGCCTGCTTCTCGATGGGGACATTCTATACGTCTATAACGTTGTATATCCTAACCTAAGGGAACCTAACATCTGGGATGTATTATTTTATAACATTCCTGGTATGTCGGTCCCTACGTCTCCGTGGGTACATTATATACGTCTATAACGTTGTATATCCTAACCTAACGCAACCTAACATCTGGGATGTAATATTTTAAAACATTCCTGGCATGTCGGTCCCTACGTCTCGGTGGGAACGTTATATACGTCTATAACGATATATATCCTAACCTAAGGCAACCTAACATCTCGGATGTAATATTTTACAACATTCCTGTCATATCGTCTCCTGCATCTCGATGGGGACATTATATACGTCTATAACGTTGAATATCCTAACCTAAAGCAACCTAACATCTCGTATTTAATATTTTACAACATTCCTGGCATGTAGGTCCCTACTTCTCGGTGGGAACATTATATACGTCTATAACGTTATATATTGTAGCCTAAGGCAACCTAACATGTCGAATGTAATATTTTACAACATTCCTGTCGTGTCGTCGCCTGCTTCTCGATGGGTACATTATATACGTCTATAACGTTGTATATTCTAACCTAACGCAACCTAACATCTGGGATGTAATATTTTACAACATTCCTGGCGTGTCGTCGCCTACTTCTGGATGGGGGCATTATATACATCTATAACGTCATATATCCTAGCCTAAGGGAACCTAACATCTCGGGTGTAATATTTTACAACATTCCTGGCGTGTCGTTGCCTACTTCTCGATGGGGACATTATATACATCTATAACGTTGTATATCCTAACCTAAGGCAACCTAACATATCGGATGTAATATTTTACAACATTCTGGCGTGTCGTCGCCTGCTTCTCCATGGGGACATTATATACGTCTATAACCTTGTATATACTAACCTAACGCAACCTAACATCTGGGATGTAATATTTTACAACATTCCTGGCGTGTCGTCGCCTACTTCTGGATCGGGACATTATATACATCTATAACGTCATCTATCCTAACCTAAGGGAACCTAACATCTCGGGTATAATATTTTACAACATTCCTGTCGTGTCGTCGCCTGCTTCTCGATGGGGACATTCTATACGTCTATAACGTTGTATATCCTAACCTAAGGGAACCTAACATCTCAGGTGTAATATTTTAGAACATTCCTGACGCGTCAGTCCCTATTTCTCGGTGGGAACATTATATACGTCTATAACGTTATATATCCTAGCCTAAGGCAACCTAACTTGTAGAATGTAATATTTTACAACATTCCTGGCGTGTCGTCGCCTACTTCTCTATGCGAACATTATATACATCTATATCGTTGTATATCCTAACCTAAGGCAACCTAACATCTCGGATGTAATATTTTACAACATTCCTGTCATGTCGTCTCCTGCATCTCGATGCGGACATTATATACGTCTATAACGTTGAATATCCTAACCTAAAGCAACCTAACATCTGGGATGTAATATTTTACAACATTCCTGGCATGTCGGTCCCTACTTCTCTGTGGAAACAATGTATACGTCTATAACGACATATATCCTAACCTAAGGGAACCTAACATCTCGGGTGTAATATTTTACAACATTCCTGGCGTGTCGTCGCCTACTTCTCGATGGGGACATTATATACATCTATAACGTTTTATATCATAACCTAATGCAACCTAACACCTCGGATGTAATATTTTACAACATTCCTGGCATGTCGGTCCCTACTTCTCGGTGGGAGCATACTATATGTCTATAACGTTGTATATCCTAACCTAAGGGAACCTAACATCTCGGATGTAATATTTTACAACATTCCTGGCATGTCGGTCACTAGGTCTCGGTGGGAACATTATATACGTCTGTAACGATATATACCCTAACCTAAGGCAACCTAACACCTCGCATTTAATATTTTACAACATTCCTGGCATGTAGGTCCCTACTTCTCGGTGGGAACATTATATACGTCTATAACGTTATATAGCCTAGCCTACGGCAACCTAACTTGTCGAATGTAATATTTTACAACATTCCTGGCGTGTCGTCGCCTACTTCTCGATGGGGACATTATATACATCTATAACGTTGTATATCCTAACCTAAGGCAACCTAACATCTCGGATGTAATATTTTACAACATTCTGGCGTGTCGCCGCCTGCTTCTCGATGGGGACATTATATACGTCTATAACCTTGTATATACTAACATAACGCAACCTAACACCTCGGATGTAATATTTTACAACATTCCTGGCATGTCGGTCCCTACGTCTCCGTGGGTACATTATATACGTCTGTAACGTTGTATATCCTAACCTAACGCAACCTAACGTCTGGGATGTAATATTTTAAAACATTCCTGGCATGTCGGTCCCTACGTCTCGGTGGGAACATTATATACGTCTATAACGATATATATCCTAACCTAAGGCAACCTAACATCTCGTATGTAATATTTGACAACATTCCTGGCGTGTTAACCCGCACTTCTCGGTGGGAACATCATATACGTCTATAGCGATATATATCCTAGCCTAAGGCGACCTAACATGTCGAATGTAATATTTTACATCATTCCTGACGTGTCGGCCCCCATTTCTCGGTGGGAACATTATATACGTCTATAACGTTATATATGCTAGCCTAAGGCAACCTAACATGTCGAATGTAATATTTTACAACATTCCTGGCGTGTCGTCGCCTACTTCTCGATGGGGACATTATATACATCTATAACGTTGTATATCATAACCTAAGGCAACCTAACATCTCGGATGTAATATTTTACAACATTCCTGGTATGTCGGGCCCTACTTCTCGGTGGGAACATTGTATACATGTATAACGTTGTATTTCCTAACCTAAGGCAACCTAACATCTCGGATGTAGTATTTTACAACATTCCTGGCATGTCGGTCCCTACTTCTCGGTGGGAACATTGTGTACGTCTATAACGATATATATCCTAGCCTAAGGCAACCTGACATGTCGAATGTAATATTTTACTACATTCCTGTCGTGTCGTCGCCTGCTTCTCGATGGGGACATTATATACGTCTATAACGTTGTATATTCTAACCTATCGCAACCTAACATCAGGGATGTAATATTTTACAACAGTCCTGGCGTGTCGTCGCCTACTTCTGGATGGGGACATTATATACATCTATAACGTCATATATCCTAACCTAAGGGAACCTAACATCTCGGGTGTAATATTTTACAACTTTCCTGGCGTGTCGTTGCCTACTTCTCGATGGGGACATTATATACATCTATAACGTTGTTTATCATAACCTAAGGCAACCTAACATCTCGGATGTAATATTTTACAACATTCCTGGTATGTCGGGCCCTACTTCTCGGTGGGAACATTATATACGTCTATAACGTTACATATCCTAACGTATGGCAACATAACATCTCGGATGTTATATTTTACAACATTCCTGCCGCTTCCGCGCCTGCTTCTCGATGGGGACTTTATATACATCTATAACGTTGTATATCCTAACCTAAGGCAACCTAACATATCGGATGTAATATTTTACAGCATTCTGGCGTGTCGTCGCCTGCTTCTCCATGGGGACATTATATACGTCTATAACCTTGTATATACTAACCTAACGCAACCTAACATCTGGGATGTAATATTTTACAACATTCCTGGCGTGTCGTCGCCTACTTCTCGGTGGGAACATTGTATACGTCTATAACGATATATATCCTAGCCTAAGGCAACCTAACATGTCGAATGTAATATTTTACAACATTCCTTTCGTGTCGTCGCCTGCTTCTCGATGGGTACATTATATACGTCTATAACGTTGTATATTCTAACCTAACGCAACCTAACATCTGGGATGTAATATTTTACAACATTCCTGGCGTGTCGTCGCCTACTTCTGGATGGGGACATTATATACATCTATAACGTCATATATCCTAGCCTAAGGGAACCTAACATCTCGGGTGTAATATTTTACTACATTCCTGGCGTGTCGTCGCCTACTTCTCGATGGGGACATTATATACGTCTATAACGTTGTATATTCTAACCTATCGCAACCTAACATCAGGGATGTAATATTTTACAACAGTCCTGGCGTGTCGTTGCCTACATCTGGATGGGGACATTATATACATCTATAACGTCATATATCCTAACCTAAGGGAACCTAACATCTCGGGTGTAATATTTTACAACTTTCCTGGCGTGTCGTTGCCTACTTCTCGATGGGGACATTATATACATGTATAACGTTGTTTATCATAACCTAAGGCAACCTAACATCTCGGATGTAATATTTTATAACATTCCTGGTATGTCGGGCCCTACTTCTCGGTGGGAACATTATATACGTCTATAACGTTACATATCCTAACGTATGGCAACATAACATCTCGGATGTTATATTTTACAACATTCCTGCCGCTTCCGCGCCTGCTTCTCGATGGGGACTTTATATACATCTATAACGTTGTATATCCTAACCTAAGGCAACCTAACATATCGGATGTAATATTTTACAGCATTCTGGCGTGTCGTCGCCTGCTTCTCCATGGGGACATTATATACGTCTATAACCTTGTATATACTAACCTAACGCAACCTAACATCTGGGATGTAATATTTTACAACATTCCTGGCGTGTCGTCGCCTACTTCTCGGTGGGAACATTGTATACGTCTATAACGATATATATCCTAGCCTAAGGCAACCTAACATGTCGAATGTAATATTTTACAACATTCCTTTCGTGTCGTCGCCTGCTTCTCGATGGGTACATTATATACGTCTATAACGTTGTATATTCTAACCTAACGCAACCTAACATCTGGGATGTAATATTTTACAACATTCCTGGCGTGTCGTCGCCTACTTCTGGATGGGGACATTATATACATCTATAACGTCATATATCCTAGCCTAAGGGAACCTAACATCTCGGGTGTAATATTTTACAACATTCCTGGCGTGTCGTCGCCTACTTCTCGATGGGGACATTATATACATCTATAAAGTTGTATATCCTAACCTAAGGCAACCTAACATATCGGATGTAATATTTTACAACATTCTGGCGTGTCGTCGCCTGCTTCTCCATGGGGACATTATATACGTCTATAACCTTGTATATAATAACCTAACGCAACCTAACATCTGGGATGTAACATTTTACAACATTCCTGGCGTGTCGTCGCCTACTTCTGGATGGGGACATTATATACATCTATAACGTCATATATCCTAACCTAAGGGAACCTAACATCTCGGGTGTAATATTTTACAACATTCCTGTCGTGTCGTCGCCTGCTTCTCGATGGGGACATTCTATACGTCTATAACGTTGTATATCCTAACCTAAGGGAACCTAACATCTCGGGTGTAATATTTTAGAACATTCCTGACGCGTCAGTCCCTATTTCTCGGTGGGAATATTATATACGTCTATAACGTTATATATCCTAGCCTAAGGCAACCTAACTTGTAGAATGTAATATTTTACAACAGTCCTGGCGTGTCGTCGCCTACTTCTGGATGGGGACATTATATACATGAATAACCTTGTATATACTAACCTAACGCAACCTAACATCTGGGATGTAATATTTTACAATATTCCTGGCATGTCGGTCCCTACGTCTCGGTGGGAACGTTATATACGTCTATAACAATATATATCCTAACCTAAGGGTACCTTACATCTCGGATGTAATATTTTACAACATTCCTGGCATGTCGGTCCCTACTTCTCGGTGGGAGCATACTATATGTCTATAACGTTGTATATCCTAACCTAAGGGAACCTAACATCTCGGATGTAATATTTTAAAACTTTCCTGGCATGTCGGTCCCTACGTCTCGGTGGGATCATTATATACGTCTATAACGATATATATCCTAACCTAAGGCAACCTAACATCTCGGATGTAATATTTTACAACATT
Organism: Xylocopa violacea; assembly: GCA_963969225.1. Lineage (NCBI taxonomy): Eukaryota > Metazoa > Arthropoda > Insecta > Hymenoptera > Apidae > Xylocopa > Xylocopa violacea. The sequence goes on from CAXAJV010000789.1 coordinate 2,117,354, forward strand.
CCTGGCATGTCGGTCACTAGGTCTCGGTGGGAACATTATATACGTCTGTAACGATATATACCCTAACCTAAGGCAACCTAACACCTCGCATTTAATATTTTACAACATTCCTGGCATGTAGGTCCCTACTTCTCGGTGGGAACATTATATACGTCTATAACGTTATATATGCTATCCTACGGCAACATTACTTGTCGAATGTAATATTTTACAACATTCCTGGCGTGTCGTCGCCTACTTCTCGATGGGGACATTATATACATCTATAACGTTGTATATCCTAACCTAAGGCAACCTAACATCTCGGATGTAATATTTTACAACATTCCTGGTATGTCGGGCCCTACTTCTCGGTGGGAACATTGTATACGTCTATAACGTTATATATCCTAGCCTAAGGCAACCCAACTTGTAGAATGTAATATTTTACAACATTCCTGGCGTGTCGTCGCCTACTTCTCGATGGGGACATTATATACATCTATATCGTTGTATATCATAACCTAAGGCAACCTAACATCTCGGATGTAATATTTTACAACATTCCTGGCATGTCGGTCCCTACGTCTCGGTGGGAACATTATATACGTCTATAACGATATATATCCTAACCTAAGGCAACCTAACATCTCGGATGTAATATTTTACAACATTCCTGGCGCTTCGGCTGCTACTTTTCGGTGGGAACATTATATACGTCTATAACGTTACATATCCTAACGTATGGCAACATAACAGCTCGGATGTTATATTTTACAACATTCCTGCCGTGAAGTCGCCTGCTTCTCGATGGGGACATTATATACATCTATAACGTTGTATATCCTAACCTAAGGCAACCTAACATCTCGGATTTAGTATTTTACAACATTCCTGTCATGTCGGTCCCTACTTCTCGGTGGGGACATTGTGTACGTCTATAACGATATATATCCTAGCCTAAGGCAACCTAACATGTCGAATGTAATATTTTACTACATTCCTGTCGTGTCGTCGCCTGCTTCTCGATGGGGACATTATATACATCTATAACGTTGTATATCCTAACCTAAGGCAACCTAACATATCGGATGTAATATTTTACAACATTCTGGCGTGTCGTCGCCTGCTTCTCCATGGGGACATTATATACGTCTATAACGTTGTATATTCTAACCTAACGCAACCTAACATCTGGGATGTAATATTTTACAACATTCCTGGCGCGTCGTCGCCTACTTCTGGATGGGGACATTATATACATCTATAACGTCATATATCCTAACCTAAGGGAACCTAACATCTCGGGTGTAATATTTTACAACATTCCTGTCGTGTCGTCGCTTGCTTCTCGATGGGGACATTCTATACGTCTATAACGTTGTATATCCTAACCTAAGGGAACCTAACATCTCGGGTGTAATATTTTAGAACATTCCTGACGCGTCAGTCCCTATTTCTCGGTGGGAATATTATATACGTCTATAACGTTATATATCCTAGCCTAAGGCAACCTAACTTGTAGAATGTAATATTTTACAACAGTCCTGGCGTGTCGTCGCCTACTTCTGGATGGGGACATTATATACATCTATAACCTTGTATATACTAACCTAACGCAACCTAACATCTGGGATGTAATATTTTACAATATTCCTGGCATGTCGGTCCCTACGTCTCGGTGGGAACGTTATATACGTCTATAACGATATATATCCTAACCTAAGGGTACCTTACATCTCGGATGTAATTTTTTACAACATTCCTGGTATGTCGGGCCCTACTTCTCGGTGGGAACATTGTATACGTCTATAACGATATATATCCTAGCCTAAGGCAACCTAACATGAAGGAATGTAATATTTTACAACATTCCTGTCGTGTCGTCGCCTGCTTCTCGATGGGGACATTCTATACGTCTATAACGTTGTATATCCTAACCTAAGGGAACCTAACATCTCGGGTGTAATATTTTAGAACATTCCTGACGCGTCAGTCCCCATTTCTCGGTGGGAACATTATATACGTCTATAACGTTATATATCCTAGCCTAAGGCAACCCTACTTGTAGAATGTAATATTTTACAACATTCCTGGCGTGTCGTCGCCTACTTCTCGATGGGGACATTATATACATCTATAACGTTTTATATCATAACCTAATGCAACCTAACACCTCGGATGTAATATTTTACAACATTCCTGGCATGTGGGTCCCTACTTCTCGGTGGGAGCATACTATATGTCTATAACGTTGTATATCCTAACCTAAGGGAACCTAACATCTCGGATGTAATATTTTAAAACTTTCCTGGCATGTCGGTCCCTACGTCTCGGTGGGATCATTATATACGTCTATAACGATATATATCCTAACCTAAGGCAACCTAACATCTCGGATGTAATATTTTACAACATTCCTGGCATGTCGGTCACTAGGTCTCGGTGGGAACATTATATACGTCTGTAACGATATATACCCTAACCTAAGGCAACCTAACACCTCGCATTTAATATTTTACAACATTCCTGGCATGTAGGTCCCTACTTCTCGGTGGGAACATTATATACGTCTATAACGTTATATATCCTATCCTGCGGCAACCTAACTTGTCGAATGTAATATTTTACAACATTCCTGGCGTGTCGTCGCCTACTTCTCGATGGGGACATTATATACATCTATAACGTTGTATATCCTAACCTAAGGCAACCTAACATGTCGGATGTAATATTTTACAACATTCCTGGCGTGTCGTCGCCTAATTCTCGATGGGGATATTATATACATCTATAACGTTGTATATCCTAACCTAAGGCAACCTAACATCTCGGATGTAATATTTTACAACATTCCTGGCATGTCGGTCACTACGCCTCGGTGGGAACATTATACACGTCTGTAACGATATATATCCTAACCTAAGGCAACCTAACATCTCCGGTGTAATATTTTACAACATTCCTGACGCGTTGGCACCTATTTCTCGGTGGAAACATTATATACGTCTATAGCTTTATATATCCTAGCCTAAGGCGACCTAACATGTCGGATGTAACATTTTACATCATTCCTGGCGTGTCGGGCCCTACTTCTCGGTGGGAACATTGTATACGTCTATAACGATATATATCCTAGCCTAAGGCAACCTAACATGTCGAATGTAATCTTTTACAACATTCCTAGCGTGTCGTCGCCCGCTTCTCGATGGGGACATTATATACGTCTATAACGTTGTATATTCTAACCTAACGCAACCTTTCATCTGGGATGTAATATTTTACAACATTCCTGGCGTGTCGTCGCCTACTTCTGGATGGGGACATTATATACATCTATAACGTTATATATCTTAACCTAAGGGAACCTAACATCTCGGATGTAATATTTTACAACATTCCTGGCATGTCGGTCCCTACTTCTCGGTGGAAACTTTGTATACGTCTATAACGATGTATATACTACTCTAAGGCAACCTAACATCTCGGATGTAATATTTTACAACATTCCTGACGCGTCGGTCCCTATTTCTCGGTGTGAACATTATATACGTCTATAACGTTATATATCCTAGCCTAAGGCAACCCAACTTGTCGAATGTAATATTTTACAACATTCTGGCGTGTCGTCGCCTGCTTCTCGAAGGGGACATTATATACGCCTATAACGTTCTATATCCTAACGTAACGCAACCTAACATCTGGGATGTATTATTTTACAACATTCTTGACGCGTCGGCCCCTATTTCTCGGTGTGAACATTATATACGTCTATAACGTTACATATCCTAGCCTAAGGCAACCTAACATGTCGAAAGTAATATTTTACAACATTCCTGGCGTGTCGTCGCCTACTTCGCGATGGGGACATTATAAACATCTATAACGTTGTATATCCTAACCTAAGGCAACCTAAAATCTCGGATGTAATATTTTACAACATTCCTGTCGTGTCGTCGCCTGCTTCTCGATGGGGACATTATATATGGCTATAACGTTGTATATCCTAACCCAAAGCAACCTAACTTCTGGGATGTAATATTTTACAACATTCCTGGCATGTCGGTCCCCACGTCTCGGTGGGAACATTATATAAGTCTATAACGATATATATCCTAACCTAAAGCTACCTAACAACTCGGCTGTAATATTTTAGAACATTCCTGGCATGTCGGTCCCTACATCTCGGTGGGGACATTCTATACGTCTATAACGTTGTATATACTAACCTAAGGGAACCTAACATCTCGGGTCTAATATTTTACAACATTCCTGACGCGTCGGCCCCTATTTCTCGGTGGGAATATTATATACGTCTATAACGTTATATATCCTAGCCTAAGGCATCCCAACATGTCGAATGTAATAATTTACAACATTCTGGCGTGTCGTCGCCTGCTTCTCGAAGGGGACATTATATACGTCTATAACGTTGTATATCCTAACCTAACGCAACCTTACATCTGGGATGTAATATTTTACAACATTCCTGGCATGTCGTTCCCCACGTCTCGGTGGGAACATTATATAAGTCTATAACGATATATATACTAACCTAAAGCAACCTAACAACTCGTGTGTACTATTTTATAACATTCCTGGCGTGTCGTCGCCTGCTTCTCGATGGGGACATTATATACGTCTATAACGTTATATATCCTAGCCTAAGGCAACCTAACATATCGGATGTAACATTTTACTACATTCCTGGCACGTCGGCCCCTACTTCTCGGTGGGAATATTATATACGTATATAACGTAATAGAACCTAATCTAACCCATCTAGACCCTCGCTGGTAATGTTTTACGGAATCCCGTTCGTGTCGCCCCGTACGTCACGGTGCGGACATTATATACGTCTATAACGTTATATATCCTAACCTAAGGCAACCTAATATCTCGAATGTTGTATTTCACAACATTCCTGGCGGGTCAGACCCACTTCTCGCTGGGAACACTATATACGTCTATAACGTAATATAACCTAACCTAACCCATGTAGCATCTCGCTGGTAATGTTTTACAGAATCCCGGTCGTGTCGTCCCGTACTTCTCGATGGGGACATTATATACGTTTATAACGTTATACATACTAACCTAAGGCAACTTAACATCTCGGATGTAGTATTTTCCAAAATTCCTGCCGGGTCGGCCCCTAAACCTCGGTGGGCACATTATATACGTCTATAACGTTGTATATATTACCATAAGGCAACCTAACATCTCGAATGTAGTATTTCACAACATTCCTGTCGGGTCGGCCCCACTTCTCGGTGGGAACATTATATACGTCTATAACGTAATATAAACTAACCTAACCCATCTAGTCCCTCGCTGGTAATGTTTTACAGAATCCCTGTCGTGTCGGCCCGTACTTCTCGGTGGGGACACTATATACGTCTATAACGTTGTATATAATACCATAAGGATACCTAACATCTCGAATGTAGTATTTCACAACATTCTTGCCGGGTCGGCACCACTTCTCGGTGGGAACATTATATACGTCTATAACGTAATATGACCTAACCTAACCCATCTAGCCCCTCCCTGATAATGTTTTACAGAATCCCGGTGGTGTCGGACCGTACTTCTCGGTGGCGACATTATATACGTCTATAACGCTATATATCCCAACCTAAGGCAACCTAACATCTCGGATGTAGTATTTTCCAACATTCCTGGCGAGTCGGACCCTAAACATCGGTGGGCACATTATATACGTCTATAACGTTGTATATATTACCATAAGGCAACCTAACATCTCGAATGTAGTATTTCACAACATTCCTGGCGGATCGGCCTCTACTTTTCGGTGGGAACATTATATACGTCCATAACGTAATATAACCTAACCTAACCCATCTAGCCCCTCGGTAGTAATGTTTTACAGAATCCCGTTCGTGTCGTCCCGTACGTCACGGTGCGGACATTATATACGTCTATACCGTTGTATATCCTAACCTAAGTAACCTAACATCTCGGATGTAGTATTTTCCAACATTCCTGGCGGGTCGGCCCCTACTTCTCGGGAGGAACATTATATACGTCTATAACCTAATATAACCTAACCTAACGCATTTAGACTCTCGCTGGTAATGTTTTACAGAATCTCGTTCGTGTCGTCCCGTACATCACTTTGCGGTCATTATGTAGGTCTATAACGTTATATATCCTAACCTAAGGCAACCTAACATCTCGATTGTAGTATTTTAAAAATTCCAGACGGGTCGGCCCCTACTTCTCAGTGGGAACATTATATACGTCTGTAACTTTATATATCGCAACCTAAGGCAACATAACTTCTCGGATGTAGTATTTGCCAACATTCCGAGCAGGTCGGCCCCACTTCTCGGTGGGAACATTATATACGTCAATAACGTAATATAACCTAACCTAATCCATCTAGCCCCTCGCTGGTAATGTTTTATAGAATCCTGGTCATGTCGTCCCGTACTTCTCGGTGGGGACACTATATAGATCTCTAACGTTAAACATCCTAACCTAAGGCAATCTAACATCTCGAATCTAGTATTTTACATCATTCCATGAGGTTCGGCCCCTACTTCTGAGTGGGAACATTATATACGTCTATATCGTAATATAACCTAACCTAACCCATTTTGCCCCTCGGTGGTAATGTTTTACAGAATCCCCGTCGTGTCGGCCCGTACTTCTCGGTGGGGACATCATATGCGTCAATAACGTTTAATATCCAAACCTAAGGCAACCTAACATCTCGGATGTAGTATTTTCCAAATTCCTGGCGGGTCGGCCCCTACTTCTCGGTGGGCACATTATATACGTCCATAACGTAATATAACACAACCTAACCCATCTAGACTCTCACTAGTAATGCTTTACAGAATCCCCGTCGTGTCGGCCCAACTTCTCGGTGGGAACATTATATACGTCTATAACATAATATAACCTACCCTAACCCATCTAGCCGCTCGCTGGTAATGTTTTACAGAATCCAGTACGTGTCGTCTCGTTCGTCTCGGTAGGGACATTGTATGCGTCTATAACGTTATATATCCTAACCTAAGGCAACCTAACATCTGGGATGTTGTATTTTACAACATTCCTGGCGGGTCGGCCTCTACTTTTCGGTGGGAACATTGTATACGTCTATAACGTTTTATATCCTCACCTAAGGCAAACTAACATCTCGAATGTAGTATTTTACAACATTCCTGGCATGTCGGTCCCTACATCTCGGTGGGAACATTCTATACGTCTATAACGTTGTATATCCTAACCTAAGGGAACCTAACATTTCGGGTGTAATATTTTACAACATTCCTGACGCGTCGGCCCCTATTTCTCGGTGGGAATTTATATACGTCTATAACGTTACATATCCTAGCCTAAGGCAACCTAACATGTCGAATGTAATATTTTACAACATTCTGGCGTGTCGTCGCCTGCTTCTCGAAGGGGACATTATATACGTCTATAACGTTGTATATCCTAACCTGACGTAACCTAACATCTGGGTTGTTTTATTTTACAACATTCCTGACGCGTCGGTCCCTACTTCTCGGTGGGAACATTGTATACGTCTATAACGATATATGTCCTAACCTAAAGCAACCTAACAACTCGGATGTAATATTTTACAACATTCTGGCGTGTCGTCGCCTGCTTCTCGATGGGGACGTTAGATACGTCTATAACGTTGTATATCCTAACCTAAGGGAACCTAACATCTCGGGTGTAATATTTTACAACATTCCTGACGCGTCGGCCCCTATTTCTCGGTGGGAATATTATATACGTCTATAACGTTATATATCCTAACGTAAGGAAACATAACATCTCGGATGTAATATTTTACAACATTCCTGGCGTGTCGTCGCCTGCTTCTCGATGGAGACGTTTTATACGTCTATAACGTTATATATCCTAGCCTAAGGCAACCTAACATGTCGAATGTAATATTTTACAACATTCTGGCGTGTCGTCGCCTGCTTCTCGATGGGGACATTACATACGTCTATAACGTTGTATATCCTAATCTAAGGGAACCTAACATCTCGGACGTAATATTTTACAACATTCTGGCGTGTCGTCGCCTTCTTCTTGATGGGGACATTATATACGTCTATAACGTTGTATATCCTAACCCAAAGCAACCAAACTTCTGGGATGTAATATTTTACAACATTCCTGGCATGTCGGTCCCCACGTCTCGGTGGGAACATTATATAAGTCTATAACGATATATATCCTAACCTAAAGAAACCAAACAACTCGAATGTAATATTTTAGAACATTCCTGGCATGTCGGTCCCTACATCTCGGTGGGAACATTCTATACGTCTATAACGTTGTATATCCTAACCTAAGGGAACCTAACATTTCGGGTGTAATATTTTACAACATTTCTGACGCGTCGGCCCCTATTTCTCGGTGGGAATATTATATACGTCTATAACGTTGTATATCCTAACCTAAGGGAACCTAACAGTTCGGGTGTAATATTTTGCAACATTCCTGACGCGTCGGTCCCTATTTCTCGGGGGGAATATTGTATACGTCTAGAACGTTACATATCCTAGCCTAAGGCAACCCAACTTGTCGAATGTAATATTTTACAACATTCTGGCGTGTCGTCGCCTGCTTCTCGAAGGGGACATTATATACGTCTATAACGTTGTATATCCTAACCCAAAGCAACCTAACTTCTGGGATGTAATATTTTGCAACATTCCTGGCATGTCGGTCCCCGCGTCTCGGTGGGAACGTTATATAAGTCTATAACGATATATATCCTAACCTAAAGCAAGCTAACATGTCGGATGTAATATTTTACAACATTCCTGGCATGTCGGTCCCTACTTCTCGGTGGGAACATTATATACGTCTATAACGTTGTACATACTAACCTAAGGGAACCTAACATCTCGGGTCTAATATTTTACAACATTCCTGACGCGTCGGCCCCTATTTCTCGGTGGGAATATTATATACGTCTATAACGTTATATATCCTAGCCTAAGGCATCCCAACATGTCGAATGTAATAATTTACAACATTCTGGCGTGTCGTCGCCTGCTTCTCGAAGGGGACATTATATACGTCTATAACGTTGTATATCCTAACCTAACGCAACCTAACATCTGGGTTGTTTTATTTTACAACATTCCTGACGCGTCGGTCCCTACTTCTCGGTGGGAACATTGTATACGTCTATAACGATATATGTCCTAGCCTAAGGTAACCTAACATCTCGGATGTAATATTTTACAACATTCCTGGCGTGTCGTCGCCTGCTTCTCGATGGGGACATTATATACGTCTATAACGTTGTATATCCTTACCTAACGCAACCTAACATCTGGGATGTAATATTCTACAACATTCCTGACGCGTCGGCCCCTATTTCTCGGTGGGAATATTATATACGTCTATAACGTTATATATCCTAGCCTAAGGCAACCCAACATGTCGAATGTAATATTTTACAACATTCTGGCGTGTCGTCGCCTGCTTCTCGAAGGGGACATTATATACGTCTATAACGTTGTATATCCTAACCTAACGCAACGTAACATCTGGGATGTAATATTTTACAACATTCCTGACGCGTCGGCCCCTATTTCTCGGTGTGAACATTATATACGTCTATAACGTTATATATCCTAGCCTAAGGCAACCTAACATGTCGAAAGTAATATTTTACAACATTCCTGGCGTGTCGTCGCCTACTTCGCGATGGGGACATTATATACATCTATAACGTTGTATATCCTAACCTAAGGGAACCTAACATATCGTATGTAATATTCTACAACATTCCTGACGCGTCGGCCCCTATTTCTCGGTGGGAATATTATATACGTCTATAACGTTATATATCCTAACGTAAGGCAACATAACATCTCGGATGTAATATTTTACAACATTCCTGGCGTGTCGTCGCCTGCTTCTCGATGGGGACATTATATACGTCTATACCGTTGTATATCCTAACCCAAAGTAACTTAACTTCTGGGATGTAATATTTTGCAACATTCCTGGCATGTCGGTCCCGGCGTCTCGGTGGGAACATTATATAAGTCTATAACGATATATATCCTAACCTAACGCAACCTAACATCTCGGATGTCATATTTTACAACATTCCTGGCATGTCGGTCCCTACATCTCGGTGGGAACATTCTATACGTCTATAACGTCGTATATCCTAACCTAAGGGAACCTAACATTTCGGGTGTAATATTTTACAACATTCCTGACGCGTCGGCCCCTATTTCGCGGTGGGAATATTATATACGTCTATAACGTTATATATCTTAGCCTAAGGCAACCCAACATCTCGGATGTAATATTTTACAACATTCCTGGCGTGTCGTCGCCTGCTTCTCAATGGGGACATTATATACGTCTATAACGTTGTATATCCTAACCCAAAGCAACCTAACTTCTGGGATGTAATATTTTACAACATTCCTGACGCGTCGGCCCCCACGTCTTGGTGGGAACATTATATAAGTCTATACCGATATATATCCCAACCTAAAGCAACCTAAAAACTCGGAGGTAATATTTTAGAACATTCCTGGCTTGTCGATCCCTACATCTCGGTGGGGACATTCTATACGTCTATAACGTTGTATATCCTAACCTAAGGGAACCTAACATTTCGGGTGTGATATTTTACAACATTCCTGACGCGTCGGCCCCTATTTCTCGCTGGGAATATTATATACGTCTATAACGTTGTATATCCTTACCTAACGCAACCTAACATCTGGGATGTAATATTTTACAACATTCCTGACGCGTCGGCCCCTATTTCTCGGTGGGAATATTATATACGTCTATAACGTTATATATCCTAGCCTAAGGCAACCTAACATATCGTATGTAATATTCTACAACATTCCTGACGCGTCGGCCCCTATTTCTCGGTGGGAATATTATATACGTCTATAACGTTTTATATCCTAACGTAAGGCAACATAACATCTCGGATGTAATATTTTACAACATTCCTGGCGTGTCGTCGCCTGCTTCTCGATGGGGACATTATATACGTCTATACCGTTGTATATCCTAACCCAAAGTAACTTAACTTCTGGGATGTAATATTTTGCAACATTCCTGGCATGTCGGTCCCCACGTCTCGGTGGGAACATTATATTAGTCTATAACGATATATATCCTAACCTAACGCAACCTAACATCTCGGATGTCATATTTTACAACATTCCTGGCATGTCGGTCCCTACATCTCGGTGGGAACATTCTATACGTCTATAACGTCGTATATCCTAACCTAAGGGAACCTAACATTTCGGGTGTAATATTTTAAAACATGCCTGACGCGTCGGCCCCTATTTCGCGGTGGGAATATTATATACGTCTATAACGTTATATATCCTAGCCTAAGGCAACCTAACATCTCGGATGTAATATTTTACAACATTCCTGGCGTGTCGTCGCCTGCTTCTCAATGGGGACATTATATACGTCTATAACGTTGTATATCCTAACCCAAAGCAACCTAACTTCTGGGATGTAATATTTTACAACATTCATGACGCGTCGGCCCCTATTTCTCGGTGGGAATATAATATACGTCTATAACGTTATATATCCTAGCCTAAGGCAACCCAACATGTCGAATGTAATATTTTACAACATTCTGGCGTGTCGTCGCCTGCTTCTCGAAGGGGACATTATATACGTCTATAACGTTGTATATCCTAACCTAACGCAACCTAACATCTGGGATGTAATATTTTACATCATTCCTGGCGTGTCGGCCCGTAGTTCTCGGTGATAACATTATATGCGTGTATAACATTATGTATCCTAGCGTAAGGAAACCTAACATGTCAAATGTAATATTTTACAACATTCCTGGCGTGTCGTCGCCTACTTCGCGATGGGGACATTATATACATCTATAACGTTGTATATCCTAACCTAAGGCAACCTAACATCTCGGATGTAATATTTTACAACATTCCTGGCATGTCGGTCCCTACTTCTCGGTGGGAACATTCTATACGTCTATAACGTTGTATATGCTAACCTATGGGAACCTAACATCTCGGGTGTAATATTTTACCACATTCCTGACGCGTCGGCCCCTATTTCTTGGTGGGAATATTATAAACGTCTATAACGTTATATATCCTAGCCTAAGGCAACCTAACATGTCGAATGTAATATTTTACAACATTCTGGCGTGTCGTCGCCTGCTACTCGAAGGGGACATTATATACGTCTATAACGTTGTATATCCTAACCTACCGCAACCTAACATCTGGGATGTAATATTTTACAACATTCCTGGCATGTCGGTCCCCACGTCTCGGTGGGAACATTATATAAGTCTATAACGATATATATCCTAACCTAAAGCAACCTAACAACTCGTGTGTAATATTTTATAACATTCCTGGCGTGTCGTCGCCTGCTTCTCGATGGGGACATTATATACGTCTATAACGTTCTATATCCTAACCCAAAGCAACCTAACTTCTGTGATGTAATATTTTACAACATTCCTGGCATGTCGGTCCCCACGTCTCGGTGGGAACATTCTATACGTCTATAACGTCGTATATCCTAACCTAAGGGAACCTAACATTTCGGGTGTAATATTTTACAACATTCCTGACGCGTCGGCCCCTATTTCTCGGTGGGAATATTATATACGTCTATAACGTTATATATCCTAGCCTAAGGCAACCTAACATGTCGAAAGTAATATTTTACAACATTCCTGGCGTGTCGTCGCCTACTTCGCGATGGGGACATTATATACATCTATAACGTTGTATATCCTAACCTAAGGGAACCTAACATCTCGGGTGTAATATTTTACAACATTCCTGACGCGTCGGCCCCTATTTCTCTGTGGGAACATTATATACGTCTATAACGTTATATATCCTAGCCTAAGGCGACCTAACATGTCGAATGTAATATTTTACATCATTCCTGACGTGTCGGCCCGTAGTTCTCGGTGGTAATATTATATACGTCTATAAGGATAGATATCCTAGCCTAAGGCAACCTATCATGTCGCATGTAATATTGTACAACATTCCTGGCGTGTCGTCGCCTACTTCTGAATAAGGACATTATATACATCTATAACTTTGTATATCCTAACCTAAGACAACATAACATCTCGGATGTAATATTTGACAACATTCCTGGCTTGTCGTCGCCTGCTTCTCGATGGGGACATTATATACTTCTATAAAGTTGTATATTCTATCCCAAAGCAACCTAACTACTGGGATGTAATATTTTGCAACATTCCTGGCATGTCGGTCCCCACGTCTCGGTGGCAAAATTGTATACGTCTATAACGATATATATACTAGCCTAAGGCAACCTAACATCTCGGATGTAATATTTTACAACATTCTGGCGTGTCGGTCCCCACGTCTCGATCTGGACATTATATACGTCTATAACGATATATATCCTAACCTAAAGCAACCTAACATCTCGGGTGTAATATTTTACAACATTCCTGACGCGTCTGCCCCTATTTCTCGGTGGGAACATTATATATGTCTATAACGTTATGTATCCTAGGCTAAGGCGACCTACTATGTCGAATGTAATATTTCACATCATTCCTGGGGTGTCGGCCCGTAGTTCTCGGTGATAACATTATATGCGTGTATAACATTATATATCCTAGCCTAAGGCAACCTAACATGTCGAAAGTAATATTTTACAACATTCCTGGCGTGTCGTCGCCTACTTCGCGATGGGTACATTATATACATCTATAACGTTGTATATCCTAACCTAACGCAACCTAACATCTGGGATGTAATATTTTACAACATTCCTGACGCGTCGGCCCCTATTTCTCGGTGGGAATATTATATGCGTCTATAACGTTATATATCCTAACGTAAGGCAACATAACATCTCGGATGTAATACTTTACAACATTCCTGGCGTGTCGTCGCCTGCTTCTCGATGGGGACATTATATACGTCTATACCGTTGTATATCCTAACCCAAAGTAACTTAACTTCTGGGATGTAATATTTTGCAACATTCCTGGCATGTCGGTCCCCACGTCTCGGTGGGAACATTATATAAGTCTATAACGATATATATCCTAACCTAACGCAACCTAACATCTCGGATGTCATATTTTACAACATTCCTGGCATGTCGGTCCCTACATCTCGGTGGGAACATTCTATACGTCTATAACGTCGTATATCCTAACCTAAGGGAACCTAACATTTCGGGTGTAATATTTTACAACATTCCTGACGCGTCGGCCCCTATTTCGCGGTGGGAATATTATATACGTCTATAACGTTATATATCCTAGCCTAAGGCAACCTAACATCTCGGATGTAATATTTTACAACATTCCTGGCGTGTCGTCGCCTGCTTCTCAATGGGGACATTATATACGTCTATAACGTTGTATATCCTAACCCAAAGCAACCTAACTTCTGGGATGTAATATTTTACAACATTCCTGACGCGTCGGCCCCCACGTCTTGGTGGGAACATTATATAAGTCTATAACGATATATATCCCAACCTAAAGCAACCTAACAACTCGGAGGTAATATTTTAGAACATTCCTGGCTTGTCGGTCCCTACATCTCGGTGGGGACATTCTATACGTCTATAACGTTGTATATCCTAACCTAAGGGAACCTAACATTTCGGGTGTGATATTTTACAACATTCCTGACGCGTCGGCCCCTATTTCTCGCTGGGAATATTATATACGTCTATAACGTTATATATCCTAACGTAAGGCAACATAACATCTCGGATGTAATATTTTACAACATTCCTGGCGTGTCGTCGCCTGCTTCTCGATGGGGACATTATATACGTCTATAACGTTGTATATCCTTACCTAACGCAACCTAACATCTGGGATGTAATATTTTACAACATTCATGACGCGTCGGCCCCTATTTCTCGGTGGGAATATTATATACGTCTATAACGTTATATATCCTAGCCTAAGGCAACCCAACATGTCGAATGTAATATTTTACAACATTCTGGCGTGTCGTCGCCTGCTTCTCGAAGGGGACATTATATACGTCTATAACGATGTATATCCTAACCTAACGCAACCTAACATCTGGGATGTAATATTTTACATCATTCCTGGCGTGTCGGCCCGTAGTTCTCGGTGATAACATTATATGCGTGTATAACATTATGTATCCTAGCGTAAGGAAACCTAACATGTCAAATGTAATATTTTACAACATTCCTGGCGTGTCGCCTACTTCGCGATGGGGACATTATATACATCTATAACGTTGTATATCCTAACCTAAGGCAACCTAACATCTCGGATGTAATATTTTACAACATTCCTGGCATGTCGGTCCCTACTTCTCGGTGGGAACATTCTATACGTCTATAACGTTGTATATCCTAACCTAGGGGAACCTAACATCTCGGGTGTAATATTTTACAACATTCCTGACGCGTCGGCCCCTATTTCTCTGTGGGAACATTATATACGTCTATAACGTTATATATCCTAGCCTAAGGCGACCTAACATGTCGAATGTAATATTTTACAACATTCCTGGCGTGTCGTCACCTACTTCTGGATGGGGACATTATATACATCTATAACGTTGTACATCCTAACCTAAGGCAACCTAACATTTCGGATGTAATATTTAACAACATTCCTGGCATGTCGGTCCCTACTTCTCGGTGGCAAAATTGTATACGTCTATAACGATATATATACTAGCCTAAGGCAACCTAACATCTCGGACGTAATATTTTACAACATTCTGGCGTGTCGGTCCCCACGTCTCGATCTGGACATTATATACGTCTATAACGATATATATCCTAACCTAAAGCAACCTAACATCTCGGGTGTAATATTTTACAACATTCCTGACGCGTCTGCCCCTATTTCTCGGTGGGAACATTATATATGTCTATAACGTTATGTATCCTAGGCTAAGGCGACCTACTATGTCGAATGTAATATTTCACATCATTCCTGGCGTGTCGGCCCGTAGTTCTCGGTGATAACATTATATGCGTGTATAACATTATATATCCTAGCCTAAGAAAACCTAACATGTCGAAAGTAATATTTTACAACATTCCTGGCGTGTCGTCGCCTACTTCGCGATGGGGACATTATATACATCTATAACGTTGTATATCCTAACCTAAGGGAACCTAACATATCGGATGTAATATTCTACAACATTCCTGACGCGTCGGCCCCTATTTCTCGGTGGGAATATTATATACGTCTATAACGTTATATATCCTAACGTAAGGCAACATAACATCTCGGATGTAATATTTTACAACATTCCTGGCGTGTCGTCGCCTGCTTCTCGATGGGGACATTATATACGTCTATACCGTTGTATATCCTAACCCAAAGTAACTTAACTTCTGGGATGTAATATTTTGCAACATTCCTGGCATGTCGGTCCCCACGTCTCGGTGGGAACATTATATTAGTCTATAACGATATATATCCTAACCTAACGCAACCTAACATCTCGGATGTCATATTTTACAACATTCCTGGCATGTCGGTCCCTACATCTCGGTGGGAACATTCTATACGTCTATAACGTCGTATATCCTAACCTAAGGGAACCTAACATTTCGGGTGTAATATTTTACAACATGCCTGACGCGTCGGCCCCTATTTCGCGGTGGGAATATTATATACGTCTATAACGTTATATATCCTAGCCTAAGGCAACCTAACATCTCGGATGTAATATTTTACAACATTCCTGGCGTGTCGTCGCCTGCTTCTCAATGGGGACATTATATACGTCTATAACGTTGTATATCCTAACCCAAAGCAACCTAACTTCTGGGATGTAATATTTTACAACATTCATGACGCGTCGGCCCCTATTTCTCGGTGGGAATATAATATACGTCTATAACGTTATATATCCTAGCCTAAGGCAACCCAACATGTCGAATGTAATATTTTACAACATTCTGGCGTGTCGTCGCCTGCTTCTCGAAGGGGACATTATATACGTCTATAACGTTGTATATCCTAACCTAACGCAACCTAACATCTGGGATGTAATATTTTACAACATGCCTGACGCGTCGGCCCCTATTTCCCGGTGTGAACATTATATACGTCTATAACGTTATATATCCTAGCCTAAGGCAACC
Organism: Xylocopa violacea; assembly: GCA_963969225.1. Lineage (NCBI taxonomy): Eukaryota > Metazoa > Arthropoda > Insecta > Hymenoptera > Apidae > Xylocopa > Xylocopa violacea. The sequence continues at coordinate 2,134,508 of CAXAJV010000789.1, forward strand.
TAACATGTCGAAAGTAATATTTTACAACATTCCTGGCGTGTCGTCGCCTACTTCGCGATGGGGACATTATATACATCTATAACGTTGTATATCCTAACCTAAGGCAACCTAACATCTCGGATGTAATATTTTACAACATTCCTGGCATGTCGGTCCCTACTTCTCGGTGGGAACATTCTATACGTCTATAACGTTGTATATGCTAACCTATGGGAACCTAACATCTCGGGTGTAATATTTTACAACATTCCTGACGCGTCGGCCCCTATTTCTTGGTGGGAATATTATAAACGTCTATAACGTTATATATCCTAGCCTAAGGCAACCTAACATGTCGAATGTAATATTTTACAACATTCTGGCGTGTCGTCGCCTGCTACTCGAAGGGGACATTATATACGTCTATAACGTTGTATATCCTAACCTACCGCAACCTAACATCTGGGATGTAATATTTTACAACATTCCTGGCATGTCGGTCCCCACGTCTCGGTGGGAACATTATATAAGTCTATAACGATATATATCCTAACCTAAAGCAACCTAACAACTCGTGTGTAATATTTTATAACATTCCTGGCGTGTCGTCGCCTGCTTCTCGATGGGGACATTATATACGTCTATAACGTTCTATATCCTAACCCAAAGCAACCTAACTTCTGTGATGTAATATTTTACAACATTCCTGGCATGTCGGTCCCCACGTCTCGGTGGGAACATTCTATACGTCTATAACGTCGTATATCCTAACCTAAGGGAACCTAACATTTCGGGTGTAATATTTTACAACATTCCTGACGCGTCGGCCCCTATTTCTCGGTGGGAATATTATATACGTCTATAACGTTATATATCCTAGCCTAAGGCAACCTAACATGTCGAAAGTAATATTTTACAACATTCCTGGCGTGTCGTCGCCTACTTCGCGATGGGGACATTATATACATCTATAACGTTGTATATCCTAACCTAAGGGAACCTAACATCTCGGGTGTAATATTTTACAACATTCCTGACGCGTCGGCCCCTATTTCTCTGTGGGAACATTATATACGTCTATAACGTTATATATCCTAGCCTAAGGCGACCTAACATGTCGAATGTAATATTTTACATCATTCCTGACGTGTCGGCCCGTAGTTCTCGGTGGTAATATTATATACGTCTATAAGGATAGATATCCTAGCCTAAGGCAACCTATCATGTCGCATGTAATATTGTACAACATTCCCGGCGTGTCGTCGCCTACTTCTGAATAAGGACATTATATACATCTATAACTTTGTATATCCTAACCTAAGACAACATAACATCTCGGATGTAATATTTGACAACATTCCTGGCTTGTCGTCGCCTGCTTCTCGATGGGGACATTATATACTTCTATAAAGTTGTATATTCTATCCCAAAGCAACCTAACTACTGGGATGTAATATTTTGCAACATTCCTGGCATGTCGGTCCCCACGTCTCGGTGGCAAAATTGTATACGTCTATAACGATATATATACTAGCCTAAGGCAACCTAACATCTCGGATGTAATATTTTACAACATTCTGGCGTGTCGGTCCCCACGTCTCGATCTGGACATTATATACGTCTATAACGATATATATCCTAACCTAAAGCAACCTAACATCTCGGGTGTAATATTTTACAACAGTCCTGACGCGTCGGCCCCTATTTCTCGGTGGGAATATTATATACGTCTATAACGTTATATATCCTAACCTAAGGGAACCTAACATTTCGGGTGTGATATTTTACAACATTCCTGACGCGTCGGCCCCTATTTCTCGCTGGGAATATTATATACGTCTATAACGTTATATATCCTAACGTAAGGCAACATAACATCTCGGATGTAATATTTTACAACATTCCTGGCATGTCGGTCCCCACGTCTCGGTGGGAACATTATATAAGTCTATAACGATATATATCCTAACCTAAAGCTACCTAACAACTCGGATGTAATATTTTAGAACATTCCTGGCATGTCGGTCCCTACATCTCGGTGGGGACATTCTATACGTCTATAGCGTTGTATATACTAACCTAAGGGAACCTAACATCTCGGGTGTAATATTTTACAACATTCCTGAAGCGTCGGCCCCTATTTCTCGGTGGGAATATTATATACGTCTATAACGTTATATATCCTAGCCTAAGGCAACCCAACATGTCGAATGTAATAATTTACAACATTCTGGCGTGTCGTCGCCTGCTTCTCGAAGGGGAGATTATATACGTCTATAACGTTGTACATCCTAACCTAACGCAACCTAACATCTGGGATGTAATATTGTACAACATTCCTGGCATGTCGGTCCCCACGTCTCGGTGGGAACATTATATAAGTCTATAACGATATATATCCTAACCTAAAGCTACCTAACAACTCGGATGTAATATTTTAGAACATTCCTGGCATGTCGGTCCCTACATCTCGGTGGGAACATTCTATACGTCTATAACGTCGTATATCCTAACCTAAGGGAACCTAACATTACGGGTGTAATATTTTACAACATTCCTGACGCGTCGGCCCCTGTTTCTCGGTGGGAATATTATATACTTCTATAACGTTATATATCCTAATGTAAGGCAACATAACATCACGGATGTAATATTTTACAACATTCCTGACGCGTCGGCCCCTATTTCTCAGTGGGAATATTATATTCGTCTATAACGTTGTACATCCTAGCCTAAGGCAACTTAACATGTCGAATGTAATATTTTACAACATTCTGGCGTGTCGTCGCCTGCTTCTCGATGGGGACATTAGATACGTCTATAACTTTGTATATCTTAACCTAAGGGAACCTAACATCTCGGACGTAATATTTTACAACATTCTGGCGTGTCGTCGCCTTCTTCTTGATGGGGACATTATATACGTCTATAACGTTGTATATCCTAACCGAAAGCAACCAAACTTCTGGGATGTAATATTTTACAACATTCCTGGCATGTCGGTCCCCACGTCTCGGTGGGAACATTATATAAGTCTATAACGATATATATCCTAACCTAAAGCAACCAAACAACTCGAATGTAATATTTTAGAACATTCCTGGCATGTCGGTCCCTACATCTCGGTGGGGACATTCTATACGTCTATAACGTTGTATATCCTAACCTAAGGGAACCTAACATTTCGGGTGTAATATTTTGCGTCATTCCTGACGCGTCGGCCCCTATTTCTCGGTGGGAATATTATATACGTCTATAACGTTATATATCCTAGCCTAAGGCAACCTAACATGTCGAATGTAATATTTTACAACATTCTGGCGTGTCGTCGCCTGCTTCTCAAAGGGGACATTATATACGTCTATAACATTGTATATCCTAACCCAAAGCAACCTAACTTCTGGGATGTAATATTTTATAACATTCCTGGCATGTAGGTCCCCACGTCTCGGTGGGGACATTATATAAGTCTATAACGATATATATCCTAACCTAAAGCAAGCTAACATCTCGGATGTAATATTTTACAACATTACTGGCATGTCGGTCCCTACATCTCGGTGGGGACATTCTATACGTCTATAACGATATATATCCTAACCTAAAGCAACCTAACATCTGGGATGTAATATTGTACAACATTCCTGGCATGTCGGTCCCCACGTCTCGGTGGGAACATTATATAAGTCTATAACGATATATATCCTAACCTAAAGCTACCTAACAACTCGGATGTAATATTTTAGAACATTCCTGGCATGTCGGTCCCTACATCTCGGTGGGAACATTCTATACGTCTATAACGTCGTATATCCTAACCTAAGGGAACCTAACATTACGGGTGTAATATTTTACAACATTCCTGACGCGTCGGCCCCTGTTTCTCGGTGGGAATATTATATACTTCTATAACGTTATATATCCTAATGTAAGGCAACATAACATCACGGATGTAATATTTTACAACATTCCTGACGCGTCGGCCCCTATTTCTCAGTGGGAATATTATATACGTCTATAACGTTGTACATCCTAGCCTAAGGCAACTTAACATGTCGAATGTAATATTTTACAACATTCTGGCGTGTCGTCGCCTGCTTCTCGATGGGGACATTAGATACGTCTATAACTTTGTATATCTTAACCTAAGGGAACCTAACATCTCGGACGTAATATTTTACAACATTCTGGCGTGTCGTCGCCTTCTTCTTGATGGGGACATTATATACGTCTATAACGTTGTATATCCTAACCGAAAGCAACCAAACTTCTGGGATGTAATATTTTACAACATTCCTGGCATGTCGGTCCCCACGTCTCGGTGGGAACATTATATAAGTCTATAACGATATATATCCTAACCTAAAGCAACCAAACAACTCGAATGTAATATTTTAGAACATTCCTGGCATGTCGGTCCCTACATCTCGGTGGGGACATTCTATACGTCTATAACGTTGTATATCCTAACCTAAGGGAACCTAACATTTCGGGTGTAATATTTTGCGTCATTCCTGACGCGTCGGCCCCTATTTCTCGGTGGGAATATTATATACGTCTATAACGTTATATATCCTAGCCTAAGGCAACCTAACATGTCGAATGTAATATTTTACAACATTCTGGCGTGTCGTCGCCTGCTTCTCAAAGGGGACATTATATACGTCTATAACATTGTATATCCTAACCCAAAGCAACCTAACTTCTGGGATGTAATATTTTATAACATTCCTGGCATGTAGGTCCCCACGTCTCGGTGGGGACATTATATAAGTCTATAACGATATATATCCTAACCTAAAGCAACCTAACACCTCGAATGTAATATTTTAGAATATTCCTGGCATGTCGGTCCCTACATCTCGGTGGGAACATTCTATACGTCTATAACGTCGTATATCCTAACCTAAGGGAACCTAAGATTTCGGGTGTAATATTTTACAACATTCCTAACGCGTCGGCCCCTATTTCTCGGTGGGAATATTATATACTTCTATCACGTTATATATCCTAACGTAAGGCAACATAACATCACGGATGTAATATTTTACAACATTCCTGTCGCGTCGGCCCCTATTTCTCAGTGGGAATATTATATACGTCTATAACGTTATACATCCTAGCCTAAGGCAACTTAACATGTCGAATGTAATATTTTACAACATTCTGGCGTGTCGTCGCCTGCTTCGCGATGGGGACATTAGATACGTCTATAACTTTGTATATCCTAACCTAAGGGAACCTAACATCTCGGACGTAATATTTTACAACATTCTGGCGTGTCGTCGCCTTCTTCTTGATGGGGACATTATATACGTCTATAACGTTGTATATCCTAACCTAAGGCAACCTAACATATCGGATGTAATATTTTACAACATTCCTGGCGTGTCGTCGCCTGCTTCTCTATGGGGACATTATATACGTCTATAACGTTGTATATCCTAACCCAAAGCAACCTAACTTCTGGGATGTAATATTTTAGAACATTCCTGGCATGTCGGTCCCTACATCTCGGTGGGGACATTCTATACGTCTATAGCGTTGTATATACTAACCTAAGGGAACCTAACATCTCGGGTGTAATATTTTACAACATTCCTGAAGCGTCAGCCCCTATTTCTCGGTGGGAATATTATATACGTCTATAACGTTATATATCCTAGCCTAAGGCAACCCAACATGTCGAATGTAATAATTTACAACATTCTGGCGTGTCGTCGCCTGCTTCTCGAAGGGGAGATTATATACGTCTATAACGTCGTATATCCTAACCCAAAGCAACCTAACTTCTGGGATGTAATATTTTGCAACATTCCTGGCATGTCGGTCCCCACGTCTGGGTGGGAACATTATATAAGTCTATAACGATATATATCCTAACCTAAAGCAACCTAACAACTCGTGTGTAATATTTTATAACATACCTGGCGTGTCGTCGCCTGCTTCTCGATGGGGACATTATATACGTCTATAACGTTGTATATCCTAACCCAAAGCAACCTAACTTCTGGGATGTAATATTTTACAACATTTCTGGCATGTCGGTCCCCACGTCTCGGTGGGAACATTATATAAGTCTATAACGATATATATCCTGTCCTAAAGCAACCTAACAATTCGGATGTAATATTTTAGAACATTCCTGGCATGTCGATCCCTACATCTCGGTGGGGACATTCTATACGTCTATAACGTTGTTTATCCTAACCTAACGGATCCTAACATTTCGTATGTAATATTTTACAACATTCCTGGCATGTCGGTCCCTACTTCTCGGTGGGAACATTCTATACGTCTATAACGTTGTATATCCTAACCTAAGGGAACCTAACATCTCGGGTGTAATATTTTACATCATTCCTGACGTGTCGGCCTGTAGTTCTCGGTGGTAACATTATATACGTCTATAAGGTTAGATATCCTAGCCTAAGGCAACCTAACATGTCGCATGTAATACTGTACAACATTCCTGGTGTGTCGTCACCTACTTCTGGATGGGGACATTATATACATCTATAACGTTGTACATCCCAACCTAAGGCAACCTAACATATCGGATGTAATATTGTACAACATTCCTGGTGTGTCGTCACCTACTTCTGGATGGGGACATTATATACGTCTATAACGTTATATATCCTAGCCTAAGGCAACCTAACATCTCGGATGTAATATTTTACAACATTCCTGGCGTGTCGTCGCCTGCTTCTCGATGGGGACATTATATACGTCTATAACGTTGTATATCCTAACCCAAAGCAACCTAACTTCTGGGATGTAATATTTTACAACATTCCTGGCATGTCGGCCCCACGTCTCGGTGGGAACATTATATAAGTCTATAACGATATATATCCTAACCTAAAGCAACATAATAACTCGGATGTAATATTTTAGAACATTCCTGGCATGTCGGTCCCTACATCTCGGTGTGGACATTCTATACGTCTATAACGTTGTATATCCTAACCTAAGGGAACCTAACATTTCGGGTGTAATATTTTGCGTCATTCCTGACGCGTCGGCCCCTATTTCACGGTGGGAATATTATATACGTCTATAACGTTATATTTCCTAGCCTAAGGCAACCTAACATGTCGAATGTAATATTTTACAACATTCTGGCGTGTCGTCGCCTGCTTCTCAAAGGGGACATTATATACGTTTATAACATTGTATATCCTAACCCAAAGCAACCTAACTTCTGGGATGTAATATTTTACAACATTCCTGGCATGTAGGTCCCCACGTCTCGGTGGGAACATTATATAAGTCTATAACGATATATATCCTAACCTAAAGCAAGCTAACATCTCGGATGTAATATTTTACAACATTACTGGCATGTCGGTCCCTACATCTCGGTGGGAACATTCTATACGTCTATAACGTCGTATATCCTAACCTAAGGGAACCTAACATTACGGGTGTAATATTTTACAACATTCCTGACGCGTCGGCCCCTGTTTCTCGGTGGGAATATTATATACTTCTATAACGTTATATATCCTAATGTAAGGCAACATAACATCACGGATGTAATATTTTACAACATTCCTGACGCGTCGGCCCCTATTTCTCAGTGGGAATATTATATACGTCTATAACGTTGTACATCCTAGCCTAAGGCAACTTAACATGTCGAATGTAATATTTTACAACATTCTGGCGTGTCGTCGCCTGCTTCTCGATGGGGACATTAGATACGTCTATAACTTTGTATATCTTAACCTAAGGGAACCTAACATCTCGGACGTAATATTTTACAACATTCTGGCGTGTCGTCGCCTTCTTCTTGATGGGGACATTATATACGTCTATAACGTTGTATATCCTAACCGAAAGCAACCAAACTTCTGGGATGTAATATTTTACAACATTCCTGGCATGTCGGTCCCCACGTCTCGGTGGGAACATTATATAAGTCTATAACGATATATATCCTAACCTAAAGCAACCAAACAACTCGAATGTAATATTTTAGAACATTCCTGGCATGTCGGTCCCTACATCTCGGTGGGGACATTCTATACGTCTATAACGTTGTATATCCTAACCTAAGGGAACCTAACATTTCGGGTGTAATATTTTGCGTCATTCCTGACGCGTCGGCCCCTATTTCTCGGTGGGAATATTATATACGTCTATAACGTTATATATCCTAGCCTAAGGCAACCTAACATGTCGAATGTAATATTTTACAACATTCTGGCGTGTCGTCGCCTGCTTCTCAAAGGGGACATTATATACGTCTATAACATTGTATATCCTAACCCAAAGCAACCTAACTTCTGGGATGTAATATTTTATAACATTCCTGGCATGTAGGTCCCCACGTCTCGGTGGGGACATTATATAAGTCTATAACGATATATATCCTAACCTAAAGCAACCTAACACCTCGAATGTAATATTTTAGAATATTCCTGGCATGTCGGTCCCTACATCTCGGTGGGAACATTCTATACGTCTATAACGTCGTATATCCTAACCTAAGGGAACCTAAGATTTCGGGTGTAATATTTTACAACATTCCTAACGCGTCGGCCCCTATTTCTCGGTGGGAATATTATATACTTCTATCACGTTATATATCCTAACGTAAGGCAACATAACATCACGGATGTAATATTTTACAACATTCCTGTCGCGTCGGCCCCTATTTCTCAGTGGGAATATTATATACGTCTATAACGTTATACATCCTAGCCTAAGGCAACTTAACATGTCGAATGTAATATTTTACAACATTCTGGCGTGTCGTCGCCTGCTTCGCGATGGGGACATTAGATACGTCTATAACTTTGTATATCCTAACCTAAGGGAACCTAACATCTCGGACGTAATATTTTACAACATTCTGGCGTGTCGTCGCCTTCTTCTTGATGGGGACATTATATACGTCTATAACGTTGTATATCCTAACCTAAGGCAACCTAACATATCGGATGTAATATTTTACAACATTCCTGGCGTGTCGTCGCCTGCTTCTCTATGGGGACATTATATACGTCTATAACGTTGTATATCCTAACCCAAAGCAACCTAACTTCTGGGATGTAATATTTTAGAACATTCCTGGCATGTCGGTCCCTACATCTCGATGGGGACATTCTATACGTCTATAGCGTTGTATATACTAACCTAAGGGAACCTAACATCTCGGGTGTAATATTTTACAACATTCCTGAAGCGTCAGCCCCTATTTCTCGGTGGGAATATTATATACGTCTATAACGTTATATATCCTATCCTAAGGCAACCCAACATGTCGAATGTAATAATTTACAACATTCTGGCGTGTCGTCGCCTGCTTCTCGAAGGGGAGATTATATACGTCTATAACGTCGTATATCCTAACCCAAAGCAACCTAACTTCTGGGATGTAATATTTTGCAACATTCCTGGCATGTCGGTCCCCACGTCTGGGTGGGAACATTATATAAGTCTATAACGATATATATCCTAACCTAAAGCAACCTAACAACTCGTGTGTAATATTTTATAACATACCTGGCGTGTCGTCGCCTGCTTCTCGATGGGGACATTATATACGTCTATAACGTTGTATATCCTAACCCAAAGCAACCTAACTTCTGGGATGTAATATTTTACAACATTTCTGGCATGTCGGTCCCCACGTCTCGGTGGGAACATTATATAAGTCTATAACGATATATATCCTGTCCTAAAGCAACCTAACAATTCGGATGTAATATTTTAGAACATTCCTGGCATGTCGATCCCTACATCTCGGTGGGGACATTCTATACGTCTATAACGTTGTATATCCTAACCTAACGGATCCTAACATTTCGGATGTAATATTTTACAACATTCCTGGCATGTCGGTCCCTACTTCTCGGTGGGAACATTCTATACGTCTATAACGTTGTATATCCTAACCTAAGGGAACCTAACATCTCGGGTGTAATATTTTACATCATTCCTGACGTGTCGGCCTGTAGTTCTCGGTGGTAACATTATATACGTCTATAAGGTTAGATATCCTAGCCTAAGGCAACCTAACATGTCGCATGTAATACTGTACAACATTCCTGGTGTGTCGTCACCTACTTCTGGATGGGGACATTATATACATCTATAACGTTGTACATCCCAACCTAAGGCAACCTAACATATCGGATGTAATATTGTACAACATTCCTGGTGTGTCGTCACCTACTTCTGGATGGGGACATTATATACGTCTATAACGTTATATATCCTAGCCTAAGGCAACCTAACATCTCGGATGTAATATTTTACAACATTCCTGGCGTGTCGTCGCCTGCTTCTCGATGGGGACATTATATACGTCTATAACGTTGTATATCCTAACCCAAAGCAACCTAACTTCTGGGATGTAATATTTTACAACATTCCTGGCTTGTCGGCCCCACGTCTCGGTGGGAACATTATATAAGTCTATAACGATATATATCCTAACCTAAAGCAACATAATAACTCGGATGTAATATTTTAGAACATTCCTGGCATGTCGGTCCCTACATCTCGGTGTGGACATTCTATACGTCTATAACGTTGTATATCCTAACCTAAGGGAACCTAACATTTCGGGTGTAATATTTTGCGTCATTCCTGACGCGTCGGCCCCTATTTCACGGTGGGAATATTATATACGTCTATAACGTTATATTTCCTAGCCTAAGGCAACCTAACATGTCGAATGTAATATTTTACAACATTCTGGCGTGTCGTCGCCTGCTTCTCAAAGGGGACATTATATACGTTTATAACATTGTATATCCTAACCCAAAGCAACCTAACTTCTGGGATGTAATATTTTACAACATTCCTGGCATGTAGGTCCCCACGTCTCGGTGGGAACATTATATAAGTCTATAACGATATATATCCTAACCTAAAGCAAGCTAACATCTCGGATGTAATATTTTACAACATTACTGGCATGTCGGTCCCTACATCTCGGTGGGGACATTCTATACGTCTATAACGATATATATCCTAACCTAAAGCAACCTAACATCTGGGATGTAATATTGTACAACATTCCTGGCATGTCGGTCTCCACGTCTCGGTGGGAACATTATATAAGTCTATAACGATATATATCCTAACCTAAAGCTACCTAACAACTCGGATGTAATATTTTAGAACATTCCTGGCATGTCGGTCCCTACATCTCGGTGGGAACATTCTATACGTCTATAACGTCGTATATCCTAACCTAAGGGAACCTAACATTACGGGTGTAATATTTTACAACATTCCTGACGCGTCGGCCCCTGTTTCTCGGTGGGAATATTATATACTTCTATAACGTTATATATCCTAATGTAAGGCAACATAACATCACGGATGTAATATTTTACAACATTCCTGGCATGTCGGTCCCTACTTCTCGGTGGGAACATTCTATACGTCTATAACGTTGTATATCCTAACCTAAGGGAACCTAACATCTCGGGTGTAATATTTTACATCATTCCTGACGTGTCGGCCTGTAGTTCTCGGTGGTAACATTATATACGTCTATAAGGTTAGATATCCTAGCCTAAGGCAACCTAACATGTCGCATGTAATACTGTACAACATTCCTGGTGTGTCGTCACCTACTTCTGGATGGGGACATTATATACATCTATAACGTTGTACATCCCAACCTAAGGCAACCTAACATATCGGATGTAATATTGTACAACATTCCTGGTGTGTCGTCACCTACTTCTGGATGGGGACATTATATACGTCTATAACGTTATATATCCTAGCCTAAGGCAACCTAACATCTCGGATGTAATATTTTACAACATTCCTGGCGTGTCGTCGCCTGCTTCTCGATGGGGACATTATATACGTCTATAACGTTGTATATCCTAACCCAAAGCAACCTAACTTCTGGGATGTAATATTTTACAACATTCCTGGCATGTCGGCCCCACGTCTCGGTGGGAACATTATATAAGTCTATAACGATATATATCCTAACCTAAAGCAACATAATAACTCGGATGTAATATTTTACAACATTCCTGACGCGTCGGCCCCTATTTCTCGGTGGGAATATTATATACTTCTATAACGTTATATATCCTAACGTAAGGCAACATAACATCACGGATGTAATATTTTACAACATTCCTGACGCGTCGGCCCCTATTTCTCAGTGGGAATATTATATACGTCTATAACGTTATACATCCTAGCCTAAGGCAACTTAACATGTCGAATGTAATATTTTACAACATTCTGGCGTGTCGTCGCCTGCTTCTCGATGGGGACATTAGATACGTCTATAACTTTGTACATCCTAACATAAGGGAACCTAACATCTCGGACGTAATATTTTACAACATTCTGGCGTGTCGTCGCCTTCTTCTTGATGGGGACATTATATACGTCTATAACGTTGTATATCCTAACCTAAAGCAACCTAACAACTCGGATGTAATATTTCAGAACATTCCTGGCATGTCGGTCCCTACATCTCGGTGTGGACATTCTATACGTCTATAACGTTGTATATCCTAACCTAAGGGAACCTAACATTTCGGGTGTAATATTTTGCAACATTCCTGACGCGTCGGCCCCTATTTCTCGGTGGGAATATTATATACGTCTATAACGTTATATATCCTAGCCTAAGGCAACATAACATCTCGGATGTAATATTTTACAACATTCCTGGCGTGTCGTCTCCTGCTTCTCGATGGGGACATTATATACGTCTATAACGTTGTATATCCTAACCCAAAGCAACCTAACTTCTGGGATGTAATATTTTACAACATTCGTGGCATGTCGGTCCCCACGTCTGGGTGGGAACATTATATAAGTCTATAACGATATATATCCTAACCTAAAGCAACCTAACAACTCGTGTGTAATATTTTATAACATTCCTGGCGTGTCGTCGCCTGCTTCTCGATGGGGACATTATATACGTCTATAACGTTGTATATCCTAACCCAAAGCAACCTAACTTCTGGGATGTAATATTTTACAACATTCATGACGCGTCGGCCCCTATTTCTCGGTGGGAATATAATATACGTCTATAACGTTATATATCCTAGCCTAAGGCAACCCAACATGTCGAATGTAATATTTTACAACATTCTGGCGTGTCGTCGCCTGCTTCTCGAAGGGGACATTATATACGTCTATAACGTTGTATATCCTAACCTAACGCAACCTAACATCTGGGATGTAATATTTTACAACATGCCTGACGCGTCGGCCCCTATTTCCCGGTGTGAACATTATATACGTCTATAACGTTATATATCCTAGCCTAAGGCAACCTAACATGTCGAAAGTAATATTTTACAACATTCCTGGCGTGTCGTCGCCTACTTCGCGATGGGGACATTATATACATCTATAACGTTGTATATCCTAACCTAAGGCAACCTAACATCTCGGATGTAATATTTTACAACATTCCTGGCATGTCGGTCCCCACGTCTCGGTGGGAACATTCTATACGTCTATAACGTCGTATATCCTAACCTAAGGGAACCTAACATTACGGGTGTAATATTTTACAACATTCCTGACGCGTCGGCCCCTGTTTCTCGGTGGGAATATTATATACTTCTATAACGTTATATATCCTAATGTAAGGCAACATAACATCACGGATGTAATATTTTACAACATTCCTGACGCGTCGGCCCCTATTTCTCAGTGGGAATATTATATACGTCTATAACGTTGTACATCCTAGCCTAAGGCAACTTAACATGTCGAATGTAATATTTTACAACATTCTGGCGTGTCGTCGCCTGCTTCTCGATGGGGACATTAGATACGTCTATAACTTTGTATATCTTAACCTAAGGGAACCTAACATCTCGGACGTAATATTTTACAACATTCTGGCGTGTCGTCGCCTTCTTCTTGATGGGGACATTATATACGTCTATAACGTTGTATATCCTAACCGAAAGCAACCAAACTTCTGGGATGTAATATTTTACAACATTCCTGGCATGTCGGTCCCCACGTCTCGGTGGGAACATTATATAAGTCTATAACGATATATATCCTAACCTAAAGCAACCAAACAACTCGAATGTAATATTTTAGAACATTCCTGGCATGTCGGTCCCTACATCTCGGTGGGGACATTCTATACGTCTATAACGTTGTATATCCTAACCTAAGGGAACCTAACATTTCGGGTGTAATATTTTGCGTCATTCCTGACGCGTCGGCCCCTATTTCTCGGTGGGAATATTATATACGTCTATAACGTTATATATCCTAGCCTAAGGCAACCTAACATGTCGAATGTAATATTTTACAACATTCTGGCGTGTCGTCGCCTGCTTCTCAAAGGGGACATTATATACGTCTATAACATTGTATATCCTAACCCAAAGCAACCTAACTTCTGGGATGTAATATTTTATAACATTCCTGGCATGTAGGTCCCCACGTCTCGGTGGGGACATTATATAAGTCTATAACGATATATATCCTAACCTAAAGCAACCTAACACCTCGAATGTAATATTTTAGAATATTCCTGGCATGTCGGTCCCTACATCTCGGTGGGAACATTCTATACGTCTATAACGTCGTATATCCTAACCTAAGGGAACCTAAGATTTCGGGTGTAATATTTTACAACATTCCTAACGCGTCGGCCCCTATTTCTCGGTGGGAATATTATATACTTCTATCACGTTATATATCCTAACGTAAGGCAACATAACATCACGGATGTAATATTTTACAACATTCCTGTCGCGTCGGCCCCTATTTCTCAGTGGGAATATTATATACGTCTATAACGTTATACATCCTAGCCTAAGGCAACTTAACATGTCGAATGTAATATTTTACAACATTCTGGCGTGTCGTCGCCTGCTTCGCGATGGGGACATTAGATACGTCTATAACTTTGTATATCCTAACCTAAGGGAACCTAACATCTCGGACGTAATATTTTACAACATTCTGGCGTGTCGTCGCCTTCTTCTTGATGGGGACATTATATACGTCTATAACGTTGTATATCCTAACCTAAGGCAACCTAACATATCGGATGTAATATTTTACAACATTCCTGGCGTGTCGTCGCCTGCTTCTCTATGGGGACATTATATACGTCTATAACGTTGTATATCCTAACCCAAAGCAACCTAACTTCTGGGATGTAATATTTTAGAACATTCCTGGCATGTCGGTCCCTACATCTCGATGGGGACATTCTATACGTCTATAGCGTTGTATATACTAACCTAAGGGAACCTAACATCTCGGGTGTAATATTTTACAACATTCCTGAAGCGTCAGCCCCTATTTCTCGGTGGGAATATTATATACGTCTATAACGTTATATATCCTATCCTAAGGCAACCCAACATGTCGAATGTAATAATTTACAACATTCTGGCGTGTCGTCGCCTGCTTCTCGAAGGGGAGATTATATACGTCTATAACGTCGTATATCCTAACCCAAAGCAACCTAACTTCTGGGATGTAATATTTTGCAACATTCCTGGCATGTCGGTCCCCACGTCTGGGTGGGAACATTATATAAGTCTATAACGATATATATCCTAACCTAAAGCAACCTAACAACTCGTGTGTAATATTTTATAACATACCTGGCGTGTCGTCGCCTGCTTCTCGATGGGGACATTATATACGTCTATAACGTTGTATATCCTAACCCAAAGCAACCTAACTTCTGGGATGTAATATTTTACAACATTTCTGGCATGTCGGTCCCCACGTCTCGGTGGGAACATTATATAAGTCTATAACGATATATATCCTGTCCTAAAGCAACCTAACAATTCGGATGTAATATTTTAGAACATTCCTGGCATGTCGATCCCTACATCTCGGTGGGGACATTCTATACGTCTATAACGTTGTATATCCTAACCTAACGGATCCTAACATTTCGGATGTAATATTTTACAACATTCCTGGCATGTCGGTCCCTACTTCTCGGTGGGAACATTCTATACGTCTATAACGTTGTATATCCTAACCTAAGGGAACCTAACATCTCGGGTGTAATATTTTACATCATTCCTGACGTGTCGGCCTGTAGTTCTCGGTGGTAACATTATATACGTCTATAAGGTTAGATATCCTAGCCTAAGGCAACCTAACATGTCGCATGTAATACTGTACAACATTCCTGGTGTGTCGTCACCTACTTCTGGATGGGGACATTATATACATCTATAACGTTGTACATCCCAACCTAAGGCAACCTAACATATCGGATGTAATATTGTACAACATTCCTGGTGTGTCGTCACCTACTTCTGGATGGGGACATTATATACGTCTATAACGTTATATATCCTAGCCTAAGGCAACCTAACATCTCGGATGTAATATTTTACAACATTCCTGGCGTGTCGTCGCCTGCTTCTCGATGGGGACATTATATACGTCTATAACGTTGTATATCCTAACCCAAAGCAACCTAACTTCTGGGATGTAATATTTTACAACATTCCTGGCTTGTCGGCCCCACGTCTCGGTGGGAACATTATATAAGTCTATAACGATATATATCCTAACCTAAAGCAACATAATAACTCGGATGTAATATTTTAGAACATTCCTGGCATGTCGGTCCCTACATCTCGGTGTGGACATTCTATACGTCTATAACGTTGTATATCCTAACCTAAGGGAACCTAACATTTCGGGTGTAATATTTTGCGTCATTCCTGACGCGTCGGCCCCTATTTCACGGTGGGAATATTATATACGTCTATAACGTTATATTTCCTAGCCTAAGGCAACCTAACATGTCGAATGTAATATTTTACAACATTCTGGCGTGTCGTCGCCTGCTTCTCAAAGGGGACATTATATACGTTTATAACATTGTATATCCTAACCCAAAGCAACCTAACTTCTGGGATGTAATATTTTACAACATTCCTGGCATGTAGGTCCCCACGTCTCGGTGGGAACATTATATAAGTCTATAACGATATATATCCTAACCTAAAGCAAGCTAACATCTCGGATGTAATATTTTACAACATTACTGGCATGTCGGTCCCTACATCTCGGTGGGGACATTCTATACGTCTATAACGATATATATCCTAACCTAAAGCAACCTAACATCTGGGATGTAATATTGTACAACATTCCTGGCATGTCGGTCTCCACGTCTCGGTGGGAACATTATATAAGTCTATAACGATATATATCCTAACCTAAAGCTACCTAACAACTCGGATGTAATATTTTAGAACATTCCTGGCATGTCGGTCCCTACATCTCGGTGGGAACATTCTATACGTCTATAACGTCGTATATCCTAACCTAAGGGAACCTAACATTACGGGTGTAATATTTTACAACATTCCTGACGCGTCGGCCCCTGTTTCTCGGTGGGAATATTATATACTTCTATAACGTTATATATCCTAATGTAAGGCAACATAACATCACGGATGTAATATTTTACAACATTCCTGGCATGTCGGTCCCTACTTCTCGGTGGGAACATTCTATACGTCTATAACGTTGTATATCCTAACCTAAGGGAACCTAACATCTCGGGTGTAATATTTTACATCATTCCTGACGTGTCGGCCTGTAGTTCTCGGTGGTAACATTATATACGTCTATAAGGTTAGATATCCTAGCCTAAGGCAACCTAACATGTCGCATGTAATACTGTACAACATTCCTGGTGTGTCGTCACCTACTTCTGGATGGGGACATTATATACATCTATAACGTTGTACATCCCAACCTAAGGCAACCTAACATATCGGATGTAATATTGTACAACATTCCTGGTGTGTCGTCACCTACTTCTGGATGGGGACATTATATACGTCTATAACGTTATATATCCTAGCCTAAGGCAACCTAACATCTCGGATGTAATATTTTACAACATTCCTGGCGTGTCGTCGCCTGCTTCTCGATGGGGACATTATATACGTCTATAACGTTGTATATCCTAACCCAAAGCAACCTAACTTCTGGGATGTAATATTTTACAACATTCCTGGCATGTCGGCCCCACGTCTCGGTGGGAACATTATATAAGTCTATAACGATATATATCCTAACCTAAAGCAACATAATAACTCGGATGTAATATTTTACAACATTCCTGACGCGTCGGCCCCTATTTCTCGGTGGGAATATTATATACTTCTATAACGTTATATATCCTAACGTAAGGCAACATAACATCACGGATGTAATATTTTACAACATTCCTGACGCGTCGGCCCCTATTTCTCAGTGGGAATATTATATACGTCTATAACGTTATACATCCTAGCCTAAGGCAACTTAACATGTCGAATGTAATATTTTACAACATTCTGGCGTGTCGTCGCCTGCTTCTCGATGGGGACATTAGATACGTCTATAACTTTGTACATCCTAACATAAGGGAACCTAACATCTCGGACGTAATATTTTACAACATTCTGGCGTGTCGTCGCCTTCTTCTTGATGGGGACATTATATACGTCTATAACGTTGTATATCCTAACCTAAAGCAACCTAACAACTCGGATGTAATATTTCAGAACATTCCTGGCATGTCGGTCCCTACATCTCGGTGTGGACATTCTATACGTCTATAACGTTGTATATCCTAACCTAAGGGAACCTAACATTTCGGGTGTAATATTTTGCAACATTCCTGACGCGTCGGCCCCTATTTCTCGGTGGGAATATTATATACGTCTATAACGTTATATATCCTAGCCTAAGGCAACATAACATCTCGGATGTAATATTTTACAACATTCCTGGCGTGTCGTCTCCTGCTTCTCGATGGGGACATTATATACGTCTATAACGTTGTATATCCTAACCCAAAGCAACCTAACTTCTGGGATGTAATATTTTACAACATTCGTGGCATGTCGGTCCCCACGTCTGGGTGGGAACATTATATAAGTCTATAACGATATATATCCTAACCTAAAGCAACCTAACAACTCGTGTGTAATATTTTATAACATTCCTGGCGTGTCGTCGCCTGCTTCTCGATGGGGACATTATATACGTCTATAACGTTGTATATCCTAACCCAAAGCAACCTAACTTCTGGGATGTAATATTTTACAACATTCATGACGCGTCGGCCCCTATTTCTCGGTGGGAATATAATATACGTCTATAACGTTATATATCCTAGCCTAAGGCAACCCAACATGTCGAATGTAATATTTTACAACATTCTGGCGTGTCGTCGCCTGCTTCTCGAAGGGGACATTATATACGTCTATAACGTTGTATATCCTAACCTAACGCAACC
Source organism: Xylocopa violacea (assembly GCA_963969225.1). Lineage (NCBI taxonomy): Eukaryota > Metazoa > Arthropoda > Insecta > Hymenoptera > Apidae > Xylocopa > Xylocopa violacea. The sequence goes on from CAXAJV010000789.1 coordinate 2,153,763, forward strand.
TAACATCTGGGATGTAATATTTTACAACATGCCTGACGCGTCGGCCCCTATTTCCCGGTGTGAACATTATATACGTCTATAACGTTATATATCCTAGCCTAAGGCAACCTAACATGTCGAAAGTAATATTTTACAACATTCCTGGCGTGTCGTCGCCTACTTCGCGATGGGGACATTATATACATCTATAACGTTGTATATCCTAACCTAAGGCAACCTAACATCTCGGATGTAATATTTTACAACATTCCTGGCATGTCGGTCCCCACGTCTCGGTGGGAACATTATATAAGTCTATAACGATATATATCCTAACCTAAAGCAACCTAACAACTCGTGTGTAATATTTTATAACATTCCTGGCGTGTCGTCGCCTGCTTCTCGATGGGGACATTATATACGTCTATAACGTTCTATATCCTAACCCAAAGCAACCTAACTTCTGTGATGTAATATTTTACAACATTCCTGGCATGTCGGTCCCCACGTCTCGGTGGGAACATTCTATACGTCTATAACGTCGTATATCCTGACCTAAGGGAACCTAACATTTCGGGTGTAATATTTTACAACATTCCTGACGCGTCGGCCCCTATTTCTCGGTGGGAATATTATATACGTCTATAACGTTATATATCCTAGCCTAAGGCAACCTAACATGTCGAAAGTAATATTTTACAACATTCCTGGCGTGTCGTCGCCTACTTCGCGATGGGGACATTATATACATCTATAACGTTGTATATCCTAACCTAAGGGAACCTAACATCTCGGGTGTAATATTTTACAACATTCCTGACGCGTCGGCCCCTATTTCTCTGTGGGAACATTATATACGTCTATAACGTTATATATCCTAGCCTAAGGCGACCTAACATGTCGAATGTAATATTTTACATCATTCCTGACGTGTCGGCCCGTAGTTCTCGGTGGTAATATTATATACGTCTATAAGGATAGATATCCTAGCCTAAGGCAACCTATCATGTCGCATGTAATATTGTACAACATTCCTGGCGTGTCGTCGCCTACTTCTGAATAAGGACATTATATACATCTATAACTTTGTATATCCTAACCTAAGACAACATAACATCTCGGATGTAATATTTGACAACATTCCTGGCTTGTCGTCGCCTGCTTCTCGATGGGGACATTATATACTTCTATAAAGTTGTATATTCTATCCCAAAGCAACCTAACTACTGGGATGTAATATTTTGCAACATTCCTGGCATGTCGGTCCCCACGTCTCGGTGGCAAAATTGTATACGTCTATAACGATATATATACTAGCCTAAGGCAACCTAACATCTCGGATGTAATATTTTACAACATTCTGGCGTGTCGGTCCCCACGTCTCGATCTGGACATTATATACGTCTATAACGATATATATCCTAACCTAAAGCAACCTAACATCTCGGGTGTAATATTTTACAACAGTCCTGACGCGTCGGCCCCTATTTCTCGGTGGGAATATTATATACGTCTATAACGTTATATATCCTAACCTAAGGGAACCTAACATTTCGGGTGTGATATTTTACAACATTCCTGACGCGTCGGCCCCTATTTCTCGCTGGGAATATTATATACGTCTATAACGTTATATATCCTAACGTAAGGCAACATAACATCTCGGATGTAATATTTTACAACATTCCTGGCGTGTCGTCGCCTGCTTCTCGATGGGGACATTATATACGTCTATAACGTTGTATATCCTTACCTAACGCAACCTAACATCTGGGATGTAATATTTTACAACATTCCTGACGCGTCGGGCCCTATTTCTCGGTGGGAGTATTATATACGTGTATAACGTTATATATCCTAGCCTAAGGCAACCCAACATGTCGAATGTAATATTTTACAACATTCTGGCGTGTCGTCGCCTGCTTCTCGAAGGGGACATTATATACGTCTATAACGTTGTATATCCTAACCTAACGCAACCTAACATCTGGGATGTAATATTTTACAACATGCCTGACGCGTCGGCCCCTATTTCCCGGTGTGAACATTATATACGTCTATAACGTTATATATCCTAGCCTAAGGCAACCTAACATGTCGAAAGTAACATTTTACAACATTCCTGGCGTGTCGTCGCCTACTTCGCGATGGGGACATTATATACATCTATAACGTTGTATATCCTAACCTAAGGGAACCTAACATATCGGATGTAATATTTTACAACATTCCTGACGCGTCGGCCCCTATTTCTCGTTGGGAATATTATATACGTCTATAACGTTATATATCCTAACGTAAGGCAACATAACATCTCGGATGTAATATTTTACAACATTCCTGGCGTGTCGTCGCCTGCTTCTCGATGGGGACATTATATACGTCTATATCGTTGTATATCCTAACCCAAAGCAACTTAACTTCTGGGATGTAATATTTTGCAACATTCCTGGCATGTCGGTCCCCACGTCTCGGTGGGAACATTATATAATTCTATAACGATATATATCCTAACCTAAAGCAACCTAACATCTCGGATGTCATATTTTACAACATTCCTGGCATGTCCGTCCCTACATCTCGGTGGGAACATTCTATACGTCTATAACGTCGTATATCCTAACCTAAGAGAACCTAACATTTCGGGTGTAATATTTTACAACATTCCTGACGCGTCGGCCCCTATTTCGCGGTGGGAATATTATATACTTCTATAACGTTATATATCCTAACGTAAGGCAACATAACATCACGGATGAAATATTTTACAACATTCCTGACGCGTCGGCCTCTATTTCTCAGTGGGAATATTATATACGTCTATAACGTTATACATCCTAGCCTAAGGCAACTTAACATGTCGAATGTAATATTTTACAACATTCTGGCGTGTCGTCGCCTGCTTCTCGATGGGGACATTAGATACGTCTATAACTTTGTATATCCTAACCTAAGGGAACCTAACATCTCGGACGTAATATTTTACAACATTCTGGCGTGTCGTCGCCTTCTTCTTGATGGGGACATTATATACGTCTATAACGTTGTATATCCTAAGCGAAAGCAACCAAACTTCTGGGATGTAATATTTTACAACATTCCTGGCATGTCGGTCCCCACGTCTCGGTGGGAACATTGTATAAGTCTATAACGATATATATCCTAACCTAAAGCAACCAAACAACTCGAATGTAATATTTTAGAACATTCCTGGCATTTCGGTCCCTACATCTCGGTGGGAACATTCTATACGTCTATAACGTTGTATATCCTAACCTAAGGGAACCTAACATTTCGGGTGTAATATTCTGCAACATTCCTGGCGCGTCGGCCCCTATTTCTCGGGGGGAATATTATATACGTCTATAACGTGACATATCCTAGCCTAAGGCAACCTAACATGTCGAATGTAATATTTTACAACATTCTGACGTGTCGTCGCCTGCTTCTCAAAGGGGACATTATATACGTCTATAACGTTGTATATCCTAACCTAACGCAACCTAACATCTGGGATGTAATATTTTACAACATTCCTGACGCGTCGGCCCCTATTTCTCGGTGGGAATATTATATACGTCTACAACGTTATATATCCTAGCCTAAGGCGACCTAACATGTCGAATGTAATATTTTACATCATTCCTGTCGTGTCGGCCCGTAGTTCTCGGTGGTAACATTATATACGTCTATAAGGTTAGATATCCTAGCCTAAGGCAACCTAACATGTCGCATGTAATATTGTACAACATTCCTGGTGTGTCGACAACTACTTCTGGATGGGGACATTATATACATCTATAACGTTGTACATCCTAACCTAAGGCAACCTAACATATCGGATGTAATATTTTACAACATTCCTGACGCGTCGGCCCCTATTTCTCGGTGGGAATATTATATACGTCTATAACGTTATATATCCTAGCCTAAGGCAACCTAACATCTCGGATGTAATATTTTACAACATTCCTGGCGTGTCGTCGCCTGCTTCTCGATGGGGACATTATATACGTCTATAACATTGTATATCCTAACCCAAAGCAACCTAACTTCTGGGGTGTAATGTTTTACAACATTCCTGGCATGTCGGTCCCCACGTCTCGGTGGGAACATTATATAAGTCTATAACGATATATATCCTAACCTAAAGCTACCTAACAACTCGGATGTAATATTTTAGAACATTCCTGGCATGTCGGTCCCTACATCTCGGTGGGGACATTCTATACGTCTATAGCGTTGTATATACTAACCTAAGGGAACCTAACATCTCGGGTGTAATATTTTACAACATTCCTGAAGCGTCGGCCCCTATTTCTCGGTGGGAATATTATATACGTCTATAACGTTATATATCCTAGCCTAAGGCAACCCAACATGTCGAATGTAATAATTTACAACATTCTGGCGTGTCGTCGCCTGCTTCTCGAAGGGGAGATTATATACGTCTATAACGTTGTACATCCTAACCTAACGCAACCTAACATCTGGGATGTAATATTGTACAACATTCCTGGCATGTCGGTCCCCACGTCTCGGTGGGAACATTATATAAGTCTATAACGATATATATCCTAACCTAAAGCTACCTAACAACTCGGATGTAATATTTTAGAACATTCCTGGCATGTCGGTCCCTACATCTCGGTGGGAACATTCTATACGTCTATAACGTCGTATATCCTAACCTAAGGGAACCTAACATTACGGGTGTAATATTTTACAACATTCCTGACGCGTCGGCCCCTGTTTCTCGGTGGGAATATTATATACTTCTATAACGTTATATATCCTAATGTAAGGCAACATAACATCACGGATGTAATATTTTACAACATTCCTGACGCGTCGGCCCCTATTTCTCAGTGGGAATATTATATACGTCTATAACGTTGTACATCCTAGCCTAAGGCAACTTAACATGTCGAATGTAATATTTTACAACATTCTGGCGTGTCGTCGCCTGCTTCTCGATGGGGACATTAGATACGTCTATAACTTTGTATATCTTAACCTAAGGAAACCTAACATCTCGGACGTAATATTTTACAACATTCTGGCGTGTCGTCGCCTTCTTCTTGATGGGGACATTATATACGTCTATAACGTTGTATATCCTAACCGAAAGCAACCAAACTTCTGGGATGTAATATTTTACAACATTCCTGGCATGTCGGTCCCCACGTCTCGGTGGGAACATTATATAAGTCTATAACGATATATATCCTAACCTAAAGCAACCAAACAACTCGAATGTAATATTTTAGAACATTCCTGGCATGTCGGTCCCTACATCTCGGTGGGGACATTCTATACGTCTATAACGTTGTATATCCTAACCTAAGGGAACCTAACATTTCGGGTGTAATATTTTGCGTCATTCCTGACGCGTCGGCCCCTATTTCTCGGTGGGAATATTATATACGTCTATAACGTTATATATCCTAGCCTAAGGCAACCTAACATGTCGAATGTAATATTTTACAACATTCTGGCGTGTCGTCGCCTGCTTCTCAAAGGGGACATTATATACGTCTATAACATTGTATATCCTAACCCAAAGCAACCTAACTTCTGGGATGTAATATTTTATAACATTCCTGGCATGTAGGTCCCCACGTCTCGGTGGGGACATTATATAAGTCTATAACGATATATATCCTAACCTAAAGCAACCTAACACCTCGAATGTAATATTTTAGAATATTCCTGGCATGTCGGTCCCTACATATCGGTGGGAACATTCTATACGTCTATAACGTCGTATATCCTAACCTAAGGGAACCTAAGATTTCGGGTGTAATATTTTACAACATTCCTAACGCGTTGGCCCCTATTTCTCGGTGGGAATATTATATACTTCTATCACGTTATATATCCTAACGTAAGGCAACATAACATCACGGATGTAATATTTTACAACATTCCTGTCGCGTCGGCCCCTATTTCTCAGTGGGAATATTATATACGTCTATAACGTTATACATCCTAGCCTAAGGCAACTTAACATGTCGAATGTAATATTTTACAACATTCTGGCGTGTCGTCGCCTGCTTCGCGATGGGGACATTAGATACGTCTATAACTTTGTATATCCTAACCTAAGGGAACCTAACATCTCGGACGTAATATTTTACAACATTCTGGCGTGTCGTCGCCTTCTTCTTGATGGGGACATTATATACGTCTATAACGTTGTATATCCTAACCTAAGGCAACCTAACATATCGGATGTAATATTTTACAACATTCCTGGCGTGTCGTCGCCTGCTTCTCTATGGGGACATTATATACGTCTATAACGTTGTATATCCTAACCCAAAGCAACCTAACTTCTGGGATGTAATATTTTAGAACATTCCTGGCATGTCGGTCCCTACATCTCGGTGGGGACATTCTATACGTCTATAGCGTTGTATATACTAACCTAAGGGAACCTAACATCTCGGGTGTAATATTTTACAACATTCCTGAAGCGTCAGCCCCTATTTCTCGGTGGGAATATTATATACGTCTATAACGTTATATATCCTAGCCTAAGGCAACCCAACATGTCGAATGTAATAATTTACAACATTCTGGCGTGTCGTCGCCTGCTTCTCGAAGGGGAGATTATATACGTCTATAACGTCGTATATCCTAACCCAAAGCAACCTAACTTCTGGGATGTAATATTTTGCAACATTCCTGGCATGTCGGTCCCCACGTCTGGGTGGGAACATTATATAAGTCTATAACGATATATATCCTAACCTAAAGCAACCTAACAACTCGTGTGTAATATTTTATAACATACCTGGCGTGTCGTCGCCTGCTTCTCGATGGGGACATTATATACGTCTATAACGTTGTATATCCTAACCCAAAGCAACCTAACTTCTGGGATGTAATATTTTACAACATTTCTGGCATGTCGGTCCCCACGTCTCGGTGGGAACATTATATAAGTCTATAACGATATATATCCTGTCCTAAAGCAACCTAACAATTCGGATGTAATATTTTAGAACATTCCTGGCATGTCGATCCCTACATCTCGGTGGGGACATTCTATACGTCTATAACGTTGTATATCCTAACCTAACGGATCCTAACATTTCGGATGTAATATTTTACAACATTCCTGGCATGTCGGTCCCTACTTCTCGGTGGGAACATTCTATACGTCTATAACGTTGTATATCCTAACCTAAGGGAACCTAACATCTCGGGTGTAATATTTTACATCATTCCTGACGTGTCGGCCTGTAGTTCTCGGTGGTAACATTATATACGTCTATAAGGTTAGATATCCTAGCCTAAGGCAACCTAACATGTCGCATGTAATACTGTACAACATTCCTGGTGTGTCGTCACCTACTTCTGGATGGGGACATTATATACATCTATAACGTTGTACATCCCAACCTAAGGCAACCTAACATATCGGATGTAATATTGTACAACATTCCTGGTGTGTCGTCACCTACTTCTGGATGGGGACATTATATACGTCTATAACGTTATATATCCTAGCCTAAGGCAACCTAACATCTCGGATGTAATATTTTACAACATTCCTGGCGTGTCGTCGCCTGCTTCTCGATGGGGACATTATATACGTCTATAACGTTGTATATCCTAACCCAAAGCAACCTAACTTCTGGGATGTAATATTTTACAACATTCCTGGCATGTCGGCCCCACGTCTCGGTGGGAACATTATATAAGTCTATAACGATATATATCCTAACCTAAAGCAACATAATAACTCGGATGTAATATTTTACAACATTCCTGACGCGTCGGCCCCTATTTCTCGGTGGGAATATTATATACTTCTATAACGTTATATATCCTAACGTAAGGCAACATAACATCACGGATGTAATATTTTACAACATTCCTGACGCGTCGGCCCCTATTTCTCAGTGGGAATATTATATACGTCTATAACGTTATACATCCTAGCCTAAGGCAACTTAACATGTCGAATGTAATATTTTACAACATTCTGGCGTGTCGTCGCCTGCTTCTCGATGGGGACATTAGATACGTCTATAACTTTGTACATCCTAACATAAGGGAACCTAACATCTCGGACGTAATATTTTACAACATTCTGGCGTGTCGTCGCCTTCTTCTTGATGGGGACATTATATACGTCTATAACGTTGTATATCCTAACCTAAAGCAACCTAACAACTCGGATGTAATATTTCAGAACATTCCTGGCATGTCGGTCCCTACATCTCGGTGTGGACATTCTATACGTCTATAACGTTGTATATCCTAACCTAAGGGAACCTAACATTTCGGGTGTAATATTTTGCAACATTCCTGACGCGTCGGCCCCTATTTCTCGGTGGGAATATTATATACGTCTATAACGTTATATATCCTAGCCTAAGGCAACATAACATCTCGGATGTAATATTTTACAACATTCCTGGCGTGTCGTCTCCTGCTTCTCGATGGGGACATTATATACGTCTATAACGTTGTATATCCTAACCCAAAGCAACCTAACTTCTGGGATGTAATATTTTACAACATTCGTGGCATGTCGGTCCCCACGTCTGGGTGGGAACATTATATAAGTCTATAACGATATATATCCTAACCTAAAGCAACCTAACAACTCGTGTGTAATATTTTATAACATTCCTGGCGTGTCGTCGCCTGCTTCTCGATGGGGACATTATATACGTCTATAACGTTGTATATCCTAACCCAAAGCAACCTAACTTCTGGGATGTAATGTTTTACAACATTCCTGGCATGTCGGTCCCCACGTCTCGGTGGGAACATTATATAAGTCTATAACGATATATATCCTGTCCTAAAGCAACCTAACAACTCGGATGTAATATTTTAGAACATTCCTGGCATGTCGGTCCCTACATCTCGGTGGGGACATTCTATACGTCTATAACGTTGTATATCCTAACCTAAGGGATCCTAACATTTCGGATGTAATATTTTGCAACATTCCTGGCATGTCGGTCCCTACTTCTCGGTGGGAACATTCTACACGTCTATAAAGTTGTATATCCTAACCTAAGGGAACCTAACATCTCGGGTGTAATATTTTACATCATTCCTGACGTGTCGGCCCGTAGTTCTCGGTGGTAATATTATATACGTCTATAAGGTTAGATATCCTAGCCCAAGGCAACCTAACATGTCGCATGTAATATTGTACAACATTCCTGGCGTGTCGTCACCTACTTCTGGATGGGGACATTATATACATCTATAACGTTGTACATCCTAACCTAAGGCAACCTAACATATCGGATGTAATATTTTACAACATTCCTGACGCGTCGGCCCCTATTTCTCGGTGGGAATATTATATACTTCTATAACGTTATATATCCTAACGTAAGGCAACATAACATCACGGATGTAATATTTTACAACATTCCTGACGCGTCGGCCCCTATTTCTCAGTGGGAATATTATATACGTCTATAACGTTATACATCCTAGCCTAAGGCAACTTAACATGTCGAATGTAATATTTTACAACATTCTGGCGTGTCGTCGCCTGCTTCTCGATGGGGACACTAGATACGTCTATAACTTTGTACATCCTAACATAAGGGAACCTAACATCTCGGACGTAATATTTTACAACATTCTGGCGTGTCGTCGCCTTCTTCTTGATGGGGACATTATATACGTCTATAACGTTGTATATCCTAACCTAAAGCAACCTAACAACTCGGATGTAATATTTCAGAACATTCCTGGCATGTCGGTCCCTACATCTCGGTGTGGACATTCTATACGTCTATAACGTTGTATATCCTAACCTAAGGGAACCTAACATTTCGGGTGTAATATTTTGCAACATTCCTGACGCGTCGGCCCCTATTTCTCGGTGGGAATATTATATACGTCTATAACGTTATATATCCTAGCCTAAGGCAACATAACATCTCGGATGTAATATTTTACAACATTCCTGGCGTGTCGTCTCCTGCTTCTCGATGGGGACATTATATACGTCTATAACGTTGTATATCCTAACCCAAAGCAACATAACTTCTGGGATGTAATATTTTAGAACATTCCTGGCATGTCGGTCCCTACATCTCGGTGGGGACATTCTATACGTCTATAACGTTGTATATCCTAACCTAAGGGATCCTAACATTTCGGATGTAATATTTTACAACATTCCTGGCATGTCGGTCTCTACTTCTCGGTGGGAACATTCTATACGTCTATAACGTTGTATGTCCTAACCTAAGGGAACCTAACATTTCGGGTGTAATATTTTGCAACATTCCTGACGCGTCGGCCCCTATTTCTCGGTGGGAATATTATATACGTCTATAACGTTATATATCCTAGCCTAAGGCAACCTAGCATATCGGATGTTATATTTTACAACATTCCTGACGCGTCGGCCCCTATTTCTCGGTGGGAATATTATATACGTCTATAACGTTATATTTCCTAGCCTAAGGCAACCCAACATGTCGAATGTAATATTTTACAACATTCTGGCGTGTCGTCGCCTGCTTCTCGAAGGGAACATTATATACGTCTATAAGGTTCTATATCCTAACCTAACGCAACCTAACATCTGGGATGTAATATTTTACAACATTCCTGACGCGTCGGCCCCTATTTCTCGGTGTGAACATTATATACGTCTATAACGTTACATATCCTAGCCTAAGGCAAGCTAACATGTCGAAAGTAATATTTTACAACATTCCTGGCGTGTCGTCGCCTACTTCGCGATGGGGACATTATAAACATCTATAACGTTGTATATCCTAACCTAAGGCAACCTAACATCTCGGATGTAATATTTTACAACATTCCTGGCGTGTCGTCGCCTGTTTCTCGATGGGGACATTATATACGTCTATAACGTTGTATATCCTAACCCAAAGCAACCTAACTTCTGGGATGTAATATTTTACAACATTCCTGGCATGTCGGTCCCCACGTCTGGGTGGGAACATTATATAAGTCTATAACGATATATATCCTAACCTAAAGCAACCTAACAACTCGTGTGTAATATTTTATAACATTCCTGGCGTGTCGTCGCCTGCTTCTCGATGGGGACATTATATACGTCTATAACGTTGTATATCCTAACCCAAAGCAACATAACTTCTGGGATGTAATATTTTACAACATTCCTGGCATGTCGGTCCCCACGTCTCGGTGGGAACATTATATAAGTCTATAACGATATATATCCTAACCTAAAGCAACCTAACATCTCGGAGGTAATATTTTCGAACATTCCTGGCATGTCGGTCCCTACATCTCGGTGGGGACATTCTATACGTCTATAACGTTGTATATCCTAACCTAAGGGAACCTAACATTTCGGGTGTAATATTTTGCAACATTCCTGACGCGTCGGCCCCTATTTCTCGGTGGGAATATTATATACGTCTATAACGTTATATATCCTAGCCTAAGGCAACATAACATCTCGGATGTAATATTTTACAACATTCCTGGCGTGTCGTCTCCTGCTTCTCGATGGGGACATTATATACGTCTATAACGTTGTATATCCTAACCCAAAGCAACCTAACTTCTGGGATGTAATATTTTACAACATTCGTGGCATGTCGGTCCCCACGTCTGGGTGGGAACATTATATAAGTCTATAACGATATATATCCTAACCTAAAGCAACCTAACAACTCGTGTGTAATATTTTATAACATTCCTGGCGTGTCGTCGCCTGCTTCTCGATGGGGACATTATATACGTCTATAACGTTGTATATCCTAACCCAAAGCAACCTAACTTCTGGGATGTAATGTTTTACAACATTCCTGGCATGTCGGTCCCCACGTCTCGGTGGGAACATTATATAAGTCTATAACGATATATATCCTGTCCTAAAGCAACCTAACAACTCGGATGTAATATTTTAGAACATTCCTGGCATGTCGGTCCCTACATCTCGGTGGGGACATTCTATACGTCTATAACGTTGTATATCCTAACCTAAGGGATCCTAACATTTCGGATGTAATATTTTGCAACATTCCTGGCATGTCGGTCCCTACTTCTCGGTGGGAACATTCTACACGTCTATAAAGTTGTATATCCTAACCTAAGGGAACCTAACATCTCGGGTGTAATATTTTACATCATTCCTGACGTGTCGGCCCGTAGTTCTCGGTGGTAATATTATATACGTCTATAAGGTTAGATATCCTAGCCCAAGGCAACCTAACATGTCGCATGTAATATTGTACAACATTCCTGGCGTGTCGTCACCTACTTCTGGATGGGGACATTATATACATCTATAACGTTGTACATCCTAACCTAAGGCAACCTAACATATCGGATGTAATATTTTACAACATTCCTGACGCGTCGGCCCCTATTTCTCGGTGGGAATATTATATACTTCTATAACGTTATATATCCTAACGTAAGGCAACATAACATCACGGATGTAATATTTTACAACATTCCTGACGCGTCGGCCCCTATTTCTCAGTGGGAATATTATATACGTCTATAACGTTATACATCCTAGCCTAAGGCAACTTAACATGTCGAATGTAATATTTTACAACATTCTGGCGTGTCGTCGCCTGCTTCTCGATGGGGACATTAGATACGTCTATAACTTTGTACATCCTAACATAAGGGAACCTAACATCTCGGACGTAATATTTTACAACATTCTGGCGTGTCGTCGCCTTCTTCTTGATGGGGACATTATATACGTCTATAACGTTGTATATCCTAACCTAAAGCAACCTAACAACTCGGATGTAATATTTCAGAACATTCCTGGCATGTCGGTCCCTACATCTCGGTGTGGACATTCTATACGTCTATAACGTTGTATATCCTAACCTAAGGGAACCTAACATTTCGGGTGTAATATTTTGCAACATTCCTGACGCGTCGGCCCCTATTTCTCGGTGGGAATATTATATACGTCTATAACGTTATATATCCTAGCCTAAGGCAACATAACATCTCGGATGTAATATTTTACAACATTCCTGGCGTGTCGTCTCCTGCTTCTCGATGGGGACATTATATACGTCTATAACGTTGTATATCCTAACCCAAAGCAACATAACTTCTGGGATGTAATATTTTAGAACATTCCTGGCATGTCGGTCCCTACATCTCGGTGGGGACATTCTATACGTCTATAACGTTGTATATCCTAACCTAAGGGATCCTAACATTTCGGATGTAATATTTTACAACATTCCTGGCATGTCGGTCTCTACTTCTCGGTGGGAACATTCTATACGTCTATAACGTTGTATGTCCTAACCTAAGGGAACCTAACATTTCGGGTGTAATATTTTGCAACATTCCTGACGCGTCGGCCCCTATTTCTCGGTGGGAATATTATATACGTCTATAACGTTATATATCCTAGCCTAAGGCAACCTAGCATATCGGATGTTATATTTTACAACATTCCTGACGCGTCGGCCCCTATTTCTCGGTGGGAATATTATATACGTCTATAACGTTATATTTCCTAGCCTAAGGCAACCCAACATGTCGAATGTAATATTTTACAACATTCTGGCGTGTCGTCGCCTGCTTCTCGAAGGGAACATTATATACGTCTATAAGGTTCTATATCCTAACCTAACGCAACCTAACATCTGGGATGTAATATTTTACAACATTCCTGACGCGTCGGCCCCTATTTCTCGGTGTGAACATTATATACGTCTATAACGTTACATATCCTAGCCTAAGGCAAGCTAACATGTCGAAAGTAATATTTTACAACATTCCTGGCGTGTCGTCGCCTACTTCGCGATGGGGACATTATAAACATCTATAACGTTGTATATCCTAACCTAAGGCAACCTAACATCTCGGATGTAATATTTTACAACATTCCTGGCGTGTCGTCGCCTGTTTCTCGATGGGGACATTATATACGTCTATAACGTTGTATATCCTAACCCAAAGCAACCTAACTTCTGGGATGTAATATTTTACAACATTCCTGGCATGTCGGTCCCCACGTCTGGGTGGGAACATTATATAAGTCTATAACGATATATATCCTAACCTAAAGCAACCTAACAACTCGTGTGTAATATTTTATAACATTCCTGGCGTGTCGTCGCCTGCTTCTCGATGGGGACATTATATACGTCTATAACGTTGTATATCCTAACCCAAAGCAACATAACTTCTGGGATGTAATATTTTACAACATTCCTGGCATGTCGGTCCCCACGTCTCGGTGGGAACATTATATAAGTCTATAACGATATATATCCTAACCTAAAGCAACCTAACATCTCGGAGGTAATATTTTCGAACATTCCTGGCATGTCGGTCCCTACATCTCGGTGGGGACATTCTATACGTCTATAACGTTGTATATCCTAACCTAAGGGAACCTAACATTTCGGGTGTAATATTTTGCAACATTCCTGACGCGTCGGCCCCTATTTCTCGGTGGGAATATTATATACGTCTATAACGTTATATATCCTAGCCTAAGGCAACCTAACATATCGGATGTAATATTTTACAACATTCCTGACGCGTCGGCCCCTATTTCTCGGTGGGAATATTATATACGTCTATAACGTTATATATCTTAGCCTAAGGCAACCCAACATGTCGAATGTAATATTTTACAACATTCTGGCGTGTCGTAGCCTGCTTCTCGAAGGGAACATTATATACGTCTATAACGTTCTATATCCTAACCTAACGCAACCTAACATCTGGGATGTAATATTTTACAACATTCCTGACGCGTCGGCCCCTATTTCTCGGTGTGAACATTATATACGTCTATAACGTTACATATCCTAGCCTAAGGCAAGCTAACATGTCGAAAGTAATATTTTACAACATTCCTGGCGTGTCGTCGCCTACTTCGCGATGGGGACATTATAAACATCTATAACGTTGTATATCCTAACCTAAGGCAACCTAACATCTCGGATGTAATATTTTACAACATTCCTGGCGTGTCGTCGCCTGCTTCTCGATGGGGACATTATATACGTCTATAACGTTGTATATCCTAACCCAAAGCAACCTAACTTCTGGGATGTAATATTTTACAACATTCCTGGCATGTCGGTCCCCACGTCTGGGTGGGAACATTATATAAGTCTATAACGATATATATCCTAACCTAAAGCAACCTAACAACTCGTGTGTAATATTTTATAACATTCCTGGCGTGTCGTCGCCTGCTTCTCGATGGGGACATTATATACGTCCATAACGTTGTATATCCTAACCCAAAGCAACCTAACTTCTGGGATGTAATGTTTTACAACATTCCTGGCATGTCGGTCCCCACGTCTCGGTGGGAACATTATATAAGTCTATAACGATATATATCCTGTCCTAAAGCAACCTAACAACTCGGATGTAATATTTTAGAACATTCCTGGCATGTCGGTCCCTACATCTCGGTGGGGACATTCTATACGTCTATAACGTTGTATATCCTAACCTAAGGGATCCTAACATTTCGGATGTAATATTTTACAACATTCCTGGCATGTCGGTCCCTACTTCTCGGTGGGAACATTCTACACGTCTATAAAGTTGTATATCCTAACCTAAGGGAACCTAACATCTCGGGTGTAATATTTTACATCATTCCTGACGTGTCGGCCCGTAGTTCTCGGTGGTAATATTATATACGTCTATAAGGTTAGATATCGTAGCCCAAGGCAACCTAACATGTCGCATGTAATATTGTACAACATTCCTGGCGTGTCGTCACCTACTTCTGGATGGGGACATTATATACATCTATAACGTTGTACATCCTAACCTAAGGCAACCTAACATCTCGGATGTAATATTTGACAACATTCCTGGCGTGTGGGCCCGTACTTCTCGCTGGGAATATCATATACGTCTATAACGTTGTATATCCTAGCGTAAGGCAATGCTAACAGGTCGAATGTAATATTTTACAACATTCCTAGCGCGTCGGCCCCTACTTCTCGGTTGGAACATTATATAAGTCAATAACGTTATATATCCTAGCCTAAGGCAACCTAACATGTCGAATGTAATATTTTACAACATTCCTGGCTCGTCCGCTCTTACTTCTCGGTGGGAACATTATATACGTCTATAACGTTATATATCCTAACCTAAGGCAACCTAACATCTCGGATGTAATATTTTACTACATTCCTCGCACGTCGGCCCCTACTTCTCGGTGGGAACATTATATACGTCTATAACGCTATATATCCTAACCTAAGGCAACCTAACATCTCTACCGTACAATTTTACAACATTCCTGGCATGCAAGTACCTATATCTCTGTGGTAACATTATATACGTCTATAACGTTATATATCCTAGCCTATGGCAACCTAACATCTCGGGTGTAATATTTTACTATATTCCTGGCACGTCGGCCCCTACTCCTCGGTGGGAACATTATATACGTCTATAACGCTATATATCCTAGCCTAAGGCAACCTAACATCTAAGATGTAATATTTTACTACATTCCTGGCGCGCTGGCCCCTACTTCTCGGTGGGAACATTGTATACGTCTATAACGCTATATATCCTAGACGAAGACAAGCTAACGTGTCGAATGTAATATTTTACAACATTCCTGGCGCTTCGGCACCTACTTCCCGGTGGGAATATTATATACGTCTATAAATCTATATATCCTAGCTTAAGGCAACCTAACATGTCGAATGTAATATTTTACAACATTCTTGGCGCGTCGGCCCCTACTTACGGTGGGAACATTATATAAGTCAATAACGTAATATATCCTAAACTAAGGCAACCTATCATCTCTACCGTAATAATTTACAACATTCCTGGCATGCAAGTGCCTAGTTCTCTATGGTAACATTATATACGTCTATAACGTTATATATCCTAACCTAAGGCATCCTAACATCTCGGATGTAATATTTTACTACATTCCTCGCACGTAGGCCCCTACTTCTCGGTGGGAACATTATATACGTCTATAACGCTATATATCATAACCTAAAGCAACCTAACATCTCGGATGTAATATTTTACAACATTCCTGGCATGTCGGTCCCTACTTCTCGGTGGAAACAATGTATACGTCTATAACGATATATATCCTAGCCTAAGGCAACACAACATGTAGAATGTAATATTTTACAACATTCCTGTCGTGTCGTCGCCTACTTCTCGATGGGGACATTATATACATCTATAACGTTGTATATTCTAACCTAACGCAACCTAACATCTGGGATGTAATATTTTACAACATTCCTGGCATGTCGGTCACTACATCTCGGTAGGAACATTATATACGTCTGTAGCGATATATACCCTAACCTAAGGCAACCTAACATCTCGGATGTAATATTTTACAACATTCCTGGCATGTCGGTCCCTACTTCTCGGTGGGAACATTCTATACGTCTATAACGTTGTATATCCTAACCTAAGGGAACCTAACATCTCGTGTGTAATATTTTACAACATTGCTGACACGTCGGCCCCTATTTCTCGGTCGGAACATTCTATACGTCTATAACGTTGTATATCATAACCTAAGGGAACCTAACTTGTAGAATGTAATATTTTACAACATTCCTGGCGTGTCGTCGCCTACTTCTGGATGTGGACATTATATACATCTATAACGTCATATATCCTAACCTAACGGAACCTATCATCTCGGGTGCAATATTTTACAACATTCCTGGCGTGTCGACGCCTACTTCTCGATGGGGACTTTATGTACGTCTATAACGTTGTATATCCTAACCTAACGCAACCTAACATCTGGGATGTAATATTTTACAACATTCCTGGCATGTCGGTCCCTACGACTCGGTGGGAACGTTATATACGTCTATATCGATATATATCCTAACCTAAGGGAACCTTACATCTGGGATGTAATATTTTACAACATTCCTGGCATGTCGGGCCCTACTTCTCGGTGGGAACATTGTATACGTCTATAACGATATATATACTAGCCTAAGGCAACCTAACATGTCGAATGTAATATTTTACAACATTCCTGTCGTGTCGTCGCCTGCTTCTCGATGGAGACATTATATACGTCTATAACGTTGTATATTCTAACCTAACGCAACCTAACATCTGGGAAGTAATATTTTACAACATTCCTGACGTGTCGCCGCCTACTTCTGGATGGGGACATTATATACATCTATAACGTCATATATCCTAACCTAAGGGAACCTAACATCTCGGGTGTAATATTTTACAACATTCCTGACGCGTCGGCCGCTATTCTTCGGTGGGAATATTGTATACGTCTATAACGTTATATATCCTAGCCTAAGGCGACCTAACATCTCGGACGTAATATTTGATAACATTCCTGGCGTGTTAACCCGCACTTCTCGGTGGGAACATCATATACGTTTATAGCGATATATATCCTAGCCTAAGGCGACCTAACATGTCGAATGTAATATTTTACATCATTCCTGACGTGTCGGCCCGTAGTTCACGGTGGTAACATTATATACGCTTACAACGTTATATATGCTAGCCTAACGCAACCTAACGTGTCGAATGTAATATTTTACAACATTCCTGGCGTGTCGTCGCCTACTTCTCGATGGGGACATTATATACATCTATAACGTCATATATCCTAACCTAAAGGAACCTAACATATCGGATGTAATATTTTACAACATTCCTGGCGTGTCGTCGCCTACTTCTCGATGGGGACATTATATACGTCTATAACGTTGTATATCCTAACCCAAAGCAACCTAACATCTGGGATGTAATATTTTACAACATTCCTGGCATGTCGGTCCCTACTTCTCGGTGGGAACATTATATACGTCTATAACGTTGTATATGCTAACCTCAGGGAACCTAACATCTCGGGTGTAATATTTAAAACATTCCTGACGCGTCGGCCCCTATTTCTTGGTGGGAATATTATATACGTCTATAACGTTATATATCCTAGCCTAAGGCAACCTAACATGTCGAATGTAATATTTTACAACATTCTGGCGTGTCGTCGCCTGCTACTCGAAGGGGACATTATATACGTCTATAACGTTGTATATTCTAACCTAACGCAACCTAACATCTGGGATGTAATATTTTACAACATTCCTGGCATGTCGGTCACTACATCTCGGTAGGAACATTATATACGTCTGTAGCGATATATACCCTAACCTAAGGCAACCTAACATCTCGGATGTAATATTTTACAACATTCCTGGCATGTCGGTCCCTACTTCTCGGTGGGAACATTCTATACGTCTATAACGTTGTATATCCTAACCTAAGGGAACCTAACATCTCGTGTGTAATATTTTACAACATTGCTGACGCGTCGGCCCCTATTTCTCGGTCGGAACATTCTATACGTCTATAACGTTGTATATCATAACCTAAGGGAACCTAACTTGTAGAATGTAATATTTTACAACATTCCTGGCGTGTCGTCGCCTACTTCTGGATGTGGACATTATATACATCTATAACGTCATATATCCTAACCTAACGGAACCTAACATCTCGGGTGTAATATTTTACAACATTCCTGGCGTGTCGTCGCCTACTTCTCGATAGGGACTTTATGTACGGCTATAACGTTGTATATCCTAACCTAACGCAACCTAACATTTGGGATGTAATATTTTACAACATTCCTGGCATGTCGGTCCCTACGTCTCGGTGGGAACGTTATATACGTCTATATCGATATATATCCTAACCTAAGGGAACCTTACATCTGGGATGTAATATTTTACAACTTTCCTGGCATGTCGGGCCCTACTTCTCGGTGGGAACATTGTATACGTCTATAACGATATATATACTAGCATAAGGCAACCTAACATGTCGAATGTAATATTTTACAACATTCCTGTCGTGTCGTCGCCTGCTTCTCGATGGAGACATTATATACGTCTATAACGTTGTATATTCTAACCTAACGCAACCTAACATCTGGGAAGTAATATTTTACAACATTCCTGACGTGTCGCCGCCTACTTCTGGATGGGGACATTATATACATCTGTAACGTCATATATCCTAACCTAAGGGAACCTAACATCTCGGGTGTAATATTTTACAACATTCCTGACGCGTCGGCCGCTATTCCTCGGTGGGAATATTGTATACGTCTATGACGTTATATGTCCTAGCCTAAGGCGACCTAACATCTCGGACGTAATATTTGATAACATTCCTGGCGTGTTAACCCGCACTTCTCGGTGGGAACATCATATACGTTTATAGCGATATATATCCTAGCCTAAGGCGACCTAACATGTCGAATGTAATATTTTACATCATTCCTGACGTGTCGGCCCGTAGTTCACGGTGGTAACATTATATACGCTTACAACGTTATATATGCTAGCCTAACGCAACCTAACGTGTCGAATGTAATATTTTACAACATTCCTGGCGTGTCGTCGCCTACTTCTCGATGGGGACATTATATACATCTATAACGTCATATATCCTAACCTAAAGGAACCTAACATATCGGATGTAATATTTTACAACATTCCTGGCGTGTCGTCGCCTACTTCTCGATGGGGACATTATATACGTCTATAACGTTGTATATCCTAACCCAAAGCAACCTAACATCTGGGATGTAATATTTTACAACATTCCTGGCATGTCGGTCCCTACTTCTCGGTGGGAAAATTATATACGTCTATAACGTTGTATATGCTAACCTCAGGGAACCTAACATCTCGGGTGTAATATTTAAAACATTCCTGACGCGTCGGCCCCTATTTCTTGGTGGGAATATTATATACGTCTATAACGTTATATATCCTAGCCTAAGGCAACCTAACATGTCGAATGTAATATTTGACAACATTCCTGGCGTGTGGGCCCGTACTTCTCGCTGGGAATATCATATACGTCTATAACGTTATATATCCTAGCGTAAGGCAATCCTAACAGGTCGAATGTAATATTTTACAACATTCCTAGCGGGTCGGCCCCTACTTCTCGGTTGGAACATTATATAAGTCAATAACGTTATATATCCTAGCCTAAGGCAACCTAACATGTCGAATGTAATATTTTACAACATTCCTGGCTCGTCCGCTCTTACTTCTCGGTGGGAACATTATATACGTCTATAACGTTATATATCCTAACCTAAGGCAACCTAACATCTCGGATGTAATATTTTACTACATTCCTCGCACGTAGGCCCCTACTTCTCGGTGGGAACATTATATACGTCTATAACGCTATATATCATAACCTAAAGCAACCTAACATCTCGGATGTAATATTTTACAACATTCCTGGCATGTCGGTCCCTACTTCTCGGTGGAAACAATGTATACGTCTATAACGATATATATCCTAGCCTAAGGCAACACAACATGTAGAATGTAATATTTTACAACATTCCTGTCGTGTCGTGGCCTACTTCTCGATGGGGACATTATATACATCTATAACGTTGTATATTCTAACCTAACGCAACCTAACATCTGGGATGTAATATTTTACAACATTCCTGGCATGTCGGTCACTACATCTCGGTAGGAACATTATATACGTCTGTAGCGATATATACCCTAACCTAAGGCAACCTAACATCTCGGATGTAATATTTTACAACATTCCTGGCATGTCGGTCCCTACTTCTCGGTGGGAACATTCTATACGTCTATAACGTTGTATATCCTAACCTAAGGGAACCTAACATCTCGTGTGTAATATTTTACAACATTGCTGACGCGTCGGCCCCTATTTCTCGGTCGGAACATTCTATACGTCTATAACGTTGTATATCATAACCTAAGGGAACCTAACTTGTAGAATGTAATATTTTACAACATTCCTGGCGTGTCGTCGCCTACTTCTGGATGTGGACATTATATACATCTATAACGTCATATATCCTAACCTAACGGAACCTAACATCTCGGGTGTAATATTTTACAACATTCCTGGCGTGTCGTCGCCTACTTCTCGATGGGGACATTATATACATCTATAACGTCATATATCCTAACCTAAGGGAACCTAACATCTCGGGTGTAATATTTTACAACATTCCTGACGCGTCGGCCGCTATTCCTCGGTGGGAATATTGTATACGTCTATAACGTTATATGTCCTAGCCTAAGGCGACCTAACATCTCGGATGTAATATTTGATAACATTCCTGGCGTGTTAACCCGCACTTCTCGGTGGGAACATCATATACGTTTATAGCGATATATATCCTAGCCTAAGGCGACCTAACATGTCGAATGTAATATTTTACATCATTCCTGACGTGTCGGCCCGTAGTTCACGGTGGTAACATTATATACGCTTACAACGTTATATATGCTAGCCTAAGGCAACCTAACGTGTCGAATGTAATATTTTACAACATTCCTGGCGTGTCGTCGCCTACTTCTCGATGGGGACATTATATACATCTATAACGTCATATATCCTAACATAAAGGAACCTAACATATCGGATGTAATATTTTACAACATTCCTGGCGTGTCGTCGCCTACTTCTCGATGGGGACATTATATACATCTATAACGTTGTATATCCTAACCTGAGGCAACCTAACATCTGGGATGTAATATTTTACAAGATCCCCGGCATGTCGGTCCCCACGTCTCGGTGGGAACATTATATAAGTCTATAACGATATATATCCTAACCTAAGGCAACCTTTCATCTCGGATGTAATATTTTACAACATTCCTGGCATGTCGGTCCCTACTTCTCGGTGGAAACAATGTATACGTCTATAACGATATATATCCTAGCCTAAGGCAACCCAAAATGTAGAATGTCATATTTTACAACATTCCTGGCGTGTCGTCGCCTACTTCTCGATGGGGACATTATATACATCTATAACGTTGTATATCCTAACCTAAAGCAACCTAACATCTCGGATGTAATATTTTACAACATTCCTGGCATGTCGGTCCCTACTTCTCGGTGGGAACATTGTATACGTCTATAACGATATATATTCTAGCCTAAGGCAACCTAACATGTCGAATGTAATATTTTACAACATTCCTGTCGTGTCGTCGCCTGCTTCTCGATGGGGACATTATATACGTCTATAACGTTGTATATTCTAACCTAACGCAACCTAACATCTGGGATGTAATATTTTACAACATTCCTGGCGTGTCGTCGCCTACTTCTGGATGGGGACATTATATACATCTATAACGTCATATATCCTAACCTAAGGGAACCTAACATCTCGGGTGTAATATTTTACAACATTCCTGGCGTGTCGTCGCCTGCTTCTCGATGGGGACATTATATACGTCTATAACGTTGTATATCCTAACCCAAAGCAACCTAACTTCTGGGATGTAATATTTTACAACATTCCTGGCATGTCGGTTCCCACGTCTCGGTGGGAACATTATATAAGTCTATAACGATATATATCCTAACCTAAAGCAACCTAACAACTCGGATGTAATATTTTAGAACATTCCTGGCATGTCGGTCCCTACATCTCGGTGTGGACATTCTATACGTCTATAACGTTGTATATCCTAACCTAAGGGAACCTAATATTTCGGGTGTAATATTTTGCAACATTCCTGACGCGTCGGCCCCTATTTCTCGGTGGGAATATTATATACGTCTATAACGTTATATATCCTAGCCTAAGGCAACCTAACATATCTGATGTAATATTTTACAACATTCCTGACGCGTCGGCCCCTATTTCTCGGTGGGAATATTATATACGTCTATAACGTTATATATCCTAGCCTAAGGCAACCTAACATGTAGAATGTAATATTTTATAACATTCTGGCGTGTCGTCGCATGCTTCTCAAAGGGGACATTATATACGTCTATAACGTTGTATATCCTAACCTAAGGCGACCTAACATATCGGATGTAATATTTTACAACATTCCTGGCGTGTCGTCGCCTGCTTCTCGATGGGGACATTATATACGTCTATAACGTTGTATATCCTAACCCAAAGCAACCTAACTTCTGGGATGTAATATTTTACAACATTCCTGGCATGTCGGTCCCCACGTCTCGGTAGGAACATTATATAAGTCTATAACGATATATATCCTAACCTAAAGCAACCTAACAACTCGTGTGTAATATTTTACAACATTCCTGGCATGTCGGTCCATACATCTCGGTGGGAACATTCTATACGTCTATAACGTTGTATATCCTAACCCAAAGCAACCTAACTTCTGGGATGTAATATTTTGCAACATTCCTGGCATGTCGGTCCCCACGTCTGGGTGGGAACATTATATAAGTCTATAACGATATATATCCTAACCTAAAGCAACCTAACAACTCGTGTGTAATATTTTATAACATACCTGGCGTGTCGTCGCCTGCTTCTCGATGGGGACATTATATACGTCTATAACGTTGTATATCCTAACCCAAAGCAACCTAACTTCTGGGATGTAATATTTTACAACATTCCTGGCATGTCGGTCCCCACGTCTCGGTGGGAACATTATATAAGTCTATAACGATATATATCCTGTCCTAAAGCAACCTAACAACTTGGATGTAATATTTTAGAACATTCCTGGCATGTCGGTCCCTACATCTCGGTGGGGACATTCTATACGTCTATAACGTTGTATATCCTAACCTAAGGGATCCTAACATTTCGGATGTAATATTTTACAACATTCCTGGCATGTCGGTCCCTACTTCTCGGTGGGAACATTATATAAGTCTATAACGATATATATCCTGTCCTAAAGCAACCTAACAACTCGGATGTAATATTTTAGAACATTCCTGGCATGTCGGTCCCTACATCTCGGTGGGGACATTCTATACGTCTATAACGTTGTATATCCTAACCTAAGGGATCCTAACATTTCGGATGTAATATTTTACAACATTCCTTGCATGTCGGTCCCTACTTCTCGGTGGGAACATTCTATACGTCTATAACGTTGTATATCCTAACCTAAGGGAACCTAACATCTCGGGTGTAATATTTTACATCATTCCTGACGTGTCGGCCCGTAGTTCTCGGTGGTAACATTATATAAGTCTATAAGGTTAGATATCCTAGCCTAAGGCAACCTAACATGTCGCATGTAATATTGTACAACATTCCTGGCGTGTCGTCACCTACTTCTGGATGGGGACATTATATACATCTATAACGTTGTACATCCTAACCTAAGGCAACCTAACATATCGGATGTAATATTTTACAACATTCCTGACGCGTCGGCCCCTATTTCTCGGTGGGAATATTATATACGTCTATAACGTTATATATCCTAGCCTAAGGCAACCTAACATATCGGATGTAATATTTTACAACATTCCTGACGCTTCGGCGCCTATTTCTCGGTGGGAATATTATATACGTCTAAAACGTTATATATCCTAGCCTAAGGCAACCTAACATGTCGAATGTAATATTTTACATCATTCCTGTCGTGTCGGCCGATGGTCTCGGTTGTAACATTATATACGTCTATAAGGTTATATATCCTAGCCTAAGGCAACCTAACATGTCGCATGTAATATTGTACAACATTCCTGGTGTGTCGTCACCTACTTCTGGATGGGGACATTATATACATCTATAACGTTGTACATCCCAACCTAAGGCAACCTAACATATCGGATGTAATATTGTACAACATTCCTGGTGTGTCGTCACCTACTTCTGGATGGGGACATTATATACCTCTATAACGTTATATATCCTAACCTAAAGCAACCTAACAACTCGTGTGTAATATTTTATAACATTCCTGGCGTGTCGTCGCCTGCTTCTCGATGGGGACATTATATACGTCTATAACGTTGTATATCCTAACCCAAAGCAACCTAACTTCTGGGATGTAATGTTTTACAACATTCCTGGCATGTCGGTCCCCACGTCTCGGTGGGAACATTATATAAGTCTATAACGATATATATCCTGTCCTAAAGCAACCTAACAACTCGGATGTAATATTTTAGAACATTCCTGGCATGTCGGTCCCTACATCTCGGTGGGGACATTCTATACGTCTATAACGTTGTATATCCTAACCTAAGGGATCCTAACATTTCGGATGTAATATTTTACAACATTCCTGGCATGTCGGTCCCTACTTCTCGGTGGGAACATTCTATACGTCTATAAAGTTGTATATCCTAACCTAAGGGAACCTAACATCTCGGGTGTAATATTTTACATCATTCCTGACGTGTCGGCCCGTAGTTCTCGGTGGTAATATTATATACGTCTATAAGGTTAGATATCCTAGCCCAAGGCAACCTAACATGTCGCATGTAATATTGTACAACATTCCTGGCGTGTCGTCACCTACTTCTGGATGGGGACATTATATACATCTATAACGTTGTACATTCTAACCTAAGGCAACCTAACATATCGGATGTAATATTTTACAACATTCCTGACGCGTCGGCCCCTATTTCTCGGTGGGAATATTATATACGTCTATAACGTTATATATCCTAGCCTAAGGCAACATAACATCTCGGATGTAATATTTTACAATATTCTGGCGTGTCGTCGCCTGCTTCTCAAAGGGGACATTATATACGTCTATAACGTTGTATATCCTAACCCAACGCAACCTAACATCTGGGATGTAATATTTTACAACATTCCTGACGCGTCGGCCCCTATTTCTCGGTGGGAATATTATATACGTCTATAACGATATATATCCTAACCTAAAGCAACCTAACATCTCGGAGGTAATATTTTCGAACATTCCTGGCATGTCGGTCCCTACATCTCGGTGGGGACATTCTATACGTCTATAACGTTGTATATTCTAACCTAAGGGAACCTAACATTTCGGGTGTAATATTTTGCAACATTCCTGACGCGTCGGCCCCTATTTCTCGGTGGGAATATTATATACGTCTATAACGTTATATATCCTAGCCTAAGGCAACCTAACATATCTGATGTAATATTTTACAACATTCCTGACGCGTCGGCCCCTATTTCTCGGTGGGAATATTATATACGTCTATAACGTTATATATCCTAGCCTAAGGCAACCTAACATGTAGAATGTAATATTTTATAACATTCTGGCGTGTCGTCGCATGCTTCTCAAAGGGGACATTATATACGTCTATAACGTTGTATATCCTAACCTAAGGCGACCTAACATATCGGATGTAATATTTTACAACATTCCTGGCGTGTCGTCGCCTGCTTCTCGATGGGGACATTATATACGTCTATAACGTTGTATATCCTAACCCAAAGCAACCTAACTTCTGGGATGTAATATTTTACAACATTCCTGGCATGTCGGTCCCCACGTCTCGGTAGGAACATTATATAAGTCTATAACGATATATATCCTAACCTAAAGCAACCTAACAACTCGTGTGTAATATTTTACAACATTCCTGGCATGTCGGTCCATACATCTCGGTGGGAACATTCTATACGTCTATAACGTTGTATATCCTAACCCAAAGCAACCTAACTTCTGGGATGTAATATTTTGCAACATTCCTGGCATGTCGGTCCCCACGTCTGGGTGGGAACATTATATAAGTCTATAACGATATATATCCTAACCTAAAGCAACCTAACAACTCGTGTGTAATATTTTATAACATACCTGGCGTGTCGTCGCCTGCTTCTCGATGGGGACATTATATACGTCTATAACGTTGTATATCCTAACCCAAAGCAACCTAACTTCTGGGATGTAATATTTTACAACATTCCTGGCATGTCGGTCCCCACGTCTCGGTGGGAACATTATATAAGTCTATAACGATATATATCCTAACCTAAAGCAACCTAACAACTCGTGTGTAATATTTTATAACATACCTGGCGTGTCGTCGCCTGCTTCTCGATGGGGACATTATATACGTCTATAACGTTGTATATCCTAACCCAAAGCAACCTAACTTCTGGGATGTAATATTTTACAACATTCCTGGCATGTCGGTCCCCACGTCTCGGTGGGAACATTATATAAGTCTATAACGATATATATCCTGTCCTAAAGCAACCTAACAACTTGGATGTAATATTTTAGAACATTCCTGGCATGTCGGTCCCTACATCTCGGTGGGGACATTCTATACGTCTATAACGTTGTATATCCTAACCTAAGGGATCCTAACATTTCGGATGTAATATTTTACAACATTCCTGGCATGTCGGTCCCTACTTCTCGGTGGGAACATTCTATACGTCTATAACGTTGTATATCCTAACCTAAGGGAACCTAACATCTCGGGTGTAATATTTTACATCATTCCTGACGTGTCGGCCCGTAGTTCTCGGTGGTAACATTATATAAGTCTATAAGGTTAGATATCCTAGCCTAAGGCAACCTAACATGTCGCATGTAATATTGTACAACATTCCTGGCGTGTCGTCACCTACTTCTGGATGGGGACATTATATACATCTATAACGTTGTACATCCTAACCTAAGGCAACCTAACATATCGGATGTAATATTTTACAACATTCCTGACGCGTCGGCCCCTATTTCTCGGTGGGAATATTATATACGTCTATAACGTTATATATCCTAGCCTAAGGCAACCTAACATATCGGATGTAATATTTTACAACATTCCTGACGCGTCGGCCCCTATTTCTCGGTGGGAATATTATATACGTCTATAACGTTATATATCCTAGCCTAAGGCAACCCAACATGTCGAATGTAATATTTTACAACATTCTGGCGTGTCGTCGCCTGCTTCTCGAAGGGGACATTATATACGTCTATAACGTTCTATATCCTAACCTAACGCAACCTAACATCTGGGATGTAACATTTTACAACATTCCTGACGCGTCGGCCCCTATTTCTCGGTGTGAACATTATATACGTCTATAACGTTACATATCCTAGCCTAAGGCAACCTAACATGTCGAAAGTAATATTTTACAACATTCCTGGCGTGTCGTCGCATACTTCGCGATGGGGACATTATAAACATCTATAACGTTGTATATCCTAACCTAAGGCAACCTAACATCTCGGATGTAATATTTTACAACATTCCTGGCGTGTCGTCGCCTGCTTCTCGATGGGGACATTATATACGTCTATAACGTTGTATATCCTAACCCAATGCAACCTAACTTCTGGGATGTAATATTTTGCAACATTCCTGTCATGTCGGTCCCCACGTCTCGGTGGGAACATTATATAAGTCTATAACGATATATATCCTAACCTAAAGCAAGCTAACATCTCGGATGTAATATTTTACAACATTCCTGGCATGTCGGTCCCTACTTCTCGGTGGGAACATTATATACGTCTATAACGTTGTATATGCTAACCTCAGGGAACCTAACATCTCGGGTGTAATATTTAAAACATTCCTGACGCGTCGGCCCCTATTTCTTGGTGGGAATATTATATACGTCTATAACGTTATATATCCTAGCCTAAGGCAACCTAACATGTCGAATGTAATATTTTACAACATTCTGGCGTGTCGTCGCCTGCTACTCGAAGGGGACATTATATACGTCTATAACGTTGTATATCCTAACCTAACGCAACCTATCATCTGGGATGTAATATTTTACAACATTCCTGACGCGTCGGTCCCTACTTCTCGGTGGGAACATTGTATACGTCTATAACGGAATATGTCCTAGCCTAAGGCAACCTAACATCTCGGATGTAATATTTTACAACATTCCTGGCGTGTCGTCGCCTGCTTCTCGATGGGGACATTATATACGTCTATAACGTTGTATATCCTAACCCAAAGCAACCTAACATCTGGGATGTAATATTTTACAACATTCCTGGCATGTCGGTCCCCACGTCTCGGTGGGAACATTATATAAGGCTATAACGATATATATCCTAACCTAAAGCTACCTAACAACTCGGATGTAATATTTTAGAACATTCCTGGCATGTCGGTCCCTACATCTCGGTGGGGACATTCTATACGTCTATAACGATATATATCCTAACCTAAGGGAACCTAACATCTCGGATGTAATATTTGACAACATTCCTGGCGTGTGGGCCCGTACTTCTCGCTGGGAATATCATATACGTCTATAACGTTATATATCCTAGCGTAAGGCAATGCTAACAGGTCGAATGTAATATTTTACAACATTCCTAGCGCGTCGGCCCCTACTTCTCGGTTGGAACATTATATAAGTCAATAACGTTATATATCCTAGCCTAAGGCAACCTAACATGTCGAATGTAATATTTTACAACATTCCTGGCTCGTCCGCTCTTACTTCTCGGTGGGAACATTATATACGTCTATAACGTTATATATCCTAACCTAAGGCAACCTAACATCTCGGATGTAATATTTTACTACATTCCTCGCACGGCGGCCCCTACTTCTCGGTGGGAACATTATATACGTCTATAACGCTATATATCCTAGCCTAAGGCAACCTAACATCTAAGATGTAATATTTTACTACATTCCTGGCGCGCTGGCCCCTACTTCTCGGTGGGAACATTATATACGTCTATAACGCTATATATCCTAGACTAAGACAAGCTAACGTGTCGAATGTAATATTTTACAACATTCCTGGCGCTTCGGCACCTACTTCCCGGTGGGAATATTATATACGTCTATAAATCTATATATCCTAGCTTAAGGCAACCTAACATGTCGAATGTAATATTTTACAACATTCTTGGCGCGTCGGCCCCTACTTACGGTGGGAACATTATATAAGTCAATAACGTAATATATCCTAAACTAAGGCAACCTATCATCTCTACCGTAATAATTTACAACATTCCTGGCATGCAAGTGCCTAGTTCTCTATGGTAACATTATATACGTCTATAACGTTATATATCCTAACCTAAGGCATCCTAACATCTCGGATGTAATATTTTACTACATTCCTCGCACGTAGGCCCCTACTTCTCGGTGGGAACATTATATACGTCTATAACGCTATATATCATAACCTAAAGCAACCTAACATCTCGGATGTAATATTTTACAACATTCCTGGCATGTCGGCCCCTATTTCCCGGTCGGAACATTCTATACGTCTATAACGTTGTATATCCTAACCTAAGGGATCCTAACATTTCGGATGTAATATTTTACAACATTCCTGGCATGTCGGTCCCTACTTCTCGGTGGGAACATTATATAAGTCTATAACGATATATATCCTGTCCTAAAGCAACCTAACAACTCGGATGTAATATTTTAGAACATTCCTGGCATGTCGGTCCCTACATCTCGGTGGGGACATTCTATACGTCTATAACGTTGTATATCCTAACCTAAGGGATCCTAACATTTCGGATGTAATATTTTACAACATTCCTGGCATGTCGGTCCCTACTTCTCGGTGGGAACATTCTATACGTCTATAACGTTGTATATCCTAACCTAAGGGAACCTAACATCTCGGGTGTAATATTTTACATCATTCCTGACGTGTCGGCCCGTAGTTCTCGGTGGTAACATTATATAAGTCTATAAGGTTAGATATCCTAGCCTAAGGCAACCTAACATGTCGCATGTAATATTGTACAACATTCCTGGCGTGTCGTCACCTACTTCTGGATGGGGACATTATATACATCTATAACGTTGTACATCCTAACCTAAGGCAACCTAACATATCGGATGTAATATTTTACAACATTCCTGACGCGTCGGCCCCTATTTCTCGGTGGGAATATTATATACGTCTATAACGTTATATATCCTAGCCTAAGGCAACCTAACATATCGGATGTGATATTTTACAACATTCCTGACGCTTCGGCGCCTATTTCTCGGTGGGAATATTATATACGTCTAAAACGTTATATATCCTAGCCTAAGGCAACCTAACATGTCGAATGTAATATTTTACAACATTCTGGCGTGTCGTCGCCTGCATCACAAAGGGGACATTATATACGTCTATAACGTTGTATATCCTAACCTAACGCAACCTAACATCTGGGATGTAATATTTTACAACATTCCTGACGCGTCGGCCCCTATTTCTCGGTGGGAATATTATATACGTCTACAACGTTATATATCCTAGCCTAAGGCGACCTAACATGTCGAATGTAATATTTTACATCATTCCTGTCGTGTCGGCCGATGGTCTCGGTTGTAACATTATATACGTCTATAAGGTTAGATATCCTAGCCTAAGGCAACCTAACATGTCGCATGTAATATTGTACAACATTCCTGGTGTGTCGTCACCTACTTCTGGATGGGGACATTATATACATCTATAACGTTGTACATCCCAACCTAAGGCAACCTAACATATCGGATGTAATATTGTACAACATTCCTGGTGTGTCGTCACCTACTTCTGGATGGGGACATTATATACGTCTATAACGTTATATATCCTAACCTAAAGCAACCTAACAACTCGTGTGTAATATTTTATAACATTCCTGGCGTGTCGTCGCCTGCTTCTCGATGGGGACATTATATACGTCTATAACGTTGTATATCCTAACCCAAAGCAACCTAACTTCTGGGATGTAATGTTTTACAACATTCCTGGCATGTCGGTCCCCACGTGTCGGTGGGAACATTATATAAGTCTATAACGATACATATCCTGTCCTAAAGCAACCTAACAACTCGGATGTAATATTTTAGAACATTCCTGGCATGTCGGTCCCTACATCTCGGTGGGGACATTCTATACGTCTATAACGTTGTATATCCTAACCTAAGGGATCCTAACATTTCGGATGTAATATTTTACAACATTCCTGGCATGTCGGTCCCTACTTCTCGGTGGGAACATTCTATACGTCTATAAAGTTGTATATCCTAACCTAAGGGAACCTAACATCTCGGGTGTAATATTTTACATCATTCCTGACGTGTCGGCCCGTAGTTCTCGGTGGTAATATTATATACGTCTATAAGGTTAGATATCCTAGCCCAAGGCAACCTAACATGTCGCATGTAATATTGTACAACATTCCTGGCGTGTCGTCACCTACTTCTGGATGGGGACATTATATACATCTATAACGTTGTACATTCTAACCTAAGGCAACCTAACATATCGGATGTAATATTTTACAACATTCCTGACGCGTCGGCCCCTATTTGTCGGTGGGAATATTATATACGTCTATAACGTTATATATCCTAGCCTAAGGCAACATAACATCTCGGATGTAATATTTTACAATATTCTGGCGTGTCGTCGCCTGCTTCTCAAAGGGGACATTATATACGTCTATAACGTTGTATATCCTAACCCAACGCAACCTAACATCTGGGATGTAATATTTTACAACATTCCTGACGCGTCGGCCCCTATTTCTCGGTGGGAATATTATATACGTCTATAACGATATATATCCTAACCTAAAGCAACCTAACATCTCGGAGGTAATATTTTCGAACATTCCTGGCATGTCGGTCCCTACATCTCGGTGGGGACATTCTATACGTCTATAACGTTGTATATCCTAACCTAAGGGAACCTAACATCTCGGGTGTAATATTTTACATCATTCCTGACGTGTCGGCCCGTAGTTCTCGGTGGTAACATTATATAAGTCTATAAGGTTAGATATCCTAGCCTAAGGCAACCTAACATGTCGCATGTAATATTGTACAACATTCCTGGCGTGTCGTCACCTACTTCTGGATGGGGACATTATATACATCTATAACGTTGTACATCCTAACCTAAGGCAACCTAACATATCGGATGTAATATTTTACAACATTCCTGACGCGTCGGCCCCTATTTCTCGGTGGGAATATTATATACGTCTATAACGTTATATATCCTAGCCTAAGGCAACCTAACATATCGGATGTGATATTTTACAACATTCCTGACGCTTCGGCGCCTATTTCTCGGTGGGAATATTATATACGTCTAAAACGTTATATATCCTAGCCTAAGGCAACCTAACATGTCGAATGTAATATTTTACAACATTCTGGCGTGTCGTCGCCTGCATCACAAAGGGGACATTATATACGTCTATAACGTTGTATATCCTAACCTAACGCAACCTAACATCTGGGATGTAATATTTTACAACATTCCTGACGCGTCGGCCCCTATTTCTCGGTGGGAATATTATATACGTCTACAACGTTATATATCCTAGCCTAAGGCGACCTAACATGTCGAATGTAATATTTTACATCATTCCTGTCGTGTCGGCCGATGGTCTCGGTTGTAACATTATATACGTCTATAAGGTTAGATATCCTAGCCTAAGGCAACCTAACATGTCGCATGTAATATTGTACAACATTCCTGGTGTGTCGTCACCTACTTCTGGATGGGGACATTATATACATCTATAACGTTGTACATCCCAACCTAAGGCAACCTAACATATCGGATGTAATATTGTACAACATTCCTGGTGTGTCGTCACCTACTTCTGGATGGGGACATTATATACGTCTATAACGTTATATATCCTAACCTAAAGCAACCTAACAACTCGTGTGTAATATTTTATAACATTCCTGGCGTGTCGTCGCCTGCTTCTCGATGGGGACATTATATACGTCTATAACGTTGTATATCCTAACCCAAAGCAACCTAACTTCTGGGATGTAATGTTTTACAACATTCCTGGCATGTCGGTCCCCACGTGTCGGTGGGAACATTATATAAGTCTATAACGATACATATCCTGTCCTAAAGCAACCTAACAACTCGGATGTAATATTTTAGAACATTCCTGGCATGTCGGTCCCTACATCTCGGTGGGGACATTCTATACGTCTATAACGTTGTATATCCTAACCTAAGGGATCCTAACATTTCGGATGTAATATTTTACAACATTCCTGGCATGTCGGTCCCTACTTCTCGGTGGGAACATTCTATACGTCTATAAAGTTGTATATCCTAACCTAAGGGAACCTAACATCTCGGGTGTAATATTTTACATCATTCCTGACGTGTCGGCCCGTAGTTCTCGGTGGTAATATTATATACGTCTATAAGGTTAGATATCCTAGCCCAAGGCAACCTAACATGTCGCATGTAATATTGTACAACATTCCTGGCGTGTCGTCACCTACTTCTGGATGGGGACATTATATACATCTATAACGTTGTACATTCTAACCTAAGGCAACCTAACATATCGGATGTAATATTTTACAACATTCCTGACGCGTCGGCCCCTATTTGTCGGTGGGAATATTATATACGTCTATAACGTTATATATCCTAGCCTAAGGCAACATAACATCTCGGATGTAATATTTTACAATATTCTGGCGTGTCGTCGCCTGCTTCTCAAAGGGGACATTATATACGTCTATAACGTTGTATATCCTAACCCAACGCAACCTAACATCTGGGATGTAATATTTTACAACATTCCTGACGCGTCGGCCCCTATTTCTCGGTGGGAATATTATATACGTCTATAACGATATATATCCTAACCTAAAGCAACCTAACATCTCGGAGGTAATATTTTCGAACATTCCTGGCATGTCGGTCCCTACATCTCGGTGGGGACATTCTATACGTCTATAACGTTGTATATCCTAACCTAAGGGAACCTAACATTTCGGGTGTAATATTTTGCGTCATTCCTGACGCGTCGGCCCCTATTTCTCGGTGGGAATATTATATACGTCTATAACGTTATATATCCTAGCCTAAGGCAACCTAACATATCGGATGTAATATTTTACAACATTCCTGACGCGTCGGCCCCTATTTCTCGGTGGGAATATTATATACGTCTATAACGTTATATATCCTAGCCTAAGGCAACCCAACATGTCGAATGTAATATTTTACAACATTCTGGCGTGTCGTCGCCTGCTTCTCGAAGGGGACATTATATACGTCTATAACGTTCTATATCCTAACCTAACGCAACCTAACATCTGGGATGTAACATTTTACAACATTCCTGACGCGTCGGCCCCTATTTCTTGGTGGGAATATTATATACGTCTATAACGTTATATATCCTAGCCTAAGGCAACCTAACATGTCGAATGTAATATTTTACAACATTCTGGCGTGTCGTCGCCTGCTACTCGAAGGGGACATTATATACGTCTATAACGTTGTATATCCTAACCTAACGCAACCTATCATCTGGGATGTAATATTTTACAACATTCCTGACGCGTCGGTCCCTACTTCTCGGTGGGAACATTGTATACGTCTATAACGGAATATGTCCTAGCCTAAGGCAACCTAACATCTCGGATGTAATATTTTACAACATTCCTGGCGTGTCGTCGCCTGCTTCTCGATGGGGACATTATATACGTCTATAACGTTGTATATCCTAACCCAAAGCAACCTAACATCTGGGATGTAATATTTTACAACATTCCTGGCATGTCGGTCCCCACGTCTCGGTGGGAACATTATATAAGTCTATAACGATATATATCCTAACCTAAAGCTACCTAACAACTCGGATGTAATATTTTAGAACATTCCTGGCATGTCGGTCCCTACATCTCGGTGGGGACATTCTATACGTCTATAACGATATATATCCTAACCTAAGGGAACCTAACATCTCGGATGTAATATTTGACAACATTCCTGGCGTGTGGGCCCGTACTTCTCGCTGGGAATATCATATACGTCTATAACGTTATATATCCTAGCGTAAGGCAATGCTAACAGGTCGAATGTAATATTTTACAACATTCCTAGCGCGTCGGCCCCTACTTCTCGGTTGGAACATTATACAAGTCAATAACGTTATATATCCTAGCCTAAGGCAACCTAACATGTCGAATGTAATATTTTACAACATTCCTGGCTCGTCCGCTCTTACTTCTCGGTGGGAACATTATATACGTCTATAACGTTATATATCCTAACCTAAGGCAACCTAACATCTCGGATGTAATATTTTACTACATTCCTCGCACGGCGGCCCCTACTTCTCGGTGGGAACATTATATACGTCTATAACGCTATATATCCTAACCTAAGGCAACCTAACATCTCTACCGTACAATTTTACAACATTCCTGGCATGCAAGTACCTATATCTCTGTGGTAACATTATATACGTCTATAACGTTATATATCCTAGCCTATGGCAACCTAACATCTCGGGTGTAATATTTTACTATATTCCTGGCACGTCGGCCCCTACTCCTCGGTGGGAACATTATATACGTCTATAACGCTATATATCCTAGCCTAAGGCAACCTAACATCTAAGATGTAATATTTTACTACATTCCTGGCGCGCTGGCCCCTACTTCTCGGTGGGAACATTATATACGTCTATAACGCTATATATCCTAGACTAAGACAAGCTAACGTGTCGAATGTAATATTTTACAACATTCCTGGCGCTTCGGCACCTGCTTCCCGGTGGGAATATTATATACGTCTATAAATCTATATATCCTAGCTTAAGGCAACCTAACATGTCGAATGTAATATTTTATAACATTCTTGGCGCGTCGGCCCCTACTTACGGTGGGAACATTATATAAGTCAATAACGTAATATATCCTAAACTAAGGCAACCTATCATCTCTACCGTAATAATTTACAACATTCCTGGCATGCAAGTGCCTAGTTCTCTATGGTAACATTATATACGTCTATAACGTTATATATCCTAACCTAAGGCATCCTAACATCTCGGATGTAATATTTTACTACATTCCTCGCACGTAGGCCCCTACTTCTCGGTGGGAACATTATATACGTCTATAACGCTATATATCATAACCTAAAGCAACCTAACATCTCGGATGTAATATTTTACAACATTCCTGGCATGTCGGCCCCTATTTCCCGGTCGGAACATTCTATACGTCTATAACGTTGTATATCATAACCTAAGGGAACATAACTTGTAGAATGTAATATTTTACAACATTCCTGGCGTGTCGTCGCCTACTTCTGGATGTGGACATTATATACATCTATAACGTCATATATCCTAACCTAACGGAACCTAACATCTCGGGTGTAATATTTTACAACATTCCTGGCGTGTCGTCGCCTACTTCTCGATGGGGACTTTATGTACGTCTATAACGTTGTATATCCTAACCTAACGCAACCTAACATCTGGGATGTAATATTTTACAACATTCCTGGCATGTCGGTCCCTACGTCTCGGTGGGAACGTTATATACGTCTATATCGATATATATCCTAACCTAAGGGAACCTAACATCTCGGGTGTAATATTTTACATCATTCCTGACGTGTCGGCCCGTAGTTCTCGGTGGTAACATTATATAAGTCTATAAGGTTAGATATCCTAGCCTAAGGCAACCTAACATGTCGCATGTAATATTGTACAACATTCCTGGCGTGTCGTCACCTACTTCTGGATGGGGACATTATATACATCTATAACGTTGTACATCCTAACCTAAGGCAACCTAACATATCGGATGTAATATTTTACAACATTCCTGACGCGTCGGCCCCTATTTCTCGGTGGGAATATTATATACGTCTATAACGTTATATATCCTAGCCTAAGGCAACCTAACATATCGGATGTGATATTTTACAACATTCCTGACGCTTCGGCGCCTATTTCTCGGTGGGAATATTATATACGTCTAAAACGTTATATATCCTAGCCTAAGGCAACCTAACATGTCGAATGTAATATTTTACAACATTCTGGCGTGTCGTCGCCTGCATCACAAAGGGGACATTATATACGTCTATAACGTTGTATATCCTAACCTAACGCAACCTAACATCTGGGATGTAATATTTTACAACATTCCTGACGCGTCGGCCCCTATTTCTCGGTGGGAATATTATATACGTCTACAACGTTATATATCCTAGCCTAAGGCGACCTAACATGTCGAATGTAATATTTTACATCATTCCTGTCGTGTCGGCCGATGGTCTCGGTTGTAACATTATATACGTCTATAAGGTTAGATATCCTAGCCTAAGGCAACCTAACATGTCGCATGTAATATTGTACAACATTCCTGGTGTGTCGTCACCTACTTCTGGATGGGGACATTATATACATCTATAACGTTGTACATCCCAACCTAAGGCAACCTAACATATCGGATGTAATATTGTACAACATTCCTGGTGTGTCGTCACCTACTTCTGGATGGGGACATTATATACGTCTATAACGTTATATATCCTAACCTAAAGCAACCTAACAACTCGTGTGTAATATTTTATAACATTCCTGGCGTGTCGTCGCCTGCTTCTCGATGGGGACATTATATACGTCTATAACGTTGTATATCCTAACCCAAAGCAACCTAACTTCTGGGATGTAATGTTTTACAACATTCCTGGCATGTCGGTCCCCACGTGTCGGTGGGAACATTATATAAGTCTATAACGATACATATCCTGTCCTAAAGCAACCTAACAACTCGGATGTAATATTTTAGAACATTCCTGGCATGTCGGTCCCTACATCTCGGTGGGGACATTCTATACGTCTATAACGTTGTATATCCTAACCTAAGGGATCCTAACATTTCGGATGTAATATTTTACAACATTCCTGGCATGTCGGTCCCTACTTCTCGGTGGGAACATTCTATACGTCTATAAAGTTGTATATCCTAACCTAAGGGAACCTAACATCTCGGGTGTAATATTTTACATCATTCCTGACGTGTCGGCCCGTAGTTCTCGGTGGTAATATTATATACGTCTATAAGGTTAGATATCCTAGCCCAAGGCAACCTAACATGTCGCATGTAATATTGTACAACATTCCTGGCGTGTCGTCACCTACTTCTGGATGGGGACATTATATACATCTATAACGTTGTACATTCTAACCTAAGGCAACCTAACATATCGGATGTAATATTTTACAACATTCCTGACGCGTCGGCCCCTATTTGTCGGTGGGAATATTATATACGTCTATAACGTTATATATCCTAGCCTAAGGCAACATAACATCTCGGATGTAATATTTTACAATATTCTGGCGTGTCGTCGCCTGCTTCTCAAAGGGGACATTATATACGTCTATAACGTTGTATATCCTAACCCAACGCAACCTAACATCTGGGATGTAATATTTTACAACATTCCTGACGCGTCGGCCCCTATTTCTCGGTGGGAATATTATATACGTCTATAACGATATATATCCTAACCTAAAGCAACCTAACATCTCGGAGGTAATATTTTCGAACATTCCTGGCATGTCGGTCCCTACATCTCGGTGGGGACATTCTATACGTCTATAACGTTGTATATCCTAACCTAAGGGAACCTAACATCTCGGGTGTAATATTTTACATCATTCCTGACGTGTCGGCCCGTAGTTCTCGGTGGTAACATTATATAAGTCTATAAGGTTAGATATCCTAGCCTAAGGCAACCTAACATGTCGCATGTAATATTGTACAACATTCCTGGCGTGTCGTCACCTACTTCTGGATGGGGACATTATATACATCTATAACGTTGTACATCCTAACCTAAGGCAACCTAACATATCGGATGTAATATTTTACAACATTCCTGACGCGTCGGCCCCTATTTCTCGGTGGGAATATTATATACGTCTATAACGTTATATATCCTAGCCTAAGGCAACCTAACATATCGGATGTGATATTTTACAACATTCCTGACGCTTCGGCGCCTATTTCTCGGTGGGAATATTATATACGTCTAAAACGTTATATATCCTAGCCTAAGGCAACCTAACATGTCGAATGTAATATTTTACAACATTCTGGCGTGTCGTCGCCTGCATCACAAAGGGGACATTATATACGTCTATAACGTTGTATATCCTAACCTAACGCAACCTAACATCTGGGATGTAATATTTTACAACATTCCTGACGCGTCGGCCCCTATTTCTCGGTGGGAATATTATATACGTCTACAACGTTATATATCCTAGCCTAAGGCGACCTAACATGTCGAATGTAATATTTTACATCATTCCTGTCGTGTCGGCCGATGGTCTCGGTTGTAACATTATATACGTCTATAAGGTTAGATATCCTAGCCTAAGGCAACCTAACATGTCGCATGTAATATTGTACAACATTCCTGGTGTGTCGTCACCTACTTCTGGATGGGGACATTATATACATCTATAACGTTGTACATCCCAACCTAAGGCAACCTAACATATCGGATGTAATATTGTACAACATTCCTGGTGTGTCGTCACCTACTTCTGGATGGGGACATTATATACGTCTATAACGTTATATATCCTAACCTAAAGCAACCTAACAACTCGTGTGTAATATTTTATAACATTCCTGGCGTGTCGTCGCCTGCTTCTCGATGGGGACATTATATACGTCTATAACGTTGTATATCCTAACCCAAAGCAACCTAACTTCTGGGATGTAATGTTTTACAACATTCCTG
The DNA here is from genome assembly GCA_963969225.1 of Xylocopa violacea. Classification (NCBI taxonomy): domain Eukaryota; kingdom Metazoa; phylum Arthropoda; class Insecta; order Hymenoptera; family Apidae; genus Xylocopa; species Xylocopa violacea. The sequence continues at coordinate 2,195,065 of CAXAJV010000789.1, forward strand.
GCATGTCGGTCCCCACGTGTCGGTGGGAACATTATATAAGTCTATAACGATACATATCCTGTCCTAAAGCAACCTAACAACTCGGATGTAATATTTTAGAACATTCCTGGCATGTCGGTCCCTACATCTCGGTGGGGACATTCTATACGTCTATAACGTTGTATATCCTAACCTAAGGGATCCTAACATTTCGGATGTAATATTTTACAACATTCCTGGCATGTCGGTCCCTACTTCTCGGTGGGAACATTCTATACGTCTATAAAGTTGTATATCCTAACCTAAGGGAACCTAACATCTCGGGTGTAATATTTTACATCATTCCTGACGTGTCGGCCCGTAGTTCTCGGTGGTAATATTATATACGTCTATAAGGTTAGATATCCTAGCCCAAGGCAACCTAACATGTCGCATGTAATATTGTACAACATTCCTGGCGTGTCGTCACCTACTTCTGGATGGGGACATTATATACATCTATAACGTTGTACATTCTAACCTAAGGCAACCTAACATATCGGATGTAATATTTTACAACATTCCTGACGCGTCGGCCCCTATTTGTCGGTGGGAATATTATATACGTCTATAACGTTATATATCCTAGCCTAAGGCAACATAACATCTCGGATGTAATATTTTACAATATTCTGGCGTGTCGTCGCCTGCTTCTCAAAGGGGACATTATATACGTCTATAACGTTGTATATCCTAACCCAACGCAACCTAACATCTGGGATGTAATATTTTACAACATTCCTGACGCGTCGGCCCCTATTTCTCGGTGGGAATATTATATACGTCTATAACGATATATATCCTAACCTAAAGCAACCTAACATCTCGGAGGTAATATTTTCGAACATTCCTGGCATGTCGGTCCCTACATCTCGGTGGGGACATTCTATACGTCTATAACGTTGTATATCCTAACCTAAGGGAACCTAACATTTCGGGTGTAATATTTTGCGTCATTCCTGACGCGTCGGCCCCTATTTCTCGGTGGGAATATTATATACGTCTATAACGTTATATATCCTAGCCTAAGGCAACCTAACATATCGGATGTAATATTTTACAACATTCCTGACGCGTCGGCCCCTATTTCTCGGTGGGAATATTATATACGTCTATAACGTTATATATCCTAGCCTAAGGCAACCCAACATGTCGAATGTAATATTTTACAACATTCTGGCGTGTCGTCGCCTGCTTCTCGAAGGGGACATTATATACGTCTATAACGTTCTATATCCTAACCTAACGCAACCTAACATCTGGGATGTAACATTTTACAACATTCCTGACGCGTCGGCCCCTATTTCTTGGTGGGAATATTATATACGTCTATAACGTTATATATCCTAGCCTAAGGCAACCTAACATGTCGAATGTAATATTTTACAACATTCTGGCGTGTCGTCGCCTGCTACTCGAAGGGGACATTATATACGTCTATAACGTTGTATATCCTAACCTAACGCAACCTATCATCTGGGATGTAATATTTTACAACATTCCTGACGCGTCGGTCCCTACTTCTCGGTGGGAACATTGTATACGTCTATAACGGAATATGTCCTAGCCTAAGGCAACCTAACATCTCGGATGTAATATTTTACAACATTCCTGGCGTGTCGTCGCCTGCTTCTCGATGGGGACATTATATACGTCTATAACGTTGTATATCCTAACCCAAAGCAACCTAACATCTGGGATGTAATATTTTACAACATTCCTGGCATGTCGGTCCCCACGTCTCGGTGGGAACATTATATAAGTCTATAACGATATATATCCTAACCTAAAGCTACCTAACAACTCGGATGTAATATTTTAGAACATTCCTGGCATGTCGGTCCCTACATCTCGGTGGGGACATTCTATACGTCTATAACGATATATATCCTAACCTAAGGGAACCTAACATCTCGGATGTAATATTTGACAACATTCCTGGCGTGTGGGCCCGTACTTCTCGCTGGGAATATCATATACGTCTATAACGTTATATATCCTAGCGTAAGGCAATGCTAACAGGTCGAATGTAATATTTTACAACATTCCTAGCGCGTCGGCCCCTACTTCTCGGTTGGAACATTATACAAGTCAATAACGTTATATATCCTAGCCTAAGGCAACCTAACATGTCGAATGTAATATTTTACAACATTCCTGGCTCGTCCGCTCTTACTTCTCGGTGGGAACATTATATACGTCTATAACGTTATATATCCTAACCTAAGGCAACCTAACATCTCGGATGTAATATTTTACTACATTCCTCGCACGGCGGCCCCTACTTCTCGGTGGGAACATTATATACGTCTATAACGCTATATATCCTAACCTAAGGCAACCTAACATCTCTACCGTACAATTTTACAACATTCCTGGCATGCAAGTACCTATATCTCTGTGGTAACATTATATACGTCTATAACGTTATATATCCTAGCCTATGGCAACCTAACATCTCGGGTGTAATATTTTACTATATTCCTGGCACGTCGGCCCCTACTCCTCGGTGGGAACATTATATACGTCTATAACGCTATATATCCTAGCCTAAGGCAACCTAACATCTAAGATGTAATATTTTACTACATTCCTGGCGCGCTGGCCCCTACTTCTCGGTGGGAACATTATATACGTCTATAACGCTATATATCCTAGACTAAGACAAGCTAACGTGTCGAATGTAATATTTTACAACATTCCTGGCGCTTCGGCACCTGCTTCCCGGTGGGAATATTATATACGTCTATAAATCTATATATCCTAGCTTAAGGCAACCTAACATGTCGAATGTAATATTTTATAACATTCTTGGCGCGTCGGCCCCTACTTACGGTGGGAACATTATATAAGTCAATAACGTAATATATCCTAAACTAAGGCAACCTATCATCTCTACCGTAATAATTTACAACATTCCTGGCATGCAAGTGCCTAGTTCTCTATGGTAACATTATATACGTCTATAACGTTATATATCCTAACCTAAGGCATCCTAACATCTCGGATGTAATATTTTACTACATTCCTCGCACGTAGGCCCCTACTTCTCGGTGGGAACATTATATACGTCTATAACGCTATATATCATAACCTAAAGCAACCTAACATCTCGGATGTAATATTTTACAACATTCCTGGCATGTCGGCCCCTATTTCCCGGTCGGAACATTCTATACGTCTATAACGTTGTATATCATAACCTAAGGGAACATAACTTGTAGAATGTAATATTTTACAACATTCCTGGCGTGTCGTCGCCTACTTCTGGATGTGGACATTATATACATCTATAACGTCATATATCCTAACCTAACGGAACCTAACATCTCGGGTGTAATATTTTACAACATTCCTGGCGTGTCGTCGCCTACTTCTCGATGGGGACTTTATGTACGTCTATAACGTTGTATATCCTAACCTAACGCAACCTAACATCTGGGATGTAATATTTTACAACATTCCTGGCATGTCGGTCCCTACGTCTCGGTGGGAACGTTATATACGTCTATATCGATATATATCCTAACCTAAGGGAACCTTACATCTGGGATGTAATATTTTACAACATTCCTGGCATGTCGGGCCCTACTTCTCGGTGGGAACATTGTATACGTCTATAACGATATATATACTAGCCTAAGGCAACCTAACATGTCGAATGTAATATTTTACAACATTCCTGTCGTGTCGTCGCCTGCTTCTCGATGGAGACATTATATACGTCTATAACGTTGTATATTCTAACCTAACGCAACCTAACATCTGGGAAGTAATATTTTACAACATTCCTGACGTGTCGCCGCCTACTTCTGGATGGGGACATTATATACATCTATAACGTCATATATCCTAACCTAAGGGAACCTAACATCTCGGGTGTAATATTTTACAACATTCCTGGCATGTCGGTCCCTACTTCTCGGTGGGAACATTATATACGTCTATAACGTTGTATATGCTAACCTCAGGGAACCTAACATCTCGGGTGTAATATTTAAAACATTCCTGACGCGTCGGCCCCTATTTCTTGGTGGGAATATTATATACGTCTATAACGTTATATATCCTAGCCTAAGGCAACCTAACATGTCGAATGTAATATTTTACAACATTCTGGCGTGTCGTCGCCTGCTACTCGAAGGGGACATTATATACGTCTATAACGTTGTATATCCCAACCTAACGCAACCTATCATCTGGGATGTAATATTTTACAACATTCCTGACGCGTCGGTCCCTACTTCTCGGTGGGAACATTGTATACGTCTATAACGGAATATGTCCTAGCCTAAGGCAACCTAACATCTCGGATGTAATATTTTACAACATTCCTGGCGTGTCGTCGCCTGCTTCTCGATGGGGACATTATATACGTCTATAACGTTGTATATCCTAACCCAAAGCAACCTAACATCTGGGATGTAATATTTTACAACATTCCTGGCATGTCGGTCCCCACGTCTCGGTGGGAACATTATATAAGTCTATAACGATATACATCCTAACCTAAAGCTACCTAACAACTCGGATGTAATATTTTAGAACATTCCTGGCATGTCGGTCCCTACATCTCGGTGGGGACATTCTATACGTCTATAACGATATATATCCTAACCTAAGGGAACCTAACATCTCGGATGTAATATTTGACAACATTCCTGGCGTGTGGGCCCGTACTTCTCGCTGGGAATATCATATACGTCTATAACGTTATATATCCTAGCGTAAGGCAATCCTAACAGGTCGAATGTAATATTTTACAACATTCCTAGCGGGTCGGCCCCTACTTCTCGGTTGGAACATTATATAAGTCAATAACGTTATATATCCTAGCCTAAGGCAACCTAACATGTCGAATGTAATATTTTACAACATTCCTGGCTCGTCCGCTCTTACTTCTCGGTGGGAACATTATATACGTCTATAACGTTATATATCCTAACCTAAGGCAACCTAACATCTCGGATGTAATATTTTACTACATTCCTCGCACGTCGGCCCCTACTTCTCGGTGGGAACATTATATACGTCTATAACGCTATATATCCTAACCTAAGGCAACCTAACATCTTTACCGTACAATTTTACAACATTCCTGGCATGCAAGTACCTATATCTCTGTGGTAACATTATATACGTCTATAACGTTATATATCCTAGCCTATGGCAACCTAACATCTCGGGTGTAATATTTTACTATATTCCTGGCACGTCGGCCCCTACTCCTCGGTGGGAACATTATATACGTCTATAACGCTATATATCCTAGCCTAAGGCAACCTAACATCTAAGATGTAATATTTTACTACATTCCTGGCGCGCTGGCCCCTACTTCTCGGTGGGAACATTATATACGTCTATAACGCTATATATCCTAGACTAAGACAAGCTAACGTGTCGAATGTAATATTTTACAACATTCCTGGCGCTTCGGCACCTACTTCCCGGTGGGAATATTATATACGTCTATAAATCTATATATCCTAGGTTAAGGCAACCTAACATGTCGAATGTAATATTTTACAACATTCCTGGCGCGTCGGCCCCTACTTACGGTGGGAACATTATATAAGTCAATAACGTAATATATCCTAAACTAAGGCAACCTATCATCTCTACCGTAATAATTTACAACATTCCTGGCATGCAAGTGCCTAGTTCTCTATGGTAACATTATATACGTCTATAACGTTATATATCCTAACCTAAGGCATCCTAACATCTCGGATGTAATATTTTACTACATTCCTCGCACGTAGGCCCCTACTTCTCGGTGGGAACATTATATACGTCTATAACGCTATATATCATAACCTAAAGCAACCTAACATCTCGGATGTAATATTTTACAACATTCCTGGCATGTCGGTCCCTACTTCTCGGTGGAAACAATGTATACGTCTATAACGATATATATCCTAGCCTAAGGCAACACAACATGTAGAATGTAATATTTTACAACATTCCTGTCGTGTCGTCGCCTACTTCTCGATGGGGACATTATATACATCTATAACGTTGTATATTCTAACCTAACGCAACCTAACATCTGGGATGTAATATTTTACAACATTCCTGGCATGTCGGTCCCTACTTCTCGGTGGGAACATTATATACGTCTATAACGTTGTATATGCTAACCTCAGGGAACCTAACATCTCGGGTGTAATATTTAAAACATTCCTGACGCGTCGGCCCCTATTTCTTGGTGGGAATATTATATACGTCTATAACGTTATATATCCTAGCCTAAGGCAACCTAACATGTCGAATGTAATATTTTACAACATTCTGGCGTGTCGTCGCCTGCTACTCGAAGGGGACATTATATACGTCTATAACGTTGTATATCCCAACCTAACGCAACCTATCATCTGGGATGTAATATTTTACAACATTCCTGACGCGTCGGTCCCTACTTCTCGGTGGGAACATTGTATACGTCTATAACGGAATATGTCCTAGCCTAAGGCAACCTAACATCTCGGATGTAATATTTTACAACATTCCTGGCGTGTCGTCGCCTGCTTCTCGATGGGGACATTATATACGTCTATAACGTTGTATATCCTAACCCAAAGCAACCTAACATCTGGGATGTAATATTTTACAACATTCCTGGCATGTCGGTCCCCACGTCTCGGTGGGAACATTATATAAGTCTATAACGATATATATCCTAACCTAAAGCTACCTAACAACTCGGATGTAATATTTTAGAACATTCCTGGCATGTCGGTCCCTACATCTCGGTGGGGACATTCTATACGTCTATAACGATATATATCCTAACCTAAGGGAACCTAACATCTCGGATGTAATATTTGACAACATTCCTGGCGTGTGGGCCCGTACTTCTCGCTGGGAATATCATATACGTCTATAACGTTATATATCCTAGCGTAAGGCAATCCTAACAGGTCGAATGTAATATTTTACAACATTCCTAGCGGGTCGGCCCCTACTTCTCGGTTGGAACATTATATAAGTCAATAACGTTATATATCCTAGCCTAAGGCAACCTAACATGTCGAATGTAATATTTTACAACATTCCTGGCTCGTCCGCTCTTACTTCTCGGTGGGAACATTATATACGTCTATAACGTTATATATCCTAACCTAAGGCAACCTAACATCTCGGATGTAATATTTTACTACATTCCTCGCACGTCGGCCCCTACTTCTCGGTGGGAACATTATATACGTCTATAACGCTATATATCCTAACCTAAGGCAACCTAACGTCTTTACCGTACAATTTTACAACATTCCTGGCATGCAAGTACCTATATCTCTGTGGTAACATTATATACGTCTATAACGTTATATATCCTAGCCTATGGCAACCTAACATCTCGGGTGTAATATTTTACTATATTCCTGGCACGTCGGCCCCTACTCCTCGGTGGGAACATTATATACGTCTATAACGCTATATATCCTAGCCTAAGGCAACCTAACATCTAAGATGTAATATTTTACTACATTCCTGGCGCGCTGGCCCCTACTTCTCGGTGGGAACATTATATACGTCTATAACGCTATATATCCTAGACTAAGACAAGCTAACGTGTCGAATGTAATATTTTACAACATTCCTGGCGCTTCGGCACCTACTTCCCGGTGGGAATATTATATACGTCTATAAATCTATATATCCTAGGTTAAGGCAACCTAACATGTCGAATGTAATATTTTACAACATTCCTGGCGCGTCGGCCCCTACTTACGGTGGGAACATTATATAAGTCAATAACGTAATATATCCTAAACTAAGGCAACCTATCATCTCTACCGTAATAATTTACAACATTCCTGGCATGCAAGTGCCTAGTTCTCTATGGTAACATTATATACGTCTATAACGTTATATATCCTAACCTAAGGCATCCTAACATCTCGGATGTAATATTTTACTACATTCCTCGCACGTAGGCCCCTACTTCTCGGTGGGAACATTATATACGTCTATAACGCTATATATCATAACCTAAAGCAACCTAACATCTCGGATGTAATATTTTACAACATTCCTGGCATGTCGGTCCCTACTTCTCGGTGGAAACAATGTATACGTCTATAACGATATATATCCTAGCCTAAGGCAACACAACATGTAGAATGTAATATTTTACAACATTCCTGTCGTGTCGTCGCCTACTTCTCGATGGGGACATTATATACATCTATAACGTTGTATATTCTAACCTAACGCAACCTAACATCTGGGATGTAATATTTTACAACATTCCTGGCATGTCGGTCCCCACGTCTCGGTGGGAACATTATATAAGTCTATAACGATATATATCCTAACCTAAAGCTACCTAACAACTCGGATGTAATATTTTAGAACATTCCTGGCATGTCGGTCCCTACATCTCGGTGGGGACATTCTATACGTCTATAACGATATATATCCTAACCTAAGGGAACCTAACATCTCGGATGTAATATTTGACAACATTCCTGGCGTGTGGGCCCGTACTTCTCGCTGGGAATATCATATACGTCTATAACGTTATATATCCTAGCGTAAGGCAATCCTAACAGGTCGAATGTAATATTTTACAACATTCCTAGCGGGTCGGCCCCTACTTCTCGGTTGGAACATTATATAAGTCAATAGCGTTATATATCCTATCCTAAGGCAACCTAACATGTCGAATGTAATATTTTACAACATTCCTGGCTCGTCCGCTCTTACTTCTCGGTGGGAACATTATATACGTCTATAACGTTATATATCCTAACCTAAGGCAACCTAACATCTCGGATGTAATATTTTACTACATTCCTCGCACGTCGGCCCCTACTTCTCGGTGGGAACATTATATACGTCTATAACGCTATATATCCTAACCTAAGGCAACCTAACATCTTTACCGTACAATTTTACAACATTCCTGGCATGCAAGTACCTATATCTCTGTGGTAACATTATATACGTCTATAACGTTATATATCCTAGCCTATGGCAACCTAACATCTCGGGTGTAATATTTTACTATATTCCTGGCACGTCGGCCCCTACTCCTCGGTGGGAACATTATATACGTCTATAACGCTATATATCCTAGCCTAAGGCAACCTAACATCTAAGATGTAATATTTTACTACATTCCTGGCGCGCTGGACCCTACTTCTCGGTGGGAACATTATATACGTCTATAACGCTATATATCCTAGACTAAGACAAGCTAACGTGTCGAATGTAATATTTTACAACATTCCTGGCGCTTCGGCACCTACTTCCCGGTGGGCATATTATATACGTCTATAAATCTATATATCCTAGCTTAAGGCAACCTAACATGTCGAATGTAATATTTTACAACATTCCTGGCGCGTCGGCCCCTACTTACGGTGGGAACATTATATAAGTCAATAACGTAATATATCCTAAACTAAGGCAACCTATCATCTCTACCGTAATAATTTACAACATTCCTGGCATGCAAGTGCATAGTTCTCTATGGTAACATTATATACGTCTATAACGTTATATATCCTAACCTAAGGCATCCTAACATCTCGGATGTAATATTTTACTACATTCCTCGCACATAGGCCCCTACTTCTCGGTGGGAACATTATATACGTCTATAACGCTAGTTATCATAACCTAAAGCAACCTAACATCTCGGATGTAATATTTTACAACATTCCTGGCATGTCGGTCCCTACTTCTCGGTGGAAACAATGTATACGTCTATAACGATATATATCCTAGCCTAAGGCAACACAACATGTAGAATGTAATATTTTACAACATTCCTGTCGTGTCGTCGCCTACTTCTCGATGGGGACATTATATACATCTATAACGTTGTATATTCTAACCTAACGCAACCTAACATCTGGGATGTAATATTTTACAACATTCCTGGCATGTCGGTCACTACATCTCGGTAGGAACATTATATACGTCTGTAGCGATATATACCCTAACCTAAGGCAACCTAACATCTCGGATGTAATATTTTACAACATTCCTGGCATGTCGGTCCCTACTTCTCGGTGGGAACATTCTATACGTCTATAACGTTGTATATCCTAACCTAAGGGAACCTAACATCTCGTGTGTAATATTTTACAACATTGCTGACGCGTCGGCCCCTATTTCTCGGTCGGAACATTCTATACGTCTATAACGTTGTATATCATAACCTAAGGGAACCTAACTTGTAGAATGTAATATTTTACAACATTCCTGGCGTGTCGTCGCCTACTTCTGGATGTGGACATTATATACATCTATAACGTCATATATCCTAACCTAAGGGAACCTAACATCTCGGGTGTAATATTTTACAACATTCCTGACGCGTCGGCCGCTATTCCTCGGTGGGAATATTGTATACGTCTATAACGTTATATGTCCTAGCCTAAGGCGACCTAACATCTCGGATGTAATATTTGATAACATTCCTGGCGTGTTAACCCGCACTTCTCGGTGGGAACATCATATACGTTTATAGCGATATATATCCTAGCCTAAGGCGACCTAACATGTCGAATGTAATATTTTACATCATTCCTGACGTGTCGGCCCGTAGTTCACGGTGGTAACATTATATACGCTTACAACGTTATATATGCTAGCCTAAGGCAACCTAACGTGACGAATGTAATATTTTACAACATTCCTGGCGTGTCGTCGCCTACTTCTCGATGGGGACATTATATACATCTATAACGTCATATATCCTAACCTAAAGGAACCTAACATATCGGATGTAATATTTTACAACATTCCTGGCGTGTCGTCGCCTACTTCTCGATGGGGACATTATATACATCTATAACGTTGTATATCCTAACCTGAGGCAACCTAACATCTGGGATGTAATATTTTACAAGATCCCTGGCATGTCGGTCCCCACGTCTCGGTGGGAACATTATATAAGTCTATAACGATATATATCCTAACCTAAGGCAACCTTTCATCTCGGATGTAATATTTTACAACATTCCTGGCATGTCGGTCCCTACTTCTCGGTGGAAACAATGTATACGTCTATAACGATATATATCCTAGCCTAAGGCAACCCAAAATGTAGAATGTCATATTTTACAGCATTCCTGGCGTGTCGTCGCCTACTTCTCGATGGGGACATTATATACATCTATAACGTTGTATATCCTAACCTAAAGCAACCTAACATCTCGGATGTAATATTTTACAACATTCCTGGCATGTCGGTCCCTACTTCTCGGTGGGAACATTGTATACGTCTATAACGATATATATTCTAGCCTAAGGCAACCTAACATGTCGAATGTAATATTTTACAACATTCCTGTCGTGTCGTCGCCTGCTTCTCGATGGGGACATTATATACGTCTATAACGTTGTATATTCTAACCTAACGCAACCTAACATCTGGGATGTAATATTTTACAACATTCCTGGCGTGTCGTCGCCTACTTCTGGATGGGGACATTATATACATCTATAACGTCATATATCCTAACCTAAGGGAACCTAACATCTCGGGTGTAATATTTTACAACATTCCTGGCGTGTCGTCGCCTACTTCTCGATGGGGACATTATATACATCTATAACGTTGTATATCCTAACCTAAGGCAACCTAACATCTCGGATGTAATATTTTACAACATTCCTGGCATGTCGGGCCCTACTTCTCGGTGGGAACATTGTATACGTCTATAACGATATATATCCTAGCCTAAGGCAACCTAACATGTCGAATGTAATATTTTACAACATTCCTGTCGTGTCGTCGCCTGCTTCTCGATGGGGACATTATATACGTCTGTAACGATATATACCCTAACCTAAGGCAACCTAACATCTCGGGTGTAATATTTTACAACATTCCTGGCGTGTCGTCGCCTACTTCTGGATGTGGACATTATATACATCTATAACGTCATATATCCTAACCTAAAGGAACCTAACATATCGGATGTAATATTTTGATACTTTCCTGGCATGTCGGTCCCTACGTCTCGGTGGGATCATTATATACGTCTATAACGATATATATCCTAACCTAAGGCAACCTAACATCTCGGATGTAATATTTTACAACATTCCTGGCATGTCGGTCACTACATCTCGGTGGGAACATTACATACGTCTGTAACGATATATACCCGACCTAAGGCAACCTAACATCTCGGATGTAATATTTTACAACATTCCTGGCATGTCGGTCCCTACTTCTCGGTGGGAACATTCTATACGTCTATAACGTTGTATATCCTAACCTAAGGGAACCTAACATCTCGGGTGTAATATTTTACAACATTGCTGACGCGTCGGCCCCTACTTCTCGGTGGGAACATTCTATACGTCTATAACGATATATATCCTAACCTAAGGCAACCTAACATCTCGGATGTAATATTTTACAACATTCCTGGCGCTTCGGCTGCTACTTTTCGGTGGGAACATTATATACGTCTATAACGTTATATATCCTAACCTATGGCAACATAACATCTCGGATGTTATATATTACAACATTCCTGGCGTGTCGTCGCCTGCTTCTCGATGGGGACTTTATGTACGTCTATAACGTTGTATATCCTAACCTAACGCAACCTAACATCTGGGATGTAATATTTTACAACATTCCTGGCATGTCGGTCACTACATCTCGGTGGGAACATTATATACGTCTGTAACGATATATACCCTAACCTAAGGCAACCTAACATCTCGGATGTAATATTTTACAACATTCCTGTCATGTCGGTGCCTACTTCTCGGTGGAAACAATGTATACGTCTATAACGATATATATCCTAGCCTAAGGCAACCCAACATGTAGAATGTAATATTTTACAACATTCCTGGCGTGTCGTCGCCTACTTCTCGATGGGGACATTATACACATCTATAACGTTGTATATCCTAACCTAAGGCAACCTAACATCTCGGATGTAATATTTTACAAAATTCCTGGCATGTCGGTCCCTACTTCTCGGTGGGAACATTGTATACGTCTATAACGATATATATTCTAGCCTAAGGCAACCTAACATGTCGAATGTAATATTTTACAACATTCCTGTCGTGTCGTCGCCTGCTTCTCGAAGGGGACATTATATACGTCTATAACGTTGTATATTCTAACCTAACGCAACCTAACATCTGGGATGTTATATTTTACAACATTCCTGGCGTGTCGCCGCCTACTTCTTGATGGGGACATTATATACATCTATAACGTCATATATCCTAACCTAAGGGAAGCTAACATCTCGGATGTAATATTTTACAACATTCCTGGCATGTCGGTCACTACATGTCGGTGGGAACATTATATACGTCTGTAACGATATATACCCTAACCTAAGGCAACCAAACATCTCGGATGTAATATTTTACAACATTCCTGGCATGTCGGTCCCTACTTCTCGGTGGGAACATTCTATACGTCTATAACGTTGTATATCCTAACCTAAGGGAACCTAACATCTCGGGTGTAATATTTTACAACATTGCTTACGCGTCGGCCTCTACTTCTCGGTGGGAACATTCTATACGTCTATAACGATATATATCCTAACCTAAGGCAACCTAACATCTCGGATGTAATATTTTACAACATTCCTGGCGCTTCGGCTGCTACTTTTCGGTGGGAACATTATATACGTCTATAACGTTACATATCCTAACGTATGGCAACATAACATCTCGGATGTTATATATTACAACATTCCTGGCGTGTCGTCGCCTGCTTCTCGATGGGGACTTTATGTACGTCTATAACGTTGTATATCCTAACCTAACGCAACCTAACCTCTGGGATGTAATATTTTACAACATTCCTGGCATGTCGGGCCCTACTTCTCGGTGGGAACATTGTATACGTCTATAACGATATATATACTAGCCTAAGGCAACCTAACGTGTCGAATGTAATATTTTACAACATTCCTGGCATGTCGGTCACTACATCTCGGTGGGAACATTATATACGTCTGTAACGATATATACCCTAACCTAAGGCAACCTAACATCTCGGATGTAATATTTTACAACATTCCTGGCATGTCGGTCCCTACTTCTCGGTGGGAACATTATATACGTCTATAACGTTACATATCCTAACGTATGGCAACATAACATCTCGGATGTTATATATTACAACATTCCTGGCGTGTCGTCGCCTGCTTCTCGGTGGGGACTTTATGTACGTCTATAACGTTGTATATCCTAACCTAACGCAACCTAACATCTCGGATGTAATATTTTACAACATTGCTGGCATGTCGGTCACTACATCTCGGTGGGAATATTATATACGTCTATAACGATATATATCCTAACCTAAGGCAACCTAACATCTCGGATGTAATATTTTACAACATTCCTGGCATGTCGGTCCCTACTTCTCGGTGGGAACATTGTATACGTCTATAGCGATATATATTCTAGCCTAAGGCTACCTAACATGTCGAATGTAATATTTTACAACGTTCCTGTCGTGTCGTCGCCTGCTTCTCTATGGGAACATTATATACGTCTATAACGTTGTATATTCTAACCTAACGCAACCTAACATCTGGGATGTTATATTTTACAACATTCCTGGCGTGTCGTCGCCTACTTCTGGATGGGGACATTATATACATCTATAACGTCATATATCCTAACCTAAGGGAACCTAACATCTCGGGTGTAATATTTTACAACATTCCTGGCGTGTCGTCGCCTACTTCTCGATGGGAACATTATATACGTCTATAACGTTATATATCCTAGCCTAAGGCAACCTAACTTGTAGAATGTAATATTTTACAACATTCCTGGCGTGTCGTCGCCTACTTCTCTATGGGAACATTATATACATCTATAACGTTGTATATCCTAACCTAAGGCAACCTAACATCTCGGATGTAATATTTTACCACATTCCTGTCATGTCGGTCCCTACTTCTCGGTGGGAACATTGTATACGTCTATAACGATATATATCTTAGCCTAAGGCAACCTAACATGTCGAATGTAATATTTTACAACATTCCTGTCGTGTCGTCGCCTGCTTCTCGATGGGGACATTATATACGTCCATAACGTTGTATATTCTAACCTAACGCTACCTAACATCTGGGAAGTAATATTTTACTACATTCCTGGCGTGTCGTCGCCTACTTCTGGATGTGGACATTGTATACATCTATAACGTCATATATCCTAACTTAAAGGAACCTAACCTATCGGATGTAATATTTTGATACTTTCCTGGCATGTCGATCCCTACGTCTCGGTGGGATCATTATATACGTCTATAACCATATATATCCTAACCTAAGGCAACCTAACATCTCGGATGTAATATTTTACAACATTCCTGGCATGTCGGTCACTACATCTCGGTGGGAACATTATATACGTCTGTAACGATATATACCCTAACCTAAGGCAACCTAACATCTCGGATGTAATATTTTACAACATTCCTGGCATGTCGGTCCCTACTTCTCGGTGGGAACATTCTATACGTCTATAACGTTGTATATCCTAACGTATGGCAACATAACATCTCGGATGTTATATATTACAACATTCCTGGCGTGTCGTCGCCTGCTTCTCGATGGGGACTTTATGTACGTCTATAACGTTGTATATCCTAACCTAACGCAACCTAACATCTCGGATGTAATATTTTACAACATTCCTTGCAAGTCGGTCACTACATCTCGGTGGGAATATTATATACGTCTATAACGATATATATCCTAACCTAAGGCAACCTAACATCTCGGATGTAATATTTTACAACATTCCTGGCATGTCGGTCCCTACTTCTCGGTGGGAACATTGTATACGTCTATAGCGATATATATTCTAGCCTAAGGCTACCTAACATGTCGAATGTAATATTTTACAACGTTCCTGTCGTGTCGTCGCCTGCTTCTCGATGGGGACATTATATACGTCTATAACGTTGTATATTCTAACCTAACGCAACCTAACATCTGGGATGTTATATTTTACAACATTCCTGGCGTGTCGTCGCCTACTTCTGGATGTGGACATTGTATACATCTATAACGTCATATATCCTAACTTAAAGGAACCTAACCTATCGGATGTAATATTTTGATACTTTCCTGGCATGTCGATCCCTACGTCTCGGTGGGATCATTATATACGTCTATAACCATATATATCCTAACCTAAGGCAACCTAACATCTCGGATGTAATATTTTACAACATTCCTGGCATGTCGGTCACTACATCTCGGTGGGAACATTATATACGTCTGTAACGATATATACCCTAACCTAAGGCAACCTAACATCTCGGATGTAATATTTTACAACATTCCTGGCATGTCGGTCCCTACTTCTCGGTGGGAACATTCTATACGTCTATAACGTTGTATATCCTAACCTAAGGGAACCTCACATCTCGGGTGTAATATTTTACAACATTGCTGACGCGTCGGCCCCTACTTCTCGGTGGGAACATTCTATACGTCTATAACGATATATATCCTATCCTAAGGCAACCTAACATCTCGGATGTAATATTTTACAACATTCCTGGCGCTTCGGCTGCTACTTTTCGGTGGGAACATTATATACGTCTATAACGTTACATATCCTAACGTATGGCAACATAACATCTCGGATGTTATATATTACAACATTCCTGGCGTGTCGTCGCCTGCTTCTCGATGGGGACTTTATGTACGTCTATAACGTTGTATATCCTAACCTAACGCAACCTAACATCTGGGATGTAATATTTTACAACATTCCTGGCATGTCGGTCCCTACGTCTCGGTGGGAACGTTATATACGTCTATAACGATATATATCCTAACCTAAGGGAACCTTACATCTCGGATGTAATATTTTACAACATTCCTGGCATGTCGGGCCCTACTTCTCGGTGGGAACATTGTATACGTCGATAACGATATATATACTAGCCTAAGGCAACCTAACGTGTCGAATGTAATATTTTACAACATTCCTGGCGTGTCGTCGCCTACTTCTCGATGGGGACATTATATACATCTATAACGTTGTATATCCTAACCTAAGGCAACCTAACATCTCGGATGTAATATTTTACAACATTCTGGCGTGTCGTCGCCTACTTCTCGATGGGGACATTATATACATCTATAACGTTGTATATCCTAACCTAAGGCAACCTAACATCTCGGATGTAATATTTTACAACATTCCTGGCATGTCGGGCCCTACTTCTCGGTGGGAACATTGTATACGTCGATAACGATATATATACTAGCCTAAGGCAACCTAACGTGTCGAATGTAATATTTTACAACATTCCTGGCGTGTCGTCGCCTACTTCTCGATGGGGACATTATATACATCTATAACGTTGTATATCCTAACCTAAGGCAACCTAACATCTCGGATGTAATACTTTACAACATTTCTGGCATGTCGGTCACTACATCTCGGTGGGAACATTATATACGTCTATAACGATATATATCCTAACCTAAGGCAACCTAACATCTCGGATGTAATATTTTACAACATTCCTGGCATGTCGGTCCCTACTTCTCGGTGGAAACAATGTATACGTCTATAACGATATATATCCTAGCCTAAGGCAACCCAACATGTAGAATGTAATATTTTACAACATTCCTGGCGTGTCGTCGCCTACTTCTCGATGGGGACATTATACACATCTATAACGTTGTATATCCTAACCTAAGGCAGCCTAACATCTCGGATGTAATATTTTACAACATTCCTGGCATGTCGGTCCCTACTTCTCGGTGGCAACATTGTATACGTCTATAACGATATATATTCTAGCCTAAGGCAACCTAACATGTCGAATGTAATATTTTACAACATTCCTGTCGTGTCGTCGCCTGCTTCTCGATGGGGACATTATATACGTCTATAACGTTGTATATTCTAACCTAACGCAACCTAACATCTGGGATGTTATATTTTACAACATTCCTGGCGTGTCGTCGCCTACTTCTGGATGGGGACATTATATACATCTATAACGTCATATATCCTAACCTACGGGAACCTAACATCTCGGATGTAATATTTTACAACATTCCTGGCGTGTCGTCGCCTACTTCTCGATGGGGACATTATATACATCTATAACGTTGTATATCCTAACCTAAGGCAACCTAATATCTCGGATGCAATATTTTACAACATTCCTGTCATGTCGGTCCCTACTTCTCTGTGGGAACATTGTATACGTCTATAACGATATATATCCAGGCCTAAGGCAACCTAAGATGTCGAATGTAATATTTTACAACATTCCTGTCGTGTCGTCGCCTGCTTCTCAATGGGGACATTATATACGTCTATAACGTTGTATATTCTAACCTAACGCAACCTAACATCTGGGATGTAATATTTTACAACATTCCTGGCGTGTCGTCGCCTACTTCTGGATGGGGACATTATATACATCTATAACGTCATATATCCTAACCTAAGGGAACCTAACATCTCGGGTGTAATATTTTACAACATTCCTGGCGTGTCGTCGCCTACTTCTCGATGGGGACATTATATACATCTATAACGTTGTATATCCTAACTTAAGGCAACCTAACATCTCGGATGTAATATTTTACAACATTCTGGCGTGTCGTCGCCTGCTTCTCGATGGGGACATTATATACGTCTATAACCTTGTATATACTAACCTAACGCAACCTAACATCTGGGATGTAATATTTTAATTCATTCCTGGTGGGTCGTCGCCCGCTTCTCGATGGGGACATTATATACGTCTATAACGTTGAATATCCTAACCTAAAGCAACCTAACATATGGGATGTAATATTTTACAAGATCCCTGGCATGTCGGTCCCCACGTCTCGGTGGGAACATTATATACGTCTATAACGATATATATCCAAACATAAGGCAACCTAACATCTCGGATGTAATATTTTAAAACATTCCTGGCATGTCGGTCCCTACTTCTCGGTGGAAACAATGTATACGTCTATAACGATATATATCCTAGCCTAAGGCAACCCAACATGTAGAATGTAATATTTTACAACATTCCTGGCGTGTCGTCGCCTACTTCTCGATGGGGACATTATATACATCTATAACGTTGTATATCCTAACCTAAGGCAACCTAACATCTCTGATGTAATATTTTACAACATTCCTGGCTTGTCGGTCCCTACTTCTCGGTGGGAACATTGTATACGTCTATAACGATATATATTCTAGCCTAAGGCTACCTAACATGTCGAATGTAATATTTTACAACGTTCCTGTCGTGTCGTCGCCTGCTTCTCGATGGGGACATTATATACGTCTATAACGTTGTATATTCTAACCTAACGCAACCTAACATCTGGGATGTTATATTTCACAACATTCCTGGCGTGTCGTCGCCTGCTTCTCGATGGGGACATTATATACGTCCATAACGTTGTATATTCTAACCTAACGCTACCTAACATCTGGGAAGTAATATTTTACTACATTCCTGTCATGTCGGTCCCTACTTCTCGGTGGGAACATTGTATACGTCTATAACGATATATATCTTAGCCTAAGGCAACCTAACATGTCGAATGTAATATTTTACAACATTCCTGTCGTGTCGTCGCCTGCTTCTCGATGGGGACATTATATACGTCCATAACGTTGTATATTCTAACCTAACGCTACCTAACATCTGGGAAGTAATATTTTACTACATTCCTGGCGTGTCGTCGCCTACTTCTGGATGTGGACATTGTATACATCTATAACGTCATATATCCTAACTTAAAGGAACCTAACCTATCGGATGTAATATTTTGATACTTTCCTGGCATGTCGATCCCTACGTCTCGGTGGGATCATTATATACGTCTATAACCATATATATCCTAACCTAAGGCAACCTAACATCTCGGATGTAATATTTTACAACATTCCTGGCATGTCGGTCACTACATCTCGGTGGGAACATTATATACGTCTGTAACGATATATACCCTAACCTAAGGCAACCTAACATCTCGGATGTAATATTTTACAACATTCCTGGCATGTCGGTCCCTACTTCTCGGTGGGAACATTCTATACGTCTATAACGTTGTATATCCTAACGTATGGCAACATAACATCTCGGATGTTATATATTACAACATTCCTGGCGTGTCGTCGCCTGCTTCTCGATGGGGACTTTATGTACGTCTATAACGTTGTATATCCTAACCTAACGCAACCTAACATCTCGGATGTAATATTTTACAACATTCCTTGCAAGTCGGTCACTACATCTCGGTGGGAATATTATATACGTCTATAACGATATATATCCTAACCTAAGGCAACCTAACATCTCGGATGTAATATTTTACAACATTCCTGGCATGTCGGTCCCTACTTCTCGGTGGGAACATTGTATACGTCTATAGCGATATATATTCTAGCCTAAGGCTACCTAACATGTCGAATGTAATATTTTACAACGTTCCTGTCGTGTCGTCGCCTGCTTCTCGATGGGGACATTATATACGTCTATAACGTTGTATATTCTAACCTAACGCAACCTAACATCTGGGATGTTATATTTTACAACATTCCTGGCGTGTCGTCGCCTACTTCTGGATGTGGACATTGTATACATCTATAACGTCATATATCCTAACTTAAAGGAACCTAACCTATCGGATGTAATATTTTGATACTTTCCTGGCATGTCGATCCCTACGTCTCGGTGGGATCATTATATACGTCTATAACCATATATATCCTAACCTAAGGCAACCTAACATCTCGGATGTAATATTTTACAACATTCCTGGCATGTCGGTCACTACATCTCGGTGGGAACATTATATACGTCTGTAACGATATATACCCTAACCTAAGGCAACCTAACATCTCGGATGTAATATTTTACAACATTCCTGGCATGTCGGTCCCTACTTCTCGGTGGGAACATTCTATACGTCTATAACGTTGTATATCCTAACCTAAGGGAACCTCACATCTCGGGTGTAATATTTTACAACATTGCTGACGCGTCGGCCCCTACTTCTCGGTGGGAACATTCTATACGTCTATAACGATATATATCCTATCCTAAGGCAACCTAACATCTCGGATGTAATATTTTACAACATTCCTGGCGCTTCGGCTGCTACTTTTCGGTGGGAACATTATATACGTCTATAACGTTACATATCCTAACGTATGGCAACATAACATCTCGGATGTTATATATTACAACATTCCTGGCGTGTCGTCGCCTGCTTCTCGATGGGGACTTTATGTACGTCTATAACGTTGTATATCCTAACCTAACGCAACCTAACATCTGGGATGTAATATTTTACAACATTCCTGGCATGTCGGTCCCTACGTCTCGGTGGGAACGTTATATACGTCTATAACGATATATATCCTAACCTAAGGGAACCTTACATCTCGGATGTAATATTTTACAACATTCCTGGCATGTCGGGCCCTACTTCTCGGTGGGAACATTGTATACGTCGATAACGATATATATACTAGCCTAAGGCAACCTAACGTGTCGAATGTAATATTTTACAACATTCCTGGCGTGTCGTCGCCTACTTCTCGATGGGGACATTATATACATCTATAACGTTGTATATCCTAACCTAAGGCAACCTAACATCTCGGATGTAATATTTTACAACATTCTGGCGTGTCGTCGCCTACTTCTCGATGGGGACATTATATACATCTATAACGTTGTATATCCTAACCTAAGGCAACCTAACATCTCGGATGTAATATTTTACAACATTCCTGGCATGTCGGGCCCTACTTCTCGGTGGGAACATTGTATACGTCGATAACGATATATATACTAGCCTAAGGCAACCTAACGTGTCGAATGTAATATTTTACAACATTCCTGGCGTGTCGTCGCCTACTTCTCGATGGGGACATTATATACATCTATAACGTTGTATATCCTAACCTAAGGCAACCTAACATCTCGGATGTAATACTTTACAACATTCCTGGCATGTCGGTCACTACATCTCGGTGGGAACATTATATACGTCTATAACGATATATATCCTAACCTAAGGCAACCTAACATCTCGGATGTAATATTTTACAACATTCCTGGCATGTCGGTCCCTACTTCTCGGTGGAAACAATGTATACGTCTATAACGATATATATCCTAGCCTAAGGCAACCCAACATGTAGAATGTAATATTTTACAACATTCCTGGCGTGTCGTCGCCTACTTCTCGATGGGGACATTATACACATCTATAACGTTGTATATCCTAACCTAAGGCAGCCTAACATCTCGGATGTAATATTTTACAACATTCCTGGCATGTCGGTCCCTACTTCTCGGTGGCAACATTGTATACGTCTATAACGATATATATTCTAGCCTAAGGCAACCTAACATGTCGAATGTAATATTTTACAACATTCCTGTCGTGTCGTCGCCTGCTTCTCGATGGGGACATTATATACGTCTATAACGTTGTATATTCTAACCTAACGCAACCTAACATCTGGGATGTTATATTTTACAACATTCCTGGCGTGTCGTCGCCTACTTCTGGATGGGGACATTATATACATCTATAACGTCATATATCCTAACCTACGGGAACCTAACATCTCGGATGTAATATTTTACAACATTCCTGGCGTGTCGTCGCCTACTTCTCGATGGGGACATTATATACATCTATAACGTTGTATATCCTAACCTAAGGCAACCTAATATCTCGGATGCAATATTTTACAACATTCCTGTCATGTCGGTCCCTACTTCTCTGTGGGAACATTGTATACGTCTATAACGATATATATCCTAGCCTAAGGCAACCTAAGATGTCGAATGTAATATTTTACAACATTCCTGTCGTGTCGTCGCCTGCTTCTCAATGGGGACATTATATACGTCTATAACGTTGTATATTCTAACCTAACGCAACCTAACATCTGGGATGTAATATTTTACAACATTCCTGGCGTGTCGTCGCCTACTTCTGGATGGGGACATTATATACATCTATAACGTCATATATCCTAACCTAAGGGAACCTAACATCTCGGGTGTAATATTTTACAACATTCCTGGCGTGTCGTCGCCTACTTCTCGATGGGGACATTATATACATCTATAACGTTGTATATCCTAACTTAAGGCAACCTAACATCTCGGATGTAATATTTTACAACATTCTGGCGTGTCGTCGCCTGCTTCTCGATGGGGACATTATATACGTCTATAACCTTGTATATACTAACCTAACGCAACCTAACATCTGGGATGTAATATTTTAATTCATTCCTGGTGGGTCGTCGCCCGCTTCTCGATGGGGACATTATATACGTCTATAACGTTGAATATCCTAACCTAAAGCAACCTAACATATGGGATGTAATATTTTACAAGATCCCTGGCATGTCGGTCCCCACGTCTCGGTGGGAACATTATATACGTCTATAACGATATATATCCAAACATAAGGCAACCTAACATCTCGGATGTAATATTTTAAAACATTCCTGGCATGTCGGTCCCTACTTCTCGGTGGAAACAATGTATACGTCTATAACGATATATATCCTAGCCTAAGGCAACCCAACATGTAGAATGTAATATTTTACAACATTCCTGGCGTGTCGTCGCCTACTTCTCGATGGGGACATTATATACATCTATAACGTTGTATATCCTAACCTAAGGCAACCTAACATCTCTGATGTAATATTTTACAACATTCCTGGCTTGTCGGTCCCTACTTCTCGGTGGGAACATTGTATACGTCTATAACGATATATATTCTAGCCTAAGGCTACCTAACATGTCGAATGTAATATTTTACAACGTTCCTGTCGTGTCGTCGCCTGCTTCTCGATGGGGACATTATATACGTCTATAACGTTGTATATTCTAACCTAACGCAACCTAACATCTGGGATGTTATATTTCACAACATTCCTGGCGTGTCGTCGCCTACTTCTCGATGGGGACATTATATACATCTATAACGTTGTATATCCTAACCTAAGGCAACCTAACATCTCGGATGTAATATTTTACAACATTCTGGCGTGTCGTCGCCTGCTTCTCGATGGGGACACTATATACGTCTATAACCTTGTATATACTAACCTAACGCAACCTAACATCTGGGATGTAATATTTTACATCATTCCTGGTGGGTCGTCGCCCGCTTCTCGATGGGGACATTATATACGTCTATAACGTTGAATATCCTAACCTAAAGCAACCTAAATCTGGGATGTAATATTTTACAAGATCGCTGGCATGTCGGTCCCCACGTCTCGGTGGGAACATTATATACGTCTATAACGATATATATCCTAACCTAAGGCAACCTAACATCTCGGATGTAATATTTTACAACATTCCTGGCATGTCGGTCCCTACTTCTCGGTGGAAACAATGTATACGTCTATAACGATATATATCCTAGCCTAAGGCAACCCAACATGTAGAATGTAATATTTTACAACATTCCAGGCGTGTCGTCGCCTACTTCTCGATGGGGACATTATATACATCTATAACGTTGTATATCCTAACCTAAGGCAACCTAACATCTCGGATGTAATATTTTACAACATTCCTGGCATGTCGGTCCCTACTTCTCGGTGGGAACATTGTATACGTCCATAACGATATATATTCTAGCCTAAGGCTACCTAACATGTCGAATGTAATATTTTACAACGTTCCTGTCGTGTCGTCGCCTGCTTCTCGATGAGGACATTATATACGTCTATAACGTTGTATATTCTAACCTAACGCAACCTAACATCTGGGATGTTATATTTTACAACATTCCTGGCGTGTCGTCGCCTACTTCTGGATGGGGACATTATATACATCTATAACGTCATATATCCTAACCTAAGGGAACCTAACATCTCGGGTGTAATATTTTACAACATTCCTGGCGTGTCGTCGCCTGCTTCTCGATGGGGGCATTATATACGTCTATAACGTTGTATATTCTAACCTAACACAACCTAACATCTGGAATGTTATATTTTACAATATTCCTGGCGTGTCGTCGCCTACTTCTGGATGGGGACATTATATACATCTATAACGTCATATATCCTAACCTAAGGGAACCTAACATCTCGGGTGTAATATTTTACAACATTCCTGGCGTGCCGTCGCCTACTTCTCGATGGGGACATTATATACATCTATAACTTTGTATATCCTAGCCTCAGGCAACCTAACATCTCGGATGTAATATTTTACAACATTCTGGCGTGTCGTCGCCTGCTTCTCGATGGGGACATTATATACGTCTATAACCTTGTATATACTAACCTAACGCAACCTAACATCTGGGATGTAATATTTTACAACATTCCTGGTGGGTCGTCGCCCGCTTCTCGATGGGGACATTATATACGTCTATAACGTTGAATATCCTAACCTAAAGCAACCTAAATCTGGGATGTAATATTTTACACGATCCCTGGCATGTCGGTCCCCACGTCTCGGTGGGAACATTATATACGTCTATAACGATATATATCCTAACCTAAGGCAACCTAACATCTCGGATGTAATATTTCACAACATTCCTGGCGTGTCGTCGCCTACTTCTGGATGGGGACATTATATACATCTATAACGTCATATATCCCAACCTAAGGCAACCTAACATCTCGGATGTAATATTTTACAACATTCCTGGCGTGTCGTCGCCTACTTCTCGATGGGGACATTATATACGTCTATAACGTTGTATATCCTAACCTAAGGCAACCTAACATGTCGGATGTAATATTTTACAACATTCTGGCGTGTCGTCGCCTACTTCTCGATGGGGACATTATATACATCTATAACGTTGTATATCCTAACCTAAGGCAACCTAACATCTCGGATGTAATATTTTACAACATTCCTGGCATGTCGGGCCCTAGTTCTCGGTGGGAACATTGTATACGTCGATAACGATATATATACTAGCCTAAGGCAACCTAACGTGTCGAATGTAATATTTTACAACATTCCTGGCGTGTCGTCGCCTACTTCTCGATGGGGACATTATATACATCTATAACGTTGTATATCCTAACCTAAGGCAACCTAACATCTCGGATGTAATATTTTACAACATTCTGGCGTGTCGTCGCCTACTTCTCGATGGGGACATTATATACATCTATAACGTTGTATATCCTAACCTAAGGCAACCTAACATCTCGGATGTAATATTTTACAACATTCCTGGCATGTCGGGCCCTACTTCTCGGTGGGAACATTGTATACGTCTATAACGATATATATCCTAGCCTAAGGCAACCTAACATGTCGAATGTAATATTTTACAACATTCCTGTCGTGTCGCCGCCTGCTTCTCGATGGGGACATTATATACATCTATAACGTTGTATATCCTAACCTAAGGCAACCTAACATGTCGAATGTAATATTTTACAACATTCCTGTCGTGTCGTCGCCTGCCTCTCGATGGGGACATTATATACGTCTATAACGTTGTATATTCTAACCTAACGCAACCTAACATCTGGGATGTAATATTTTACAACATTCCTGGCGTGTCGTCGCCTACTTTTGGATGTGGACATTATATAGATCTATAACGTCATATATCCTAACCTAAAGGAACCTAACATATCGGATGTAATATTTTGATACTTTCCTGGCATGTCGGTCCCGACGTCTCGGTGGGATCATTATATACGTCTATAACGATATATATCCTAACCTAAGGCAACCTAACATCTCGGATGTAATACTTTACAACATTCCTGGCATGTCGGTCACTACATCTCGGTGGGAACATTATATACGTCTATAACGATATATATCCTAACCTAAGGCAACCTAACATCTCGGATGTAATATTTTACAACATTCCTGGCATGTCGGTCCCTACTTCTCGGTGGAAACAATGTATACGTCTATAACGATATATATCCTAGCCTAAGGCAACCCAACATGTAGAATGTAATATTTTACAACATTCCTGGCGTGTCGTCGCCTACTTCTCGATGGGGACATTATACACATCTATAACGTTGTATATCCTAACCTAAGGCAGCCTAACATCTCGGATGTAATATTTTACAACATTCCTGGCATGTCGGTCCCTACTTCTCGGTGGGAACATTGTATACGTCTATAACGATATATATTCTAGCCTAAGGCAACCTAACATGTCGAATGTAATATTTTACAACATTCCTGCCGTGTCGTCGCCTGCTTCTCGATGGGGACATTATATACGTCTATAACGTTGTATATTCTAACCTAACGCAACCTAACATCTGGGATGTTATATTTTACAACATTCCTGGCGTGTCGTCGCCTACTTCTGGATGGGGACATTATATACATCTATAACGTCATATATCCTAACCTACGGGAACCTAACATCTCGGATGTAATATTTTACAACATTCCTGGCGTGTCGTCGCCTACTTCTCGATGGGGACATTATATACATCTATAACGTTGTATATCCTAACCTAAGGCAACCTAATATCTCGGATGCAATATTTTACAACATTCCTGTCATGTCGGTCCCTACTTCTCTGTGGGAACATTGTATACGTCTATAACGATATATATCCTAGCCTAAGGCAACCTAACATGTCGAATGTAATATTTTACAACATTCCTGTCGTGTCGTCGCCTGCTTCTCAATGGGGACATTATATACGTCTATAACGTTGTATATTCTAACCTAACGCAACCTAACATCTGGGATGTAATATTTTACAACATTCCTGGCGTGTCGTCGCCTACTTCTGGATGGGGACATTATATACATCTATAACGTCATATATCCTAACCTAAGGGAACCTAACATCTCGGGTGTAATATTTTACAACATTCCTGGCGTGTCGTCGCCTGCTTCTCGATGGGGGCATTATATACGTCTATAACGTTGTATATTCTAACCTAACACAACCTAACATCTGGAATGTTATATTTTACAATATTCCTGGCGTGTCGTCGCCTACTTCTGGATGGGGACATTATATACATCTATAACGTCATATATCCTAACCTAAGGGAACCTAACATCTCGGGTGTAATATTTTACAACATTCCTGGCGTGCCGTCGCCTACTTCTCGATGGGGACATTATATACATCTATAACTTTGTATATCCTAGCCTAAGGCAACCTAACATCTCGGATGTAATATTTTACAACATTCTGGCGTGTCGTCGCCTGCTTCTCGATGGGGACATTATATACGTCTATAACCTTGTATATACTAACCTAACGCAACCTAACATCTGGGATGTAATATTTTACAACATTCCTGGTGGGTCGTCGCCCGCTTCTCGATGGGGACATTATATACGTCTATAACGTTGAATATCCTAACCTAAAGCAACCTAAATCTGGGATGTAATATTTTACAAGATCCCTGGCATGTCGGTCCCCACGTCTCGGTGGGAACATTATATACGTCTATAACGATATATATCCTAACCTAAGGCAACCTAACATCTCGGATGTAATATTTTACAACATTCCTGGCGTGTCGTCGCCTACTTCTGGATGGGGACATTATATACATCTATAACGTCATATATCCCAACCTAAGGCAACCTAACATCTCGGATGTAATATTTTACAACATTCCTGGCGTGTCGTCGCCTACTTCTCGATGGGGACATTATATACGTCTATAACGTTGTATATCCTAACCTAAGGCAACCTAACATGTCGGATGTAATATTTTACAACATTCTGGCGTGTCGTCGCCTACTTCTCGATGGGGACATTATATACGTCTATAACGTTGTATATTCTAACCTAACGCAACCTAACATCTGGGATGTTATATTTTACAACATTCCTGGCGTGTCGTCGCCTACTTCTGGATGGGGACATTATATACATCTATAACGTCATATATCCTAACCTACGGGAACCTAACATCTCGGATGTAATATTTTACAACATTCCTGGCGTGTCGTCGCCTACTTCTCGATGGGGACATTATATACATCTATAACGTTGTATATCCTAACCTAAGGCAACCTAATATCTCGGATGCAATATTTTACAACATTCCTGTCATGTCGGTCCCTACTTCTCTGTGGGAACATTGTATACGTCTATAACGATATATATCCTAGCCTAAGGCAACCTAACATGTCGAATGTAATATTTTACAACATTCCTGTCGTGTCGTCGCCTGCTTCTCAATGGGGACATTATATACGTCTATAACGTTGTATATTCTAACCTAACGCAACCTAACATCTGGGATGTAATATTTTACAACATTCCTGGCGTGTCGTCGCCTACTTCTGGATGGGGACATTATATACATCTATAACGTCATATATCCTAACCTAAGGGAACCTAACATCTCGGGTGTAATATTTTACAACATTCCTGGCGTGTCGTCGCCTGCTTCTCGATGGGGGCATTATATACGTCTATAACGTTGTATATTCTAACCTAACACAACCTAACATCTGGAATGTTATATTTTACAATATTCCTGGCGTGTCGTCGCCTACTTCTGGATGGGGACATTATATACATCTATAACGTCATATATCCTAACCTAAGGGAACCTAACATCTCGGGTGTAATATTTTACAACATTCCTGGCGTGCCGTCGCCTACTTCTCGATGGGGACATTATATACATCTATAACTTTGTATATCCTAGCCTAAGGCAACCTAACATCTCGGATGTAATATTTTACAACATTCTGGCGTGTCGTCGCCTGCTTCTCGATGGGGACATTATATACGTCTATAACCTTGTATATACTAACCTAACGCAACCTAACATCTGGGATGTAATATTTTACAACATTCCTGGTGGGTCGTCGCCCGCTTCTCGATGGGGACATTATATACGTCTATAACGTTGAATATCCTAACCTAAAGCAACCTAAATCTGGGATGTAATATTTTACAAGATCCCTGGCATGTCGGTCCCCACGTCTCGGTGGGAACATTATATACGTCTATAACGATATATATCCTAACCTAAGGCAACCTAACATCTCGGATGTAATATTTTACAACATTCCTGGCGTGTCGTCGCCTACTTCTGGATGGGGACATTATATACATCTATAACGTCATATATCCCAACCTAAGGCAACCTAACATCTCGGATGTAATATTTTACAACATTCCTGGCGTGTCGTCGCCTACTTCTCGATGGGGACATTATATACGTCTATAACGTTGTATATCCTAACCTAAGGCAACCTAACATGTCGGATGTAATATTTTACAACATTCTGGCGTGTCGTCGCCTACTTCTCGATGGGGACATTATATACATCTATAACGTTGTATATCCTAACCTAAGGCAACCTAACATCTCGGATGTAATATTTTACAACATTCCTGGCATGTCGGGCCCTACTTCTCGGTGGGAACATTGTATACGTCGATAACGATATATATACTAGCCTAAGGCAACCTAACGTGTCGAATGTAATATTTTACAACATTCCTGGCGTGTCGTCGCCTACTTCTCGATGGGGACATTATATACATCTATAACGTTGTATATCCTAACCTAAGGAAACCTAACATCTCGGATGTAATATTTTACAACATTCTGGCGTGTCGTCGCCTACTTCTCGATGGGGACATTATATACATCTATAACGTTGTATATCCTAACCTAAGGCAACCTAACATCTCGGATGTAATATTTTACAACATTCCTGGCATGTCGGGCCCTACTTCCCGGTGGGAACATTGTATACGTCTATAACGATATATATCCTAGCCTAAGGCAACCTAACATGTCGAATGTAATATTTTACAACATTCCTGTCGTGTCGCCGCCTGCTTCTCGATGGGGACATTATATACATCTATAACGTTGTATATCCTAACCTAAGGCAACCTAACATGTCGAATGTAATATTTTACAACATTCCTGTCGTGTCGTCGCCTGCCTCTCGATGGGGACATTATATACGTCTATAACGTTGTATATTCTAACCTAACGCAACCTAACATCTGGGATGTAATATTTTACAACATTCCTGGCGTGTCGTCGCCTACTTTTGGATGTGGACATTATATAGATCTATAACGTCATATATCCTAACCTAAAGGAACCTAACATATCGGATGTAATATTTTGATACTTTCCTGGCATGTCGGTCCCGACGTCTCGGTGGGATCATTATATACGTCTATAACGATATATATCCTAACCTAAGGCAACCTAACATCTCGGATGTAATACTTTACAACATTCCTGGCATGTCGGTCACTACATCTCGGTGGGAACATTATATACGTCTATAACGATATATATCCTAACCTAAGGCCATCTAACATCTCGGATGTAATATTTTACAACATTCCTGGCATGTCGGTCCCTACTTCTCGGTGGAAACAATGTATACGTCTATAACGATATATATCCTAGCCTAAGGCAACCCAACATGTAGAATGTAATATTTTACAACATTCCTGGCGTGTCGTCGCCTACTTCTCGATGGGGACATTATACACATCTATAACGTTGTATATCCTAACCTAAGGCAGCCTAACATCTCGGATGTAATATTTTACAACATTCCTGGCATGTCGGTCCCTACTTCTCGGTGGGAACATTGTATACGTCTATAACGATATATATTCTAGCCTAAGGCAACCTAACATGTCGAATGTAATATTTTACAACATTCCTGCCGTGTCGTCGCCTGCTTCTCGATGGGGACATTATATACGTCTATAACGTTGTATATTCTAACCTAACGCAACCTAACATCTGGGATGTTATATTTTACAACATTCCTGGCGTGTCGTCGCCTACTTCTGGATGCGGACATTATATACATCTATAACGTCATATATCCTAACCTACGGGAACCTAACATCTCGGATGTAATATTTTACAACATTCCTGGCGTGTCGTCGCCTACTTCTCGATGGGGACATTATATACATCTATAACGTTGTATATCCTAACCTAAGGCAACCTAATATCTCGGATGCAATATTTTACAACATTCCTGTCATGTCGGTCCCTACTTCTCTGTGGGAACATTGTATACGTCTATAACGATATATATCCTAGCCTAAGGCAACCTAACATGTCGAATGTAATATTTTACAACATTCCTGTCGTGTCGTCGCCTGCTTCTCGATTGGGACATTATATACGTCTATAACGTTGTATATTCTAACCTAACGCAACATAACATCTGGGATGTAATATTTTACAACATTCCTGGCGTGTCGTCGCCTACTTCTGGATGGGGACATTATATACATCTATAACGTCATATATCCTAACCTAAGGGAACCTAACATCTCGGGTGTAATATTTTACAACATTCCTGGCGTGTCGTCGCCTACTTCTCGATGGGGACATTATATACATCTATAACGTTGTATATCCTAACCTAAGGCAACCTAACATCTCGGATGTAATATTTTACAACATTCTGGCGTGTCGTCGCCTGCTTCTCGATGGGGACATTATATACGTCTATAACCTTGTATATACTAACCTAACGCAACCTAACATCTGGGATGTAATATTATACATCATTCCTGGTGTGTCGTCGCCCGCTTCTCGATGGGGACATTATATACGTCTATAACGTTGAATATCCTAACCAAAAGCAACCTAACATCTGGGATGTAATATTTTACAAGATCCCTGGCATGTCGGTCCCCACGTCTCGGTGGGAACATTATATACGTCTATAACGATATATATCCAAACATAAGGCAACCTAACATCTCGGATGTAATATTTTACAACATTCCTGGCATGTCGGTCCCTACTTCTCGGTGGAAACAATGTATACGTCTATAACGATATATATCCTAGCCTAAGGCAACCCAACATGTAGAATGTAATATTTTACAACATTCCTGGCGTGTCGTCGCCTACTTCTCGATGGGGACATTATATACATCTATAACGTTGTATATCCTAACCTAGGGCAACCTAACATCTCTGATGTAATATTTTACAACATTCCTGGCTTGTCGGTCCCTACTTCTCGGTGGGAACATTGTATACGTCTATAACGATATATATTCTAGCCTAAGGCTACCTAACATGTCGAATGTAATATTTTACAACGTTCCTGTCGTGTCGTCGCCTGCTTCTCGGTGGGAACATTGTATACGTCTATAACGATATATATTCTAGCCTAAGGCAACCTAACATGTCGAATGTAATATTTTACAACATTCCTGTCGTGTCGTCGCCTGCTTCTCGATGGGGACAATATATACGTCTATAACGTTGTATATTCTAACCTAACGCAACCTAACATCTGGGATGTTATATTTTACAACATTCCTGGCGTGTCGTCGCCTACTTCTGGATGGGGACATTATATACATCTATAACGTCATATATCCTAACCTAAGGCAACCTAACATCTCGGATGTAATATTTTACAACATTCTGGCGTGTCGTCGCCTGCTTCTCGATGGGGACATTATATACGTCTATAACCTTGTATATACTAACCCAACGCAACCTAACATCTGGGATGTAATATTTTACAACATTCCTGGTGGGTCGTCGCCCGCTTCTCGATGGGGACATTATATACGTCTATAACGTTGAATATCCTAACCTAAAGCAACCTAAATCTGGGATGTAATATTTTACAAGATCCCTGGCATGTCGGTCCCCACGTCTCGGTGGGAACATTATATACGTCTATAACGATATATATCCTAACCTAAGGCAACCTAACATCTCGGATGTAATATTTTACAACATTCCTGGCATGTCGGTCCCTACTTCTCGGTGGAAACAATGTATACGTCTATAACGATATATATCCTAGCCTAAGGCAACCCAACATGTAGAATGTAATAATTTACAACATTCCTGGCGTGTCCTCGCCTACTTCTCGATGGGGACATTATACACATCTATAACGTTGTATATCCTAACCTAAGGCAACCTAACATCTCGGATGTAATATTTTACAACATTCCTGGCATGTCGGTCCCTACTTCTCGGTGGGAACATTGTATACGTCTATAACGATATATATTCTAGCCTAAGGCAACCTAACATGTCGAATGTAATATTTTACAACATTCCTGTCGTGTCGTCGCCTTCTTCTCGATGGGGACATTATACACATCTATAACGTTGTATATCCTAACCTAAGGCAACCTAACATCTCGGATGTAATATTTTACAACATTCCTGGCATGTCGGTCCCTACTTCTCGGTGGGAACATTGTATACGTCTATGACGATATATATTCTAGCCTAAGGCAACCTAACATGTCGAATGTAATATTTTACAACATTCCTGTCGTGTCGTCGCCTGCTTCTCGATGGGGACATTATATACGTCTATAACGTTGTATATTCTAACCTTACGCAACCTAACATCTGGGATGTTATATTTTACAACATTCCTGGCGTGTCGTCGCCTACTTCTGGATGGGGACATTATATACATCTATAACGTCATATATCCTAACCTACGTGAACCTAACATCTCGGATGTAATATTTTACAACATTCCTGGCGTGTCGTCGCCTACTTCTCGATGGGGACATTATATACATCTATAACGTTGTATATCCTAACCTAAGGCAACCTAATATCTCGGATGCAATATTTTACAACATTCCTGTCATGTCGGTCCCTACTTCTCTGTGGGAACATTGTATACGTCTATAACGATATATATCCTAGCCTAAGGCAACCTAACATGTCGAATGTAATATTTTACAACATTCCTGTCGTGTCGTCGCCTGCTTCTCGATGGGGACATTATATACGTCTATAACGTTGTATATTCTAACCTAAGGCAACATAACATCTGGGATGTAATATTTTACAACATTCCTGGCGTGTCGTCGCCTGCTTCTCGATGGGGACATTATATACGTCTATAACCTTGTATATACTAACCTAACGCAACCTAACATCTGGGATGTAATATTATACATCATTCCTGGTGTGTCGTCGCCCGCTTCTCGATGGGGACATTATATACGTCTATAACGTTGAATATCCTAACCAAAAGCAACCTAACATCTGGGATGTAATATTTTACAAGATCCCTGGCATGTCGGTCCCCACGTCTCGGTGGGAACATTATATACGTCTATAACGATATATATCCAAACATAAGGCAACCTAACATCTCGGATGTAATATTTTACAACATTCCTGGCATGTCGGTCCCTACTTCTCGGTGGAAACAATGTATACGTCTATAACGATATATATCCTAGCCTAAGGCAACCCAACATGTAGAATGTAATATTTTACAACATTCCTGGCGTGTCGTCGCCTACTTCTCGATGGGGACATTATATACATCTATAACGTTGTATATCCTAACCTAGGGCAACCTAACATCTCTGATGTAATATTTTACAACATTCCTGGCTTGTCGGTCCCTACTTCTCGGTGGGAACATTGTATACGTCTATAACGATATATATTCTAGCCTAAGGCTACCTAACATGTCGAATGTAATATTTTACAACGTTCCTGTCGTGTCGTCGCCTGCTTCTCGGTGGGAACATTGTATACGTCTATAACGATATATATTCTAGCCTAAGGCAACCTAACATGTCGAATGTAATATTTTACAACATTCCTGTCGTGTCGTCGCCTGCTTCTCGATGGGGACATTATATACGTCTATAACCTTGTATATACTAACCCAACGCAACCTAACATCTGGGATGTAATATTTTACAACATTCCTGGTGGGTCGTCGCCCGCTTCTCGATGGGGACATTATATACGTCTATAACGTTGAATATCCTAACCTAAAGCAACCTAAATCTGGGATGTAATATTTTACAAGATCCCTGGCATGTCGGTCCCCACGTCTCGGTGGGAACATTATATACGTCTATAACGATATATATCCTAACCTAAGGCAACCTAACATCTCGGATGTAATATTTTACAACATTCCTGGCATGTCGGTCCCTACTTCTCGGTGGAAACAATGTATACGTCTATAACGATATATATCCTAGCCTAAGGCAACCCAACATGTAGAATGTAATAATTTACAACATTCCTGGCGTGTCCTCGCCTACTTCTCGATGGGGACATTATACACATCTATAACGTTGTATATCCTAACCTAAGGCAACCTAACATCTCGGATGTAATATTTTACAGCATTCCTGGCATGTCGGTCCCTACTTCTCGGTGGGAACATTGTATACGTCTATAACGATATATATTCTAGCCTAAGGCAACCTAACATGTCGAATGTAATATTTTACAACATTCCTGTCGTGTCGTCGCCTACTTCTCGATGGGGACATTATACACATCTATAACGTTGTATATCCTAACCTAAGGCAACCTAACATCTCGGATGTAATATTTTACAACATTCCTGGCATGTCGGTCCCTACTTCTCGGTGGGAACATTGTATACGTCTATAACGATATATATTCTAGCCTAAGGCAACCTAACATGTCGAATGTAATATTTTACAACATTCCTGTCGTGTCGTCGCCTGCTTCTCGATGGGGACATTATATACGTCTATAACGTTGTATATTCTAACCTTACGCAACCTAACATCTGGGATGTTATATTTTACAACATTCCTGGCGTGTCGTCGCCTACTTCTGGATGGGGACATTATATACATCTATAACGTCATATATCCTAACCTACGGGAACCTAACATCTCGGATGTAATATTTTACAACATTCCTGGCGTGTCGTCGCCTACTTCTCGATGGGGACATTATATACATCTATAACGTTGTATATCCTAACCTAAGGCAACCTAATATCTCGGATGCAATATTTTACAACATTCCTGTCATGTCGGTCCCTACTTCTCTGTGGGAACATTGTATACGTCTATAACGATATATATCCTAGCCTAAGGCAACCTAACATGTCGAATGTAATATTTTACAACATTCCTGTCGTGTCGTCGCCTGCTTCTCGATGGGGACATTATATACGTCTATAACGTTGTATATTCTAACCTAACGCAACATAACATCTGGGATGTAATATTTTACAACATTCCTGGCGTGTCGTCGCCTACTTCTGGATGGGGACATTATATACATCTATAACGTCATATATCCTAACCTAAGGGAACCTAACATCTCGGGTGTAATATTTTACAACATTCCTGGCGTGTCGTCGCCTACTTCTCGATGGGGACATTATATACATCTATAACGTTGTATATCCTAACCTAAGGCAACCTAACATCTCGGATGTAATATTTTACAACATCCTGGCGTGTCGTCGCCTGCTTCTCGATGGGGACATTATATACGTCTATAACCTTGTATATACTAACCTAACGCAACCTAACATCTGGGATGTAATATTTTACATCATTCCTGGCTTGTCGGTCCCTACTTCTCGTTGGGAACATTGTATACGTCTATAACGATATATATTCTAGCCTAAGGCTACCTAACATGTCGAATGTAATATTTTACAACGTTCCTGTCGTGTCGTCGCCTGCTTCTCGATGGGGACATTATATACGTCTATAACGTTGTATATTCTAACCTAACGCAACCTAACATCTGGGATGTTATATTTTACAACATTCCTGGCGTGTCGTCGCCTACTTCTGGATGGGGACATTATATACATCTATAACGTCATATATCCTAACCTAAGGGAACCTAACATCTCGGGTGTAATATTTTACAACGTTCCTGTCGTGTCGTCGCCTGCTTCTCGGTGGGAACATTGTATACGTCTATAACGATATATATTCTAGCCTAAGGCAACCTAACATGTCGAATGTAATATTTTACAACATTCCTGTCGTGTCGTCGCCTGCTTCTCGATGGGGACATTATATACGTCTATAACCTTGTATATACGAACCCAACGCAACCTAACATCTGGGATGTAATATTTTACAACATTCCTGGTGGGTCGTCGCCCGCTTCTCGATGGGGACATTATATACGTCTATAACGTTGAATATCCTAACCTAAAGCAACCTAAATCTGGGATGTAATATTTTACAAGATCCCTGGCATGTCGGTCCCCACGTCTCGGTGGGAACATTATATACGTCTATAACGATATATATCCTCACCTAAGGCAACCTAACATCTCGGATGTAATATTTTACAACATTCCTGGCATGTCGGTCCCTACTTCTCGGTGGAAACAATGTATACGTCTATAACGATATATATCCTAGCCTAAGGCAACCCAACATGTAGAATGTAATAATTTACAACATTCCTGGCGTGTCCTCGCCTACTTCTCGATGGGGACATTATACACATCTATAACGTTGTATATCCTAACCTAAGGCAACCTAACATCTCGGATGTAATATTTTACAACATTCCTGGCATGTCGGTCCCTACTTCTCGGTGGGAACATTGTATACGTCTATAACGATATATATTCTAGCCTAAGGCTACCTAACATGTCGAATGTAATATTTTACAACGTTCCTGTCGTGTCGTCGCCTGCTTCTCGATGGGGACATTATATACGTCTATAACGTTGTATATTCTAACCTAACGCAACCTAACATCTGGGATGTTATATTTTACAACATTCCTGGCGTGTCGTCGCCTACTTCTGGATGGGGACATTATATACATCTATAACGTCATATATCCTAACCTAAGGGAACCTAACATCTCGGGTGTAATATTTTACATCATTCCTGGCGTGTCGTCGCCTGCTTCTCGATGGGGACATTCTATACGTCTATAACGTTGTATATCTTAACCTAAGGGAACCTAACATCTCGGGTGTAATATTTTAGAACATTCCTGACGCGTCAGTCCCTATTTCTC
Organism: Xylocopa violacea; assembly: GCA_963969225.1. NCBI lineage: Eukaryota > Metazoa > Arthropoda > Insecta > Hymenoptera > Apidae > Xylocopa > Xylocopa violacea. The sequence continues at coordinate 2,233,859 of CAXAJV010000789.1, forward strand.
GGTGGGAACATTATATACGTCTATAACGTTATATATCCTAGCCTAAGGCAACCTCACTTGTAGAATGTAATATTTTACAACATTCCTGGCGTGTCTTCGCCTACTTCTCGATGGGGACATTATATACATCTATAACGTTGTATATCCTAACCTAAGGCAACCTAACATCTCGGATGTCATATTTTACAACATTCCTGTCATGTCGGTCCCTACTTCTCGGTCGGAACATTGTATACGTCTATAACGATATATATCCTAACCTAAGGCAACCTAACATCTCGGATGTAATATTTTACAACATTCCTGGCGCTTCGGCTGCTACTTTTCGGTGGGAACATTATATACGTCTATAACGTTACATATCCTAACGTATGGCAACATAACATCTCGGATGTTATATTTTTCAACATTCCTGGCGTGTCGTCGCCTGCTTCTCGATGGGGACTTTATGTACGTCTAGAACGTTGTATATCCTAAGCTAACGCAACCTAACATCTGGGATGTAATATTTTACAACATTCCTGGCATGTCGGTCCCTACGTCTCGGTGGGAACGTTATATACGTCTATAACGATATAAATCATAACCTAAAGCAACCTAGCATCTCGGATGTAATATTTTACAACATTCCTGTCGTGTCGTCGCCTGCTTCTCGATGGGGACATTATATACGTCTATAGCGTTGTATAACTCTAACCTAACGCAACCTAACATCTGGGATGTTATATTTTACAACATTCCTGGCGTGTCGTCGCCTACTTCTGGATGGGGACATTATATACATCTATAACGTTGTATATCCTAACCTAAGGCAACCTAACATCTCGGATGTAATATTTTACAACATTCCTGGCGTGTCGTCGCCTACTTCTGGATGGGGACATTATATACGTCTATAACCTTGTATATACTAACCTAACGCAACCTAACATCTGGGATGTAATATTTTACAACATTCCTGGTGGGTCGTCGCCCGCTTCTCGATGGGGACATTATATACGTCTATAACGTTGAATATCCTAACCTAGAGCAACCTAAATCTGGGATGTAATATTTTACAAGATCCCTGGCATGTCGGTCCCCACGTCTCGGTGGGAACATTATATACGTCTATAACGATATATATCCCAACCTAAGGCAACCTAACATCTCGGATGTAATATTTTACAACATTCCTGGCATGTCGGTCCCTACTTCTCGGTGGAAACAATGTATACGTCTATAACGATATATATCCTAGCCTAAGGCAACCCAACATGTAGAATGTAATATTTTACAACATTCCTGGCGTGTCGTCGCCTACTTCTCGATGGGGACATTATATACATCTATAACGTTGTATATCCTAACCTAGGGCAACCTAACATCTCTGATGTAATATTTTACAACATTCCTGGCTTGTCGGTCCCTACTTCTCGGTGGGAACATTGTATACGTCTATAACGATATATATTCTAGCCTAAGGCTACCTAACATGTCGAATGTAATATTTTACAACTTTCCTGTCGTGTCGTCGCCTGCTTCTCGGTGGGAACATTGTATACGTCTATAACGATATATATTCTAGCCTAAGGCAACCTAACATGTCGAATGTAATATTTTACAACATTCCTGTCGTGTCGTCGCCTGCTTCTCGATGGGGACATTATATACGTCTATAACGTTGTATATTCTAACCAAACGCAACCTAACATCTGGGATGTTATATTTTACAACATTCCTGGCGTGTCGTCGCCTACTTCTGGATGGGGACATTATATACATCTATAACGTCATATATCCTAACCTAAGGCAACCTAACATCTCGGATGTAATATTTTACAACATTCTGGCGTGTCCTCGCCTACTTCTCGATGGGGACATTATACACATCTATAACGTTGTATATCCTAACCTAAGGCAACCTAACATCTCGGATGTAATATTTTACAACATTCCTGGCATGTCGGTCCCTACTTCTCGGTGGGAACATTGTATACGTCTATAACGATATATATTCTAGCCTAAGGCAACCTAACATGTCGAATGTAATATTTTACAACATTCCTGTCGTGTCGTCGCCTACTTCTCGATGGGGACATTATACACATCTATAACGTTGTATATCCTAACCTAAGGCAACCTAACATCTCGGATGTAATATTTTACAACATTCCTGGCATGTCGGTCCCTACTTCTCGGTGGGAACATTGTATACGTCTATAACGATATATATTCTAGCCTAAGGCAACCTAACATGTCGAATGTAATATTTTACAACATTCCTGTCGTGTCGTCGCCTGCTTCTCGATGGGGACATTATATACGTCTATAACGTTGTATATTCTAACCTTACGCAACCTAACATCTGGGATGTTATATTTTACAACATTCCTGGCGTGTCGTCGCCTACTTCTGGATGGGGACATTATATACGTCTATAACGATATAAATCATAACCTAAAGCAACCTAGCATCTCGGATGTAATATTTTACAACATTCCTGTCGTGTCGTCGCCTGCTTCTCGATGGGGACATTATATACGTCTATAACGTTGTATATTCTAACCTAACGCAACCTAACATCTGGGATGTTATATTTTACAACATTCCTGGCGTGTCGTCGCCTACTTCTGGATGGGGACATTATATACATCTATAACGTCATATATCCTAACCTAAGGGAACCTAACATCTCGGGTGTAATATTTTACAACATTCCTGTCGTGTCGTCGCCTGCTTCTCGATGGGGACATTATATACGTCTATAACGTTGTATATTCTAACCAAACGCAACCTAACATCTGGGATGTTATATTTTACAACATTCCTGGCGTGTCGTCGCCTACTTCTGGATGGGGACATTATATACATCTATAACGTCATATATCCTAACCTAAGGCAACCTAACATCTCGGATGTAATATTTTACAACATTCCTGGCATGTCGGTCCCTACTTCTCGGTGGGAACATTGTATACGTCTATAACGATATATATTCTAGCCTAAGGCTACCTAACATGTCGAATGTAATATTTTACAACGTTCCTGTCGTGTCGTCGCCTGCTTCTCGATGGGGACATTATATACGTCTATAACGTTGTATATTCTAACCTAACGCAACCTAACATCTGGGATGTTATATTTTACAACATTCCTGGCGTGTCGTCGCCTACTTCTGGATGGGGACATTATATACATCTATAACGTCATATATCCTAACCTAAGGGAACCTAACATCTCGGGTGTAATATTTTACATCATTCCTGGCGTGTCGTCGCCTGCTTCTCGATGGGGACATTCTATACGTCTATAACGTTGTATATCTTAACCTAAGGGAACCTAACATCTCGGGTGTAATATTTTAGAACATTCCTGACGCGTCAGTCCCTATTTCTCGGTGGGAACATTATATACGTCTATAACGTTATATATCCTAGCCTAAGGCAACCTCACTTGTAGAATGTAATATTTTACAACATTCCTGGCGTGTCTTCGCCTACTTCTCGATGGGGACATTATATACATCTATAACGTTGTATATCCTAACCTAAGGCAACCTAACATCTCGGATGTCATATTTTACAACATTCCTGTCATGTCGGTCCCTACTTCTCGGTCGGAACATTGTATACGTCTATAACGATATATATCCTAACCTAAGGCAACCTAACATCTCGGATGTAATATTTTACAACATTCCTGGCGCTTCGGCTGCTACTTTTCGGTGGGAACATTATATACGTCTATAACGTTACATATCCTAACGTATGGCAACATAACATCTCGGATGTTATATTTTTCAACATTCCTGGCGTGTCGTCGCCTGCTTCTCGATGGGGACTTTATGTACGTCTAGAACGTTGTATATCCTAAGCTAACGCAACCTAACATCTGGGATGTAATATTTTACAACATTCCTGGCATGTCGGTCCCTACGTCTCGGTGGGAACGTTATATACGTCTATAACGATATAAATCATAACCTAAAGCAACCTAGCATCTCGGATGTAATATTTTACAACATTCCTGTCGTGTCGTCGCCTGCTTCTCGATGGGGACATTATATACGTCTATAGCGTTGTATAACTCTAACCTAACGCAACCTAACATCTGGGATGTTATATTTTACAACATTCCTGGCGTGTCGTCGCCTACTTCTGGATGGGGACATTATATACATCTATAACGTTGTATATCCTAACCTAAGGCAACCTAACATCTCGGATGTAATATTTTACAACATTCCTGGCGTGTCGTCGCCTACTTCTGGATGGGGACATTATATACGTCTATAACCTTGTATATACTAACCTAACGCAACCTAACATCTGGGATGTAATATTTTACAACATTCCTGGTGGGTCGTCGCCCGCTTCTCGATGGGGACATTATATACGTCTATAACGTTGAATATCCTAACCTAGAGCAACCTAAATCTGGGATGTAATATTTTACAAGATCCCTGGCATGTCGGTCCCCACGTCTCGGTGGGAACATTATATACGTCTATAACGATATATATCCCAACCTAAGGCAACCTAACATCTCGGATGTAATATTTTACAACATTCCTGGCATGTCGGTCCCTACTTCTCGGTGGAAACAATGTATACGTCTATAACGATATATATCCTAGCCTAAGGCAACCCAACATGTAGAATGTAATATTTTACAACATTCCTGGCGTGTCGTCGCCTACTTCTCGATGGGGACATTATATACATCTATAACGTTGTATATCCTAACCTAGGGCAACCTAACATCTCTGATGTAATATTTTACAACATTCCTGGCTTGTCGGTCCCTACTTCTCGGTGGGAACATTGTATACGTCTATAACGATATATATTCTAGCCTAAGGCTACCTAACATGTCGAATGTAATATTTTACAACTTTCCTGTCGTGTCGTCGCCTGCTTCTCGGTGGGAACATTGTATACGTCTATAACGATATATATTCTAGCCTAAGGCAACCTAACATGTCGAATGTAATATTTTACAACATTCCTGTCGTGTCGTCGCCTGCTTCTCGATGGGGACATTATATACGTCTATAACGTTGTATATTCTAACCAAACGCAACCTAACATCTGGGATGTTATATTTTACAACATTCCTGGCGTGTCGTCGCCTACTTCTGGATGGGGACATTATATACATCTATAACGTCATATATCCTAACCTAAGGCAACCTAACATCTCGGATGTAATATTTTACAACATTCTGGCGTGTCCTCGCCTACTTCTCGATGGGGACATTATACACATCTATAACGTTGTATATCCTAACCTAAGGCAACCTAACATCTCGGATGTAATATTTTACAACATTCCTGGCATGTCGGTCCCTACTTCTCGGTGGGAACATTGTATACGTCTATAACGATATATATTCTAGCCTAAGGCAACCTAACATGTCGAATGTAATATTTTACAACATTCCTGTCGTGTCGTCGCCTACTTCTCGATGGGGACATTATACACATCTATAACGTTGTATATCCTAACCTAAGGCAACCTAACATCTCGGATGTAATATTTTACAACATTCCTGGCATGTCGGTCCCTACTTCTCGGTGGGAACATTGTATACGTCTATAACGATATATATTCTAGCCTAAGGCAACCTAACATGTCGAATGTAATATTTTACAACATTCCTGTCGTGTCGTCGCCTGCTTCTCGATGGGGACATTATATACGTCTATAACGTTGTATATTCTAACCTTACGCAACCTAACATCTGGGATGTTATATTTTACAACATTCCTGGCGTGTCGTCGCCTACTTCTGGATGGGGACATTATATACGTCTATAACGATATAAATCATAACCTAAAGCAACCTAGCATCTCGGATGTAATATTTTACAACATTCCTGTCGTGTCGTCGCCTGCTTCTCGATGGGGACATTATATACGTCTATAACGTTGTATATTCTAACCTAACGCAACCTAACATCTGGGATGTTATATTTTACAACATTCCTGGCGTGTCGTCGCCTACTTCTGGATGGGGACATTATATACATCTATAACGTCATATATCCTAACCTAAGGGAACCTAACATCTCGGGTGTAATATTTTACAACATTCCTGGCGTGTCGTCGCCTACTTCTCGATGGGGACATTATATACATCTATAACGTTGTATATCCTAACCTAAGGCAACCTAACATCACGGATGTAATATTTTACAACATTCCTGGCATGTCGGGCCCTACTTCTCGGTGGGAACATTGTATACGTCTATAACGATATATATCCTAGCCTAAGGCAACCTAACATGTCGAATGTAATATTTTACAACATTCCTGTCGTGTCGTCGCCTGCTTCTCGATGGGGACATTCTATACGTCTATAACGTTGTATATCTTAACCTAAGGGAACCTAACATCTCGGGTGTAATATTTTAGAACATTCCTGACGCGTCAGTCCCTATTTCTCGGTGGGAACATGATATACGTCTATAACGTTATATATCCTAGCCTAAGGCAACCTCACTTGTAGAATGTATTATTTTACAACATTCCTGGCGTGTCGTCGCCTACTTCTCTATGGGAACATTATATACATCTATAACGTTGTATATCCTAACCTAAGGCAACCTAACATCTCGGATGTAATATTTTACAACATTCCTGTCATGTCGGTCCCTACTTCTCGGTGGGAACATTGTATACGTCTATAACGATATATATCCTAGCCTAAGGCAACCTAACATGTCGAATGTAATATTTTACAACGTTCCTGTCGTGTCGTCGCCTGCTTCTCGATGGGGACATTATATACGTCTATAACGTTGTATATTCTAACCTAACGCAACCTAACATCTGGGATGTTATATTTTACAACATTCCTGGCGTGTCGTCGCCTACTTCTGGATGGGGACATTATATACATCTATAACGTCATATATCCTAACCTAAGGGAACCTAACATCTCGGGTGTAATATTTTACAACATTCCTGGCGTGTCGTCGCCTACATCTCGATGGGGACATTATATACGTCTATAACGTTGTATATCCTAACCTAAGGCAACCTAACATCTCGGATGTAATATTTTACAACATTCCTGGCGTGTCGTCGCCTACTTCTCGATGGGGACATTATATACGTCTATAACGTTATATATCCTAGCCTAAGGCAACCTCACTTGTAGAATGTATTATTTTACAACATTCCTGGCGTGTCGTCGCCTACTTCTCGATGGGGATATTATATACGTCTATAACGTTGTATATCCTAACCTAAGGCAACCTAACATATCGGATGTAATATTTTACAACATTCTGGCGTGTCGTCGCCTGCTTCTCGATGGGAACATTATATACGTCTATAACCTTGTATATACTAACCTAACGCAACCTAACATCTGGAATGTAATATTTTACAACATTCCTGGCATGTCGGTACCTACGTCTCCGTGGGTACATTATATACGTCTATAACGTTGTATATCCTGACCTAACGCAACCTAACATCTGGGATGTAATATTTTAAAACATTCCTGGCATGTCGGTCCCTACGTCTCGGTGGGAACATTATATACGTCTATAACGATATATATCCTAACCTAAGGCAACCTAACATCTCGGATGTAATATTTTACAACATTCCTGGCGCTTCGGCTGCTACTTTTCGGTGGGAACATTATATACGCCTACAACGTTATATATACTAGCCTAAGGCAACGTGACATCTCGGATGTAATATTTGACAACATTTCTGGCGTGTGATCGCGTACTTCTCGGTGGGAACATCATATACGTCCGTAACGTTATATATCCTGTCGTAAGGCAACATAACATCTCGGATGTAATATTTTACAACATTCCTGGCGTGTCGTCGCCTACTTCTCGATGGGGACATTATATACGTCTATAACGTTGTATATCCTAACCTAAGGCAACCTAACATCTCGGATGTAATATTTTACAACATTCCTGGCATGTCGATCCCTACTTCTCGGTGGGAACATTATATACGTCTATAACGATATATATTCTAGCCTAAGGCAACCTAACATGTCGAATGTAATATTTTACAACATTCCTGGCGTGTCGTCGCCTGCTTCTCGATGGGGACATTATATACGTCTATAACGTTGTATATTCTAACCTAACGCAACGTAACATCTGGGATGTTATATTTTACAACATTCCTGGCGTGTCGTCGCCTACTTCTGGATGGGGACATTATATACATCTATAACGTCATATATCCTAACCTAAGGGAACCTAACATCTCGGGTGTAATATTTTACTACATTCCTGGCGTGTCGTCGCCTACTTCTCGATGGGGACATTATATACGTCTATAACGTTGTATATCCTAACCTAAGGCAACCTAACATCTCGGATGTAATATTTTACAACATTCCTGGCATGTCGGTCCCTACTTCTCGGTGGAAACATTATATACGTCTATAACGATATATATTCTAGCCTAAGGCAACCTAACATGTCGAATGTTATATTTTACAGCATTCCTGTCGTGTCGTCGCCTGCTTCTCGATGGGGACATTATATACGTCTATAACGTTGTATATTCTAGCCTAACGCAACCTAACATCTGGGATGTTATATTTTACAACATTCCTGGCGTGTCGTCGCCTACTTCTGGATGGGGACATTATATACATCTATAACGTCATATATCCTAACCTAAGGGAACCTAACATCTCGGGTGTAATATTTTACAACATTCCTGGTGTGTCGTCGCCTACTTCTCGATGGGGACATTATATACATCTATAACGTTGTATATCCTAACCTAAGGCAACCTAACATCTCGGATGTAATATTTTACAACATTCCTGGCATGTCGGTCCCTACTTCTCGGTGGGAACATTATATACGTCTATAACGATATATATTCTAGCCTAAGGCAACCTAACATGTCGAATGTTATATTTTACAGCATTCCTGTCGTGTCGTCGCCTGCTTCTCGATGGGGACATTATATACGTCTATAACGTTGTATATTCTAACCTAACGCAACCTAACATCTGGGATGTTATATTTTACAACATTCCTGGCGTGTCGTCGCCTACTTCTGGATGGGGACATTATATACATCTATAACGTCATATATCCTAACCTAAGGGAACCTAACATCTCGGGTGTAATATTTTACAACATTCCTGGTGTGTCGTCGCCTACTTCTCGATGGGGACATTATATACATCTATAACGTTGTATATCCTAACCTAAGGCAACCTAACATCTCGGATGTAATATTTTACAACATTCCTGGCATGTCGGTCCCTACTTCTCGGTGGGAACATTCTATACGTCTATAACGTTGTATATCCTAACCTAAGGGAACCTAACATCTCGGGTGTAATATTTTACAACATTCCTGTCATGTCGGTCCCTACTTCTCGGTGGGAACATTGTATACGTCTATAACGATATATATCCTATCCTAAGGCAACCTAACATGTCGAATGTAATATTTTACAACATTCCTGTCGTGTCGTCGCCTGCTTCCCGATGGGGACATTATATACGTCTATAACGTTGTATATTCTAGCCTAAGGCAACCTAACATCTGGGATGTTATATTTTACAACATTCCTGGCGTGTCGTCGCCTACTTCTGGATGGGGACATTATATACATCTATAACGTCATATATCCTATCCTAAGGGAACCTAACATCTCGGGTGTAATATTTTACAACATTCCTGGCGTGTCGTCGCCTACTTCTCGATGGGGACATTATATACGTCTATAACGTTGTATATCCTAACCTAAGGCAACCTAACATCCCGGATGTAATATTTTACAACATTCCTGGCCTGTCGGTCCCTACTTCTCGGTGGAAACATTATATACGTCTATAACGATATATATTCTAGCCTAAGGCAACCTAACATGTCGAATGTAATATTTTACAACATTCCTGTCGTGTCGTCGCCTGCTTCTCGATGGGGACATTATATACGTCTATAACGTTGTATATTCTAACCTAACGCAACCTAACATCTGGGATGTTATATTTTACAACATTCCTGGCGTGTCGTCGCCTACTTCTGGATGGGGACATTATATACATCTATAACGTCATGTATCCTATCCTAAGGGAACCTAACATCTCGGGTGTAATATTTTACAACATTCCTGGCGTGTCGTCGCCTACTTCTCGATGGGGACATTATATACGTCTATAACGTTGTATATCCTAACCTAAGGCAACCTAACATCTCGGATGTAATATTTTACAACATTCCTGGCCTGTCGGTCCCTACTTCTCGGTGGAAACATTATATACGTCTATAACGATATATATTCTAGCCTAAGGCAACCTAACATGTCGAATGTAATATTTTACAACATTCCTGTCGTGTCGTCGCCTGCTTCTCGATGGGGACATTATATACGTCTATAACGTTGTATATTCTAACCTAACGCAACCTAACATCTGGGATGTTATATTTTACAACATTCCTGGCGTGTCGTCGCCTACTTCTGGATGGGGACATTATATACATCTATAACGTCATATATCCTATCCTAAGGGAATCTAACATCTCGGGTGTAATATTTTACAACATTCCTGGCGTGTCGTCGCCTACTTCTCGATGGGGACATTATATACGTCTATAACGTTGTATATCCTAACCTAAGGCAACCTAACATCTCGGATGTAATATTTTACAACATTCCTGGCATGTCGGTCCCTACTTCTAGGTGGAAACATTATATACGTCTATAACGATATATATTCTAGCCTAAGGCAACCTAACATGTCGAATGTAATATTTTACAACATTCCTGTCGTGTCGTCGCCTGCTTCTCGATGGGGACATTATATACGTCTATAACGTTGTATATTCTAACCTAACGCAACCTAACATCTGGGATGTTATATTTTACAACATTCCTGGCGTGTCGGTCCCTACGTCTCCGTGGGTACATTATATACGTCTATAACGTTGTATATCCTAACATAACGCAACCTAACATCTGGGGTGTAATATTTTAAAACATTCCTGGCATGTCGGTCCCTACGTCTCGGTGGAAACAATGTATACGTCTATAACGATATATATGCTAGCCTAAGGCAACCCAACATGTAGAATGTAATATTTTACAACATTCCTGGCGTGTGGTCGCCTACTTCTCGATGGGGACATTATATACATCTATAACGTAGTATATCCTAACCTAAGGCAACCTAACATCTCGGATGTAATATTTTACAACATTCCTGGCGTGTCGTCGCCTACTTCTGGATGGGGACATTATATACATCTATAACGTCATATATCCTAACCTAAGGGAACCTAACATCTCGGGTGTAATATTTTACAACATTCCTGGTGTGTCGTCGCCTACTTCTCGATGGGGACATTATATACATCTATAACGTTGTATATCCTAACCTAAGGCAACCTAACATCTCGGATGTAATATTTTACAACATTCCTGGCATGTCGGTCCCTACTTCTCGGTGGGAACATTCTATACGTCTATAACGTTGTATATCCTAACCTAAGGGAACCTAACATCTCGGGTGTAATATTTTACAACATTCCTGTCATGTCGGTCCCTACTTCTCGGTGGGAACATTGTATACGTCTATAACGATATATATCCTATCCTAAGGCAACCTAACATGTCGAATGTAATATTTTACAACATTCCTGTCGTGTCGTCGCCTGCTTCCCGATGGGGACATTATATACGTCTATAACGTTGTATATTCTAGCCTAAGGCAACCTAACATCTGGGATGTTATATTTTACAACATTCCTGGCGTGTCGTCGCCTACTTCTGGATGGGGACATTATATACATCTATAACGTCATATATCCTAACCTAAGGGAACCTAACATCTCGGGTGTAATATTTTACAACATTCCTGGCGTGTCGTCGCCTACTTCTCGATGGGGACATTATATACGTCTATAACGTTGTATATCCTAACCTAAGGCAACCTAACATCCCGGATGTAATATTTTACAACATTCCTGGCCTGTCGGTCCCTACTTCTCGGTGGAAACATTATATACGTCTATAACGATATATATTCTAGCCTAAGGCAACCTAACATGTCGAATGTAATATTTTACAACATTCCTGTCGTGTCGTCGCCTGCTTCTCGATGGGGACATTATATACGTCTATAACGTTGTATATTCTAACCTAACGCAACCTAACATCTGGGATGTTATATTTTACAACATTCCTGGCGTGTCGTCACCTACTTCTGGATGGGGACATCATATACATCTATAACGTCATATATCCTATCCTAAGGGAACCTAACATCTCGGGTGTAATATTTTACAACATTCCTGGCGTGTCGTCGCCTACTTCTCGATGGGGACATTATATACGTCTATAACGTTGTATATCCTAACCTAAGGCAACCTAACATCTCGGATGTAATATTTTACAACATTCCTGGCCTGTCGGTCCCTACTTCTCGGTGGAAACATTATATACGTCTATAACGATATATATTCTAGCCTAAGGCAACCTAACATGTCGAATGTAATATTTTACAACATTCCTGTCGTGTCGTCGCCTGCTTCTCGATGGGGACATTATATACGTCTATAACGTTGTATATTCTAACCTAACGCAACCTAACATCTGGGATGTTATATTTTACAACATTCCTGGCGTGTCGGTCCCTACGTCTCCGTGGGTACATTATATACGTCTATAACGTTGTATATCCTAACATAACGCAACCTAACATCTGGGGTGTAATATTTTAAAACATTCCTGGCATGTCGGTCCCTACGTCTCGGTGGAAACAATGTATACGTCTATAACGATATATATGCTAGCCTAAGGCAACCCAACATGTAGAATGTAATATTTTACAACATTCCTGGCGTGTGGTCGCCTACTTCTCGATGGGGACATTATATACATCTATAACGTAGTATATCCTAACCTAAGGCAACCTAACATCTCGGATGTAATATTTTACAACATTCCTGGCATGTCGGTCCCTACTTCTCGGTGGGAACATTGTATACGTCTATAACGATATATATTCTAGCCTAAGGCAACCTAACATGTCGAATGTAATATTTTACAACATTCCTGTCGTGTCGTGGCCTGCTTCTCGATGGGGACATTATATACGTCTATAACGTTGTATATTCTAACCTAACGCAACCTAACATCTGGGATGTTATATTTTACAACATTCCTGGCGTGTCGTCGCCTACTTCTGGATGGGGACATTATATACATCTATAACGTCATATATCCTAACCTAAGGCAACCTAACATCTCGGATGTAATATTTTACAACATTCCTGGCATGTCGGTCCCTACTTCTCGGTGGGAACATTATATACGTCTATAACGATATATATTCTAGCCTAAGGCAACCTAACATGTCGAATGTAATATTTTACAACATTCCTGGCGTGTCGTCGCCTGCTTCTCGATGGGGACATTATATACGTCTATAACGTTGTATATTCTAACCTAACGCAACGTAACATCTGGGATGTTATATTTTACAACATTCCTGGCGTGTCGTCGCCTACTTCTGGATGGGGACATTATATACATCTATAACGTCATATATCCTAACCTAAGGGAACCTAACATCTCGGGTGTAATATTTTACTACATTCCTGGCGTGTCGTCGCCTACTTCTCGATGGGGACATTATATACATCTATAACGTCATATATCCTATCCTAAGGGAACCTATCATCTCGGGTGTAATATTTTACAACATTCCTGGCGTGTCGTCGCCTACTTCTCGATGGGGACATTATATACGTCTATAACGTTGTATATCCTAACCTAAGGCAACCTAACATCTCGGATGTAATATTTTACAACATTCCTGGCATGTCGGTCCCTACTTCTCGTTGGAAACATTATATACGTCTATAACGATATATATTCTAGCCTAAGGCAACCTAACATGTCGAATGTAATATTTTACAACATTCCTGTCGTGTCGTCGCCTGCTTCTCGATGGGGACATTATATACGTCTATAACGTTGTATATTCTAACCTAACGCAACCTAACATCTGGGATGTTATATTTTACAACATTCCTGGCGTGTCGTCGCCTACTTCTGGATGGGGACATTATATACATCTATAACGTCATATATCCTAACCTAAGGGAACCTAACATCTCGGGTGTAATATTTTACAACATTCCTGGTGTGTCGTCGCCTACTTCTCGATGGGGACATTATATACATCTATAACGTTGTATATCCTAACCTAAGGCAACCTAACATCTCGGATGTAATATTTTACAACATTCCTGGCATGTCGGTCCCTACTTCTCGGTGGGAACATTCTATACGTCTATAACGTTGTATATCCTAACCTAAGGGAACGTAACATCTCGGGTGTAATATTTTACAATATTGCTGACGCGTCGGCCCCTATTTCTCCGTGGGAACTTTCTATACGTCTATAACGTTGTATATCATAACCTAAGGGAACCTAACTTGTAGAATGTAATATTTTGCAACATTCCTGGCGTGTCGTGGCCTACTTCTGGATGGGGACATTATATACATCTATAACGTCATATATCCTAACCTAACGGAACATAACATCTCGGGTGTAATATTTTACAACATTCCTGTCATGTCGGTCCCTACTTCTCGGTGGGAACATTGTATACGTCTATAACGATATACATCCTAGCCTAAGGCAACCTAACATGTCGAATGTAATATTTTACAACATTCCTGTCTTGTCGTCGACTGCTTCTCGATGGGGACATTATATACGTCTATAACGTTGTGTATTCTAGCCTAAGGCAACCTAACATCTGGGATGTTATATTTTACAACATTCCTGGCGTGTCGTCGCCTACTTTTGGATGGGGACATTATATACATCTATAACGTCATATATCCTAACCTAAGGGAACCTAACATCTCGGGTGTAATATTTTACAACATTCCTGGCGTGTCGTCGCCTACTTCTCGATGGGGACATTATATACGTCTATAACGTTGTATATCCTAACCTAAGGCAACCTAACATCTCGGATGTAATATTTTACAACATTCCTGGCATGTCGGTCCCTACTTCTCGGTGGAAACATTATATACGTCTATAACGATATATATTCTAGCCTAAGGCAACCTAACATGTCGAATGTAATATTTTACAACATTCCTGTCGTGTCGTCGCCTGCTTCTCGATGGGGACATTATATACGTCTATAACGTTGTATATTCTAACCTAACGCAACCTAACATCTGGGATGTTATATTTTACAACATTCCTGGCGTGTCGTCGCCTACTTCTGGATGGGGACATTATATACATCTATAACGTCATATATCCTAACCTAAGGGAACCTAACATCTCGGGTGTAATATTTTACAACATTCCTGGTGTGTCGTCGCCTACTTCTCGATGGGGACATTATATACATCTATAACGTTGTATATCCTAACCTAAGGCAACCTAACATCTCGGATGTAATATTTTACAACATTCCTGGCATGTCGGTCCCTACTTCTCGATGGGGACATTATATACATCTATAATCTTGTATATCCTAACCTAAGGCAGCCTAACATCTCGGATGTAGTATTTTACAACATTCCTGGCGTGTCGTCGCCTACTTCTGGGTGGGGTCATTATATACATCCATAACGTTGTATATCCTAACCTAAGGGAACCTAACATCTCGGATGTAATATTTTACAACATTCCTGGCGCGTCGGCTCCTATTATTCGGTGGGAACATTATATACGTCTATAACGCTATATATCCTAACCTAAGGGACCCTAACATGTCGTATGTAATATTTTACAACATTCCTGTCATGTCGGTCCCTACTTCTCGGTGGGAACATTGTATACGTCTATAACGATATATATCCTAGCCTAAGGCAACCTAACATGTCGAATGTAATATTTTACAACATTCCTGTCGTGTCGTCGCCTGCTTCTCGATGGGGACATTATATACGTCTATAACGTTGTATATCCTAACCTAAGGCAACCTAACATCTCGGATGTAATATTTTACAACATTCCTGGCATGTCGGTCCCTACTTCTAGGTGGAAACATTATATACGTCTATAACGATATATATTCTAGCCTAAGGCAACCTAACATGTCGAATGTAATATTTTACAACATTCCTGTCGTGTCGTCGCCTGCTTCTCGATGGGGACATTATATACGTCTATAACGTTGTATATTCTAACCTAACGCAACCTAACATCTGGGATGTTATATTTTACAACATTCCTGGCGTGTCGGTCCCTACGTCTCCGTGGGTACATTATATACGTCTATAACGTTGTATATCCTAACATAACGCAACCTAACATCTGGGGAGTAATATTTTAAAACATTCCTGGCATGTCGGTCCCTACGTCTCGGTGGAAACAATGTATACGTCTATAACGATATATATGCTAGCCTAAGGCAACCCAACATGTAGAATGTAATATTTTACAACATTCCTGGCGTGTGGTCGCCTACTTCTCGATGGGGACATTATATACATCTATAACGTAGTATATCCTAACCTAAGGCAACCTAACATCTCGGATGTAATATTTTACAACATTCCTGGCATGTCGGTCCCTACTTCTCGGTGGGAACATTGTATACGTCTATAACGATATATATTCTAGCCTAAGGCAACCTAACATGTCGAATGTAATATTTTACAACATTCCTGTCGTGTCGTGGCCTGCTTCTCGATGGGGACATTATATACGTCTATAACGTTGTATATTCTAACCTAACGCAACCTAACATCTGGGATGTTATATTTTACAACATTCCTGGCGTGTCGTCGCCTACTTCTGGATGGGGACATTATATACATCTATAACGTCATATATCCTAACCTAAGGCAACCTAACATCTCGGATGTAATATTTTACAACATTCCTGGCATGTCGGTCCCTACTTCTCGGTGGGAACATTATATACGTCTATAACGATATATATTCTAGCCTAAGGCAACCTAACATGTCGAATGTAATATTTTACAACATTCCTGGCGTGTCGTCGCCTGCTTCTCGATGGGGACATTATATACGTCTATAACGTTGTATATTCTAACCTAACGCAACGTAACATCTGGGATGTTATATTTTACAACATTCCTGGCGTGTCGTCGCCTACTTCTGGATGGGGACATTATATACATCTATAACGTCATATATCCTAACCTAAGGGAACCTAACATCTCGGGTGTAATATTTTACTACATTCCTGGCGTGTCGTCGCCTACTTCTCGATGGGGACATTATATACATCTATAACGTCATATATCCTATCCTAAGGGAACCTATCATCTCGGGTGTAATATTTTACAACATTCCTGGCGTGTCGTCGCCTACTTCTCGATGGGGACATTATATACGTCTATAACGTTGTATATCCTAACCTAAGGCAACCTAACATCTCGGATGTAATATTTTACAACATTCCTGGCATGTCGGTCCCTACTTCTCGGTGGGAACATTGTATACGTCTATAACGATATACATCCTAGCCTAAGGCAACCTAACATGTCGAATGTAATATTTTATAACATTCCTGTCGTGTCGTCGCCTGCTTCTCGATGGGGACATTATATACGTCTATAACGTTGTATATTCTAACCTAACGCAACCTAACATCTGGGATGTTATATTTTACAACATTCCTGGCGTGTCGTCGCCTACTTCTGGATGGGGACATTATATACATCTATAACGTCATATATCCTAACCTAAGGGAACCTAACATCTCGGGTGTAATATTTTACAACATTCCTGGTGTGTCGTCGCCTACTTCTCGATGGGGACATTATATACATCTATAACGTTGTATATCCTAACCTAAGGCAACCTAACATCTCGGATGTAATATTTTACAACATTCCTGGCATGTCGGTCCCTACTTCTCGATGGGGACATTATATACATCTATAATCTTGTATATCCTAACCTAAGGCAGCCTAACATCTCGGATGTAGTATTTTACAACATTCCTGGCGTGTCGTCGCCTACTTCTGGGTGGGGTCATTATATACATCCATAACGTTGTATATCCTAACCTAAGGGAACCTAACATCTCGGATGTAATATTTTACAACATTCCTGGCGCGTCGGCTCCTATTATTCGGTGGGAACATTATATACGTCTATAACGCTATATATCCTAACCTAAGGGACCCTAACATGTCGTATGTAATATTTTACAACATTCCTGTCATGTCGGTCCCTACTTCTCGGTGGGAACATTGTATACGTCTATAACGATATATATCCTAGCCTAAGGCAACCTAACATGTCGAATGTAATATTTTACAACATTCCTGTCGTGTCGTCGCCTGCTTCTCGATGGGGACCTTATATACGTCTATAACGTTGTATATTCTAGCCTAAGGCAACCTAACATCTGGGATGTTATATTTTACAACATTCCTGGCGTGTCGTCGCCTACTTTTGGATGGGGACATTATATACATCTATAACGTCATATATCCTAACCTAAGGGAACCTAACATCTCGGGTGTAATATTTTACAACATTCCTAGCGTGTCGTCGCCTACTTCTCGATGGGGACATTATATACGTCTATAACGTTGTATATCCTAACCTAAGGCAACCTAACATCTCGGATGTAATATTTTACAACATTCCTGGCATGTCGGTCCCTACTTCTCGGTGGAAACATTATATACGTCTATAACGATATATATTCTAGCCTAAGGCAACCTAACATGTCGAATGTAATATTTTACAACATTCCTGTCGTGTCGTCGCCTGCTTCTCGATGGGGACATTATATACGTCTATAACGTTGTATATTCTAACCTAACGCAACCTAACATCTGGGATGTTATATTTTACAACATTCCTGGCGTGTCGTCGCCTACTTCTGGATGGGGACATTATATACATCTATAACGTCATATATCCTAACCTAAGGGAACCTAACATCTCGGGTGTAATATTTTACAACATTCCTGGTGTGTCGTCGCCTACTTCTCGATGGGGACATTATATACATCTATAACGTTGTATATCCTAACCTAAGGCAACCTAACATCTCGGATGTAATATTTTACAACATTCCTGGCATGTCGGTCCCTACTTCTCGGTGGGAACATTGTATACGTCTATAACGATATACATCCTAGCCTAAGGCAACCTAACATGTCGAATGTAATATTTTATAACATTCCTGTCGTGTCGTCGCCTGCTTCTCGATGGGGACATTATATACGTCTATAACGTTGTATATTCTAACCTAACGCAACCTAACATCTGGGATGTTATATTTTACAACATTCCTGGCGTGTCGTCGCCTACTTCTGGATGGGGACATTATATACATCTATAACGTCATATATCCTAACCTAAGGGAACCTAACATCTCGGGTGTAATATTTTACAACATTCCTGGTGTGTCGTCGCCTACTTCTCGATGGGGACATTATATACATCTATAACGTTGTATATCCTAACCTAAGGCAACCTAACATCTCGGATGTAATATTTTACAACATTCCTGGCATGTCGGTCCCTACTTCTCGATGGGGACATTATATACATCTATAATCTTGTATATCCTAACCTAAGGCAGCCTAACATCTCGGATGTAGTATTTTACAACATTCCTGGCGTGTCGTCGCCTACTTCTGGGTGGGGTCATTATATACATCCATAACGTTGTATATCCTAACCTAAGGGAA
Source organism: Xylocopa violacea (assembly GCA_963969225.1). NCBI lineage: Eukaryota > Metazoa > Arthropoda > Insecta > Hymenoptera > Apidae > Xylocopa > Xylocopa violacea. Next base: position 2,253,527 of record CAXAJV010000789.1, read on the forward strand.
CCTAACATCTCGGATGTAATATTTTACAACATTCCTGGCGCGTCGGCTCCTATTATTCGGTGGGAACATTATATACGTCTATAACGCTATATATCCTAACCTAAGGGACCCTAACATGTCGTATGTAATATTTTACAACATTCCTGTCATGTCGGTCCCTACTTCTCGGTGGGAACATTGTATACGTCTATAACGATATATATCCTAGCCTAAGGCAACCTAACATGTCGAATGTAATATTTTACAACATTCCTGTCGTGTCGTCGCCTGCTTCTCGATGGGGACCTTATATACGTCTATAACGTTGTATATTCTAGCCTAAGGCAACCTAACATCTGGGATGTTATATTTTACAACATTCCTGGCGTGTCGTCGCCTACTTTTGGATGGGGACATTATATACATCTATAACGTCATATATCCTAACCTAAGGGAACCTAACATCTCGGGTGTAATATTTTACAACATTCCTGGCGTGTCGTCGCCTACTTCTCGATGGGGACATTATATACGTCTATAACGTTGTATATCCTAACCTAAGGCAACCTAACATCTCGGATGTAATATTTTACAACATTCCTGGCATGTCGGTCCCTACTTCTCGGTGGAAACATTATATACGTCTATAACGATATATATTCTAGCCTAAGGCAACCTAACATGTCGAATGTAATATTTTACAACATTCCTGTCGTGTCGTCGCCTGCTTCTCGATGGGGACATTATATACGTCTATAACGTTGTATATTCTAACCTAACGCAACCTAACATCTGGGATGTTATATTTTACAACATTCCTGGCGTGTCGTCGCCTACTTCTGGATGGGGACATTATATACATCTATAACGTCATATATCCTAACCTAAGGGAACCTAACATCTCGGGTGTAATATTTTACAACATTCCTGGTGTGTCGTCGCCTACTTCTCGATGGGGACATTATATACATCTATAACGTTGTATATCCTAACCTAAGGCAACCTAACATCTCGGATGTAATATTTTACAACATTCCTGGCATGTCGGTCCCTACTTCTCGATGGGGACATTATATACATCTATAATCTTGTATATCCTAACCTAAGGCAGCCTAACATCTCGGATGTAGTATTTTACAACATTCCTGGCGTGTCGTCGCCTACTTCTGGGTGGGGTCATTATATACATCCATAACGTTGTATATCCTAACCTAAGGGAACCTAACATCTCGGATGTAATATTTTACAACATTCCTGGCGCGTCAGCTCCTATTATTCGGTGGGAACATTATATACGTCTATAACGCTATATATCCTAACCTAAGGGACCCTAACATGTCGTATGTAATATTTTACAACATTCCTGTCATGTCGGTCCCTACTTCTCGGTGGGAACATTGTATACGTCTATAACGATATATATCCTAGCCTAAGGCAACCTAACATGTCGAATGTAATATTTTACAACATTCCTGTCGTGTCGTCGCCTGCTTCTCGATGGGGACATTATATACGTCTATAACGTTGTATATCCTAACCTAAGGCAACCTAACATCTCGGATGTAATATTTTACAACATTCCTGGCATGTCGGTCCCTACTTCTCGGTGGAAACATTATATACGTCTATAACGATATATATTCTAGCCTAAGGCAACCTAACATGTCGAATGTTATATTTTACAGCATTCCTGTCGTGTCGTCGCCTGCTTCTCGATGGGGACATTATATACGTCTATAACGTTGTATATTCTAACCTAACGCAACCTAACATCTGGGATGTTATAGTTTACAACATTCCTGGCGTGTCGTCGCCTACTTCTGGATGGGGACATTATATACATCTATAACGTCATATATCCTAACCTAAGGGAACCTAACATCTCGGGTGTAATATTTTACAACATTCCTGGCGTGTCGTCGCCTACTTCTCGATGGGGACATTATATACGTCTATAACGTTGTATATCCTAACCTAAGGCAACCTAACATCTCGGATGTAATATTTTACAACATTCCTGGCATGTCGGTCCCTACTTCTCGGTGGAAACATTATATACGTCTATAACGATATATATTCTAGCCTAAGGCAACCTAACATGTCGAATGTTATATTTTACAGCATTCCTGTCGTGTCGTCGCCTGCTTCTCGATGGGGACATTATATACGTCTATAACGTTGTATATTCTAATCTAACGCAACCTAACATCTGGGATGTTATAGTTTACAACATTCCTGGCGTGTCGTCGCCTACTTCTGGATGGGGACATTATATACATCTATAACGTCATATATCCTAACCTAAGGCAACCTAACATCTCGGATGTAATATTTTACAACATTCCTGGCATGTCGGTCCCTACTTTTCGGTGGGAACATTCTATACGTCTATAACGTTGTATATCCTAACCTAAGGGAACCTAACATCTCGGGTGTAATATTTTACAACATTGCTGACGCGTCGGCCCCTATTTCTCCGTGGGAACTTTCTATACGTCTATAACGTTGTATATCATAACCTAAGGGAACCTAACTTGTAGAATGTAATATTTTGCAACATTCCTGGCGTGTCGTGGCCTCCTTCTGGATGGGGACATTATATACATCTATAACGTCATATATCCTAACCTAACGGAACCTAACATCTCGGGTGTAATATTTTACAACATTCCTGTCATGTCGGTCCCTACTTCTCGGTGGGAACATTGTATACGTCTATAAGGATATATATCCTATCCTAAGGCAACCTAACATGTCGAATGTAATATTTTACAACATTCCTGTCGTGTCGTCGCCTGCTTCTCGATGGGGACATTATATACGTCTATAACGTTGTATATTCTAGCCTAAGGCAACCTAACATCTGGGATGTTATATTTTACAACATTCCTGGCGTGTCGTCGCCTACTTCTGGATGGGGACATTATATACATCTATAACGTCATATATCCTAACCTAAGGGAACCTAACATCTCGGGTGTAATATTTTACAACATTCCTGGCGTGTCGTCGCCTACTTCTCGATGGGGACATTATATACGTCTATAACGTTGTATATCCTAACCTAAGGCAACCTAACATCTCGGATGTAATATTTTACAACATTCCTGGCATGTCGGTCCCTACTTCTCGGTGGAAACATTATATACGTCTATAACGATATATATTCTAGCCTAAGGCAACCTAACATGTCGAATGTAATATTTTACAACATTCCTGTCGTGTCGTCGCCTGCTTCTCGATGGGGACATTATATACGTCTATAACGTTGTATATTCTAACCTAACGCAACCTAACATCTGGGATGTTATATTTTACAACATTCCTGGCGTGTCGTCGCCTACTTCTGGATGGGGACATTATATACATCTATAACGTCATATATCCTAACCTAAGGGAACCTAACATCTCGGGTGTAATATTTTACAACATTCCTGGTGTGTCGTCGCCTACTTCTCGATGGGGACATTATATACATCTATAACGTTGTATATCCTAACCTAAGGCAACCTAACATCTCGGATGTAATATTTTACAACATTCCTGGCATGTCGGTCCCTACTTCTCGATGGGGACATTATATACATCTATAATCTTGTATATCCTAACCTAAGGCAGCCTAACATCTCGGATGTAGTATTTTACAACATTCCTGGCATGTCGTCGCCTACTTCTGGGTGGGGTCATTATATACATCCATAACGTTGTATATCCTAACCTAAGGGAACCTAACATCTCGGATGTAATATTTTACAACATTCCTGGCGCGTCGGCTCCTATTATTCGGTGGGAACATTATATACGTCTATAACGCTATATATCCTAACCTAAGGGACCCTAACATGTCGTATGTAATATTTTACAACATTCCTGTCATGTCGGTCCCTACTTCTCGGTGGGAACATTGTATACGTCTATAACGTTGTATATCATAACCTAAGGGAACCTAACTTGTAGAATGTAATATTTTGCAACATTCCTGGCGTGTCGTGGCCTCCTTCTGGATGGGGACATTATATACATCTATAACGTCATATATCCTAACCTAACGGAACCTAACATCTCGGGTGTAATATTTTACAACATTCCTGTCATGTCGGTCCCTACTTCTCGGTGGGAACATTGTATACGTCTATAAGGATATATATCCTATCCTAAGGCAACCTAACATGTCGAATGTAATATTTTACAACATTCCTGTCGTGTCGTCGCCTGCTTCTCGATGGGGACATTATATACGTCTATAACGTTGTATATTCTAGCCTAAGGCAACCTAACATCTGGGATGTAATATTTTACAACATTCCTGGCATGTCGGTCCCTACTTCTCGGTGGAAACATTATATACGTCTATAACGATATATATTCTAGCCTAAGGCAACCTAACATGTCGAATGTAATATTTTACAACATTCCTGTCGTGTCGTCGCCTGCTTCTCGATGGGGACATTATATACGTCTATAACGTTGTATATTCTAACCTAACGCAACCTAACATCTGGGATGTTATATTTTACAACATTCCTGGCGTGTCGTCGCCTACTTCTGGATGGGGACATTATATACATCTATAACGTCATATATCCTATCCTAAGGGAACCTAACATCTCGGGTGTAATATTTTACAACATTCCTGGCGTGTCGTCGCCTACTTCTCGATGGGGACATTATATACGTCTATAACGTTGTATATCCTAACCTAAGGCAACCTAACATCTCGGATGTAATATTTTACAACATTCCTGGCATGTCGGTCCCTACTTCTCGGTGGAAACATTATATACGTCTATAACGATATATATTCTAGCCTAAGGCAACCTAACATGTCGAATGTAATATTTTACAACATTCCTGTCGTGTCGTCGCCTGCTTCTCGATGGGGACATTATATACGTCTATAACGTTGTATATTCTAACCTAACGCAACCTAACATCTGGGATGTTATATTTTACAACATTCCTGGCGTGTCGTCGCCTACTTCTGGATGGGGACATTATATACATCTATAACGTCATATATCCTAACCTAAGGGAACCTAACATCTCGGATGTAATATTTTACAACATTCCTGGTGTGTCGTCGCCTACTTCTCGATGGGGACATTATATACATCTATAACGTTGTATATCCTAACCTAAGGCAACCTAACATCTCGGATGTAATATTTTACAACATTCCTGGCATGTCGGTCCCTACTTCTCGGTGGGAACATTCTATACGTCTATAACGTTGTATATCCTAACCTAAGGGAACGTAACATCTCGGGTGTAATATTTTACAACATTGCTGACGCGTCGGCCCCTATTTCTCCGTGGGAACTTTCTATACGTCTATAACGTTGTATATCATAACCTAAGGGAACCTAACTTGTAGAATGTAATATTTTGCAACATTCCTGGCGTGTCGTGGCCTACTTCTGGATGGGGACATTATATACATCTATAACGTCATATATCCTAACCTAACGGAACATAACATCTCGGGTGTAATATTTTACAACATTCCTGTCATGTCGGTCCCTACTTCTCGGTGGGAACATTGTATACGTCTATAACGATATACATCCTAGCCTAAGGCAACCTAACATGTCGAATGTAATATTTTACAACATTCCTGTCTTGTCGTCGCCTGCTTCTCGATGGGGACATTATATACGTCTATAACGTTGTATATTCTAGCCTAAGGCAACCTAACATCTGGGATGTTATATTTTACAACATTCCTGGCGTGTCGTCGCCTACTTTTGGATGGGGACATTATATACATCTATAACGTCATATATCCTAACCTAAGGGAACCTAACATCTCGGGTGTAATATTTTACAACATTCCTGGCGTGTCGTCGCCTACTTCTCGATGGGGACATTATATACGTCTATAACGTTGTATATCCTAACCTAAGGCAACCTAACGTCTCGGATGTTATATTTTACAACATTCCTGGCGTGTCGTCGCCTACTTCTGGATGGGGACATTATATACATCTATAACGTCATATATCCTATCCTAAGGGAACCTAACATCTCGGGTGTAATATTTTACAACATTCCTGGCGTGTCGTCGCCTACTTCTCGATGGGGACATTATATACGTCTATAACGTTGTATATCCTAACCTAAGGCAACCTAACATCTCGGATGTAATATTTTACAACATTCCTGGCATGTCGGTCCCTACTTCTCGGTGGAAACATTATATACGTCTATAACGATATATATTCTAGCCTAAGGCAACCTAACATGTCGAATGTAATATTTTACAACATTCCTGTCGTGTCGTCGCCTGCTTCTCGATGGGGACATTATATACGTCTATAACGTTGTATATTCTAACCTAACGCAACCTAACATCTGGGATGTTATATTTTACAACATTCCTGGCGTGTCGTCGCCTACTTCTGGATGGGGACATTATATACATCTATAACGTCATATATCCTAACCTAAGGGAACCTAACATCTCGGGTGTAATATTTTACAACATTCCTGGTGTGTCGTCGCCTACTTCTCGATGGGGACATTATATACATCTATAACGTTGTATATCCTAACCTAAGGCAACCTAACATCTCGGATGTAATATTTTACAACATTCCTGGCATGTCGGTCCCTACTTCTCGGTGGGAACATTCTATACGTCTATAACGTTGTATATCCTAACCTAAGGGAACGTAACATCTCGGGTGTAATATTTTACAACATTGCTGACGCGTCGGCCCCTATTTCTCCGTGGGAACTTTCTATACGTCTATAACGTTGTATATCATAACCTAAGGGAACCTAACTTGTAGAATGTAATATTTTGCAACATTCCTGGCGTGTCGTGGCCTACTTCTGGATGGGGACATTATATACATCTATAACGTCATATATCCTAACCTAACGGAACATAACATCTCGGGTGTAATATTTTACAACATTCCTGTCATGTCGGTCCCTACTTCTCGGTGGGAACATTGTATACGTCTATAACGATATACATCCTAGCCTAAGGCAACCTAACATGTCGAATGTAATATTTTACAACATTCCTGTCTTGTCGTCGCCTGCTTCTCGATGGGGACATTATATACGTCTATAACGTTGTATATTCTAGCCTAAGGCAACCTAACATCTGGGATGTTATATTTTACAACATTCCTGGCGTGTCGTCGCCTACTTTTGGATGGGGACATTATATACATCTATAACGTCATATATCCTAACCTAAGGGAACCTAACATCTCGGGTGTAATATTTTACAACATTCCTGGCGTGTCGTCGCCTACTTCTCGATGGGGACATTATATACGTCTATAACGTTGTATATCCTAACCTAAGGCAACCTAACGTCTCGGATGTAATATTTTACAACATTCCTGGCATGTCGGTCCCTACTTCTCGGTGGAAACATTATATACGTCTATAACGATACATATTCTAGCCTAAGGCAACCTAACATGTCGAATGTAATATTTTACAACATTCCTGTCGTGTCGTCGCCTGCTTCTCGATGGGGACATTATATACGTCTATAACGTTGTATATTCTAACCTAACGCAACCTAACATCTGGGATGTTATATTTTACAACATTCCTGGCGTGTCGTCGCCTACTTCTGGATGGGGACATTATATACATCTATAACGTCATATATCCTAACCTAAGGGAACCTAACATCTCGGGTGTAATATTTTACAACATTCCTGGTGTGTCGTCGCCTACTTCTCGATGGGGACATTATATACATCTATAACGTTGTATATCCTAACCTAAGGCAACCTAACATCTCGGATGTAATATTTTACAACATTCCTGGCATGTCGGTCCCTACTTCTCGATGGGGACATTATATACATCTATAATCTTGTATATCCTAACCTAAGGCAGCCTAACATCTCGGATGTAGTATTTTACAACATTCCTGGCGTGTCGTCGCCTACTTCTGGATGGGGTCATTATATACATCCATAACGTTGTATATCCTAACCTAAGGGAACCTAACATCTCGGATGTAATATTTTACAACATTCCTGGCGCGTCGGCTCCTATTATTCGGTGGGAACATTATATACGTCTATAACGCTATATATCCTAACCTAAGGGACCCTAACATGTCGTACGTAATATTTTACAACATTCCTGTCATGTCGGTCCCTACTTCTCGGTGGGAACATTGTATACGTCTATAACGATATATATCCTAGCCTAAGGCAACCTAACATGTCGAATGTAATATTTTACAACATTCCTGTCGTGTCGTCGCCTGCTTCTCGATGGGGACATTATATACGTCTATAACGTTGTATATTCTAGCCTAAGGCAACCTAACATCTGGGATGTTATATTTTACAACATTCCTGGCGTGTCGTCGCCTACTTCTGGATGGGGACATTATATACATCTATAACGTCATATATCCTAACCTAAGGGAACCTAACATCTCGGGTGTAATATTTTACTACATTCCTGGCGTGTCGTCGCCTACTTCTCGATGGGGACATTATATACGTCTATAACGTTGTATATCCTAACCTAAGGCAACCTAACATCTCGGATGTAATATTTTACAACATTCCTGGCATGTCGGTCCCTACTTCTCGGTGGAAACATTATATACGTCTATAACGATATATATTCTAGCCTAAGGCAACCTAACATGTCGAATGTAATATTTTACAACATTCCTGTCGTGTCGTCGCCTGCTTCTCGATGGGGACATTATATACGTCTATAACGTTGTATATTCTAACCTAACGCAACCTAACATCTGGGATGTTATATTTTACAACATTCCTGGCGTGTCGTCGCCTACTTCTGGATGGGGACATTATATACATCTATAACGTCATATATCCTAACGTAAGGGAACCTAACATCTCGGGTGTAATATTTTACAACATTCCTGGTGTGTCGTCGCCTACTTCTCGATGGGGACATTATATACATCTATAACGTTGTATATCCTAACCTAAGGCAACCTAACATCTCGGATGTAATATTTTACAACATTCCTGGCATGTCGGTCCCTACTTCTCGGTGGGAACATTCTATACGTCTATAACGTTGTATATCCTAACCTAAGGGAACGTAACATCTCGGGTGTAATATTTTACAACATTGCTGACGCGTCGGCCCCTATTTCTCCGTGGGAACTTTCTATACGTCTATAACGTTGTATATCATAACCTAAGGGAACCTAACTTGTAGAATGTAATATTTTGCAACATTCCTGGCGTGTCGTGGCCTACTTCTGGATGGGGACATTATATACATCTATAACGTCATATATCCTAACCTAACGGAACATAACATCTCGGGTGTAATATTTTACAACATTCCTGTCATGTCGGTCCCTACTTCTCGGTGGGAACATTGTATACGTCTATAACGATATACATCCTAGCCTAAGGCAACCTAACATGTCGAATGTAATATTTTACAACATTCCTGTCTTGTCGTCGCCTGCTTCTCGATGGGGACATTATATACGTCTATAACGTTGTATATTCTAGCCTAAGGCAACCTAACATCTGGGATGTTATATTTTACAACATTCCTGGCGTGTCGTCGCCTACTTTTGGATGGGGACATTATATACATCTATAACGTCATATATCCTAACCTAAGGGAACCTAACATCTCGGGTGTAATATTTTACAACATTCCTGGCGTGTCGTCGCCTACTTCTCGATGGGGACATTATATACGTCTATAACGTTGTATATCCTAACCTAAGGCAACCTAACATCTCGGATGTAATATTTTACAACATTCCTGGCATGTCGGTCCCTACTTCTCGGTGGAAACATTATATACGTCTATAACGATACATATTCTAGCCTAAGGCAACCTAACATGTCGAATGTAATATTTTACAACATTCCTGTCGTGTCGTCGCCTGCTTCTCGATGGGGACATTATATACGTCCAGAACGTTGTATATTCTAACCTAACGCAACCTAACATCTGGGATGTTATATTTTACAACATTCCTGGCGTGTCGTCGCCTACTTCTGGATGGGGACATTATATACATCTATAACGTCATATATCCTAACCTAAGGGAACCTAACATCTCGGGTGTAATATTTTACAACATTCCTGGTGTGTCGTCGCCTACTTCTCGATGGGGACATTATATACATCTATAACGTTGTATATCCTAACCTAAGGCAACCTAACATCTCGGATGTAATATTTTACAACATTCCTGGCATGTCGGTCCCTACTTCTCGATGGGGACATTATATACATCTATAATCTTGTATATCCTAACCTAAGGCAGCCTAACATCTCGAATGTAGTATTTTACAACATTCCTGGCGTGTCGTCGCCTACTTCTGGATGGGGTCATTATATACATCCATAACGTTGTATATCCTAACCTAAGGGAACCTAACATCTCGGATGTAATATTTTACAACATTCCTGGCGCGTCGGCTCCTATTATTCGGTGGGAACATTATATACGTCTATAACGCTATATATCCTAACCTAAGGGACCCTAACATGTCGTACGTAATATTTTACAACATTCCTGTCATGTCGGTCCCTACTTCTCGGTGGGAACATTGTATACGTCTATAACGATATATATCCTAGCCTAAGGCAACCTAACATGTCGAATGTTATATTTTACAGCATTCCTGTCGTGTCGTCGCCTGCTTCTCGATGGGGACATTATATACGTCTATAACGTTGTATATTCTAACCTAACGCAACCTAACATCTGGGATGTTATATTTTACAACATTCCTGGCGTGTCGTCGCCTACTTCTGGATGGGGACATTATATACATCTATAACGTCATATATCCTAACCTAAGGGAACCTAACATCTCGGGTGTAATATTTTACAACATTCCTGGTGTGTCGTCGCCTACTTCTCGATGGGGACATTATATACATCTATAACGTTGTATATCCTAACCTAAGGCAACCTAACATCTCGGATGTAATATTTTACAACATTCCTGGCATGTCGGTCCCTACTTCTCGGTGGGAACATTCTATACGTCTATAACGTTGTATATCCTAACCTAAGGGAACCTAACATCTCGGGTGTAATATTTTACAACATTGCTGACGCGTCGGCCCCTATTTCTCCGTGGGAACTTTCTATACGTCTATAACGTTGTATATCATAACCTAAGGGAACCTAACTTGTAGAATGTAATATTTTGCAACATCCCTGGCGTGTCGTGGCCTACTTCTGGATGGGGACATTATATACATCTATAACGTCATATATCCTAACCTAACGGAACCTAACATCTCGGGTGTAATATTTTACAACATTCCTGTCATGTCGGTCCCTACTTCTCGGTGGGAACATTGTATACGTCTATAACGATATATATCCTATCCTAAGGCAACCTAACATGTCGAATGTAATATTTTACAACATTCCTGTCGTGTCGTCGCCTGCTTCTCGATGGGGACATTATATACGTCTATAACGTTGTATATTCTAGCCTAAGGCAACCTAACATCTGGGATGTTATATTTTACAACATTCCTGGCGTGTCGTCGCCTACTTCTGGATGGGGACATTATATACATCTCTAACGTCATATTTCCTAACCTAAGGGAACCTAACATCTCGGGTGTAATATTTTACAACATTCCTGGCGTGTCGTCGCCTACTTCTCGATGGGGACATTATATACGTCTATAACGTTGTATATCCTAACCTAAGGCAACCTAACATCTCGGATGTAATATTTTACAACATTCCTGGCATGTCGGTCCCTACTTCTCGGTGGAAACATTATATACGTCTATAACGATATATATTCTAGCCTAAGGCAACCTAACATGTCGAATGTAATATTTTACAACATTCCTGTCGTGTCGTCGCCTGCTTCTCGATGGGGACATTATATACGTCTATAACGTTGTATATTCTAACCTAACGCAACCTAACATCTGGGATGTTATATTTTACAACATTCCTGGCGTGTCGTCGCCTACTTCTGGATGGGGACATTATATACATCTATAACGTCATATATCCTATCCTAAGGGAACCTATCATCTCGGGTGTAATATTTTACAACATTCCTGGCGTGTCGTCGCCTACTTCTCGATGGGGACATTATATACGTCTATAACGTTGTATATCCTAACCTAAGGCAACCTAACATCTCGGATGTAATATTTTACAACATTCCTGGCATGTCGGTCCCTACTTCTCGGTGGAAACATTATATACGTCTATAACGATATATATTCTAGCCTAAGGCAACCTAACATGTCGAATGTAATATTTTACAACATTCCTGTCGTGTCGTCGCCTGCTTCTCGATGGGGACATTATATACGTCTATAACGTTGTATATTCTAACCTAACGCAACCTAACATCTGGGATGTTATATTTTACAACATTCCTGGCGTGTCGTCGCCTACTTCTGGATGGGGACATTATATACATCTATAACGTCATATATCCTAACCTAAGGGAACCTAACATCTCGGGTGTAATATTTTACAACATTCCTGGTGTGTCGTCGCCTACTTCTCGATGGGGACATTATATACATCTATAACGTTGTATATCCTAACCTAAGGCAACCTAACATCTCGGATGTAATATTTTACAACATTCCTGGCATGTCGGTCCCTACTTCTCGGTGGGAACATTCTATACGTCTATAACGTTGTATATCCTAACCTAAGGGAACGTAACATCTCGGGTGTAATATTTTACAACATTGCTGACGCGTCGGCCCCTATTTCTCCGTGGGAACTTTCTATACGTCTATAACGTTGTATATCATAACCTAAGGGAACCTAACTTGTAGAATGTAATATTTTGCAACATTCCTGGCGTGTCGTGGCCTACTTCTGGATGGGGACATTATATACATCTATAACGTCATATATCCTAACCTAACGGAACATAACATCTCGGGTGTAATATTTTACAACATTCCTGGCATGTCGGTCCCTACTTCTCGGTGGAAACATTATATACGTCTATAACGATATATATTCTAGCCTAAGGCAACCTAACATGTCGAATGTAATATTTTACAACATTCCTGTCGTGTCGTCGCCTGCTTCTCGATGGGGACATTATATACGCCTATACCGTTGTATATTCTAACCTAACGCAACCTAACATCTGGGATGTTATATTTTACAACATTCCTGGCGTGTCGTCGCCTACTTCTGGATGGGGACATTATATACATCTATAACGTCATATATCCTAACCTAAGGGAACCTAACATCTCGGGTGTAATATTTTACAACATTCCTGGTGTGTCGTCGCCTACTTCTCGATGGGGACATTATATACATCTATAACGTTGTATATCCTAACCTAAGGCAACCTAACATCTCGGATGTAATATTTTACAACATTCCTGGCATGTCGGTCCCTACTTCTCGGTGGGAACATTCTATACGTCTATAACGTTGTATATCCTAACCTAAGGGAACCTAACATCTCGGGTGTAATATTTTACAACATTGCTGACGCGTCGGCCCCTATTTTTCCGTGGGAACTTTCTATACGTCTATAACGTTGTATATCATAACCTAAGGGAACCTAACTTGTAGAATGTAATATTTTGCAACATTCCTGGCGTGTCGTGGCCTACTTCTGGATGGGGACATTATATACATCGATAACGTCATATATCCTAACCTAACGGAACCTAACATCTCGGGTGTAATATTTTACAACATTCCTGGCATGTCGGTCCCTACTTCTCGGTGGAAACATTATATACGTCTATAACGATATATATTCTAGCCTAAGGCAACCTAACATGTCGAATGTAATATTTTACAACATTCCTGTCGTGTCGTCGCCTGCTTCTCGATGGGGACATTATATACGTCTATAACGTTGTATATTCTAACCTAACGCAACCTAACATCTGGGATGTTATATTTTACAACATTCCTGGCGTGTCGTCGCCTACTTCTGGATGGGGACATTATATACATCTATAACGTCATATATCCTAACCTAAGGGAACCTAACATCTCGGGTGTAATATTTTACAACATTCCTGGTGTGTCGTCGCCTACTTCTCGATGGGGACATTATATACATCTATAACGTTGTATATCCTAACCTAAGGCAACCTAACATCTCGGATGTAATATTTTACAACATTCCTGGCATGTCGGTCCCTACTTCTCGGTGGGAACATTCTATACGTCTATAACGTTGTATATCCTAACCTAAGGGAACGTAACATCTCGGGTGTAATATTTTACAACATTGCTGACGCGTCGGCCCCTATTTCTCCGTGGGAACTTTCTATACGTCTATAACGTTGTATATCATAACCTAAGGGAACCTAACTTGTAGAATGTAATATTTTGCAACATTCCTGGCGTGTCGTGGCCTACTTCTGGATGGGGACATTATATACATCTATAACGTCATATATCCTAACCTAACGGATCATAACATCTCGGGTGTAATATTTTACAACATTCCTGTCATGTCGGTCCCTACTTCTCGGTGGGAACATTGTATACGTCTATAACGATATACATCCTAGCCTAAGGCAACCTAACATGTCGAATGTAATATTTTACAACATTCCTGTCTTGTCGTCGCCTGCTTCTCGATGGGGACATTATATACGTCTATAACGTTGTATATTCTAGCCTAAGGCAACCTAACATCTGGGATGTTATATTTTACAACATTCCTGGCGTGTCGTCGCCTACTTTTGGATGGGGACATTATATACATCTATAACGTCATATATCCTAACCTAAGGGAACCTAACATCTCGGGTGTAATATTTTACAACATTCCTGGCGTGTCGTCGCCTACTTCTCGATGGGGACATTATATACGTCTATAACGTTGTATATCCTAACCTAAGGCAACCTAACATCTCGGATGTAATATTTTACAACATTCCTGGCATGTCGGTCCCTACTTCTCGGTGGAAACATTATATACGTCTATAACGATACATATTCTAGCCTAAGGCAACCTAACATGTCGAATGTAATATTTTACAACATTCCTGTCGTGTCGTCGCCTGCTTCTCGATGGGGACATTATATACGTCCAGAACGTTGTATATTCTAACCTAACGCAACCTAACATCTGGGATGTTATATTTTACAACATTCCTGGCGTGTCGTCGCCTACTTCTGGATGGGGACATTATATACATCTATAACGTCATATATCCTAACCTAAGGGAACCTAACATCTCGGGTGTAATATTTTACAACATTCCTGGTGTGTCGTCGCCTACTTCTCGATGGGGACATTATATACATCTATAACGTTGTATATCCTAACCTAAGGCAACCTAACATCTCGGATGTAATATTTTACAACATTCCTGGCATGTCGGTCCCTACTTCTCGATGGGGACATTATATACATCTATAATCTTGTATATCCTAACCTAAGGCAGCCTAACATCTCGAATGTAGTATTTTACAACATTCCTGGCGTGTCGTCGCCTACTTCTGGATGGGGTCATTATATACATCCATAACGTTGTATATCCTAACCTAAGGGAACCTAACATCTCGGATGTAATATTTTACAACATTCCTGGCGCGTCGGCTCCTATTATTCGGTGGGAACATTATATACGTCTATAACGCTATATATCCTAACCTAAGGGACCCTAACATGTCGTACGTAATATTTTACAACATTCCTGTCATGTCGGTCCCTACTTCTCGGTGGGAACATTGTATACGTCTATAACGATATATATCCTAGCCTAAGGCAACCTAACATGTCGAATGTTATATTTTACAGCATTCCTGTCGTGTCGTCGCCTGCTTCTCGATGGGGACATTATATACGTCTATAACGTTGTATATTCTAACCTAACGCAACCTAACATCTGGGATGTTATATTTTACAACATTCCTGGCGTGTCGTCGCCTACTTCTGGATGGGGACATTATATACATCTATAACGTCATATATCCTAACCTAAGGGAACCTAACATCTCGGGTGTAATATTTTACAACATTCCTGGTGTGTCGTCGCCTACTTCTCGATGGGGACATTATATACATCTATAACGTTGTATATCCTAACCTAAGGCAACCTAACATCTCGGATGTAATATTTTACAACATTCCTGGCATGTCGGTCCCTACTTCTCGGTGGGAACATTCTATACGTCTATAACGTTGTATATCCTAACCTAAGGGAACCTAACATCTCGGGTGTAATATTTTACAACATTGCTGACGCGTCGGCCCCTATTTCTCCGTGGGAACTTTCTATACGTCTATAACGTTGTATATCATAACCTAAGGGAACCTAACTTGTAGAATGTAATATTTTGCAACATCCCTGGCGTGTCGTGGCCTACTTCTGGATGGGGACATTATATACATCTATAACGTCATATATCCTAACCTAACGGAACCTAACATCTCGGGTGTAATATTTTACAACATTCCTGTCATGTCGGTCCCTACTTCTCGGTGGGAACATTGTATACGTCTATAACGATATATATCCTATCCTAAGGCAACCTAACATGTCGAATGTAATATTTTACAACATTCCTGTCGTGTCGTCGCCTGCTTCTCGATGGGGACATTATATACGTCTATAACGTTGTATATTCTAGCCTAAGGCAACCTAACATCTGGGATGTTATATTTTACAACATTCCTGGCGTGTCGTCGCCTACTTCTGGATGGGGACATTATATACATCTCTAACGTCATATTTCCTAACCTAAGGGAACCTAACATCTCGGGTGTAATATTTTACAACATTCCTGGCGTGTCGTCGCCTACTTCTCGATGGGGACATTATATACGTCTATAACGTTGTATATCCTAACCTAAGGCAACCTAACATCTCGGATGTAATATTTTACAACATTCCTGGCATGTCGGTCCCTACTTCTCGGTGGAAACATTATATACGTCTATAACGATATATATTCTAGCCTAAGGCAACCTAACATGTCGAATGTAATATTTTACAACATTCCTGTCGTGTCGTCGCCTGCTTCTCGATGGGGACATTATATACGTCTATAACGTTGTATATTCTAACCTAACGCAACCTAACATCTGGGATGTTATATTTTACAACATTCCTGGCGTGTCGTCGCCTACTTCTGGATGGGGACATTATATACATCTATAACGTCATATATCCTATCCTAAGGGAACCTATCATCTCGGGTGTAATATTTTACAACATTCCTGGCGTGTCGTCGCCTACTTCTCGATGGGGACATTATATACGTCTATAACGTTGTATATCCTAACCTAAGGCAACCTAACATCTCGGATGTAATATTTTACAACATTCCTGGCATGTCGGTCCCTACTTCTCGGTGGAAACATTATATACGTCTATAACGATATATATTCTAGCCTAAGGCAACCTAACATGTCGAATGTAATATTTTACAACATTCCTGTCGTGTCGTCGCCTGCTTCTCGATGGGGACATTATATACGTCTATAACGTTGTATATTCTAACCTAACGCAACCTAACATCTGGGATGTTATATTTTACAACATTCCTGGCGTGTCGTCGCCTACTTCTGGATGGGGACATTATATACATCTATAACGTCATATATCCTAACCTAAGGGAACCTAACATCTCGGGTGTAATATTTTACAACATTCCTGGTGTGTCGTCGCCTACTTCTCGATGGGGACATTATATACATCTATAACGTTGTATATCCTAACCTAAGGCAACCTAACATCTCGGATGTAATATTTTACAACATTCCTGGCATGTCGGTCCCTACTTCTCGGTGGGAACATTCTATACGTCTATAACGTTGTATATCCTAACCTAAGGGAACGTAACATCTCGGGTGTAATATTTTACAACATTGCTGACGCGTCGGCCCCTATTTCTCCGTGGGAACTTTCTATACGTCTATAACGTTGTATATCATAACCTAAGGGAACCTAACTTGTAGAATGTAATATTTTGCAACATTCCTGGCGTGTCGTGGCCTACTTCTGGATGGGGACATTATATACATCTATAACGTCATATATCCTAACCTAACGGAACATAACATCTCGGGTGTAATATTTTACAACATTCCTGGCATGTCGGTCCCTACTTCTCGGTGGAAACATTATATACGTCTATAACGATATATATTCTAGCCTAAGGCAACCTAACATGTCGAATGTAATATTTTACAACATTCCTGTCGTGTCGTCGCCTGCTTCTCGATGGGGACATTATATACGCCTATACCGTTGTATATTCTAACCTAACGCAACCTAACATCTGGGATGTTATATTTTACAACATTCCTGGCGTGTCGTCGCCTACTTCTGGATGGGGACATTATATACATCTATAACGTCATATATCCTAACCTAAGGGAACCTAACATCTCGGGTGTAATATTTTACAACATTCCTGGTGTGTCGTCGCCTACTTCTCGATGGGGACATTATATACATCTATAACGTTGTATATCCTAACCTAAGGCAACCTAACATCTCGGATGTAATATTTTACAACATTCCTGGCATGTCGGTCCCTACTTCTCGGTGGGAACATTCTATACGTCTATAACGTTGTATATCCTAACCTAAGGGAACCTAACATCTCGGGTGTAATATTTTACAACATTGCTGACGCGTCGGCCCCTATTTTTCCGTGGGAACTTTCTATACGTCTATAACGTTGTATATCATAACCTAAGGGAACCTAACTTGTAGAATGTAATATTTTGCAACATTCCTGGCGTGTCGTGGCCTACTTCTGGATGGGGACATTATATACATCGATAACGTCATATATCCTAACCTAACGGAACCTAACATCTCGGGTGTAATATTTTACAACATTCCTGTCATGTCGGTCCCTACTTCTCGGTGGGAACATTGTATACGTCTATAACGATATATATCCTAGCCTAAGGCAACCTAACATGTCGAATGTAATATTTTACAACATTCCTGTCGTGTCGTCGCCTGCTTCTCGATGGGGACATTATATACGTCTATAACGTTGTATATTCTAGCCTAAGGCAACCTAACATCTGGGATGTTATATTTTACAACATTCCTGGCGTGTCGTCGCCTACTTCTGGATGGGGACATTATATACATCTATAACGTCATATATCCTAACCTAAGGGAACATAACATCTCGGGTGTAATATTTTACAACATTCCTGGCGTGTCATCGCCTACTTCTCGATGGGGACATTATATACGTCTATAACGTTGTATATTCTAACCTAACGCAACCTAACATCTGGGATGTAATATTTTACAACATTCCTGGCGTGTCGTCGCCTACTTCTGGATGGGGCATTATATACATCTATAACGTCATATATCCTAACCTAAGGGAACCTAACATCTCGGGTGTAATTTTTTACAACATTCCTGGCGTGTCGTCGCCTACTTCTCGATGGGGACATTATATACATCTATAACCTTGTATATACTAACCTAACGCAACCTAACATCTGGGATGTAATATTTTACAACATTCCTGGCATGTCGGTCCCTACGTCTCCGTGGGTACATTGTATACGTCTATAACGTTGTATATCCTAACCTAACGCAACCTAACATCTGGGATATAATATTTTAAAACATTCCTGGCATGTCGGTCCCTACGTCTCGGTGGGAACATTATATACGTCTATAACGATATATATCCTAACCTAAGGCAACCTAACATCTCGGATGTAATATTTTACAACATTCCTGGCGCTCCCGCTGCTACTTTTCGGTGGGGACATTATATACGTCTATAACGTTGTATATTCTAGCCTAAGGCAACCTAACATCTGGGATGTTATATTTTACAACATTCCTGGCGTGTCGTCGCCTACTTCTGGATGGGGACTTTATGTACGTCTAGAACGTTGTATATCCTAACCTAACGCAACCTAACATCTGGGATGTAATATTTTACAACATTCCTGGCATGTCGGTCCCTACGTCTCGGGGGGAACGTTATATACGTCTATAACGGTATATATCCTAACCTAAGGGAACCTTACATCTCGGATGTAATATTTTACAACATTCCTGGCATGTCGGTCCCTACTTGTCGGTGGAAACAATGTATACGTCTATAACGATATATATCCTAGCCTAAGGCAACCCAACATGTAGAATGTAATATTTTACAACATTCCTGGCGTGTCGTCGTCTACTTCTAGATGGGGACATTATATACATCTATAACGTTGTATATTCTAACCTAACGCACCCTAACATCTGGGATGTAATATTTTACAACATTCCTGGCGTGTCGTCGCCTACTTCTGGATGGGGACATTATATACATCTATAACGTCATATATCCTAACCTAAGGGAACCTAACATCCCGGGTGTAATATTTTACAACATTCCTGACGCGTCGGCCGCTATTTCTCGGTGGGAATATTGTATACGTCTATAACGTTATATATCCTAGCCTAAGGCAACCTAACATCTCGGATGTAATATTTCACAACGTTCCTGGCGTGTTAACCCGCACATCTCGGTCGGAATATCATATACGTCTATAGCGATATATATCCTAGCCTAAGGCGACCTAACATGTCGAATGTAATATTTTACATCATTCCTGACGTGTCGGCCCGTAGTTCACGGTGGTAAAATTATATACGCCTAGAACGTTATATATACTAGCCTAAGGCAACCTGACATCTCGGATGTAATATTTGACAACATTTCTGGCGTGTGAGCGCGTACTTCTCGGTGGGAACATCATATACGTCTGTAACGTTATATATCCCGTCGTAAGGCAACATAACATCTGGGATGTAATATTTTACAACATTCCTGGTGGGTCGTCGCCCGATTCTCGATGGGGACATTATATACGTCTATAACGTTGAATATCCTAACCTAAAGCAACCTAACATCTGGGATGTAATATTTTACAAGATCCCTGGCATGTCGGTCCCCACGTCTCGGTGGGTACATTATATACGTCTATAACGATATATATCATAACCTAAAGCAACCTAACATCTCGTATGTAATATTTTACAACATTCCTGGCATGTCGGTCCCTACTTCTCGGTGGAAACAATATATACGTCTATAACGACATATATCCTAGCCTAAGGCAACCCAACATGTCGAATGTAATATTTTACAACATTCCTGTCGTGTCGTCGCCTGCTTCTCGATGGGGACATTATATACGTCTATAACGTTGTATATTCTAACCTACCGCAACCTAACATCTGGGATGTAATATTTTACAACATTCACGTCGTGTCGTCGCCTACTTCTGGATGGGGACATTATACACATCTATTACGTCATATATCCTAACCTAAGGGAACCTAACATCTCGGGTGTAATATTTTACAACATTCCTGGCGTGTCGTCGCCTACTTCTCGATGGGAACATTATATACGTCTATAACGTTATATATCCTAGCCTAAGGCAACCTAACTTGTAGAATGTAATATTTTACAACATTCCTGGCGTGTCGTCGCCTACTTCTCTATGGGAACATTATATACATCTATAACGTCATATATCCTAACCTAAGGGAACCTAACATCTCGGGTGTAATATTTTACAACATTCCTGGCGTGTCGTCGCCTACTTCTCGATGGGGATATTATATACATCTATAACGTTGTATATCCTAACCTAAGGCAACCTAACATCTCGGATGTAATATTTTACAACATTCTGGCGTGTCGTCGCCTGCTTCTCGATGGGAACATTATATACGTCTATAACCTTGTATATACTAACCTAACGCAACCTAACATCTGGGATGTAATATTTTACAACATTCATGGCATGTCGGTCCCTACGTCTCCGTGGGTACATTATATACGTCTATATCGTTGTATATCCTAGCCTAAGGCAACCTCACTTGTAGAATGTAATATTTTACAACATTCCTGGCGTGTCGTCGCCTACTTCTCTATGGGAACATTATATACATCTATAACGTTGTATATCCTAACCTAAGGCAACCTAACATCTCGGATGTAATATTTTACAACATTCCTGTCATGTCGGTCCCTACTTCTCGGTGGGAACATTGTATACGTCTATACCGATATATATCCTAATATAAGGCAACCTAACATGTCGAATGTAATATTTTACAACATTCCTGTCGTGTCGCCGCCTGCTTCTCGATGGGGACATTATATACGTCTATAACGTTGTATATTCTAACCTAACGCAACCTAACATCTGGGATGTAATATTTTACAACATTCCTGGCATGTCGGTTACTACGTCTCGATGGGAACATTATATACGTCTATAACCTTGTATATACTAACCTAACGCAACCTAACATCTGGGATGTAATATTTTACAACATTCCTGGCATGTCGGTCCCTACTTGTCGGTGGAAACAATGTATACGTCTATAACGATATATATCCTAGCCTAAGGCAACCCAACATGTAGAATGTAATATTTTACAACATTCCTGGCGTGTCGTCGTCTACTTCTAGATGGGGACATTATATACATCTATAACGTTGTATATTCTAATCTAACGCAACCTAACATCTGGGATGTAATTTTTTACAACATTCCTGGCGTGTCGTCGCCTACTTCTGGATGGGGACATTATATACATCTATAACGTCGTATAACCTAACCTAAGGGAACCTAACATCCCGGGTGTAATATTTTACAACATTCCTGACGCGTCGGCCGCTATTTCTCGGTGGGAACATTGTATACGTCTATAACGTTATATATCCTAGCCTAAGGCAACCTAACATCTCGGATGTAATATTTCACAACGTTCCTGGCGTGTTAACCCGCACTTCTTGGTGGGAATATCATATACGTCTATAGCGATATATATCCTAGCCTAAGGCGACCTAACATGTCGAATGTAATATTTTACATCATTCCTGACGTGTCGGCCCGTAGTTCACGGTGGTAAAATTATATACGCCTACAACGTTATATATACTAGCCTAAGGCAACCTGACATCTCGGATGTAATATTTGACAACATTTCTGGCGTGTGAGCGCGTACTTCTCGGTGGGAACATCATATACGTCTGTAACGTTATATATCCCGTCGTAAGGCAACATAACATCTGGGATGTAATATTTTACAACATTCCTGGTGGGTCGTCGCCCGATTCTCGATGGGGACATTATATACGTCTATAACGTTGAATATCCTAACCTAAAGCAACCTAACATCTGGGATGTAATATTTTACAAGATCCCTGGCATGTCGGTCCCCACGTCTCGGTGGGTACATTATATACGTCTATAACGATATATATCATAACCTAAAGCAACCTAACATCTCGTATGTAATATTTTACAACATTCCTGGCATGTCGGTCCCTACTTCTCGGTGGAAACAATATATACGTCTATAACGACATATATCCTAGCCTAAGGCAACCCAACATGTCGAATGTAATATTTTACAACATTCCTGTCGTGTCGTCGCCTGCTTCTCGATGGGGACATTATATACGTCTATAACGTTGTATATTCTAACCTACCGCAACCTAACATCTGGGATGTAATATTTTACAACATTCACGTCGTGTCGTCGCCTACTTCTGGATGGGGACATTATACACATCTATTACGTCATATATCCTAACCTAAGGGAACCTAACATCTCGGGTGTAATATTTTACAACATTCCTGGCGTGTCGTCGCCTACTTCTCGATGGGAACATTATATACGTCTATAACGTTATATATCCTAGCCTAAGGCAACCTAACTTGTAGAATGTAATATTTTACAACATTCCTGGCGTGTCGTCGCCTACTTCTCTATGGGAACATTATATACATCTATAACGTCATATATCCTAACCTAAGGGAACCTAACATCTCGGGTGTAATATTTTACAACATTCCTGGCGTGTCGTCGCCTACTTCTCGATGGGGATATTATATACATCTATAACGTTGTATATCCTAACCTAAGGCAACCTAACATCTCGGATGTAATATTTTACAACATTCTGGCGTGTCGTCGCCTGCTTCTCGATGGGAACATTATATACGTCTATAACCTTGTATATACTAACCTAACGCAACCTAACATCTGGGATGTAATATTTTACAACATTCATGGCATGTCGGTCCCTACGTCTCCGTGGGTACATTATATACGTCTATATCGTTGTATATCCTAGCCTAAGGCAACCTCACTTGTAGAATGTAATATTTTACAACATTCCTGGCGTGTCGTCGCCTACTTCTCTATGGGAACATTATATACATCTATAACGTTGTATATCCTAACCTAAGGCAACCTAACATCTCGGATGTAATATTTTACAACATTCCTGTCATGTCGGTCCCTACTTCTCGGTGGGAACATTGTATACGTCTATACCGATATATATCCTAATATAAGGCAACCTAACATGTCGAATGTAATATTTTACAACATTCCTGTCGTGTCGCCGCCTGCTTCTCGATGGGGACATTATATACGTCTATAACGTTGTATATTCTAACCTAACGCAACCTAACATCTGGGATGTAATATTTTACAACATTCCTGGCATGTCGGTTACTACGTCTCGATGGGAACATTATATACGTCTATAACCTTGTATATACTAACCTAACGCAACCTAACATCTGGGATGTAATATTTTACAACATTCCTGGCATGTCGGTCCCTACTTGTCGGTGGAAACAATGTATACGTCTATAACGATATATATCCTAGCCTAAGGCAACCCAACATGTAGAATGTAATATTTTACAACATTCCTGGCGTGTCGTCGTCTACTTCTAGATGGGGACATTATATACATCTATAACGTTGTATATTCTAATCTAACGCAACCTAACATCTGGGATGTAATTTTTTACAACATTCCTGGCGTGTCGTCGCCTACTTCTGGATGGGGACATTATATACATCTATAACGTCGTATAACCTAACCTAAGGGAACCTAACATCCCGGGTGTAATATTTTACAACATTCCTGACGCGTCGGCCGCTATTTCTCGGTGGGAACATTGTATACGTCTATAACGTTATATATCCTAGCCTAAGGCAACCTAACATCTCGGATGTAATATTTCACAACGTTCCTGGCGTGTTAACCCGCACTTCTTGGTGGGAATATCATATACGTCTATAGCGATATATATCCTAGCCTAAGGCGACCTAACATGTCGAATGTAATATTTTACATCATTCCTGACGTGTCGGCCCGTAGTTCACGGTGGTAAAATTATATACGCCTACAACGTTATATATACTAGCCTAAGGCAACCTGACATCTCGGATGTAATATTTGACAACATTTCTGGCGTGTGAGCGCGTACTTCTCGGTGGGAACATCATATACGTCTGTAACGTTATATATCCCGTCGTAAGGCAACATAACATCTGGGATGTAATATTTTACAACATTCCTGGTGGGTCGTCGCCCGATTCTCGATGGGGACATTATATACGTCTATAACGTTGAATATCCTAACCTAAAGCAACCTAACATCTGGGATGTAATATTTTACAAGATCCCTGGCAGGTCGGTCCCCACGTCTCGGTGGGTACATTATATACGTCTATAACGATATATATCATAACCTAAAGCAACCTAACATCTCATATGTAATATTTTACAACATTCCTGGCATGTCGGTCCCTACTTCTCGGTGGAAACAATATATACGTCTATAACGACATATATCCTAGCCTAAGGCAATCCAACATGTCGAATGTAATATTTTACAACATTCCTGTCGTGTCGTCGCCTGCTTCTCGATGGGGACATTATATACGTCTATAACGCTGTATATTCTAACCTAACGCAACCTAACATCTGGGATGTAATATTTTACAACATTCCTGGCATGTCGGTCCCTACGTCTCCGTGGGTACATTATATACGTCTATAACGTTGTATATCCTAACCTAACGCAACCTAACATCTGGGATGTAATATTTTAAAACATTCCTGGCATGTCGGTCCCTACGTCTCGGTGGGAACATTATATACGTCTATAACGATATATATCCTAACCTAACGCAACCTAACATCTGGGATGTAATATTTTACAGCATTCCTGGCGTGTCGTCGCCTGCTTCTCGATGGGGACTTTATGTACGTCTATAACGTTGAATATCCTAACCTAAAGCAACCTAACATCTGGGATGTAATATTTTACAAGATCCCTGGCATGTCGGTCCCCACGTCTCGGTGGGAACATTATATACGTCTATAACGATATATATCATAACCTAAAGCAACCTAACATCTCGGACGTAATATTTTGCAACATTCCTGGCATGTCGGACCCTACTTCTCGGTGGAAACAATGTATACGTCTATAACGATATATATCCTAGCCTAAGGCAACCCAACACGTAGAATGTAATATTTTACTACATTCCTGGCGTTTCGTCGCCTACATCTCGATGGGGACATTATATACATCTACAACGTTGTATATCCTAACCTAAGGCAACCTAACATCTCGGATGTAATATTTTACGACATTCCTGGCATGTCGGTCCCTACTTCTCGGTGGGAACATTCTATACGTCTATAACGTTTTATATCCTAACCTAAGGGAACCTAACATGTCGAATGTAATATTTTACAACATTGCTGACGCGTCGGCCCCTATTTCTCGGTGGGAACATTCTATACGTCTATAACGTTGTATATCATAACCTAAGGGAACCTAACTTGTAGAATGTAATATTTTACCACATTCCTGGCGTGTCGTCGCCTACTTCTCGATGGGGACTTTATGTACGTCTATAACGTTGAATATCCTAACCTAAAGCAACCTAACATCTGGGGTGTAATATTTTACAAGATCCCTGGCATGTCGGTCCCAACGTCTCGGTGGGAACATTATATACGTCTATAACGATATATATCATAACCTAAAGCAACCTAACATCTCGGATGTAATATTTTACAACATTCCTGGCATGTCGGTCCCTACTTCTCGGTGGGAACATTCTATACGTCTATAACGTTGTATATCCTAACCTAAGGGAACCTAACATGTCGAATGTAATATTTTACAACATTGCTGACGCGTCGGCCCCTATTTCTCGGTGGGAACATTCTATACGTCTATAACGTTGTATATCATAACCTAAGGGAACCTAACTTGTAGAATGTAATATTTTACCACATTCCTGGCGTGTCGTCGCCTACTTCTCGATGGGGACATTATATACATCTATAACGTTGTATATCCTAACCTAAGGCAACCTAACATCTCGGATGTAATATTTTACAACATTCCTGGCATGTAGGTCCCTACTTCTCGGTGGGAACATTCTATACGTCTATTACGTTGTATATCATAACCTAAGGGAACCTAACTTGTAGAATGTAATATTTTACCACATTCCTGGCGTGTCGTCGCCTACTTCTCGATGGGGACATTATATACATCTATAACGTTGTATATCCTAACCTAAGGCAACCTAACATCTCGGATGTAATATTTTACAACATTCCTATCATGTAGGTCCCTACATCTCGGTGGGAACATTCTATACGTCTATAACGATATATATCCTAACCTAAGGCAACCTAACATCTCGGATGTAATATTTTACAACATTCCTGGCGCTTCGGCTGCTACTATTCGGTGGGAACATTATATACGTCTATAACGATATATATCCTAGCCTAAGGAAACCTAACATGTCGAATGTAATATTTTACAACAATCTGGCGTGTTGTCGCCTGCTTCTCCATGGGGACATTATATACGTCTATAACCTTGTATATACTAACCTAACGCAACCTAACATCTGTGATGTAATATTTTACAACATTCCTGGCGTGTCGTCGCCTACTTCTGGATGGGGACATTATACACATCTATAACGTCATATATCCTAACCTAAGGGAACCTAAAATCTCGGGTGTAATATTTTAGAACATTCCTGACGCGTCAGTCCCTATTTCTCGGTGGGAACATTATATACGTCTATAACGTTATATATCCTAGCCTATGGCAACCTAACTTGTAGAATGTAATATTTTACAACATTCCTGGCGTGTCGTCGCCTACTTCTCGATGGGGACAATATATACATCTATAACGTTGTATATCCTAACCTAAGGCAACCTAACATCTCGGATGTAGTATTTTACAACATTCCTGGCATGTCGGTCCCTACTTCTCGGTGGGAACATTGTGTACGTCTATAACGATATATATCCTAGCCTAAGGCAACCTAACATGTCGAATGTAATATTTTACTACATTCCTGTCGTGTCGTCGCCTGCTTCTCGATGGGGACATTATATACGTCTATAACGTTGTATATTCTAACCTATCGCAACCTAACATCAGGGATGTAATATTTTACAACAGTCCTGGCGTGTCGTCACCTACTTCTGGATGGGGACATTATATACATCTATAACGTCATATATCCTAACCTAAGGGAACCTAACATCTCGGGTGTAATATTTTACAACATTCCTGGTATGTCGGTCCCTACTTCTCGGTGGGAACATTCTATACGTCTATAACGTTTTATATCCTAACCTAAGGGAACCTAACATGTCGAATGTAATATTTTACAACATTGCTGACGCGTCGGCCCCTATTTCTCGGTGGGAACATTCTATACGTCTATAACGTTGTATATCATAACCTAAGGGAACCTAACTTGTAGAATGTAATATTTTACCACATTCCTGGCGTGTCGTCGCCTACTTCTCGATGGGGACTTTATGTACGTCTATAACGTTGAATATCCTAACCTAAAGCAACCTAACATCTGGGGTGTAATATTTTACAAGATCCCTGGCATGTCGGTCCCCACGTCTCGGTGGGAACATTATATACGTCTATAACGATATATATCATAACCTAAAGCAACCTAACATCTCGGATGTAATATTTTACAACATTCCTGGCATGTCGGTCCCTACTTCTCGGTGGGAACATTCTATACGTCTATAACGTTGTATATCCTAACCTAAGGGAACCTAACATGTCGAATGTAATATTTTACAACATTGCTGACGCGTCGGCCCCTATTTCTCGGTGGGAACATTCTATACGTCTATAACGTTGTATATCATAACCTAAGGGAACCTAACTTGTAGAATGTAATATTTTACCACATTCCTGGCGTGTCGTCGCCTACTTCTCGATGGGGACTTTATGTACGTCTATAACGTTGAATATCCTAACCTAAAGCAACCTAACATCTGGGGTGTAATATTTTACAAGATCCCTGGCATGTCGGTCCCCACGTCTCGGTGGGAACATTATATACGTCTATAACGATATATATCATAACCTAAAGCAACCTAACATCTCGGACGTAATATTTTGCAACATTCCTGGCATGTCGGTCCCTACTTCTCGGTGGAAACAATGTATACGTCTATAACGATAAATATCCTAGCCTAAGGCAACCCAACATGTAGAATGTAATATTTTACAACATTCCTGGCGTTTCGTCGCCTACATCTCGATGGGGACATTATATACATCTACAACGTTGTATATCCTAACCTAAGGCAACCTAACATCTCGGATGTAATATTTTACAACATTCCTGGCATGTCGGTCCCTACTTCTCGGTGGGAACATTCTATACGTCTATAACGTTTTATATCCTAACCTAAGGGAACCTAACATGTCGAATGTAATATTTTACAACATTGCTGACGCGTCGGCCCCTATTTCTCGGTGGGAACATTATATACGTCTATAACGTTGTATATCATAACCTAAGGGAACCTAACTTGTAGAATGTAATATTTTACCACATTCCTGGCGTGTCGTCGCCTACTTCTCGATGGGGACTTTATGTACGTCTATAACGTTGAATATCCTAACCTAAAGCAACCTAACATCTGGGGTGTAATATTTTACAAGATCCCTGGCATGTCGGTCCCCACGTCTCGGTGGGAACATTATATACGTCTATAACGATATATATCATAACCTAAAGCAACCTAACATCTCGGATGTAATATTTTACAACATTCCTGGCATGTCGGTCCCTACTTCTCGGTGGGAACATTCTATACGTCTATAACGTTGTATATCCTAACCTAAGGGAACCTAACATGTCGAATGTAATATTTTACAACATTGCTGACGCGTCGGCCCCTATTTCTCGGTGGGAACATTCTATACGTCTATAACGTTGTATATCATAACCTAAGGGAACCTAACTTGTAGAATGTAATATTTTACCACATTCCTGGCGTGTCGTCGCCTACTTCTCGATGGGGACATTATATACATCTATAACGTTGTATATCCTAACCTAAGGCAACCTAACATCTCGGATGTAATATTTTACAACATTCCTGGCATGTAGGTCCCTACTTCTCGGTGGGAACATTCTATACGTCTATAACGTTGTATATCATAACCTAAGGGAACCTAACTTGTAGAATGTAATATTTTACCACATTCCTGGCGTGTCGTCGCCTACTTCTCGATGGGGACATTATATACATCTATAACGTTGTATATCCTAACCTAAGGCAACCTAACATCTCGGATGTAATATTTTACAACATTCCTATCATGTAGGTCCCTACATCTCGGTGGGAACATTCTATACGTCTATAACGATATATATCCTAGCCTAAGGAAACCTAACATGTCGAATGTAATATTTTACAACAATCTGGCGTGTTGTCGCCTGCTTCTCCATGGGGACATTATATACGTCTATAACCTTGTATATACTAACCTAACGCAACCTAACATCTGTGATGTAATATTTTACAACATTCCTGGCGTGTCGTCGCCTACTTCTGGATGGGGACATTATACACATCTATAACGTCATATATCCTAACCTAAGGGAACCTAAAATCTCGGGTGTAATATTTTAGAACATTCCTGACGCGTCAGTCCCTATTTCTCGGTGGGAACATTATATACGTCTATAACGTTATATATCCTAGCCTATGGCAACCTAACTTGTAGAATGTAATATTTTACAACATTCCTGGCGTGTCGTCGCCTACTTCTCGATGGGGACAATATATACATCTATAACGTTGTATATCCTAACCTAAGGCAACCTAACATCTCGGATGTAGTATTTTACAACATTCCTGGCATGTCGGTCCCTACTTCTCGGTGGGAACATTGTGTACGTCTATAACGATATATATCCTAGCCTAAGGCAACCTAACATGTCGAATGTAATATTTTACTACATTCCTGTCGTGTCGTCGCCTGCTTCTCGATGGGGACATTATATACGTCTATAACGTTGTATATTCTAACCTATCGCAACCTAACATCAGGGATGTAATATTTTACAACAGTCCTGGCGTGTCGTCACCTACTTCTGGATGGGGACATTATATACATCTATAACGTCATATATCCTAACCTAAGGGAACCTAACATCTCGGGTGTAATATTTTACAACATTCCTGGCATGTCGGTCCCTACTTCTCGGTGGGAACATTCTATACGTCTATAACGTTTTATATCCTAACCTAAGGGAACCTAACATGTCGAATGTAATATTTTACAACATTGCTGACGCGTCGGCCCCTATTTCTCGGTGGGAACATTCTATACGTCTATAACGTTGTATATCATAACCTAAGGGAACCTAACTTGTAGAATGTAATATTTTACCACATTCCTGGCGTGTCGTCGCCTACTTCTCGATGGGGACTTTATGTACGTCTATAACGTTGAATATCCTAACCTAAAGCAACCTAACATCTGGGGTGTAATATTTTACAAGATCCCTGGCATGTCGGTCCCCACGTCTCGGTGGGAACATTATATACGTCTATAACGATATATATCATAACCTAAAGCAACCTAACATCTCGGATGTAATATTTTACAACATTCCTGGCATGTCGGTCCCTACTTCTCGGTGGGAACATTCTATACGTCTATAACGTTGTATATCCTAACCTAAGGGAACCTAACATGTCGAATGTAATATTTTACAACATTGCTGACGCGTCGGCCCCTATTTCTCGGTGGGAACATTCTATACGTCTATAACGTTGTATATCATAACCTAAGGGAACCTAACTTGTAGAATGTAATATTTTACCACATTCCTGGCGTGTCGTCGCCTACTTCTCGATGGGGACTTTATGTACGTCTATAACGTTGAATATCCTAACCTAAAGCAACCTAACATCTGGGGTGTAATATTTTACAAGATCCCTGGCATGTCGGTCCCCACGTCTCGGTGGGAACATTATATACGTCTATAACGATATATATCATAACCTAAAGCAACCTAACATCTCGGATGTAATATTTTACAACATTCCTGGCATGTCGGTCCCTACTTCTCGGTGGGAACATTCTATACGTCTATAACGTTGTATATCCTAACCTAAGGGAACCTAACATGTCGAATGTAATATTTTACAACATTGCTGACGCGTCGGCCCCTATTTCTCGGTGGGAACATTCTATACGTCTATAACGTTGTATATCATAACCTAAGGGAACCTAACTTGTAGAATGTAATATTTTACCACATTCCTGGCGTGTCGTCGCCTACTTCTCGATGGGGACATTATATACATCTATAACGTTGTATATCCTAACCTAAGGCAACCTAACATCTCGGATGTAATATTTTACAACATTCCTGGCATGTAGGTCCCTACTTCTCGGTGGGAACATTCTATACGTCTATAACGATATATATCCTAACCTAAGGCAACCTAACATCTCGGATGTAATATTTTACAACATTGCTGACGCCTCGGCCCCTATTTCTCGGTGGGAACATTCTATACGTCTATAACGATATATATCCTAACCTAACGCAACCTAACATCTGGGATGTAATATTTTACAGCATTCCTGGCGTGTCGTCGCCTGCTTCTCGATGGGGACTTTATGTACGTCTATAACGTTGAATATCCTAACCTAAAGCAACCTAACATCTGGGATGTAATATTTTACAATATCCCTGGCATGTCGGTCCCCACGTCTCGGTGGGAACATTATATACGTCTATAACGATATATATCATAACCTAAAGCAACCTAACATCTCGGACGTAATATTTTACAACATTCCTGGCATGTCGGACCCTACTTCTCGGTGGAAACAATGTATACGTCTATAACGATATATATCGTAGCCTAGGGCAACCCAACATGTAGAATGTAATATTTTACAACATTCCTGGCGTTTCGTCGCCTACATCTCGATGGGGACATTATATACATCTACAACGTTGTATATCCTAACCTAAGGCAACCTAACATCTCGGATGTAATATTTTACGACATTCCTGGCATGTCGGTCCCTACTTCTCGGTGGGAACATTCTATACGTCTATAACGTTTTATATCCTAACCTAAGGGAACCTAACATGTCGAATGTAATATTTTACAACATTGCTGACGCGTCGGCCCCTATTTCTCGGTGGGAACATTCTATACGTCTATAACGTTGTATATCATAACCTAAGGGAACCTAACTTGTAGAATGTAATATTTTACCACATTCCTGGCGTGTCGTCGCCTACTTCTCGATGGGGACTTTATGTACGTCTATAACGTTGAATATCCTAACCTAAAGCAACCTAACATCTGGGGTGTAATATTTTACAAGATCCCTGGCATGTCGGTCCCCACGTCTCGGTGGGAACATTATATACGTCTATAACGATATATATCATAACCTAAAGCAACCTAACATCTCGGATGTAATATTTTACAACATTCCTGGCATGTCGGTCCCTACTTCTCGGTGGGAACATTCTATACGTCTATAACGTTGTATATCCTAACCTAAGGGAACCTAACATGTCGAATGTAATATTTTACAACATTGCTGACGCGTCGGCCCCTATTTCTCGGTGGGAACATTCTATACGTCTATAACGTTGTATATCATAACCTAAGGGAACCTAACTTGTAGAATGTAATATTTTACCACATTCCTGGCGTGTCGTCGCCTACTTCTCGATGGGGACATTATATACATCTATAACGTTGTATATCCTAACCTAAGGCAACCTAACATCTCGGATGTAATATTTTACAACATTCCTGGCATGTAGGTCCCTACTTCTCGGTGGGAACATTCTATACGTCTATAACGTTGTACATCATAACCTAAGGGAACCTAACTTGTAGAATGTAATATTTTACCACATTCCTGGCGTGTCGTCGCCTACTTCTCGATGGGGACATTATATACATCTATAACGTTGTATATCCTAACCTAAGGCAACCTAACATCTCGGATGTAATATTTTACAACATTCCTGGCATGTAGGTCCCTACATCTCGGTGGGAACATTCTATACGTCTATAACGATATATATCCTAACCTAAGGCAACCTAACATCTCGGATGTAATATTTTACAACATTCCTGGCGCTTCGGCTGCTACTTTTCGGTGGGAACATTATATACGTCTATAACGTTACATATCCTAACGTATGGCAACATAATATCTCGGATGTTATATATTACAACATTCCTGGCGTGTCGTCGCCTGCTTCTCGATGGGGACTTTATGTACGTCTATAACGTTGAATATCCTAACCTAAAGCAACCTAACATCTGGGATGTAATATTTTACAAGATCCCTGGCATGTCGGTCCCCACGTCTCGGTGGGAACATTATATACGTCTATAACGATATAAATCATAACCTAAAGCAACCTAGCATCTCGGATGTAATATTTTACAACATTCCTGGCATGTCGGTCCCTACGTCTCGGTGGGAACATTATATACGTCTATAACGATATATATCCTAACCTACGGCAACCTAACATATCGGATGTAATATTTTACAACATTCCTGGCGCTTCGGCTGCTACTATTCGGTGGGAACATTATATACGTCTATAACGATATATATCCTAGCCTAAGGAAACCTAACATGTCGAATGTAATATTTTACAACAATCTGGCGTGTTGTCGCCTGCTTCTCCATGGGGACATTATATACGTCTATAACCTTGTATATACTAACCTAACGCAACCTAACATCTGTGATGTAATATTTTACAACATTCCTGGCGTGTCGTCGCCTACTTCTGGATGGGGACATTATACACATCTATAACGTCATATATCCTAACCTAAGGGAACCTAAAATCTCGGGTGTAATATTTTAGAACATTCCTGACGCGTCAGTCCCTCTTTCTCGGTGGGAACATTATATACGTCTATAACGTTATATATCCTAGCCTATGGCAACCTAACTTGTAGAATGTAATATTTTACAACATTCCTGGCGTGTCGTCGCCTACTTCTCGATGGGGACAATATATACATCTACAACGTAATAGATCCTAACCTAACCCATCTAGACCCTCGCTGGAAATGTTTTACAGAATCCCGTTCGTGTCGTCCCGTACGTCTCGGTGCGGGCATTATATACGTCTATAACGTTACATATCCTTACCTAAGGCAACCTAGCATCTCGATTGTAGTATTTCCCAACATTTCTGGCGGGTCGGTCCCTATTTCTCGGTGGGAACATTATATACGACCATAACGTAATATAACCTAACCTGACCCATCTAGACCCTCGCTGGTAATGTTTTACAGAATCCCGTTCGTGTCGTGCCCTACGTCTCGGTGCGGACATTATATACGTCTATAACGTTGTATATCCTTACCTACGGCAACCTAAAATCTTGATTGTGGTACTTTAAACTTTCCAGGCGCGTCGGGCCCTACTTCTCGGTGGGAACATTATATACTTCTATAACTTTATATATCGCAACCTAAGGCATCCTAACATCTCGGATGTAGTATTTTCCAACATTCCAGGCGGGTCGGCCCCTACTTCTCGGTGGGAACATTATAAACATCTATAACGTAATATAACCTAACCTAACCCAGCTAGACCGTCGCTGGTAATGTTTCACAGAATCCCGTTCGTGTCGTCCCGTACATCACGGCGCGGACATTATATACGTCTATAAGGTTATATATCCTATCCTAAGGCAACCTAACATCTCGGATGTAGTATTTTCCAACATTTCTGGCGGGTCGGTCCCTACTTCTCGGTGGCCACATTATTTACGTCTATAACGTAATATAACCTAACCTGACCCATCTAGACCCTCGCTGGTAGTGTTTTACAGAATCCCGTTCCGTGTCTACCCGTACGTCTCGGTGCGGACATTATATACGTCTATAACGTTATATATCCTAACCTAAGGCATCCTAATATCTCGTATGTAGTATTTTCCAACATTCCTGGCGGGTCGGTCCCTACTTCTCGGTGGGAACATTAGATACGTCTATAACGTAATAGAACCTAACCTAATCCATCTAGACCCTCGGTGGTAATATTTTACAGAATCCCGGGCGTGTCGGCCCGTACTTCTCGGTGGGGACATTATGTACGTCTACTACGTTATATATCCTAACCTAAGACAACTTAACATCTCGAATGTAGTATTACACAACATTTCTGGCGGGTCGGCACCTACTTCTCGGTGGGAACATTATATACTTTTATAACGTAATGTAACCTAACCTAACCCATCTAGACCCTCGCTGGAAATGTTTTACAGATTCCGTTCGTGTCGTCCCGTACGTCTCGGTGCGGGCATTATATACGTCTATATCGTTACATATCCTTACCTAAGGCAACCTAACATCTCGATTGTAGTATTTCCCAACATTTCTGGCGGGTCGGTCCCTATTTCTCGGTGGGAACATTATATACGTCTATAACGTAATAGATCCTAACCTAACCCATCTAGACCCTCGCTGGTAGTGTTTTACAGAATCCCGTTCCGTGTCTACCCGTACGTCTCGGTGCGGACATTATATACGTCTATAACGTTATATATCCTAACCTAAGGCATCCTAATATCTCGTATGTAGTATTTTCCAACATTCCTGGCGGGTCGGTCCCTACTTCTCGGTGGGAACATTAGATACGTCTATAACGTAATAGAACCTAACCTAATCCATCTAGACCCTCGGTGGTAATATTTTACAGAATCCCGTGCGTGTCGGCCCGTACTTCTCGGTGGGGACATTATGTACGTCTACTACGTTATATATCCTAACCTAAGACAACTTAACATCTCGAATGTAGTATTTCACAACATTTCTGGCGGGTCGGCCCCTACTTCTCGGTGGGAACATTATATACTTTTATAACGTAATGTAACCTAACCTAACCCATCTAGACCCTCGCTGGTAATGTTTTACAGAATCTCGTTCGTGTCGCACCCTACGTCTCTGTGCGGACATTATATGCGTCTGTATCGTTATATATCCTAACCTAAGGCAACCTAACATCTCGAACGTTGTATTTTACTACATTCCAGGCGGGTCGGCCGCTACTTCTTGGTGGGAACATTATATACGTCTACAACGTAATAGATCCTAACCTAACCCATCTAGACCCTCGCTGGAAATGTTTTACAGAATCCCGTTCGTGTCGTCCCGTACGTCTCTGTGCGGGCATTATATACGTCTATAACGTTACATATCCTTACCTAAGGCAACCTAACATCTCGATTGTAGTATTTCCCAACACTTCTGGCGGGTCGGTCCCTATTTCTCGGTGGGAACATTATATACGACCATAACGTAATATAACCTAACCTAACCCATCTAGACCCTCGCTGGTAATGTTTTACAGAATCCCGTTCGTGTCTACCCGTACGTCTCGTTGCGGACCTTGTATACGTCTATAACGTTATATATCCTAACCTAAGGCATCCTAACATCTCGGATGTAGTAGTTTCCAACATTCATGGCGGGTCGGCCGCTACTTCTCGGTGGGAACATTATATACGTCTATAACGTAACAGATCCTAACCTAACCCATCTATAGCCTCGCTGGTAATGTTTTACAGAATCCCGTTCGTGTCGTCCCGTACGTCTCGGTGCGGACATTATATACGTCTATAACGTTATATTTCCTATCCTAAGGCAACGTAACATCTCGAATGTAGTATTTTCCAACATTTCTGGCGGGTCGGCCCCTACTTCTCGGTGGGAACATTATAAACCTCTATAACGTAATATAACCTAACCTAACCCAGCTAGACCGTCGCTGGTAATGTTTCACAGAATCCCGTTCGTGTCGTCCCGTACATCACGGCGCGGACATTATATACGTCTATAAGGTTATATATCCTATCCTAAGGCAACCTAACATCTCGGATGTAGTATTTTCCAACATTTCTGGCGGGTCGGTCCCTACTTCTCGGTGGCCACATTATTTACGTCTATAACGTAATATAACCTAACCTGACCCATCTAGACCCTCGCTGGTAGTGTTT
Organism: Xylocopa violacea; assembly: GCA_963969225.1. Taxonomy (NCBI): domain Eukaryota; kingdom Metazoa; phylum Arthropoda; class Insecta; order Hymenoptera; family Apidae; genus Xylocopa; species Xylocopa violacea. The sequence goes on from CAXAJV010000789.1 coordinate 2,291,681, forward strand.
TACAGAATCCCGTTCCGTGTCTACCCGTACGTCTCGGTGCGGACATTATATACGTCTATAACGTTATATATCCTAACCTAAGGCATCCTAATATCTCGTATGTAGTATTTTCCAACATTCCTGGCGGGTCGGTCCCTACTTCTCGGTGGGAACATTAGATACGTCTATAACGTAATAGAACCTAACCTAATCCATCTAGACCCTCGGTGGTAATATTTTACAGAATCCCGGGCGTGTCGGCCCGTACTTCTCGGTGGGGACATTATGTACGTCTACTACGTTATATATCCTAACCTAAGACAACTTAACATCTCGAATGTAGTATTTTCCAACATTTCTGGCGGGTCGGCCCCTACTTCTCGGTGGGAACATTATATACTTTTATAACGTAATGTAACCTAACCTAACCCATCTAGACCCTCGCTGGTAATGTTTTACAGAATCTCGTTCGTGTCGCACCCTACGTCTCTGTGCGGACATTATATGCGTCTGTATCGTTATATATCCTAACCTAAGGCAACCTAACATCTCGAACGTTGTATTTTACTACATTCCAGGCGGGTCGGCCGCTACTTCTTGGTGGGAACATTATATACGTCTACAACGTAATAGATCCTAACCTAACCCATCTAGACCCTCGCTGGAAATGTTTTACAGAATCCCGTTCGTGTCGTCCCGTACGTCTCGGTGCGGGCATTAGATACGTCTATAACGTTACATATCCTTACCTAAGGCAACCTAACATCTCGATTGTAGTATTTCCCAACATTTCTGGCGGGTCGGTCCCTATTTCTCGGTGGGAACATTATATACGACCATAACGTAATATAACCTAACCTGACCCATCTAGACCCTCGCTGGTAATGTTTTACAGAATCCCGTTCGTGTCGTGCCCTACGTCTCGGTGCGGACATTATATACGTCTATAACGTTGTATATCCTTACCTGCGGCAACCTAAAATCTTGATTGTGGTACTTTAAACTTTCCAGGCGCGTCGGGCCCTACTTCTCCGTGGGAACATTATATACTTCTATAACTTTATATATCGCAACCTAAGGCATCCTAACATCTCGGATGTAGTATTTTCCAACATTCCTGGCGGGTCGGCCCCTACTTCTCGGTGGGAGCATTATATACGTCTATAACGTAATAGATCCTAACCTAACCCATCTAGACCCTCGCTGGTAAGGTGTGACAGAATCCCGTTCGTGTCGTGCCCTACGTCTCGGTGCGGACATTATATACGTCTATAACGTTATTTTTCCTATCCTAAGGCAACCTAACATCTCGAATGTAGTATTTTCCAACATTTCTGGCGGGTCGGTCCCTACATCTTGGTGGGAACATAATAAACCTCTATAACGTAATATAACCTAACCTAACCCAGCTAGACTGTCGTTGGTAATGTTTCCCAGAATCCCGTTCGTGTCGTCCCGTACATCACGGCGCGGACATTATATACGTCTATAAGGTTATATATCCTATCCTAAGGCAACCTAACATCTCCGATGTAGTATTTTCCAACATTTCTGGCGGGTCGGCCCCTACTTCTCGGTGGGAACATTATATACTTCTATAACTTTATATATCGCAACCTAAGGCATCCTAACATCTCGGATGTAGTATTTTCCAACATTCCTGGCGGGTCGGCCCCTACTTCTCGGTGGGAACATTATATACGTCTATAACGTAATAGATCCTAACCTAACCCATCTAGACCCTCGCTGGAAATGTTTTACAGAATCCCGTTCGTGTCGTCCCGTACGTCTCGGTGCGGGCATTATATACGTCTATAACGTTACATATCCTTACCTAAGGCAACCTAACATCTCGATTGTAGTATTTCCCAACATTTCTGGCGGGTCGGTCCCTATTTCTCGGTGGGAACATTATATACGTCTATAACGTAATAGATCCTAACCTAACCCATCTAGACCCTCGCTGGTAGTGTTTTACAGAATCCCGTTCCGTGTCTACCCGTACGTCTCGGTGCGGACATTATATACGTCTATAACGTTATTTTTCCTATCCTAAGGCAACCTAACATCTCGAATGTAGTATTTTCCAACATTTCTGGCGGGTCGGTCCCTACATCTCGGTGGGAACATTATAAACCTCTATAACGTAATACAACCTAACCTAACCCAGCTAGACTGTCGCTGGTAATGTTTCCCAGAATCCCGTTCGTGTCGTCCCGTACATCACGGCGCGGACATTATATACGTCTATAAGGTTATATATCCTATCCTAAGGCAACCTAACATCTCGGATGTAGTATTTTCCAACATTTCTGGCGGGTCGGCCCCTACTTCTCGGTGGGAACATTATATACTTTTATAACGTAATGAAACCTAACCTAACCCATCTAGACCCTCGCTGGTAATGTTTTACAGAATCTCGTTCGTGTCGCCCCGTACGTCTCTGTGCGGACATTATATGCGTCTATATTGTTATATATCCTAACCTAAGGCATCCTAACATCTCGGATGTAGTAGTTTCCAACATTCATGGCGGGTCGGCCGCTACTTCTCGGTGGGAACATTATATACGTCTATAACGTAATAGATCCTAACCTAACCCACCTATACCCTCGGTGGTAATGTTTTACAGAATCCCGGGCGTGTCGGCCCGTACTTCTCGGTGGGGACATTATGTACGTCTACTACGTTATATATCCTAACCTAAGACAACTTAACATCTCGAATGTAGTATTTCACAACATTTCTGGCGGGTCGGCCCCTACTTCTCGGTGGGAACATTATATACTTTTATAACGTAATGAAACCTAACCTAACCCATCTAGACCCTCGCTGGTAATGTTTTACAGAATCTCGTTCCTGTCGCCCCGTACGTCTCTGTGCGGACATTATATGCGTCTATATTGTTATATATCCTAACCTAAGGCATCCTATCATCTCGGATGTAGTAGTTTCCAACATTCCTGGCGGGTCGGTCCCTACTTCTCGGTGGGAACATTAGATACGTCTATAACGTAATAGAACCTAACCTAATCCATCTAGACCCTCGGTGGTAATATTTTACAGAATCCCGGGCGTGTCGGCCCGTACTTCTCGGTGGGGACATTATGTACGTCTACTACGTTATATATCCTAACCTAAGACAACTTAACATCTCGAATGTAGTATTTCACAACATTTCTGGCGGGTCGGCCCCTACTTCTCGGTGGGAACATTATATACTTTTATAACGTAATTTAACCTAACCTAACCCATCTAGACCCTCGCTGGTAATGTTTTACAGAATCTCGTTCGTGTCGCACCCTACGTCTCTGTGCGGACATTATATGCGTCTGTATCGTTATATATCCTAACCTAAGGCAACCTAACATCTCGAACGTTGTATTTTACTACATTCCAGGCGGGTCGGCCGCTACTTCTTGGTGGGAACATTATATACGTCTATAACGTAATAGATCCTAACCTAACCCATCTAGACCCTCGCTGGAAATGTTTTACAGAATCCCGTTCGTGTCGTCCCGTACGTCTCGGTGCGGGCATTATATACGTCTATAACGTTATTTTTCCTATCCTAAGGCAACCTAACATCTCGATTGTAGTATTTCCCAACATTTCTGGCGGGTCGGTCCCTATTTCTCGGTGGGAACATTATATACGACCATAACGTAATATAACCTAACCTGACCCATTTGGACCCTCGCTGGTAATGTTTTACAGAATCCCGTTCGTGTCGTGCCCTACGTCTCGGTGCGGACATTATATACGTCTATAACGTTGTATATCCTTACCTACGGCAACCTAAAATCTTGATTGTGGTACTTTAAGCTTTCCAGGCGCGTCGGGCCCTACTTCTCGGTGGGAACATTATATACTTCTATAACTTTATATATCGCAACCTAAGGCATCCTAACATCTCGGATGTAGTATTTTCCAAAATTCCTGGCGGGGCGGCCCCTACTTCTCGGTGGGAACATTATATACGTCTATAACGTAATAGATCCTAACCTAACCCATCTAGACCCTCGCTGGTAAGGTGTGACAGATTCCCGTTCGTGTCGTGCCCTACGTCTCGGTGCGGACATTATATACGTCTATAACGTTATTTTTCCTATCCTGAGGCAACCTAACATCTCGAATGTAGTATTTTCCAACATTTCTGGCGGGTCGGTCCCTACATCTCGGTGGGAACATTATAAACCTCTATAACGTAATATAACCTAACCTAACCCAGCTAGACTGTCGCTGGTAATGTTTCCCAGAATCCCGTTCGTGTCGTCCCGTACATTACGGCGCGGACATTATATACGTCTATAAGGTTATATATCCTATCCTAAGGCAACATAACATCTCGGATGTAGTAGTTTCCAACATTCCTGGCGGGTCGGTCCCTACTTCTCGGTGGGAACATTAGATACGTCTATAACGTAATAGAACCTAACCTAATCCATCTAGACTCTCGGTGGTAATATTTTACAGAATCCCGGGCGTGTCGGCCCGTACTTCTCGGTGGGGACATTATGTACGTCTACTACGTTATATATCCTAACCTAACACAACTTAACATCTCGAATGTAGTATTTCACAACATTTCTGGCGGGTCGGCCCCTACTTCTCGGTGGGAAAATTATATACTTTTATAACGTAATGTAACCTAACCTAACCCATCTAGACCCTCGCTGGTAATGTTTTACAGAATCTCGTTCGTGTCGCACCCTACGTCTCTGTGCGGACATTATATGCGTCTGTATCGTTATATATCCTAACCTAAGGCAACCTAACATCTCGAACGTTGTATTTTACTACATTCCAGGCGGGTCGGCCGCTACTTCTTGGTGGGAACATTATATACGTCTATAACGTAATAGATCCTAACCTAACCCATCTAGACCCTCGCTGGAAATGTTTTACAGAATCCCGTTCGTGTCGTCCCGTACGTCTCGGTGCGGGCATTATATACGTCTATAACGTTATTTTTCCTATCCTAAGGCAACCTAACATCTCGATTGTAGTATTTCCCAACATTTCTGGCGGGTCGGTCCCTATTTCTCGGTGGGAACATTATATACGACCATAACGTAATATAACCTAACCTGACCCATCTAGACACTCGCTGGTAATGTTTTACAGAATCCCGTTCGTGTCGTGCCCTACGTCTCGGTGCGGACATTATATACGTCTATAACGTTGTATATCCTTACCTACGGCAACCTAAAATCTTGATTGTGGTACTTTAAGCTTTCCAGGCGCGTCGGGCCCTACTTCTCGGTGGGAACATTATATACTTCTATAACTTTATATATCGCAACCTAAGGCATCCTAACATCTCGGATGTAGTATTTTCCAAAATTCCTGGCGGGTCGGCCCCTACTTCTCGGTGGGAACATTATATACGTCTATAACGTAATAGATCCTAACCTAACCCATCTAGACCCTCGCTGGTAAGGTGTGACAGAATCCCGTTCGTGTCGTGCCCTACGTCTCGGTGCGGACATTATATACGTCTATAACGTTATTTTTCCTATCCTAAGGCAACCTAACATCTCGAATGTAGTATTTTCCAACATTTCTGGCGGGTCGGTCCCTACATCTCGGTGGGAACGTTATAAAATTCTATAACGTAATATAACCTAACCTAACCCAGCTAGACTGTCGCTGGTAATGTTTCCCAGAATCCCGTTCGTGTCGTCCCGTACATCACGGCGCGGACATTATATACGTCTATAAGGTTATATATCCTATCCTAAGGCAACCTAACATCTCGGATGTAGTATTTTCCAACATTTCTGTCGGGTCGGCCCCTACTTCTCGGTGGGAACATTATATACTTTTATAACGTAATGAAACCTAACCTAACCCATCTAGACCCTCGCTGGTAATGTTTTACAGAATCTCGTTCGTGTCGCCCCGTACGTCTCTGTGCGGACATTATATGCGTCTATATTGTTATATATCCTAACCTAAGGCATCCTAACATCTCGGATGTAGTAGTTTCCAACATTCATGGCGGGTCGGCCGCTACTTCTCGGTGGGAACATTATATACGTCTATATCGTAAAATAAACTAACCTAACCCATTTTGCACCTCGGTGACATTGTTTTGCAGAATCCCGTTCGTGTCGTCCCGTACGTCTCTGTGCGGACATTATATAAGTCTATAACGTTATATACCATACACTAAGGCACCCTAACATCTCGGATGTAGTATGTCCCAACATTCCTGGCTGGTCGGAACCTACTTCTCGGTGGGAACATTATATGCGTCTATAATGTAATATAACCTAACCTAAGCCATCTAGCACCTCGCAGGTAATGTTTTACAGAATCACGTTCGTGCCGTCCCGCACGTCTCGGTGGGGACATTATATGCATCTATAACGTTATATATCCTAACCTAAGGCAACCTAACATCTCGAATGTAATATTCTACAATATTCCAGGCGGGTCGGCCACTACTTCTCGGTGGAAACATTATATACGTCTATAACGTTATATATCCCAACCTAAGGCAACCTAACATCTCGGATGTAATATTTTACAACATTCCTGACATGTCGGTCCCTACGTCCCGGGGGGAACATTATATACGTCTATAACGATATATATACTAACCCAAGGCAACCAAACATCTCGTATGTAATATTATACAACATTCCTGGCATGTCGGTCCCTACGTCCCGGCGGGAAAATTATATACGTCTATAACGTTGTATATCCTAACCTAAGGCAACCTAACATCTCGGATGTAATATTTGACAATATTCCTGGCGTGTCGGCCCCTATTTCTCGGTGGGAACATTATATACGTCTATAACGATATATATCCTAACCTAAGCCAACCAAACATCTCGTATGTAATATTTTAAAACATTCCTGACATATCGGTCCCGACGTCCCGACGGGAACATTATATACGTCTATAACGATATATATCCTAACCTAAGGCAACCTAACATCTCGGATGTATTATTTTACACCACTCCTGGCGTGTCGTCGCGTACTTCTCGATGGGTACATTATATACGTCTATAACTTTATACATCCTAACCTAAGGCAACCTAACACCTCGAATGTAGTATTTTACAACATTGCAGGCGGTTCCGCCCCTAATTCTCGGTGGGATCATTATATTCGTCTGTAACGTAATATAACCTAACCTAACCCATCTAGACCTTCGCTGGTAATGTTTTACAGATTGTCGTTCGTGTCGTCCCATACGTCTCGGTGCGGTGGCCTACTATATCGTAACGCAAGGCAGCATAACATCTCGGATGTAATATTTCACAACATTCCTGGCATTTCGTCGCCTGCTTCTCGATGGGGACGTTGTATACGTCTATAGCTTTGTATATCCTAACCTAACGCAACCACACATCTGGGATGTAATATTTTACAACATTCCTGGCATGTCGGTCCCTACGTCTCGGCGGGGACATTATATACGTCTATAACGTTATATATCCTAACCTAACGCAACCTAACATGTCGAATGTAATACTTTACACAATGCTGTGCGGAAATTATATACGTCTGTAACGTTATACATCCTAAGCTAAGGCAACCTAACATCTCGAATGTAGTATTTTACAGCATTCCAGGCGGGTCGGCCCCTACTTCTGAGTGGGAGCATTATATACGTCTATATCGTAATATAACCTAACCTATCCCATTTTGCCTCTCGGTGATAATGTTTTACAGAATTCCGTTCGTGTCGTCCCGTTCGTCCCGGTGCGGACATTATATAAGTCTATAACGTTATATATCCTAACCTAAGGCAACCTAACATCTCGAATGTCGTATTTTACCACATTCAAGGAGAGTCGGCTCCTACTTCTCGGTGGGATCATTATATACGTCTATAATGTAACATAACCTAACCTAACCCATTTAGCCCCTCGCTGGTAATGTATTACAGATTCCAGCTCATGTCGTCCCGTACGTCTCGGTGGGAACATTGTATGCGTCTACAACGTTATATATCCTATCCTAAGGCAACCCAACATCTCGGATGTAGTATTTTACTACATTCCTGGCGGGTCGGAACCTACTTCTCGGTGAGAACATTATATACGTCTGTAACGTAATATAGCCTAACGTATCCCATCTAGCGCCTCGGTGGTAATGTTTTGAGGAATCACGTCCGTGTCGTCCCGTACGTCTCGGTGCGGAGATTATATAAGTCTATAACGTTAAATATCCTAACCTAAGGCAACCTAACATCTCGTATGTAGTATTTTGCAACATTCCTGGCGGGTCGGCCTCTACTTCTCGGTGGGAACATTATATACGTCTAGAACGTTATATACCCTAACCCAAGGCAACCTAACATCTCTACCGTAATATTTTACAACATTCCCGCCGCTTCGGTCCCTACTTCTCTGTGGTAAGATTATATACGTCTATAACGTTATATATACTAGCCTAAGGAAACCTAACATCTCGGATGTAATATGTTACAACATTCCCCGCGCCTCGGCCCCTACTTCTCGGTGGCAACACTATATACGTCTATAACGTTATATATCCTAACCTAAGGCAACCTAACATCTCGGATGTAATATTTTACTACATTCCTGGCACGTCGGCCGTTACTTCTCGGTGGCAATATTATATACGTCCATAACGCTATATATCCTAGCTTAAGGCAACCTAACATGTCGAATGTAATATTTTACAACATTCTTGGCGCGTCGGCACCTACTTCTCGGTGGGAACAGTATATACGTCTATATCGTTATATATCCTAGCCTAAGGCAACCTAACTTCTCGGATGTAATATTTTACTACATTCCTGGCGCGACGGCCGCTACTTCTCGGTGGAAACATTATATACGTCTATAACGTTATATATCCTAGCCTAAGGCAACCTAACGTGTCGAATGTAATATTTTACAACATTCCTGGCGCGACGGCCGCTACTTCTAGGTGGGAACATTATATACGTCTATACCGCTATATATCCTAGCCTAAGGCAACCTAACATGTCGAATGTAATATTTTACAACATTCCCGGCGCATCGGCCCCTACTTGTCGGTGGGAACATTATATACGTCTATAACGTCATATATCCTAACCTAAGGCAACCTAACACCTCGGATGTAATGTTTAACAACATTCCTGGCTCATCGGCCCCTACTTCTCGGTGGCAACACTATATACGTCTATAACGTTATATATCCTAACCTAAGGCAACCTAACACCTCGGATGTAATGTTTAACAACATTCCTGGCGCGACGGCCGCTACTTCTAGGTGGGAACATTATATACGTCTATACCGCTATATATCCTAGCCTAAGGCAACCTAACATGTCGAATGTAATATTTTACTACATTCCTGGCACGTCGGTCCCTACTTCTCGGTGGGGACATTATATACGTCTATAACGCTATATATCCTAGCCTAAGGTAACCTAACATGTCGAGCGTAATGTTCTACAACATTCCTGGCTCATCGACCCTTCCTATTCGGTGGCAACACTATATACGTCCATAACGTTATATATACTAACCTAAGGCAACCTAACATTTCTACCGTAATATTTTACAACATTCCTGGCATGTAAGTCCCTACTTCTCTGCGGTAACATTATATACGGCTATAACGTTATATATCCTAGCCTAAGGAAACCTAACATCTCGGATGTAATATGTTACAACATTCCCCGCGCGTCGGCCCCTACTTCTTTGTCGGAACATTGTATACGTCTATAACGCTATATATCCTAGCTTAGGGTAACCTAACATGTCGAGCGTAATATTTTACAACATTCCTGGCTCGTCGGCCCCTACTTCTCGGTGGGAACATTATATACGTCTATAACGTTATATATCCTAGCCTGAGGCAACCTAACATCTCGGATGTAATATTTTACAACATTCCTGGCTCATCGGCCCCTACTTCTCGGTGGGAACAATATATACGCCTGTAACGTTATATATCCTAGCCTAAGGCAACCTAACATGTCGGATGTAATATTTTACTACATTCCTGGCACGTCGGCCCCTACCTCTCGGTGGGAACATTATATATGTCTATAACGTTATATATCCTAACCTAGGGCAACCTAACACCTCGGATGTAATGTTTAACAACATTCCTGTCTCGTCGGCCCCTACTTCTCGGTGGCAACATTATATACGTCTTTAACGTTATATATCCTAGCCTGAGGCAACCTAACATCTCGGATGTAATATTTTACAACATTCCTGGCTCATCGGCCCCTACTTCTCGGTGGGAACAATATATACGCCTGTAACGTTATATATCCTAGCCTAAGGCAACCTAACATGTCGGATGTAATATTTTACTACATTCCTGGCACCTCGGCCCCTACATCTCGGTGGGAACATTATATATGTCTATAACGTTATATATCCCAACCTAGGGCAACCTGACACCTCGGATGTAATGTTTAACAACATTCCTGTCTCGTCGGCCCCTACTTCTCGGTGGCAACGTTATATACGTCTATAACGTTATATATCCTAACCTAAGGCAACCTAACATGTCGAACGTAATATTTTACAACATTCCTGGCATGCAAGTCCCTACTTCTCTGTGGTAACATTATATACGGCTATAACGTTATATATCCTAGCCTAAGGAAACCTAACATCTCGGATGTAATATGTTACAACATTCCCCGCGCGTCGGCCCCTACTTCTTTGTCGGAACATTGTATACGTCTATAACGCTATATTTCCTAGCTTATGGTAAACTAACATGTCGAGTGTAATATTTTACAACATTCCTGGCTCGTCGGCCCCTACTGCTCGGTGGGAACATTATATACGTCTATAACGTTATATATGCAGGCCTAAGGCAATCCTAACATGTCGAATGTAATATTTTCCAACATTCCTGGCGCCTCGGCCCCTACTTCTCGGTGGGAACATTATATACGTCTATAACGTTATATATCCTAACCTAAGGCAACCTAACATGTCGAACGTAATATTTTACAACATTCCTGGCATGCAAGTCCCTACTTCTCTGTGGTAACATTATATACGGCTATAACGTTATATATCCTAGCCTAAGGAAACCTAACATCTCGGATGTAATATGTTACAACATTCCCCGCGCCTCGGCCCCTACTTCTTTGTCGGAACATTGTATACGTCTATAACGCTATATATCCTAGCTTAGGGTAACCTAACATGTCGAGCGTAATATTTTACAACATTCCTGGCTCGTCGGCCCCTACTTCTCGGTGGGAACATTATATACGTCTATAACGTTATATATCCTAGCCTGAGGCAACCTAACATCTCGGATGTAATATTTTACAACATTCCTGGCTCGTCGGCCCAAACTTCTAGGTGGAAACATTATATACGTCTACAACGTTATATATCCTAGCCTAAGGCAACCTAACGTGTCGAATGTAATATTTTACAACATTCCTGGCGCGACGGCCGCAACTTCTCGGTGGAAACATTATATACGTCTATAACGTTATATATCCTAGCCTAAGGCAACCTAACGTGTCGAATGTAATATTTTACAACATTCCTGGCGCGACGGCCGCTACTTCTCGGTGGGAACATTATATACGTCTATAACGCTATATATCCTAGCCTAAGGCAACCTAACATGTTGAATGTAATATTTTACAACATTCCCGGCGCTTCGGCCCCTACTTGTCGGTGGGAACATTAAATACGTCTATAACGCTATATATCCTACCTTAAGGCAACCTAACATCTCGGATGTAATATTTTACAACATTCCTGTCTCGTCGGCCCCTACTTCCCGGTGGGAACAATATATACGTCTATAACGTTATATATCCTAACCTAAGGCAACCTAACACCTCGGATGTAATGTTCTACAACATTCCTGGCTTATCCGCCCCCACTTCTCGGTGGCAACACTATATACGTCAATAACGTTATATATCTTAACCTAAGGCAACCTAACATCTCGGATGTAATATTTTACTACATTCCTGGCACGTCGGCCGATACTTCTCGGTGGGAATATTATATACGTCTGTAAGGCTATATATCGTAGCTTAAGGCAACCTAACATGTCGAATGTAATATTTCACAACATTCCTGGCGCGTCGGTACCTCCTTCTCGGTGGGAACAGTATATAAGTCTATAACGTTATATATCCTATCCTAAGGCAACCTAACATGTCGAATGTAATATTGGACAACATTCCTTTCGTGTCGTCCAGTACTTCTCGGTGGGAATATCATATACGTCTAAAACGTTATATATCCTAGCCTACGGCAATCCTAACATGTCGAATGTACTATTTTACAACATTCCAGGCGCGTCAGGGATTACTTCTCCGTGGGAACATTATATAAGTCAATAACGTTATATATCCTAAACTAAGGCAACCTAGCACCTCGGGTGTAATATTTTACTGCATTCCTGGCACGTCGGCCCGTACCTATTGGCGGGAACATTATATAAGTCAATAACGTGATATATCCTAACCTAAGGCTACCTAACATCTCGGATGTAATATTTTACTACATTCCTGGCACGTCGGGCCCTACTTCCCGGTGGGGACATTATATACGTCTATAACGCTATATATCCTAGCCTGAGGCAACCTAACATCTCGGATGTAATATTTTGCAACATTCCTGGCTCATCGGCCCCTACTTCTCGGTGGGAACAATATATACGTCTATAACGTTATATATCCTAGCCTAAGGCAACCTAACATGTCGGATGTAATATTTTACTACATTCCTGGCACGTCGGCCCCTACCTCTCGGTGGGAACATTATATACGTCTATAACGATATATATGCAAGCCTAAGGCAATCCTAACATGTCGAATGTAATATTTTCCAACATTCCTGGCGCGTCGGCCCCTACTTCTCGGTGGGAACATTATATACGCATATAACGTTATATATCCTAGCCTGAGGCAACCTAACATCTCGGATGTAATATTTTACAACATTCCTGGCTCATCGGCGCCTACTTCTCGGTGGGAACAATATATACGTCTATAACGTTATATATCCTAACCTAAGGCAACCTAACACCTCGGATGTAATGTTTAACAACATTCCTGGCTCGTCGGCCCCTACTTCTCGGTGGGAACATTATATACGTATATAACGTTATATATCCTAACCTAAGGCAACCTAACATGTCGAACGTAATATTTTACAACATTCCTGGCTCAGGGGCCCCTAATTCTCGGCGGGAACAATATACACGTCTATAACGTTATATATCCTAACCTATGGCAACCTAACTCCTCGGATGGTACGTTTTACAACATTCCTGGCTCATCAGCCCCTACTTCTCGGTGGCAACACTATATACGTCTATAACGTTATATATACTAACCTAAAGATACCTAACATGTCGGATGTAATATTTTACTACATTCCTGGCACGTCGGCCCCTACCTCTCGGTGGGAACATTATATACGTCTATAACGATATATATGCAAGCCTAAGGCAATCCTAACATGTCGAATGTAATATTTTCCAACATTCCTGGCGCGTCGGCCCCTACTTCTCGGTGGGAACATTATATACGCATATAACGTTATATATCCTAGCCTGAGGCAACCTAACATCTCGGATGTAATATTTTACAACATTCCTGGCTCATCGGCGCCTACTTCTCGGTGGGAACAATATATACGTCTATAACGTTATATATCCTAACCTAAGGCAACCTAACACCTCGGATGTAATGTTTAACAACATTCCTGGCTCGTCGGCCCCTACTTCTCGGTGGGAACATTATATACGTATATAACGTTATATATCCTAACCTAAGGCAACCTAACATGTCGAACGTAATATTTTACAACATTCCTGGCTCAGGGGCCCCTAATTCTCGGCGGGAACAATATACACGTCTATAACGTTATATATCCTAACGTATGGCAACCTAACACCTCGGATGGTACGTTTTACAACATTCCTGGCTCATCAGCCCCTACTTCTCGGTGGCAACACTATATACGTCTATAACGTTATATATACTAACCTAAAGATACCTAACATGTCGGATGTAATATTTTACTACATTCCTGGCACGTCGGCCCCTACTTCTCGGTGGGAACATTATATACGTCTATAACGTTATATACGCAAGCCTAAGGCAATCCTAACATGTCGAATGTAATATTTTCCAACATTCCTGGCGCCTCGGCCCCTACTTCTCGGTGGGAACATTATATACGTCTATAACGTTATATATCCTAGCCTGAGGCAACCTAACATCTCGGATATAATATTTTACTACATTCCTGGCACGTCGGCCCCTACCTCTCGGTGGGAACATTATATACGTCTATAACGCTATATATGCAAGCCAAAGGCAATCCTAACATGTCGAATATAATATTTTCCAACATTCCTGGCGCGTCGGCCCCTACTTCTCGGTGGGAACATTATATACGTCTATAACGTTATATATCCTAGCCTGAGGCAACCTAACATGTCGAATGTAATATTTTACTACATTCCTGGCACGTCGGTCCCTACTTCTCGGTGGGGACATTATATACGTCTATAACGCTATATATCCTAGCCTAAGGTAACCTAACATGTCGAGCGTAATGTTCTACAACATTCCTGGCTCATCGACCCTTCCTATTCGGTGGCAACACTATATACGTCCATAACGTTATATATACTAACCTAAGGCAACCTAACATTTCTACCGTAATATTTTACAACATTCCTGGCATGTAAGTCCCTACTTCTCTGCGGTAACATTATATACGGCTATAACGTTATATATCCTAGCCTAAGGAAACCTAACATCTCGGATGTAATATGTTACAACATTCCCCGCGCGTCGGCCCCTACTTCTTTGTCGGAACATTGTATACGTCTATAACGCTATATTTCCTAGCTTATGGTAAACTAACATGTCGAGTGTAATATTTTACAACATTCCTGGCTCGTCGGCCCCTACTGCTCGGTGGGAACATTATATACGTCTATAACGTTATATATGCAGGCCTAAGGCAATCCTAACATGTCGAATGTAATATTTTCCAACATTCCTGGCGCCTCGGCCCCTACTTCTCGGTGGGAACATTATATACGTCTATAACGTTATATATCCTAACCTAAGGCAACCTAACATGTCGAACGTAATATTTTACAACATTCCTGGCATGCAAGTCCCTTCTTCTCTGTGGTAACATTATATACGGCTATAACGTTATATATCCTAGCCTAAGGAAACCTAACATCTCGGATGTAATATGTTACAACATTCCCCGCGCCTCCGCCCCTACTTCTTTGTCGGAACATTGTATACGTCTATAACGCTATATATCCTAGCTTAGGGTAACCTAACATGTCGAGCGTAATATTTTACAACATTCCTGGCTCGTCGGCCCCTACTTCTCGGTGGGAACATTATATACGTCTATAACGTTATATATCCTAGCCTGAGGCAACCTAACATCTCGGATGTAATATTTTACAACATTCCTGGCTCATCGGCCCCTACTTCTCGGTGGGAACAATATATACGCCTGTAACGTTATATATCCTAGCCTAAGGCAACCTAACATGTCGGATGTAATATTTTACTACATTCCTGGCACGTCGGCCCCTACCTCTCGGTGGGAACATTATATATGTCTATAACGTTATATATCCTAACCTAGGGCAACCTAACACCTCGGATGTAATGTTTAACAACATTCCTGTCTCGTCGGCCCCTACTTCTCGGTGGCAACATTATATACGTCTTTAACGTTATATATCCTAGCCTGAGGCAACCTAACATCTCGGATGTAATATTTTACAACATTCCTGGCTCATCGGCCCCTACTTCTCGGTGGGAACAATATATACGCCTGTAACGTTATATATCCTAGCCTAAGGCAACCTAACATGTCGGATGTAATATTTTACTACATTCCTGGCACCTCGGCCCCTACATCTCGGTGGGAACATTATATATGTCTATAACGTTATATATCCCAACCTAGGGCAACCTGACACCTCGGATGTAATGTTTAACAACATTCCTGTCTCGTCGGCCCCTACTTCTCGGTGGCAACGTTATATACGTCTATAACGTTATATATCCTAACCTAAGGCAACCTAACATGTCGAACGTAATATTTTACAACATTCCTGGCATGCAAGTCCCTACTTCTCTGTGGTAACATTATATACGGCTATAACGTTATATATCCTAGCCTAAGGAAACCTAACATCTCGGATGTAATATGTTACAACATTCCCCGCGCGTCGGCCCCTACTTCTTTGTCGGAACATTGTATACGTCTATAACGCTATATTTCCTAGCTTATGGTAAACTAACATGTCGAGTGTAATATTTTACAACATTCCTGGCTCGTCGGCCCCTACTGCTCGGTGGGAACATTATATACGTCTATAACGTTATATATGCAGGCCTAAGGCAATCCTAACATGTCGAATGTAATATTTTCCAACATTCCTGGCGCCTCGGCCCCTACTTCTCGGTGGGAACATTATATACGTCTATAACGTTATATATCCTAACCTAAGGCAACCTAACATGTCGAACGTAATATTTTACAACATTCCTGGCATGCAAGTCCCTACTTCTCTGTGGTAACATTATATACGGCTATAACGTTATATATCATAGCCTAAGGAAACCTAACATCTCGGATGTAATATGTTACAACATTCCCCGCGCCTCGGCCCCTACTTCTTTGTCGGAACATTGTATACGTCTATAACGCTATATATCCTAGCTTAGGGTAACCTAACATGTCGAGCGTAATATTTTACAACATTCCTGGCTCGTCGGCCCCTACTTCTCGGTGGGAACATTATATACGTCTATAACGTTATATATCCTAGCCTGAGGCAACCTAACATCTCGGATGTAATATTTTACAACATTCCTGGCTCGTCGGCCCAAACTTCTAGGTGGAAACATTATATACGTCTACAACGTTATATATCCTAGCCTAAGGCAACCTAACGTGTCGAATGTAATATTTTACAACATTCCTGGCGCGACGGCCGCAACTTCTCGGTGGAAACATTATATACGTCTATAACGTTATATATCCTAGCCTAAGGCAACCTAACGTGTCGAATGTAATATTTTACAACATTCCTGGCGCGACGGCCGCTACTTCTCGGTGGGAACATTATATACGTCTATAACGCTATATATCCTAGCCTAAGGCAACCTAACATGTTGAATGTAATATTTTACAACATTCCCGGCGCTTCGGCCCCTACTTGTCGGTGGGAACATTAAATACGTCTATAACGCTATATATCCTACCTTAAGGCAACCTAACATCTCGGATGTAATATTTTACAACATTCCTGTCTCGTCGGCCCCTACTTCCCGGTGGGAACAATATATACGTCTATAACGTTATATATCCTAGCCTAAGGCAACCTAACATGTCGGATGTAATATTTTACTACATTCCTGGCACGTCGGCCCCTACCTCTCGGTGGGAACATTATATACGTCTATAACGATATATATGCAAGCCCAAGGCAATCCTAACATGTCGAATGTAATATTTTCCAACATTCCTGGCGCGTCGGCCCCTACTTCTCGGTGGGAACATTATATACGCATATAACGTTATATATCCTAGCCTGAGGCAACCTAACATCTCGGATGTAATATTTTACAACATTCCTGGCTCATCGGCGCCTACTTCTCGGTGGGAACAATATATACGTCTATAACGTTATATATCCTAACCTAAGGCAACCTAACACCTCGGATGTAATGTTTAACAACATTCCTGGCTCGTCGGCCCCTACTTCTCGGTGGGAACATTATATACGTATATAACGTTATATATCCTAACCTAAGGCAACCTAACATGTCGAACGTAATATTTTACAACATTCCTGGCTCAGGGGCCCCTAATTCTCGGCGGGAACAATATACACGTCTATAACGTTATATATCCTAACCTATGGCAACCTAACACCTCGGATGGTACGTTTTACAACATTCCTGGCTCATCAGCCCCTACTTCTCGGTGGCAACACTATATACGTCTATAACGTTATATATACTAACCTAAAGATACCTAACATGTCGGATGTAATATTTTACTACATTCCTGGCACGTCGGCCCCTACCTCTCGGTGGGAACATTATATACGTCTATAACGATATATATGCAAGCCTAAGGCAATCCTAACATGTCGAATGTAATATTTTCCAACATTCCTGGCGCGTCGGCCCCTACTTCTCGGTGGGAACATTATATACGCATATAACGTTATATATCCTAGCCTGAGGCAACCTAACATCTCGGATGTAATATTTTACAACATTCCTGGCTCATCGGCGCCTACTTCTCGGTGGGAACAATATATACGTCTATAACGTTATATATCCTAACCTAAGGCAACCTAACACCTCGGATGTAATGTTTAACAACATTCCTGGCTCGTCGGCCCCTACTTCTCGGTGGGAACATTATATACGTATATAACGTTATATATCCTAACCTAAGGCAACCTAACATGTCGAACGTAATATTTTACAACATTCCTGGCTCAGGGGCCCCTAATTCTCGGCGGGAACAATATACACGTCTATAACGTTATATATCCTAACCTATGGCAACCTAACACCTCGGATGGTACGTTTTACAACATTCCTGGCTCATCAGCCCCTACTTCTCGGTGGCAACACTATATACGTCTATAACGTTATATATACTAACCTAAAGATACCTAACATGTCGGATGTAATATTTTACTACATTCCTGGCACGTCGGCCCCTACTTCTCGGTGGGAACATTATATACGTCTATAACGTTATATACGCAAGCCTAAGGCAATCCTAACATGTCGAATGTAATATTTTCCAACATTCCTGGCGCCTCGGCCCCTACTTCTCGGTGGGAACATTATATACGTCTATAACGTTATATATCCTAGCCTGAGGCAACCTAACATCTCGGATATAATATTTTACTACATTCCTGGCACGTCGGCCCCTACCTCTCGGTGGGAACATTATATACGTCTATAACGCTATATATGCAAGCCAAAGGCAATCCTAACATGTCGAATATAATATTTTCCAACATTCCTGGCGCGTCGGCCCCTACTTCTCGGTGGGAACATTATATACGTCTATAACGTTATATATCCTAGCCTGAGGCAACCTAACATCTCGGATGTAATATTTTACAACATTCCTGGCTCATCGGCCCCTACTTCTCGGTGGGAACAATATATACGTCTATAACGTCATATACCCTAACCTAAGGCAACCTAACACCTCGGATGTAATATTTTACTACATTCCTGGCACGTCGGGCCCTACTTCTCGGTGGGGACATTATATACGTCTATAACGCTATATATCCTAGCCTAAGGTAACCTAACATGTCGAGCGTAATGTTCTACAACATTCCTGGCTCATCGGCCCCTCCTTCTCGGTGGCAACACTATATACGTCTATAAAGTTATACATCCTAACCTAAGGCAACCTAACATGTCGAACGTAATATTTTACAACATTCCTGGCTCATCGGCCCCTCCTTCTCGGTGGCAACACTATATACGTCTATAACGTTATATATACTAACTTAAGGCAACCTAACATCTCTACCGTAATATTTTACAACATTCCTGGCATGCAAGTCCCTACTTCTCTGTGGTAACATTATATACGGCTATAACGTTATATATCCTAGCCTAAGGAAACCTAACATCTCTGATGTAATATGTTACAACATTCCCCGCGCGTCGGCCCCTACTTCTTTGTCGGAACATTGTACACGTCTATAACGCTATATATCCTAGCTTATGGTAACCTAACATGTCGAGCGTAATATTTTACAACATTCCTGGCTCGTCGGCCCCTACTTCTCGGTGGGAACATTATATACGTCTATAAAGTTATACATCCTAACCTAAGGCAACCTAACATGTCGAACGTAATATTTTACAACATTCCTGGCTCATCGGCCCCTCCTTCTCGGTGGCAACACTATATACGTCTATAACGTTATATATACTAACTTAAGGCAACCTAACATCTCTACCGTAATATTTTACAACATTCCTGGCATGCAAGTCCCTACTTCTCTGTGGTAACATTATATACGGCTATAACGTTATATATCCTAGCCTAAGGAAACCTAACATTTCGGATGTAATATGTTACAACATTCCCCGCGCGTCGGCCCCTACTTCTTTGTCGGAACATTGTATACGTCTATAACGCTATATATCCTAGCTTAGGGTAACCTAACATGTCGAGCGTAATATTTTACAACATTCCTGGCTCGTCGGCCCCTACTTCTCGGTGGGAACATTATATACGTCTATAACGTTATATATGCAAGCCTAAGGCAATCCTAACATGTCGAATGTAATATTTTCCAACATTCGTGGCGCCTCGGCCCCTACTTCTCGGTGGGAACATTATATACGTCTATAACGTTATATATCCTAGCCTGAGGCAACCTAACATCTCGGATGTAATATTTTACAACATTCCTGGCTCATCGGCCCCTACTTCTCGGTGGGAACAATATATACGTCTGTAACGTTATATATCCTAGCCTGGGGCAACCTAACACCTCGGATGTAATATTTTACAACATTCCTGGCTCATCGGCCCCTACTTCTCGGTGGGAACAATATATACGTCTATAACGTTATATATCCTAACCTAAGGCAACCTAACACCTCGGATGTAATGTTTAACAACATTCCTGGCTCATCGGCCCCTACTTCTCGGTGGCAACGCTATATACGTCTATAACGTTATATATCCTAACCTAAGGCAACCTAACATCTCGGATGTAATATTTTACTACATTCCTGGCACGTCGGGCCCTACTTCTCGGTGGGGACATTATATACGTCTATAACGCTATATATCCTAGCCTAAGGTAACCTAACATGTCGAGCGTAATGTTCTACAACATTCCTGGCTCATCGGCCCCTCCTTCTCGGTGGCAACACTATATACGTCTATAACGTTATATATACTAACTTAAGGCAACCTAACATCTCTACCGTAATATTTTACAACATTCCTGGCATGCAAGTCCCTACTTCTCTGTGGTAACATTATATACGGCTATAACGTTATATATCCTAGCCTAAGGAAACCTAACATCTCGGATGTAATATGTTACAACAATCCCCGTGCGTCGGCCCCTACTTCTTTGTCGGAACATTGTATACGTCTATAACGCTATATATCCTAGCTTAGGGTAACCTAACATGTCGAGCGTAATATTTTACAACATTCCTGGCTCGTCGGCCCCTACTTCTCGGTGGGAACATTATATACGTCTATAACGTTATATATCCTAGCCTGAGGCAACCTAACATCTCGGATGTAATATTTTACAACATTCCTGGCTCATCGGCCCCTACTTCTCGGTGGGAACAATATATACGTCTATAACGTCATATACCCTAACCTAAGGCAACCTAACACCTCGGATGTAATATTTTACTACATTCCTGGCACGTCGGGCCCTACTTCTCGGTGGGGACATTATATACGCCTATAACGCTATATATCCTAGCCTAAGGTAACCTAACATGTCGAGCGTAATGTTCTACAACATTCCTGGCTCATCGGCCCCTCCTTCTCGGTGGCAACACTATATACGTCTATAAAGTTATATATACTAACTTAAGGCAACCTAACATCTCTACCGTAATATTTTACAACATTCCTGGCATGCAAGTCCCTACTTCTCTGTGGTAACATTATATACGGCTATAACGTTATATATCCTAGCCTAAGGAAACCTAACATTTCGGATGTAATATGTTACAACATTCCGCGCGGGTCGGCCCCTACTTCTTTGTCGGAACATTGTACACGTCTATAACGCTATATATCCTAGCTTAGGGTAACCTAACATGTCGATCGTAATATTTTACAACATTCCTGGCTCGTCGGTCCCTACTTCTCGGTGGGAACATTATATACGTCTATAACGTTATATATCCTAACCTAAGGCAACCAAACATGTCGAACGTAATATTTTACAACATTCCTGGCTCATCGGCCCCTCCTTCTCGGTGGCAACACTATATACGTCTATAACGTTATATATACTAACTTAAGGCAACCTAACATCTCTACCGTAATATTTTACAACATTCCTGGCATGCAAGTCCCTACTTCTCTGTGGTAACATTATATACGGCTATAACGTTATATATCCTAGCCTAAGGAAACCTAACATCTCGGATGTAATATGTTACAACATTCCCCGCGCGTCGGCCCCTACTTCTTTGTCGGAACATTGTATACGTCTATAACGCTATATATCCTAGCTTAGGGTAACCTAACATGTCGAGCGTAATATTTTACAACATTCCTGGATCGTCGGCCCCTACTTCTCGGTGGGAACATTATATACGTCTATAACGTTATATATGCAAGCCTAAGGCAATCCTAACATGTCGAATGTAATATTTTCCAACATTCGTGGCGCCTCGGCCCCTACTTCTCGGTGGGAACATTATATACGTCTATAACGTTATATATCCTAGCCTGAGGCAACCTAACATCTCGGATGTAATATTTTACAACATTCCTGGCTCATCGGCCCCTACTTCTCGGTGGGAACAATATATACGTCTGTAACGTTATATATCCTAGCCTGGGGCAACCTAACACATCGGATGTAATATTTTACAACATTCCTGGCTCATCGGCCCCTACTTCTCGGTGGGAACAATATATACGTCTATAACGTTATATATCCTAACCTAAGGCAACCTAACACCTCGGATGTAATGTTTAACAACATTCCTGGCTCATCGGCCCCTACTTCTCGGTGGCAACACTATATACGTCTATAACGTTATATATCCTAACCTAAGGCAACCTAACATCTCGGATGTAATATTTTACTACATTCCTGGCACGTCGGGCCCTACATCTCGGTGGGGACATTATATACGTCTATAACGCTATATATCCTAGCCTAAGGTAACCTAACATGTCGAGCGTAATGTTCTACAACATTCCTGGCTCATCGGCCCCTCCTTCTCGGTGGCAACACTATATACGTCTATAACGTTATATATACTAACTTAAGGCAACCTAACATCTCTACCGTAATATTTTACTACATTCCTGGCATGCAAGTCCTTACTTCTCTGTGGTAACATTATATACGGCTATAACGTTATATATCCTAGCCTAAGGAAACCTAACATCTCGGATGTAATATGCTACAACATTCCCCGCGCGTCGGCCCCTACTTCTTTGTCGGAACATTGTACACGTCTATAACGTTATATATCCTAACCTAAGGCAGCCTAACATGTCGAACGTAATATTTTACAACATTCCTGGCTCATCGGCCCCTCCTTCTCGGTGGCAACACTATATACGTCTATAACGTTATATATACTAACTTAAGGCAACCTAACATCTCTACCGTAATATTTTACAACATTCCTGGCATGCAAGTCCCTACTTCTCTGTGGTAACATTATATACGGCTATAACGTTATATATCCTAGCCTAAGGAAACCTAACATCTCGGATGTAATATGTTACAACATTCCCCGCGCGTCGGCACCTACTTCTTTGTCGGAACATTGTATACGTCTATAACGTTATATATGCAAGCCTAAGGCAATCCTAACATGTCGAATGTAATATTTTCCAACATTCCTGGCGCCTCGGCCCCTACTTCTCGGTGGCAACACTATATACGTCTATAACGTTATATATACTAACTTAAGGCAACCTAACATCTCTACCGTAATATTTTACTACATTCCTGGCATGCAAGTCCCTACTTCTCGGTGGGAACATTATATACGTCTATAACGTTATATATGCAAGCCTAAGGCAATCCTAACATGTCGAATGTAATATTTTCCAACATTCCTGGCGCCTCGGCCCCTCCTTCTCGGTGGCAACACTATATACGTCTATAACGTTATATATACTAACTTAAGGCAACCTAACATCTCTACCGTAGTATTTTACAACATTCCTGGCATGCAAGTCCCTACTTCTCTGTGGTAACATTATATACGGCTATAACGTTATATATCCTAGCCTAAGGAAACCTAACATCTCGGATGTAATATGTTACAACATTCCCCGCGCGTCGGCCCCTACTTCTTTGTCGGAACATTGTATACGTCTATAACGCTATATATCCTAGCTTAGGGTAAACTAACATGTCGAGCGTAATATTTTACAACATTCCTGGCTCGTCGGCCCCTACTTCTCGGTGGGAACATTATATACGTCTATAACATTATATATGCAAGCCTAAGGCAATCCTAACATGTCGAATGTAATATTTTCCAACATTCCTGGCGCCTCGGCCCCTACTTCTCGGTGGGAACATTATATACGGCTATAACGTTATATATCCTAGCCTGAGGCAACCTAACATCTCGGATGTAATATTTTACAACATTCCTGGCTCATCGGCCCCTACTTCTCGGTGGGAACAATATATACGTCTGTAACGTTATATATCCTAGCCTGAGGCAACCCAACACCTCGGATGTAATATTTTACAACATTCCTGGCTCATCGGCCCCTACTTCTCGGTGGGAACAATATATACGTCTATAACGTTATATATCCTAACCTAAGGCAACCTAACACCTCGGATGTAATGTTTAACAACATTCCTGGCTCATCGGCCCCTACTTCTCGGTGGCAACACGATATACGTCTATAACGTTATATATCCTAACCTAAGGCAACCTAACATCTCGGATGTAATATTTTACTACATTCCTGGCACGTCGGGCCCTACTTCTCGGTGGGGACATTATATACGTCTATAACGCTATATATCCTAGCCTAAGGTAACCTAACATGTCGAGCGTAATGTTCTACAACATTCCTGGCTCATCGGCCCCTCCTTCTCGGTGGCAACACTATATACGTCTATAACGTTATATATACTAACTTAAGGCAACCTAACATCTCTACCGTAATATTCTACAACATTCCTGGCATGCAAGTCCCTACTTCTCTGTGGTAACATTATATACGGCTATAACGTTATATATCCTAGCCTAAGGAAACCTAACATCTCGGATGTAATATGTTACAACACTCCCCGCGCGTCGGCCCCTACTTCTTTGTCGGAACATTGTACACGTCTATAACGCTATATATCCTAGCTTAGGGTAACCTAACATGTCGAGCGTAATATTTTACAACATTCCTGGCTCGTCGGCCCCTACTTCTCGGTGGGAACATTATATACGTCTATAACGTTATATATGCAAGCATAAGGCAATCCTAACATGTCGAATATAATATGTTCCAACATTCCTGGCGCCTGGGCCCCTACTTCTCGGTGGGAACATTATATACGTCTATAACGTTATATATCCTAGCCTGAGGCAACCTAACATCTCGGATGTAATATTTTACAACATTCCTGGCTCATCGGCCCCTACTTCTCGGTGGGAACAATATATACAATATATACGTCTATAACGTTATATATCCTAACCTAAGGCAACCTAACACCTCGGATGTAATGTTTAACAACATTCCTGGCTCATCGGCCCCTACTTCTCGGTGGAAACACTATATACGTCTATAACGTTATATATACTAACTTAAAGATACCTAACATCTCGGATGTAATATTTTACTACATTCCTGGCACGTCGGCCCCTACTTCTCGGTGGGAACATTATATACATCTATAACGTAATATAACATAACCTATCCCATCTAGCCCCTCGCTGGTAATGTTTTACAGAAACTCCGTCGTGTCTGACCGTACCTCTCCGTAGGAACATTATATACGTCTATAACGTTATATATCCTAACCTAAGGCAACCTCACACCTCGGATGTAGTATTTTACAACATTCCAGGCGGGTCGGCCCCTACTTCTCGGTGGGCACATTATATACGTCTATTACGTAATATAACCTAACCTAACCCATCTGGAACCTCGCCGTTAATGTTTTACAGAATCCCGTTCGTGTCGTCCCCTATGTCTCGGTGGGGACATAATATACGTCTATAACGTTATACATCCTAACCTAAGGCAACCTTACGTGTCAGGTGTATTATTTTACACCATTCCTGGCGTGTCGGCCCCTACTTCTCGAGGGGAGCATTATATACGTCTATAATGTAACATAACCTAACCTAAACCATCTAGTCCCTCGCTGGTAATGTTTTTCAGAATCCCGTTCGTGTCGCCCCATACGCCTCGGTTGGTAAATTATGTATGTCTATAATGTTATATAGCCTAACTTAAGGCAACCTAACGTCTCGAATGCAGTATTTTACAACATATCTGGCAGGTTGGCCCATACCTCTCTGTTCGAACTATACATACGTCTATAACGTAATATAACCTAGCCTAACCCATCTAGCCTTTCGCTGGTAATGATTTACAGAATCCCGGTCGTGTCGGCCCGTACGTCTCTGTTGGGACATTATATACGTCTATACAGTTATATACCCTAACCTAAGGCAGCCTAACACCTCGGATGTAGTATCTTACAACTATACTGGCATGTCGGCCCCTACTTCTCGGTGGGGACACTATATACGTCTATAACGTTATATATCCCAACCTAAGGCAACCTAACATCTCGAATGTAATATTTTACTACATTCCTGTCACGTCGGCCCCTACTTCTCGGTGGGAACATTATATAAGTCAATAACGTTGTATGTCCTAACTTGAGGCAACATAACATCTGGGATGTAATATTCCTGGCGTGTCGTCGCCTACTTCTGGATGGGGACATTATATACATCTATAATGTTATTCATCCTAACCTAAGGGAACCTAACATCTCGGGTGTAATATTTTACAACATTCCTGAAGCGTCGGCCCCTATATCTCGTTGGAAATATTATATACGTCTATAACGTTATATATCCTAGCCTAAGGCAACCTAACATGTCGAATGTAATATTCTACAACATTCTGGCGTGTCGTCGCCTGCTTTTCGAAGGTGACATTATATACGTCTATAACGTCTTATATCCTAACCTAACGCAACCTAACATCTGGGATGTAATATTTTACAACATTCCTGGCATGTCGGACCCTATGTCTCGGTGGGTACATTATATACGTCTATAACGTTGTATATACTCACCTAACGGAATCTAACATCTGGGATGTAATATTTTACAACATTCCTGGCATGCAAGTCCCTACTTCTCTGTGGTAACATTATATACGGCTATAACGTTATATATCCTAGCCTAAGGAAACCTAACATCTCGGACGTAATATGTTACAACATTCCCCGCGCGTCGGCCCCTACTTCTTTGCCGGAACATTGTATACGTCTATAACGCTATATATCCTAGCTTAGGGTAACCTAACATGTCGAGCGTAATATTTTACAACATTCCTGGCTCGTCGGCCCCTACTTCTCGGTGCGAACATTATATACGTCTATAACGTTATATATCCTAACCTAAGGCAACCTAACATGTCGAACGTAATATTTTACAACATTCCTGGCTCAGGGGCCCCTAATTCTCGGTGGGAACAATATACACGTCTATAACGTTATATATCCTAACCTATGGCAACCTAACATCTCGGATGGTACGTTTTACAACATTCCTGGCTCATCAGCCCCTACTTCTCGGTGGCAACACTATATACGTCTATAACGTTATATATACTAACTTAAAGATGCCTAACATCTCGGATGTAATATTTTACTACATTCCTGGCACGTCGGGCCCTACTTCTCGGTGGGAACATTATATACGTCTATAACGTAATATAACATAACCTAACCCGTCTAGCCCCTCGCTGGTAATGTTTTGCAGAAACTCGGCCGTGTCGGACCGTACCTCTCCGTAGGAACATTATATACGTCTATAACGTTATATATCCTAACCTAAGGCAACCTCACACCTCGGATGTAGTATTTTACAACATTCCAGGCGGGTCGGCCCCTACTTCTCGGTGGGCACATTATATACGTCTATTACGTAATATAACCAAACCTAACCCATCTGGAACCTCGCCGTTAATGTTTTACCGAATCCCGTTCGTGTCGTCCCCTATGTCTCGGTGGGGACATAATATACGTCTATAACGTTGTACATCCTAACCTAAGGCAACCTTACGTGTCAGGTGTATTATTTTACACCATTCCTGGCGTGTCGGCCCCTACTTCTCGGGGGGAGCATTATATACGTCTATAATGTAACATAACCTCACCTAAACCATCTAGTCCCTCGCTGGTAATGTTTTTCAGAATCCCGTTCGTGTCGCCCCATACGCCTCGGTTGGTAAATTATGTATGTCTATAATGTTATATAGCCTAACTTAAGGCAACCTAACGTCTCGAATGCAGTATTTTACAACATATCTGGCAGGTTGGCCCATACCTCTCTGTTCGAACATTACATACGTCTATAACGTAATATAACCTAGCCTAACCCATCTAGCCTTTCGCTGGTAATGATTTACAGAATCCCGGTCGTGTCGGCCCGTACGTCTCTGTTGGGACATTATATACGTCTATACAGTTATATACCCTAACCTAAGGCAGCCTAACACCTCGGATGTAGTATCTTACAACTATACTGGCATGTCGGCCCCTACTTCTCGGTGGGGACATTATATACGTCTATAACGTTATATATCCCAACCTAAGGCAACCTAACATCTCGAATGTAATATTTTACTACATTCCTGTCACGTCGGCCCCTACTTCTCGGTGGGAACATTATATAAGTCAATAACGTTGTATGTCCTAACTTGAGGTAACATAACATCTGGGATGTAATATTCCTGGCGTGTCGTCGCCTACTTCTGGATGGGGACATTATATACATCTATAATGTTATTCATCCTAACCTAAGGGAACCTAACATCACGGATGTAATATTTTACTACATTCCTGGCTCGTCGGCCCCTACTTCTCGGTGGGAACATTATATACGTCTATAACGTTATTTATCCTAGCCTAAGGCAACCTAACATCTCGGATGTAATATTTTACAACATTCCTGGCGCGTCGGCATCTACTTCTCGGTGGGAACAGTATATAAGTCTATAACGTTACTTATCCTAGCCTAAGGCAACCTAACATCTCGGATGTAATATTTTACTACATTCCTGGCGCGCCGGCCCCTACTTCTCGCTGGGAACACTATATTCGTCTATACCGTTACACATCCTAGCCTAAGGCAACCTCACATCTCGGATGTAATATTTTACTACATTCCTGGCACGCCGGCCCCTACTTCTCGGTGGGAACATTATATACGTCTATAACGTTATATATCCTAGCCTAAGGCAAGCCTAACATCTCGGATGTAATATTTTTCAACATTCCTGGCGCGTCGGCACCTACTTATCGCTGGGAACAGTATATAAGTCTATAACGTTATATATCCCAACCTAAGGCAACCTAACATCGCGGATGTAATATTTTACTACATTCCTTGCTCGTCGGCCCCTACTTCTCGGTGGGAACATTATATATGTCTATAACATTACTTATCCTAGCCTAAGGCAACCTAACATCTCGGATGTTATATTTTACTACATTCCCGGCGCGCCGGCCCCTACTTCTCGGTGGGAACATTATATACGTCTAGAACGCTATATATCCTAGCCTAAGGCAAGCCTAACATCTCGGATGTAATATTTTTCAACATTCCTGGCGCGTCGGCACCTACTTTTCGGTGGGAACAGTATATAAGTCTATAACGTTATATATCCTAGCCTAAGTCAACCTAACATGTCGAATGTATTATTTTACCACATTCCTGGCTCGTCGGCCCCTACTTCTCGGTGGGAACATTATATACGTCTATAACGCTATATATCCTAGCCTGAGGCAACCTAATATCTCGGATGTAATATTTTACAACATTCCTGGCGCGTCGGCAACTACTTCTCGGTGGGAACATTATATACGTCTATAACGTTATATATCCTAACGTAAGGCAACATAACATCTCGGATGTAATATTTTACAACATTCCTGGCATGTCGGTCCCTACTTCTCGGTGGGAACATTCTATACGTCTATAACGTTGTATATCCTAACCTAACGCAACCTAACATCTGGGATGTAATATTATACAACATTCCAGGCATGTCGGTCCCTACTTCTCGGTGGGAACATTCTAGACGTCTATAACGTTGTATATCCTAACGTAAGGGAACCTAACATCTCGGGTGTAATATTTTACAACATTCCTCACGCGTTGGCCCCTACTTCTCGGTGGGAACATTATATACGTCTATAACGTTATATATCCTAGCCTAAGGCGACCTAAAATGTCGAACGTAATGTTTTACATCATTCCCGCTGTGTCGGCCCGTAGTTCTCGGTGGTAACAATACATACGACTATAACGGTATATATCCTAGCCTAAGTCAACCTAACATGTCGAATGTATTATTTTACCACATTCCTGGCTCGTTGGCCCCTACTTCTCGGTGGGAACATTATATATGTCTATAACGCTGTATGTCCTAGCCTGAGACAACCTAACATGTCGAATATAATATTTTACAATATTCCTGGCGCGTCGGCAACTACTTCTCGGTGGGAACTGTATATACGTCTATAACGTTATATATCCTAACCTAAGACAACCTAACATGTCGAATGTATTATTTTACCACATTCCTGGCTCGTTGGCCCCTACTTCTCGGTGGGAACATTATATACGTCTATAAAGTTATATCTCCTAACCTAAGGGAACCTAACATCACGGATGTAATATTTTACTACATTCCTGGCTCGTCGGCCCCTACTTCTCGGTGGGAACATTATATACGTCTATAACGTTATTTATCCTAGCCTAAGGCAACCTAACATCTCGGATGTAATATTTTACAACATTCCTGGCGCGTCGGCATCTACTTCTCGGTGGGAACAGTATATAAGTCTATAACGTTACTTATCCTAGCCTAAGGCAACCTAACATCTCGGATGTAATATTTTACTACATTCCTGGCGCGCCGGCCCCTACTTCTCGCTGGGAACACTATATTCGTCTATACCGTTACACATCCTAGCCTAAGGCAACCGCACATCTCGGATGTAATATTTTACTACATTCCTGGCACGCCGGCCCCTACTTCTCGGTGGGAACATTATATACGTCTATAACGTTATATATCCTAGCCTAAGGCAAGCCTAACATCTCGGATGTAATATTTTTCAACATTCCTGGCGCGTCGGCACCTACTTATCGCTGGGAACAGTATATAAGTCTATAACGTTATATATCCCAACCTAAGGCAACCTAACATCGCGGATGTAATAATTTACTACATTCCTTGCTCGTCGGCCCCTACTTCTCGGTGGGAACATTATACATGTCTATAACATTACTTATCCTAGCCTAAGGCAACCTAACATCTCGGATGTTATATTTTACTACATTCCCGGCGCGCCGGCCCCTACTTCTCGGTGGGAACATTATATACGTCTATAACGTTATATATCCTAGCCTAAGGCAAACCCAACATCTCGGATGTAATATTTTACAACATTCCTGGCGCGCCGGCATCTACTTCTCGGTGGGAACAGTATATAAGTCTATAACGTTATATATCCTAACCTAAGGCAACCTAACATCACGGATGTAATATTTCAATACATTCCTGGCTCGTCTGCCCCTACTTCTCGGTGGGAACATTATATACGTCTATAACGCTATATATCCTAGCCTCAGGCAACCTGACTTCTCGGATGTAATATTTTACTACATTCCTGGCGCGCCGGCCCCTACTTCTCGGTGGGAACATTATATATATCTATATCGCTATATATCATAACGTAAGGCAACCTAACATGTCGAGCATAATATTTTACAACATTCCTGGCGCGTCGGCATCTACTTCTCGGAGGGAACAGTATATAAGTCTATAACGTTATATATCCTAGCCTAAGGCAACCTAACTTCTCGGATGTAATATTTTACTACATTCCCGGCGCGCCGGCCCCTACTTCTCGGTGGGAACATTATATACGTCTATAAAGTTATATATCCTAGCCTAAGGCAAGCCTAACATCTCGGATGTAATATTTTTCAACATTCCTGGCGCGTCGGCACCTACTTATCGCTGGGAACAGTATATAAGTCTATAACGTTATATATCCCAACCTAAGGCAACCTAACATCACGGATGTAATATTTTAATACATTCCTGGCTCGTCGGCCCCTACTTCTCGGTGGGAACATTATATACGTCTATTACGCTATATATCCTTGCCTAAGGCAAAATATCATGTCGAATGTAATATTTTCAAACATTCCCGTCACTTCGGCACCTACTTCTCGGTGAGAACATTATATACATCTATAACGTTATATATCCTAGCCTAAGGCAACCTAACATCTCGGATGTAATATTTTACTACATTCCTGGCGCGCCGGCCCCTACTTCTCGCTGGGAACACTATATTCGTCTATAACGTTACACATCCTAGCCTAAGGCAATCCTAACATCTCGGATATAATATTTTACAACATTCCTGGCGCGTCGGCACCTACTTCTCGGTAGGAACAGTATATAAGTCTATAACGTTATATATCCTAACCTAAGGCAACCTAACATCACGGATGTAATATTTTACTACATTCCTGGCTCATCGGCGCGTACTACTCGGTGGGAACATTATATACGTCTATAACGTTACTTATCCTAGCCTAAGGCAACCTAACGTCTCGGATGTAATATTTTACTACATTCCTGGCGCGCCGGCCCCTACTTCTCGGTGGGAACATTTTATATATCTATATCGCTATATATCATAACGTAAGGCAACCTAACATGTCGAGCATAATATTTCACAACATTGCTGGCGCGTCGGCATCTACTTCTCGGAGGGGACAGTATATAAGTCTATAACGTTATATATCCTAGCCTAAGGCAACCTAACTTCTCGGATGTAATATTTTACTACATTCCCGGCGCGCCGGCCCCTACTTCTCGGTGGGAACATTATATACGTCTAGAACGCTATATATCCTAGCCTAAGGCAACCTAACATCTCGGACGTTATATTTTACTAGATTCCTGGCTCGCCGGCCCCTACTTCTCGGTGGGAACATTATATACGTCTATAATGCTATATATCCTTGCCTAAGGCAACCTAACATCTCGGATGTAATATTTTACTACATTCCTGGCGCGGCGGCCCCTACTTCTCGGTGGGAACATTTTATATATCTATATCGCTATATATCATAACGTAAGGCAACCTAATATGTCGAGCGTAATATTTTACAACATTCTTGGCGCGTCGGCCCCTATTTCTCGGTGGGAACATTATATAAGTCAATAACGTTATATGTCCTAACCTAAGGCAACCTAACATCTCGGATGTAATATTTTACTACATTCCTGGCACGTCGGCCACTACTTCTCGGTGGGAACATTATATACGTCTATAATGCTACATATCCTTGCCTAAGGCAACCTAACGTCTCGGATGTAATATTTTACTACATTCCTGGCGCGCCGGCCCCTACTTCTCGGTGGGAACATTTTATATATCTATATCGCTATATATCATAACGTAAGGCAACCTAACATGTCGAGCATAATATTTCACAACATTGCTGGCGCGTCGGCATCTACTTCTCGGAGGGGACAGTATATAAGTCTGTAACGTTATATATCCTAGCCTAAGGCAACCTAACTTCTCGGATGTAATATTTTACTACATTCCCGGCGCGCCGGCCCCTACTTCTCGGTGGGAACATTATATACGTCTATAACGTTATATATCCTAGCCTAAGGCAAGCCTAACATCTCGGATGTAATATTTTTCAACATTCCTGGCGCGTCGGCACCTACTTATCGCTGGGAACAGTATATAAGTCTATAACGTTATATATCCCAACCTAAGGCAACCTAACATCGCGGATGTAATAATTTACTACATTCCTTGCTCGTCGGCCCCTACTTCTCGGTGGGAACATTATACATGTCTATAACATTACTTATCCTAGCCTAAGGCAACCTAACATCTCGGATGTTATATTTTACTACATTCCCGGCGCGCCGGCCCCTACTTCTCGGTGGGAACATTATATACGTCTATAACGTTATATATCCTAGCCTAAGGCAAACCTAACATCTCGGATGTAATATTTTACAACATTCCTGGCGCGCCGGCATCTACTTCTCGGTGGGAACAGTATATAAGTCTATAACGTTATATATCCTAACCTAAGGCAACCTAACATCACGGATGTAATATTTCAATACATTCCTGGCTCGTCGGCCCCTACTTCTCGGTGGGAACATTATATACGTCTATAACGCTATATATCCTAGCCTCAGGCAACCTGATTTCTCGGATGTAATATTTTACTACATTCCTGGCGCGCCGGCCCCTACTTCTCGGTGGGAACATTATATATATCTATATCGCTATATATCATAACGTAAGGCAACCTAACATGTCGAGCATAATATTTTACAACATTCCTGGCGCGTCGGCATCTACTTCTCGGAGGGAACAGTATATAAGTCTATAACGTTATATATCCTAGCCTAAGGCAACCTAACTTCTCGGATGTAATATTTTACTACATTCC
This sequence comes from Xylocopa violacea, assembly GCA_963969225.1. Classification (NCBI taxonomy): domain Eukaryota; kingdom Metazoa; phylum Arthropoda; class Insecta; order Hymenoptera; family Apidae; genus Xylocopa; species Xylocopa violacea. The sequence continues at coordinate 2,326,179 of CAXAJV010000789.1, forward strand.
CGGCGCGCCGGCCCCTACTTCTCGGTGGGAACATTATATACGTCTATAACGTTATATATCCTAGCCTAAGGCAAGCCTAACATCTCGGATGTAATATTTTTCAACATTCCTGGCGCGTCGGCAACTACTTATCGCTGGGAACAGTATATAAGTCTATAACGTTATATATCCCAACCTAAGGCAACCTAACATCACGGATGTAATATTTTAATACATTCCTGGCTCGTCGGCCCCTACTTCTCGGTGGGAACATTATATACGTCTATAACGCTATATATCCTTGCCTAAGGCAAAATATCATGTCGAATGTAATATTTTCAAACATTCCCGTCACTTCGGCACCTACTTCTCGGTGAGAACATTATATACGTCTATAACGTTATATATCCTAGCCTAAGGCAACCTAACATCTCGGATGTAATATTTTACTATATTCCTGGCGCGCCTTCCCCTACTTCTCGCTGGGAACATTATATACGTCTAGAACGCTATATATCCTAGCCTAAGGCAACCTAACACCTCGGATGTGATATTTTACTACATTCCTGGCGCGCCGGCCCCTACTTCTCGCTGGGAACACTATATTCGTCTATAACGTAACACATCCTAGCCTAAGGCAATCCTAACATCTCGGATATAATATTTTACAACATTCCTGGCGCGTCGGCACCTACTTCTCGGTGGGAACAGTATATAAGTCTATAACGTTATATATCCTAACCTAAGGCAACCTAACATCACGGATGTAATATTTTACTACATTCCTGGCTCATCGGCGCGTACTACTCGGTGGGAACATTATATACGTCTATAACGTTACTTATCCTAGCCTAAGTCAACCTAACATCTCGGATGTAATATTTTACTACATTCCTGGCGGGCCGGCCCCTACTTCTCGGTGGGAACATTATATACGTCTATAATGCAACATATCCTTGCCTAAGGCAACCTAACATCTCGGATGTAATATTTTACTACATTCCTGGCGCGCCGGCCCCTACTTCTCGGTGGGAACATTATATACGTCTATAATGCTACATATCCTTGCCTAAGGCAACCTAACGTCTCGGATGTAATATTTTACTACATTCCTGGCGCGCCGGCCCCTACTTCTCGGTGGGAACATTTTATATATCTATATCGCTATATATCATAACGTAAGGCAACCTAACATGTCGAGCATAATATTTCACAACATTGCTGGCGCGTCGGCATCTACTTCTCGGAGGGGACAGTATATAAGTCTGTAACGTTATATATCCTAGCCTAAGGCAACCTAACTTCTCGGATGTAATATTTTACTACATTCCCGGCGCGCCGGCCCCTACTTCTCGGTGGGAACATTATATACGTCTATAACGTTATATATCCTAGCCTAAGGCAAGCCTAACATCTCGGATGTAATATTTTTCAACATTCCTGGCGCGTCGGCACCTACTTATCGCTGGGAACAGTATATAAGTCTATAACGTTATATATCCTAGCCTAAGGCAATCCTAACATCTCGGATGTAATATTTTACTACATTCCTGGCTCGTCGGCCCTTACTTCTCGGTGGGAACATTATATACGTCTATAACGTTACTTATCCTAGCCTAAGGCAACCTAACATCTCGGATGTAATATTTTACTACATTCCTGGCGCGCCGGCCCCTACTTCTCGCTGGGAACACTATATTCGTCTATAACGTTACACATCCTAGCCTAAGGCAACCTAACATCTCGGATGTAATATTTTACTACATTCCTGGCACGTCGGCCACTACTTCTCGGTGGGAACATTATATAAGTCTATAACGCTATATATCCTAGCCTAAGGCAAAATAACATGTCGAATGTAATATTTTCAAACATTCCCGTCACTTCGGCACCTACTTCTCGGTGAGAACATTATATACGTCTATAAAGTTATATATCCTAGCCTAAGGCAACCTAACATCTCGGATGTGATATTTTACTATATTCCTGGCGCGCCTTCCCCTACTTCTCGCTGGGAACATTATATACGTCTAAAACGCTATATATCCTAGCTTAAGGCAACCTAACGAATGTTATATTTTACAACATTCCTGGCGCGCCGGCCCCTACTTCTCGCTGGGAACACTATATTCGTCTATAACGTTACACATCCTAGCCTAAGGCAACCTAACATCTTGGATGTAATATTTTACTATATTCCTGGCACGTCGGCCCCTACTTCTCGGTGGGAACATTATATACGTCTATAACGCTATATATCCTAGACTCAGGCAACCTAACTTCTCGGATGTAATATTTTACTACATTCCTGGCGCGCCGGCCCCTACTTCTCGGTGGGAACACTATATTCGTCTATAACGTTACACATCCTAGCCTAAGGCAACCTAACATCTCGGATGTAATATTTTACTATATTCCTGGCACGTCGGCCCCTACTTCTCGGTGGGAACATTATATACGTCTATAACGCTATATATCCTAGCCTCAGGCAACCTAACTTCTCGGATGTAATATTTTACTACATTCCTGGCGCGCCGGCCCCTACTTCTCGGTGGCAACATTATATACGTCTATATCGCTATATATCATACCGTAAGGCAACCTAACATGTCGAGCGTAATATTTCACTACATTCCTGGCACGTCTGCCCCTACTTTTCGGTGGGAACATTATATACGTCTATAACGCCATATATCCTAACCTAAGGCAACCAAAAATGTCGAGCGTAATATTTTATAACATTCCTGACTCGTAGGACCCTACTTCTCGGTGGGAACATTATATACGTCTATAACGTTATATATCCTAACCTAAGAGAACCTAACATGTCGAATGTAATATTTTACAGCAATCCTGGCGCGTCGGCCCCTACTTCTCGGTGGGAACATTATATACGTCTATAACGCTATATATCATAACGTAAGGCAACCTAACATGTCGAGCGTAATATTTTACAACATTCCTGGCTCGTCGGCCCCTACTTCTCGGTGGGAACATTATATACGTCTATAACGTTATATATCCTAACCTAAGAGAACCTAACATCTCGGATGTAATATTTGACAACATTCCTGGCGTGTAGGCCCATACTTCTCGGTGGGAATATCATATACGTCTATAACGTTATACATCCTAGCGTAAGGCAATCCTAACATGTCGAATGTAATATTTTACAGCAATCCTGGCGCCTCGGCCCCTACTTCCCGGTGGCAACATTATATATGTCTATAACGCTATATATCCTAGCCTAAGGCAACCTAACACCTCGGATGTAATGTTTTACAACATTCCTGGCGTGTCGGCCCCTATTTCTCGGTGGGAACATTATATACGTCTATAACGTGATATATCCTAGCCTAAGGCAATCCTAACATCTCGGAAGTAATATTTTACAACATTCCTGGCGCGTCGGCATCTACTTCTCGGTGGAAACATTATATACGTCTAAAACACTATATATCCTAGCTTAAGGCAACCTAACATGTCGAGCGTAATATTTTACTAAATTCCTGGCACGTCTGCCCCTACTTTTCGGTGGGAACATTATATACGTCTATAACGCCATATATCCTAACCTAAGGCAACCAAAAATGTCGAGCGTAATATTTTATAACATTCCTGACTCGTAGGACCCTACTTCTCGGTGGGAACATTATATACGTCTATAACGTTATATATCCTAACCTAAGAGAACCTAACATGTCGAATGTAATATTTTACAGCAATCCTGGCGCGTCGGCCCCTACTTCTCGGTGGGAACATTATATACGTCTATAACGCTATATATCCTAGCCTAAGGCAACCTAACACCTCGGATGTAATGTTTTACAACATTCCTGGCGTGTCTGCCCCTATTTCTGGGTGGGAACATTATATACGTCTATAACGTGATATATCCTAGCCTATGGCAATCCTAACATCTCGGAAGTAATATTTTATAACATTCCTGGCGCGCCGGCCCATACTTCTCGGTGGGAACATTATATACGTCTATATCACTATATATCATAACGTAAGGCAACCTAACATGTCGAGCGTAATATTTTACAACATTCCTGGCTCGTCGGCCCCTACTTCTCGGTGGGAACACTATATACGTCTATAACGTTATATATCCTAACCTAAGAGAACCTAGAATCTCGGATGTAATATTTGACAACATTCCTGGCGTGTAGGCCCGTACTTCTCGGTGCGAATATCATATACGTCTATAACGTTATACATCCTAGCGTAAGGCAATCCTAACATGTCGAATGTAATATTTTACAGCAATCCTGGCGCGCCGGCCCCTACTTCTCGCTGGGAACACTATATTCGTCAATAACGTTACACATCCTAGCCTAAGGCAACCTAACATATCGGATGTAATATTTTATTACATTCCTGGCGCGCCGGCCCCTACTTCTCGGTGGGAACATTATATACGTCTATAACGCTATATATCCTTGCCTAAGGCAAAATATCATGTCGAATGTAATATTTTCAAACATTCCCGTCACTTCGGCACCTACTTCTCGGTGAGAACATTATATACGTCTATAACGTTATATATCCTAGCCTAAGGCAACCTAACATCTCGGATGTAATATTTTACTATATTCCTGGCGCGCCTTCCCCTACTTCTCGCTGGGAACATTATATACGTCTAGAACGCTATATATCCTAGCCTAAGGCAACCTAACATCTCGGATGTGATATTTTACTACATTCCTGGCGCGCCGGCCCCTACTTCTCGCTGGGAACACTATATTCGTCTATAACGTAACACATCCTAGCCTAAGGCAATCCTAACATCTCGGATATAATATTTTACAACATTCCTGGCGCGTCGGCACCTACTTCTCGGTGGGAACAGTATATAAGTCTATAACGTTATATATCCTAACCTAAGGCAACCTAACATCACGGATGTAATATTTTACTACATTCCTGGCTCATCGGCGCGTACTACTCGGTGGGAACATTATATACGTCTATAACGTTACTTATCCTAGCCTAAGTCAACCTAACATCTCGGATGTAATATTTTACTACATTCCTGGCGGGCCGGCCCCTACTTCTCGGTGGGAACATTATATACGTCTATAATGCAACATATCCTTGCCTAAGGCAACCTAACATCTCGGATGTAATATTTTACTACATTCCTGGCGCGCCGGCCCCTACTTCTCGGTGGGAACATTATATACGTCTATAATGCTACATATCCTTGCCTAAGGCAACCTAACGTCTCGGATGTAATATTTTACTACATTCCTGGCGCGCCGGCCCCTACTTCTCGGTGGGAACATTTTATATATCTATATCGCTATATATCATAACGTAAGGCAACCTAACATGTCGAGCATAATATTTCACAACATTGCTGGCGCGTCGGCATCTACTTCTCGGAGGGGACAGTATATAAGTCTGTAACGTTATATATCCTAGCCTAAGGCAACCTAACTTCTCGGATGTAATATTTTACTACATTCCCGGCGCGCCGGCCCCTACTTCTCGGTGGGAACATTATATACGTCTATAACGTTATATATCCTAGCCTAAGGCAAGCCTAACATCTCGGATGTAATATTTTTCAACATTCCTGGCGCGTCGGCACCTACTTATCGCTGGGAACAGTATATAAGTCTATAACGTTATATATCCTAGCCTAAGGCAATCCTAACATCTCGGATGTAATATTTTACTACATTCCTGGCTCGTCGGCCCTTACTTCTCGGTGGGAACATTATATACGTCTATAACGTTACTTATCCTAGCCTAAGGCAACCTAACATCTCGGATGTAATATTTTACTACATTCCTGGCGCGCCGGCCCCTACTTCTCGCTGGGAACACTATATTCGTCTATAACGTTACACATCCTAGCCTAAGGCAACCTAACATCTCGGATGTAATATTTTACTACATTCCTGGCACGTCGGCCACTACTTCTCGGTGGGAACATTATATAAGTCTATAACGCTATATATCCTAGCCTAAGGCAAAATAACATGTCGAATGTAATATTTTCAAACATTCCCGTCACTTCGGCACCTACTTCTCGGTGAGAACATTATATACGTCTATAAAGTTATATATCCTAGCCTAAGGCAACCTAACATCTCGGATGTGATATTTTACTATATTCCTGGCGCGCCTTCCCCTACTTCTCGCTGGGAACATTATATACGTCTAAAACGCTATATATCCTAGCTTAAGGCAACCTAACGAATGTTATATTTTACAACATTCCTGGCGCGCCGGCCCCTACTTCTCGCTGGGAACACTATATTCGTCTATAACGTTACACATCCTAGCCTAAGGCAACCTAACATCTTGGATGTAATATTTTACTATATTCCTGGCACGTCGGCCCCTACTTCTCGGTGGGAACATTATATACGTCTATAACGTTATATATCCTAGCCTAAGGCAAGCCTAACATCTCGGATGTAATATTTTTCAACATCCTGGCGCGTCGGCACCTATTTCTCGGTGGGAACATTATATACGTCTATAACGTGATATATCCTAGCCTAAGGCAATCCTAACATCTCGGAAGTAATATTTTACAACATTCCTGGCGCGTCGGCATCTACTTCTCGGTGGAAACATTATATACGTCTAAAACACTATATATCCTAGCTTAAGGCAACCTAACATGTCGAGCGTAATATTTTACTAAATTCCTGGCACGTCTGCCCCTACTTTTCGGTGGGAACATTATATACGTCTATAACGCCATATATCCTAACCTAAGGCAACCAAAAATGTCGAGCGTAATATTTTATAACATTCCTGACTCGTAGGACCCTACTTCTCGGTGGGAACATTATATACGTCTATAACGTTATATATCCTAACCTAAGAGAACCTAACATGTCGAATGTAATATTTTACAGCAATCCTGGCGCGTCGGCCCCTACTTCTCGGTGGGAACATTATATACGTCTATAACGCTATATATCCTAGCCTAAGGCAACCTAACACCTCGGATGTAATGTTTTACAACATTCCTGGCGTGTCTGCCCCTATTTCTGGGTGGGAACATTATATACGTCTATAACGTGATATATCCTAGCCTATGGCAATCCTAACATCTCGGAAGTAATATTTTATAACATTCCTGGCGCGCCGGCCCATACTTCTCGGTGGGAACATTATATACGTCTATATCACTATATATCATAACGTAAGGCAACCTAACATGTCGAGCGTAATATTTTACAACATTCCTGGCTCGTCGGCCCCTACTTCTCGGTGGGAACACTATATACGTCTATAACGTTATATATCCTAACCTAAGAGAACCTAGAATCTCGGATGTAATATTTGACAACATTCCTGGCGTGTAGGCCCGTACTTCTCGGTGCGAATATCATATACGTCTATAACGTTATACATCCTAGCGTAAGGCAATCCTAACATGTCGAATGTAATATTTTACAGCAATCCTGGCGCGCCGGCCCCTACTTCTCGCTGGGAACACTATATTCGTCAATAACGTTACACATCCTAGCCTAAGGCAACCTAACATATCGGATGTAATATTTTATTACATTCCTGGCGCGCCGGCCCCTACTTCTCGGTGGGAACATTATATACGTCTATAACTTTATATATCCTAGCGTAAGGCAATCCTAACATCTCGGATGTAATATTTTACAACATTCCTGGCGCGTCGGCACCTACTTCTCGGTGGGAACAGTATATAAGTCTATAACGTTATATATCCTAACCTAAGGCAACCTAACATCACGGATGTAATATTTTACTACATTCCTGGCTCGTCGGCCCCTACTTCTCGGCGGGAACATTATATACGTCTATAACGTTACTTATCCTAGCCTAAGGCAACCTAACATCTCGGATGTTATATTTTACTAGATTCCTGGCTCGCCGGCCCCTACTTCTCGGTGGGAACATTATATACGTCTATAATGCTACATATCCTTGCCTAAGGCAACCTAACATCTCGGATGTAATATTTTACTACATTCCTGGCGCGGCGGCCCCTACTTCTCGGTGGGAACATTTTATATATCTATATCGCTATATATCATAACGTAAGGCAACCTAACATGTCGAGCATAATATTTCACAACATTCCTGCGCGTCGGCATCTACTTCTCGGAGGGGACAGTATATAAGTCTATAACGTTATATATCCTAGCCTAAGGCAACCTAACTTCTCGGATGTAATATTTTACTACATTCCCGGCGCGCCGGCCCCTACTTCTCGGTGGGAACATTATATACGTCTATAACGTTATATATCCTAGCCTAAGGCAAGCCTAACATCTCGGATGTAATATTTTTCAACATTCCTGGCGCGTCGGCACCTACTTATCGCTGGGAACAGTATATAAGTCTATAACGTTATATATCCCAACCTAAGGCAACCTAACATCGCGGATGTAATAATTTACTACATTCCTTGCTCGTCGGCCCCTACTTCTCGGTGGGAACATTATACATGTCTATAACATTACTTATCCTAGCCTAAGGCAACCTAACATCTCGGATGTTATATTTTACTACATTCCCGGCGCGCCGGCCCCTACTTCTCGGTGGGAACATTATATACGTCTATAACGTTATATATCCTAGCCTAAGGCAAACCTAACATCTCGGATGTAATATTTTACAACATTCCTGGCGCGCCGGCATCTACTTCTCGGTGGGAACAGTATATAAGTCTATAACGTTATATATCCTAACCTAAGGCAACCTAACATCACGGATGTAATATTTTAATACATTCCTGGCTCGTCGGCCCCTACTTCTCGGTGGGAACATTATATACGTCTATAACGCTATATATCCTAGCCTCAGGCAACCTGACTTCTCGGATGTAATATTTTACTACATTCCTGGCGCGCCGGCCCCTACTTCTCGGTGGGAACATTATATACGTCTATAACGTTATATATCCTAGCCTAAGGCAAGCCTAACATCTCGGATGTAATATTTTTCAACATTCCTGGCGCGTCGGCACCTACTTATCGCTGGGAACAGTATATAAGTCTATAACGTTATATATCCCAACCTAAGGCAACCTAACATCACGGATGTAATATTTTAATACATTCCTGGCTCGTCGGCCCCTACTTCTCGGTGGGAACATTATATACGTCTATAACGCTATATATCCTTGCCTAAGGCAACCTAACACCTCGGATGTAATGTTTTACAACATTCCTGGCGTGTCGGCCCCTATTTCTCGGTGGGAACAGTACATACGTCTATAACGTTATATATCCTAGCCTAAGGCAATCCTAACATCTCGGATGTAATATTTTACTACATTCCTGGCTCGTCGGCCCTTACTTCTCGGTGGGAACATTATATACGTCTATAACGTTACTTATCCTAGCCTAAGGCAACCTAACATCTCGGATGTAATATTTTACTACATTCCTGGCGCGCCGGCCCCTACTTCTCGCTGGGAACACTATATTCGTCTATAACGTTACACATCCTAGCCTAAGGCAACCTAACATCTCGGATGTAATATTTTACTATATTCCTGGCACGTCGGCCCCTACTTCTCGGTGGGAACATTATATACGTCTATAACGCTATATATCCTAGCCTCAGGCAACCAAAAATGTCGAGCGTAATATTTTATAACATTCCTGACTCGTAGGACCCTACTTCTCGGTGGGAACATTATATACGTCTATAACGTTATATATCCTAACCTAAGAGAACCTAACATGTCGAATGTAATATTTTACAGCAATCCTGGCGCGTCGGCCCCTACTTCTCGGTGGGAACATTATATACGTCTATAACGCTATATATCCTAGCCTAAGGCAACCTAACACCTCGGATGTTATATTTTAGTAGATTCCTGGCTCGCCGGCCCCTACTTCTCGGTGGGAACATTATATACGTCTATAATGCTACATATCCTTGCCTAAGGCAACCTAACATCTCGGATGTAATATTTTATAACATTCCTGGCGCGCCGGCCCATACTTCTCGGTGGGAACATTATATACGTCTATATCACTATATATCATAACGTAAGGCAACCTAACATGTCGAGCGTAATATTTTACAACATTCCTGGCTCGTCGGCCCCTACTTCTCGGTGGGAACATTATATACGTCTATAACGTTATATATCCTAACCTAAGAGAACCTAACATCTCGGATGTAATATTTGACAACATTCCTGGCGTGTAGGCCCGTACTTCTCGGTGGGAATATCATATACGTCTATAACGTTATACATCCTAGCGTAAGGCAATCCTAACATGTCGAATGTAATATTTTACAGCAATCCTGGCGCGTCGGCCCCTACTTCTCGGTGGGAACATTATATACGTCTATAACGCTATATATCCTAGCCTAAGGCAACCTAACACCTCGGATGTAATGTTTTACAACATTCCTGGCGTGTCTGCCCCTATTTCTGGGTGGGAACATTATATACGTCTATAACGTGATATATCCTAGCCTATGGCAATCCTAACATCTCGGAAGTAATATTTTATAACATTCCTGGCGCGCCGGCCCATACTTCTCGGTGGGAACATTATATACGTCTATATCGCTATATATCATAACGTAAGGCAACCTAACATGTCGAGCGTAATATTTTACAACATTCCTGGCTCGTCGGCCCCTACTTCTCAGTGGGAACATTATATACGTCTATAACGTTATATATCCTAACCTAAGAGAACCTAACATCTCGGATGTAATATTTGACAACATTCCTGGCGTGTAGGCCCGTACTTCTAGGTGGAAATATCATATACGTCTATAACGTTATACATCCTAGCGTAAGGCAATCCTAACATGTCGAATGTAATATTTTACAGCAATCCTGGCGCGTCGGCCCCTACTTCTCGGTGGCAACATTATATACGTCTATAACGTTATGTATCCTAGCCTAAGGCAATTCTAACATCTCGGATGTAATATTTTACAACACTCCTGGCGCGTCGGCACCTACTTCTCGGAGGGAACAGTATATAAATCTATAACGTTATGTATCCTAGCCTAAGGCAACCTAACATGTCGAATGTAATATTTTACAACATTCCTGGCGCGTCGGCACCTACTTCTCGGTGGGAACAGTATATACGTCTATAACGTTATATATCCTAGCCTAAGGCAAACCTAACATGTCAAATGTAAAATTTTACAACATTCCTGGCGCGTCGGTCCCTATTTCTCGGTGGGAACATTATATAAGTCAATAACGTTATATATCCTAACCTAATGCAACCTAACATCTCGGATGTAATATTTTACTACATTCCTGGCACGTCGGCCACTACTTCTCGGTGGGAACATTATATAAGTCTATAACGCTCTATATCCTAGCCTAAGGCAACCTAACACCTCGGATGTAATGTTTTACAACATTCCTGGCGTGTCGGCCCCTATTTCTCGGTGGGAACATTATATACGTCTATAACGTGATATATCCTAGCCTAAGGCCATCCTAACATCTCGGAAGTAATATTTTACAACATTCCTGGCGTGTAGGCCCGTACTTCTCGGTGGGAATATCATATACGTCTATAACGTTATACATCCTAGCGTAAGGCACTCCTAACATGTCGAATGTAATATTTTACAGCAATCCTGGCGCGTCGGCCCCTACTTCTCGGTGGCAAAATTATATATGTCTATAACGCTATATATCCTAGCCTAAGGCAACCTAACACCTCGGATGTAATGTTTTACAACATTCCTGGCGTGTCGGCCCCTATTTCTCGGTGGGAACATTATATACGTCTATAACGTGATATATCCTAGCCTAAGGCAATCCTAACATCTCGGAAGTAATATTTTACAACATTCCTGGCGCGTCGGCATCTACTTCTCGGTGGAAACATTATATACGTTTAAGACGCTATATATCCTAGCTTAAGGCAACCTAACATGTCGAGCGTAATATTTTACTACATTCCTGGCACGTCTGCCCCTACTTTTCCGTGGGAACATTATATACGTCTATAACGCCATATATCCTAACCTAAGGCAACCAAAAATGTCGAGCGTAATATTTTACTACATTCCTGGCACGTCTGCCCCTACTTTTCGGTGGGAACATTATATACGTCTATAACGCCATATATCCTAACCTAAGGCAACCAAAAATGTCGAGCGTAATATTTTATAACATTCCTGACTCGTAGGACCCTACTTCTCGGTGGGAACATTATATACGTCTATAACGTTATATATCCTAACCTAAGAGAACCTAACATGTCGAATGTAATATTTTACAGTAATCCTGGCGCGTCGGCCCCTACTTCTCGGTGGGAACATTATATACGTCTATAACGCTATATATCCTAGCCTAAGGCAACCTAACACCTCGGATGTAATGTTTTACAACATTCCTGGCGTGTCGGCCCCTATTTCTGGGTGGGAACATTATATACGTCTATAACGTGATACATCCTAGCCTATAGCAATCCTAACATCTCGGAAGTAATATTTTATAACATTCCTGGCGCGCCGGCCCCTACTTCTCGGTGGGAACATTATATACGTCTATATCGCTATATATCATAACGTAAGGCAACCTAACATGTCGAGCGTAATATTTTACAACATTCCTGGCTCGTCGGCCGCTACTTCTCGGTGGGAACATTATATACGTCTATAACGTTATACATCCTAACCTAAGAGAACCTAACATCTCGGATGTAATATTTGACAACATTCCTGGCGTGTAGGCCCGTACTTCTCGGTGGGAATATCATATACGTCTATAACGTTATACATCCTAGCGTAAGGCAATCCTAACATGTCGAATGTAATATTTTACAGCAATCCTGGCGCGTCGGCCCCTACTTCTCGGTGGCAACATTATATATGTCTATAACGCTACATATCCTAGCCTAAGGCAACCTAACACCTCGGATGTAATGTTTTACAACATTCCTGGCGTGTCGGCCCCTATTTCTCGGTGGGAACATTATATACGTCTATAACGTGATATATCCTAGCCTAAGGCAATCCTAACATCTCGGTAGTAATATTTTACAACATTCCTGGCGCGTCGGCATCTACTTCTCGGTGGAAACATTATATACGTCTAAAACACTATATATCCTAGCTTAAGGCAACCTAACATGTCGAATGTAATATTTTACAACATTCCTGGCGCGTCGGCACCTACTTCTCGGTGGGAACAGTATATACGTCTATAACGTTATATATCCTAGCCTAAGGCAATTCTAACATCTCGGATGTAATATTTTACAACACTCCTGGCGCGTCGGCACCTACTTCTCGGAGGGAACAGTATATAAATCTATAACGTTATATATCCTAGCCTAAGGCAACCTAACATGTCGAATGTAATATTTTACAACATTCCTGGCGCGTCGGCACCTACTTCTCGGTGGGAACAGTATATACGTCTATAACGTTATATATCCTAGCCTAAGGCAAACCTAACATGTCAAATGTAAAATTTTACAACATTCCTGGCGCGTCGGTCCCTATTTCTCGGTGGGAACATTATATAAGTCAATAACGTTATATATCCTAACCTAATGCAACCTAACATCTCGGATGTAATATTTTACTACATTCCTGGCACGTCGGCCACTACTTCTCGGTGGGAACATTATATAAGTCTATAACGCTATATATCCTAGCCTAAGGCAACCTAACACCTCGGATGTAATGTTTTACAACATTCCTGGCGTGTCGGCCCCTATTTCTCGGTGGGAACATTATATACGTCTATAACGTGATATATCCTAGCCTATGGCAATCCTAACATCTCGGAAGTAATATTTTGCAACATTCCTGGCGCGTCGGCATCTACTTCTCGGTGGGAACAGTATATAAGTCTATAACGTTACTTATCCTAGTCTAAGGCAACCTAACATCTCGGATGTAATATTTTACTACATTCCTGGCATGTCGATCCCTACGTCTCGGTAGGAACATTATATACGTCTTTAACGCTATATATCCTAGCGTAAGGCAACCTAACATGTCGAATGTAATATTTTACAACATTCCTGGCGCGTCGGCCCCTACTTCTCGGTGGGAACATTATATACGTCTTTAGCGCTATATATCCCAGCCTAAGGCAACCTAACATGTCGTATGTAATATTTGACAACATTGCTGACGCGTCGGCACCTACTTCTCGGTGGGAACATTATATACGTCTATAACGTTATATATCATAACCTAAGGCAACCTAACCACTCTACCGTAATATTTTACAACATTCCTGGCGTGACGGCGCCTACTTCCCGATGGGGACATTATATAAATCTATAACGTTGTATATCCTAACCTAAGGCAACCTAACATCTCGGATGTAATAGTTGATAACATTCCTGGCGTATCGGCCCGTACATCTCGGTGGGAACATTATATACGTCTACAGCGATATATATCCTAACCGAAGGAAACCTATCATCTCGGATGTAATATTTTACAACATTCCTGGCGCTTCGGCTCCTACTTTTCGGTGGGAACATTATATACGTCTATAACGTTACATATTCTAACGTAAGGCAACATAGCATCTCGGATGTAATATTTTACAACATTCCTGACGTGTCTTCGCCTGCTTCTCGATGGGGACATTATATACGTCTATAACGTTGTATATCCTAACCTAACGCAACCTAACATCTGGGATGTAATATTTTACATCGTTCCTGGCATGTAGGTCCCTACGTCTCGGTGGGAACATTATATACGTCTATAACGATATATATCCTTACCTAAGGGAACCTAACACATCGGATGTAATATTTTACAACATTCCTGGCGCGTCGGCACCTATTTCTCGGTGGGAACATTATATACGTCTATAACGATATATATCCTTACCTAAGGGAACCTAACATCTCGGGTGTAATATTTTACAACATTCGTGACGCGTCGGCCCCTATTTCTCGGTGGGAACATGATATACGTCTATAACGTTATATATCCTAGCCTAAGGCGACCTAACATGTCGAATGTACTATTTTACAACATTCCTGGCATGTCGGTTCCTATTTCTCGGTGGGAACATTATATACGTCTATAACGTTATATATCCTAGCCTAAGGCGAACTAACATGTCGAATATAATATTCTACAACATTCATGGCGTGTCGCCGCCTACTTCTCGATGGGGACATTATATACGTCTATAACGTTATTTATTCTAACGTAAGGCAAGATAACATCTCCACCGTAATATTTTACAACATTGCTGGCGCGTCGGCACTTACTTCTCGGTGGCAACGTTATATACGTCTATAACGCTATATATCCTAGCCTAAGACAACCTAACATCTCGGATGTAATATTTTACAACATTCGTGGCATGTCGGCCGCTAACTCTCGGTGGTAACATTATATACGTCTATATCGTTATATATCCTAGCCTAAGGCAACATAACATGTCGAATGTAATAGTTTACTACATTCTGGCGTGTCGTCGCCTGCTTCTCTATGGGGACATTATATACGTCTATAAAGTTGTATATACTAACCTAACGCAACCTAACATCTGGGATGTAATATTTTACAACATTCCTGGCGTGTCGTCGCCTGCTTCTCGATGGGGGCATTATATACGTCTATAACGATGTATATCCTAACCTAACGCAACCTAACATCTGGGATGCAATATTTTGCAACATTCCTGGCGTGTCGTCGCCCGCTTCCCGATGGGGACATTATATACGTCTATAACGTTGTATATCCTAACCTAACGCAACCTAACATCTGGGATGTAATATTTTACAACATTCGTGGCATGTCGGCCGCTAACTCTCGGTGGTAACATTATATACGTCTATATCGTTATATATCCTAGCTTAAGGCAACATAACATGTCGAATGTAATAGTTTACTACATTCTGGCGTGTCGTCGCCTGCTTCTCTATGGGGACATTATATACGTCTATAAAGTTGTATATACTAACCTAACGCAACCTAACATCTGGGATGTAATATTTTACAACATTCCTGGCATGTCGGTCCCTACGTCTCGGTGGGAACATTCTATACGTCTGTAACGTTGTATATCCTAACCTAAGTGAACCTAACATCTCGGGTGTAATATTTTACAACATTCCTGACGCGTCGGCCCCTATTTCTCGGTGGGAAAACTATATACGGCTATAACGTTATTTGTCATAGCCTAAGGCAACATAATATCTCTACCGTAATATTTTACAACATTCCTGGCGTGTCGTCGCCTGCTTCTCGATGGGGACATTATATATGTCTACAACGTTGTATATCCTAACCTAACGCAACCTAACATCTGGGATGTAATATTTTACAACATTCCTGGCATGTCGGTCCATACGTCTCCGTGGTAACATTATATAGGTCTATAACTTTATATATCCTAGCCTAAGGCAACCTAACATCTCGGAAGTAATATTTGGCAACATTCCTGGCGTATTAGCCCGTACTTCTCGGTGGGAACATCATATACGTCTACAGCCATATATATCCTAACCGAAGGCAAGCTAATATCTCGGATGCAATATTTTGCAACATTCCTGGCGTGTCGTCGCCCGCTTCCCGATGGGGACATTATATACGTCTATAACGTTGTATATCCTAACCTAACGCAACCTAACATCTGGGATGTAATATTTTACAACATTCGTGGCATGTCGGACGCTAACTCTCGGTGGTAACATTATATACGTCTATATCGTTATATATCCTAGCCTAAGGCAACATAACATGTCGAATGTAATAGTTTACTACATTCTGGCGTGTCGTCGCCTGCTTCTCTATGGGGACATTATATACGTCTATAAAGTTGTATATACTAACCTAACGCAATCTAACATCTGGGATGTAATATTTTACAACATTCCTGGCATGTCGGTCCCTACGTCTCGGTGGGAACATTCTATACGTCTGTAACGTTGTATATCCTAACCTAAGTGAACCTAACATCTCGGGTGTAATATTTTACAACATTCCTGACGCGTCGGCCCCTATTTCTCGGTGGGAAAACTATATACGGCTATAACGTTATTTGTCATAGCCTAAGGCAACATAATATCTCTACCGTAATATTTTACAACATTCCTGGCGTGTCGTCGCCTGCTTCTCGATGGGGACATTATATATGTCTATAACGTTGTATATCCTAACCTAACGCAACCTAACATCTGGGATGTAATATTTTACAACATTCCTGGCATGTCGGTCCCTACGTCTCCGTGGTAACATTATATACGTCTATAACGTTATATACCCTAACCTAAGGCAACCTAACATGTCGAATGTAATATTTTACAATATTCCTGGCGCGTCGGCCCCTACTTCCCGGTGGGAACATTATATAAGTCAATAACGTTAAATGTCCTAACCTAAGGCAACCTAGCATCTCGGATGTAATATTGCACTACATTCCTGGCACGTCGGCCCCTACTTCTCGTTGAGAACGTTATATACGTCTATAACGCTATATATCCTAGCCTAAGGCAACCTATCATGTCGAATGTAATATTTTACAACATTCCTGACGCGCCGGCCCCTACTAATCAGTGGGAACATTACATAAGTCAATACCGTTATATATACTAACCTAAGGCAACCTAACACCTCGGAGGTGATATTGTACTACATTCCTGGCACGTCGGCCTCTACTTCTCCGTGGGAACGTTATATTCGTGTATAGCGCTATATATTATAGCCTAAGGCAACCTAACATGTCGAATGTAATATTTTACAATATTCCTGGCGCGTGAGCACCTACCTCTCGGTGGCATCATTATATACGTCTATAACGCTATATATCCTAGCCTAAGGCAACCTAACATGTTGAATGTAATATTTTACAACATTCCTGGCGCGACGGCCCCTGCTACTCGGCGGGATCATTATATACGTCTATAACGTTATATATCCTAGCCTAAGGCAACCTAACATCTCGGATGTAATATTTTACAACATTCGTGGCATGTCGGCCGCTAACTCTCGGTGGTAACATTATATACGTCTATATCGTTATATATCCTAGCCTAAGGCAACATAACATGTCGAATGTAATAGTTTACTACATTCTGGCGTGTCGTCGCCTGCTTCTCTATGGGGACATTATATACGTCTATAAAGTTGTATATACTAACCTAACGCAACCTAACATCTGGGATGTAATATTTTACAACATTCCTGGCATGTCGGTCCCTACGTCTCGGTGGGAACATTCTATACGTCTGTAACGTTGTATATCCTAACCTAAGGGAACCTAACATCTCGGGTGTAATATTTTACAACATTCCTGACGCGTCGGCCCCTACTTCTCGGTGGAAACATTGTATACGTCTATAACGATATATATCCTAGCTTAACGCAACATAACATCTCGGATGTAATATTTTACAACATTCCTGGCATGTCGGTCCCTACGTCTCGGTGGGGATATTATATACGTCTATAACGTTGTATATCCTAACCTAACGCAAACTCACATCTGGGATGTAATATTTTACAACATTCCTGGCATGTCGGTCCCTACTTCTCGGTGGGA
Organism: Xylocopa violacea; assembly: GCA_963969225.1. Lineage (NCBI taxonomy): Eukaryota > Metazoa > Arthropoda > Insecta > Hymenoptera > Apidae > Xylocopa > Xylocopa violacea. The sequence continues at coordinate 2,344,648 of CAXAJV010000789.1, forward strand.
ACATTATATACGTATATAACGATATATATCCTAACCTAAGGGAACCTAACATATCTAATGTATTATTTTACAACATTCCTGGCATGTCGGTCCCTACTTCTCGGTGGGAACATTCTATACATCTATAACTTTGTATATCATAACCTAAGGGAACCTAACATCTCGGGTGTGATATTTTACAACATTCCTGACGCGTCGGCACCTATTTCTCGGTGTGAACATTATATACGTCTATAACGTTATATATCCTAGCCTGAGGCGACCTAACATTTCGAATGCAATAGTTTGCATTATCTCTGGCGTTTCGGCCCGTAGTTCTCGGTGGTAATATTATATGCGTCTACAACGTTATATATCCTAACCTAGGGCAACCTAACATCTCTACCGTAATATTTTACAACATTCCTGGCATGCCGGGCCCTACTTCCCTGTGGTAACGTTATATACGTCTATAGCGTTGTATATCCTAGCCTAAGGCAACGTAACATCTCGCATGTAATATTTTACAACATTCCTGGCATGTCGGTCCCTACGGCTCGGTGGGGATATTATATACGTCTATAACGATATATATCCTAACCTAGGGCAACCTAACATCTCGGATGTAATATTTTACAACATTCCTGGCATGTCGGTACCTACGTCTCGGTGGGAACAATATATCCGTCTATAGCGTTATATATCCTAGCCTAAGGCGACCTAACATGTCGAATTTAATATTTTGCAACATTCCTGGCGTGTCGTCGCCTACTTCTCGATGGGGACATTATATACGTCTATAAAGTTATATATCCTAACGTAAGACAGCATAACATCTCGGATGTAAGATTTTACTACATTCCTAGCGGGTCGGCCCCTACTTCTCGGTGGGAACATTATATACGTCTATAACGCTACATATCCTAGCCTAAGGCAACCTAACATGTCGAATGTAATATTTTACAACATTCCTGGCGCGTCGGCGCCTACTTCTCGGTGGGAACATAATATACGTCTATAACGCTATATATCCTAACTTCAGCTAACTTAACACCTCGGATGTAATATTTTACAACATTCCTGGCGCGACGGCGCCTACATCTCGGTGGGGACTTTATATACCTCTATAACGCTATATATCCTAGCCTAAGGCAACCTAGCATGTCGAATGTAATATTTTACAACATTCCTCTCGCGTCGGACCCTACGTCTCGGTGGGAACATAATATATGTCTATATCGTTATGTATCCTAGCCTAAGGCAACCTAACATGTTGAATGTAATATTTTACTACATTCCTAGCGGTTCGACCCCTACTTCTCGGTGGGAAAATTATATACGTCTATAACGCTATATATCCTAGCCTAAGGCAACCTAACATGTCGATTGTAATATTTTACAACATTCCTGGCGCGTCGGCGCCTCCATTCGGTGGGGACTTTATATACGTCTATAACCTTATATATCCTAACCTAAGGCAACCTAACATGTTGAACGTAATATTTTACAACATTCCTGGCTCGCTGACCCCCACTTCTCTGTCGTAACATGACATACGTCTATAACGTTAAATATCCTAACTTAAGGCAACGAAACACCTCGGATGTAATGTTTTACAACATTCCTGGCGTGTCGGAGCCTACATCTAGGTTGGAATATTATATACGTCTATAACGCTACATATCCTAGCCTAAGGCAACCTAACACGTCGAACGTAATATTTTACAATATTCCTGGCGCGTAGGCGCCTACATCTCGGTGGGGACTTTATATACGTCTATAACATTATATATCTTAACCTAAGGGAACCTAACATCTTGGGTGTAATATTTCACAGCATTCCTGGCGTGTCGGTCCTTACTACTCGGTAGGAACGTTATATACGTCTATAACGTAATATAACCTAGCCTAACCCATCTAACCCCTCGCCGGTAATGTTTTACAAAATCCCGGGCGTGTCGGCCCGTACCTCTCCGTGGGAACATTATATACGGCTATAACGTTATATATCCTAACCTAAGGCAACCTCACATCTCGGATGTAGTATTTTACAACATTCCTGGCATGTGGGCCCCTACTTCTCGGTGGGAACATTATATACGTCTATAACGTAATATAACCTAACCTAACACATCACGACCCTCGCTGGTAATGTTTTACAGAATTTCGTTCGTGTCGTCCTGTACATCTAGGTGGGGACATTATATACGTCTATAACGTTATATTTCCTATCGTAAGGCAACCTAACATCTCGAATGTAGTATTTTCCAACATTTCTGGCGGGTCGGCCCCTACTTCTCGGTGGGAACATTATATACTTCTATAACGTAATGTAACCTAACCTAACCCAGCTAGACCCCCGCTGGTAATGTTTCACAGAATCCCGTTCGTGTCGTCCCGTACATCTCGACGCGGATATTATATACCTCTACTACGTTATATATCCTAACCTAAGGCAACTTAACGTCTCGGATGTAGTATTTTCCATCATTCCTGGCGGGTCGGCCCCTACTTCTCGGTCGGCACATTATATACGACCATAACGTAATATAACTTAACCTGACCCATCTAGACCCTCGCTGGTAGTGTTTTACAGAATCCCGTTCGTGTCGTCCCGTACGTCTGGGTGCGGACATTACATACGTCTATAACGTTATATTTCCTATCCTAAGGCAACTTAACATCTCGAATGTAGTATTTTCCTACATTTCTGGCGGGTCGGCCCCTACTTCTCGGTGGGAACAATATATACGTCTATAACGTAATATAACCTAACCTAACCCAGCTAGACACTCGCTGGTAATGTTTCACAGAACCCCGGGCGTGTCGGTCCGTACTTCTCGGTGGGGTCATTATGTACGTCTACTACGTTATATATCCTAACCTAAGGCAACTTAACATCTCGGATGTAGTATTTTCCAACATTCCTGGCGGGTCGGCCCCCATTTCTCGGTGGGCACATTATATACGTCTATAACGTAATATAACCTAGCCTGACCAATCTAGAACCTCGCTGGTAATGTTTTACAGAATGCCGTTCGTGTCTACCCGTACGTCTGGGTGCGGACATTGTATACGTCTATAACGTTATATATTCTAACCTAAGACATCCTAACATCTCGGATGTAGTATTTTCCAACATTCATGGCGGGTCGGCCGCTAGTCCTCGGTGGGCACATTATATACGAACATAACGTAATATAACCTAACCTGACCCATCTGGAACCTCGCTGGTAGTGTTTTACAGAATCCCGTTCGTGTCTACCCGTACGTCTCGGTGCGGACATTATATACATCTATAACGTTATATTTCCTATCCTAAGGCAACTTAACATCCCGAATGTAGTATTTTCCAACATTTCTGGGGGGTCGAGCCCTACTTCTCGGTGGGAACATTATATACGTCTATAACGTAATAGAACCTAACCTAACCCATCTAGACCCTCGCTGGTAATTTTTACAGAATCCTGTTCGTGTCGTGCCCTACGTCTCGGTGCGGATATTATATACGTCTATAACGTTATATTTCCTGTCCGAAGGCAACCTAACCTCTCGAATGTAGTATTTTCCAACATTTCTGGCGGGTCGGCCCCTACTTCTCGGTGGGAACATTATATATGTCTATAACGTAATATAACCTAACCTAACCCAGCTAGACCCTCGCTGGTAATGTTTCAGAGAATCCCGTTCGTGTCGTCCCGTACGGCACGGCGCGGACATTATATACTTCTATAACGTTATATATCCTATCCTAAGGCAACCGAACATCTCGGATGCATTATTTTCCAACATTCCCTCTCGGGTCGGCCCCTACTTCTCGGTGGGAACATTATATACGCCTATAACGTAATATATCCTAACCTAACCCCTCTAGAGCCTCGCTGGTAATGTTTCACAGAATCCCGTTCGTGTCGTCCCGTTCATCTCGGCGCGGACATTATATACGTCTATAACGTTATATATCCTATCCTAAGGCAACCTAACATCTCGGATGTAGTATTTTCCAACATTTCTGGCGGTACGGCTCCTACTGCTCGGTGGGAACATTAGATACGTCTATATCGTAATATAACCTAACCTAACCCATCACGACCCTCGCTGGTAATGTTTTACAGAATCCCGTTCGTGTCGTCCCGTACATCTCGACATGGATATTATATACGTCTACTACGTTATATATCCTAACCTAAGGCAACTTAACATCTCGGATGTAGTATTTTCCAACATTCCTGGCGTGTCGGCCCCTACTTCTCGGTGGGGACATTATATACGACCATAACGTAATATAACCTAACCTGACCCATCTAGACCCTCGCTGGTAATGTTTTACAGTATCCCGTTCGTGTCTACCCGTACGTCTCGGTGCGGACATTATATACGTCTATAACGTTATATATTCTAACCTAAGACATCCTAACATCTCGCATGTAGTATTTTCCAACATATCTGGCGGGTCGGCCCCTACTTCTCGGTGGGAACAGTATATACGTCTACATCGTAATATAACCTAACCTAATCCAGCTAGACCCTCGCTGGTAATGTTTCACAGAATCCCGTTGGTGTCGCCCCGTTCATCTCGGCGCGGACATTATATACGTCTATAACGTTATATATCCTATCCTAAGGCAACCTAACATCTCGGATGTAGTATTTTCCAACATTTCTGGCGGTTCGGCCCCTACTGCTCGGTGGGAACATTAGATACGTCTATATCGTAATATAACCTAACCTAACCCATCACGACCCTCGCTGGTAATGTTTTACAGAATCCCGTTCGTGTGGTCCCGTACGTCTCGGTGCGGGCATTACATACGTCTATAGCGTGATATTTCCTTTCCTAAGCCAACCCAACATTTCGAATGTAGTATTTTACAACATTCCAGGCGGGACGGCCCCTACTTCTCGGTTGGAACAACATATACTTCTATAACGTAATGTAACCTAACCTAACCCAGCTAGACCCTCGCTGGTAATGTTTCACAGAATCCCGTTAGTGTCGTCCCGTACATCTCGACGCGGATATTATATACGTCTACTACGTTATATATCCTAACCTAACGCAACCTAACATCTCGGATGTAGTATTTTCCAACATTCCTGGCGTGTCGGCACCTACTTCTCGGTGGGGACATTATATACGACCATAACGTAATATAACCTAACCTGACCCATCTAGACCCTCGCTGGTAGTGTTTTACAGAATCCCGTTCGTGTCTACCCGTACGTCTCGGTGCGGACATTATATACATCTATAACGTTATATATCCTATCCTAAGGCAACCTAACATCTCGGATGTAGTATTTTCCAACATTCCTGGCGGGTCGGCCCCTACTTCTCGGTGGGCACATTATATCCGTCTATATCGTAATATAACCTAACCTAACACATCACGACCCTCACTAGTAATGTTTTACAGAATTTCGTTCGTGTCGTCCTGTACATCTAGGTGGGGACATTATGTACGTCTATAACGTTATATTTCCTATCCTAAGCCAGCCTAACATCTCGAATGTAGTATTTTCCAACATTTCTGGCGGGTCGCCCCTACTTCTCGGTGGGCACATTATATACGAACATAACGTAATATAACCTAACCTGACCCATCTAGACCCTCGCTGGTAGTGTTTTACAGAATCCCGTTCGTGTCTAACCGTACGTCTCGGTGCGGACATTATATACATCTATAACGTTATATTTCCTATCCTAAGGCAACTTAACATCTCGAATGTAGTATTTTCCAACATATCTGGCGGGTCGGCCTCTACTTCTCGGTGGGAACAGTATATACATCTACAACGTAATATAACCTAACCTAATCCAGCTAGACCCTCGCTGGTAATGTTTCACAGAATCCCGTTAGTGTCGTCCCGTACATCTCGACGCGGATATTATATACGTCTACTACGTTATATATCCTAACCTAACGCAACTTAACATCTCGGATGTAGTATTTTCCAACATTCCTGGCGTGTCGGCACCTACTTCTCGGTGGGGACATTATATACGACCATAACGTAATATAACCTAACCTGACCCATCTAGACCCTCGCTGGTAGTGTTTTACAGAATCCCGTTCGTGTCTACCCGTACGTCTCGGTGCGGACATTATATACATCTATAACGTTATATATCCTATCCTAAGGCAACCTAACATCTCGGATGTAGTATTTTCCAACATTCCTGGCGGGTCGGCCCCTACTTCCCGGTGGGCACATTATATCCGTCTATATCGTAATATAACCTAACCTAACACATCACGACCCTCACTGGTAATGTTTTACAGAATTTCGTTCGTGTCGTCCTGTACATCTAGGTGGGGACATTATGTACGTCTATAACGTTATATTTCCTATCCTAAGCCAGCCTAACATCTCGAATGTAGTATTTTCCAACATTTCTGGCGGGTCGCCCCTACTTCTCGGTGGGCACATTATATACGACCATAACGTAATATAACCTAACCTGACCCATCTAGACCCTCGCTGGTAGTGTTTTACAGAATCCCGTTCGTGTCTACCCGTACGTCTCGGGGCGGACATTATATACATCTATAACGTTATATTTCCTATCCTAAGGCAACTTAACATCTCGAATGTAGTATTTTCCAACATATCTGGCGGGTCGGCCCCTACTTCTCGGTGGGAACAGTATATACGTCTACAACGTAATATAACCTAACCTAATCCAGCTAGACCCTCGCTGGTAATGTTTCACAGAATCCCGTTGGTGTCGCCCCGTTCATCTCGGCGCGGACATTATATACGTCTATAACGTTATATATCCTATCCTAAGGCAACCTAACATCTCGGATGTAGTATTTTACAACATTCCAGGCGGGACGGCCCCTACTTCTCGGTGGGAACATTATATACTTCTATAACGTAATGTAACCTAACCTAACCCAGCTAGACCCTCGCTGGTAATGTTTCACAGAATCCCGTTCGTGTCGTCCCGTACATCTCGACGCGGATATTATATACGTCTACTACGTTATATATCCTAACCTAAGGCAACTTAACATATCGAATGTTGTATTTTACATCATTCCAGGTGGGGCGGCCACTACTTCTCGGTGCGCACATTATATACGACGATAACGTAATATAACCTAATCTGACCCATGCAGACCCTCGCTGGTAGTGCTTTACAGAATCCCGTTCGTGTCGTCCCGTACGTCTCGGTGCGGACATTATATACGTCTATAACGTTATATATCCTAATCTAAGGCAACTTAATATCTCGGATGTATTATTTTCCAACATTCCTGGCGGGTCGGCCCCTACTTCTCTGTGGGAACTTTATATACGTCTATAACGTAATATAACCTAACCTAACCCATCTAGACCCTCGCTGGTAATGTTTCACAGAGTCCCGTTCGTGTCGTCCCGTACATCTCGGCGCGGACATTATATACGTCTATAACGTTATATATCCTAACCTACGGCAACATAACATATCGAATGTTGTATTTTACAACATTCCAGGCGGGGCGGCCACTACTTCTCGGTGGGCACATTATATACGACGATAACGTAATATAACCTAATCTGACCCATGCAGACCCTCGCTGGTAGTGCTTTACAGAATCCCGTTCGTGTCGTCCCGTACGTCTCGGTGCGGACATTATATACGTCTATAACGTTATATATCCTATCCTAAGGCAACCTAACATCTCGGATGTAGTATTTTACAACATTCCAGGCGGGACGGCCCCTACTTCTCGGTGGGAACATTATATACTTCTATAACGTAATGTAACCTAACCTAACCCAGCTAGACCCTCGCTGGTAATGTTTCAGAGAATCCCGGTCGTGCCGTCCCGTACGTCTTGGTGTGGACATTATATACGTTTATAACGTTATATATCCTAACCTAAGGCAACCTAACTTCTCGGATATAGTATTTTCCAACATTCCTGGCGGGTTGGCCCCTACTCCTCGGTGGGAACATTATAAACGTCTATAACGTTATAGAGCCTAATCTAACCCATCTAGATCCTCGCTGGTAATGTTTCACAGAGTCCCGTTCGTGTCGTCCCGTACATCCCGGCGCGGACATTATATACGTCTATAACGTTATATATCCTAACCTAAGGCAACATAACATCTCGAATGTTGTATTTTTACAACATTCCAGGCGGGGCGGCCACTACTTCTCGGTGGGCACATTATATACGACCATAACGTAATATAACCTAATCTGACCCATTCAGAACCTCGCTGGTAGTGTTTTACAGAATCCCGTTCGTGTCTACCCGTACGTTTCGATGCGGACATTATATACGTCTATAACGTTATATTTCCTATTCTAATGCAACTTAACATCTCGAATGTAGTATTTTCCAACATTTCTGGCGGGTCGGCCCCTACTTCTCGGTGGGAACATTATATACGTCTATAACGTAATAGATCCTAACCTAACCCATCTAGAGCCTCGCCGGTAATGTTTTACAGAATCCCGTTCGTGTCGTCCCGTACATCTCGACGCGGATATTATATACGTCTACTACGTTATATATCCTAACCTAAGGCAACTTAACATCTCGGATGTAGTATTTTCCAACATTCCTGGCGTGTCGGCCCCTACTTCTCGGTGGGGACATTATATACGACCATAACGTAATATAACCTAACCTGACCCATCTAGACCCTCGCTGGTAATGTTTTACAGTATCCCGTACCTGTCTACCCGTACGTCTCGGTGCGGACATTATATACGTCTATAACGTTATATATTCTAACCTAAGACATCCTAACATCTCGGATGTAGTATTTTCCAACATATCTGGCGGGTCGGCCCCTACTTCTCGGTGGGAACAGTATATACGTCTACAACGTAATATAACCTAACCTAATCCAGCTAGACCCTCGCTGGTAATGTTTCATAGAATCCCGTTAGTGTCGCCCCGTTCATCTCGGCGCGTACATTATATACGTCTATAACGTTATATATCCTATCCTAAGGCAACCTAACATCTCGGATGTAGTATTTTCCAACATTTCTGGCGTGTCGGCCCCTACTTCTCGGTGGGGACATTATATACGACCATAACGTAATATAACCTAACCTGACCCATCTAGACCCTCGCTGGTAGTGTTTTACAGAATCCCGTTCGTGTCTACCCGTTCGTCTCGGTGCGGACATTATATACATCTATAACGTTATATATCCTAACCTAAGGCAACCTGACATATCGCATGTCATATTTTACAACCTTCCCGGCGGGTCGGCCCCTACGTCTCGGTGGGAATATTATATATGTCTATAACGCTATATATCCTAGCCTAAGGCAACCTAACATGTCGAGCGTAATATTTTACAACATTCCTGGCTCGTCGGCCCCTGCTTCTCGGTGGTAACATTATGTACGTCTATAACGTTATATATCCCAGCCTAAGGCAATCTAACATCTGGCATGTAGTATTTTACAACATTCCTGGCGGGGCGGCCCCTATTTCTCGGTGGGAACATTATATACGTCTATAACGTAAGATAACCTAACCTAACCCATCTAGCCTCTCGATGGTAGTGTTTTACAAGATTCCAGGCGTGTCGGTTCCTTCATATCGGTGGGAACATAATCTCATGGTCTGAGATGCCATACCTATTACCTGCAGTGTTGGGTTGAAATAACCTCTTATTGGCTCTGGGGAATCTGTGCACAAATATATGGAGGAGGCCCGGCACTTAACATCGTTTGCATCAGCCCCACCACCCGCCCCCGCGCTGAGAGTCTCTGAATGTTTTCAGGAGACTCTCTTCTGGGCAGTGCACGCACTGGCATGTGGGAGATAGACGTGATCACCCGTTTATCTCCGCATCTCGCAATACGCGTGCAATGACTCAAAGGTTGATCCCGAATATTTTGAGTTTATGTGTTTTGTACGAGCATGATAATCTAAGTTCATTTCTTTTTTTTCTTTCTTTGAGTTACCCACCGTGGTTACAGTGTCTTCCGTCGTCGGTAACTTCTGTGTTTCCTCTGTCGTTTGGTTACATGGATCTTCTTGAGTTACCGACCTTGGTTATTAAACATTCAGATGTCGGTAACTCTCCGTCTACGTTTATTTTTCCTCTTCTTCATTTGTCGGCGACCAGTTACCGACCACTATGTATTCAGCAACTGTCTGCCACGCAATGTCTTCTTTCTTCATTTATTTATCCATTGCCAGTACCTTGCCTCGCTTTCGGTTGTCATTTTGCAAATGTTTGTCATGATGGCTCCCGTACACGAAAACCTCGCGCATTCACACACACGAAATTCTCGCGCACTCACGCACACGAGATTGTTCGCGCCCGCACTATACGCATTGTTCACCACTTTCCTCTTGGGGTTTTTCTTCTTTCTTCGGTCTGTGGTTTCCAACGATGCAACTCTTCTGTGTATATATCATTGTTTTTGTCTTCAGCGAAGCTTCTTCTTCGTCTTCGCATGATCCGCGAAGATCGCGTCTCCGTTGAGCTTGCCACTAGCGTCATGGTAGCAATGCAGGAGAAGACCAGCCTACCGAATGGAACTTTGAAGCTGAACTGTCGTGCCTTTTCAGGAAACAACAGCCCCCGCTCGCACGGTTGGACGCGGCAGACGTCTACGACGCCGACCACGCAGGACACGCCGAGCAGAGAGTTCGCGCTCTTCCTCCTCCTCCCTCCTCCTTCCTTCCGCTTCCTTCAAAGCTGTGACTTTATCACAAAACAAAGACATTGCCTGCCAGGAACTCTGTTTTAGCATCATTTTATCAAAGATATTGCTCAGAGTTAAATCTGGCCCTACCTCGCTTACCAGAGCGCGCCGTGGCAGCTGCCGTGCTGGACAGCGCTGTAGCGTGTGACACCCGCTGTCGTACTCCTCTTCGCAATGGGGGCTCAATGACGTGTTTTCTTTGCCTATCCGCTTCAGAAATGACGCAAAATATCCCGGTGAACATCTGCGTCATTCTGTACGTGAGCACGCCGCTTTTTCTTTCCGTCCATCTCATGATATTTTGACGAAGCAAACTTATCGTCTAATGGTTCGTGTGACGGCTCATGGCTTGCTTTCGTACGAGATCGTCCTGTATACTCTTATCGCATCCTCCCTCCACGGTCTACGCACCGTTTTCAAGTTCTTTTTACTCGCGACAAGAACTTCGCTCTATGGCATAATGTGGCTAAAATGTAGTGTCGCACTATCCAATCTGGGCGCCAATGCAAAATGCGACTCGAAATTCCACTTGCTATCGAGGTGAAGTCCAAGATATTTAATATCTTTTTTTACCTCAACAGTTGTATTCGCAATTTTTTTCATCTCTCGGCATTCAGCTCTTCTTTTATTGTCACGCGGGTCAATCAAGAGTAAAACTTCCGTTTTTTCCGCGGCAATCTGAAAGCCAAGTTCACGGAACTTCATCGTTACCGATACCACTCCCCCTTCTGCACGACAGATGGTCCTGCTTTCGTTGCTTCTAGTGGCAAGTACTAGCGTGTCATCGGCATAACATGTAATATGTACTCCTATCGGAAGTGGCTGAAAGATAGCTATGTTATATCCGATGTTCCACAGTAACGGTTCAAGAACCGATCCCTGCGGAACACCGCGATTGACCACCCTCTCAAAGTATCTGTCTTTTCCATTGTAAGTAATGGTTCTATCGCTCAGGTAGTTATTTATTACCATACGTAGGTATTCCGGAAAATCATTGCTCCACGTATGGCCGCCCACGAGAGGGAATTGAAGGCATTCTTCATGTCAAAAGATACCGCAAAAGCAATCCCCCCGTTTTTTGTGGCTGTTTCTGCAATCGACTTTACATTTCTTATCGCATCGATTACGGATCGACCTTCCCTGAAACCGTACTGGCAATCCGCTAAATCTCGTCCTCTCGTCGTAAAATGCTGAACGAGTCTCCGGTGAATTACTCTTTCGAAGATTTTTCCTATCTCGTCCAGCAGAACGATAGGACGATAAGCAGACGGATCTTCTTCCGGCCTTCCGGGCTTTTTCAGCAAGAACATTCTGCCAGATTTCCACTTTCTTAGAAATTTTCCGGTCTGCAAGCATTCCGTGAAGATCCTCTGCAGCCGTCGGGCAAAGAAACCTAGAATTCCTAGCCAAGTTCAGCCAGGAACTTCATTCCGGCCTGGCGCAGTGCTGTTTCTCTTAAGTTTTTGCACTGCGCGGGCGATCTCTGATTGCGCCATTTTCCTCTCGTGGAAATAGATTCTCAACAACCCGCTCCAGGAAGTTTGGTTGCATCGTTTCTGATATAGGAGGCGCCCATGGTCTTAGTTTGTCCATTACCATTTTGTATGGACGCCCCCACGGATCCTCTTGCAAGGTGGACATTAGTCGCTCCCGTGCCCGTGTCTTGGAGTCAGATATTGCGGACTGCAGCTTCTTTTTCTTATTTTTATAGCTTTCGTTGCACCGCAGGATGTTTTCTATGTTTCTCATGGACCGGCGACCCTTCTCCCTTTTGTACTGGTGGCGCGTTAGCGTACATGCTGCACAAATTCGCGATATTGTTTCGTTCCACCAATACACAGGTCGTCTTTGCACATTGGGTTTTGTACGTAGCATGCAAGCGTTGTACACCGCTGTCACGGTATCCATTAATTCTGCTATTTCCTCGTCCACATTCACTGGACCTTCTTTTTTTCGAGTCCATGTTGCGGATAAAGCAGCAACCCGCATATAATCGTCGTTCAGCTTCTTAACGGCTCATTTTTTTACGTGGTGCTGCTATCAAGAATTTCTGAGGCGTTTTGCTTGGGCTGTGGATATCTGTATCCAAATACACTTATGGTCCGACAGATTGTCCATGTTGTCGACTTCTCAATTTTGCACTCTTTTCGCTGTGAGAGCATTTCCCACGGAGATATCTACTATGCTATCTCCTTGAAATCGCGAGCTCGTTGCTTCCGCTCCACGATTTAGGATCTGTAAGTTTGCAGCATTCGCCCACTTCAGCATCGAGTGACCGCGATCTATTGTGCTTTTCGAATGTCACATGACTGCATGCGCATTGAAATCTCCAAGTACAAATTCTGGGCGGTTCCAAATGTTTTTAATTGCGCTCCATATTTCGTCCAGTAAGCGCTCTTAATCGCTCAACGGCTAATTCAGCGGTGTGTACACACCCACCACCACGTATTCCGCCCAGTTCACCGCGATGTAGCTGTTTCCATTTGCTATTTTGGTTATAGGCTTGTATCCTCGATCCAATATTGACTCAATGGTATCCGATACGGTTCTGCGATGACTATAAGTTCCACCATGCTGCGCTTCATTTCGCTTATTACTAAGTCCTGTGCTTTGGCAGCATGGTGCACATTCACTTATAGTATTTGACACAGCAGGGTGAATTTTAAGTTTTGTCCATCGCCTCCTCCAGGCTAAATTCATTTTCATTTGAATCTCCTTCGATATCTAGGGCGGCAAACCTGTTTTCCACCGCCATTCCAACGATGGAGTGCTCTATTTTTTTGCCGCTTTCCGTCTTATTGGCGGTTTTACCGGTGTAAAAACTGCCAGCTTTGCTCTAATTTGAAACTCTCGCATTGATTGTTTGCATTTTCATCTGTTTAGGTACGTATGGTATTGTTTGCATCCTTCCCACTACGCACTTGTTACAAATCTTCTCTTCTCTTCTCTCAGCTTTATGCACCGTTAATTATCTTAGTACTTATTGCCTGTTTTAGGCACGCGTGGAGTGATTTATCCCCAACCCGCACGTAGGAACTGTATTCTAGACTCTCTATTTACAGAGGTATGATATGTTCGTTTTTTGACATGTAAACAGATTGTATTTTCTTCTTCTTCTAACTCTTGAAATTCTTTCTTTTAGGTGTGCAATGAGCTTTATTCACACCAGGAGCTCCTTATTATTCGTTTTTCTATAGTACGCGTGAATCAGATTTCGTTTTCAGTATGTATTAAACAGCCTTTAACCTATCTTTGTTATGTCTGCTAGACACTTAGTTCTTTCTCTTCAGTTATAAGTTCTCACTTCACAATATATATCTATATGTGCATTTTAATGAATGGTTCTTATAATTGTTTGTGTTACAGATATGGAGAGGATTACAAACACTCTAACCACGTCTTGGTCTTCTTAATATTACACACTTACTGCAGTTTGTTGAACAATATCTTTTATACCATTCACTTTAACTTTTTGTAATGCATGTAATATTTTTATTCTGTCTTTCTTTGTTTGGAATTGATTCTGTCGTATCTTCACTATGTTTGTTTCACTTATCATACATTTGCATGTAGAAAGTGTTTATTTACTTCACTGCAAACTGCACAGGATGTAAAGCTTCCGTATTTAACGAGCTTTTTAACCTGTTTTGACTTGTCGACATGCGTGCGACGCCGACGAGTGTTTACCCCCTCCACACTGTCTATTTATTGCCTTCCTGTCCTCCTTTTTTGTAGGTAAACAGGTTGGCACTTGAGAGGTAGGTCAGTGACAGTCGACTTTTGAGAACACTTTCCGCGGTGGGTCAAGAGCTCCCCTGCCGTGAAACACTTATCTGCCCGACCCCCTTCTGTCAGCGTGGGCACAAGTCTTTTTTCTTTTAACTTTTCATGTTTATTTTCACCCATCCGGTAGTTTTAATTTATTTATAATCAAAACTACTTTTATTGCACTTGATGTACGATTGTTATTTACAATTCTGTGTCATTCTGTTTACAGTGTGTGCTCGCACTCACTGCGCTTATTTGTTGTCTTTCTTCGGTGCGTTACGAATTTATTAGAGTTTTTATTTACTTTTAAATTCGTGACGTATCACGAATTATAATCATTATTGAGATGCTGTCTCTCTCGCACTACGGGTCCTTTATCACCGTGACAGATTGATACTTGCGATCTATTGTCTACTCGCTTACACCTCTGCACCTTTGTCCCTCGCGAAAGGTAAAGTTTACTGATAGTGAATGCACGTTGGCGCTCGGTCTACTATTTCAACTCTTTTTATCGTTGTTTTTGGCGATTAATATCCCGTTTTGTGAGTTATTATTACGCGCGCACGATAATTATCTTCACTTTCTACCGCATCACATCCCCTTCTTCCCGTTCTTTAATAGCTTTTTATCAGCACTTTCCGCACTTCTTACACTTCTTGAGGTGTTGACCGGTGTAGCTTCCGATATCCTCTTCCTCTTCAGTTCTCCCACGATGTCGTCAGCAGCCTCCACGACTCGAAATTAGATTTGGAAATGGCGAACGACCGCGCACGTGTCGTAACCGTGAAGGATAGCGAATCCGAGCACGAAATTCGCTATTATTCGACCCTAATACCGAAAGAATCCCAGATTTATACGTCTGGATTTCACGCGATACTTACCAAAATTCGATTAAGCCGTAGCTTGTATTCGAAATTTCAAGATTTCCATTCGAAAACTCGAAAATGCACGGAGCGATGTGAAATGTGTCTATACTCTTCCCCCAAATTCAACACCTAAGGGCGGATATACCGTATCTGGAGTCCATAAAATTGGATTCATTTAATCACTTATTGACACTGTGTTGATATTAACTGCGCCAAGCGTAATTGGCAATAAAATTTGTCAAATCCAGTAAAATGAAATCACCATTCACGTTTGAAACGAGCTAAAATTTCAAAAAAATCTCTCATAGACTTTTTATTAAACTTCCAGTTCAATTATTTTTCACGAATTCGAAAAGTATTACATTTTTTAAATTCTCCTCCTATAGTACGAATTTTAATCAAATATCAGAGATAAACGATTTATTTATTTAACATTTTTACTGGGGTAACCAGTTGATAATTTCATAGGATCAGGGTTGGTGTTACTTCCTCGTTCGTACCATGAATTTTGATCAGCGCTATTCGCGGAATAACGCTCGACGTAACAAAATCGTTCTAGATGTAGCAATCGGAATGAATTTTTTTTTAACCGGTCAGAGGCAATAAAGTAGGAGGGATATGCAAGGAAAACGCCAGAATGCGTCGCGTTACCGCGTTTCGAATTTTAATGGCCCGGTGGAATGATAAAGCGGTAATTAATCGTTGTCCATTGCTGCCGTCGTGAGATTTCAATGCGACGCTTGGCGTCTTTCCAAATAATTATTCCTTCCTTTTTCGCCAATTAATGTTCATATATTTTTCCTTTCGAGATAGTGTTCTCCTTTTTTAAATTCCTTGTTCCTTCTTCCTTTTATGACAAATTTTTCGTCGGCAGAGGAGAAATACAACTTTTACTTCAAATATCTATTGTTAGATTTGTATAATTTATTGCAGCATGGAAAGGTATAGAAAGATAATTTGCTTCCTTTATATTCGATGTATTTTGACGAGCAACAAAAAAATCAATAATGTTTTTATCATTCGTGAAGCATGGAGATATAGTTGATGCTTGTTACTTGATTTTTATCAGTTTTCAATACAGAAAGTATAAGAGGATTCGTTTTATGTATAATTTCGAACGAAATTCCTGATCGTTTAGACAAAACTTTATCGTATCGGGTCATTCTGGCTAATGGAAGCGGAATTTTCAATCCTTTTCACCGATGCGAAATATTTTAATCGCATTTCAGCGAATAGAGGGCTTTCTTAACATTTTCTCTTCAAATTAATTCCTTTACCAATTTTCTTTTATTAGCAATTACACATTCTGTCCTCTCTCTCTCCCTCCCTCTCTCTCTCTCTCTCTCTCTCTCGATGAGGCTTGTAAAATGTCCGAGAAATATCGACATGTAAAGCGGTAGAAGAATTAAAAGTAAAGTAATAATATTCCTTAGGAGCGAGTCGCCATTCATTATGAATTATGGGACGTATAATGGACGCTCTCCCTGACAAATGAGTTAATGCTCCCTCGATGGACCTGTTTAAATCGTTAAGCACCATTAGCGACTTGAAAGTCTGATTCGTAATGGAAAAGAGTGCTGGCGGCAAGCCGACGAACGTATCGCGACGGATTTTCGCGAAAATTCAAGGACTTAAGGAATTTTAATGTAACCGCGGAGGCAGCTACCGCGCGCAAGCCTGTTTAAATATCCACAGCAGCGAAGAAATAATTCAACAGCTCAGCCAAGACAAACACTGAGCGATGCGAGATATTTAGGTGAGGAACCGTGTTCGTTTTTACGAGACGCATACCGAAAACGTTGCTGGCCGGGTAAAATTCAGTTGCGCCAGTCTCATTTAGGTTTCCTACTACACTCAGAAAATACGACTGGCACTGATCAAATTACGCCGGAGCGTGCTTCGACTACGAACGAAGTTTAAAGGCCTGTGGGCGCAGTGTATTAAATCCAAAGGGAGACACTGGCTGCTTCAAAATAGCGGCTGTTATTTGAGCGAACGAAGTAAGTTTACGAATGAGGATTCCGCATAAATTAGAAATATATTTTTAATCGAAAATAAATGTGGAGTGTGATATCGAGTGAGAGAAATTGGGAAATTTTGGATAATTTTAACACGTGACAACAGTTTCATTAAATGAATTGAATAATTGGTTGATAGAGACCTAAATGCTTGTGAAGGCGCAAGGTAGAAAGGCGTAGCATGCTTTCAGTGGGGTGTGGGTTCCGTTGCAATTGGAGTCGAGTTACTAGGTAGTTTGAAATCGTAGTTGATCATTAAACATCGGCGTATCCCATAATTAGTTAATTGTAACGTTACATTGGTTACTTAACCGCTTACGTCGTAAAATTACTGTATGTTCGTACGTTTCAAGGATCTCGTAAAAAAATGGCCAAATTAACTAGCCTATTTAAATGAAGTAACAAAGAATAGAGAGTAATTCTACATTCAGTAATAGCACGATCGTTGTTACACTCAATTTTGTTCGTCGAAATATGATCTCATCCTGGTTTGCAACAAGAAATAATAAAAGAAGTAAAATTTGTAGAATTTGTGGGTCAGGAACAAGTATATACATATGTATATCATTCCCTGACGAATCGATGGATAAATAATTGTTCATTGTTTTACGCTGCTCAGTTTGACATCATTATTATCCCCGTCAGTTGGCGTCATAATAGCTGTGAACGAGGATGATGTGGTCAGAGACCTGGAAAAGTCTGTAAATAATTTATGTTGCGTCACATCTACGTGCAAGCGTGAGTACGTTACTATAAGCAATTCTTCCGTTTCTATTTACATCAGTCCTTTGTGCGGTTTAATCGAATCTCTGGTGTCTATTCAGTGCGACTTTTAATTGCTCCTGGTCATCCCATAATGGGATGCAGAAGGGATGCAGTCCTGAATCTGTGGTGTCAAATCCTCTCTAATTCGAACGACTTTTGATAACGACTTGCGATAATGAATGAACGTAATCTCTTTTTCGAAAGTTGGCGAACTATTGAGGAGGGTTGGTTAATTATTCGGTGCGCTATTGATCGCAGACGCTATGAAGATTAATCGAATGTTTTTTGCAAACGAATACCTTACGCGTGCTTTTCACTATTATTTTTAAACGTAATTGAGCGTTGTCTGAAATTTGTCTAATTTCGTAATTCAGTCTCGACTCGATTCGATGGTGGTACACTAATTATTAGCTATAAGTGAAGGGATATGCTAATTGGGGAAAAGAGTTTTGTCGCGAAAGTTCTCGATGGTTCTCCAGCTGTCACTTCTGAACTAAATCTAATGGAAAATTGTGCTAATTATAGCAATCCTCTAGCTACCTCTGTTGCGTCGTAAAAGCTTAAAAGTTGACGACATCCTTTACGCATCTGTTCTCCAGTGGCGTGGTTTACTACACCGTGGTTTCGCGAAACTTGGCCGTTTCTCGGGCTGGATATTCATTTTAATACCAGGATAACTTCAGTGTCTACTACAACTTTTCCCCGCGACAAATGCGCGATATTGAATTAATGGACTTTAGAAGTCCATTTCCTCATGCTTCGTACGTACAGTTTCGCATTTAAGCTGTAACACTGAAACAATCTCATTGTTCGTTCTTTTCTGCCTTTTATTATACCCATGCATACCCATGCATACCCATGCATTATTTTTTCTTTCGTACGTTCTCCTTCTTTCCGTTCGTTCTCCCGTTAATTTCTGATTTTGTTCTCTGAATATTTCGTGAGCGCCGATTGTGAGGAACCAGAAAAGCACAGAAAATAGAAATTCCAACAAACCCTTGTCGTTTCTCTTTCCCGTGATTCTATGTATCAGTGAAATTTCGTACTTCGCAAACAGGAAGGTCGTAAACGGCGTTTGGTCGTGATAATTTTGAAGCGAGCGATGCGCTGCCAGCATGATTATCTTCCCGTCCCGCTTTCACGGTTTATCGTCGCAACTGCAAGAAGCATCTGGGCTAACGATTCAGGAAAATTGTTAGGTTGTTTTAATATTGCGACTTTGCCGCGCGTCCCTCTCCATTAGCGCGCGAAGTAACACTCTGATTTATTAATATATGATGTTGTAATATATTTGTTTAATTGCTCAGCGGCAAACTGCAGGATTGTTCGAAAGTCGCTTTGATTCTTTTATTCTAAATCAGCTTTAGTCGCTTGTATATCGGCTGAACAAATATTCGGAATGCATAGGATACAGTCCATAAATTTCAATGCTGTTTTACAATGTTTACGAATCTCACGATTGAACGTAGCTTCATATAACTCGAGATAAAAGTTTTTCCTTTCTATTTGATTTTCTGCAAAAAAATGTGCGAAACAACAAATATCCATTATCAATCTATTTCCGCGTTCAAAATTCGACGGTCTCTCAAGGTTTTTAAAAATCACGACGAATTAATTCTCCAAGTCGACGGAAATATACTCGAGTTTCTGAGGGTGAACCGTTTTACCTTCTGCGCAACGCGCAGATCGTTAGCATACGAAAAAACGGAGAAAACGTAAGCTTAGCGACCTCGCTATTCTCAGTTACTCACCTCTTATGAAATCCACCGCCATCTCCAGACCGTACGTGTCCTTATCACAATCGTCAAGGATGTGCGCCCCGATTTTCACACCCGGCAGAATGCCCTCGCCCTCATTGAGGTTATCCAGGGTGTAAAGCCTCGCCTCCAATGCTTGTACTCCGCCCTACGGCATAACAGGGCCGCACGTGATCGGGTCCTCCCTCTCGTGCAACAGCATAAACCCTCCGAGGAAGAGGTCGCCCTCGATGACCGCCTTCTTCTTCACTGGTCAGGCGACGAGAACCTGCGCGCTCGGGTCCATAGATCGGAACTATCTGCGGCCGTATCGAATCAGATGATGAGTTTCCTGGTTCTCGAACCGGAAGCCACGCTCGTGTCGCGCCCTCAAACGAGCGCGATCCCTTTCCGCGTCGATGGACCAGCCCGGGGTGGAAAGTCTCGGCGAAGTTCCTGATTAATTTTTTCACGATCGATCGACTCGCTATTGGAGTAATCGTCGCCGTCGTCGTCGAGTCGAACATGCTCGGAGCTCAATAACCATCTATCGCCCGGCTCGCTGTTGGCCGAGCACATGTATATCAGCACGGCAGGTAACAGAAGCTTCATGACTTCATAATTGTGAATGGTTGAGCTTGCGAACGGTTTCACACGTTGTCCTGTGTTTGCGTCGGGTGGTGGGTTCTTCAAGTCCATGGTTTCTAGTTACGTTGCGTTGCGGCGTTGGATGGTACATCGCGATGGTAGTCGATGGTGCCACGGCCTTTATGGGGCCACTGGAACCGGCTGTTTTGGAGCAAGAAAGTTCGATCCGTTTCACTTTCGCTGAGAGTTCCGCTGGTCTGATACTAATTGCTGAAGTTCTGCGATCGGGTAAAGAAACGAAGAGTGGAGGTTGACACGGCGCTGCGGAAGTTTAGAGTGATGAATGGGTGATCGTGGATGGTGACTTGTTTGCGGGGTAACCGGAGTAATCGTTCGTTCCACGTGGAACTGTTGATTCGTTTGGTAGTCTCGCGATATTCCGGATTTACTCGAATGTCATGGGAAATTTCTACCTAGCTTTGCTCCTCCCAAGAGAGCTCATCGGGAAGGAAAGTAAGCAACATTTGCTTTTGGCCACTGTTCGTTAGCAGTTACCCCTTTGTCGTCAGTGGTACGGTTCCTGTTTGCTTCTAAAACTTTTGTCACGATTACAAATGTTTCTCCTAGGCTTGGGATCCTTATTTTTCTTTCGCAAATATTCGCGAAATCGTCTATGTGTCGCGACTGCTTCTCGATAAAATTCCGAGTCGAACTTGAGGCAGGGCAATTTTCTTACGTTTACATGTCGACGAGATCGAAAGCCTATTTGAAAACGCCGCGCCAGCAGCCTCGGAACTATCGGGATTCTCTGATTGGATAATTTCGTCGGAGAATCTACAGGGCATGGACCAGTCGGTGCCATGACAGCAAAAGTGTAAATTGCTTTTGATTTGCAACGAGCCACTCGCGTTCCGATAGCGACCCGATCGCTTCGCGAACTAATTAAAAACTTTGACACGTCGCGCCCTTCTTGGTTCTCGTGTCTTCGGTGGCTGGTGGAGCTTCCTTTCTCCGTTCGAATTACCGTTTATCGCGCCCGCGATAATTCGTTACGAGGCGTACCTGTTGCTCCGCGGTGGTGGCCACGAAAATCTATTTCCATTTCATTATGCCTCCCTCCCTTTCTCGTCGCTGTGATTTTTCGACCGCTCCCCGTGTTTTTTCAAACGCGACGAACTGTTACGCAGCGCATTGTAACGAGGGATGTGGTCGCGTTACCTGTTGCGTCCCTCGACGAGGAACCGTTACCTGGTCTAGCGTAGTTTTGTCCGACTCTATCTGGAATTGGATCACGGATTGTCTAGGAACTAACTCGACAACGATCGATATTGAGAACGCGACGCCTTGCACCGATGCCACTCGATGGTTCCAAGTGGCGCTGGCGGACGTCTGGATGGCTACTCTGTCGAACGCCTGACGGAGAACGGACGTTCGTTTTGTGGGCGTTCGAGGATCTTTTCTACGAGATCTATTCTATTGGTCATTACTGATTTAGTTCAGGGAAGTCAACGATCAGAATTTCCAATCTCTACAGTTTTTAATTTGCATAATTATGATTAATAAAGTTTTTAATTCTCAAATTTTAACTCATAATTCATCGCGAAACACTTTTCAGGTTCGAACCGTGTACAATTTTGACAAAAGCTGTAGGTGTTGGCGAAACCTGTGTATAATAAATATAAATGATGCATTGAGTAATTAAATCCCACGTTCTGTAGTAATTGAGAATCAAGCCAAGGATGGTGGTTAATAATGCGATGAGTTCATGCTGTATTCGAATGGCACAAATGGCACTGTCTATTGCTGATGAAACTGTATGGTGTACAGTGGTATTTACATATTTTTTTGGATCTATTCTATTGGTCATTACTGATTTAGTTCAGGGAAGTCAATGATCAGAATTTCCAATCTCTACAGTTTTTAATTTGCATAATTATGATTAAGAAAGTTTTTAATTCCCAAATTTTAACTCATAATTCATCGCGAAACCACGATTGGAATCGATCAAATTGGAATAAACGGACGGATATTTTATTGTATCTGTTTGGTATTCGCTATTATTCTGTGGCTAAATGGAGATGGTGTATAATTAATGTAAAAAGTTCCCGAGAGAAAGTTTGCTGAAGCACTGTTAGTTTCTGTTTCAACCGCGATGAATAGAATATAATATTATATTACAATTTCGGAATCTCATTGAAAAACAAAGGAGCCTTTCCAGATAGCCATAGGCTTTTTTCTTTCATTCCATTTTGTCTGTCTGCCTAGTTTTTCCTTTTTCGTACAAAACTTCATCACGTTGAAAAAAATTCGCATATACTGTGGAGCATTACGAAACTTTTGACATGAAAATTTATACGACTTTCTAAATGATTCGGTTAAACGGACGTGAAAGAGAATAGAGCGTTGCAGTGTGCACGTATCAGTTTGTTTTTCCCTCGAAATTAATCTCAATTAAATTACAAATAAGTGAAGTCTTCTGTCAGTTAACAGCATTAATTGGTTGTGGGGAAACATTCGTATAATTTTTACTGGACTTCCTATTCCGCTAGAATTGCCAAATAATACATTTTTATCGCCAGAAAATATCTTTTAAAATGTAAACATTTGTTATTCGCATGATGGAGTATATTATATATCTTTTTCTTTTTATAAAAATTAATTTATCAAGCTAATGTGTGGTGGATTATTGGATACAGAATGGATTTGTTTCCTGAACCGACATAAACATTTTTCATCGTTACTTCCAGTAATTATCTTTGAGCATTCTGGAACGAGTGATTTATGAATGCGTTGAAAAATGTAAACCACAGGAATAACTGGTCCACGAGACACATCTGTTCATTTCTCTAAGTTTGGGGATTATTTTTTAATCTGATTTGCACGCTTTGTGTAGTGTGGGCCCGGTTCGCGGTGTTCCGACTTTGAAATTTACTTTTTTTAAACGGCTTCCTGAAAATGTTAATTACAAAAGGCATCGGCGATGATATGGAAGCTACGACTGGTTTCACCGCTTACTCGGTAATTAAATTTCTAATTAACAGATCTTACGCTCGAAGTCTCTAATCTGACCGATTACGGTCAACGACGGATAACATTTACTTTCCTTCATTCATTACCAGAAAATTGTACCGACGCGTGCTTCTGGTAACGCTATCTCGAAAATGTTACTCGAACCTACGAAAAAAGTTTTCAAACAGTCTCTTTTCTTTTTCCTTCATTTTCATTGAGACAATTATTCACTAGTTTACGGCGCAATTATTTCCGGCGATAACGTTCTTGCGTGCGCGACAAGCACAGGATCGCGTAAATTGCTATAAAACCGCGGCAGCTGCCACTTAACGAACGTGGTATTTTTCAATCACCTCCGTCTCGTCAAGCTGTATTGCCAGAGAATTTCAGAAGTAATCTTCCAAACTGTTTCTCGTGTTATATCATGCGCTAAGCGTAATCGCATGGGGATTAGTTTCTCCCTTTCGCCATTGTTTCATTTTTGTTTTAAACGATTTTTGTTAAACAATGTGTTCATTCTTTACCCGCGAATGAATTTCCGTAGTTAATTTCTTTTTGCTCCTCGCTCGAATAATTTTGCCCCCCGTTTTATCCAATGGATCGATCGATTACACCCGTGTCTTCAATGTACTCTGTTATCAGAGAGATATTTTAACGATGCTTCCGATTTTCACATCGGTGACGGAACACCACTGTGACAATAGCAATTTCATGGAATCGTTCAATAAAACGCCGAAAAACCGCGGCAGGATTCGTGGGAAACGAGCCGGTCGGTTTTTCGTCCACTTGTTTGACTCTTCGTACACATTTCTTCGGCCACAATAATCCAACGGCATCGTAGGACAGAGAGCCGTTGGAGTAGTTTGAGCACGCGCGCGCGGCCCCGTGTCGTAGCAGCTACTGACTGGCTCTGCGACTGTATCAACACTACCCTCCTGTGGAACGCATCAACCCTCCGCCACCCTCGAAGCCCTGCCTCGTTCCCTACTACCCTGCCTTCCTTCTCCCTCCCGTTCATTCTCTTCCTCGATCCTCCAAACCGTCTTACCCTGTCCCACGTCACGCCTCACGAATCCTGTTCCTTTCATTTTGCCGCGTGCAACTGTTTAAATTGTCGATCATAATTCTCTCGCGGGTAGGAATTAAAGAAAGCCAGAACGAAATGTAAAGAAGAGAGGAACGGAAGAAGTGGAAGTTTTCTTTATTCCACCGGTTGTCAGCATTGGCACTTTTAGACTTGTAAGAAGTACTTTGATAAATTATTGTCGTCGTACGTAAGGAGCTAATCCCGTGATGGCGGGTATGCGCGTGTGCGCGTGTCCCATGTAGATGGTCTGGGAGCGAAAGGCGAGGAAAATAACGGGACTGGGGTTGTGTCTTTTATTTATTTCTCGAAGAGTTCCCGGAGGGAGGCCCGACGCGCCAGTCATGACGCTGGGACGGTACTTCGATGCGACTTCTTCTGCTTATCTGCTGTTTTCTTTGGTAATGTTCTTTAGATTGCTGCGAAAGTTGGTTCACGGGGAGGCTGGAGGTAATAAAAGACAAATTGTAGAATATTACGATTCGGTTAAGCGGAGCAGGTTACTTCTCGCAGAATGAAGCTGCAGAATTTTCCCTTCTTCGGTTCATAACTTCGGTTCTGTCACCGAGATAGAAGAAAAAATTTGACGAGTAATTATAAATTTCCAAGCCGTCACGTCGCGAGTTGGGAGTTTCATATCGAATCCACATTGAGCATTACTTACTACGCGTTTCGGCGTTGCTTTGTGTTTGCAACCAGCGGGGTTCTGTTTCGTTGTCCGAAAGTTTCGCGCATCGCGTTCTCATTAAATTCAGGCGTCGAAGTTAATCGGGTTCGTAGCGATTCCCGGAACAAGTTCCCGCAACAGGAACGAACAGTGAGGGAAAACTGATGCGAGCCATCCAATTATAGCGGCGGATCGTGTAGCTATGTCGGACAAGACGCGCGATTATCGGGTTTGTCAAATGGCGGACAGATTTATTTTTCGAAAAAGAATTTCCCTTTTGACGGGTGCGTGACAGTTATACGACACGTCGGATGCTTTTTCATGGAGCCAGCGCATCGATTCGGACCGCTTTTGGCTTTGTTTTACTTTAACGTTTCTCTTTTTTCGCTCGTTCCCCTTGTATTATTATTCCTTTCATTGCATCATGCCGGATCGCTCCTTCTATTGGAAACTTGTAATGGGTGCGGTAGGTTTGAAAGGATTCGAGACCAACATCGCAGGAAATGCCATAACGGTATTGCTCGGGCATTACGTCGCGTCGATGGTATTGGTGTGCAGCGACATAAAAAAAATTCCCATGTTGCAAAAGGACGGAAATTACTTCAAAAGCGAGTTCAAGCTCCTCCTTCTTTGACCTCTCCGTCGAGACATTAATTTCGTTTTCCTTTTGGCTCGAGTAAAACGGCGATGTTTGGAATGGAACTTGGAACGAGATGGATACACTGGAATAAAAGTGAATGATGTGTAGTAAGCATCTGTGCGGATGAAGTATGCGATGCCGAAAAACATCATCGGCGACGTGAATTTCATTGGTTCCTCTAGACTCGATGAATCTCCATATCCCTTCCAGTCGATGGTGAAAAATAGGATGACACGTGCAAGCGTTAAACGTTCCTTCACTAAGTTCCGAGAACTGGGTGCCCAGAACTCGTTGCGGAGTATCTTATTAACGAAAGCGTTCGCTTTTTGCCTACGATATCCTAACTGAATATTATCCCTCGCAACAAGCAGAGAGGCGTTATATTTACACGATAAGGAAAGTTTATGAGGCAATTTTCTTCACGAACAAGCCACAAACTTCTGCGTAATTTCAGTCCTTTCCTTTCAGTGGTTTCGTTCCTTCTTTTCCCCTAACTTTCCCGCCTCATTTTTTGATATTTATCGTCTAGTGGTAAAAAACCAGAAAATAAGTATCTACACCTGAGACATCTCTCTGGAAACAGAAGAAATTTCGCGCGATCATTGTATCCCATTGAACGTTACCCTAAATAATTCGTGGATTGATGGTTAATTGAACGTTTAATCGACCGTTTCCTTCAGTGGACAAGGTTGCTTGTATCTTATCTAGTCGGATTATCACAATTAAAACGAAATCCGATAAGGGCGATTCGATATTTCAGGATAATTGATTCGATGCGAATAATGGGAGGGCTTTCTAGACCGTTGAAAATTCCAGGTTTAAAATGTTACAGGCATTGTTGCATTATTCATCGAGGAAAATGCGATGAACGCGGGAAACGCGTAGTCTAATTTCAAAGAGCAAATATCTGCAGCTACGATCGAAGTTTCATCTTTTTGAAGAAACACTTTCATGTCGTAGAGGAGAGGTCAGAAAGTGGAGAGTGGCTGCGCATGAGCGGGCGTAGAGAATATTTTTTCAGACTGCTGTTGTTATCGCTAGGCGAATTAACTTTTTAATCGCCGCGTGATAAAAGAAGATAACGATGGATAAATTAAAATCTGCATTTTAACAGGTTATGAAATGACGTTGCTAATGAACAAGTTTGTATCTTATAAATATTGAAAATCGATAAACGCAGAGGCAGAAATGATACAACTTTCATTTTTTTTCTCACTTTCTCTCGAACAAAACGTATGCGGCGAAACCGACGAGTCTGTTCGATTTCGTCGGCACAAAGGGTGTATGATTGTGTTTGGTGGTTCGCTATAAATTGGTTACAACTACCTTTAAATATACCAGCATCGAAACATCGTCGATCGTTATACAATTCTCGAGTCGTATAGGAAATGCATATGAAGTCTATTATACTGGGCTTCCTCTATTACACTAGGCATCCTTTATGGTACGAATTTTCATATTTTCTTCATAGTTTGCAGCATGAAAATTTAATGCAGTCATTTCGAATTGACTGCGAGGTGAAGAGGTGTATCATTTTAATTCGAAACGTTACATTTTTCAGTTAACAGGAACTTTGCTGAACCAGGATGCTTTAATTTTTCCATAATGAAATGTTGCTTCTTATTTTTGCCTCCTTTTAATTAAATTTTATTATTCTGTAACGAGGCGTCACTCGATTCCGTTCGTTGAAGCTGCACACCTCTACCTCTCGCACTTCCGGCTTGTGAGCGAATTTTTTCTCTCTTGTGTTGTTTAACGGGTGTTTATTAACATTCACTCGAGCTTCGCTGTTCGTTTTCAGCGTCACCTTAAAGTTCTCTCGAGATCTCGTCGTTCTGCTCCCAGCGGTTATGAGTACAAACTGCTCCTTCTTTTATTCTTCAGTTCCTTGAAAATCGAATAAATTCGCTATTTTTCCACCTCATCCGTTTCATAAATACAGAATACACCATGGTTCTTATTTTTATTTACATGACTGGCTACCTGGCCGTGTCAAGCGTCGACGGTTACACGAAAAATCGTCCAACAGAGGACGAGTCTTCCACCAGAAGAGACGCTTCCGCGTTTATGGAATATCTGAAGCATCGTTCACGAGTTAATGAGTATGAACGAGAAATTTCTGTGTCGCTCTTCTTCATACTTTTTTTTTTCACTCCGTCTTAATTAATGATTAATTGACACTATCGTAGCGTCTCGTCTTCTTTGATATACTACGTGAAATATCTTTCCGTTTGAACAGGAAAATCGTGGACGGTGACACCTGATCCGTGCTATTATTTGTAAATATTTTTGTCTAATGAATAAAAAAGAAGACACGTTAATATATTGCATGTTAATGCAATGAAATTGGAAATTCTTCTCGGAAGCGCGACTAAAAACATTTCCAAACACCAACGTAGTAGAAATTACGACACTGGGTTTGATCTGCAACGACTACAGTCGCAACAAATCGAGGAAGCTTTTCCATCAGGAAATTGCAATTTCTTCGTTCTGGAATTTCCGTTGACCCGAAACACGAATTCTTTCAAAGCTCCGTTTCATAATGAAATCGATAGCTCGATCCCAATTGTTTTACACGACGCCCCACGAGTTACAAAGTAAATTCCTAAAACGCTACGCGAGAGGGAATATTTTAAAAACCTAGCAGCCAACTTAATTTATCCTTTGCGAAATATTGCCAGCGTGCTTTTTAAGTAACGTAGGGAAACAGAGAGGGAGAGAGAGAGAGAGAGAATACGAGCAGGGGCGAAAAAATAGATAAATGCATCTAACAGAAATATGGAACTATTTCAAAGTCAGTTTACCAAAATATGTACGTATCAGAGAATCCGTAATTTTTTTCTCGTTTGCCATTTTAATCGATTTCAGTCTTTTAGAAATTACATTTACGTCGTCTGATATGGACACGCAAACGTACTGAAATTTTCAACCGGATAAACATTGTTTTTATCATATCAACAAGTTTTTACTAGATCGTGGCATTGCTTCGATTTTGTCATTATCACCCCCCCCCCCAACTTGAGTTGGTCGCTTCATGAAAAATGGAGGTTCTAAACTGTTTGTCCGGAAGTAAGTCGTGACAAATTATCGCGTTCACTGTTCACAGTAGCGTTATCTACGCGTATTTACGTGCACCTTCTGGCCAGAAATTGATGTTTCCTCGCGGTGAAAATTAATGGAAATTTAATATCAATCCCCCGGTTGTACGCGAATAATAGAGCCGATAATCGCGTGGGAACGTCGCGAAAAGTATCCGCGTAATCGAGCGTCTACATTAGACGATATCAATTGGAAATTTCTGCGAAATAACGAAAATTCTCGTTAATTTATATGCGCGATTTCCCTGACTGTGTTTATACGAGAATATAAACGTTTCCAATTTAACTATATAATTATAAAAATCGTTCTCTAGGGATCGCTCGACGGTGCCGACATTTTTCTTTTCTGCGCAAATCGTAATTAAAATTGAAATGCGATTCGACTAATTTCAATGGGAAAGTTAATTATCCACGAACAGCTAGGACGAGGAAAACGAAAAAGCTGGAAGCCTTCACGTGCAAAAGGAGGTCAACGTGGTATTACAATAATCATATGCTAACTCAACTAGTTTGCCGTTATATTACATTCATTACCATCGGACTTTCGTGTAGTTATTAACTTCAACCTGTGTAATTTAATAAAATTCACGTTCAGTAAAGAGTTCATTTGCAAAGCAGCGTATTTGACGTGTTCCTTTATACAGAAGAATTTTATACAGCCAGTGCGCTGGGCACAAAAGTTTGTTCCTTTACGCGAATAAAGTACATAATTTTCATACCATGATTCCTTTTTCATCTCTCTGTTTTATTCAATTTTAGACGAGGTTTTCCTCGAACGCGTCACGATATCGTGGCCAACCAGTGGGTTATGAAAATTGTTGAAATATTTACGCTATGGAATTACGTATGTTCCCTACGTACGAATCTCCCGATACGTATACGTGTTCCACGTTCGCTGAGAAGCTTTAAAAGAAAAAGAAAAAAACAGGAAAAAAGAGGACGTCGGAAAAAGAAAAAAGTGGAAAAGGCTAGGCGAGAGTGGAATAGCAACACCTCCACGTCCGATCTGCAGAATATCCGAGTGCACGCGTTTTAAGCACTGCCCATAAAAATATTAATAAAAACTCGAATACTACTTTGAATATCAACGAGATTGCGTCAGCAAGAGTAACTGGGTGGAGGAGCTTGGACGTTAAAAACTGTAACCCGCATTACACCTACCATTACTTTGTAGCGAGATTAAACGTTGAGGTTTGAATATTTAATTGAACAAGTAGTGAGGAACGGCATTGCACCGACGATAGACATTCGCGGAGTAATAAAGCGTGCTTCTTATTGAGCTCGTAAAATTTCTGCATTTATGGCTAGCGTGCTTCGTGTTTAGTTTATAATATAGGCAAGTTTCTGGAAAAGTATGTGTACGATTGTACAATTTTTGTTACTTTTAATTTTGCTCTTGTTTGAGGAAAATTGTTGGTCACTTAATTGCCAGTCTGGTATATTGATTGATATCACTGAAAATTAGAGAAAGAATAAATGGTTTTATATATCGGCAAATATTTCTAAATCTAATTGAATTACGCAAATAGTTGTAACAATTCGAGTTTCGTGAAGATTTTTAAAAGTTATCAGATTTTGATATCGGAGAGATTGTTGTTACCGGTAAAAGCTACGAGTTAGCAGTGAAAGCTCTACTACTTCCCTTACGACTATGATCAAAGTACGATCACCAAAGTCGTACAATTTTACTGTCTTTCGAAATGTTACCAATTCAGCATATGGCTCCAAATAGGTACCGGAAGTAGCAATAGTGATCCCAGTAGATGCATCTTGTCCGCGATAATAATACATAAATGATTAAGAAGTAAACTCGCGAAAAATAACAATAATTCTCCTTTAAAACGTAAATGTAGCTTTAGTTTACATAAAATTTATAAATCATTATTACCAATAGTTGTGAGTAATCGTTAAGAATATTAATTGGTAAAAAAAATTGCGAAAATCGCTAAATTACGGCCAATTTTAACGAAAAATCAATTTAAAATTTAAGCGCAAGGGTGGGGAGCCATGGGTATATAAGGAGGGCACTTCCGCTGTTTTAATCAGTTGCTCGATAGACGCGGTACCGATCGGAGCTCCTCTTGGGCCTAGTTCAGGAAGATGGACCATGATCAACGTGTTATGATGGTGGTGGGGGACCACGAAGAGGGTGCTGCCCTCCATGGTGGCGGACACTGGTCAGCCTGATGATCCCTTGGTAGGTGACAGTGGTCAAGCGAGCTGAGTCGATGGTAGAGGATCATGGAGAGGATGCTAGCCGCTGATGACGTCACTTGTCTGCGAACGGTGAGTTTGTACAAACCGAATTTTTAATTAGAGGTGGTGGGGTAGATGAGGTAGCAGTAGTAGTAATTTTGATATATACTTGAACAAACTGGAGGGCTATCAGCTAGCGCATTCGACTGAATGCTAGCATATATAGCCCTCCTATTTTATATAATTGTAATCGTTCTTTTTATTAGTTTATCGGTTTAAAAAATGAGAGATTGTTATGTGTTGAGAATAGTTTCGCGATTGAATGACTAGTGTATATCGCGAACACTCTTGGGATTGAACGATTAGTTTTATTACTTTTATTAGTTTTATGATTTATTATTTGTTTTTCTTATTTTTCAATTTTAATTTTCTTTTTGCTACCAAACTTTTGTATTTGAAGAATTTAGCTTTTTGCAATTATTACCGAATTTTTGACGCCGAATTTTTGTCTCCGAATTCTTGACATATTACTGAAATATTTTTGGACTTCAGAGAATTGAAAGTCCACACCTATTATATGTTAGATTTATAATAAAAATAGTTTATTAAAGTAACGATATAACAAAATAAAAATAGTGTATTAGAGTAACGATAAAAGAATTCCTAATAAGTTGCGTGCGTAAGCAAATAGCCGTGCTGCGCACCGTATCCATTTGGCATTACACAAGTTTAAGAGAAAAGTTGAATGAAATCTTGGTACCTCAGTGCCGAGGCTGCATATAATGGAAGGGTGGATGGGATTTGTGTTTGGGGATAGGTCCCTGCGTACTCATCTCTAAACGTGGAGGCAAGTATGCAGGGACCTAATTCCTTGATAACGTTTTTGAAAGACCGGTCTTTCTAAAACGAT
Source organism: Xylocopa violacea (assembly GCA_963969225.1). Lineage (NCBI taxonomy): Eukaryota > Metazoa > Arthropoda > Insecta > Hymenoptera > Apidae > Xylocopa > Xylocopa violacea. The sequence goes on from CAXAJV010000789.1 coordinate 2,376,657, forward strand.
ATCGAGTAACATTAGATTTAAGACTTAGATTTAAGAGTTAAATTTAAGAGTCAGATTCAAGAGTCAGATTTAAGTTATTTGCGTACGGATATCAATGTTCGTTGCGATGTTCTTGTCAAGTGTCGATATTATTCCATTATTCCATATTCTGTTTTATTTCGCATCTCTTTTCGTTCGAATTCTTACTCTGTCATTCTTCGTTGGTATCTGATCTCGCTCCTTTATCTCGTACTTCAGATTTCTGTGAAAATAAATCAAATTTCTGCGTTACTCGTGGGATCGCCGAGGGATGAGAATACATCTTTAGTTAGAATTAATCTAGATTTATATGCTAAATAAAATAAATAATCTTACCCAAAGTAAACACAACCTATCCCTATTTTCCTTATACTTCTCGTTTAAGAAAACAGAATTACTAATTGATCTAGTGCAAATCAATTCATATTTGCTTGGTATTAATAAATCATTTAGCTGCGCATTCGCTTGCATGCATCGCATGCTGCATGTAAGTAAGGGTCCCTGCGCAGTCACCTCCACGTGGTGGACCTGGGCCCTTGGTAACGTTTTCGAGAGACTGCTCTCTCGAAAACGATATCAAGCTAAGGACTACGCGCGTAGACATAAGTATTGTTGTAAACTCGGTGCTAGAAGTACCAAACTAGTTAGAAGACCATGCTTCGTAACTTCTGATAAAGCTAGATAGATTTTCCACTTGTACAAAGATTACATAGATTTACCTTTAACAATTTTCCATGATGCTCATTCATTCTATTATTTCATTAACTTTACGCGAGATTAGAATAATTTAATTACTGGTACTTTTAGCACCGAATATTTTGCAATACAATTTAAATTTTCCAAGTCCTTTTCAGGACGTTGAAACTTTAAATTGGACAGCAAATAGTTTAGTTTAAGTTAATTTATAAGATCATATTTGTACTCATATAATGTAAATTTATAATTGTGCGAGCCTTTCCCTCTTATCCTGACTCATTTAAGTTAATTTTTACTATTATATTTGTACACTTGTGTAATGTAAATTTGTAATTGTGTAACCCTTTCCCTCTTATCCTGACTTCTCTCACTTATCACAACCGAGCGTAGTTATTCTCGCTTTAATTAGTTCGTAAGAATGGTAATCCCAGTTCATTGGGTACTAACAGATTCTTCGATATGTGGTAGAATAGTTGTTTCGAAACCGGTATCTCGCATTTCTTTGTTGTCAGCGATAAAATCATTCATTTTCTATTCATATTCTATTCATAAAAACACGTCGGTCAAAACTCAGGGGCTCGTTTAAGAGAATCCTGCATAATCTATGGCAATTTCTATCTCTTTGTGGTGTTTGTTCTCGAAAGAGATTGGTCTGATTGTTGGAAATTCACTCCATTCCTAATTTATTTTAATTTCTACGTTCATCGGTGGAACGTCGTTGGATACGTCTCTGAACGTAAAGTTTAATCAATGATTTTATATTTACCTATTTTGTGATCGCAAAGTGGTTTCATTATTCTTTTTACATTTGGAAATAAGAAAATGATATTTTCGGTGAATATAACGTTGGAGATATCACTATGGTATTGTTTTACGTCAAAAAGTCTCCATTTCCACAATCTTTAAGATTCTTTCCAATTGCTTCACGCAAACAGGCTATACGAAATTCTATTAGGAGAATCACTATTAAGAGAATCTTGAAATTGGACGTATTTTCTCCGTTCTTGTCAAAAATTCATTGGTTTTGGGGCGAATTTCAACAACTTCACCAACTTCGTCGAGAATAATACCCCTAATCCTTTCCACTTCCTTTGTTATCAAATTTATATGATTACTATGATGAAATTGTTATGACTATTTTAATGAAATTGTTATGATTATTGCAATGAAATTGTTATGATTACTGTACCAAACTTTGTATATGTATTGTACTGATTATTGTAATAAAATTGTACGGAAACACATTCTTCTTATTCAGAGGGAAACACATTCTTCTTATTCAGAGGGAAACACACACTTTGATTTATTCCGTTTAATTTTGAGTCGTTTTAAAGTAGAATAATAGAATTTAAAGTATCCTTTCGTGTTGCTTTTTGTGCAATACTTTAACTTTTGTAAAATAGAATCATCGTATAATCATTCTATAATAATGTTTCTCTCTGAATAAGAAAGTGTTTCCTTTTGCGATTCGTAAAGTCCATACTGCAATTTCTAGAATTCTTTGGTAGATTTTAGAAAATGTATTATGGATCTCGGTTTTTTAACTGAAATAGAGTCAGATCTCGGTACCTTCTGTAACGAGATCGTAAATATGTAATGGAGAGTGGATGGGATTTGGGTTTAGGGGTGGGTCCTTGCGTAGTCACCTCCACGGGGTGGACCTGGGCCCTTGGTAACGTTTTCGAGAGATTGCCTTCTCGAAAACGATATCAAGCTAAGGACTACGCGCGTAGACATAAGTATAATTGTAAACTTGACGCTAGAAATACCAAGCTGATCAAAAGATCGTGGTTCGTAGCTTCTAATAGAGATAGTTTGATTTTTCATTTGTGTAAAGATTTCATAGATTCACTTTTAACAATTTCTTATTATTTCATTAATTTCGTTAGAGATTAGAATAATTTAATCACTGGTACTTCTAGCGTCGAGTCTTTTTCAGTACAATTGAAATTTCCAAGTCCTTCTCAGGACTTGGAAACTTTAAATTGGACTGCGAATAGTTTAGTTTAAGTTAATTATTGCCATCCAATTTGTACATTCATGTAATGTAATTTTAATAAGATAATCATCCTCTTTTATCCCGATTTCCCCCGTTTTTATTATTAATTATATATGGTGACTTCTATCTCGCTATGGTGTCCCTTCGATGAAGGGTTGTTTGATCGTTCGACGTCTGATGGTTTGACGTTTGAAGGTTTGATGGTTTGATGTTTGATGGCTTGATGTTTGATGGCTTGATGTTTGATGGTTTGATGTTTGATGGTTTGATGATCGATGGTTTGATGATCGATGGTTTGATATTTGATGGTTAGAAAATCACTTTCTTTCTGGTTTATTCTGGTTTACTTAAATCTCTGTTCGCCGTTGGAACGCCGTTGGATCGCTGCTGGATCGCTGACGGATGCGTGCGTTTTTAGTCATAAGTACTTGTATATTGTATATCTCTGTAATTTAATTGTAATCGTATTGTAAAGAAATACGTTTTCTTACCCGGAGAGAGAAATAACTGCTCCCCTTTCTTGCACCCCTCGTTTATCAAGACAGAACTTTTAATTTTTCTCGCGTAAATTAGTTCGCGTTTATTTGCTCGAGCACTCTAACTTTATGCTTCGTAAGATCGCTTCACGTAGATTTCCTCTTTTTTTCTTCTTCCTTTTTTCCCTTTCCTTTTTTTCTCCTTCGCTCGAGATTTAGATTTTAATCGTCACGCAGGGAAACAGTTGCGACTCAATCAAACCGATGCGTGTTTGTCGTGGCCACCTGGATCTTCACGGGTTCAGCCGTGGACGCGCTCACGATGGAGCGGGCTGAGTGGTTCCCAACCCGAGGCGCTGGGGTCTGACCTGCTGTAAGACGGATTCGGGCGGTTCCACGAGGTTCGTCTCTATCGCAGAGCAATCCTAGAGTTGGGCCTCGCTGGGGTTCAGATGGACATCTCACTCACCGTCGGGGAGAGCGCGGTTGCGATTGTTTCGACGTAAGACGTGGCATAGAACTTGCTCGCGATTCGCGTCGGGTACGGTTTGCCAAATGGCTAACGCGGAAGCATCGGATTGGAATGCTCTTTAATATAATAGTAGAATTTAGAGTATCGTACCGTAGAACCCTTTGCGAGACACTTTCGTTTGTCGAAAGTGTTGGAAGAGTCACTTAATAAATCTCTCTTCGGGTAAGACAGTGGTATTTCTCGTCACCCCTTTCGTAAAGTCCATACTGCAGTTTCTAAATATCTGATAGATTTTAGGAAATGTATTATGGATTTCGCGTGTATTAAATTCAAGTAGAGTCAGATCTCGGTACCTTCTGTACCGAGATCGTAAATATATAATGGAGGGTGGATGGGATTAGGGTTTAGGGATGGGTCCCTGCGTAGTCACCTCCACGGGGTGGACCTGGGCCCTTGGTAACGTTTTCGAGAGACCGGCCTCCCGAAAACGATATCATGCTAAGGACTACGCACGTAGATTATATAATTAGTGTAATTAGAGAATAAGATATAGTTTAAGTTAATTTTTGCGTTCGCCGCTGGATCGCCGCTGGACCGCCGTTGGATGACTTGATATAACTTGTTAAATTTATCGTGCCTCATCGAAGGAGGGTTGTTTGATTCTTTAATGTTCGATGGGTAGGTGATTGATGTTCGGAAATCCGCTTAGTTTTTGGTTTATTCTGATTTATTTTAACCCCTCCCTTCGCCGCTGGAACGCGGCTGGATGTCGTGATATAACTTACTACATATTCTCCATTAATATAATTTAATTACGTTCCATCTTTGTTCCTTTCCCATGACTATTCTCATGCTAATCAATTCATTCGGTATTAGTAATCTATTCAGTGATCGGTAGATGAGTTATCTTAAGTATTGAAACTGAGAGCAGGTGTAGTTGAAATAGAAGTAATCATTCTGTGATTAAAGAAATATATGCGACGGTGGAAAATCAGGGAATTGTTTAAATAATCCGGCATCTCTCTCTCTCTCCATCTCTCTTTCTCTCTCTTTCTGTCTCCATGGTATCTTCCCTTGATCAAAGGTTGGCTCTTGATTTCAATAATTACAACAACAGAAAATTTAATTCTTTAGTCGCAAAGTGACTTCATTATTCTCTTTAAATTTGGAAATGAGGAAATGATATTTTCGGTGAATGCAGCGTTTGACGCATGGTATTGTTTTACGTAAAGAAATTGCCATTTCCACGTTTTCCAAGGTTCTTTCCAATTGTTTCACGCAAATAGGCTGTACGAAATTATAATTGAGAATGATTATTAGGGAATCGTGAAATTTGACGTATTTTCTCCGTTCTTGTCAAAAATTCAATGGTTTTGAGTCGAATTTCAACCAATCCTTTTCATTTCCATTCTGTTATCCAATTTTTGTGATTTCTATAATAAAATTCCTGTGATGTCAATAAATAATTTCAACAGATATTTCTACGTTCGCCGTTGGATCGCCGCTGGATGCGTATATTATTAGTCATAGATAATAGTAATTATAATTAGATAATAGTAATTGTGATAATAATTGTAATGAAATTGTAAGGGAGTATGTACATTGTCTTATCAAGAGCGAAACCATAGAATTTTTCCTCAAAATCCCCGTTTTATCGAAATTGAATATAATTATTCTTAGTCTCCATTTGCACACTACTGATGTTTATCAGTAATAGTTTTATTACTCTGCGTACTCGCTGGCATGCATCGCATGTGGCAAGCAAGTAGTGAGCACGCTAACTTAATGTTACACGTAAGTCGCTGCCATGAGTAGCTCCATGGGTCGAAAAGACCGTGGTTTGGAAAGTGGACAGCGCCGGAAACATTTAGTTAGCAAATCTACGTGATTACGTAGTACCACGTGAGTATGTAGAGTACCTTTGGTCACGTCGCGAATGTTATGTTCACTTTTCTCTTTGATTTATTACTTATCACAAGTTTGTCCAACTTTAATTACCTTTTTAATTTCTTTTTTTCAGAATAGAGTATAATAGAGTTTAGTGTTTATCGCATCGTAATCCCTTTTGAGAAACGCTTTAATGTTTCTAAAGTGTCGATAAAGAGACTTTGTAAATTACTCTCTGGATAAGAACATGATATATACTTCCAGTCCCTTCTTCCCTTTCGCGATTCGTAAAGTCCACGTTGCAATTTCTAAGAAAATGTACCATGGATTTGGCGTGTATTGAATTCAAGTAGAGTTGGATCTCGGTACCTTCTGTACCGAGATCGTCAACATGTAATGGAGGGTGGATGGGATTAGGGAAATATGGATGTGTTCCTGCGTAGTCACCTCCTCGTTGGTGGACCTGGGTACTTGGTAACGTTTTCGAGATCCTGGTCTCTGAAAGACGATATCATGCTAAGGACTGCGCTTGTAGACATAAGTATTGTAGTAAACTTGATGCTAGATGTACCAAACTAGTTAAAAGATGGTGGTCGTAGCTTTTGATAGAGATAGATAGATTTTTCACTTGATCAAAGGTTTCATAGATTTACTTTCAACAATTTTCTATGATACTCATTCATTCCATTATTTCATTAACTTTGCGCGAGATTAGAATAACTGGATTACTGGTATTTTTAGCATCGAGTATTTTGCAGTACAATTTAAATTATCTAAGTCCTTTTCAGGACTTGGAAATTCTATTTACATTGTACTTCAGGTAATAGTTGAAGCCATAATTTAAATTAAGTTAAGTAAAATTTTACTCTCGTGGCATCAACCTGGAACCGTCGAAGAATTCTACTTTCTCTCTGGTCTTTTTGGATTTTAATTTAAATCAAATCTTTATCTGGCAAGAGGTTTTATGTCTGCAATAATTCACATTTTATGAGCTTTGGAAAATTTTTAATTCGGTCCTCCCTTTTGCGTAAAATATATCCACGAATCTTGCAAGAACTGCTACTTTATCAATTTCGAATCCTATATTGTACAGGGTGTAAAAATTTGTACGCGATCAATATTTCGGACAGTAATGGTCATAAAATTCCATTAGATCAGTGGCCTATCTTGTAGCTCGTCGGTACTAGGATAAATCGAGACGAAGTTGTCGACTTGAGCTTGCAGAGTATCACGAGCTTACCGACAGGCGATACTTGAGCTTGCAGTGCACCGTGGAAAGCTTCACGACACCTCCGTATCGACTCGTCTCGATGCCTGCATGTTATCTATGCGGGATTCTAGATTTCTTCAGAAGCAAATTTCTTTGTAGATACAATCGCAGCACGGAGCAGAAAATCTCCTTACCGATATTCAATCAAATAGCGTATATGTTGCAAGTGTATTATATTCGTACAAGAATTCAATTAGTCGATCAGAAATCGTTAGAACCGCGCAACAAGCAAAGACAGAGAATCTCGCGAATTTTTTGAAACATTTGCGACATCAATCTCGAAATTTGTATTAGCATTGCATTCTCATACAGCAACTTATAAAAGGAATTCAGTAATTCAATACTTCTGCCAGAGTTTTTCATTTAGAAACGCTATGTCCGCTCTGCCTCATCTTTGCAGTGTTTGCACGTTTCGTTCGCCTGCTTTCGCATTCGTGCTGCGGTGAAATTGTCAGTATCGCGACGTGATCTCGCGGAAACACATGAATAATGTCAACTTTCAATGCGAATTCGCTTGCACCGAGTGTCGGGCTATTGCTACGGACATCAAATTTTAATATCCGCACTTTACTTTACCGCCGAGTGCATGGGAAGTTGTGTTCTTTTCATTGGAATTTTTATGCCTCGTAATGGTCCAGCCGCTAGCGACTGAATGTCTTCTCTAGTTAAGACATGATCTACTCTGGGGAATGGAGTTCCCCTAGCCTGTATAATGGAAGCAAACGAAACGTCAAGTATTCTTCGTTACACGGAAATCTAACAATGGCGAAGGGTAGGAAAGATGCTTTCATTCGGATGAGGCGGTCTTCTATACACGCGTTATTACATCTTTTTTGTACGTAAAAGGATGAGGCTGTATTGTTCTGTTTTGTTGCATCTCGATGGGTATTTAAAAGCAGTGTTGCATGTTTTTGGTGTAGATTCTGATTGTTTCGGAACAAGGGAAATCTTAATTACCTATTTTTGTAGGAGAGTGCAGTATCGTGATATAACGCACGTCTATCACGAATGCAAACTATCTCACGGTAAACTAGCAGTGTGATAGCTCTGCATTTACGATTTCCTTTTCGAGGAAATTGAATTCTATAGAGCTTATCGTTTCAGAATTGTCTAGTACCGCTTCTTGTTATATTATATCTTAATTTTTATTCTAATTGAAAGGCAAATATGACAACTACTAGAAAACTTTGGAGAACGTGTATTAATGTTAGAATCATTTTGAAGTTTCGACATTTAGATTAGCGATGTTAACCATTCAGTTGATCTTCATTGTATTTGTGACACAGTAATAATTCAGTAGTTGCGTACGTTAACAATTTTAAACACCAAATTACTTTGTGAAAATGGTTCGATTAAAGAAACTTCGCTCGACACACGATAGGCTTTACAGCGAAGCAGTTTGCGCCCTCTGAATTGTGTTAATCAGAAACTTGATTGTAGGTCCAGCGCGCGTTTTCGCTGGAGCTATCATTCACGTTAATTAAAATAGCTCTGCGCTAACAATTCGTTAACTGGTTTGCTTCAATGCCCTGCGAAATTGCCCACTAGCAAAAACGTAATCCGTGTGTTGATTCCATTCAAAGGAAGCAAATTAGATTAAATATCCAGGATTTAAATCTCTGGGGACACGTAAACCGTATGCTGAAATTAATTCATAATTATGTAATGGTCGCTAGGTCATAGATGTTTCTATTGAAGTCTCATTTTCGAAGCGTTGAGCTCGTTAGGCATTGCATATTTTTGGAACCTGAAGTAGAAATACAAATTTTTCTTCTCCGTTCCGAGCGGAGTTTTGTGTAACTTTCCGTTCGATATCCCAACAGAGTATACTCTTCTTTCTTCAAGGGGTACAATTTTTCATCACCACTGAATCGCTATAGAGGCTCATGTTCACTGTCGAAAGAAACGGTCCTAGAATCTATCAAACCTGGTCGCGCATCGATAATCGTGTAGAAAGGATAAATTAACATCTGGCATTGGCCAAATATCTAGGTCGAGAATTTACTGAAGAATCATTAGAGAGAAAAAACGACAATACGAATCTCCGACACAATGTATACAATGTATTCACACTCGCTTCGAAATGAGAAAGGGTGATAAAATGAAATACAAGAAGTAAAAGCAACGGTTCGGTATTTCCACAGACGAATTCGTTACGTCAAAGAACGCGATGTAACCGATGTAAAATTCGACGAAGTTCAAGTACGCGTGACGAGGCTTCTTTTATTATACTACGTTCGTTCTTTGATTTGAAGGTTGATGAAACTTCCTGTCGGGTTGATTCATTTGGTAAACATGAACCTGGCATTTCGCGGAGAATAATAGATTAACATGACTCGTGACAGAGAGGAGAGAACGGAAAAGTTGGAAGAAAGTTGCCGCAATTTCATCTAGCACCGCGCCGCGTAAGTTCGTTACACGAGCGGAATTTTCCATATAAAGCATCGCGCACGCTGAACATCTTATCGCTTCTTTGAGCTATCGCTGTGAGATTCCCCTAGCCTTCAAAGCAGTTAAAATTTTCACAGTTTCAGTGGAATCGTGCCCACAGCGTGACCTACATTCGCGGAATTTCATTTTTCTCCCTATAATGTGAATGCATGTGATTGTATTGTTGGATTGAAAAATTCAGAGTACGCAATGGTTCCGTAGACCTCCGTGAGATGTTCGCGAAGTTTCACATTGTCAATTTCACTTGTCGTATCTTGGAAATGAACGAACTTAAGCAAATCGAACATTCTCTTTATCTCTCAAAAAGAATGAAGTCGGCAAATAAGCGGTGTTCTTTCCATTTTTCTGATCTTCGCAAATAATTAGTAACAATGTGGTGAAACGGAACATCTTTTTCCTTTAAAGAGAAATTCAATTTTCTTAGTCGTTTAACTCGAATTGTTTCTCTAATCAAAAACGTATTAAACACGTTGACAGTTGCTCGCGGGTATTGCTGAAACTCGTACGAATTTACATTTCCGACGCGGGAATGCATCGCACTCGTCAATCATAACATCAATCTACAACATCGGACACCGACGACCATTGAATTATCAGCCTTCAGCTAATCAACTGACAAAACAACACGTACCTTTGATAAAGTCCACAGCCATTCCCAAGCCGTACGTATCCTTGTCGTAATCGTCGAGAATGTAGGCGCCGATCTTAACACCGGGTACAATTCCACGATCGTTGAGCCTGTCCAGAGTGTAAAGCATCACCTCGAGCGCTTGAACGTCACGTTGCGGCATCACTGGCCCGCAGGTGATGGTATCCTTCCTCTCATGGACCATCATTAGACGACTCAACACTAGATTATACTCGACCATCGCGCTGTGCTTAACTGGCCACTGATTCGGCGGTTCCAGCTCATGCGACGAGTTGTTCGTCGTTTGCGAGTACGCCTCGTCCATGGTAACGGTTCATGGTCAGAAGAAGTGGCGATCATGTCAAAAGTGAACAAAAATTGGTTCACGTCGTTAATCAATCCGATGGTCGACGTTTCGGCGGTAACTGGAAGTTGTTCCCTCTCTGTAGACGAAAGCGCGAGATTTTCGTTAAGGTAGTTGTCCAGAGAACCATTCGTACTTTTCAAACGGGAGCGAAACCTTTGATCAATCCTGCACTCTGGAGACGAATTCTAGTGGACGTGTCAACGAGACTCTTAGCCCCCCGGGAGCATCGTTGCTGGCATTCGCTTGGACGTATTCCATTTGCATGGTCGAGGCGGTTCTTCGTTGGACCTCGTCCTTGACCCACGTCGGCGTAGAAGTTCGTCCCGACACCGGGCCTCCGACCTTCATAGATGAATCAAGTTTCAGGCTCGTCGATGTCGAAGTTTGCACCGTGGACGACCTGGACTTTCGTTCTCTCGTAGGATGATCGATCACCGGGATGGGCATCGTGCTCAAGGAGTTAAACCCGTCGGACGGATTAACTTCATTCACCGTTCCATTATCCAACGAGCGGGTTTGAGCCCTCTCATTTTTCGAGCTAAACCCGACGGACGGTTCATCAGGCTTAATGTCGCAGTCATGTTTGAATATTTCGATTCAACGACTCTGTCGCCCTTGAACCGACGGGTTGCCGTTTCTTCGAAACCATTAGAGGATCGTTAAACGTTACTTCATCATCTTCTGTCAAACCATCCGCCCGTTCCGCCTGGTCGTCGATTTTCCTATTTATCGTCCCAATTGTTTGGATAACGGCTTTTCTAGACGCGGATGGTCGTTCAGAAGGGGTTAAAGGAAGCTTCGATTTCGAATATTTCGTTTTATTCACGAGCGATTGCTTATGGTTCGCGTTTGTTTTGATATCCTTCGTAATCTTCCGCTCTTGCTCAGTCGAAGGTGAGTTCCTGAACGTATCGTCGGAATTTCCCTCGCCGAATTCAGGAAGGCCACTGTTCTCCGACGTATAGCCCCTTTCGGTTAGACAGTTCATATCGTTTCTTAGGTACGGGGCACTCCTTGGCGCCGCAACAGAGCTATGCTCGGAGTTCACGAGGACGCCGTCAGACTCCTTTGTCACGTTACTTTGCGCAGAAGCCTCTTCCGTTGTCGCTTTATTCGCCTCTTCTTTAGCCTTATCAATCTCGCTCCGCGGAGCGTCTAATTCCATATCTTGCGACGAATCCGCGCTCAAATTGAGTCTTATCGAGATCACATCGTTACTTAGACTTGAAACGTTTTCCGGTAACTGTGCATTGTCATTTCAACGTCGAATTCGGTTTGCCATTTAACATCGAGCTATCCGATAGCAGTGAATCGTTCTCACTCACCACATCTGGTGCTTCGAGTGTTACTCTGTTAACTCATCCTGTGCTTCCGTCGTGACTTGTTGAACTGAATTCATTGCTCAATGTTAAAGTACTCAAATTTAACGTCGAATCATTCCACTGCTGTACGTGTGCTGCAGCATCTCGATCGTCCAGTGAGTTATACTTAACGTTCTCTGAAATGAAGTCGATCTCCAATTCTGTCTCAACAATTTTCGCATCGTTATCCAAAAAATCATTTGTCGTTTCGTTGAAAGTAACATTCAATGAAGTTCCATCGTATTGCGACGAATGCAACGTGACCGCGTCGCTAGACGGAATAATATTTCTCTTCTCGCGGATCGAAAAATTTCCACGGGTTCTCCTGTCTGCCTCATCATCGCTTCCATTTGTTGATATCTGTTTCACGGAGATTCCATTCAACTGGCGCGTATACTCCATCTCTCTCCGAATCAACGTTGATTTACGAGACGTCGACGTTCACCAGGAACCTTCGAACTCTGAAGAATGAGGAGTCCTTCCTTCTGTCTTGATTGCTTTGACTCTTTTACCTCGCGGCTCGCAATTCGAGGATCCCGAATTCTGGCAGAGGTACGACCACTCCAGATTTATTACATCACCAAAATCGAACGACCTCGGCTCTTCGTCAAGTTTTATTCCCGAATTTTAATGGACCTTCTGCTCATCAACTGATACATGGAATTATCATGCCCGTCGACTTCTATTTCCGATTTCCCTTTTGGTATCAATTCTCCGTCGAACAGTTCACTAATAGAAGCGGAAGATTTAGGAGTTTCAATGAAATATCGTTTCTGGATGTATCCTTTGGGCTCAACATCTCGCGTATCTTTCTTACCTTTCGTAGATGCTCGTCTCTTCGCGTCTTTTAATCTTTTTCGACCCGTCAGCGTTTTCAATTTCAACCGTCCAATCCTTAATAGTTGATTAATAGAGGTGGAAGACTCGGCGGAATCGATTAAATATTGCTCAACCGAGCCTTCCGACGGCTTCCTACCACTCAATCCCCCTGGATCCGCGAATTTCTCCGATTTCAATCCTGTTTCGAATGCTTTACCGATAGAAACAACGGATTCAGGAATCTCAGTCGAATGTCGCTTCCATTGCGGTTTCCTCGCCATCTCCCAAGCTCCGAGAACCCACGATACCGTCAGCCTGAAAATAGTCCATGGTCCTTTGACCGTCCACCCTATAGGATCTTTTCATCCGAAGACGTCGAAGCTCGCCACTGAATCCCCTTTGCCTTCTCACGTCCTTGTTCTCTCGTCTGAAAGCCTTTAGCGAGTCGTCATTGCACGAATCCACAACAACGTGACCGTAATCAACGGTCGCATCGCCGCCTCTCTAGCGACGTCTTTCATCGCGACACGGGAAACCCGGGAGGATAAGCGGGGCTCTTCCGGAATATTCACTGAACTCCCGGTGAATCCGGTCGATCCCCTCGCAGTTGGCCCGGCTCGGCGTTTATCGCGTCGTTCCTTGTGGCAGTCGTTCGACGGGTCGGGATCCGCGAGTCGACGATCGCTCGACCGGATCGATCGATCGTCATCTTCGTCGGTTTGATTCGCGCCCACCGCCTGGGCGGTTCGCCAGGAAATTGCTCTTGACGACTCCTCCGTGATGTCATTCTTGACGAGTGGACGGAATGTTTGCCGAGCGGTAGTTGATGGCAATGATAACTTTTAAGGGTGCCGGGATGACGGAGTATTTGAATGGCTTTGGAATTTCAGGGATGGTTCATTAGCGCCGCGAGCCCCGTAAGCGACTTCGGCGCGGTTAACCGACAGCTGGTTGTTACCATAATCGAGCGGATACCGTTCGCCCGCCAAACTGTTTCGAAGAATCGATAGCACCACTGACACGGCCAGTACGGCCAGCCAACAGTTGTTCCGCCGCACCACCTGCCTCCCGTGACAAACATGTCCTGGTCCTGCAAAAATACGCAGCGTCTCTGTGAATCCACCACATCGCATAATAAGACCTATCGATCTAGTAATCTTATGCTAATCGAGGAGAAACGTATCGAATATCGTTCTTTACGAGATGTACGTGTTTGTTGCACCGAGACGGTTCGAGGCAATTTGGTTGAAACTATTTGAATGGTACAAAAGGGTTAAATTTGATTCGCTCTGTTTGAGAGCGGTTTAATCTATTTGCAGAGGAATGGAAATGTTTGAAGATTAATTATTCATACGTATATTGTGTATGCAATCAACTTAGAGGTTAAGGGTTGAAGCTTTGTATTACAGATACGTGAAGTGCATTAATATCGTGGAGTTTATTTTGAGCTAAGTTATTAATCATGATGCAATAACGAACCAGTAAATATCTCTGCGAGTGTTGCACATTTTCGAAATTACAGAAGAATACCGCATAGTTGGAACTCCGAGCATTACACGTGCATAGTCAAAGCAGGAACTAACCTCGATCAAACATTGGCTATCAGTTAAGCGTGGAATATTACCACTAAATTTCTCGTATCCAAATCGAAGGAGTCAGTGGCCGCAACAGGCGCATACAGAGTCCTGGTGCACCGTTGTACATATTTTAGCATCGGTGTATTGATTAATTGTGTTCAATGCGTTCATATTAAATTCTCCATCACTTCTGATAGTACCTTCAAGTGACTGTAAAAGATTAATACCCTGGAAATCCGTTTATTTGAACAGCGTCGGTGGAAATCTCGCTCGTGCGAATGCTTTTTGTAGCCATAATACGTTGATCCGATTACTCTTAGTACAAGCGTTTTCATTTGGTTGGCACGGAGCCAAACTGCGATTTGATCGAGAGTGATTTTCCTAGTTTCTATAAATCAGATTTATCGATCGCCTTTCTATAGACCGATACGATCAGCAGTATCGTTGATGGATCACCCTCGCGCAGTTAATCGAATGAAATTTTAATAATCCGAGAATATGATAGCTTAGGAACGAAGCTATCGCGATGTCGATATAATCTATACAATTGATGCAGAATTAATTACCACTCGGTTAACGCTATCTCGAAAGCCAATATAATCTCTTTAAGCGACATCTTATTGTTGCCAGGCCGCGCAGCGATCCCCTAGTCGCTCTTCCAGAAAATTAACCCCTCGCGCTATAACCGTTGTATCCTATCTAACCGTGGATCGTCGCGATTCAACGCGAGCATCCATTATTTTAACACTGCTTGCGCGTTAATTAGTCCGTTTCGAGGCACGGTCTTTCCTCTTTGTCCAATAAATTTCGCGCGGCTGCGAATCCTGAAGGAAAGCCTCGGAAACGAAGGTTATATTACTTGATCTCCTTTCCGTGTTCGTGTCCAGGTTTGACGCGTTCGTGGGCTAAATATCTGTCGGAACAATGGAGTTACAGGGCTTTAATAAGGCCGTTACTTTATCGAAGGGCTGCCGCGCTCGATAGGATTGAATCGTACGAAATGGACCCCGTTTCGCCCCGTCTCTCGGAGTAGGCACATGCCAGGTTTATTGTCAGATGTATCGACGGAAACGGTGATTTCGCGGGGACAGCGATAGGTTGGTAGGAATCGATCGAGCCCCGTTAAACGGTTATTGGACGATTTAGGTGAGGTAAGCATACTTCCTTGCAGAGCGTATTAAACTTGGTCTTCGATTCTCACGACACTTTCCAGCTTAAATTGACATTTTGGAGGTCTCAGATGTCTTTAATTCAATTATCTTCACGGGTAATTTCAACGGTAACTTTGATTTCCTAATCTTCTGTTATCCGTGGGTGATAATTTGAATGGAATATCCGAAGGATTCATTTTTTACCTTTCAGTTGATGAAATCAGTAATTCACGTTGTAAGTAGTTCATTTCTGTTTTATCGCTTGACGAATTCACTAGAGAATTTGACGGTTTACGGAAAGGAACCAGCATTAGTAAGAAACTTGAAAATTTGTTTGAAAAGAGAGCAACAATAACTGGATATGGTGAATACTGGGTAGTACATATTACTATCTGGATGTGGATTTTGGGAGCGATGCCTTCATCAAGAGAAAATAAGAAGCCAATATTGAAGAGGAAGAGAATAAGAAGAACAGTATGCCGCGGGAAAAATTCAAGGATTCTTCCATTGTTCGTGTTTGAACATTTTTTTCATCTACCCCCGTATTTCGAGGTATAAAGTTAAACTGATAACAAATATTACATACAAGAATGCATGTTTTCGTGAAATTTTATCACGACAGTCTATCCTTATCCTCAACAGCGAAAATTAGTAGCCAATATTGTGTTCCGTTCCTTCTCAACCCCTGAAAGAGAAATTACACTTTCTAAAAGACATTAGACATCCTGTAGAATCCGCAACTGAAGGGGTTACCGTAAATACCTTTCGTGGTGTTAAAATTTGACACGCGTGTGACAGAGATAATCTGTCGTGAATTTATTCAAACGGAATCTGAATTGTCATCTTTTAATGATCGATCTCTTAATCGCGACCAGTAGAAGGAATTCAGCGCGAAGTGATCAGCAAATCCTCATTGTTGGATCGTTTAACTGGTGCATGTAATTACGACTGTATATTGTACATTTGTATCAGCTCCTCGCCCTAATTGGTCTGGTTCGAGCCGCTGACATCTGCATTGTCTATGACAACATATGTTGTCGTAACTTTCTCAATCGTATTCGGGATCCGTTCAATTATACAGGCTTGTATAAGGTACATGTGCGCGAAACAGATGGGTGTGATCACTCCTTGGTTCGATTGAGGAATCCGCGTGGCATTTTTCTAAGGATTTTAATCATTTCGACGAGTTCCATGACGGCGTTTCCACCTGGCATTCAAGTGCTACAAAATATTTTTCGTCAAGCGAATTCCACGGATACAATTTCGAACGTGATCGCGTACGTTCTTTCGTCCGCGAGAAGAAAGAACCCATAGAATGGAGTTCCGCGGCGACGCAGCATCCCCTGCAAGTCAAAAGGGGACCAAGGTGGGAACAAAGGGAATCCTTAATGGCACGCAAAGATCGTCTACTGGCAAATAATTGGAGACAAAAGTCTCCATTCCCGTGACGTGTAAAGTGGATTGATTATTCTTCTGACGATATATCTTTGTTCGATTATACGGAACTGCACTTTAGAAGAGGGAAGTTGTTTTTGTTCTCGATAGGTATCCCTCGTTTACTTTCGAGAACACTCGCTAATGGAGCGATTTTTCCATTTGATGGGTTTACATTGGTTCAGCGGCCGTGCTCCTTTTGTTTCACGAGCGACTTCGCGGCCGGCGCAAGGGTCTCCGCTTTAATCTCCCGCATAGACGGTGAGAATGGACCTTTAATCTTCTCCGAACGATCAGTGCTACCTCTTTTGAAAAGCAAGCAATGTATTGTTAATATTGGATGCTTTCCAACCGAACTTTTAAATCGGCGCTATCATTTAAATTCGCAGCTAGATTGGTCCGTGATCTGTTGGCGAGCTTAACTGCTCCCTTCTTTTTTTGTTTGTCCGCTACGATGTACCACTGTTGATAATCTGTGGCGAACGATGACTGGAATGTGATAAGAGAAATTTTTATCGGGAGCCAGCGAACGATTTTTTCCCAGGGAAAAGCTTCTATAAACACAGCAAGGTTTTATTTCTTACGAAACTTTAATGCTCTTATAATTTCTCTTAAAGTTTTTATTAAAACTCCATGAAGATTTAAGCCGAGTTTTTCCCCCCTCCGCCGATGGGAGGGATCGCGAGATTTTTATTAGAAATTTCGTAGACTGGCTGTAAGCAGCTTTCGTTGTACCTTGGATTTTCTTATCGTCGCGTATAGGAAATGATACCATGAACTATTTGAACTAGAAGTTCGTTGATACAGTTTTATAACCGCCTATAACGCCGTGTAATTGAGGAAGGGTAGCACGTTCGCGTAAGCACACACAACGCGATATAGGACACGAGGAATTCATTTTTCCATTTTCCGCATTGATTGGCAAAGCAGAAAGTCCAAGAAAAAGCGCGAGGTCCTAAGAGGCGACGTTCCAAAGGGGTGGCTAGCGTAGAGTCATAATGCTCGCAGATGTGCCTGCGAACAAAAATTGCGACCAGTGACATTTCGCGTTTGTATCCGCTTCACGGATCTCGAGATTTCGATACTCCTTGACACCGAATGATTCCGCGATTTTCGCAATAAATAGCGGAGACACGCGTGCATCGTAACGCATCAGCTACCGGTCCTACAAATTCTACACCTAGGAGATGACATACCGAATCTCGGGACTCTAGAATTTTTTTCATTCAAGTACATATTGTCTATGGGCCACTAGTGACCGCTCCAGGAGTTCGCTCTCCACATATTTCGACTCCCAGAGCCAGACATGCCGTATCTAGTACCCCTAGAATTGACTTCACTTATGTACTGATTCGCTCTGCGCCATTAATAACCAATCCATGAGTTCTACCTCCTTATACGAAACATAGGGTCGGACATATCATGTCTGTGGACCCTAGTATTGGTTTGATTTAAGTATATATTGTCTGTTGGCCATTAACGACCCCTCCAGAAGTTCGTCAACCTCCACTTACTTGACACCTAGGGCCGGATATGCCGTGCCTGGGGCCCCTAATATTGGATTCATTTAAGTACTTATTGGCTCTTGGCCAGTAGTAATCGCTCCAGGAGTTCTATAGCCGACTACTTCGAAACATAGGACCGAACATACTGTAACAGGGGCCACTAGAATTGGATACATTCAAACCCCTATTGAAGCTGTGCTATTACTAACCGCGCCAAGAGATTCCCTGCCACCTAATTCGACACCCAGGGTCCGCGATGCTTTCCAAGGGCCTGTAGTGTTGGTCTCATTTAATTACTTATTGGATCTGGGTCATTCGTAACCCCCTAGCATTTCGTAGCCCGCATATTCAACCCAAGGTATTCCAAACATGATACATTTTATCCGCTCGACAATTATATATAAATACAAACAAATATAACCTAACCCAACAAAACCTAACCTCTCGACGTTAATATTTTATAAAATTCCTGACGTGTCGGCCCCAACTTCTCGGCGGGAACATTATTTACGTCTACAATGTTGTATATCCTAACCTAAGGCAACCTAACATCTCGGCAGTAATATTTTACAACATTCCTGACGTGTCGGCCACTACTTCTCGTAGGGAACATTATACATAAATAGAATCTAAAATAAATTAACCTAATTCGACGCAGCACTTGTGTAGTAGTGTTTCACAGGATCCCGGGCATGCTGGCCCTACATCGCGGTGGGAACATTATATGCGTCTATAACGTTATATATTATAACTTACGGCAGCCTAACCTCTCGGCGGTAACATTTTACAACGTTCCTGGCGTGTCGGAACCTACATCTCGGTAATAACATTATATACGTCTATAACGTACTATAACGTAACCTAACCCATCTAGCCCCACGATGGTAGTGTTTTAAAGAATCTAAAACGAAACATGACCGCCGAGACCTCAGCTTGCGTTAGGTCCGGTTACATAACGTTTCAGACGTAGATAACGTTCCGACCGAGAAGTATGGGCCGACCCGCCACTAATGTTGTAAAATATTACGAGCGACAGGTTAGGTTGCGTTACGTTAGGTTATATAACGTCATAGAACGTATATAATGTCCACACCGTGAAGCAGGGACTAACCTGCTAGGAATGTTGTTAAATATTACCCTCGAGAGGTTAGGTTGCCTTAGGTTATGACATATAACGTTATAGACGTATATAATGTTCCCACCTAGAAGAAGGGTCTTGCTTGCCAGGAATGTTGTGAAATATTACATCCGAGATGTACGGTTACCTTAGGTTAGGATATATAACGTTATAGACGTATATAATATTCCCACCCAATACCTAGCAGCTGAAACGTCTGGGCTTTTGTAAAACACTACCACCCAGTGACTAAGTTGTGTCATGCTACGTTATATAACGTTACAAGCGTATATAATGTTCCCACCCAGAAGTAGGGGCCGACACGCCAGAAATGTTGTAAAATATTACATCCAAGATGTTAGGTTGCCTTAGGTTAGGATATATGACATTCTAGACTTATATAATGCCCCACCTAGAAGTACGGGCACACACGACCGGGATTCTGTTAACCATTACCACCGAGGTGTTAGATGGGTTAGGTTAGGTTATAGTACGTTATAGACGTATATAATGTTCCCACCGAGAAGTAGGGGCTGACGCTCCAGGAATGTTGTAAAACATTACATCCGAGATGTTAGGTTGCCTTAGGTTAGGATGTAAAACGATATAAACATATGTACGGTCCTCATCGAGACGTACGGGCCGAGATGACCAGAATTCTGTAAAACATTTCCACCGAGGGGCTAGATGGGACAGGGTAGGTTATAGTACGTTATAGACGTATATAATGTTTCCATCGAGAAGTACGGGCCGACCCGCCAGGAATATTGTAAGGTATTATGGTCGAGAGGTTAGGTTGCGTTAGGTTAAGTTATTTAACGTTATGGACCTATATAATGTTCCCATCGGAAAGCAGGGGCCAACACGCCCGGGATATTGTAAAACATTATTACCCACGGGATAACTGGGTTAGGTTAGGTTACAATAGGTTATAGACCTATATAATGTTCCCACCAAGAAGTAGTGGCCGACATGCCAGGAATGTTGTAAAATATTACATCCGTGATTGTTACATTGGCTTAGGTTAGGATATATAACGTTATAGGCGTATATAATGTCTCCACCGAGAAGGACGGGCCGACACGAAAGGAATGTTGTAAAATATTACCGCCGAGAGGTTAGATTTCCTTATGTTAGGATATATAACGATATTGACGTATATAATTAGCCCGCCGTGAAGTAGAGGCCGACGCGCCAGCAATGTTGTAGAATATCACGGTGGGAATATCATATACGTCTATGACGGTATATATCCTCACCTAAGGCAACCTAACTGCTCGACGGTATTATTTTACAATATACCTCGCGGGTCGGCGTGTTGTACTCGGTGGGAACATTATATACGTCTATAGAATAATATAACCTATCCTAACCTATCTAGCACCTCACGGGTAATGTTTTACAGCATCCCGGGCACGTCGGCCCGTACGTCTCGGTGGGGATATTATATACGTCTATAACGTAATATAACCTAACCTAACCCATCTAACCCTTCGCTGGTATTGTTTTACAGAATCCCGGTCGTGTCGTCCCGTACTTCTGGGTGCGGACATCATATAAGTCTACAACGTTATGTAGCCTAACCTAACCCATCTAGCCCCTAGGTGGTAATGTTTTACTGAATCGCAGTCGTGTCGTCCCGAACTTCTCGGTGGGGACATTATATACGTCTATAACGTTGTATATCCCAACCTAAGGCAACCTAACATCTCGGATGTAGTATTTTCTAACAATCCTGGCGGATCGGCCCTTACATCTCGGTGGGAACATTATAAACATCTATAACGTAATATAACCTAACCGAACCCAACTAGAACCTCGCTGATAATGTTTTACAGAATCCCGTTCATGTCGTCCCGTACGCCTCGGTTGGGACCTTATATACGTCTATAGCGTTATATATCCTAACCTAAGGCAGCCGAACCACTCGAATGTAGTATTTTACAACATTCCTGGGCAAGTTGGCCTCTACTTCTCGGTGGGAACATTATATACTTCTATATCGTAATATAACCTAACATAACCCATCTTGCCCCTTGGTAATAATGTTTTACAGAATCCCGGTCGTGTCGGCCCGTACGTCTCGGTTGGGACATTATATACGTCTATAGCGTTATATATCCTAACCTGAGGCAGCGTAACATCTCGGATGTAGTATTTTACAACATTCCTGGCGGGTCGGGCCCTACTTCTCGGTGGGAAAATTATATACGTCTATAACGTAATATAACCTAACCTAACCCACCTAGCACCTCGCTGGTAATGTTTTACCGAATCCCGTTCGTGTCGTCCCGTACTTCTGGGTGCGGACATTACATACATCTATAACGTTATATATCCTTACATAAGGCAACCTAACATCTCGGATGTAGTATTTTGCAACACTCCTAGCAGGCCGGCCCCAACTTCTCGATGGGAACATTATACACGTCTATAACGTAATATAACCTAACCTAACCCTTTTAGCCCCTCGCTGGTAATGTTTTACAGAATCCCGGTCTTGTCGGCCCGTACTTCTGGGTGTGGACATTTTATACGTCTATAACGTTATATAGAGTTACCTAAGGCAACCTAACACCTCGGATGTAGTATTTTCCAACATTCCTGGCGGGTCGGCGCCTACTTCTCGATGGCGACATTATATACGTCTATAACGTTGTATATCCTAACCTAATGGAACCTAACATCTCGGGTGTAATGTTTAACATCATTCCTGGCGTGTCGGCCCGTATTTCGCGGTGGTAACATTATATACGTCTATAGCGTTATATATCCTAGCCTAAGGCAACCTAACATGTCGAATGTAAAATTTTACAACATTCCTGGCGCGTCGGCCGCTACTTCTCGGTGGGAACATTATATACGTGTATATCGTAATATAACCTAACCTAACCCATCTAGACCCTCGGTGATAATGTTTTACAGAATCCCGGTCTTGTCGGTCCGTCCTTCTCGGTGGGGACATTATATACGTCCATAACGATATATATCCCAACCTAAGGCAATCTAACATCTCGGATGTAGTATTCTCCAACATTCCTGGCGGGTCGGCCCCTACTTCTCGGTGGGAACATTATATACGTCTATAACGTAATATAACCTAACTTAACCCATCTAGCCCATCGCCGGTAATATTTTACAGAATCCCGTTCGTGTCGTCCCGTACGTCTCGCTGGGGACATTATATATGTCTATAACGTTATATATCCTTTTTTTTCTTTTTTTTATCGTGGGGAAACCGTCTTGGGTACCTCGGACTTTGGGGACTATCCGAGGTTATGTCGGACTCTTGCCGACTAAAGCCCCACGGTGGCCATCATCTGCGCGTGTCGGACGGGAGCCGGGAACTCTTAACGGTCGACGATCGGCATCCTCCTGCGCTGGGGTCTCCAGTTGACCCTCTGCTCGGCTACTCTTGCCTGTAGCCTGATCTTCTACCATGGTGACGCGCAAAGATATCTGTGTGCTCCAAGCGCCGCTCGTGAGCCACTCACGAGCGGCGCTACGTCACAGGTACACGTGCAATCACGATCGCAAGCCCAAACATGTGACCATCTGTGCTTACCTTGACGCACAGCTGCCATACTCCTGTTTGCTGCCGTTGCAGCTGCGAGTCTTTCGCAGCTGTGCATCCTTCCGGTCCTGGCCGTCTTGGCCTCTTGTGACGGTACAGCTGCAAGTCTTTCGCAGCTCGTCGTCCTGTCCAATCCCGGTCTTCTTGACCTCTTCGCCGTCTTGGCATCCACTTCGGTCGTCTTGACCTCTTCATCTCTTCGGGCTCTTCTTCGCCCATCTTCCGGATGAAGATAGCCTTTGAGATGAGGTGGTTGGCGGCGAAGTTCCGTTCCCCGATGGGATCTTGGAAGTGACCCCCGTCCGATAACGGGAGTCCTCTATCTTGAAAGGGAACGGGGCAAACGTCAAGGACGCCGATCCCGTAGGCAGCGTTGAGCAGGGACACCGCGCTCCCTTTCGCGCTCGGCGGCCTCCTTCGCGGCCATGACTTTGTTGCAAAACGCCGTCACGGCCCGCCAGTATCTCTCACCTTCGAGCATCTTTGACATGATGCTCTTCAGTGAGAGATTCGACCCTACCTCGACTATCAGTAGTCGATGCAGCCGTTCCCACGCTGGACACCTCTCCAGTGTGTGCTGCGCCGTGTCGTCCTCTTCCCCACAGTGTGGCATGCAGCCGTGTCTTCCTTGCCAATCCTCTGCAGGTACTGACCGAAGCATCCATGTCCGGTCAGTATCTGCGTGGTTCTAAAGCTAAGTAGCCCTCTTCGGCGGTCCACCCACTTATCTAGGATGGTTAGGACCGCTCCGATCGTCCTGTGTTCGGAGCGAGTGGAGAGGTGTCTCTTCCACTCCTCTATCGAAGCCAATCTTACCGCGTCCCTGAGTTCTTTTTTACTCAGGGCTGGTGCGTCATCGTCATCTTCCTGGTCCACGTTTCGAAGCGAATGGTAGACGAACGCATCCTCGCTGACCATGTATTCGATAGACACCAGCCCAGCAAGCGCGGTGGCCACATCGTGTGATACCGTCCTGTATCCTCGTATCGCACGAATGGCCATCCTCCTCCACGCGCTGCGCAGGGACGAGATCCTCTTGTCGGTGTGTCTCCGCTCCGCGATGGAGCTGTACCACACCGGAGCTCCGTACAATGCTATGCCACGGATCACCCCGGCGTATAGTCTTCGCGCTCTCTCGTTAGGGCCCTTCAGGTTGGGCATTATGCGGCCTAGCTTGAGTGCCGCTGTCTCCAACCTGCCGGCAAGTTTCTCTATGTGGCTAGAGAATCTCCAGTCCTCGTCGAGCCGAAGGCCGAGGTAGTTGATGTCTCGGCCCGGCTCGATCCTTGCCGGTCCCACACTTACCGCCACGCGAGGTGTTCCTCTTGTGGGTCTCCTCCGGCTCCGTCTGCTGAAGCACACGATCTCCGTCTTCTGCGGAGCCAGCTCGAGGCCCATCTTCCGGATGCAGTTAGCCACGACTGCCTTTCCCAATTCTGCCCGGCAGGCAGCTCGCGTATCTGTCTTACCGGCGGCGAACACAAACGTGTCGTCTGCGTAGCATATCAGGCGCACGCCCGCCGGCATTGCTGCTGTCAACGCGGCATTGTACCCGATGTTCCACAGGAGCGGTCCTAGCACCGATCCCTGGGCTACGCCACGGTTGACAGGTCTGCTTTGTGGCCCATCCTGGCTATCCTAGACTATCGCCCTGTCGCTGAGATAGTCTACCACCACGTTCCTGATGTGTGGTGGGATTCCATGCCTGTCCAGGGCTGCGTAAATAGCTGGCCATTGCAGGGAGTTGAACGCGTTCTTGATGTCTAACGAGACAGAGTATGTAACTCCCACCCTCGACACAACCATCTCGGTGAGTCTCTTGACTTCACTCACCGCGTCGATCGTGCGTCGACCTGCCCGCCCTGAATCCGTACTGGCAGTCCGCCAGTGCAGGTCCGACGCGCGACAGGTGCTGGACGATTCGTTCGTGTATTATTCTTTCGAACAGCTTTCCTACCTCGTCCTGCAACACTATGGGCCGGAACGCTGATGGTGAATCCTCCGGTTTGCCTTCCTTTCGGAGGAGCACCAACCTGCCGGACTTCCATCTTCGAGGGAGCGTCCCCGCCTTGATGCAGGCTGAGAACAGTCTTCTCAGTCTCGAACCAAGGACGCTCAGCGCCATCGTCCAGACACGGCCGGGTATTCCATCCCGGCCGGGGGCTGTGTTCTTCTTCGCCATCCTCTTGACGGCCCCGGCCAGTTCCTCTTCGGAAACCTCCAACTCCGGTGTCCACCCGTATCGGGCCGCTGCTGGGGGCTCTTCGTTCCCTCCCTCTCCAGCAGCGGGACCTCTAAGGTTTCCGTCAACGGGGGCGCCCATGGTCGCAGTTTGTCCATCACTATCTTGTAGGGACGCCCCCATGGATCCTCTTCGAGAGTTTGGAGGAGTCCATCCAATGCGCGTGCCTTGGACTTCCTGATAGCAGCCTGCAGCTCCTTCTTCTTGTCCCTGTAGCTGTTGTACAGCTACAAAGTCCTCGTCGCGTCCGAGTTCCTTTTTCTTCTCTCTCTGGTGTACTGGCGGCGCCCAACGGTGCAAGTTGCACGGAGCTGCGCGATCTCTGCGTTCCACCAGTATACTGGACGCTTCGGCGCACTGCCGCGGGCTCTTGGCATGCCCGTGTCGCATACCGCTGTCATCGCGTTGACAAACCAGTCCGCCTCGGTGTTGTCATCTTCTATCGGGCTGACCGGCGTCTCCTGCCAGCCTACCGCGAGGATTGCTGCCATCAGGTGGTCTTCCTCGATTCTCCTCAGCGACCACTTCTGGCGGTGGTGATTAGCCTGCCGGGCCGTGTGTGGGACGGAGACATCCATGGAGATGTACAGATGATCGGACAGTGTCTCCTTCTCTTCCACCCTCCATTCTCTAATTTGCCGTGCTGCCTTGCGGTTACCAAAGGAGAGGTCCACGATGCTTTCTCCCTGGTACCGTACGCATGTGCTGGCTGAGCCTTCGTTTAGTAGCGTCAGGCCCAGGCCAGACGCCCAGTCTAGCGTGGCGTGGCCTCTTGCGTCCGTCCTAGATGATCCCCACGCCGTCACGTGCGCATTATAGTCTCCTAGCACTAGGACGGGCGACTCTGCATATCTCGCAACTGTCCGTCCCGTCCTGTCCAACAGGTCTTCGTACTTGCTGATGGACCACCTGGGAGGGGCGTATAGTCCGATAACGGTGAATCCCGCCCAGGTTATCGCGACGAATCCTTCCTCGCGTGCGACCGTCTTGATTGGTCGTACACGTGTCCGTGCAGACTGCACGATCACCACCGAGCCGTCTCTATCTCCTATCCACGCTCGATTGTCGCGGATGGAGTACGGCTCCGCTATCACTGCCAACTCGAAATCGCCGCCCTGTAGTCTTGCTACTACCAGGTCTTGGGCACGGGCAGCATGATTCGAGTTAGTCTGCAGGATACGGCATGGCGTGAATTTTATGCCGTATCCATGGCTTCCTCCTGGCCCTTACCTGCTGGAGTCGTTGTTGCCGGCTCCACGGTCTTTCCTTCTTCCAGAGCGGTCGCTGGTTCATTCCTACATGCCGCTGCCGTTACGGCTTCTACAGCCGGCTTGCTGCTCTTTTTCGTAGCTTTAGGCGCCTTGCACACTTCCCCACCAGCCTTGTGGTGTGCTCGTCTGCCTTCAGCCTTGCAGACGATGCATGTGGGCGCAGTTTGCCTGCACTCACTGGCTCTGTGGCCGGACTCACCGCACCTGTAACACAGGTTGCGCCGATCCACTTTGCTGGTACAGCTTTGCTGTACGTGGACAGTTTCCCAGCACTTGAAGCATCGATCCGGTCTCGGCTTTAAAGCCGCCACCCGGATCAAGGACCAACCGATCCTTATTCTGCCGGCATATGCCACTTTCGTGGCAGCGGCGAGGGGACACTGCACCCACATGGTGCCGAGCCCGTTTGACGAGTCCCGTCGTATCCCGGTCCGTATTTCCTCGGCCTTGCATCCTCCTGCGGATGCGATGGCTTCCGCCACTTCTTGTGGCATTATGGAGCCCTCGAGCCCGTAGACCCTCGGGTCTGCCCTCTTGTGAGGCGTCGCGACATATACCTCTCTGTCGCCCAACGCCTCCCTGAGTTTGCCGGCAAGGGCAGCCGCTGTGGCCTCCTTCTCCTTGCCGGTAACTTCTAGGATCAGTCCGCCCGTTCTGGCCTTTTTCGGGCGGACCTCTTCTATGCCCACCTCTGCGAGCTTTACTCGCTGCCGGGCAGCTGTCATCACCTCAGCGTACGTGGCTTTGCTATCCTGAGGGATGGTGAGGACGACGGCTGCTGTTCTGGGAACCTTTCCCAGTGTCGTCCTTGCGTTGCGTTTCGCTGCGCTGACGCGCACCTGCCTCCTTTCCTTCTCAGCGGCGGCCTTTGATGGCTTGCCAGCCGCCGTTTTCTTTCCCCTTCTGCCCAGGACCTTTGTCCAGGGGAGCTCCACCTGCGTCGTTTTCTTCTCCGCAGGGGGGGGGGGGGCAGGGCGGAGTGCTGCCTGCCACTCGTTTTCCTTCCTCACGGATTCCTCGCGTATCCTCTTCATACGCGCCTCCAAGGAGGACTCGGTTTTCGCAGGTGCCGTTGTTCCTGTTGCGGGTGGGAGGGCCGTCCGTTTGCCCTTAGCGGACTTTAAGGGGGCCTTCCCCTTTTCGACGTCCGTCGTCGTCTCCCCCGTTTTTCTTACCTTTACGAGGAAGGCACGTTTCGCCGCGGTGGGGCGCTCTTTTACGATCATTGCAGTTGTCTGATCCTTCTTCTTCGGAGGGAGTCTCTCCTTAATTCTCCCTCAGGTCTTCTCGATCCGTCGATCGAATATTTCCTCGAGGCTTGAAAGGATATTCTTGAGTCCAACCTGTAGGATATCCTCTCTTGCCTCCGTTGTAGGCGGTTCTTCTCGCCTTTCTGGCACCGGGCTCCTCCTCGCCGCTGGTTGGGGGGAAACCCGCTCCTCCACGGCTGCCAGCTTCCTCTTTAGCTTCTCGTTCTCGAGGCGCAGGCTTTCTGCCTGCAGCTTCCACTCTTGGGCTTCAGAGCTCACCGCAGCGGGGTTGCCCTTCGCTCGCTCTGCGAGCTCCAAGAGAGTGGCGCGCAGCGTTCTTGCGCCTACGCGTACTGCCCTCTTCATTGGGCCTTGTAGGTTGCGCGATTTTGCTGCAACCCATTCGATCTTGTTCGCCTCTTTCAAGGCGGTCAGTCCAAGATCTGGCAGGGTGGCCCTTCTAGCCTCCGCCTGCAGCTCCTCGTCTGTCGGCACAGGCTTTGTCGACCTTGCCGGTCGAGGGGGGACGACTGTTGCCCAGTCGATCTCTTCGTCTTCCAGGGCGCTGTCTACGTCAGCGGTGGCAGCTTTCCTTTGCCAGCGCCTTGCGCCCTTCGTGGCTCTCTCGGACAAGGTCGACACCATCGATGTCACAGAGGCGTCCGTGTCATACGCCTCCGTGGTCTGCCTTGCCTCCTTCTGTCCTTTGCTGGACTTAGGGCATGGCCTCGTCGTCATGGATATGATGGAGGCGAGCGACTCATCGGAGTCGCCTCCAACGCTGGACGGATCTCCTGCGCGCCTCTTCTTAGCCGCGAGGCGGCTGTTTCGCCTCTTGAGGGATCGCTCTTCCATCTCGGATGTCGAGTGGTCCTCCGATCTTGCCGAGAATAGACAGCTGGGGCCTGGCCCTTTTCCACAGGCTGGAGCCTGTGGCTGTATGAAATAGTCGGCGTAGTCCATTTTGGGATTACCCCTGCCGGACATGTTCGCTTCCCTCTTCGTGTTTCTGTTCGTGTTCGTGTTCCTCAGTTTTGCACGAAACTTCACGAAAAACACATTTGTTTGTCGCATAGGTATTATTGAACCGTCGGTAAGTTACCGGCACACTCCTCCGCCGAGTGGCCTGGTTTGCCCTGTGCACGGTCCGACAGTCGCTAAATGTACGCGCGCACTCTTTACCAACACTCGGTCCGCGAATTTTGCGGTTACCTATCGAAGGTTATCGAGGGTGGATGTAGTTTTCGACCGTCCATAAGTCACCACCTGGTGCCTGTTCGCAGAGACCGAGGAGGTGTCAATTATAGTTTATCGGCCACCGATAGACACCACGGACACAAAAAAATCACCCTCGGTCGGAAATTGTCCGGTTACCGACCGTTCAGTTACCGACAGCAGAGCTGTCGGTAAGTTACCACGTACTGCACTCACTCGTTTCGACCGAGGAACTGTCAGTTACTGTTTATTGGCCGTCGATGAGTACGCAAAACGCTGCAGTTTAATCCGCGGCCGGCAATTGTTAAGTTACCGACTGCCCGGTTACCGATGCTGGGTTCGCCCGACCGTCGGTAATGCCTCCGTCTCAAAACCCGACTTCCGGGTTGTTGCTTGGTTTGTTTTAACCAACAATACCCTAAACTAACAACCAATATCGTGGCAATCGGTGTTTTTGCAAAATTACCAACCGGACGTTATCGACCGCAGGTGGTACCGCTGCTGTCGGTAATTCGAAATTTTTCAGTTCCCGCTGCGTTTATTTCAGTTATTATTTGTTGAAAACGCACTACACCTTCGTCAACGATCAATTTCGCACGGCTGGCAGGAAAAAACGGCGAGAAATTCCAATTCGTGCGACCGGAATGTTACCTACGACGGTCGGCAAACTTTACCGACCGTGAGCTGTCAAACTCTTGCAAGAATTGATTTTTGACTTGTTTATTACCGCATGCACTGTTTCTACGTGTCCAATAAACAATTCTACGTCCACTCACTGGCACACGGTGCAACCTTGGTAGAGTTGCTGCAAAATTTTCACCTCCGTCAACTATGTTCCGTGGTGGCAGCACTACTCGGTTCCACTTCGCCAAAATTTACTGTTTTTTACTGTTTTTAACAGTTTTTCCGCCTCGTAATTGCACAAAATCAGTGTCTATTGTCACTTCACACCCGATTATGGCAATTTCCGCACCGAAAAAGGCCTATTTAAAATTCTTGATTTTTCGCCACGTGCACGTTTTCCCACACAAAGGAGTGACGTCACACGTCACTCCTATTTCACTTAAAATCGCTTATTTTCACTTTTTTAAGCGTTTTTTCACCACGAATAAGTTTATTTCTAGTGTCTGTGGTCACTTTACACATTCTCGTCGTAAATTCACACGCACAAACGGTCAATTTTCAAAGTTTATTGCCGTATATGACAACACGTGTTTTCACGCAGCAAAACAAAGTGTTACACTTTTTCACCGTTTTTCCACCTTTTCACTGAACTTCACTTCACTACACTTACCTAGCGGATCCTCTTCACCTCCTGGAACACCCTCAGCTCCGCTCAAACCCTGAAATTCGCGAAACGTGCCCCGAAGCGCGTACCGTACGGCAGCAAACGCGTCACCACGTGCAAATCGAACAAAAACGCGCACGTATTATGCTCGATTTGCCCCCTACTCGCGACTTTCACGTGAGATTTTC
The DNA here is from genome assembly GCA_963969225.1 of Xylocopa violacea. NCBI lineage: Eukaryota > Metazoa > Arthropoda > Insecta > Hymenoptera > Apidae > Xylocopa > Xylocopa violacea. The sequence goes on from CAXAJV010000789.1 coordinate 2,406,913, forward strand.
GTCTCAACGCGTAGTTTCGCGTACCCGTAACGGGCCAAAAACAAGTTTTGACACGAAACTCGCCATCTTCCTCGAAAATTAGAACGGATTTCAGAGAGCTATCGTACGCACGTCCGTCAGCTTACTCGTCCGCCATGCAAATCTCTCATAACGTTATATATCCTAACCTAAGGCAACCTAACATCTCGAATGTAGTGTTTTAGAACATTCCAGGCGGGTCGGCCCCTACTTCTCGGTGGGAACATTATATACGTCATTACCGTAATATAACCTAACCTAACCCATCTACACCCTCGGTGATAATGTTTTACAGAATCCCGGTCTTGTCGGCCCCCACATCTCGGTGGTAACATTATATACGTCTATAACGATATATATCCAAACCTAAGGGAACCTAACATCTCGGATGTAATATTTTACAACATTCCTGGCATGTCGGTCCCTACTTCTCGGTGGGAATATTATATACGTCTATAACGTTATATATCATAACCTAAGGCAACCTAACATCTCGGATGTAATAGTTGACAACATTCCTGGCGTGTAGGCCCGTACTTCTGGGTGGGGACATTATATACATCTATAACATTGTATATCCTAACCTAAGGCAACCTAACATCTCGGATGTAATATTTTACAACATTCTGGCGTGTCGTCGACTGCTTCTCGATGGGGAGATTATATACGTCTATAACCTTGTATATCCTAACCTAAGGCAGCCTAACATCTCGGATGTAATATTTTACAACATTCCTGGCATGTCGGTCCCTATATCTCGGTGGGAACATACTATACGTATATAACGTTGTATATCCCAACCTAAGGCAACCTAACATCTCGGATGTAATAGTTGACAACATTCCTGGCGTGTAGGCCCGTACATCTCGGTGGGAACATTGTATACGTCTATAACGTTATATATCCTAGCCTAAGGCGACCTAGCATGTCGAATGTAATATTTTACAACATTCCTGGCGTGTCGTCGCCTGCTTCTCGATGGGGACATTATATACGTCTATATCGTTGTATATCCTAACCTAAAGCAACCTAACATCTGGGATGTAATATTATACAAGATTCCAGGCATGTCGGTCCCCAAGTCGCGGTAGGAACATACTATACGTCTATAACGTTGTATATCCTAACCTAAGGGAACCTAACATCTCGGGTGTAATATTTTACAACATTCCTGACGCGTCGGCCCCTATTTTTCGATGGGAATATTATATACGTCTATAACGTTATATATCCTAGCCTAAGGCGACCTAACATGTCGAATGTAATATTTTACAACATTCCTGGCGTGTCGTCGCCTGCTTCTCGATGGGGACATTATATACGTCTATATCGTTGTATATCCTAACCTAAAGCAACCTAACATCTGGGATGTAATATTATACAAGATTCCTGGCATGTCGGTCCCCAAGTCTCGGTAGGAACATTATATACGTCTATAACGATATATATCCAAACAGAAGGGAACCTAACATCTCGGATGTAATATTTTACAACATTCCTGGCGTGTCGTCGCCTGCTTCTCGATGGGGACATAATATACGTCTATAACGTTGTATATCCTAACCTAACGCAACCTAACATCTGGGATGTAATATTTTACAACATTCCTGGCGTGTCGTAGCCTGCTTCTCGACGGGGACATAATATACGTCTATAAGGTTGTATATCCTTACCTAACGCAACCTAACATCTGGGATGTAATATTTTACAACATTCCTGGAGTGTCGTCGCCTACTTCTGGATAGGGTCATTATATACATCTATAACCTTGTATATTCTAACCTAAGGCAACCTAACATCTCGGATGTAATATTTTATAACATTCCTGGCGTGTCGTCGCCTACTTCTCGATGGGGACATTATATACATCTATAACATTGTATATCCTAACCTAAGGCAACCTAACATCTCGGATGTAATATTTTACAACATTGTGGCGTGTCGTCGACTGCTTCTCGATGGGGAGATTATATACGTCTATAACGTTGTATATCCTAACCTAACGCAACCTAACATTTGGGATGTAATATTGTACAACATTCCTTGCATGTCGGTGCCTACGTCTCGGTGGGAACATTATATACGTCTATAACGATATACATCCTAACCTAAGGCAACCTAACATATCGGATGTAATAGTTGACAACATTCCTGGCGCGTAGGCCCGAACTTCTCGGTGGGAACATTGTATACGTCTATAACGTTATATATCCTAGCCTAAGGCGACCTAACATATCGAATTTAGTATTTTACATCATTCCTGGCGTGTCGTCGCCTACTTCTCGATGGGGACATTATATACATCTATAACATTGTATATCCTAACCTAAGGCCACCTAACATCTCGGATGTAATATTTTACAACATTCTGGCGTGTCGTCGACTGCTTCTCGATGGGGAGATTATATACGTCTATAACGTTGTATATCCTAACCTAACGCAAACTAACATTTGGGATGTAATATTTTACAACATTCCTTGCATGTCGCTGCCTACGTCTCGGTGGGAACATTATGTGCGTCTATAACGATATAAATCCTAACGTAAGGCAACCTAACACCTCCGATGTAATAGTTGACAACATTCCTAGCGTGTAGGCCCGTACTTCTCGGTGGGAACATTGTATACGTCTATAACGTTATATATCCTAGCCTAAGGCGACCTAACATGTCGAATGTAAAATTATACAACATTCCTGGCGTGTCGTCGCCTACTTCTCGATGGGGACATTATATACATGTATAACATTGTATATCCTAACCTAAGGCAACCTAACATCTCGGATGTAATATTTTACAACATTCTGGCGTGTCGTCGACTGCTTCTCGATGGGGAGATTATATACGTCTATAACGTTGTATATCCTAACCTAACGCAACCTAACATCTCGGATGTAATATTTGACAACATTCCTGGCGTGTTAGCTCGCACTTCTCGCATGAAACATCATATACGTCTATAGCTGTATATATCCTAAACGAAGGCAACCTTATATCTCGGATGTAATATTTTACAACATTCCTGGCGCGTCGGCCCCTACTTTCAGGTGGGAACGTTATATACGTCTATAACGATATATATCCTGTCGTAAGGCAACATAACATCTCGGATGTAATATTTTACAACATTCCTGGCGTGTCGTCGCCCGCTTCTCGATGGGGACATTATATACGTCTATAACGTTGTATATCCTAACCTAAAGCAACCTCACATCTGGGATGTAATATTTTACAAGATTCCTGGCATGTCTGTCCCCACGTCTCGGTGGGAACATTATATACGTCTATAAAGATATATACCCTAACCTAAGGCAACCTAACATCTCGGATGTAATATTTTACAACATTCCTGGCGTGTCGTCGCCTACTTCTGGATGGGGACATTATATACATCTATAACGTTATATGTCCTAACCTAAGGGAAAACAAACATCTCGGGTGTAATATTTTACAACATTCCTGGCATGTCGGTCCCTACATCTCGGTGGGAACATACTATACGTCTATAACGTTGTATATCCTAACCTAAGGGAACCTAACATCCCGGGTGTAATATTTTACAACATTCCTGACGCGTCGGCCCTTTTTTTCAGTGGGAACATTATATACGTCTATAACGTTATATATTCTAGCCTAAGGCAACCTAACATGTCGAATGTAAAATTTTACAACATTCCTGGCGTGTCGTCGCCTACTTCTCGATGGGGACATTATATACATCTATAACATTGTATATCCTAACCTAAGGCAACCTAACATCTCGGATGTAATATTTTACAACATTCTGGCGTGTCGTCGACTGCTTCTCGATGGGGAGATTATATACGTCTATAACGTTGTATATCCTAACCTAACGCAACCTAACATCTCGGATGTAATATTTGACAACATTCCTGGCGTGTTAGCTCGCACTTCTCGCAAGAAAGATCATATACGTCTATAGCTGTATATATCCTAAACGAAGGCAACCTAATATCTCGGATGTAATATTTTACAACATTCCTGGCGCGCCGGCCCCTACTGTCAGGTGGGAACGCTATATACGTCTATAACGATATATATCCTGTCGTAAGGCAACATAACATCTCGGATGTAATATTTTACAACATTCCTGGCGTTTCGTCGCCCGCTTCTCGATGGGGACATTATATACGTCTATAATGTTGTATATCCTAACCTAAAGCAACCTCACATCTGGGATGTAATATTTTACAAGATTCCTGGCATGTCTGTCCCCACCTCTCGGTGGGAACATTATATACGTCTATAAAGATATATACCCTAACCTAAGGCAACCTAACATCTCGGATGTAATATTTTACAACATTCCTGGCGTGTCATCGCCTACTTCTGGATGGGGACATTACATACATCTATAACGTTATATGTCCTAACCTAAGGGAACCAAACATCTCGGGTGTAATATTTTACAACATTCCTGGCATGTCGGTCCCTACATCTCGGTGGGAACATACTATACGTCTATAACGTTGTATATCCTAACCTAAGGGAACCTAACATCCCGGGTGTAATATTTTACAACATTCCTGACGCGTCGGCCCTTTTTTTCAGTGGGAACATTATATACGTCTATAACGTTATATATTCTAGCCTAAGGCAACCTAACATGTCGAATGTAAAATTTTACAACATTCCTGGCCTGTCGTCGCCTACTTCTCGATGGGGACATTATATACATCTATAACCTTGTATACCCTAACCTAAGGCAGCCTAACATCTCGGATGTAATATTTTACAGCATTCCTGGCATGTCGGTCCCTACATCTCGGTGGGAATATACTATACGTCTATAACGTTGTATATACTAACCTAAGGGAACCTAACATCTCGGATGTAACAGTTGAAAACATTCCAGGCGTGTAGGCCCGTACTTCTCGGTGGGAACATTGTATACGTCTGTAACGTTATATATCCTAGCCTAAGGCGACCTAGCATGTCGAATGTAATATTTTACATCATTCCTGGCGTGTCGTCGCCTGCTTCTCGATGGGAACATTATATACGTCTATAACGTTGTGTATCCTAACCTAACGCAACCTAACATCTGGGATGTAATATTCCTGGCGTGTCGTCGCCTACTTCTGGATGGGGAGCTTATATACGTCTATAACGTTATATATACTAACCTAAGGCAACCTAGCATCTCGGATGTAATAGTTGACAACATTCCTGGCGTGTCCGCCCGTACTTCTCGGTGGGAACATTATATACGTCTATAACGTTATATATCCTAGCCTAAGGCAACATAACATGTCGAATGTAATATTTTACAGCATTCCGGGCGTGTCGTCGCCTGCTTCTCGATGGGGACATAATATACGTCTATAACGTTGTATATCCTAACATAACACAACCTAACATCTGGGATGTAATATTTTACAACATTCCTGGCGTGTCGTCGCCTGCTTCTGGATGGGGACATAATATACGTTTATAACGTTGTATATCCTTACCTAACGCAACCTAACATCTGGGATGTAATATTTTACAACATTCCTGGAGTGTCGTCGCCTACTTCTGGATAGGGTCATTATATACATCTATAACATTGTATATCCTAACCTAAGGCAACCTATCATCTCGGATGTAATATTTTATAACATGCCTGGCATGTCGGACCCTACTTCTCGGTGGAAACATTGTATACGTCTATAACGGTATATATCCTAACCTAAGGCAACCTAACATCTCGGATGTAATAGTTGACAACATTCCTGGCGTGTAGGCCCGTACTTCTCGGTGGGAACATTGTATACGTCTATAACGTTATATATCCTAACCTAAGGCGACCTAACATGTCGAATGTAATATTTTACAACATTCCTGGCGTGTCGTCGCCTGCTTCTCCATGGGGACATTATATACGTCTATAACGTTGTATATCCTAACCTAACGTAACCTAACATCTCGGATGTAATATTTTACAACATTCCTGGCATGTCGGTCCCTACATCTCGGTGGGAACATACTATACGTCTATAACGTTGTATATCCTAACATAAGGGAACCTAACATCTCGGGTGTAATATTTTACAACATTCCTGACGCGTCGGCCCCTATTTTTCGATGGGAACATTATATACGTCTATAACGTTATATATCCTAACCTAAGGCAACCTAACATCTCGGATGTAATATTTTACAGCATTCCTGGCATGTCGGTCCCTACATCTCGGTGGGAATATACTATACGTCTATAACGTTGTATATACTAACCTAAGGGAACCTAACATCTCGGATGTAATAGTTGAAAACATTCCAGGCGTGTAGGCCCGTACTCCTCGGTGGGAACATTGTATACGTCTGTAACGTTATATATCCTAGCCTAAGGCGACCTAGCATGTCGAATGTAATATTTTACATCATTCCTGGCGTGTCGTCGCCTGCTTCTCGATGGGAACATTATATACGTCTATAACGTTGTGTATCCTAACCTAACGCAACCTAACATCTGGGATGTAATATTCCTGGCGTGTCGTCGCCTACTTCTGGATGGGGAGCTTATATACGTCTATAACGTTATATATACTAACCTAAGGCAACCTAGCATCTCGGATGTAATAGTTGACAACATTCCTGGCGTGTCCGCCCGTACTTCTCGGTGGGAACATTATATACGTCTATAACGTTATATATCCTAGCCTAAGGCAACATAACATGTCGAATGTAATATTTTACAGCATTCCGGGCGTGTCGTCGCCTGCTTCTCGATGGGGACATAATATACGTCTATAACGTTGTATATCCTAACATAACACAACCTAACATCTGGGATGTAATATTTTACAACATTCCTGGCGTGTCGTCGCCTGCTTCTGGATGGGGACATAATATACGTTTATAACGTTGTATATCCTTACCTAACGCAACCTAACATCTGGGATGTAATATTTTACAACATTCCTGGAGTGTCGTCGCCTACTTCTGGATAGGGTCATTATATACATCTATAACATTGTATATCCTAACCTAAGGCAACCTATCATCTCGGATGTAATATTTTATAACATGCCTGGCATGTCGGACCCTACTTCTCGGTGGAAACATTGTATACGTCTATAACGGTATATATCCTAACCTAAGGCAACCTAACATCTCGGATGTAATAGTTGACAACATTCCTGGCGTGTAGGCCCGTACTTCTCGGTGGGAACATTGTATACGTCTATAACGTTATATATCCTAACCTAAGGCGACCTAACATGTCGAATGTAATATTTTACAACATTCCGGGCGTGTCGTCGCCTGCTTCTCCATGGGGACATTATATACGTCTATAACGTTGTATATCCTAACCTAACGTAACCTAACATCTCGGATGTAATATTTTACAACATTCCTGGCATGTCGGTCCCTACATCTCGGTGGGAACATACTATACGTCTATAACGTTGTATATCCTAACATAAGGGAACCTAACATCTCGGGTGTAATATTTTACAACATTCCTGACGCGTCGGCCCCTATTTTTCAGTGGGAACATTATATACGTCTATAACGTTATATATTCTAGCCTAAGGCAACCTAACATGTCGAATATAAAATTTTACAACATTCCTGGCGTGTCGTCGCCTACTTCTCGATGGGGACATTATATACATCTATAACCTTGTATATCCTAACCTAAGGCAGCCTAACATCTCGGATGTAATATTTTACAACATTCCTGGCATGTCGGTCTCTACATCTCGGTGGGAACATACTATACGTCTATAATGTTGTATATCCTAACCTAAGGGAACCTAACATCTCGGGTGTAATATTTTACAACATTCCTGACGCGTCGGCCCCTATTTTTCGATGGGAACATTATATACGTCTATAACGTTATATATCCTAACCTAAGGCAACCTAACATATCGGATGTAATAGTTGACAACATTCCTGGCGTGTAGGCCCGAACTTCTCGGTGGGAACATTGTTTACGTCTATAACGTTATATATCCTAGCCTAAGGCCACCTAATATGTCGAATGTAATATTTTACAACATTCCTGACGCGTCGGCCCCTATTTTTCGGTGGGAACATTATATACGTCTATAACGTTATATATCTTAGTCTAAGGCAACCTAACATGTCGAATGTAATACTTTACAACATTCCTGGCGTGTCGTCGCCTACTTCTGGTTGGGGAGATTATATACGTCTATAACGTTATATATCCCAACCTAAGGCAACCTAGCATCTCGGATGTAATAGTTGACAACATTCCTGGCGTGTCCGCCCGTACTTCTCGGTGGGAACATTATATACGTCTATAACGTTATATATCCTAGCCTAAGGCAACATAACATGTCGAATGTAATATTTTACAGCATTCCGGGCGTGTCGTCGCCTGCTTCTCGATGGGGACATAATATACGTCTATAACGTTGTATATCCTAACATAACACAACCTAACATCTGGGATGTAATATTTTACAACATTCCTGGCGTGTCGTCGCCTGCTTCTGGATGGGGACATAATATACGTTTATAACGTTGTATATCCTTACCTAACGCAACCTAACATCTGGGATGTAATATTTTACAACATTCCTGGAGTGTCGTCGCCTACTTCTGGATAGGGTCATTATATACATCTATAACATTGTATATCCTAACCTAAGGCAACCTATCATCTCGGATGTAATATTTTATAACATGCCTGGCATGTCGGACCCTACTTCTCGGTGGAAACATTGTATACGTCTATAACGGTATATATCCTAACCTAAGGCAACCTAACATCTCGGATGTAATAGTTGACAACATTCCTGGCGTGTAGGCCCGTACTTCTCGGTGGGAACATTGTATACGTCTATAACGTTATATATCCTAACCTAAGGCGACCTAACATGTCGAATGTAATATTTTACAACATTCCTGGCGTGTCGTCGCCTGCTTCTCCATGGGGACATTATATACGTCTATAACGTTGTATATCCTAACCTAACGTAACCTAACATCTCGGATGTAATATTTTACAACATTCCTGGCATGTCGGTCCCTACATCTCGGTGGGAACATACTATACGTCTATAACGTTGTATATCCTAACATAAGGGAACCTAACATCTCGGGTGTAATATTTTACAACATTCCTGACGCGTCGGCCCCTATTTTTCGATGGGAACATTATATACGTCTATAACGTTATATATCCTAACCTAAGGCAACCTAACATCTCGGATGTAATATTTTACAGCATTCCTGGCATGTCGGTCCCTACATCTCGGTGGGAATATACTATACGTCTATAACGTTGTATATACTAACCTAAGGGAACCTAACATCTCGGATGTAATAGTTGAAAACATTCCAGGCGTGTAGGCCCGTACTCCTCGGTGGGAACATTGTATACGTCTGTAACGTTATATATCCTAGCCTAAGGCGACCTAGCATGTCGAATGTAATATTTTACATCATTCCTGGCGTGTCGTCGCCTGCTTCTCGATGGGAACATTATATACGTCTATAACGTTGTGTATCCTAACCTAACGCAACCTAACATCTGGGATGTAATATTCCTGGCGTGTCGTCGCCTACTTCTGGATGGGGAGCTTATATACGTCTATAACGTTATATATACTAACCTAAGGCAACCTAGCATCTCGGATGTAATAGTTGACAACATTCCTGGCGTGTCCGCCCGTACTTCTCGGTGGGAACATTATATACGTCTATAACGTTATATATCCTAGCCTAAGGCAACATAACATGCCGAATGTAATATTTTACAGCATTCCGGGCGTGTCGTCGCCTGCTTCTCGATGGGGACATAATATACGTCTATAACGTTGTATATCCTAACATAACACAACCTAACATCTGGGATGTAATATTTTACAACATTCCTGGCGTGTCGTCGCCTGCTTCTGGATGGGGACATAATATACGTTTATAACGTTGTATATCCTTACCTAACGCAACCTAACATCTGGGATGTAATATTTTACAACATTCCTGGAGTGTCGTCGCCTACTTCTGGATAGGGTCATTATATACATCTATAACATTGTATATCCTAACCTAAGGCAACCTATCATCTCGGATGTAATATTTTATAACATGCCTGGCATGTCGGACCCTACTTCTCGGTGGAAACATTGTATACGTCTATAACGGTATATATCCTAACCTAAGGCAACCTAACATCTCGGATGTAATAGTTGACAACATTCCTGGCGTGTAGGCCCGTACTTCTCGGTGGGAACATTGTATACGTCTATAACGTTATATATCCTAACCTAAGGCGACCTAACATGTCGAATGTAATATTTTACAACATTCCGGGCGTGTCGTCGCCTGCTTCTCCATGGGGACATTATATACGTCTATAACGTTGTATATCCTAACCTAACGTAACCTAACATCTCGGATGTAATATTTTACAACATTCCTGGCATGTCGGTCCCTACATCTCGGTGGGAACATACTATACGTCTATAACGTTGTATATCCTAACATAAGGGAACCTAACATCTCGGGTGTAATATTTTACAACATTCCTGACGCGTCGGCCCCTATTTTTCAGTGGGAACATTATATACGTCTATAACGTTATATATTCTAGCCTAAGGCAACCTAACATGTCGAATATAAAATTTTACAACATTCCTGGCGTGTCGTCGCCTACTTCTCGATGGGGACATTATATACATCTATAACCTTGTATATCCTAACCTAAGGCAGCCTAACATCTCGGATGTAATATTTTACAACATTCCTGGCATGTCGGTCTCTACATCTCGGTGGGAACATACTATACGTCTATAATGTTGTATATCCTAACCTAAGGGAACCTAACATCTCGGGTGTAATATTTTACAACATTCCTGACGCGTCGGCCCCTATTTTTCGATGGGAACATTATATACGTCTATAACGTTATATATCCTAACCTAAGGCAACCTAACATATCGGATGTAATAGTTGACAACATTCCTGGCGTGTAGGCCCGAACTTCTCGGTGGGAACATTGTTTACGTCTATAACGTTATATATCCTAGCCTAAGGCCACCTAATATGTCGAATGTAATATTTTACAACATTCCTGACGCGTCGGCCCCTATTTTTCGGTGGGAACATTATATACGTCTATAACGTTATATATCTTAGTCTAAGGCAACCTAACATGTCGAATGTAATACTTTACAACATTCCTGGCGTGTCGTCGCCTACTTCTGGTTGGGGAGATTATATACGTCTATAACGTTATATATCCCAACCTAAGGCAACCTAACATCTCGGATGTAATAGTTGACAACATTCCTGGCGTGTCCGCCCGTACTTCTCGGTGGGAACATTATATACGTCTATAATGTTATATATCCTAGCCTAAGGCCACATAACATGTCGAATGTAATATTTTACAACATTCCTGGCGTGTCGTCGCCTGCTTCTCGATGGGGACATAATATACGTCTATAACGTTGTATATCCTAACCTAACGCAACCTAACATCTCGGATGTAGTAGTTGACAACATTCCTGGCGTGTAGGCCCGTACTTCTCGGTGGGAACATTATATACGTCTATAATGTTATATATCCTAGCCTAAGGCCACATAACATGTCGAATGTAATATTTTACAACATTCCTGGCGTGTCGTCGCCTACTTGTCGATGGGGACATTATATACATCTATAACATTGTATATCCTAACCTAAGGCAACCTAACATCTCGGATGTAATATTTTACAACATTGTGGTGTGTCGTCGACTGCTTCTCGATGGGGAGATTATATACGCCTATAACGTTGTATATCCTAACCTAACGCAACCTAACATTTGGGATGTAATATTTTACAACATTCCTTGCATGTCGGTGCCTACGTCTCGGTGGGAACATTATATACGTCTATAACGATATATATCCTAACCTAAGGCAACCTAACATATCGGATGTAATAGTTGACAACATTCCTGGCGTGTAGGCCCGAACTTCTCGGTGGGAACATTGTATACGTCTATAACGTTATATATCCTAGCCTAAGGCGACCTAACATATCGAATTTAATATTTTACATCATTCCTGGCGTGTCGTCGCCTGCTTCTCGATGGGGACATAATATACGTCTATAACGTTGTATATCATAACCTAACGCAACCTAACATCTGGTATGTAATATTTTACAAGATTCCTGGCATGTCGGTCCCCAAGTCTCGGTAGGAACATTATATACGTCTATAACGATATATATCCAAACCGAAGGGAACCTAACATCTCGGATGTAATATTTTACAACATTCCTGTCGTGTCGTCGCCTGCTTCTCGATGGGGACATAATGTACGTCTATAACGTTGTATATCATAACCTAACGCAACCTAACATCTGGGATGTAATATTTTACAAGATTCCTGGCATGTCGGTCCCCAAGTCTCGCTAGGAACATTATATACGTCTATAACGATATATATCCAAACCTAAGGGAACCTAGCATCTCGGGTGTAATATTTTACAACATTCCTGGCATGTCGGTCCCTACTTCTCGGTGGGAATATTATATACGTCTATAACGTTATATATCATAACCTGAGGCAACCTAACATCGCGGATGTAATATTTTGCAACATTCCTGGCATGTCGGTGCCTACGTCTCGGTGGGAACATTATATACGTCTATAACGATATATATCCTAACCTAAGGCAACCTAACACCTCGGATGTAATAGTTGACAACATTCCTGGCGTGTAGGCCCGTACTTCTCGGTGGGAACATTGTATACGTCTGTAACGTTATATATCCTAGCCTAAGGCGACCTAACATGTCGAATGTAATATTTTACATCATTCCTGGCGTGTCGTCGCCTGCTTCTCGATGGGAACATTATATACGTCTATAACGTTGTGTATCCTAACGTAACGCAACCTAACATCTGGGATGTAATATTCCCGGCGTGTCGTCGCCTACTTCTGGATGGGGACATAATATACGTCTATAACATTATATGTCCTAACGTAAGGCAACCTAACATCTCGGATGTAATAGTTGACAATATTCCTGGCGTATTCGCCCGTACTTCTCGGTGGGAACATTATATACGTCTATAACGTTATATATCCTAACCTAAGGGAACCTAACATCTCGGATGTAATAGTTGACAACATTCCTGGCGTGTAGGCCCGTACTTCTCTGTGGGAACATTGTATACGTCTATAACGTTATATATCCTAGCCTAAGGCGACCTAGCATGTCGAATGTAATATTTTACATCATTCCTGGCGTGTCGTCGCCTGCTTCTCGATGGGAACATTATATACGTCTATAACGTTGTGTATCCTAACATAACGCAACCTAACATCTGGGATGTAATATTCCTGGCGTGTCTTCGCCTACTTCTGGATGGGGAGATTATATGCGTCTATAACGTTATATATCCTAACCTAAGGCAACCTAACATCTCGGATGTAATAGTTGACAACATTCCTGGCGTGTCCGCCCGTACTTCTCGGTGGGAACATTATATACGTCTATAACGTTATATATCCTAGCCTAAGGCCACCTAACATTTCGAATGTAATATTTTACAACATTCCTGACGCGTCGGCCCCTATTTTTCGGTGGGAACATTATATACGTCTATAACGTTATATATCCTAGTCTAAGGCAACCTAACATGTCGAATGTAATACTTTACAACATTCCTGGCGTGTCATCGCCTACTTCTCGATGGGGACATTATATACATCTATAACATTGTATATCCTAACCTAAGGCAACCTAACATCTCGGATGTAATATTTTACAACATTGTGGCGTGTCGTCGACTACTTCCGATGGGGAAATTATATACCTCTATAACGTTGTATATCCTAACCTAACGCAACCTAACATTTGGGATGTAATATTTTACAACATTCCTTGCATGTCGGTGCCTACGTCTCGGTGGGAAAATTATATACGTCTATAACGATATATATCCTAACCTAAGGCAACCTAACATATCGGATGTAATAGTTGACAACATTCCTGGCGTGTAGGCCCGAACTTCTCGGTGGGAACATTGTATATGTCTATAACGTTACATATCCTAGCCTAAGGCGACCTAACATATCGAATTTAATATTTTACATCATTCCTGGCGTGTCGTCGCCTGCTTCTCGATGGGAACATTATATACGTCTATAACGTTGTGTATCCTAACCTAACGCAACCTAACATCTCCGATGTAATATTCCCGGCGTGTCGTCGCCTACTTCTGGATGGGGACATTATATACGTCTATAACATTATATATCCTAACCTAAGGCAACCTAACATCTCGGATGTAATAGTTGACAACATTCCTGGCGTGTCCGCCCGTACTTCTCGGTGGGAACGTTATATACGTCTATAACGTTATATATCCTAACCTAAGGCCACCTAACATTTCGAATGTAATATTTTACAACATTCCTGACGCGTCGGCCCCTATTTTTCGGTGGGAACATTATATACGTCTATAACGTTATATATCCTAGTCTAAGGCAACCTAACATGTCGAATGTAATACTTTACAACATTCCTGGCGTGTCGTCGCCTACTTCTCGATGGGGACATTATATACGTCTATAACGTTGTGTATCCTAACATAACGCAACCTAACATCTGGGATGTAATATTTTACAACACTCCTGGAGTGTCGTCGCCTACTTCTGGATAGGGTCATTATATACATCTATAACATTGTATATCCTAACCTAAGGCAACCTATCATCTCGGATGTAATATTTTATAACATTCCTGGCATGTCGGTCCCTACTTCACGGTGGAAACATTGTATACGTCTATAACGGTATATATCCTAACCTAAGGCAACCTAACATCTCGGATATAATAGTTGACAACAATCCTGGCGTGTCGTCGCCTGCTTCTCGATGGGAACATTATATACGTCTATAACGTTGTGTATCCTAACGTAACGCAACCTAACATCTGGGATGTAATATTCCCGGCGTGTCGTCGCCTACTTCTGGATGGGGACATAATATACGTCTATAACATTATATGTCCTAACGTAAGGCAACCTAACATCTCGGATGTAATAGTTGACAATATTCCTGGCGTATTCGCCCGTACTTCTCGGTGGGAACATTATATACGTCTATAACGTTATATATCCTAACCTAAGGGAACCTAACATCTCGGATGTAATAGTTGACAACATTCCTGGCGTGTAGGCCCGTACTTCTCTGTGGGAACATTGTATACGTCTATAACGTTATATATCCTAGCCTAAGGCGACCTAGCATGTCGAATGTAATATTTTACATCATTCCTGGCGTGTCGTCGCCTGCTTCTCGATGGGAACATTATATACGTCTATAACGTTGTGTATCCTAACATAACGCAACCTAACATCTGGGATGTAATATTCCTGGCGTGTCTTCGCCTACTTCTGGATGGGGAGATTATATGCGTCTATAACGTTATATATCCTAACCTAAGGCAACCTAACATCTCGGATGTAATAGTTGACAACATTCCTGGCGTGTCCGCCCGTACTTCTCGGTGGGAACATTATATACGTCTATAACGTTATATATCCTAGCCTAAGGCCACCTAACATTTCGAATGTAATATTTTACAACATTCCTGACGCGTCGGCCCCTATTTTTCGGTGGGAACATTATATACGTCTATAACGTTATATATCCTAGTCTAAGGCAACCTAACATGTCGAATGTAATACTTTACAACATTCCTGGCGTGTCATCGCCTACTTCTCGATGGGGACATTATATACATCTATAACATTGTATATCCTAACCTAAGGCAACCTAACATCTCGGATGTAATATTTTACAACATTGTGGCGTGTCGGTCCCTACATCTCGGTGGGAACATACTATACGTATATAACGTTGTATATCCTAACCTAAGGGAACCTAACATCTCGGATGTAATAGTTGACAACATTCCTGGCGTGTAGGCCCGTACTTCTCTGTGGGAACATTGTATACGTCTATAACGTTATATATCCTAGCCTAAGGCGACCTAACATGTCGAATGTAAAATTTTACAACATTCCTGGCGTGTCGTCGCCTGCTTCTCGATGGGAACATTATATACGTCTATAACGTTGTGTATCCTAACATAACGCAACCTAACATCTCGGATGTAATATTTTACAACATTCTGGCGTGTCGTCGACTGCTTCTCGATGGGGAGATTATATACGTCTATAACGTTGTATATCCTAACCTAACGCAACCTAACATCTCGGATGTAATATTTGACAACATTCCTGGCGTGTTAGCTCGCACTTCTCGCAAGAAAGATCATATACGTCTATAGCTGTATATATCCTAAACGAAGGCAACCTAATATCTCGGATGTAATATTTTACAACATTCCTGGCGCGTCGGCCCCTACTGTCAGGTGGGAACGCTATATACGTCTATAACGATATATATCCTGTCGTAAGGCAACATAACATCTCGGATGTAATATTTTACAACATTCCTGGCGTTTCGTCGCCCGCTTCTCGATGGGGACATTATATACGTCTATAACGTTGTATATCCTAACCTAAAGCAACCTCACATCTGGGATGTAATATTTTACAAGATTCCTGGCATGTCTGTCCCCACCTCTCGGTGGGAACATTATATACGTCTATAAAGATATATACCCTAACCTAAGGCAACCTAACATCTCGGATGTAATATTTTACAACATTCCTGGCGTGTCATCGCCTACTTCTGGATGGGGACATTACATACATCTATAACGTTATATGTCCTAACCTAAGGGAACCAAACATCTCGGGTGTAATATTTTACAACATTCCTGGCATGTCGGTCCCTACATCTCGGTGGGAACATACTATACGTCTATAACGTTGTATATCCTAACCTAAGGGAACCTAACATCCCGGGTGTAATATTTTACAACATTCCTGACGCGTCGGCCCTTTTTTTCAGTGGGAACATTATATACGTCTATAACGTTATATATTCTAGCCTAAGGCAACCTAACATGTCGAATGTAAAATTTTACAACATTCCTGGCCTGTCGTCGCCTACTTCTCGATGGGGACATTATATACATCTATAACCTTGTATACCCTAACCTAAGGCAGCCTAACATCTCGGATGTAATATTTTACAGCATTCCTGGCATGTCGGTCCCTACATCTCGGTGGGAATATACTATACGTCTATAACGTTGTATATACTAACCTAAGGGAACCTAACATCTCGGATGTAACAGTTGAAAACATTCCAGTCGTGTAGGCCCGTACTTCTCGGTGGGAACATTGTATACGTCTGTAACGTTATATATCCTAGCCTAAGGCGACCTAGCATGTCGAATGTAATATTTTACATCATTCCTGGCGTGTCGTCGCCTGCTTCTCGATGGGAACATTATATACGTCTATAACGTTGTGTATCCTAACCTAACGCAACCTAACATCTGGGATGTAATATTCCTGGCGTGTCGTCGCCTACTTCTGGATGGGGAGCTTATATACGTCTATAACGTTATATATACTAACCTAAGGCAACCTAGCATCTCGGATGTAATAGTTGACAACATTCCTGGCGTGTCCGCCCGTACTTCTCGGTGGGAACATTATATACGTCTATAACGTTATATATCCTAGCCTAAGGCAACATAACATGTCGAATGTAATATTTTACAGCATTCCGGGCGTGTCGTCGCCTGCTTCTCGATGAGGACATAATATACGTCTATAACGTTGTATATCCTAACATAACACAACCTAACATCTGGGATGTAATATTTTACAACATTCCTGGCGTGTCGTCGCCTGCTTCTGGATGGGGACATAATATACGTTTATAACGTTGTATATCCTTACCTAACGCAACCTAACATCTGGGATGTAATATTTTACAACATTCCTGGAGTGTCGTCGCCTACTTCTGGATAGGGTCATTATATACATCTATAACATTGTATATCCTAACCTAAGGCAACCTATCATCTCGGATGTAATATTTTATAACATGCCTGGCATGTCGGACCCTACTTCTCGGTGGAAACATTGTATACGTCTATAACGGTATATATCCTAACCTAAGGCAACCTAACATCTCGGATGTAATAGTTGACAACATTCCTGGCGTGTAGGCCCGTACTTCTCGGTGGGAACATTGTATACGTCTATAACGTTATATATCCTAACCTAAGGCGACCTAACATGTCGAATGTAATATTTTACAACATTCCTGGCGTGTCGTCGCCTGCTTCTCCATGGGGACATTATATACGTCTATAACGTTGTATATCCTAACCTAACGTAACCTAACATCTCGGATGTAATATTTTACAACATTCCTGGCATGTCGGTCCCTACATCTCGGTGGGAACATACTATACGTCTATAACGTTGTATATCCTAACATAAGGGAACCTAACATCTCGGGTGTAATATTTTACAACATTCCTGACGCGTCGGCCCCTATTTTTCGATGGGAACATTATATACGTCTATAACGTTATATATCCTAACCTAAGGCAACCTAACATCTCGGATGTAATATTTTACAGCATTCCTGGCATGTCGGTCCCTACATCTCGGTGGGAATATACTATACGTCTATAACGTTGTATATACTAACCTAAGGGAACCTAACATCTCGGATGTAATAGTTGAAAACATTCCAGGCGTGTAGGCCCGTACTCCTCGGTGGGAACATTGTATACGTCTGTAACGTTATATATCCTAGCCTAAGGCGACCTAGCATGTCGAATGTAATATTTTACATCATTCCTGGCGTGTCGTCGCCTGCTTCTCGATGGGAACATTATATACGTCTATAACGTTGTGTATCCTAACCTAACGCAACCTAACATCTGGGATGTAATATTCCTGGCGTGTCGTCGCCTACTTCTGGATGGGGAGCTTATATACGTCTATAACGTTATATATACTAACCTAAGGCAACCTAGCATCTCGGATGTAATAGTTGACAACATTCCTGGCGTGTCCGCCCGTACTTCTCGGTGGGAACATTATATACGTCTATAACGTTATATATCCTAGCCTAAGGCAACATAACATGTCGAATGTAATATTTTACAGCATTCCGGGCGTGTCGTCGCCTGCTTCTCGATGGGGACATAATATACGTCTATAACGTTGTATATCCTAACATAACACAACCTAACATCTGGGATGTAATATTTTACAACATTCCTGGCGTGTCGTCGCCTGCTTCTGGATGGGGACATAATATACGTTTATAACGTTGTATATCCTTACCTAACGCAACCTAACATCTGGGATGTAATATTTTACAACATTCCTGGAGTGTCGTCGCCTACTTCTGGATAGGGTCATTATATACATCTATAACATTGTATATCCTAACCTAAGGCAACCTATCATCTCGGATGTAATATTTTATAACATGCCTGGCATGTCGGACCCTACTTCTCGGTGGAAACATTGTATACGTCTATAACGGTATATATCCTAACCTAAGGCAACCTAACATCTCGGATGTAATAGTTGACAACATTCCTGGCGTGTAGGCCCGTACTTCTCGGTGGGAACATTGTATACGTCTATAACGTTATATATCCTAACCTAAGGCGACCTAACATGTCGAATGTAATATTTTACAACATTCCGGGCGTGTCGTCGCCTGCTTCTCCATGGGGACATTATATACGTCTATAACGTTGTATATCCTAACCTAACGTAACCTAACATCTCGGATGTAATATTTTACAACATTCCTGGCATGTCGGTCCCTACATCTCGGTGGGAACATACTATACGTCTATAACGTTGTATATCCTAACATAAGGGAACCTAACATCTCGGGTGTAATATTTTACAACATTCCTGACGCGTCGGCCCCTATTTTTCAGTGGGAACATTATATACGTCTATAACGTTATATATTCTAGCCTAAGGCAACCTAACATGTCGAATATAAAATTTTACAACATTCCTGGCGTGTCGTCGCCTACTTCTCGATGGGGACATTATATACATCTATAACCTTGTATATCCTAACCTAAGGCAGCCTAACATCTCGGATGTAATATTTTACAACATTCCTGGCATGTCGGTCTCTACATCTCGGTGGGAACATACTATACGTCTATAATGTTGTATATCCTAACCTAAGGGAACCTAACATCTCGGGTGTAATATTTTACAACATTCCTGACGCGTCGGCCCCTATTTTTCGATGGGAACATTATATACGTCTATAACGTTATATATCCTAACCTAAGGCAACCTAACATATCGGATGTAATAGTTGACAACATTCCTGGCGTGTAGGCCCGAACTTCTCGGTGGGAACATTGTTTACGTCTATAACGTTATATATCCTAGCCTAAGGCCACCTAATATGTCGAATGTAATATTTTACAACATTCCTGACGCGTCGGCCCCTATTTTTCGGTGGGAACATTATATACGTCTATAACGTTATATATCTTAGTCTAAGGCAACCTAACATGTCGAATGTAATACTTTACAACATTCCTGGCGTGTCGTCGCCTACTTCTGGTTGGGGAGATTATATACGTCTATAACGTTATATATCCCAACCTAAGGCAACCTAACATCTCGGATGTAATAGTTGACAACATTCCTGGCGTGTCCGCCCGTACTTCTCGGTGGGAACATTATATACGTCTATAATGTTATATATCCTAGCCTAAGGCCACATAACATGTCGAATGTAATATTTTACAACATTCCTGGCGTGTCGTCGCCTGCTTCTCGATGGGGACATAATGTACGTCTATAACGTTGTATATCCTAACCTAACGCAACCTAACATCTCGGATGTAGTAGTTGACAACATTCCTGGCGTGTAGGCCCGTACTTCTCGGTGGGAACATTATATACGTCTATAATGTTATATATCCTAGCCTAAGGCCACATAACATGTCGAATGTAATATTTTACAACATTCCTGGCGTGTCGTCGCCTACTTGTCGATGGGGACATTATATACATCTATAACATTGTATATCCTAACCTAAGGCAACCTAACATCTCGGATGTAATATTTTACAACATTGTGGTGTGTCGTCGACTGCTTCTCGATGGGGAGATTATATACGCCTATAACGTTGTATATCCTAACCTAACGCAACCTAACATTTGGGATGTAATATTTTACAACATTCCTTGCATGTCGGTGCCTACGTCTCGGTGGGAACATTATATACGTCTATAACGATATATATCCTAACCTAAGGCAACCTAACATATCGGATGTAATAGTTGACAACATTCCTGGCGTGTAGGCCCGAACTTCTCGGTGGGAACATTGTATACGTCTATAACGTTATATATCCTAGCCTAAGGCGACCTAACATATCGAATTTAATATTTTACATCATTCCTGGCGTGTCGTCGCCTGCTTCTCGATGGGGACATAATATACGTCTATAACGTTGTATATCATAACCTAACGCAACCTAACATCTGGTATGTAATATTTTACAAGATTCCTGGCATGTCGGTCCCCAAGTCTCGGTAGGAACATTATATACGTCTATAACGATATATATCCAAACCGAAGGGAACCTAACATCTCGGATGTAATATTTTACAACATTCCTGTCGTGTCGTCGCCTGCTTCTCGATGGGGACATAATGTACGTCTATAACGTTGTATATCATAACCTAACGCAACCTAACATCTGGGATGTAATATTTTACAAGATTCCTGGCATGTCGGTCCCCAAGTCTCGCTAGGAACATTATATACGTCTATAACGATATATATCCAAACCTAAGGGAACCTAGCATCTCGGGTGTAATATTTTACAACATTCCTGGCATGTCGGTCCCTACTTCTCGGTGGGAATATTATATACGTCTATAACGTTATATATCATAACCTGAGGCAACCTAACATCGCGGATGTAATATTTTGCAACATTCCTGGCATGTCGGTGCCTACGTCTCGGTGGGAACATTATATACGTCTATAACGATATATATCCTAACCTAAGGCAACCTAACACCTCGGATGTAATAGTTGACAACATTCCTGGCGTGTAGGCCCGTACTTCTCGGTGGGAACATTGTATACGTCTGTAACGTTATATATCCTAGCCTAAGGCGACCTAACATGTCGAATGTAATATTTTACATCATTCCTGGCGTGTCGTCGCCTGCTTCTCGATGGGAACATTATATACGTCTATAACGTTGTGTATCCTAACGTAACGCAACCTAACATCTGGGATGTAATATTCCCGGCGTGTCGTCGCCTACTTCTGGATGGGGACATAATATACGTCTATAACATTATATGTCCTAACGTAAGGCAACCTAACATCTCGGATGTAATAGTTGACAATATTCCTGGCGTATTCGCCCGTACTTCTCGGTGGGAACATTATATACGTCTATAACGTTATATATCCTAACCTAAGGGAACCTAACATCTCGGATGTAATAGTTGACAACATTCCTGGCGTGTAGGCCCGTACTTCTCTGTGGGAACATTGTATACGTCTATAACGTTATATATCCTAGCCTAAGGCGACCTAGCATGTCGAATGTAATATTTTACATCATTCCTGGCGTGTCGTCGCCTGCTTCTCGATGGGAACATTATATACGTCTATAACGTTGTGTATCCTAACATAACGCAACCTAACATCTGGGATGTAATATTCCTGGCGTGTCTTCGCCTACTTCTGGATGGGGAGATTATATGCGTCTATAACGTTATATATCCTAACCTAAGGCAACCTAACATCTCGGATGTAATAGTTGACAACATTCCTGGCGTGTCCGCCCGTACTTCTCGGTGGGAACATTATATACGTCTATAACGTTATATATCCTAGCCTAAGGCCACCTAACATTTCGAATGTAATATTTTACAACATTCCTGACGCGTCGGCCCCTATTTTTCGGTGGGAACATTATATACGTCTATAACGTTATATATCCTAGTCTAATGCAACCTAACATGTCGAATGTAATACTTTACAACATTCCTGGCGTGTCATCGCCTACTTCTCGATGGGGACATTATATACATCTATAACATTGTATATCCTAACCTAAGGCAACCTAACATCTCGGATGTAATATTTTACAACATTGTGGCGTGTCGTCGACTACTTCCGATGGGGAAATTATATACCTCTATAACGTTGTATATCCTAACCTAACGCAACCTAACATTTGGGATGTAATATTTTACAACATTCCTTGCATGTCGGTGCCTACGTCTCGGTGGGAAAATTATATACGTCTATAACGATATATATCCTAACCTAAGGCAACCTAACATATCGGATGTAATAGTTGACAACATTCCTGGCGTGTAGGCCCGAACTTCTCGGTGGGAACATTGTATATGTCTATAACGTTATATATCCTAGCCTAAGGCGACCTAACATATCGAATTTAATATTTTACATCATTCCTGGCGTGTCGTCGCCTGCTTCTCGATGGGAACATTATATACGTCTATAACGTTGTGTATCCTAACCTAACGCAACCTAACATCTCCGATGTAATATTCCCGGCGTGTCGTCACCTACTTCTGGATGGGGACATTATATACGTCTATAACATTATATATCCTAACCTAAGGCAACCTAACATCTCGGATGTAATAGTTGACAACATTCCTGGCGTGTCCGCCCGTACTTCTCGGTGGGAACGTTATATACGTCTATAACGTTATATATCCTAACCTAAGGCCACCTAACATTTCGAATGTAATATTTTACAACATTCCTGACGCGTCGGCCCCTATTTTTCGGTGGGAACATTATATACGTCTATAACGTTATATATCCTAGTCTAAGGCAACCTAACATGTCGAATGTAATACTTTACAACATTCCTGGCGTGTCGTCGCCTACTTCTCGATGGGGACATTATATACGTCTATAACGTTGTGTATCCTAACATAACGCAACCTAACATCTGGGATGTAATATTTTACAACACTCCTGGAGTGTCGTCGCCTACTTCTGGATAGGGTCATTATATACATCTATAACATTGTATATCCTAACCTAAGGCAACCTATCATCTCGGATGTAATATTTTATAACATTCCTGGCATGTCGGTCCCTACTTCACGGTGGAAACATTGTATACGTCTATAACGGTATATATCCTAACCTAAGGCAACCTAACATCTCGGATGTAATAGTTGACAACATTCCTGGCGTGTAGGCCCGTACTTCTCGGTGGGAACATTGTATACGTCTGTAACGTTATATATCCTAGCCTAAGGCGACCTAACATGTCGAATGTAATATTTTACATCATTCCTGGCGTGTCGTCGCCTGCTTCTCGATGGGAACATTATATACGTCTATAACGTTGTGTATCCTGACGTAACGCAACCTAACATCTGGGATGTAATATTCCCGGCGTGTCGTCGCCTACTTCTGGATGGGGACATAATATACGTCTATAACATTGTATGTCCTAACGTAAGGCAACCTAACATCTCGGATGTAATAGTTGACAATATTCCTGGCGTATCCGCCCGTACTTCTCGGTGGGAACATTATATACGTCTATAACGTTATATATCCTAGCCTAAGGCCACCTAACATGTCGAATGTAATATTTTACAACATTCCTGACGCGTCGGCCCCTATTTTTCGGTGGGAACATTATATACGTCTATAACGTTATATATCCTAGTCTAAGGCAACCTAACATGTCGAATGTAATACTTTACAACATTCCTGGCGTGTCGTCGCCTACTTCTCGATGGGGACATTATATACATCTATAACCTTGTATATCCTAACCTAAGGCAGCCTAACATCTCGGATGTAATATTTTACAACATTCCTGGCATGTCGGTCCCTACATCTCGGTGGGAACATACTATACGTATATAACGTTGTATATCCTAACCTAAGGGAACCTAACATCTCGGATGTAATAGTTGACAACATTCCTGGCGTGTAGGCCCGTACTTCTCTGTGGGAACATTGTATACGTCTATAACGTTATATATCCTAGCCTAAGGCGACCTAGCATGTCGAATATAATATTTTACATCATTCCTGGCGTGTCGTCGCCTGCTTCTCGATGGGAACATTATATACGTCTATAACGTTGTGTATCCTAACATAACGCAACCTAACATCTGGGATGTAATATTCCTGGCGTGTCTTCGCCTACTTCTGGATGGGGAGATTATATGCGTCTATAACGTTATATATCCTAACCTAAGGCAACCTAACATCTCGGATGTAATAGTTGACAACATTCCTGGCGTGTCCGCCCGTACTTCTCGGTGGGAACATTATATACGTCTATAACGTTATATATCCTAGCCTAAGGCCACCTAACATTTCGAATGTAATATTTTACAACATTCCTGACGCGTCGGCCCCTATTTTTCGGTGGGAACATTATATACGTCTATAACGTTATATATCCTAGTCTAAGGCAACCTAACATGTCGAATGTAATACTTTACAACATTCCTGGCGTGTCATCGCCTACTTCTCGATGGGGACATTATATACATCTATAACATTGTATATCCTAACCTAAGGCAACCTAACATCTCGGATGTAATATTTTACAACATTGTGGCGTGTCGTCGACTACTTCCGATGGGGAAATTATATACCTCTATAACGTTGTATATCCCAACCTAACGCAACCTAACATTTGGGATGTAATATTTTACAACATTCCTTGCATGTCGGTGCCTACGTCTCGGTGGGAAAATTATATACGTCTATAACGATATATATCCTAACCTAAGGCAACCTAACATATCGGATGTAATAGTTGACAACATTCCTGGCGTGTAGGCCCGAACTTCTCGGTGGGAACATTGTATATGTCTATAACGTTATATATCCAAGCCTAAGGCGACCTAACATATCGAATTTAATATTTTACATCATTCCTGGCGTGTCGTCGCCTGCTTCTCGATGGGAACATTATATACGTCTATAACGTTGTGTATCCTAACCTAACGCAACCTAACATCTGGGATGTAATATTCCCGGCGTGTCGTCGCCTACTTCTGGATGGGGACATTATATACGTCTATAACATTATATATCCTAACGTAAGGCAACATAACATCTCGGATGTAATAGTTGACAACATTCCTGGCGTATCCGCCCGTACTTCGCGGTGGGAACATTATATACGTCTATAACGTTATATATCCTAGCCTAAGGCCACCTAACATGTCGAATGTAATATTTTACAACATTCCTGACGCGCCGGCCCCTATTTTTCGTTGGGAACATTATATACGTCTATAACGTTATATATCCTAGTCTAAGGCAACCTAACATGTCGAATGTAATACTTTACAACATTCCTGGCGTGTCGTCGCCTACTTCTCGATGGGGACATTATATACATCTATAACCTTTGTATATCCTAACCTAAGGCAGCCTAACATCTCGGATGTAATATTTTACAACATTCCTGGCATGTCGGTCCCTACATCTCGGTGGGAACATACTATACGTATATGACGTTGTATATCCCAACCTAAGGGAACCTAACATCTCGGATGTAATAGTTGACAACATTCCTGGCGTGTAGGCCCGTACTTCTCGGTGGGAACATTGTATACGTCTGTAACGTTATATATCCTAGCCTAAGGCGACCTAGCATGTCGAATGTAATATTTTACATCATTCCTGGCGTGTCGTCGCCTGCTTCTCGATGGGAACATTATATACGTCTATAACGTTGTGTATCCTAACATAACGCAACCTAACATCTGGGATGTAATATTCCTGGCGTGTCGTCGCCTACTTCTGGATGGGGAGATTATATGCGTCTATAACGTTATATATCCTAACCTAAGGCAACCTAACATCTCGGATGTAATAGTTGACAACATTCCTGGCGTGTCCGCCCGTACTTCTCGGTGGGAACGTTATATACGTCTATAACGTTATATATCCTAACCTAAGGCCACCTAACATTTCGAATGTAATATTTTACAACATTCCTGACGCGTCGGCCCCTATTTTTCGGTGGGAACATTATATACGTCTATAACGTTATATATCCTAGCCTAAGGCCACCTAACATGTCGAATGTAATATTTTACAACATTCCTGACGCGTCGGCCCCTATTTTTCGGTGGGAACATTATATACGTCTATAACGTTATATATCCTAGTCTAAGGCAACCTAACATGTCGAATGTAATACTTTACAACATTGCTGGCGTGTCGTCGCCTACTTCTCGATGGGGACATTATATACGTCTATAACGTTGTGTATCCTAACCCAAAGCAACCTAACATCTGGGATGTAATATTATACAAGATTCCTGGCATGTCGGTCCCCAAGTCTCGGTAGGAACATTATATACGTCTATAACGATATATATCCAAACCGAAGGGAACCTAACATGTCGGATGTAATATTTTACAACATTCCTGGCGTGTCGTAGCCTGCTTCTCGATGGGGACATAATATACGTCTATAACGTTGTATATCCTAACCTAACGCAACCTAACATCTGGGATGTATTATTTTACAACATTCCTGGCGTGTCGTCGCCTACTTCTCGATGGGAACATTATATACGTCTATAACGTTGTGTATCCTAACCTAACGCAACCTAACATCTGGGATGTAATATTCCTGGCGTGTCGTCGCCTACTTCTGGATGGGGAGATTATATACGTCTATAACGTTATATGTCCCAACCTAAGGCAACCTAACATCTCGGATGTAATAGTTGACAACATTCCTGGCGTGTCCGCCCGTACTTCTCGGTGGGAACATTATATACGTCTATAACGTTATATATCCTAGTCTAAGGCCACATAACATGTCGAATGTAATACTTTACAACATTCCTGGCGTGTCGTCGCCTACTTCTCGATGGGGACATTATATACATCTATAACCTTGTATATCCTAACCTAAGCCAGCCTAACATCTCGGATGTAATATTTCACAACATTCCTGGCATGTCGGTCCCTACATCTCGGTGGGAACATACTATACGTCTATAACGTTGTATATCCTAACCTAAGGGAACCTAACATCTCGGGTGTAATATTTTACAATATTCCTGACGCGTCGGCCCCTATTTTTCGGTGAGAACATTATATACGTCTATAACGTTATATATCCTAGCCTAAGGCTTCCTAACATGTCGAATGTAGTATTTTACAACATTCCTGACGCGTCGGCCCCTATTTTTCGGTGGGAACATTATATACGTCTATAACGTTATATATCCTAGTCTAAGGCAACCTAACATGTCGAATGTAATACTTTACAACATTCCTGGCGTGTCGTCGCCTACTTCTCGATGGGGACATTATATACATCTATAACCTTGTATATCCTAACCTAAGGCAGCCTAACATCTCGGATGTAATATTTTACAACATTCCTGGCATGTCGGGCCCTACATCTCGGTGGGAACATACCATACGTATATAACGTTGTATATCCTAACCTAAGGGAACCTAACATCTCGGATGTAATAGTTGACAACATTCCTGGCGTGTAGGCCCGTACTTCTCGGTGGGAACATTGTATACGTCTATAACGTTATATATCCTAGCCTAAGGCGACCTAGCATGTCGAATGTAATAGTTTACATCATTCCTGGCGTGTCGTCGCCTGCTTCTCGATGGGAACATTATATACGTCTATAACGTTGTGTATCCTAACCTAACGCAACCTAACATCTGGGATGTAATATTCCTGGCGTGTCGTCGCCTACTTCTGGATGGGGAGATTATATGCGTCTATAACGTTATATATCCTAACCTGAGGCAACCTAACATCTCGGATGTAATAGTTGACAACATTCCTGGCGTGTCCGCCCGTACTTCTCGGTGGGAACATTATATACCTCTATAACGTTATATATCCTAGCCTAAGGCCACCTAACATGTCGAATGTAATATTTTACAACATTCCTGACGCGTCGGCCCCTATTTTTCGGTGGGAACATTATATACGTCTATAACGGTATATATCCTAGTCTAAGGCAACCTAACATGTCGAATGTAATACTTTACAACATTCCTGGCGTGTCCGCCCGTGCTTCTCGGTGGAAACATTATATACGTCTATAACGATATATATCCTAACCTAAGGCAACCTAACATATCAGATGTAATGGTTGACAACATTCCTGGCGTGTAGGCCCGAACTTCTCGGTGGGAACATTGTATATGTCTATAACGTTATATATCCTAGCCTAAGGCGACCTAACATATCGAATTTAATATTTTACATCATTCCTCGCGTGTCGTCGCCTGCTTCTCGATGGGAACATTATATACGTCTATAACGTTGTGTATCCTAACCTAACGCAACCTAACATCTGAGATGTAATATTCCCGGCGTGTCGTCGCCTACTTCTGGATGGGGACATTATATACGTCTATAACATTATATATCCTAACGTAAGGCAACATAACATCTCGGATGTAATAGTTGACAACATTCCTGGCGTATCAGCCCGTACTTCGCGGTGGGAACATTATATACGTCTATAACGTTATATATCCTAGCCTAAGGCCACCTAACATGTCGAATGTAATATTTTACAACATTCCTGACGCGCCGGCCCCTATTTTTCGGTGGGAACATTATATACGTCTATAACGTTATATATCCTAGTCTAAGGCAACCTAACATGTCGAATGTAATACTTTACAACATTCCTGGCGTGTCGTCGCCTACTTCTCGATGGGGACATTATATACATCTATAACCTTGTATATCCTAACCTAAGGCAGCCTAACATCTCGGATGTAATATTTTACAACATTCCTGGCATGTCGGTCCCTACATCTCGGCGGGAACATACTATACGTATATAACGTTGTATATCCTAACCTAAGGGAACCTAACATCTCGGATGTAATAGTTGACAACATTCCTGGCGTGTAGGCCCGTACTTCTCGGTGGGAACATTGTATACGTCTATAACGTTATATATCCTAGCCTAAGGCGACCTAGCATGTCGAATGTAATAGTTTACATCATTCCTGGCGTGTCGTCCCCTGCTTCTCGATGGAAACATTATATACGTCTATAACGTTGTGTATCCTAACCTAACGCAACCTAACATCTGGGATGTAATATTCCTGGCGTGTCGTCGCCTACTTCTGGATGGGGAGATTATATGCGTCTATAACGTTATATATCCTAACCTGAGGCAACCTAACATCTCGGATGTAATAGTTGACAACATTCCTGGCGTGTCCGCCCGTACTTCTCGGTGGGAACATTATATACCTCTATAACGTTATATATCCTAGCCTAAGGCCACCTTACATGTCGAATGTAATATTTTACAACATTCCTGACGCGTCGGCCCCTATTTTTCGGTGGGAACATTATATACGTCTATAACGTTATATATCCTAGTCTAAGGCAACCTAACATGTCGAATGTAATACTTTACAACATTCCTGGCGTGTCCGCCCGTACTTCTCGGTGGGAACATTATAAACGTCTATAACGATATATATCCTAACCTAAGGCAACCTAACATATCAGATGTAACGGTTGACAACATTCCTGGCGTGTAGGCCCGAACTTCTCGGTGGGAACATTGTATATGTCTATAACGTTATATATCCTAGCCTAAGGCGACCTAACATATCGAATTTAATATTTTACATCATTCCTGGCGTGTCGTCGCCTACTTCTCGATGGGGACATTATATACATCTATAACATTGTATATCCTAACCTAAGGCAACCTAACATCTCGGATGTAATATTTTACAACATTGTGGCGTGTCGTCGACTACTTCTCGATGGGGAGATTATATACCTCTATAACGTTGTATATCCTAACCTAACGCAACCTAACATTTGGGATGTAATATTTTACAACATTCCTTGCATGTCGGTGCCTACGTCTCGGTGGGAAAATTATATACGTCTATAACGATATATATCCTAACCTAAGGCAACCTAACATATCGGATGTAATAGTTGACAACATTCCTGGCGTGTAGGCCCGAACTTCTCGGTGGGAACATTGTATATGTCTATAACGTTATATATCCTAGCCTAAGGCGACCTAACATATCGAATTTAATATTTTACATCATTCCTGGCGTGTCGTCGCCTGCTTCTCGATGGGAACATTAAATACGTCTATAACGTTGTGTATCCTAACCTAACGCAACCTAACATCTGGGATGTAATATTCCCGGCGTGTCGTCGCCTACTTCCGGATGGGGCCATTATATACGTCTATAACATTACATATCCTAACGTAAGGCAACATAACATCTCGGATGTAATAGTTGACAACATTCCTGGCGTATCCGCCCGTACTTCTCGGTGGGAACATTGTATACGTCTATAACGTTATATATCCTAGCCTAAGGCGACCTAGCATGTCGAATGTAATAGTTTACATCATTCCTGGCGTGTCGTCGCCTGCTTCTCGATGGGAACATTATATACGTCTATAACGTTGTGTATCCTAACCTAACGCAACCTAACATCTGGGATGTAATATTCCTGGCGTATCGTCGCCTACTTCTGGATGGGGAGATTATATGCGTCTATAACGTTATATATCCTAACCTGAGGCAACCTAACATCTCGGATGTAATAGTTGACAACATTCCTGGCGTGTCCGCCCGTACTTCTCGGGGGGAACATTATATACCTCTATAACGTTATATATCCTAGCCTAAGGCCACCTAACATGTCGAATGTAATATTTTACAACATTCCTGACGCGTCGGCCCCTATTTTTCGGTGGGAACATTATATACGTCTATAACGTTATATATCCTAGTCTAAGGCAACCTAACATGTCGAATGTAATACTTTACAACATTCCTGGCGTGTCCGCCCGTACTTCTCGGTGGGAACATTATATACGTCTATAACGATATATATCCTAACCTAAGGCAACCTAACATATCAGATGTAATGGTTGACAACATTCCTGGCGTGTAGGCCCGAACTTCTCGGTGGGAACATTGTATATGTCTATAACGTTATATATCCTAGCCTAAGGCGACCTAACATATCGAATTTAATATTTTACATCATTCCTGGCGTGTCGTCGCCTGCTTCTCGATGGGAACATTATATACGTCTATAACGTTGTGTATCCTAACCTAACGCAACCTAACATCTGGGATGTAATATTCCCGGCGTGTCGTCGCCTACTTCTGGATGGGGACATTATATACGTCTATAACATTATATATCCTAACGTAAGGCAACATAACATCTCGGATGTAATAGTTGACAACATTCCTGGCGTATCCGCCCGTACTTCGCGGTGGGAACATTATATACGTCTATAACGTTATATATCCTAGCCTAAGGCCACCTAACATGTCGAATGTAATATTTTACAACATTCCTGACGCGCCGGCCCCTATTTGTCGGTGGGAACATTATATACGTCTATAACGTTATATATCCTAGTCTAAGGCAACCTAACATGTCGAATGTAATACTTTACAACATTCCTGGCGTGTCGTCGCCTACTTCTCGATGGGGACAATATATACATCTATAACCTTGTATATCCTAACCTAAGGCAGCCTAACATCTCGGATGTAATATTTTACAACATTCCTGGCATGTCGGTCCCTACATCTCGGCGGGAACATACTATACGTATATAACGTTGTATATCCTAACCTAAGGGAACCTAACATCTCGGATGTAATAGTTGACAACATTCCTGGCGTGTAGGCCCGTACTTCTCGGTGGGAACATTGTATACGTCTATAACGTTATATATCCTAGCCTAAGGCGACCTAGCATGTCGAATGTAATAGTTTACATCATTCCTGGCGTGTCGTCGCCTGCTTCTCGATGGGAACATTATATACGTCTATAACGTTGTGTATCCTAACCTAACGCAACCTAACATCTGGGATGTAATATTCCTGGCGTGTCGTCGCCTACTTCTGGATGGGGAGATTATATGCGTCTATAACGTTATATATCCTAACCTGAGGCAACCTAACATCTCGGATGTAATAGTTGACAACATTCCTGGCGTGTCCGCCCGTACTTCTCGGTGGGAACATTATATACCTCTATAACGTTATATATCCTAGCCTAAGGCCACCTTACATGTCGAATGTAATATTTTACAACATTCCTGACGCGTCGGCCCCTATTTTTCGGTGGGAACATTATATACGTCTATAACGTTATATATCCTAGTCTAAGGCAACCTAACATGTCGAATGTAATACTTTACAACATTCCTGGCGTGTCCGCCCGTACTTCTCGGTGGGAACATTATATACGTCTATAACGATATATATCCTAACCTAAGGCAACCTAACATATCAGATGTAATGGTTGACAACATTCCTGGCGTGTAGGCCCGACCTTCTCGGTGGGAACATTGTATATGTCTATAAC
The DNA here is from genome assembly GCA_963969225.1 of Xylocopa violacea. Classification (NCBI taxonomy): domain Eukaryota; kingdom Metazoa; phylum Arthropoda; class Insecta; order Hymenoptera; family Apidae; genus Xylocopa; species Xylocopa violacea. The sequence goes on from CAXAJV010000789.1 coordinate 2,440,260, forward strand.
GTTATATATCCTAGCCTAAGGCGACCTAACATATCGAATTTAATATTTTACATCATTCCTGGCGTGTCGTCGCCTGCTTCTCGATGGGAACATTATATACGTCTATAACGTTGTGTATCCTAACCTAACGCAACCTAACATCTGGGATGTAATATTCCCGGCGTGTCGTCGCCTACTTCTGGATGGGGACATTATATACGTCTATAACATTATATATCCTAACGTAAGGCAACATAACATCTCGGATGTAATAGTTGACAACATTCCTGGCGTATCCGCCCGTACTTCGCGGTGGGAACATTATATACGTCTATAACGTTATATATCCTAGCCTAAGGCCACCTAACATGTCGAATGTAATATTTTACAACATTCCTGACGCGCCGGCCCCTATTTTTCGGTGGGAACATTATATACGTCTATAACGTTATATATCCTAGTCTAAGGCAACCTAACATGTCGAATGTAATACTTTACAACATTCCTGGCGTGTCGTCGCCTACTTCTCGATGGGGACATTATATACATCTATAACCTTGTATATCCTAACCTAAGGCAGCCTAACATCTCGGATGTAATATTTTACAACATTCCTGGCATGTCGGTCCCTACATCTCGGTGGGAACATACTATACGTATATAACGTTGTATATCCTAACCTAAGGGAACCTAACATCTCGGATGTAATAGTTGACAACATTCCTGGCGTGTAGGCCCGTACTTCTCGGTGGGAACATTGTATACGTCTATAACGTTATATATCCTAGCCTAAGGCGACCTAGCATGTCGAATGTAATAGTTTACATCATTCCTGGCGTGTCGTCGCCTGCTTCTCGATGGGAACATTATATACGTCTATAACGTTGTGTATCCTAACCTAACGCAACCTAACATCTGGGATGTAATATTCCTGGCGTGTCGTCGCCTACTTCTGGATGGGGAGATTATATGCGTCTATAACGTTATATATCCTAACCTGAGGCAACCTAACATCTCGGATGTAATAGTTGACAACATTCCTGGCGTGTCCGCCCGTACTTCTCGGTGGGAACATTATATACCTCTATAACGTTATATATCCTAGCCTAAGGCCACCTAACATGTCGAATGTAATATTTTACAACATTCCTGACGCGTCGGCCCCTATTTTTCGGTGGGAACATTATATACGTCTATAACGTTATATATCCTAGTCTAAGGCAACCTAACATGTCGAATGTAATACTTTACAACATTCCTGGCGTGTCCGCCCGTACTTCTCGGTGGGAACATTATATACGTCTATAACGATATATATCCTAACCTAAGGCAACCTAACATATCAGATGTAATGGTTGACAACATTCCTGGCGTGTAGGCCCGAACTTCTCGGTGGGAACATTGTATATGTCTATAACGTTATATATCCTAGCCTAAGGCGACCTAACATATCGAATTTAATATTTTACATCATTCCTGGCGTGTCGTCGCCTGCTTCTCGATGGGAACATTATATACGTCTATAACGTTGTGTATCCTAACCTAACGCAACCTAACATCTGGGATGTAATATTCCCGGCGTGTCGTCGCCTACTTCTGGATGGGGACATTATATACGTCTATAACATTATATATCCTAACGTAAGGCAACATAACATCTCGGATGTAATAGTTGACAACATTCCTGGCGTATCCGCCCGTACTTCGCGGTGGGAACATTATATACGTCTATAACGTTATATATCCTAGCCTAAGGCCACCTAACATGTCGAATGTAATATTTTACAACATTCCTGACGCGCCGGCCCCTATTTTTCGGTGGGAACATTATATACGTCTATAACGTTATATATCCTAGTCTAAGGCAACCTAACATGTCGAATGTAATACTTTACAACATTCCTGGCGTGTCGTCGCCTACTTCTCGATGGGGACATTATATACATCTATAACCTTGTATATCCTAACCTAAGGCAGCCTAACATCTCGGATGTAATATTTTACAACATTCCTGGCATGTCGGTCCCTACATCTCGGCGGGAACATACTATACGTATATAACGTTGTATATCCTAACCTAAGGGAACCTAACATCTCGGATGTAATAGTTGACAACATTCCTGGCGTGTAGGCCCGTACTTCTCGGTGGGAACATTGTATACGTCTATAACGTTATATATCCTAGCCTAAGGCGACCTAGCATGTCGAATGTAATAGTTTACATCATTCCTGGCGTGTCGTCGCCTGCTACTCGATGGGAACATTATATACGTCTATAACGTTGTGTATCCTAACCTAACGCAACCTAACATCTGGGATGTAATATTCCTGGCGTGTCGTCGCCTACTTCTGGATGGGGAGATTATATGCGTCTATAACGTTATATATCCTAACCTGAGGCAACCTAACATCTCGGATGTAATAGTTGACAACATTCCTGGCGTGTCCGCCCGTACTTCTCGGTGGGAACATTATATACCTCTATAACGTTATATATCCTAGCCTAAGGCCACCTTACATGTCGAATGTAATATTTTACAACATTCCTGACGCGTCGGCCCCTATTTTTCGGTGGGAACATTATATACGTCTATAACGTTATATATCCTAGTCTAAGGCAACCTAACATGTCGAATGTAATACTTTACAACATTCCTGGCGTGTCCGCCCGTACTTCTCGGTGGGAACATTATATACGTCTATAACGATATATATCCTAACCTAAGGGAACCTAACATCTCGGATGTAATAGTTGACAACATTCCTGGCGTGTAGGCCCGTACTTCTCGGTGGGAACATTGTATACGTCTATAACGTTATATATCCTAGCCTAAGGCGACCTAGCATGTCGAATGTAATAGTTTACATCATTCCTGGCGTGTCGTCGCCTGCTTCTCGATGGGAACATTATATACGTCTATAACGTTGTGTATCCTAACCTAACGCAACCTAACATCTGGGATGTAATATTCCTGGCGTGTCGTCGCCTACTTCTGGATGGGGAGATTATATGCGTCTATAACGTTATATATCCTAACGTAAGGCAACATAACATCTCGGATGTAATAGTTGACAACATTCCTGGCGTATCCGCCCGTACTTCGCGGTGGGAACATTATATACGTCTATAACGTTATATATCCTAGCCTAAGGCCACCTAACATGTCGAATGTAATATTTTACAACATTCCTGACGCGCCGGCCCCTATTTTTCGGTGGGAACATTATATACGTCTATAACGTTATATATCCTAGTCTAAGGCAACCTAACATGTCGAATGTAATACTTTACAACATTCCTGGCGTGTCGTCGCCTACTTCTCGATGGGGACATTATATACGTCTATAACGTTGTGTATCCTAACATAACGCAACCTAACATCTGGGATGTAATATTTTACAACACTCCTGGAGTGTCGTCGCCTACTTCTGGATAGGGTCATTATATACATCTATAACATTGTATATCCTAACCTAAGGCAACCTATCATATCGGATGTAATATTTTATAACATTCCTGGCATGTCGGTCCCTACTTCTCGGTGGAAACATTGTATACGTCTATAACGGTATATATCCTAACCTAAGGCAACCCAACATCTCGGATATAATAGTTGAAAACAATCCTGGCGTGTCCGCCCGTACTTCTCGGTGGGAACATTATATACGTCTATAACGTTATATATCCTAGCCTAAGGCCACCTAACATGTCGAATGTAATATTTTACAACATTCCTGACGCGTCGGCCCCTATTTTTCGGTGGGAACATTATATACGTCTATAACGTTATATATCCTAGTCTAAGGCAACCTAACATGTCGAATGTAATACTTTACAACATTGCTGGCGTGTCGTCGCCTACTTCTCGATGGGGACATTATATACGTCTATAACGTTGTGTATCCTAACCCAAAGCAACCTAACATCTGGGATGTAATATTATACAAGATTCCTGGCATGTCGGTCCCCAAGTCTCGGTAGGAACATTATATACGTCTATAACGATATATATCCAAACCGAAGGGAACATAACATGTCGGATGTAATATTTTACAACATTCCTGGCGTGTCGTCGCCTGCTTCTCGATGGGGACATAATATACGTCTATAACGTTGTATATCCTAACCTAACGCAACCTAACATCTGGGATGTATTATTTTACAACATTCCTGGCGTGTCGTCGCCTACTTCTCGATGGGAACATTATATACGTCTATAACGTTGTGTATCCTAACCTAACGCAACCTAACATCTGGGATGTAATATTCCTGGCGTGTCGTCGCCTACTTCTGGATGGGGAGATTATATACGTCTATAACGTTATATGTCCCAACCTAAGGCAACCTAACATATCGGATGTAATAGTTGACAACATTCCTGGCGTGTCCGCCCGTACTTCTCGGTGGGAACATTATATACGTCTATAACGTTATATATCCTAGCCTAAGGCCACATAACATGTCGAATGTAATACTTTACAACATTCCTGGCGTGTCGTCGCCTACTTCTCGATGGGGACATTATATACATCTATAACCTTGTATATCCTAACCTAAGGCAGCCTAACATCTCGGATGTAATATTTTACAACATTCCTGGCATGTCGGTCCCTACATCTCGGTGGGAACATACTATACGTCTATAACGTTGTATATCCTAACCTAAGGGAATCTAACATCTCGGGTGTAATATTTTACAATATTCCTGACGCGTCGGCCCCTATTTTTCGGTGAGAACATTATATACGTCTATAACGTTATATATCCTAGCCTAAGGCTTCCTAGCATGTCGAATGTAATATTTTACAACATTCCTGGCGTGTCGTCGCCTGCTTATCGATGGGGACATAATATACGTCTATAACGTTGTATATCCTAACCTAACGCAACCTAACATCTGGGATGTAATATTTTACAACATTCCTGGCATGTCGGTCCCTACATCTCGGTGGGAACATACTATACGTCTATAACGTTGTATATCCTAACCTAAGGGAACCTAACATCTCGGGTGTAATATTTTACAATATTCCTGACGCGTCGGCACCTATTTTTCGGTGGGAACATTATATACGTCTATAACGTTATATATCCTAGCCGAAGGCGACCTAACATGTCGAATGTAATATTTTACAACATTCCTGGCGTGTCGTCGCCTGCTTCTCGATGGGGACATTATATACGTCTATATCGTTGTATATCCTAACCTAAAGCAACCTAACATCTGGGATGTAATATTATACAAGATTCCTGGCATGTCGGTCCCCAAGTCTCGGTAGGAACATTATATACGTCTATAACGATATATATCCAAACCGAAGGGAACCTAACATCTCGGATGTAATATTTTACAACAATCCGGGCTTGTCGTCGCCTGCTTCTCGATGGGGACATTATATACGTCTATAACTTTGTGTACCCTAACCTAACGCAACCTAACATCTGGGATGTAATATTCCCGGCGTGTCGTCGCCTACTTCTGGATGGGAACATTATATACGTCTATAACGTTATATATCCTAGTCTAAGGCAACCTAACATGTCGAATGTAATACTTTACAACATTCCTGGCGTGTCGTCGCCTACTTCTCGATGGGGACATTATATACATCTATAACCTTGTATATCCTAACCTAAGGCAGCCTAACATCTCGGATGTAATATTTTACAACATTCCTGGCGTGTCGGTCCCTACATCTCGGTGGGAACATACTATACGTATATAACGTTGTATATCCTAACCTAAGGGAACCTAACATCTCGGATGTAATAGTTGACAACATTCCTGGCGTGTAGGCCCGTACTTCTCGGTGGGAACATTGTATACGTCTATAACGTTATATATCCTAGCCTAAGGCGACCTAGCATGTCGAATGTAATATTTTACATCATTCCTGGCGTGTCGTCGCCTGCTTCTCGATGGGAACATTATATACGTCTATAACGTTTTGTATCCTAACCTAACGCAACCTAACATCTGGGATGTAATATTCCTGGCGTGTCGTCGCCTACTTCTGGATGGGGAGATTATATACGTCTATAACGTTATATGTCCCAACCTAAGGCAACCTAACATCTCGGATGTAATAGTTGACAACATTCCTGGCGTGTGCGCCCGTACTTCTCGGTGGGAACATTATATACGTCTATAACGTTATATATCCTAGCCTAAGGCCACATAACATGTCGAATGTAATACTTTACAACATTCCTGGCGTGTCGTCGCCTACTTCTCGATGGGGACATTATATACATCTATAACCTTGTATATCCTAACCTAAGGCAACCTAACATCTCGGATGTAATATTTTACAACATTCCTGGCATGTCGGTCCCTACATCTCGGTGGGAACATACTATACGTCTATAACGTTGTATATCCTAACCTAAGGGAATCTAACATCTCGGGTGTAATATTTTACAATATTCCTGACGCGTCGGCCCCTATTTTTCGGTGAGAACATTATATACGTCTATAACGTTATATATCCTAGCCTAAGGCTTCCTAACATGTCGAATGTAATATTTTACAACATTCCTGACGTGTCGGCCCCTATTTTTCGGTGGGAACATTATATACGTCTATAACGATATATATCCAAACCGAAGGGAACCTAACATGTCGGATGTAATATTTTACAACATTCCTGGCGTGTCGTCGCCTGCTTCTCGATGGGGACATAATATACGTCTATAACGTTGTATATCCTAACCTAACGCAACCTAACATCTGGGGTGTATTATTTTACAACATTCCTGGCGTGTCGTCGCCTGCATCTCGACGGGGACATAATATACGTCTATAACGTTGTATATCCTTACCTAACGCAACCTAACATCTGGGATGTAATATTTTACAACATTCCTGGAGTGTCGTCGCCTACTTCTGGATGGGGTCATTATATACATCTATAACCTTGTATATTCTAACCTAAGGCAACCTAACATCTCGGATGTAATATTTTATAACATTCCTGGCGTGTCGTCGCCTGCTTCTCCATGGGGACATTATATAAGTCTATAACGTTGTATATCCTAACCTAACGCAACCTAACATCTCGGATGTAATATTTTACAACATTCCTGACGCGTCGACCCCTATTTTTCGGTGGGAACATTATATACGTCTATAACGTTATATATTCTAGCCTAAGGCAACCAAACATGTCGAATGTAAAATTTTACAACATTCCTGGCGTGTCGTCGCCTACTTCTCGATGGGGACATTATATACATCTATAACATTGTATATCCTAACCTAAGGCAACCTAACATCTCGGATGTAATATTTTACAACATTGTGGCGTGTCCTCGACTGCTTCTCGATGGGGAGATTATATACGTCTATAACGTTGTATATCCTAACCTAACGCAACCTAACATTTGGAATGTAATATTTTACAACATTCCTTGCATGTCGGTGCCTACGTCCCGGTGGGAAAATTATATACGTCTATAACGATATATATCCTAACCTAAGGCAACCTAACATATCGGATGTAATAGTTGACAACATTCCTGGCGTGTAGGCCGGAACTTCTCGGTGTGAACATTGTATATGTCTATAACGTTATATATCCTAGCCTAAGGCGACCTAACATATCGAATTTAATATTTTACATCATTCCTGGCGTGTCGTCGCCTGCTTCTCGATGGGAACATTATATACGTCTATAACGTTGTGTATCCTAACATAACGCAACCTAACATCTGGGATGTAATATTCCTGGCGTGTCGTCGCCTACTTCTGGATGGGGAGATTATATGCGTCTATAACGTTATATATCCTAACCTAAGGCAACCTAACATCTCGGATGTAATAGTTGACAACATTCCTGGCGTGTCCGCCCGTACTTCTCGGTGGGAACATTATATACGTCTATAACGTTATATATCCTAACCTAAGGCCACCTAACATTTCGAATGTAATATTTTACAACATTCCTGACGCGTCGGCCCCTATTTCTCGGTGGGAACATTATATACGTCTATAACGTTATATATCCTAATCTAAGGTAACCTAACATGTCGAATGTAATACTTTACAACATTCCTGGCGTGTCGTCGCCTACTTCTCGATGGGGACATTATATACGTCTATAACGTTGTGTATCCTAACATAACGCAACCTAACATCTGGGATGTAATATTTTACAACATTCCTGGCGTGTCGTCGCCTGCTTCTCGATGGGGACATAATATACGTCTATAACGTTGTATATCCTTACCTAACGCAACCTAACATCTGGGATGTAATATTTTACAACACTCCTGGAGTGTCGTCGCCTACTTCTGGATAGGGTCATTATATACATCTATAACATGGTATATCCTAACCTAAGGCAACCTATCATCTCGGATGTAATATTTTATAACATTCCTGGCATGTCGGTCCCTACTTCTCGGTGGAAACATTGTATACGTCTATAACAGTATATATCCTAACCTAAGGCAACCTAACATCTCGGATATAATAGTTGACAACAATCCTGGCGTGTAGGCCCGTACTTCTCGGTGGGAACATTGTATACGTCTATAACGTTATATTTCCTAGCCTAAGGCAACCTAACATGTCGAATGTAATACTTTACAACATTCCTGGCGTGTCCGCCCGTACTTCTCGGTGGGAACATTATATACGTCTATAACGTTATATATCCTAGTCTAAGGCAACCTAACATGTCGAATGTAATACTTTACAACATTCCTGGCGTGTCGGCCCGTACTTTTCGGTGGGAACATTATATACGTCTATAACTTTATATATCCTAGCCTAAGGCCACCTAACATGTCGAATGTAATATTTTACAACATTCCTGACGCGTCGACCCCTATTTTTCGGTGGGAACATTATATACGTCTATAACGTTATATATTCTAGCCTAAGGCAACCAAACATGTCGAATGTAAAATTTTACAACATTCCTGGCGTGTCGTCGCCTACTTCTCGATGGGGACATTATATACATCTATAACATTGTATATCCTAACCTAAGGCAACCTAACATCTCGGATGTAATATTTTACAACATTGTGGCGTGTCCTCGACTGCTTCTCGATGGGGAGATTATATACGTCTATAACGTTGTATATCCTAACCTAACGCAACCTAACATTTGGAATGTAATATTTTACAACATTCCTTGCATGTCGGTGCCTACGTCCCGGTGGGAAAATTATATACGTCTATAACGATATATATCCTAACCTAAGGCAACCTAACATATCGGATGTAATAGTTGACAACATTCCTGGCGTGTAGGCCGGAACTTCTCGGTGTGAACATTGTATATGTCTATAACGTTATATATCCTAGCCTAAGGCGACCTAACATATCGAATTTAATATTTTACATCATTCCTGGCGTGTCGTCGCCTGCTTCTCGATGGGAACATTATATACGTCTATAACGTTGTGTATCCTAACATAACGCAACCTAACATCTGGGATGTAATATTCCTGGCGTGTCGTCGCCTACTTCTGGATGGGGAGATTATATGCGTCTATAACGTTATATATCCTAACCTAAGGCAACCTAACATCTCGGATGTAATAGTTGACAACATTCCTGGCGTGTCCGCCCGTACTTCTCGGTGGGAACATTATATACGTCTATAACGTTATATATCCTAACCTAAGGCCACCTAACATTTCGAATGTAATATTTTACAACATTCCTGACGCGTCGGCCCCTATTTCTCGGTGGGAACATTATATACGTCTATAACGTTATATATCCTAATCTAAGGTAACCTAACATGTCGAATGTAATACTTTACAACATTCCTGGCGTGTCGTCGCCTACTTCTCGATGGGGACATTATATACGTCTATAACGTTGTGTATCCTAACATAACGCAACCTAACATCTGGGATGTAATATTTTACAACATTCCTGGCGTGTCGTCGCCTGCTTCTCGATGGGGACATAATATACGTCTATAACGTTGTATATCCTTACCTAACGCAACCTAACATCTGGGATGTAATATTTTACAACACTCCTGGAGTGTCGTCGCCTACTTCTGGATAGGGTCATTATATACATCTATAACATGGTATATCCTAACCTAAGGCAACCTATCATCTCGGATGTAATATTTTATAACATTCCTGGCATGTCGGTCCCTACTTCTCGGTGGAAACATTGTATACGTCTATAACAGTATATATCCTAACCTAAGGCAACCTAACATCTCGGATATAATAGTTGACAACAATCCTGGCGTGTAGGCCCGTACTTCTCGGTGGGAACATTGTATACGTCTATAACGTTATATTTCCTAGCCTAAGGCAACCTAACATGTCGAATGTAATACTTTACAACATTCCTGGCGTGTCCGCCCGTACTTCTCGGTGGGAACATTATATACGTCTATAACGTTATATATCCTAGTCTAAGGCAACCTAACATGTCGAATGTAATACTTTACAACATTCCTGGCGTGTCGGCCCGTACTTTTCGGTGGGAACATTATATACGTCTATAACTTTATATATCCTAGCCTAAGGCCACCTAACATGTCGAATGTAATATTTTACAACATTCCTGACGCGTCGGCCCCTATTTTTCGGTGGGAACATTATATACGTCTATAACGTTATATATCCTAGTCTAAGGCAACCTAACATGTCGAATGTAATACTTTACAACATTCCTGGCGTGTCGTCGCCTACTTCTCGATGGGGACATTATATACGTCTATAACGTTGTGTATCCTAACCCAAAGCAACCTAACATCTGGGATGTAATATTATACAAGATTCCTGGCATGTCGGTCCCCAAGTCTCGGTAGGAACATTATATACGTCTATAACGATATATATCCAAACCGAAGGGAACCTAACATGTCGGATGTAATATTTTACAACATTCCTGGCGTGTCGTCGCCTGCTTCTCGATGGGGACATAATATACGTCTATAACGTTGTATATCCTAACCTAACGCAACCTAACATCTGGGATGTATTATTTTACAACATTCCTGGCGTGTCGTCGCCTGCTTCTCGACGGGGACATAATATACGTCTATAACGTTGTATATCCTTACCTAACGCAACCTAACATCTGGGATGTAATATTTTACAACATTCCTGGAGTGTCGTCGCCTACTTCTGGATAGGGTCATTATATACATCTACAACCTTGTATATTCTAACCTAAGGCAACCTAACATCTCGGATGTAATATTTTATAACATTCCTGGCGTGTCGTCGCCTGCTTCTCCATGGGGACATTATATAAGTCTATAACGTTGTATATCCTAACCTAACGCAACCTAACATCTCGGATGTAATATTTTACAACATTCCTGGCATGTCGGTCCCTACATCTCGGTGGGAACATACTATACGTCTATAACGTTGTATATCCTAACCTAAGGGAACCTAGCATCTCGGGTGTAATATTTTACAACATTCCTGACGCGTCGACCCCTATTTTTCGGTGGGAACATTATATACGTCTATAACGTTATATATTCTAGCCTAAGGCAACCTAACATTTCGAATGTAATATTTTACAACATTCCTGACGCGTCGGCCCCTATTTTTCGGTGGGAACATTATATACGTCTATAACGTTATATATCCTAATCTAAGGCAACCTAACATGTCGAATGTAATACTTTACAACATTCCTGGCGTGTCGTCGCCTACTTCTCGATGGGGACATTATATATGTCTATAACGTTGTGTATCTTAACATAACGCAACCTAACATCTGGGATGTAATATTTTACAACATTCCTGGCGTGTCGTCGCCTGCTTCTCGATGGGGACATAATATACGTCTATAACGTTGTATATCCTTACCTAACGCAACCTAACATCTGGGATGTAATATTTTACAACACTCCTGGAGTATCGTCGCCTACTTCTGGATGGGGTCATTATATACATCTATAACATTGTATATCCTAACCTAAGGCAACCTATCATCTCGGATGTAATATTTTATAACATTCCTGGCATGTCGGTCCCTACTTCTCGGTGGAAACATTGTATACGTCTATAACGGTATATATCCTAACCTAAGGCAACCTAACATCTCGGATATAATAGTTGACAACAATCCTGGCGTGTAGGCCCGTACTTCTCGGTGGGAACATTGTATACGTCTATAACGTTATATTTCCTAGCCTAAGGCAACCTAACATGTCGAATGTAATACTTTACAACATTCCTGGCGTGTCCGCCCGTACTTCTCGGTGGGAACATTATATACGTCTATAACGTTATATATCCTAGTCTAAGGCAACCTAACATGTCGAATGTAATACTTTACAACATTCCTGGCGTGTCGGCCCGTACTTCTCGGTGGGAACATTATATACGTCTATAACGTTATATATCCTAGCCTAAGGCAACCTAACATGTCGAATGTAATATTTTACAACATTCCTGACGCGTCGGCCCCTATTTTTCGGTGGGAACATTATATACGTCTATAACGTTATATATCCTAGTCTAAGGCAACCTAACATGTCGAATGTAATACTTTACAACATTCCTGGCGTGTCGTCGCCTACTTCTCGATGGGGACATTATATACGTCTATAACGTTGTGTATCCTAACCCAAAGCAACCTAACATCTGGGATGTAATATTATACAAGATTCCTGGCATGTCGGTCCCCAAGTCTCGGTAGGAACATTATATACGTCTATAACGATATATATCCAAACCGAAGGGAACCTAACATGTCGGATGTAATATTTTACAACATTCCTGGCGTGTCGTCGCCTGCTTCTCGATGGGGACATAATATACGTCTATAACGTTGTATATCCTAACCTAACGCAACCTAACATCTGGGATGTATTATTTTACAGCATTCCTGGCGTGTCGTCGCCTGCTTCTCGACGGGGACATAATATACGTCTATAACGTTGTATATCCTTACCTAACGCAACCTAACATCTGGGATGTAATATTTTACAACATTCCTGGAGTGTCGTCGCCTACTTCTGGATAGGGTCATTATATACATCTATAACCTTGTATATTCTAACCTAAGGCAACCTAACATCTCGGATGTAATATTTTATAACATTCCTGGCGTGTCGTCGCCTGCTTCTCCATGGGGACATTATATAAGTCTATAACGTTGTATATCCTAACCTAACGCAACCTAACATCTCGGATGTAATATTTTACAACATTCCTGGCATGTCGGTCCCTACATCTCGGTGGGAACATACTATACGTCTATAACGTTGTATATCCTAACCTAAGGGAACCTAGCATCTCGGATGTAATAGTTGACAACATTCCTGGCGTATCCGCCCGTACTTCGCGGTGGGAACATTATATACGTCTATAACGTTATATATCCTAGCCTAAGGCCACCTAACATGTCGAATGTAATATTTTACAACATTCCTGACGCGTCGGCCCCCATTTTTCGGTGGGAACATTATATACGTCTATAACGTTATATATCCTAGTCTAAGGCAACCTAACATGTCGAATGTAATACTTTACAACATTCCTGGCGTGTCCGCCCGTACTTCTCGGTGGGAACATTATATACGTCTATAACGTTATATATCCTAACCTAAGGCCACCTAACATTTCGAATGTAATATTTTACAGCATTCCTGACGTGTTGGCCCCTATTTTTCGGTGGGAACATTATATACGTCTATAACGTTATATATCCTAGTCTAAGGCAACCTAACATGTCGAATGTAATACTTTACAACATTCCTGGCGTGTCGTCGCCTACTACTCGATGGGGACATTATATACGTCTATAACGTTGTGTATCCTAACCCAAAGCAACCTAACATCTGGGATGTAATATTATACAAGATTCCTGGCATGTCGGTCCCCAAGTCTCGGTAGGAACATTATATACGTCTATAACGATATATATCCAAACCGAAGGGAACCTAACATGTCGGATGTAATATTTTACAACATTCCTGGCGTGTCGTCGCCTGCTTCTCGATGGGGACATAATATACGTCTATAACGTTGTATATCCTTACCTAACGCAACCTAACATCTGGGATGTAATATTTTACAACACTCCTGGAGTGTCGTCGCCTACTTCTGGATAGGGTCATTATATACATCTATAACATTGTATATCCTAACCTAAGGCAACCTATCATCTCGGATGTAATATTTTATAACATTCCTGGCATGTCGGTCCCTACTTCTCGGTGGAAACATTGTATACGTCTATAACGGTATATATCCTAACCTAAGGCAACCTAACATCTCGGATATAATAGTTGACAACAATCCTGGTGTGTAGGCCCGTACTTCTCGGTGGGAACATTGTATACGTCTATAACGTTATATTTCCTAACCTAAGGGAACCTAGCATCTCGGGTGTAATATTTTACAACATTCCTGACGCGTCGACCCCTATTTTTCGGTGGGAACATTATATACGTCTATAACGTTATATATCCTAGCCTAAGGCCACCTAACATGTCGAATGTAATATTTTACAACATTCCTGACGCGTCGGCCCCCATTTTTCGGTGGGAACATTATATACGTCTATAACGTTATATATCCTAGTCTAAGGCAACCTAACATGTCGAAAGTAATACTTTACAACATTCCTGGCTTGTCGTCGCCTACTTCTCGATGGGGACACTATATACATCTATAACCTTGTATATCCTAACCTAAGGCAACCTAACATCTCGGATGTAATATTTTATAACATTCCTGGCGTGTCGTCGCCTGCTTCTCCATGGGGACATTATATACGCCTATAACGTTGTATATCCTAACCTAACGCAACCTAACATCTGGGATGTAATATTTTACAACATTCCTGGCTTGTCGGTCCCTACATCTCGGTGGGAACATACTATACGTCTATAACGTTGTATATCCTAACCTAAGGGAACCTAACATCTCGGGTGTAATATTTTACAACATTCCTGACGCGTCGAACCCTATTTTTCGGTGGGAACATTATATACGTCTATAACGTTATATATTCTAGCCTAAGGCAACCTAACATGTCGAATGTAAAATTTTACAACATTCCTGGCGTGTCGTCGCCTACTTCTCGATGGGGACATTATATACACCTATAATATTGTATATCCTAGTCTAAGGCAACCTAACATGTCGAATGTAATACTTTACAACACTCGTGGCGTGTCGTCGCATACTTCTCGATGGGGACATTATATACATCTATAACCTTGTATATCCTAACCTAAGGCAGCCTAACATCTCGGATGTAATATTTTACAACATTCCTGGCATGTCGGTCCCTACACCTCCGTGGGAACATACTATACGTCTATAACGTTGTATATCCTAACCTAAGGGAACCTAACATCGCGGATGTAATAGTTGACAACATTCCTGGCGTGTCCGCCCGTACTCCTCGGTGGGAACATTATATACGTCTATAACGTTATATATCCTAGCCTAAGGCCACATAACATGTCGAATGTAATACTTTACAACATTCCTGGCGTGTCGTCGCCTACTTCTCGATGGGGACATTATATACATCTATAACCTTGTATATCCTAACCTAAGGCAGCCTAACATCTCGGATGTAATATTTTACAACATTCCTGGCATGTCGGTCCCTACATCTCGGTGGGAACATACTATACGTCTATAACGTTGTATATCCTATCCTAAGGGAACCTAACATCTCGGGTGTAATATTTTACAATATTCCTGACCCGTCGGCACCTATTTTTCGGTGGGAACATTATATACGTCTATAACGTTATGTATCCTAGCCGAAGGCGACCTAACATGTCGAATGTAATATTTTACAACATTCCTGGCGTGTCGTCGCCTGCTTCTCGATGGGGACATTATATACGTCTATATCGTTGTATATCCTAGTCTAAGGCAACCTAACATGTCGAATGTAATACTTTACAACATTCCTGGCGTGTCGTCGCCTACTTCTCGATGGCGACATTATATACATCTATAACCTTGTATATCCTAACCTAACGCAACCTAACATCTCGGATGTAATATTTTACAACATTCCTGGCGTGTCGTCGCCTACTTCTGGATGGGGTCATTATATACATCTATAACGTTGTATATCCTAAGCTAAGGCAACCTAACATCTCGGATGTAATATTTTATAACATTCCTGGCATGTCGTCGCCTGCTTCTCGATGGGGACATTATATACGTCTATAACGTTGTATACCCTAACCTAAGGCAACCTAACATCTGGGATGTAATATTTTACAAGATTCCTGGCATGTCGGTCCTCAAGTTTCGGTAGGAACATTATATACGTCTATAACGATATATATCCTAACCTAAAGCAACCTAACATCTCAGATGTAATAGTTGACAACGTTCCTAGCGTGTCCGCCCGTACTTCTCGGTGGGAACATTATATACGTCTATAACGTTATATATCCTAGCCTAAGGCCACCTAACATGTCGAATGTAATATTTTACAACATTCCTGGCGTGTCGTCGCCTGCTTCTCGATGGGGACGTTATATACGTCTATAACGTTGTATATCCTAACCTAAAGCAACCTAACATCTGGGTTGTAATATTTTACAAGATTCCTGGCATGTCGGTCCTCAAGTCTCGGTAGGAACATTACATACGTCTATAACGATATATATCCTAACCTAAAGCAACCTAACATCTCGGATGTAATATTTTACAACATTCCTGGCATGTCGGTCCCTACATCTCGGTGGGATCATTCTATGCCTCTATAACGTTGTATATCCTAACCTAAGGGAACCTAACATCTCGGGTTTAATATTTTACACCATTCCTGACGCGTCGGCCCCTATTTTTTGGTGGGAACATTATATACGTCTATAACGTTATATATCCTAGTCTAAGGCAACCTAACATGGCGAATGTAATATTTTACAACATTCCTGGCGTGTCGTCGCCTACTTCTCGATGGGGACATTATATACATCTATAGCCTTGTATAGCCCAACCTAAGGCAGCCTAACATCTCGGATGTAATATTTTACAACATTCCTGGCATGTCGGCCCCTACTTCTCGGGGGAAACATTGTATACGTCTATAACGATATATATCCTAACCTAGGGCAACCTAGCATCTCGGACGTAATATTTTACAACATTCCTGGCAGGTCGGTCCCTACATCTCGGTGGGAACATTCTATACGTCTATAACGTTGTATATCCTAACCTAAGGGAACCTAACATCTCGGGTTTAATATTTTACGACATTCGTGACGCGTCAGCCCCTATTATTCGGTGGGAACACTATATAAGTCTATAACGTTATATATCCTAGTCTAAAGCAACCTAACATGGCGAATGTAATATTTTACAACATTCCTGGCGTGTCGTCGCCTACTTCTCGATGGGGACATTATATACATCTAGAACCTTGTATATCCCAAACTAAGGCAGCCTAACATCTCGGATGTAATATTTTACAACATTCCTGGAATGTCGGTCCCTACTTCTCGGGGGAAACATTGTATACGTCTATAATGATATATATCCTAACCTAGGGCAGCCTAACATCTCGGATGTAATATTTTACAACATTCCTGGCATGCCGGTCCCTACATCTCCGTGGGATCATTCTATACGTCTATAACGTTGTATATCCTAACCTAAGGGAACCTAACATTTCGGGTGTAATATTTCACAACATTCCTGACGCGTCGGACCCTATTTTTCGGTGGGAACATTATATACGTCTATAACGTTAGATATCCTAGCCTAAGGCAACCTAACATGTCGAATGTAATATTTTACAACATTTCTGGCGTCTCGTCGCTTACTTCTCGATGGGAACATTATATACATCTATAACCTTGTATATCCTAACCTAAGGCAACCTAACATCTCGTATGTAATATTTTACTACATTCCTGGCATGTCGGTCCCTACTTCTAGGTGGAAACATTGTATACGTCTATAACGATATACATTCTAGCCTAAGGCGACCTAACATGTCGAATGTAATATTTTACAACGTTCCTGGCGTGTCGTCGCCTGCTTCTCGATGGGGACATTATATACGTCTATAAAGTTGTATATCCTAACCTAATGCAACCTAACATCGAGGATGTAATATTTTACAACATTCCTGGCATGTCAGTCCCTACGTCTCGCTGGGAACATTATATACGTCTATAACGATATATATCCTAACCTAACGCAACCTAACATCTCGGATGTAATATTTTACAGCATTCCTGGCGTGTCGTCCCCTACTTCTCGATGGGGACATTAAATACATCTATAACGTTGTATATCCTAACCTAAGGGAACCTAACATCTGGGATGTAATATTTTACAACATTTTTGGCATGTCGGTCCTAACGTATCGGTGGGAACATTATATACGTCTATAACGATATATATCCTAACCTAAGCCAACCTAACATCACGGATGTAATAGTTGACAACATTTCTGGCGTGTGGGCCCGTACTTCTCGCTGGGAACATTATATACATCTATAACGTTATATATCCTAGCCTAAGGCGACCTAACATGTCGAATGTAATATTTTTCATCATTCCTGGCGTGTCGTCGACTGCTTCTGGATGAGAACATTATATACGTCTATAACGTTGTATATCCTAACCTAACGCAACCTAACATCTGGGATGTAATATTCCTGGCGTGTCGTCACCTACTTCTGGATGGGGACATTATATACGTCTATAACGTTATATATCGTAACCTAAGGGAACCTAACGTCTCGGGTGTATTATTTTACAACATTCCTGACGCGTCGGACCCTATTTTTCGGTGGGAACATTATATACGTCTATAACGTTAGATATCCTGGCCTAAGGCAACCTAACATGTCGAATGTAATATTTTACAACATTCCGGGCGTCTCGTTGCCTGCTTCTCGATGGGAACATTATATACATATATAACCTTGTGTATCCTAACCTAAGGCAACCTAACATCTCGTATGTAATATTTTACTACATTCCTGGCGCTTCGGCTCCTACTTTTCTTTGGGAACATTATATACGTCTATAACGTAACATATCCTAACGTAAGGCAACATAACATCTCGGATGTAATATTTTACAACATTCCTGGCGTGTCGTCGCCTGCTTCTCGATGGGGACATTATATACGTCTATAACGTTGTATATCCTAACCTAACGCAACCTAACATCTGGGATGTAATATTTTACAACATTCCTGGCATGTCGGCCCCTATTTCTCGGTGGGAATATTATATACGTCTATAACGTTATATATCCTAGCCTAAGGCAACCTAACATCTCGGGTTTAATATTTTACAACATTCCTGACGCGTCGGCCCCTATTTCTCGGTGGTAACATTATATACGTCTATAACGTTATATATCATAACGTAAGGCAACCTAAAATATCTACCGTAATAGTTTACAACATTCCTGGCGTGTCGGCTCGTACTTCTCGGTGCGAAAATTATATACGTCTATAACGTTATATATCCTAACGTAAGGCAACATAACATCTCGGATGTAATATTTTACAACATTCCTGGCGTGTCGTCGCCTGCTTCTCGATGGGGACATTATAAACGTCTATAACGTTGTATATCCTAACCTAACGCAACCTAACATCTCGGGTTTAATATTTTACAACATTCCTGACGCGTCGGCCCCTATTTCTCGGTGGGAACATTATATACGTCTATAACGTTATATATCCTAGCCTAAGGCAACCTAACATCTCGGGTTTAATATTTTACAACATTCCTGGCATGTCGGTCCCTACGTCTCGGTGGGAACGTTATATACGTCTATAACGACATATATCCAAACTTAAGGGAAACTAACATCTCGCATGTAATATTTTACAACATTCCTGGCGCTTCGGCTCCTACTTTTCGGTGGGAACATTATATACGTCTATAACGTTACATATCCTAACGTAAGGCAACATAACATCTCGGATGTAATATTTTACAACATTCCTGGCGTGTCGTCGCCTGCTTCTCGATGGGGTCATTATATACGTCTATGACGTTGTATATCCTAATCTAACGCAACCTAACATCTCGGATGTAATATTTTACAACATTCTGGCTTGTCGGTCCCCACGTCTCGATCTGCACATTATATACGTCTATAACGATATATATCCAAACTTAAGGGAAACTAACATCTCGGATGTAATATTTTACAACATTCCTGGCGCTTCGGCTCCTACTTTTCGGTGGGAACATTATATACGTCTATAACGTTACATATCCTAACGTAAGGCAACATAACATCTCGGATGTTATATTTTACAACATTCCTGGCGTGTCGTCGCCTGCTTCTCGATGGGGACATTATATACGTCTATAACGTTGTATATCCTAGCCTAAGCAATCTAACATCTCGGATATAATATTTTACAACATTCCTGGCGTGTCGTCGCCTGCTTCTCGATGGGGACATTATATACGTCTATAACGTTGTATATCCTAACCTAACGCAACCTAACATCGCGGGTTAAATATTTTACAACATTCCTGACGCGTCGGCCCCTATTTCTCGGTGGGAACATTATATACGTCTATAACGTCATATATCATAACCTAAGGCAACCTAAAATCTCTACCGTAATAGTTTACAACATTCCTGGCGAGTCGGCTCGTACTTCTCGGTGGGAACATTATATACGTCTATAACGTTATATATCCTAACGTAACGCTACATAACATCTCGGATATAATATTTTACAACATTCCTGGCGTGTCGTCGCCTGCTTCTCGATGGGGACATTATATACGTCTATAACGTTGTATATCCTAACCTAACGCAACCTAACATCTGGGATGTAATATTTTACAACATTCCTGGCATGTCGGTCCCTACGTCTCGTTGGGAACGTTATATACGTCTATAACGACATATATCCAAACTTAAGGGAAACTAACATCTCGGATGTAATATTTTACAACATTCCTGGTGCTTCGGCTCCTACTTTTCGGTGGGAACATTATATGCGTCTATAACGTTACATATCCTAACGTAAGGCAACATAACATCTCGGATGTTATATTTTACAACATTCCTGGCGTGTCGTCGCCTGCTTCTCGATGTGGACATTATATACGTCTATAACGTTGTATATCCTAACCTAACGCAACCTAACATCTGGGATGTAATATTTTACAGCATTCCTGGCATGTCGGTCCCTACGTCTCGGTGGGAACGTTATATACGTCTATAACGACATATATCCAAACTTAAGGGAAACTAACATCTCGGATGTAATATTTTACATCATTCCGGGCGCTTCGGCTCCTACTTTTCGGTGGGAACATTATATACGTCTATAACGTTACATATCCTAACGTAAGGCAACATAACATCTCGGATGTAATATTTTACAACATTCCTGGCGTGTCGTCGCCTGCTTCTCGATGGGGACATTATATACGTCTATAACGTTGTATATCCTAACCTAACGCATCCTAACATCTGGGATGTAATATTTTACAACATTCCTGGCATGTCGGCCCCTATTTCTCGGTGGGAACATTATATACGTCTATAACGTTATACATCATAACCTATGGCAATCTAAAATCTCTACCGTAATAGTTTACAACATTCCTGGCGTGTCGGCTCGTACTTCTCGGTGCGAACATTATATACGTCTATAACGTTATATATCCTAACGTAAGGCAACATAACATCTCGGATATAATATTTTACAACATTCCTGGCGTGTCGTCGCCTGCTTCTCGATGGGGACATTATGTACGTCTATAATGTTGTATATCCTAACCTAACGCAACCTAACATCTCGGATGTAATATTTTACAACATTCCTGGCATGTCGGTCCCTACGTCTCGGTGGGAATGTTATATACGTCTATAACGATATATATCCAAACTTAAGGGAAACTAACATCTCGGGTGTCATATTTTACAACATTCCTGGCGCTTCGGCCCCTATTTCTCGGTGGTAACATTATATACGTCTATAACGTTATATATCATAACCTAAGGCAACCTAAAATCTCTACCGTAATAGTTTACAACATTCCTGGCGTGTCGGCTCGTACTTCTCGGTGCGAACATTATATACGTCTATAGCGTTATATATCCTAACGTAAGGCAACATAACATCTCGGATATAATATTTTACAACATTCCTGGCGTGTCGTCGCCTGCTTCTCGATGGGGACATTATATACGTCTATAACGTTGTATATCCTAACCTAACGCAACCTAACATCTCGGATGTAATATTTTACAACATTCCTGGCGCTTCGGCTCCTACTTTTCGGTGGGAATATTATATACGTCTATAACGTTACATATCCTAACGTAAGGTAACATAACATCTCGGATGTAATATTTTACAACATTCCTGGCGTGTCGTCGCCTGCTTCTCGATGGGGACATTATATACGTCTATAACGTTGTATATCCTAGCCTAAGGCAACCTAACATCTCGAGTTTAATATTTTACAACATTCCTGACGCGTCGGCCCCTATTTCTCGGTGGGAACATTATATACGTCTATAACGTTATACATCATAACCTATGGCAACCTAAAATCTCTACCGTAATAGTTTACAACATTCCTGGCGTGTCGGCTCGTACTTCTCGGTGCGAACATTATATACGTCTATAACGTTATATATCCTAACGTAAGGCAACATAACATCTCGGATATAATATTTTACAACATTCCTGGCGTGTCGTCGCCTGCTTCTCGATGGGGACATTATATACGTCTATAATGTTGTATATCCTAACCTAACGCAACCTAACATCTCGGATGTAATATTTTACAACATTCCTGGCATGTCGGTCCCTACATCTCGGTGGGAACATACTATACGTCTATAACGTTGTATATCCTATCCTAAGGGAACCTAACATCTCGGGTGTAATATTTTACAATATTCCTGACCCGTCGGCACCTATTTTTCGGTGGGAACATTATATACGTCTATAACGTTATGTATCCTAGCCGAAGGCGACCTAACATGTCGAATGTAATATTTTACAACATTCCTGGCGTGTCGTCGCCTGCTTCTCGATGGGGACATTATATACGTCTATATCGTTGTATATCCTAGTCTAAGGCAACCTAACATGTCGAATGTAATACTTTACAACATTCCTGGCGTGTCGTCGCCTACTTCTCGATGGCGACATTATATACATCTATAACCTTGTATATCCTAACCTAACGCAACCTAACATCTCGGATGTAATATTTTACAACATTCCTGGCGTGTCGTCGCCTACTTCTGGATGGGGTCATTATATACATCTATAACGTTGTATATCCTAAGCTAAGGCAACCTAACATCTCGGATGTAATATTTTATAACATTCCTGGCATGTCGTCGCCTGCTTCTCGATGGGGACATTATATACGTCTATAACGTTGTATACCCTAACCTAAGGCAACCTAACATCTGGGATGTAATATTTTACAAGATTCCTGGCATGTCGGTCCTCAAGTTTCGGTAGGAACATTATATACGTCTATAACGATATATATCCTAACCTAAAGCAACCTAACATCTCAGATGTAATAGTTGACAACGTTCCTAGCGTGTCCGCCCGTACTTCTCGGTGGGAACATTATATACGTCTATAACGTTATATATCCTAGCCTAAGGCCACCTAACATGTCGAATGTAATATTTTACAACATTCCTGGCGTGTCGTCGCCTGCTTCTCGATGGGGACGTTATATACGTCTATAACGTTGTATATCCTAACCTAAAGCAACCTAACATCTGGGTTGTAATATTTTACAAGATTCCTGGCATGTCGGTCCTCAAGTCTCGGTAGGAACATTACATACGTCTATAACGATATATATCCTAACCTAAAGCAACCTAACATCTCGGATGTAATATTTTACAACATTCCTGGCATGTCGGTCCCTACATCTCGGTGGGATCATTCTATGCCTCTATAACGTTGTATATCCTAACCTAAGGGAACCTAACATCTCGGGTTTAATATTTTACACCATTCCTGACGCGTCGGCCCCTATTTTTTGGTGGGAACATTATATACGTCTATAACGTTATATATCCTAGTCTAAGGCAACCTAACATGGCGAATGTAATATTTTACAACATTCCTGGCGTGTCGTCGCCTACTTCTCGATGGGGACATTATATACATCTATAGCCTTGTATAGCCCAACCTAAGGCAGCCTAACATCTCGGATGTAATATTTTACAACATTCCTGGCATGTCGGCCCCTACTTCTCGGGGGAAACATTGTATACGTCTATAACGATATATATCCTAACCTAGGGCAACCTAGCATCTCGGACGTAATATTTTACAACATTCCTGGCAGGTCGGTCCCTACATCTCGGTGGGAACATTCTATACGTCTATAACGTTGTATATCCTAACCTAAGGGAACCTAACATCTCGGGTTTAATATTTTACGACATTCGTGACGCGTCAGCCCCTATTATTCGGTGGGAACACTATATAAGTCTATAACGTTATATATCCTAGTCTAAAGCAACCTAACATGGCGAATGTAATATTTTACAACATTCCTGGCGTGTCGTCGCCTACTTCTCGATGGGGACATTATATACATCTAGAACCTTGTATATCCCAAACTAAGGCAGCCTAACATCTCGGATGTAATATTTTACAACATTCCTGGAATGTCGGTCCCTACTTCTCGGGGGAAACATTGTATACGTCTATAATGATATATATCCTAACCTAGGGCAGCCTAACATCTCGGATGTAATATTTTACAACATTCCTGGCATGCCGGTCCCTACATCTCCGTGGGATCATTCTATACGTCTATAACGTTGTATATCCTAACCTAAGGGAACCTAACATTTCGGGTGTAATATTTCACAACATTCCTGACGCGTCGGACCCTATTTTTCGGTGGGAACATTATATACGTCTATAACGTTAGATATCCTAGCCTAAGGCAACCTAACATGTCGAATGTAATATTTTACAACATTTCTGGCGTCTCGTCGCTTACTTCTCGATGGGAACATTATATACATCTATAACCTTGTATATCCTAACCTAAGGCAACCTAACATCTCGTATGTAATATTTTACTACATTCCTGGCATGTCGGTCCCTACTTCTAGGTGGAAACATTGTATACGTCTATAACGATATACATTCTAGCCTAAGGCGACCTAACATGTCGAATGTAATATTTTACAACGTTCCTGGCGTGTCGTCGCCTGCTTCTCGATGGGGACATTATATACGTCTATAAAGTTGTATATCCTAACCTAATGCAACCTAACATCGAGGATGTAATATTTTACAACATTCCTGGCATGTCAGTCCCTACGTCTCGCTGGGAACATTATATACGTCTATAACGATATATATCCTAACCTAACGCAACCTAACATCTCGGATGTAATATTTTACAGCATTCCTGGCGTGTCGTCCCCTACTTCTCGATGGGGACATTAAATACATCTATAACGTTGTATATCCTAACCTAAGGGAACCTAACATCTGGGATGTAATATTTTACAACATTTTTGGCATGTCGGTCCTAACGTATCGGTGGGAACATTATATACGTCTATAACGATATATATCCTAACCTAAGCCAACCTAACATCACGGATGTAATAGTTGACAACATTTCTGGCGTGTGGGCCCGTACTTCTCGCTGGGAACATTATATACATCTATAACGTTATATATCCTAGCCTAAGGCGACCTAACATGTCGAATGTAATATTTTTCATCATTCCTGGCGTGTCGTCGACTGCTTCTGGATGAGAACATTATATACGTCTATAACGTTGTATATCCTAACCTAACGCAACCTAACATCTGGGATGTAATATTCCTGGCGTGTCGTCACCTACTTCTGGATGGGGACATTATATACGTCTATAACGTTATATATCGTAACCTAAGGGAACCTAACGTCTCGGGTGTATTATTTTACAACATTCCTGACGCGTCGGACCCTATTTTTCGGTGGGAACATTATATACGTCTATAACGTTAGATATCCTGGCCTAAGGCAACCTAACATGTCGAATGTAATATTTTACAACATTCCGGGCGTCTCGTTGCCTGCTTCTCGATGGGAACATTATATACATATATAACCTTGTGTATCCTAACCTAAGGCAACCTAACATCTCGTATGTAATATTTTACTACATTCCTGGCGCTTCGGCTCCTACTTTTCTTTGGGAACATTATATACGTCTATAACGTAACATATCCTAACGTAAGGCAACATAACATCTCGGATGTAATATTTTACAACATTCCTGGCGTGTCGTCGCCTGCTTCTCGATGGGGACATTATATACGTCTATAACGTTGTATATCCTAACCTAACGCAACCTAACATCTGGGATGTAATATTTTACAACATTCCTGGCATGTCGGCCCCTATTTCTCGGTGGGAATATTATATACGTCTATAACGTTATATATCCTAGCCTAAGGCAACCTAACATCTCGGGTTTAATATTTTACAACATTCCTGACGCGTCGGCCCCTATTTCTCGGTGGTAACATTATATACGTCTATAACGTTATATATCATAACGTAAGGCAACCTAAAATATCTACCGTAATAGTTTACAACATTCCTGGCGTGTCGGCTCGTACTTCTCGGTGCGAAAATTATATACGTCTATAACGTTATATATCCTAACGTAAGGCAACATAACATCTCGGATGTAATATTTTACAACATTCCTGGCGTGTCGTCGCCTGCTTCTCGATGGGGACATTATAAACGTCTATAACGTTGTATATCCTAACCTAACGCAACCTAACATCTCGGGTTTAATATTTTACAACATTCCTGACGCGTCGGCCCCTATTTCTCGGTGGGAACATTATATACGTCTATAACGTTATATATCCTAGCCTAAGGCAACCTAACATCTCGGGTTTAATATTTTACAACATTCCTGGCATGTCGGTCCCTACGTCTCGGTGGGAACGTTATATACGTCTATAACGACATATATCCAAACTTAAGGGAAACTAACATCTCGCATGTAATATTTTACAACATTCCTGGCGCTTCGGCTCCTACTTTTCGGTGGGAACATTATATACGTCTATAACGTTACATATCCTAACGTAAGGCAACATAACATCTCGGATGTAATATTTTACAACATTCCTGGCGTGTCGTCGCCTGCTTCTCGATGGGGTCATTATATACGTCTATGACGTTGTATATCCTAATCTAACGCAACCTAACATCTCGGATGTAATATTTTACAACATTCTGGCTTGTCGGTCCCCACGTCTCGATCTGCACATTATATACGTCTATAACGATATATATCCAAACTTAAGGGAAACTAACATCTCGGATGTAATATTTTACAACATTCCTGGCGCTTCGGCTCCTACTTTTCGGTGGGAACATTATATACGTCTATAACGTTACATATCCTAACGTAAGGCAACATAACATCTCGGATGTTATATTTTACAACATTCCTGGCGTGTCGTCGCCTGCTTCTCGATGGGGACATTATATACGTCTATAACGTTGTATATCCTAGCCTAAGCAATCTAACATCTCGGATATAATATTTTACAACATTCCTGGCGTGTCGTCGCCTGCTTCTCGATGGGGACATTATATACGTCTATAACGTTGTATATCCTAACCTAACGCAACCTAACATCGCGGGTTAAATATTTTACAACATTCCTGACGCGTCGGCCCCTATTTCTCGGTGGGAACATTATATACGTCTATAACGTCATATATCATAACCTAAGGCAACCTAAAATCTCTACCGTAATAGTTTACAACATTCCTGGCGAGTCGGCTCGTACTTCTCGGTGGGAACATTATATACGTCTATAACGTTATATATCCTAACGTAACGCTACATAACATCTCGGATATAATATTTTACAACATTCCTGGCGTGTCGTCGCCTGCTTCTCGATGGGGACATTATATACGTCTATAACGTTGTATATCCTAACCTAACGCAACCTAACATCTGGGATGTAATATTTTACAACATTCCTGGCATGTCGGTCCCTACGTCTCGTTGGGAACGTTATATACGTCTATAACGACATATATCCAAACTTAAGGGAAACTAACATCTCGGATGTAATATTTTACAACATTCCTGGTGCTTCGGCTCCTACTTTTCGGTGGGAACATTATATGCGTCTATAACGTTACATATCCTAACGTAAGGCAACATAACATCTCGGATGTTATATTTTACAACATTCCTGGCGTGTCGTCGCCTGCTTCTCGATGTGGACATTATATACGTCTATAACGTTGTATATCCTAACCTAACGCAACCTAACATCTGGGATGTAATATTTTACAGCATTCCTGGCATGTCGGTCCCTACGTCTCGGTGGGAACGTTATATACGTCTATAACGACATATATCCAAACTTAAGGGAAACTAACATCTCGGATGTAATATTTTACATCATTCCGGGCGCTTCGGCTCCTACTTTTCGGTGGGAACATTATATACGTCTATAACGTTACATATCCTAACGTAAGGCAACATAACATCTCGGATGTAATATTTTACAACATTCCTGGCGTGTCGTCGCCTGCTTCTCGATGGGGACATTATATACGTCTATAACGTTGTATATCCTAACCTAACGCATCCTAACATCTGGGATGTAATATTTTACAACATTCCTGGCATGTCGGCCCCTATTTCTCGGTGGGAACATTATATACGTCTATAACGTTATACATCATAACCTATGGCAATCTAAAATCTCTACCGTAATAGTTTACAACATTCCTGGCGTGTCGGCTCGTACTTCTCGGTGCGAACATTATATACGTCTATAACGTTATATATCCTAACGTAAGGCAACATAACATCTCGGATATAATATTTTACAACATTCCTGGCGTGTCGTCGCCTGCTTCTCGATGGGGACATTATGTACGTCTATAATGTTGTATATCCTAACCTAACGCAACCTAACATCTCGGATGTAATATTTTACAACATTCCTGGCATGTCGGTCCCTACGTCTCGGTGGGAATGTTATATACGTCTATAACGATATATATCCAAACTTAAGGGAAACTAACATCTCGGGTGTCATATTTTACAACATTCCTGGCGCTTCGGCCCCTATTTCTCGGTGGTAACATTATATACGTCTATAACGTTATATATCATAACCTAAGGCAACCTAAAATCTCTACCGTAATAGTTTACAACATTCCTGGCGTGTCGGCTCGTACTTCTCGGTGCGAACATTATATACGTCTATAACGTTATATATCCTAACGTAAGGCAACATAACATCTCGGATATAATATTTTACAACATTCCTGGCGTGTCGTCGCCTGCTTCTCGATGGGGACATTATATACGTCTATAACGTTGTATATCCTAACCTAACGCAACCTAACATCTCGGATGTAATATTTTACAACATTCCTGGCGCTTCGGCTCCTACTTTTCGGTGGGAATATTATATACGTCTATAACGTTACATATCCTAACGTAAGGTAACATAACATCTCGGATGTAATATTTTACAACATTCCTGGCGTGTCGTCGCCTGCTTCTCGATGGGGACATTATATACGTCTATAACGTTGTATATCCTAGCCTAAGGCAACCTAACATCTCGAGTTTAATATTTTACAACATTCCTGACGCGTCGGCCCCTATTTCTCGGTGGGAACATTATATACGTCTATAACGTTATACATCATAACCTATGGCAACCTAAAATCTCTACCGTAATAGTTTACAACATTCCTGGCGTGTCGGCTCGTACTTCTCGGTGCGAACATTATATACGTCTATAACGTTATATATCCTAACGTAAGGCAACATAACATCTCGGATATAATATTTTACAACATTCCTGGCGTGTCGTCGCCTGCTTCTCGATGGGGACATTATATACGTCTATAATGTTGTATATCCTAACCTAACGCAACCTAACATCTCGGATGTAATATTTTACAACATTCCTGGCATGTCGGTCCCTACGTCTCGGTGGGAATGTTATATACGTCTATAACGATATATATCCAAACTTAAGGGAAACTAACATCTCGGATGTCATATTTTACAACATTCCTGGCGCTTCGGCCCCTATTTCTCGGTGGTAACATTATATACGTCTATAACGTTATATATCATAACCTAAGGCAACCTAAAATCTCTACCGTAATAGTTTACAACATTCCTGGCGTGTCGGCTCGTACTTCTCGGTGCGAACATTATATACGTCTATAACGTTATATATCCTAACGTAAGGCAACATAACATCTCGGATATAATATTTTACAACATTCCTGGCGTGTCGTCGCCTGCTTCTCGATGGGGACATTATATACGTCTATAACGTTGTATATCCTAACCTAACGCAACCTAACATCTGGGATGTAATATTTTACAACATTCCTGGCGCTTCGGCTCCTACTTTTCGGTGGGAATATTATATACGTCTATAACGTTACATATCCTAACGTAAGGCAACATAACATCTCGGACGTAATATTTTACAACATTCCTGGCGTGTCGTCGCCTGCTTCTCGATGGGGACATTATATACGTCTATAACGTTGTATATCCTAGCCTAAGGCAACCTAACATCTCGAGTTTAATATTTTACAACATTCCTGACGCGTCGGCCCCTATTTCTCGGTGGGAACATTATATACGTCTATAACGTTATACATCATAACCTATGGCAACCTAAAATCTCTACCGTAATAGTTTACAACATTCCTGGCGTGTCGGCTCGTACTTCTCGGTGCGAACATTATATACGTCTATAACGTTATATATCCTAACGTAAGGCAACATAACATCTCGGATATAATATTTTACAACATTCCTGGCGTGTCGTCGCCTGCTTCTCGATGGGGACATTATATACGTCTATAATGTTGTATATCCTAACCTAACGCAACCTAACATCTCGGATGTAATATTTTACAACATTCCTGGCATGTCGGTCCCTACGTCTCGGTGGGAATGTTATATACGTCTATAACGATATATATCCAAACTTAAGGGAAACTAACATCTCGGATGTCATATTTTACAACATTCCTGGCGCTTCGGCCCCTATTTCTCGGTGGTAACATTATATACGTCTATAACGTTATATATCATAACCTAAGGCAACCTAAAATCTCTACCGTAATAGTTTACAACATTCCTGGCGTGTCGGCTCGTACTTCTCGGTGCGAACATTATATACGTCTATAACGTTATATATCCTAACGTAAGGCAACATAACATCTCGGATATAATATTTTACAACATTCCTGGCGTGTCGTCGCCTGCTTCTCGATGGGGACATTATATACGTCTATAACGTTGTATATCCTAACCTAACGCAACCTAACATCTGGGATGTAATATTTTACAACATTCCTGGCATGTCGGCCCCTATTTCTCGGTGGGAATATTATATACGTCTATAACGTTACATATCCTAACGTAAGGCAACATAACATCTCGGATGTAATATTTTACAACATTCCTGGCGTGTCGTCGCCTGCTTCTCGATGGGGACATTATATACGTCTATAACGTTGTATATCCTAACCTAACGCAACCTAACATCTCGGATGTAATATTTTACAACATTCTGGCTTGTCAGTCCCCACGTCTCGATCTGGACATTATATACATTTATAACGATATATATCCAAACTTAAGGGAAACTAACATCTCGGATGTAATATTTTGCAACATTCCTGGCGCTTCGGCTCCTACTTTTCGGTGGGAACATTATATACGTCTATAACGTTACATATCCTAACGTAAGGCAACATAACATCTCGGATGTTATATTTTACAACATTCCTGGCGTGTCGTCGCCTGCTTCTCGATGGGGACATTATATACGTCCATAACGTTGTATATCCTAGGCTAAGCAATCTAACATCTCGGATGTAATATTTTACAACATTCCTGGCGTGTCGTCGCCTGCTTCTCGATGGGAACATTATATACGTCTATAACGTTACATATCCTAACGTAAGGCAACATAACATCTCGGATGTTATATTTTACAACATTCCTGTCGTTTGGTCGCCTGCTTCTCGATGGGGTCATTATATACGTCTATAACATTGTATATCCTAACCTAAGGCAACCTAACATCTCGGATGTAATATTTTACAACATTCTGGCTTGTCGGTCCCCACGTCTCGATCTGGACATTGTATACGTCTATAACGATATATATCCAAACTTAAGGGAAACTAACATCTCGGATGTAATATTTTATAACATTCCTGGCGCTTCGGCTCCTACTTTTCGGTGGGAACATTATATACGTCTATAACGTTACATTTCCTAACGTAAGGCAACATAACATCTCGGATGTTATATTTTACAACATTCTTGGCGTGTCGTCGCCTGCTTCTCGATGGGGACATTATATACGTCTATAACGTTGTATATCCTAGCCTAAGCAATCTAACATCTCGGATGTAATAGTTTACAACATTCCTGGCATGTCGGTCCCTACGTCTCGGTGGGAACGTTATATACGTCTATAACGACATATATACAAACTTAAGGGAAACTAACATCTCGGATGTAATATTTTACAACATTCCTGGCTCTTCGGCTCCTACTTTTCGGTGGGAACATTATATACGTCTATAACGTTACATATCCTAACGTAAGGCAACATAACATCTCGGATGTTATATTTTACAACATTCCTAGCGTGTCGTCTCCTGCTTCTCGATGGGGACATTATATACGTCTATAACGTTGTATATCCTAGCCTAAGCAATCTAACATCTCGGATGTAATATTTTACAACATTCCTGGCGTGTCGTCGCCTGCTTCTCGATGGGGACATTATATACGTCTATAACGTTGTATATCCTAACCTAACGCAACCTAACATCTGGGATGTAATATCTTACAACATTCCTGGCATGTCGGTCCCTACGTCTCGGTGGGAACGTTATATACGTCTATAACGATATACATCCAAACTTAAGGGAAACTAACATCTCGGATGTCATATTTTACAACATTCCTGGCGCTTCGGCTCTTACTTTTCGGTGGGAACATTATATACGTCTATAACGTTACATATCCTAACGTAAGGCAACATAACATCTCGGATGTTATATTTTACAACATTCCTGGCGTGTGGTCGCCTGCTTCTCGATGGGGTCATTATATACGTCTATAACATTGTATATCCTAACCTAAGGCAACCTAACATCTCGGATGTAATATTTTACAACATTCTGGCTTGTCAGTCCCCACGTCTCGATCTGGACATTATATACATTTTTAACGATATATATCCAAACTTAAGGGAAACTAACATCTCGGATGTAATATTTTACAACATTCCTGGTGCTTCGGCTCCTACTTTTCGGTGGGAACATTATATATGTCTATAACGTTACATATCCTAACCTAAGGCAACCTAAAATCTCTACCGTAATTGTTTACAACATTCCTGGCGTGTCGGCTCGTACTTCTCGGTGCGAACATTATATACGTCTATAACGATATATATCCAAGCTTAAGGGAAACTAACATCTCGGATGTCATATTTTACAACATTCCTGGCGCTTCGGCCCCTATTTCTCGGTGGTAACATTATATACGTCTATAACGTTATATATCATAACCTAAGGCAACCTAAAATCTCTACCGTAATAGTTTACAACATTCCTGGCGTGTCGGCTCGTACTTCTCGGTGCGAACATTATATACGTCTATAACGTTATATATCCTAACGTAAGGCAACATAACATCTCGGATATAATATTTTACAACATTCCTGGCGTGTCGTCGCCTGCTTCTCGATGGGGATATTATATACGTCTATAACGTTGTATATCCTAACCTAACGCAACCTAACATCTGGGATGTAATATTTTACAACATTCCTGGCATGTCGGTCCCTACGTCTCGGTGGGAACGTTATATACGTCTATAACGACATATATCCAAACTTAAGGGAAACTAACATCTCGGGTGTAATATTTTACAACGTTCCTGGCTCTTCGGCTCCTACTTTTCGGTGGGAACATTATATACGTCCATAACGTTACATATTCCAACGTAAGGCAACATAACATCTCGGATGTTATATTTTACAACATTCCTGGCGTGTCGTCGCCTGCTTCTCGATATGGACATTGTATACGTCTATAACGATATATATCCAAACTTAAGGGAAACTAACATCTCGGATGTAATATTTTATAACATTCCTGGCGCTTCGGCTCCTACTTTTCGGTGGGAACATTATATACGTCTATAACCTTGTATATCCTAACCTAACGCAACCTAACATCTGGGATGTAATATTTTACAACATTCCTGGCATGTCGGCCCCTATTTCTCGGTGGGAACATTATATACGTCTATAACGTTATATATCATAACCTAAGGCAACCTAAAATCTCTACCGTAACAGTTTACAACATTCCTGGCGTGTCGGCTCGTACTTCTCGGTGCGAACACTATATACGTCTATAACGTTATATATCCTAACGTAAGGCAACATAACATCTCGGATGTAATATTTTACAACATACCTGGCGTGTCGTCGCCTGCTTCTCGATGGGGACATTATATACGTCTATAACGTTGTATATCCTAGCCTAAGCAATCTAACATCTGGGATGTAATATTTTCCAACATTCCTGGCATGTCGGTCCCTACGTCTCGGAGGGAACGTTATATACGTCTATAACCATATATATCCACACTTAAGGGAAACTAACTTCTCGGGTGTCATATTTTACAACATTCCTGGCGCTTCGGCTCCTACTTTTCGGTGGGAACATTATATACGTCTATAACGTTACATATCCTAACGTAAGGCAACATAACATCTCGGATGTTATATTTTACAACATTCCTGGCGTGTCGTCGCCTGCTTCTCGATGGGGACATTATATACGTCCATAACGTTGTATATCCTAGGCTAAGCAATCTAACATCTCGGATGTAATATTTTACAACATTCCTGGCGTGTCGTCGCCTGCTTCTCGATGGGAACATTATATACGTCTATAACGTTACATATCCTAACGTAAGGCAACATAACATCTCGGATGTTATATTTTACAACATTCCTGTCGTGTGGTCGCCTGCTTCTCGATGGGGTCATTATATACGTCTATAACATTGTATATCCTAACCTAAGGCAACCTAACATCTCGGATGTAATATTTTACAACATTCTGGCTTGTCGGTCCCCACGTCTCGATCTGGACATTGTATACGTCTATAACGATATATATCCAAACTTAAGGGAAACTAACATCTCGGATGTAATATTTTATAACATTCCTGGCGCTTCGGCTCCTACTTTTCGGTGGGAACATTATATACGTCTATAACGTTACATTTCCTAACGTAAGGCAACATAACATCTCGGATGTTATATTTTACAACATTCTTGGCGTGTCGTCGCCTGCTTCTCGATGGGGACATTATATACGTCTATAACGTTGTATATCCTAGCCTAAGCAATCTAACATCTCGGATGTAATAGTTTACAACATTCCTGGCATGTCGGTCCCTACGTCTCGGTGGGAACGTTATATACGTCTATAACGACATATATACAAACTTAAGGGAAACTAACATCTCGGATGTAATATTTTACAACATTCCTGGCTCTTCGGCTCCTACTTTTCGGTGGGAACATTATATACGTCTATAACGTTACATATCCTAACGTAAGGCAACATAACATCTCGGATGTTATATTTTACAACATTCCTGGCGTGTCGTCTCCTGCTTCTCGATGGGGACATTATATACGTCTATAACGTTGTATATCCTAGCCTAAGCAATCTAACATCTCGGATGTAATATTTTACAACATTCCTGGCGTGTCGTCGCCTGCTTCTCGATGGGGACATTATATACGTCTATAACGTTGTATATCCTAACCTAACGCAACCTAACATCTGGGATGTAATATCTTACAACATTCCTGGCATGTCGGTCCCTACGTCTCGGTGGGAACGTTATATACGTCTATAACGATATACATCCAAACTTA
The DNA here is from genome assembly GCA_963969225.1 of Xylocopa violacea. Classification (NCBI taxonomy): domain Eukaryota; kingdom Metazoa; phylum Arthropoda; class Insecta; order Hymenoptera; family Apidae; genus Xylocopa; species Xylocopa violacea. The sequence continues at coordinate 2,476,220 of CAXAJV010000789.1, forward strand.
AGGGAAACTAACATCTCGGATGTCATATTTTACAACATTCCTGGCGCTTCGGCCCCTATTTCTCGGTGGTAACATTATATACGTCTATAACGTTATATATCATAACCTAAGGCAACCTAAAATCTCTACCGTAATAGTTTACAACATTCCTGGCGTGTCGGCTCGTACTTCTCGGTGCGAACATTATATACGTCTATAACGTTATATATCCTAACGTAAGGCAACATAACATCTCGGATATAATATTTTACAACATTCCTGGCGTGTCGTCGCCTGCTTCTCGATGGGGACATTATATACGTCTATAACGTTGTATATCCTAACCTAACGCAACCTAACATCTGGGATGTAATATTTTACAACATTCCTGGCATGTCGGCCCCTATTTCTCGGTGGGAATATTATATACGTCTATAACGTTACATATCCTAACGTAAGGCAACATAACATCTCGGATGTTATATTTTACAACATTCCTGGCGTGTGGTCGCCTGCTTCTCGATGGGGTCATTATATACGTCTATAACATTGTATATCCTAACCTAAGGCAACCTAACATCTCGGATGTAATATTTTACAACATTCTGGCTTGTCAGTCCCCACGTCTCGATCTGGACATTATATACATTTTTAACGATATATATCCAAACTTAAGGGAAACTAACATCTCGGATGTAATATTTTACAACATTCCTGGTGCTTCGGCTCCTACTTTTCGGTGGGAACATTATATATGTCTATAACGTTACATATCCTAACCTAAGGCAACCTAAAATCTCTACCGTAATTGTTTACAACATTCCTGGCGTGTCGGCTCGTACTTCTCGGTGCGAACATTATATACGTCTATAACGATATATATCCAAGCTTAAGGGAAACTAACATCTCGGATGTCATATTTTACAACATTCCTGGCGCTTCGGCCCCTATTTCTCGGTGGTAACATTATATACGTCTATAACGTTATATATCATAACCTAAGGCAACCTAAAATCTCTACCGTAATAGTTTACAACATTCCTGGCGTGTCGGCTCGTACTTCTCGGTGCGAACATTATATACGTCTATAACGTTATATATCCTAACGTAAGGCAACATAACATCTCGGATATAATATTTTACAACATTCCTGGCGTGTCGTCGCCTGCTTCTCGATGGGGATATTATATACGTCTATAACGTTGTATATCCTAACCTAACGCAACCTAACATCTGGGATGTAATATTTTACAACATTCCTGGCATGTCGGTCCCTACGTCTCGGTGGGAACGTTATATACGTCTATAACGACATATATCCAAACTTAAGGGAAACTAACATCTCGGATGTAATATTTTACAACGTTCCTGGCTCTTCGGCTCCTACTTTTCGGTGGGAACATTATATACGTCCATAACGTTACATATCCCAACGTAAGGCAACATAACATCTCGGATGTTATATTTTACAACATTCCTGGCGTGTCGTCGCCTGCTTCTCGATGGGGACATTGTATACGTCTATAACGATATATATCCAAACTTAAGGGAAACTAACATCTCGGATGTAATATTTTATAACATTCCTGGCGCTTCGGCTCCTACTTTTCGGTGGGAACATTATATACGTCTATAACCTTGTATATCCTAACCTAACGCAACCTAACATCTGGGATGTAATATTTTACAACATTCCTGGCATGTCGGCCCCTATTTCTCGGTGGGAATATTATATACGTCTATAACGTTATATATCCTAGCCTAAGGCAACCTAACATCTCGAGTTTAATATTTTACAACATTACTGACGCGTCGGCCCCTATTTCTCGGTGGGAACATTATATACGTCTATAACGTTATATATCATAACCTAAGGCAACCTAAAATCTCTACCGTAACAGTTTACAACATTCCTGGCGTGTCGGCTCGTACTTCTCGGTGCGAACACTATATACGTCTATAACGTTATATATCCTAACGTAAGGCAACATAACATCTCGGATGTAATATTTTACAACATACCTGGCGTGTCGTCGCCTGCTTCTCGATGGGGACATTATATACGTCTATAACGTTGTATATCCTAGCCTAAGCAATCTAACATCTGGGATGTAATATTTTCCAACATTCCTGGCATGTCGGTCCCTACGTCTCGGAGGGAACGTTATATACGTCTATAACCATATATATCCACACTTAAGGGAAACTAACTTCTCGGGTGTCATATTTTACAACATTCCTGGCGCTTCGGCTCCTACTTTTCGGTGGGAACATTATATACGTCTATAACGTTACATATCCTAACGTAAGGCAACATAACATCTCGGATGTTATATTTTACAACATTTCTGTCGTGTGGTCGCCTGCTTCTCGATGGGGTCATTATATACGTCTATAACATTGTATATCCTAACCTAAGGCAACCTAACATCTCGGATGTAATATTTTACAACATTCTGGCTTGTCAGTCCCCACGTCTCGATCTGGACATTATATACATTTATAACGATATATATCCAAACTTAAGGGAAACTAACATCTCGGATGTAATATTTTGCAACATTCCTGGCGCTTCGGCTCCTACTTTTCGGTGGGAACATTATATACGTCTATAACGTTACATATCCTAACGTAAGGCAACATAACATCTCGGATGTTATATTTTACAACATTCCTGGCGTGTCGTCGCCTGCTTCTCGATGGGGACATTATATACGTCTATAACGTTGTATATCCTAACCTAACGCAACCTAACATCTGGGATGTAATATTTTACAACATTCCTGGCATGTCGGTCCCTACGTCTCGGTGGGAACGTTATATACGTCTATAACGACATATATCCAAACTTAAGGGAAACTAACATCTCGGATGTAATATTTTACAACATTCCTGGCTCTTCGGCTCCTACTTTTCGGTGGGAACATTATATACGTCTATAACGTTACATATCCTAACGTAAGGCAACATAACATCTCGGATGTAATATTTTAGAACATTCCTGGCATGTCGGTCCCTACGTCTCGGTGGGAACGTTATATACGTCTATAACGACATATATCCAAACTTAAGGGAAACTAACATCTCGGATGTAATATTTTACAACATTCCTGGCTCTTCGGCTCCTACTTTTCGGTGGGAACATTATATACGTCTATAACGTTACATATCCTAACGTAAGGCAACATAACGTCTCGGATGTAATATTTTACAACATTCCTGGCGTGTCGTCGCCTGCTCCTCGATGGGGACATTATATACGTCCATAACGTTGTATATCCGAACCTAACGCAACCTAACATCTGGGATGTAATATTTTAGAACATTCCTGGCATGTCGGCCCCTATTTCTCGGTGGGAATATTATATACGTCTATAACGTTATATATCCTAGCCTAAGGCAACCTAACATCTCGGGTTTAATATTTTACAACATTCCTGACGCGTCGGCCCCTATTTCTCGGTGGGAACATTATATACGTCTACAACGTTATATATCATAACCTAAGGCAACTTAAAATCTCTAGCGTAATAGTTTACAACATTCCTGGCGTGTCGGCTCGTACTTCTCGGTGCGAACATTATATACGTCTATAACGTTATATATCCTAACGTAAGGCAACATAACTTCTCGGATGTAATATTTTACAACATACCTGGCGTGTCGTCGCCTGCTTCTCGATGGGGACATTATATACGTCTATAACGTTGTATATCCTAGCCTAAGCAATCTAACATCTGGGATGTAATATTTTCCAACATTCCTGGCATGTCGGTCCCTACGTCTCGGAGGGAACGTTATATACGTCTATAACGATATATATCCACACTTAAGGGAAACTAACATCTCGGGTGTCATATTTTACAACATTCCTGGCGCTTCGGCTCCTACTTTTCGGTGGGAACATTATATACGTCTATAACGTTACATATCCTAACGTAAGGCAACATAACATCTCGGATGTTATATTTTACAACATTCCTGTCGTGTGGTCGCCTGCTTCTCGATGGGGTCATTATATACGTCTATAACATTGTATATCCTAACCTAAGGCAACCTAACATCTCGGATGTAATATTTTACAACATTCTGGCTTGTCAGTCCCCACGTCTCGGTCTGGACATTATATACATTTATAACGATATATATCCAAACTTAAGGGAAACTAACATCTCGGATGTAATATTTTGCAACATTCCTGGCGCTTCGGCTCCTACTTTTCGGTGGGAACATTATATACGTCTATAACGTTACATATCCTAACGTAAGGCAACATAACATCTCGGATGTTATATTTTACAACATTCCTGGCGTGTCGTCGCCTGCTTCTCGATGGGGACATTATATACGTCTATAACGTTGTATATCCTAGCCTAAGCAATCTAACATCTCGGATGTAATATTTTACAACATTCCTGGCGTGTCGTCGCCTGCTTCTCGATGGGGACATTATATACGTCTATAACGTTGTATATCCTAACCTAACGCAACCTAACATCTGGGATGTAATATCTTACATCATTCCTGGCATGTCGGTCCCTACGTCTCGGTGGGAACGTTATATACGTCTATAACGATATATATCCACACTTAAGGGAAACTAACATCTCGGGTGTAATATTTTGCAACATTCCTGGCGCTTCGGCTCCTACTTTTCGGTGGGAACATTATATACGTCTATAACGTTACATATCCTAACGTAAGGCAACATAACATCTCGGATGTTATATTTTACAACATTCCTGTCGTTTGGTCGCCTGCTTCTCGATGGGGTCATTATATACGTCTATAACATTGTATATCCTAACCTAAGGCAACCTAACATCTCGGATGTAATATTTTACAACATTCTGGCTTGTCAGTCCCCACGTCTCGATCTGGACATTATATACATTTATAACGATATATATCCAAACTTAAGGGAAACTAACATCTCGGATGTAATATTTTGCAACATTCCTGGCGCTTCGGCTCCTACTTTTCGGTGGTAACATTATATACGTCTATAACGTTACATATCCTAACGTAAGGCAACATAACATCTCGGATGTTATATTTTACAACATTCCTGGCGTGTCGGCTCGTACTTCTCGGTGCGAACATTATATACGTCTATAACGTTATATATCCTAACGTAAGGCAACATAACATCTCGGATGTAATATTTTACAACATACCTGGCGTGTCGTCGCCTGCTTCTCGATGGCACATTATATACGTCTATAACGTTGTATATCCTAGCCTAAGCAATCTAACATCTGGGATGTAATATTTTCCAACATTCCTGGCATGTCGGTCCCTACGTCTCGGAGGGAACGTTATATACGTCTATAACGATATATATCCACACTTAAGGGAAACTAACATCTCGGGTGTCATATTTTACAACATTCCTGGCGCTTCGGCTCCTACTTTTCGGTGGGAACATTATATACGTCTATAACGTTACATATCCTAACGTAAGGCAACATAACATCTCGGATGTTATATTTTACAACATTCCTGTCGTGTGGTCGCCTGCTTCTCGATGGGGTCATTATATACGTCTATAACATTGTATATCCTAACCTAAGGCAACCTAACATCTCGGATGTAATATTTTACAACATTCTGGCTTGTCAGTCCCCACGTCTCGGTCTGGACATTATATACATTTATAACGATATATATCCAAACTTAAGGGAAACTAACATCTCGGATGTAATATTTTGCAACATTCCTGGCGCTTCGGCTCCTACTTTTCGGTGGGAACATTATATACGTCTATAACGTTACATATCCTAACGTAAGGCAACATAACATCTCGGATGTTATATTTTACAACATTCCTGGCGTGTCGTCGCCTGCTTCTCGATGGGGACATTATATACGTCTATAACGTTGTATATCCTAGCCTAAGCAATCTAACATCTCGGATGTAATATTTTACAACATTCCTGGCGTGTCGTCGCCTGCTTCTCGATGGGGACATTATATACGTCTATAACGTTGTATATCCTAACCTAACGCAACCTAACATCTGGGATGTAATATCTTACATCATTCCTGGCATGTCGGTCCCTACGTCTCGGTGGGAACGTTATATACGTCTATAACGATATATATCCACACTTAAGGGAAACTAACATCTCGGGTGTAATATTTTGCAACATTCCTGGCGCTTCGGCTCCTACTTTTCGGTGGGAACATTATATACGTCTATAACGTTACATATCCTAACGTAAGGCAACATAACATCTCGGATGTTATATTTTACAACATTCCTGTCGTTTGGTCGCCTGCTTCTCGATGGGGTCATTATATACGTCTATAACATTGTATATCCTAACCTAAGGCAACCTAACATCTCGGATGTAATATTTTACAACATTCTGGCTTGTCAGTCCCCACGTCTCGATCTGGACATTATATACATTTATAACGATATATATCCAAACTTAAGGGAAACTAACATCTCGGATGTAATATTTTGCAACATTCCTGGCGCTTCGGCTCCTACTTTTCGGTGGTAACATTATATACGTCTATAACGTTACATATCCTAACGTAAGGCAACATAACATCTCGGATGTTATATTTTACAACATTCCTGGCGTGTCGGCTCGTACTTCTCGGTGCGAACATTATATACGTCTATAACGTTATATATCCTAACGTAAGGCAACATAACATCTCGGATGTAATATTTTACAACATACCTGGCGTGTCGTCGCCTGCTTCTCGATGGCACATTATATACGTCTATAACGTTGTATATCCTAGCCTAAGCAATCTAACATCTGGGATGTAATATTTTCCAACATTCCTGGCATGTCGGTCCCTACGTCTCGGAGGGAACGTTATATACGTCTATAACGATATATATCCACACTTAAGGGAAACTAACATCTCGGGTGTCATATTTTACAACATTCCTGGCGCTTCGGCTCCTACTTTTCGGTGGGAACATTATATACGTCTATAACGTTACATATCCTAACGTAAGGCAACATAACATCTCGGATGTTATATTTTACAACATTCCTGTCGTGTGGTCGCCTGCTTCTCGATGGGGTCATTATATACGTCTATAACATTGTATATCCTAACCTAAGGCAACCTAACATCTGGGATGTAATATCTTACATCATTCCTGGCATGTCGGTCCCTACGTCTCGGTGGGAACGTTATATACGTCTATAACGATATATATCCACACTTAAGGGAAACTAACATCTCGGGTGTAATATTTTGCAACATTCCTGGCGCTTCGGCTCCTACTTTTCGGTGGGAACATTATATACGTCTATAACGTTACATATCCTAACGTAAGGCAACATAACATCTCGGATGTTATATTTTACAACATTCCTGTCGTTTGGTCGCCTGCTTCTCGATGGGGTCATTATATACGTCTATAACATTGTATATCCTAACCTAAGGCAACCTAACATCTCGGATGTAATATTTTACAACATTCTGGCTTGTCAGTCCCCACGTCTCGATCTGGACATTATATACATTTATAACGATATATATCCAAACTTAAGGGAAACTAACATCTCGGATTTAATATTTTGCAACATTCCTGGCGCTTCGGCTCCTACTTTTCGGTGGTAACATTATATACGTCTATAACGTTACATATCCTAACGTAAGGCAACATAACATCTCGGATGTTATATTTTACAACATTCCTGGCGTGTCGGCTCGTACTTCTCGGTGCGAACATTATATACGTCTATAACGTTATATATCCTAACGTAAGGCAACATAACATCTCGGATGTAATATTTTACAACATACCTGGCGTGTCGTCGCCTGCTTCTCGATGGCACATTATATACGTCTATAACGTTGTATATCCTAGCCTAAGCAATCTAACATCTGGGATGTAATATTTTCCAACATTCCTGGCATGTCGGTCCCTACGTCTCGGAGGGAACGTTATATACGTCTATAACGATATATATCCACACTTAAGGGAAACTAACATCTCGGGTGTCATATTTTACAACATTCCTGGCGCTTCGGCTCCTACTTTTCGGTGGGAACATTATATACGTCTATAACGTTACATATCCTAACGTAAGGCAACATAACATCTCGGATGTTATATTTTACAACATTCCTGTCGTGTGGTCGCCTGCTTCTCGATGGGGTCATTATATACGTCTATAACATTGTATATCCTAACCTAAGGCAACCTAACATCTCGGATGTAATATTTTACAACATTCTGGCTTGTCAGTCCCCACGTCTCGGTCTGGACATTATATACATTTATAACGATATATATCCAAACTTAAGGGAAACTAACATCTCGGATGTAATATTTTGCAACATTCCTGGCGCTTCGGCTCCTACTTTTCGGTGGGAACATTATATACGTCTATAACGTTACATATCCTAACGTAAGGCAACATAACATCTCGGATGTTATATTTTACAACATTCCTGGCGTGTCGTCGCCTGCTTCTCGATGGGGACATTATATACGTCTATAACGTTGTATATCCTAGCCTAAGCAATCTAACATCTCGGATGTAATATTTTACAACATTCCTGGCGTGTCGTCGCCTGCTTCTCGATGGGGACATTATATACGTCTATAACGTTGTATATCCTAACCTAACGCAACCTAACATCTGGGATGTAATATTTTAGAAGATTGCTGGCATGTCGGTCCCTACGTCTCGGTGGGAACGTTATATACGTCTATAACGATATATATCCACACTTAAGGGAAACTAACATCTCGGGTGTCATATTTTACAACATTCCTGGCGCTTCGGCTCCTACTTTTCGGTGGGAACATTATATACGTCTATAACGTTACATATCCTAACGTAAGGCAACATAACATCTCGGATGTTATATTTTACAACATTCCTGTCGTGTGGTCGCCTGCTTCTCGATGGGGTCATTATATACGTCTATAACGTTGTATATCCTAACCTAACGCAACCTAACATCTCGGATGTAATATTTTACAACATTCCTGGCATGTCGGTCCCTACGTCTCGGTGGGAACGTTATATACGTCTATAACGACATATATCCAAACTTAAGGGAAACTAACATCTCGGATGTAATATTTTACAACATTCCTGGCTCTTCGGCTCCTACTTTTCGGTGGGAACATTATATACGTCTATAACGTTACATATCCTAACGTAAGGCAACATAACATCTCGGATTTAATATTTTACAACATTCCTGGCATGTCGGTCCCTACGTCTCGGTGGGAACGTTATATACGTCTATAACGACATATATCCAAACTTAAGGGAAACTAACATCTCGGATGTAATATTTTACAACATTCCTGGCTCTTCGGCTCCTACTTTTCGGTGGGAACATTATATACGTCTATAACGTTACATATCCTAACGTAAGGCAACATAACATCTCGGATGTAATATTTTACAACATTCCTGGCATGTCGGTCCCTACGTCTCGGTGGGAACGTTATATACGTCTATAACGACATATATCCAAACTTAACGCAACCTAACATCTGGGATGTAATATTTTACAACATTCCTGGCTCTTCGGCTCCTACTTTTCGGTGGGAACATTATATACGTCTATAACGTTACATATCCTAACGTAAGGCAACATAACATCTCGGATGTAATATTTTACAACATTCCTGGCGTGTCGTCGCCTGCTCCTCGATGGGGACATTATATACGTCCATAACGTTGTATATCCGAACCTAACGCAACCTAACATCTGGGATGTAATATTTTAGAACATTCCTGGCATGTCGGCCCCTATTTCTCGGTGGGAATATTATATACGTCTATAACGTTATATATCCTAGCCTAAGGCAACCTAACATCTCGGGTTTAATATTTTACAACATTCCTGACGCGTCGGCCCCTATTTCTCGGTGGGAACATTATATACGTCTACAACGTTATATATCATAACCTAAGGCAACTTAAAATCTCTAGCGTAATAGTTTACAACATTCCTGGCGTGTCGGCTCGTACTTCTCGGTGCGAACATTATATACGTCTATAACGTTATATATCCTAACGTAAGGCAACATAACTTCTCGGATGTAATATTTTACAACATACCTGGCGTGTCGTCGCCTGCTTCTCGATGGGGACATTATATACGTCTATAACGTTGTATATCCTAGCCTAAGCAATCTAACATCTGGGATGTAATATTTTCCAACATTCCTGGCATGTCGGTCCCTACGTCTCGGAGGGAACGTTATATACGTCTATAACGATATATATCCACACTTAAGGGAAACTAACATCTCGAGTGTCATATTTTACAACATTCCTGGCGCTTCGGCTCCTACTTTTCGGTGGGAACATTATATACGTCTATAACGTTACATATCCTAACGTAAGGCAACATAACATCTCGGATGTTATATTTTACAACATTCCTGTCGTGTGGTCGCCTGCTTCTCGATGGGGTCATTATATACGTCTATAACATTGTATATCCTAACCTAAGGCAACCTAACATCTCGGATGTAATATTTTACAACATTCTGGCTTGTCAGTCCCCACGTCTCGGTCTGGACATTATATACATTTATAACGATATATATCCAAACTTAAGGGAAACTAACATCTCGGATGTAATATTTTGCAACATTCCTGGCGCTTCGGCTCCTACTTTTCGGTGGGAACATTATATACGTCTATAACGTTACATATCCTAACGTAAGGCAACATAACATCTCGGATGTTATATTTTACAACATTCCTGGCGTGTCGTCGCCTGCTTCTCGATGGGGACATTATATACGTCTATAACGTTGTATATCCTAGCCTAAGCAATCTAACATCTCGGATGTAATATTTTACAACATTCCTGGCGTGTCGTCGCCTGCTTCTCGATGGGGACATTATATACGTCTATAACGTTGTATATCCTAACCTAACGCAACCTAACATCTGGGATGTAATATCTTACATCATTCCTGGCATGTCGGTCCCTACGTCTCGGTGGGAACGTTATATACGTCTATAACGATATATATCCACACTTAAGGGAAACTAACATCTCGGGTGTAATATTTTGCAACATTCCTGGCGCTTCGGCTCCTACTTTTCGGTGGGAACATTATATACGTCTATAACGTTACATATCCTAACGTAAGGCAACATAACATCTCGGATGTTATATTTTACAACATTCCTGGCGTGTCGGCTCGTACTTCTCGGTGCGAACATTATATACGTCTATAACGTTATATATCCTAACGTAAGGCAACATAACATCTCGGATGTAATATTTTACAACATACCTGGCGTGTCGTCGCCTGCTTCTCGATGGCACATTATATACGTCTATAACGTTGTATATCCTAGCCTAAGCAATCTAACATCTGGGATGTAATATTTTCCAACATTCCTGGCATGTCGGTCCCTACGTCTCGGAGGGAACGTTATATACGTCTATAACGATATATATCCACACTTAAGGGAAACTAACATCTCGGGTGTCATATTTTACAACATTCCTGGCGCTTCGGCTCCTACTTTTCGGTGGGAACATTATATACGTCTATAACGTTACATATCCTAACGTAAGGCAACATAACATCTCGGATGTTATATTTTACAACATTCCTGTCGTGTGGTCGCCTGCTTCTCGATGGGGTCATTATATACGTCTATAACATTGTATATCCTAACCTAAGGCAACCTAACATCTCGGATGTAATATTTTACAACATTCTGGCTTGTCAGTCCCCACGTCTCGGTCTGGACATTATATACATTTATAACGATATATATCCAAACTTAAGGGAAACTAACATCTCGGATGTAATATTTTGCAACATTCCTGGCGCTTCGGCTCCTACTTTTCGGTGGGAACATTATATACGTCTATAACGTTACATATCCTAACGTAAGGCAACATAACATCTCGGATGTTATATTTTACAACATTCCTGGCGTGTCGTCGCCTGCTTCTCGATGGGGACATTATATACGTCTATAACGTTGTATATCCTAGCCTAAGCAATCTAACATCTCGGATGTAATATTTTACAACATTCCTGGCGTGTCGTCGCCTGCTTCTCGATGGGGACATTATATACGTCTATAACGTTGTATATCCTAACCTAACGCAACCTAACATCTGGGATGTAATATTTTAGAAGATTGCTGGCATGTCGGTCCCTACGTCTCGGTGGGAACGTTATATACGTCTATAACGATATATATCCACACTTAAGGGAAACTAACATCTCGGGTGTCATATTTTACAACATTCCTGGCGCTTCGGCTCCTACTTTTCGGTGGGAACATTATATACGTCTATAACGTTACATATCCTAACGTAAGGCAACATAACATCTCGGATGTTATATTTTACAACATTCCTGTCGTGTGGTCGCCTGCTTCTCGATGGGGTCATTATATACGTCTATAACGTTGTATATCCTAACCTAACGCAACCTAACATCTCGGATGTAATATTTTACAACATTCCTGGCATGTCGGTCCCTACGTCTCGGTGGGAACGTTATATACGTCTATAACGACATATATCCAAACTTAAGGGAAACTAACATCTCGGATGTAATATTTTACAACATTCCTGGCTCTTCGGCTCCTACTTTTCGGTGGGAACATTATATACGTCTATAACGTTACATATCCTAACGTAAGGCAACATAACATCTCGGATGTAATATTTTACAACATTCCTGGCATGTCGGTCCCTACGTCTCGGTGGGAACGTTATATACGTCTATAACGACATATATCCAAACTTAAGGGAAACTAACATCTCGGATGTAATATTTTACAACATTCCTGGCTCTTCGGCTCCTACTTTTCGGTGGGAACATTATATACGTCTATAACGTTACATATCCTAACGTAAGGCAACATAACATCTCGGATGTAATATTTTACAACATTCCTGGCATGTCGGTCCCTACGTCTCGGTGGGAACGTTATATACGTCTATAACGACATATATCCAAACTTAAGGGAAACTAACATCTCGAATGTAATATTTTACAACATTCCTGGCTCTTCGGCTCCTACTTTTCGGTGGGAACATTATATACGTCTATAACGTTACATATCCTAACGTAAGGCAACATAACATCTCGGATGTAATATTTTACAACATTCCTGGCGTGTCGTCGCCTGCTCCTCGATGGGGACATTATATACGTCCATAACGTTGTATATCCGAACCTAACGCAACCTAACATCTGGGATGTAATATTTTAGAACATTCCTGGCATGTCGGCCCCTATTTCTCGGTGGGAACGTTATATACGTCTATAAAGATATATATCCACACTTAAGGGAAACTAACATCTCGGGTGTCATATTTTACAACATTCCTGGCGCTTCGGCTCCTACTTTTCGGTGGTAACATTATATACGTCTATAACGTTACATATCCTAACGTAAGGCAACATAACATCTCGGATGTTATATTTTACAACATTCCTGGCGTGTCGGCTCGTACTTCTCGGTGCGAACATTATATACGTCTATAACGTTATATATCCTAACGTAAGGCAACATAACATCTCGGATGTAATATTTTACAACATACCTGGCGTGTCGTCGCCTGCTTCTCGATGGCACATTATATACGTCTATAACGTTGTATATCCTAGCCTAAGCAATCTAACATCTGGGATGTAATATTTTCCAACATTCCTGGCATGTCGGTCCCTACGTCTCGGAGGGAACGTTATATACGTCTATAACGATATATATCCACACTTAAGGGAAACTAACATCTCGGGTGTCATATTTTACAACATTCCTGGCGCTTCGGCTCCTACTTTTCGGTGGGAACATTATATACGTCTATAACGTTACATATCCTAACGTAAGGCAACACAACATCTCGGATGTTATATTTTACAACATTCCTGTCGTGTGGTCGCCTGCTTCTCGATGGGGTCATTATATACGTCTATAACATTGTATATCCTAACCTAAGGCAACCTAACATCTCGGATGTAATATTTTACAACATTCTGGCTTGTCAGTCCCCACGTCTCGGTCTGGACATTATATACATTTATAACGATATATATCCAAACTTAAGGGAAACTAACATCTCGGATGTAATATTTTGCAACATTCCTGGCGCTTCGGCTCCTACTTTTCGGTGGTAACATTATATACGTCTATAACGTTACATATCCTAACGTAAGGCAACATAACATCTCGGATGTAATATTTTACAACATTCCTGGCATGTCGGTCCCTACGTCTCGGTGGGAACGTTATATACGTCTATAACGACATATATCCAAACTTAAGGGAAACTAACATCTCGGATGTAATATTTTAAAACATTCCTGGCTCTTCGGCTCCTACTTTTCGGTGGGAACATTATATACGTCTATAACGTTACATATCCTAACGTAAGGCAACATAACATCTCGGATGTAATATTTTACAACATTCCTGGCGTGTCGTCGCCTGCTCCTCGATGGGGACATTATATACGTCCATAACGTTGTATATCCGAACCTAACGCAACCTAACATCTGGGATGTAATATCTTAGAACATTCCTGGCATGTCGGCCCCTATTTCTCGGTGGTAATATTATATACGTCTATAACGTTATATATCCTAGCCTAAGGCAACCTAACATCTCGGGTTTAATATTTTACAACATTCCTGACGCGTCGGCCCCTATTTCTCGGTGGGAACATTATATACGTCTACAACGTTATATATCATAACCTAAGGCAACCTAAAATCTCTAGCGTAATAGTTTACAACATTCCTGGCGTGTCGGCTCGTACTTCTCGGTGCGAACATTATATACGTCTATAACGTTATATATCCTAACGTAAGGCAACATAACATCTCGGATGTAATATTTTGCAACATTCCTGGCGCTTCGGCTCCTACTTTTCGGTGGGAACATTATATACGTCTATAACGTTACATATCCTAACGTAAGGCAACATAACATCTCGGATGTTATATTTTACAACATTCCTGTCGTTTGGTCGCCTGCTTCTCGATGGGGTCATTATATACGTCTATAACATTGTATATCCTAACCTAAGGCAACCTAACATCTCGGATGTAATATTTTACAACATTCTGGCTTGTCAGTCCCCACGTCTCGATCTGGACATTATATACATTTATAACGATATATATCCAAACTTAAGGGAAACTAACATCTCGGATGTAATATTTTGCAACATTCCTGGCGCTTCGGCTCCTACTTTTCGGTGGTAACATTATATACGTCTATAACGTTACATATCCTAACGTAAGGCAACATAACATCTCGGATGTTATATTTTACAACATTCCTGGCGTGTCGGCTCGTACTTCTCGGTGCGAACATTATATACGTCTATAACGTTATATATCCTAACGTAAGGCAACATAACATCTCGGATGTAATATTTTACAACATACCTGGCGTGTCGTCGCCTGCTTCTCGATGGCACATTATATACGTCTATAACGTTGTATATCCTAGCCTAAGCAATCTAACATCTGGTATGTAATATTTTCCAACATTCCTGGCATGTCGGTCCCTACGTCTCGGAGGGAACGTTATATACGTCTATAACGATATATATCCACACTTAAGGGAAACTAACATCTCGGGTGTCATATTTTACAACATTCCTGGCGCTTCGGCTCCTACTTTTCGGTGGGAACATTATATACGTCTATAACGTTACATATCCTAACGTAAGGCAACACAACATCTCGGATGTTATATTTTACAACATTCCTGTCGTGTGGTCGCCTGCTTCTCGATGGGGTCATTATATACGTCTATAACATTGTATATCCTAACCTAAGGCAACCTAACATCTCGGATGTAATATTTTACAACATTCTGGCTTGTCAGTCCCCACGTCTCGGTCTGGACATTATATACATTTATAACGATATATATCCAAACTTAAGGGAAACTAACATCTCGGATGTAATATTTTGCAACATTCCTGGCGCTTCGGCTCCTACTTTTCGGTGGGAACATTATATACGTCTATAACGTTACATATCCTAACGTAAGGCAACATAACATCTCGGATGTTATATTTTACAACATTCCTGTCGTTTGGTCGCCTGCTTCTCGATGGGGTCATTATATACGTCTGTAACATTGTATATCCTAACCTAAGGCAACCTAACATCTCGGATGTTATATTTTACAACATTCCTGGCGTGTCGTCGCCTGCTTCTCGATGGGGACATTATATACGTCTATAACGTTGTATATCCTAACCTAACGCAACCTAACATCTGGGATGTAATATCTTACAACATTCCTGGCATGTCGGTCCCTACGTCTCGGTGGGAACGTTATATACGTCTATAACGATATATATCCACACTTAAGGGAAACTAACATCTCGGGTGTCATATTTTACAACATTCCTGGCGCTTCGGCTCCGACTTTTCGGTGGGAACATTATATATGTCTATAACGTTACATATCCTAACGTAAGGCAACATAACATCTCGGATGTTATATTTTACAACATTCCTGGCGTGTCGTCGCCTGCTTCTCGATGGGGACATTATATACGTCTATAACGTTGTATATCCTAGCCTAAGCAATCTAACATCTCGGATGTAATATTTTACAACATTCCTGGCGTGTCGTCGCCTGCTTCTCGATGGGGACATTATATACGTCTATAACGTTGTATATCCTAACCTAACGCAACCTAACATCTGGGATGTAATATCTTACAACATTCCTGGCATGTCGGTCCCTACGTCTCGGTGGGAACGTTATATACGTCTATAACGATATATATCCACACTTAAGGGAAACTAACATCTCGGGTGTCATATTTTACAACATTCCTGGCGCTTCGGCTCCTACTTATCGGTGGGAACATTATATACGTCTATAACGTTACATATCCTAACGTAAGGCAACATAACATCTCGGATGTTATATTTTACAACATTCCTGTCGTGTGGTCGCCTGCTTCTCGATGGGGTCATTATATACGTCTATAACATTGTATATCCTAACCTAAGGCAACCTAACATCTCGGATGTAATATTTTACAACATTCTGGCTTGTCAGTCCCCACGTCTCGATCTGGACATTATATACATTTATAACGATATATATCCAAACTTAAGGGAAACTAACATCTCGGATGTAATATTTTGCAACATTCCTGGCGCTTCGGCTCCTACTTTTCGGTGGGAACATTATATACGTCTATAACGTTACATATCCTAACGTAAGGCAACATAACATATCGGATGTTATATTTTACAACATTCCTGTCGTTTGGTCGCCTGCTTCTCGATGGGGTCATTATATACGTCTGTAACATTGTATATCCTAACCTAAGGCAACCTAACATCTCGGATGTTATATTTTACAACATTCCTGGCGTGTCGTCGCCTGCTTCTCGATGGGGACATTATATACGCCTATAACGTTGTATATCCTAACCTAACGCAACCTAACATCTGGGATGTAATATCTTACAACATTCCTGGCATGTCGGTCCCTACGTCTCGGTGGGAACGTTATATACGTCTATAACGATATATATCCACACTTAAGGGAAACTAACATCTCGGGTGTCATATTTTACAACATTCCTGGCGCTTCGGCTCCTACTTTTCGGTGGGAACATTATATACGTCTATAACGTTACATATCCTAACGTAAGGCAACATAACATCTCGGATGTTATATTTTACAACATTCCTGTCGTGTGGTCGCCTGCTTCTCGATGGGGTCATTATATACGTCTATAACATTGTATATCCTAACCTAAGGCAACCTAACATCTCGGATGTAATATTTTACAACATTCTGGCTTGTCAGTCCCCACGTCTCGATCTGGACATTATATACATTTATAACGATATATATCCAAACTTAAGGGAAACTAACATCTCGGATGTAATATTTTGCAACATTCCTGGCGCTTCGGCTCCTACTTTTCGGTGGGAACATTATATACGTCTATAACGTTACATATCCTAACGTAAGGCAACATAACATCTCGGATGTTATATTTTACAACATTCCTGTCGTTTGGTCGCCTGCTTCTCGATGGGGTCATTATATACGTCTGTAACATTGTATATCCTAACCTAAGGCAACCTAACATCTCGGATGTTATATTTTACAACATTCCTGGCGTGTCGTCGCCTGCTTCTCGATGGGGACATTATATACGTCTATAACGTTGTATATCCTAACCTAACGCAACCTAACATCTGGGATGTAATATCTTACAACATTCCTGGCATGTCGGTCCCTACGTCTCGGTGGGAACGTTATATACGTCTATAACGATATATATCCACACTTAAGGGAAACTAACATCTCGGGTGTCATATTTTACAACATTCCTGGCGCTTCGGCTCCGACTTTTCGGTGGGAACATTATATATGTCTATAACGTTACATATCCTAACGTAAGGCAACATAACATCTCGGATGTTATATTTTACAACATTCCTGGCGTGTCGTCGCCTGCTTCTCGATGGGGACATTATATACGTCTATAACGTTGTATATCCTAGCCTAAGCAATCTAACATCTCGGATGTAATATTTTACAACATTCCTGGCGTGTCGTCGCCTGCTTCTCGATGGGGACATTATATACGTCTATAACGTTGTATATCCTAACCTAACGCAACCTAACATCTGGGATGTAATATCTTACAACATTCCTGGCATGTCGGTCCCTACGTCTCGGTGGGAACGTTATATACGTCTATAACGATATATATCCACACTTAAGGGAAACTAACATCTCGGGTGTCATATTTTACAACATTCCTGGCGCTTCGGCTCCTACTTATCGGTGGGAACATTATATACGTCTATAACGTTACATATCCTAACGTAAGGCAACATAACATCTCGGATGTTATATTTTACAACATTCCTGTCGTGTGGTCGCCTGCTTCTCGATGGGGTCATTATATACGTCTATAACATTGTATATCCTAACCTAAGGCAACCTAACATCTCGGATGTAATATTTTACAACATTCTGGCTTGTCAGTCCCCACGTCTCGATCTGGACATTATATACATTTATAACGATATATATCCAAACTTAAGGGAAACTAACATCTCGGATGTAATATTTTGCAACATTCCTGGCGCTTCGGCTCCTACTTTTCGGTGGGAACATTATATACGTCTATAACGTTACATATCCTAACGTAAGGCAACATAACATATCGGATGTTATATTTTACAACATTCCTGTCGTTTGGTCGCCTGCTTCTCGATGGGGTCATTATATACGTCTGTAACATTGTATATCCTAACCTAAGGCAACCTAACATCTCGGATGTTATATTTTACAACATTCCTGGCGTGTCGTCGCCTGCTTCTCGATGGGGACATTATATACGCCTATAACGTTGTATATCCTAACCTAACGCAACCTAACATCTGGGATGTAATATCTTACAACATTCCTGGCATGTCGGTCCCTACGTCTCGGTGGGAACGTTATATACGTCTATAACGATATATATCCACACTTAAGGGAAACTAACATCTCGGGTGTCATATTTTACAACATTCCTGGCGCTTCGGCTCCTACTTTTCGGTGGGAACATTATATACGTCTATAACGTTACATATCCTAACGTAAGGCAACATAACATCTCGGATGTTATATTTTACAACATTCCTGTCGTGTGGTCGCCTGCTTCTCGATGGGGTCATTATATACGTCTATAACATTGTATATCCTAACCTAAGGCAACCTAACATCTCGGATGTAATATTTTACAACATTCTGGCTTGTCAGTCCCCACGTCTCGATCTGGACATTATATACATTTATAACGATATATATCCAAACTTAAGGGAAACTAACATCTCGGATGTAATATTTTGCAACATTCCTGGCGCTTCGGCTCCTACTTTTCGGTGGGAACATTATATACGTCTATAACGTTACATATCCTAACGTAAGGCAACATAACATCTCGGATGTTATATTTTACAACATTCCTGTCGTTTGGTCGCCTGCTTCTCGATGGGGTCATTATATACGTCTGTAACATTGTATATCCTAACCTAAGGCAACCTAACATCTCGGATGTTATATTTTACAACATTCCTGGCGTGTCGTCGCCTGCTTCTCGATGGGGACATTATATACGTCTATAACGTTGTATATCCTAACCTAACGCAACCTAACATCTGGGATGTAACATTTTACAACATTCCTGGCATGTCGGCCCCTATTTCTCGGTGGGAATATTATATACGTCTATAACGTTATATATCCTAGCCTAAGGCAACCTAACATCTCGAGTTTAATATTTTACAACATTCCTGACGCGTCGGCCCCTATTTCTCGGTGGGAACATTATATACGTCCATAACGTTATATATCATAACCTAAGGCAACCTAAAATCTCTACCGTAACAGTTTACAACATTCCTGGCGTGTCGGCTCGTACTTCTCGGTGCGAACATTATATACGTCTATAACGATATATATCCAAACTTAAGGGAAACTAACATCTCGGATGTAATATTTTATAACATTCCTAGCGCTTCGGCTCCTACTTTTCGGTGGGAACATTATATACGTCTGTAACCTTGTATATCCTAACCTAACGCAACCTAACATCTGGGATGTAATATTTTACAACATTCCTGGCATGTCGGCCCCTATTTCTCGGTGGGAATATTATATACGTCTATAACGTTATATATCCTAGCCTAAGGCAACCTAACATCTCGAGTTTAATATTTTACAACATTCCTGACGCGTCGGCTCCTACTTTTCGCTGGGAACGTTATATACGTCTATAACGTTACATATCCTAACGTAAGGCAACATAACATCTCGGATGTAATATTTTACAACATTCCTGGCGTGTCGTCGCCTGCTTCTCGATGGGGACGTTATATACGTCTATAACGTTGTATATCCTAACCTAACGCAACCTAACATCTGGGATGTAATATTTTACAACATTCCTGGCATGTCGGCCCCTATTTCTCGGTGGGAATATGATATACGTCTATAACGTTATATATCCTAGCCTAAGGCAACCTAACATCTCGGGTTTAATATTTTACAACATTCCTGGCGTGTCGTCGCCTGCTTCTCGATGGGGACATTATATACGTCTATAACGTTGTATATCCTAGCCTAAGCAATCTAACATCTCGGATGTAATATTTTACAACATTCCTGGCGTGTCGTCGCCTGCTTCTCGATGGGGACATTATATACGTCTATAACGTTGTATATCCTAACCTAACGCAACCTAACATCTGGGATGTAATATTCTACAACATTCCTGGCATGTCGGCCCATATTTCTCGGTGGGAATATTATATACGTCTATAACGTTATATATCCTAGCCTAAGGCAACCTAACATCTCGGGTTTAATATTTTACAACATTCCTGACGCGTCGGCCCCTATTTCTCGGTGGGAACATTACATACATCTTTAACGTTATATATCATAACCTAAGGCAACCTAACATCTGGGATGTAATATTCTACAACATTCCTGGCATGTCGGCCCCTATTTCTCGGTGGTAATATTATATACGTCTATAACGTTATATATCCTAGCCTAAGGCAACCTAACATCTCGGGTTTAATATTTTACAACATTCCTGACGCGTCGGCCCCTATTTCTTGGTGGGAACATTATATACGTCTATAACGTTATATATCATAACCTAAGGCAACCTAAAATCTCTACCGTAACAGTTTACAACATTCCTGGCGTGTCGGCTCGTACTTCTCGGTGCGAACACTATATACGTCTATAACGTTACATATCCTAACGTAAGGCAACATAACATCTCGGATGTAATATTTTACAACATTCCTGGCGTGTCGTCGCCTGCTTCTCGATGGGGACATTATATACGTCCATAACGTTGTATATCCGAACCTAACGCAACCTAACATCTGGGATGTAATATTTTACAACATTCTGGCTTGTCAGTCCCCACGTCTCGATCTGGACATTATATACATTTATAACGATATATATCCAAACTTAAGGGAAACTAACATCTCGGATGTAATATTTTGCAACATTCCTGGCGCTTCGGCTCCTACTTTTCGGTGGGAACATTATATACGTCTATAACGTTGTATATCCTAGCCTAAGGCAACCTAACATCTCGGATGTAATATTTTACAACATTCCTGGCGTGTCGTCGCCTGCTTCTCGATGGGGACATTATATACTTCTATCACGTTGTATATCCTAACCAAACGCAACCTAACATCTGGGATGTAATATTTTACAACATTCCTGGCATGTCGGCCCCTATTTCTCGGTGGGAACATTATATACGTCCATAACGTTATATATTATAACCTAAGGCAACCTAAAATCTCTACCGTGACAGTTTACAACATTCCTGGCGTGTCGGCTCGTACTTCTCGGTGCGAACATTATATACGTCTATAACGATATATATCCAAACTTAAGGGAAACTAACATCTCGGATGTAATATTTTATAACATTCCTGGCGCTTCGGCTCCTACTTTTCGCTGGGAACGTTATATACGTCTATAACGTTACATATTCTAACGTAAGGCAACATAACATCTCGGATCTAATATTTTACAACATTCCTGGCGTGTCGTCGCCTGCTTCTCGATGGGGACGTTATATACGTCTATAACGTTGTATATCCTAACCTAACGCAACCTAACATCTGGGATGTAATATTTTACAACATTCCTGGCATGTCGGCCCCTATTTCTCGGTGGGAATATGATATACGTCTATAACGTTATATATCCTAGCCTAAGGCAACCTAACATCTCGGGTTTAATATTTTACAACATTCCAGGCGTGTCGTCGCCTGCTTCTCGATGGGGACATTATATACGTCTATAACGTTGTATATCCTAGCCTAAGCAATCTAACATCTCGGATGTAATATTTTACAACATTCCTGGCGTGTCGTCGCCTGCTTCTCGATGGGGACATTAT
Source organism: Xylocopa violacea (assembly GCA_963969225.1). Taxonomy (NCBI): domain Eukaryota; kingdom Metazoa; phylum Arthropoda; class Insecta; order Hymenoptera; family Apidae; genus Xylocopa; species Xylocopa violacea. The sequence continues at coordinate 2,499,146 of CAXAJV010000789.1, forward strand.
ATACGTCTATAACGTTGTATATCCTAACCCAACGCAACCTAACATCTGGGATGTAATATTCTACAACATTCCTGGCATGTCGGCCCCTATTTCTCGGTGGGAATATTATATACGTCTATAACGTTATATATCCTAGCCTAAGGCAACCTAACATCTCGGGTTTAATATTTTACAACATTCCTGACGCGTCGGCCCCTATTTCTCGGTGGGAACATTATATACTTCTTTAACGTTATATATCATAACCTAAGGCAACCTAAAATCTCTACCGTAATAGTTTACAACATTCCTGGCGCTTCGGCTCCTACTTTTCGGTGGGAACATTATATACGTCTATAACGTTACATATCCTAACGTAAGGCAACATAACATCTCGGATGTAATATTTTACAACATTCCTGGCGTGTCGTCGCCTGCTTCTCGATGGGGACATTACATACGTCTATAACGTTGTATATCCTAACCTAACGCAACCTAACATCTGGGATGTAATATTGTACAACATTCCTGGCATGTCGGTCCCTACGTCTCGGTGGGAACGTTATATACGTCTATAACGACATATATCCAAACTTAAGGGAAACTAACATCTCGGATGTAATATTTTACAACATTCCTGGCGATTCGGCTCCTACTTTTCGGTGGGAACATTATATACGTCTATAACATTACATATCCTAACGTAAGGCCACATAACATGTCGAATGTAATATTTTACAACATTCCTGGCGTGTCGTCGCCTGCTTCTCGATGGGGACATTATATACGTCTTTAACGTTGTATATCCTAACCTAAAGCAACCTAACATCTGGGATGTAATATTTCACAAGATTCCTGGCATATCGGTCCCCAAGTCTCGGTAGGAACATTATATACGTCTATAACGATATATATCCAAACCGAAGGGAACCTAACATCTGGGATGTAATATTTTACAACGTTCCTGGTGTGTCGTCGCCTGCTTCTCGATGGGGACATTCTATACGTCTATAACGTTGTATATCCTAACCTAACGCAACGTAACATCTCGGATGTAATATTTTACAACATTCTTGGCATGTCGGACCCTACATCTCGGTGGGAACATACTATACGTCTATAAAGTTGTATATCCTAACCTAAGGGAACATAACATCTCGGGTGTAATATTTTACAACATTCCTGACTCGTCGGCCCCCATTTTTAGGTGGGAACATTATATACGTCTATAACGCTATATATCCTAGCCTAAGGCAACCTAAGGTGTCGAATGTAATATTTTACAACATTCTGGCGTGTCGTCGCCTGCTTCTCGATGGGGAGATTATATACGTCTATAACTTTGTATATCCTAACCTAACGCAACCTAACATCTGGGATATAATATTGTACAACATTCCTGGCATGTCGTCGCCTGCTTCTCGATGGGGACATTATATACGTCTATAACGTTGTATATCCTAACCTAACGCAACCTAACATCTGGGATATAATATTGTACAACATTCCTGGCATGTCGGTCCCTACGTCTCGGTGGGAACGTTATATACGTCTATAACGACATATATCCAAACTTAAGGGAAACTAACATCTCGGATGTAATATTTTACAACATTCCTGGCGATTCGGCTCCTACTTTTCGGTGGGAACATTATATACGTCTATAACGTTACATATCCTAACGTAAGGCCACATAACATGTCGAATGTAATATTTTACAACATTCCTGGCGTGTCGTCGCCTGCTTCTCGATGGGGACATTATATACGTCTTTAACGTTGTATATCCTAACCTAAAGCAACCTAACATCTGGGATGTAATATTTTACAAGATTCCTGGCATGTCGGTCCCCAAGTCTCGGTAGGAACATGATATACGTCTATAACGATATATATCCAAACCGAAGGGAACCTAACATCTCGGATGTAATATTTTACAACATTCCTGGCGTGTCGTCGCCTGCTTCCCGATGGCGACATTATATACGTCTATAACGTTGTATATCCTAACCTAACGCAACCTAACATCTGGGATGTAATATTTTACAACATTCCTGGCGATTCGGCTCCTACTTTTCGGTGGGAACATTATATACGTCTATAACGTTACATATCCTAACGTAAGGCCACATAACATGTCGAATGTAATATTTTACAACATTCCTGGCGTGTCGTCGCCTGCTTCTCGATGGGGACATTATATACGTCTATAACGTTGTATATCCTAACCTAACGCAACCTAACATCTGGGATGTAACATTTTACAACATTCCTGGCATGTCGGCCCCTATTTCTCGGTGGGAATATTATATACGTCTATAACGTTATATATCCTAGCCTAAGGCAACCTAACATCTCGAGTTTAATATTTTACAACATTCCTGACGCGTCGGCCCCTATTTCTCGGTGGGAACATTATATACGTCCATAACGTTATATATCATAACCTAAGGCAACCTAAAATCTCTACCGTAACAGTTTACAACATTCCTGGCGTGTCGGCTCGTACTTCTCGGTGCGAACATTATATACGTCTATAACGATATATATCCAAACTTAAGGGAAACTAACATCTCGGATGTAATATTTTATAACATTCCTAGCGCTTCGGCTCCTACTTTTCGGTGGGAACATTATATACGTCTATAACCTTGTATATCCTAACCTAACGCAACCTAACATCTGGGATGTAATATTTTACAACATTCCTGGCATGTCGGCCCCTATTTCTCGGTGGGAATATTATATACGTCTATAACGTTATATATCCTAGCCTAAGGCAACCTAACATCTCGAGTTTAATATTTTACAACATTCCTGACGCGTCGGCTCCTACTTTTCGCTGGGAACGTTATATACGTCTATAACGTTACATATCCTAACGTAAGGCAACATAACATCTCGGATGTAATATTTTACAACATTCCTGGCGTGTCGTCGCCTGCTTCTCGATGGGGACATTATATACGTCTATCACGTTGTATATCCTAACCAAACGCAACCTAACATCTGGGATGTAATATTTTACAACATTCCTGGCATGTCGGCCCCTATTTCTCGGTGGGAACATTATATACGTCCATAACGTTATATATTATAACCTAAGGCAACCTAAAATCTCTACCGTGACAGTTTACAACATTCCTGGCGTGTCGGCTCGTACTTCTCGGTGCGAACATTATATACGTCTATAACGATATATATCCAAACTTAAGGGAAACTAACATCTCGGATGTAATATTTTATAACATTCCTGGCGCTTCGGCTCCTACTTTTCGCTGGGAACGTTATATACGTCTATAACGTTACATATCCTAACGTAAGGCAACATAACATCTCGGATGTAATATTTTACAACATTCCTGGCGTGTCGTCGCCTGCTTCTCGATGGGGAAGTTATATACGTCTATAACGTTGTATATCCTAACCTAACGCAACCTAACATCTGGGATGTAATATTTTACAACATTCCTGGCATGTCGGTCCCTACATCTCGGTGGGAACATACTATACGTCTATAAAGTTGTATATCCTAACCTAAGGGAACCTAACATCTCGGGTGTAATATTTTACAACATTCCTGACTCGTCGGCCCCTATTTTTAGGTGGGAACATTATATACGTCTATAACGCTATATATCCTAGCCTAAGGCAACCTAAGATGTCGAATGTAATATTTTACAACATTCTGGCGTGTCGTCGCCTGCTTCTCGATGGGGAGATTATATACGTCTATAACTTTGTATATCCTAACCTAACGCAACCTAAGATTTGGGATGTAATATTTTACAACATTCCTTGCATGTCGGTGCCTACGTCTCGGTGGAAACATTATATACGTCTATAACGTTATATATCCTAGCGTAAGGCCACCTAACATGTCGAATGTAATATTTTACAACATTCCTGACGCGTCGGCCCCTATTTTTCGGTGGGAATATTATATACATCTATAACTTTGTATATCCTAACCTAAGGCAGCCTAACATCTCGGATGTAATATTTTACAACATTCCTGACGCGTCGGCCCCTATTTCTCGGTGGGAACATTATATACGTCTATAACGTTATATATCCTAGTCTAAGGCCACCTAACATGTCGAATGTAATATTTTACAACATTCCTGACGCGTCGGCCCCTATTTTTCGGTGGGAACATTACATACGTCTATAACGTTGTATATCCTAGTCTAAGGCAACCTGACATGTCGAATGTAATATTTTACAACACTCCTGTCGTGTAGTCGCCTACTTCTGTATGGGGACATTATTTACATCTATAACTTTGTATATCCTAACCTAAGGCAGCCTAACATCTCGGATGTAATATTTTACAACATTCCTGACGCGTCGGCCCCTGTTTCTCGGTGGGAACATTATATACGTCTATAACGTTATATATCCTAGCCTAAGGCGACCTAACATGTCGGATGTAATAGTTGATAACATTCCTGGCGTGTCGGCCCGTACTTCTCGGTGGTAACATTACATACGTCTATAACGTTATATATCCTAGCCTAAGTCAACCTAACATGTCGAATGTAATATTTTACAACATTCCTGGCGTGTCGTCGCCTGCTTCTCGATGGCGACATTATATACGTCTATAACGTTGTATATCCTAACCTAACGCAACCTAACATCTGGAATGTAATATTTTACAACATTCCTGGCGTGTCGTCGCCTACTTCTGGATGGGGATATTATATACATCTATATCGTTGTATATCCTAACCTAAAGCAACCTAACATCTCGGGTGTAATATTTTACAACATTCCTGACGCGTCGGCCCCTATTTCTCGGTGGGAACATTATATACGTCTATAACGTTATATATCCTAGCCTAAGGCAACCTAACATGTCGAATGTAATATTTTACATCATTCCTGGCGTGTCGTCGCCTGCTTCTCGATGGGAACATTATATACGTCTATAACGTTGTGTATCCTAACCTAACGCAACCGAACATCTGGGATGTAATATTCCTGGCGTGTCGTCGCCTACTTCTGGATGGGGAGATTATATACGTCTATAACGTTATATATCCTAACCTAAGGCAACCTAACATCTCGGATGTAATAGTTGACAACATTCCTGGCGTGTCCGCCCGTACTTCTCGGTGGGAACATTATATACGTCTATAACGTTATATATCCTAGCCTAAGGCCACATAACATGTCGAATGTAATATTTTACAACATTCCTGGCGTGTCGTCGCCTGCTTCTCGATGGCGACATTATATACGTCTATAACGTTGTATATCCTAACCTAACGCAACCTAACATCTGGGATGTAATATTTTACAACATTCCTGGCGTGTCGTCGCCTACTTCTGGATGGGGATATTATATACATCTATATCGTTGTATATCCTAACCTAACGCAACCTAACATCTCGGATGTAATATTTTACAACATTCCTGGCATGTCGGTCCCTACATCTCGGTGGGAACATACTATACGTCTTTAACGTTGTATATCCTAACCTAAGGGAACCTAACATCTCGGGTGTAATATTTTACAACATTCCTGACGCGTCGGACCCTATTTTTCGGTGGGAACATTATATACGTCTATAACGTTATATATCCTAGCCTAAGGCAACCTAAGATGTCGAATGTAATATTTTACAACATTCCTGGCGTGTCGTCGCCTACTTCACGATGGGGACATTATATACATCTATAACATTGTATATCCTAACCTAAGGCAACCTAACATCTCGGATGTAATATTTTACAACATTCTGGCGTGTCGTCGCCTGCTTCTCGATGGGGAGATTATATACGTCTATAACGTTGTATATCCTAACCTAACGCAACCTAACATTTGGGATGCAATATTTTACAACATTCCTGGCATGTCGGTGCCTACGTCTCGGTGGCAACATTATATACGTCTATAACGATATATGTCCCAACCTAAGGCAACCTAACACCTCGGATGTAATAGTTGACAACATTCCTGGCGTCTAGGCCCGTACTTCTCGGTGGGAACATTGTATACGTCTATAACGTTATATATCCTAGCCCAAGGCGACCTAACATGTCGAATGTAATATTTTACATCATTCCTGGCGTGTCGTCGCCTGCTTCTCGATGGGAACATTATATACGTCTATAACGTTGTGTATCCTAACCTAACGCAACCGAACATCTGGGATGTAATATTCCTGGCGTGTCGTCGCCTACTTCTGGATGGGGAGATTATATACGTCTATAACGTTATATATCCTAACCTAAGGCAACCTAACATCTCGGATGTAATAGTTGACAACATTCCTGGCGTGTCCGCCCGTACTTCTCGGTGGGAACATTATATACGTCTATAACGTTATATATCCTAGCCTAAGGCCACATAACATGTCGAATGTAATATTTTACAACATTCCTGGCGTGTCGTCGCCTGCTTCTCGATGGCGACATTATATACGTCTATAACGTTGTATATCCTAACCTAACGCAACCTAACATCTGGGATGTAATATTTTACAACATTCCTGGCGTGTCGTCGCCTACTTCTGGATGGGGATATTATATACATCTATATCGTTGTATATCCTAACCTAACGCAACCTAACATCTCGGATGTAATATTTTACAACATTCCTGGCATGTCGGTCCCTACATCTCGGTGGGAACATACTATACGTCTTTAACGTTGTATATCCTAACCTAAGGGAACCTAACATCTCGGGTGTAATATTTTACAACATTCCTGACGCGTCGGACCCTATTTTTCGGTGGGAACATTATATACGTCTATAACGTTATATATCCTAGCCTAAGGCAACCTAAGATGTCGAATGTAATATTTTACAACATTCCTGGCGTGTCGTCGCCTACTTCACGATGGGGACATTATATACATCTATAACATTGTATATCCTAACCTAAGGCAACCTAACATCTCGGATGTAATATTTTACAACATTCTGGCGTGTCGTCGCCTGCTTCTCGATGGGGAGATTATATACGTCTATAACGTTGTATATCCTAACCTAACGCAACCTAACATTTGGGATGCAATATTTTACAACATTCCTGGCATGTCGGTGCCTACGTCTCGGTGGCAACATTATATACGTCTATAACGATATATGTCCCAACCTAAGGCAACCTAACACCTCGGATGTAATATTTGACAACATTCCTGGCGTCTAGGCCCGTACTTCTCGGTGGGAACATTGTATACGTCTATAACGTTATATATCCTAGCCCAAGGCGACCTAACATGTCGAATGTAATATTTTACATCATTCCTGGCGTGTCGTCGCCTGCTTCTCGATGGGAACATTATATACGTCTATAACGTTGTGTATCCTAACCTAACGCAACCGAACATCTGGGATGTAATATTCCTGGCGTGTCGTCGACTACTTCTGGATGGGGAGATTATATACGTCTATAACGTTATATATCCTAACCTAAGGCAACCTAACATCTCGGATGTAATAGTTGACAACATTCCTGGCGTGTCCGCCCGTACTTCTCGGTGGGAACATTATATACGTCTATAACGTTATATATCCTAGCCTAAGGCCACATAACATGTCGAATGTAATATTTTACAACATTCCTGGCGTGTCGTCGCCTGCTTCTCGATGGGGACGTTATATACGTCTTTAACGATGTATATCCTAACCTAAAGCAACCTAACATCTGGGATGTAATATTTCACAAGATTCCTGGCATGTCGGTCCCCAAGTCTCGGTAGGAACATTATATACGTCTATAACGATATATATCCAAACCGAAGGGAACCTAACATCTCGGCTGTAATATTTTACACCATTCCTGGCGTGTCGTCGCCTGCTTCTCGATGAGGACATTCTATACGTCCATAACGTTGTATATCCTAACCTAACGCAACCTAACATCTCGGATGTAATATTTTACGACATTCTTGTCATGTCGGACCCTACATCTCAGTGGGAACATACTATACGTCTATAAAGTTGTATATCCTAACCTAAGGGAACATAACATCTCGGGTGTAATATTTTACAACATTCCTGACTCGTCGGCCCCTATTTTTAGGTGGGAACATTATATACGTCTATAACGCTATATATCCTAGCCTAAGGCAACCTAAGATGTCGAATGTAATATTTTACAACATTCTGGCTTGTCGTCGCCTGCTTCTCGATGGGGAGATTATATACGTCTATAACTTTGTATATCCTAACCTAACGCAACCTAAGATTTGGGATGTAATATTTTATAACATTCCTTGCATGTCGGTGCCTACGTCTCGGTGGAAACATTATATACGTCTATAACGTTATATATCCTAGCGTAAGGCCACCTAACATGTCGAATGTAATATTTTACAACATTCCTGACGCGTCGGCCCCTATTTTTCGGTGGGAACATTATATACATCTATAACTTTGTATATCCTAACCTAAGGCAGCCTAACATCTCGGATGTAATATTTTACAACATTCCTGACGCGTCGGCCCCTATTTCTCGGTGGGAACATTATATACGTCTATAACGTTATATATCCTAGCCTAAGGCGACCTAACATGTCGGATGTAATAGTTGATAACATTCCTGGCGTGTCGGCCCGTACTTCTCGGTGGTAACATTACATACGTCTATAACGTTATATATCCTAGCCTAAGTCAACCTAACATGTCGAATGTAATATTTTACAACATTCCTGGCGTGTCGTCGCCTGCTTCTCGATGGCGACATTATATACGTCTATAACGTTGTATATCCTAACCTAACGCAACCTAACATCTGGGATGGAATATTTTACAACATTCCTGGCGTGTCGTCGCCTACTTCTGGATGGGGATATTATATACATCTATATCGTTGTATATCCTAACCTAACGCAACCTAACATCTCGGATGTAATATTTTACAACATTCCTGGCATGTCGGTCTCTACATCTCGGTGGGAACATACTATACGTCTATAAAGTTGTATATCCTAACCTAAGGGAACCTAACATCTCGGGTGTAATATTTTACAACATTTCTGACTCGTCGGCCCCTATTTTTAGGTGGGAACATTATATACGTCTATAACGCTATATATCCTAGCCTAAGGCAACCTAAGATGTCGAATGTAATATTTTACAACATTCTGGCGTGTCGTCGCCTGCTTCTCGATGGGGAGATTATATACGTCTATAACTTTGTCAATCCTAACCTAACGCAACCTAAGATTTGGGATGTAATATTTTACAACATTCCTTGCATGTCGGTGCCTACGTCTCGGTGGGAACATTATATACGTCTATAACGTTATATATCCTAGTCTAAGGCCACCTAACATGTCGAATGTAATATTTTACAACATTCCTGACGCGTCGGCCCCTGTTTCTCGGTGGGAACATTATATACGTCTATAACGTTATATATCCTAGCCTAAGGCGACCTAACATGTCGGATCTAATAGTTGATAACATTCCTGGCGTGTCGGCCCGTACTTCTCGGTGGTAACATTACATACGTCTATAACGTTATATATCCTAGCCTAAGGCAACCTAACATGTCGAATGTAATATTTTACATCATTCCTGGCGTGTCGTCGCCTGCTTCTCGATGGGAACATTATATACGTCTATAACGTTGTGTATCCTAACCTAACCCAACCGAACATCTGGGATGTAATATTCCTGGCGTGTCGTCGCCTACTTCTGGATGGGGAGATTATATACGTCTATAACGTTATATATCCTAACCTAAGGCAACCTAACATCTCGGATGTAATGGTTGACAACATTCCTGGCGTGTCCGCCCGTACTTCTCGGTGGGAACATTATATACGTCTATAACGTTATATATCCTAGCCTAAGGCCACATAACATGTCGAATGTAATATTTTACAACATTCCTGGCGTGTCGTCGCCTGCTTCTCGATGGGGACGTTATATACGTCTATAACGTTGTATATCCTAACCTAAAGCAACCTAACATCTGGGATGTAATATTTCACAAGATTCCTGGCATGTCGGTCCCCAAGTCTCGGTAGGAACATTATATACGTCTATAACGATATATATCCAAACCGAAGGGAACCTAACATCTCGGCTGTAATATTTTACACCATTCCTGGCGTGTCGTCGCCTGCTTCTCGATGGGGACATTCTATACGTCTGTAACGTTGTATATCCTAACCTAACGCAACCTAACATCTCGGATGTAATATTTGACGACATTCCTGGCATGTCGGTGCCTACGTCTCGGTGGCAACATTATATACGTCTATAACGATATATGTCCCAACCTAAGGCAACCTAACACCTCGGATGTAATAGTTGACAACATTCCTGGCGTCTAGGCCCGTACTTCTGGGTGGGAACATTGTATACGTCTATAACGTTATATATCCTAGCCCAAGGCGACCTAACATGTCGAATGTAATATTTTACATCATTCCTGGCGTGTCGTCGCCTGCTTCTCGATGGGAACATTATATACGTCTATAACGTTGTGTATCCTAACCTAACCCAACCGAACATCTGGGATGTAATATTCCTGGCGTGTCGTCGCCTACTTCTGGATGGGGAGATTATATACGTCTATAACGTTATATATCCTAACCTAAGGCAACCTAACATCTCGGATGTAATGGTTGACAACATTCCTGGCGTGTCCGCCCGTACTTCTCGGTGGGAACATTATATACGTCTATAACGTTATATATCCTAGCCTAAGGCCACATAACATGTCGAATGTAATATTTTACAACATTCCTGGCGTGTCGTCGCCTGCTTCTCGATGGGGACGTTATATACGTCTATAACGTTGTATATCCTAACCTAAAGCAACCTAACATCTGGGATGTAATATTTCACAAGATTCCTGGCATGTCGGTCCCCAAGTCTCGGTAGGAACATTATATACGTCTATAACGATATATATCCAAACCGAAGGGAACCTAACATCTCGGCTGTAATATTTTACACCATTCCTGGCGTGTCGTCGCCTGCTTCTCGATGGGGACATTCTATACGTCTGTAACGTTGTATATCCTAACCTAACGCAACCTAACATCTCGGATGTAATATTTGACGACATTCTTGTCATGTCGGACCCTACATCTCAGTGGGAACATACTATACGTCTATAAAGTTGTATATCCTAACCTAAGGGAACCTAACATCTCGGGTGTAATATTTTACAACATTCCTGACTCGTCGGCCCCTATTTTTAGGTGGGAACATTATATACGTCTATAGCGCTATATATCCTACCCTAAGGCAACCTAAGATGTCGAATGTAATATTTTACAACATTCTGGCGTGTCGTCGCCTGCTTCTCGATGGGGAGATTATATACGTCTATAACTTTGTCAATCCTAACCTAACGCAACCTAAGATTTGGGATGTAATATTTTACAACATTCCTTGCATGTCGGTGCCTACGTCTCGGTGGGAACATTATATACGTCTATAACGTTATATATCCTAGCGTAAGGCCACCTAACATGTCGAATGTAATATTTTACAACATTCCTGACGCGTCGGCCCCTATTTTTCGGTGGGAACATTATATACATCTATAACTTTGTATATCCTAACCTAAGGCAGCCTAACATCTCGGATGTAATATTTTACAACATTCCTGACGCGTCGGCCCCTATTTCTCGGTGGGAACATTATATACGTCTATAACGTTATATATCCTAGCCTAAGGCGACCTAACATGTCGGATGTAATAGTTGATAACATTCCTGGCGTGTCGGCCCGTACTTCTCGGTGGTAACATTACATACGTCTATAACGTTATATATCCTAGCCTAAGTCAACCTAACATGTCGAATGTAATATTTTACAACATTCCTGGCGTGTCGTCGCCTGCTTCTCGATGGCGACATTATATACGTCTATAACGTTGTATATCCTAACCTAACGCAACCTAACATCTGGGATGTAATATTTTACAACATTCCTGGCGTGTCGTCGCCTACTTCTGGATGGGGATATTATATACATCTATATCGTTGTATATCCTAACCTAACGCAACCTAACATCTCGGATGTAATATTTTACAACATTCCTGGCATGTCGGTCTCTACATCTCGGTGGGAACATACTATACGTCTATAAAGTTGTATATCCTAACCTAAGGGAACCTAACATCTCGGGTGTAATATTTTACAACATTCCTGACTCGTCGGCCCCTATTTTTAGGTGGGAACATTATATACGTCTATAACGCTATATATCCCAGCCTAAGGCAACCTAAGATGTCGAATGTAATATTTTACAACATTCTGGCGTGTCGTCGCCTGCTTCTCGATGGGGAGATTATATACGTCTATAACTTTGTCAATCCTAACCTAACGCAACCTAAGATTTGGGATGTAATATTTTACAACATTCCTTGCATGTCGGTGCCTACGTCTCGGTGGGAACATTATATACGTCTATAACGTTATATATCCTAGTCTAAGGCCACCTAACATGTCGAATGTAATATTTTACAACATTCCTGACGCGTCGGCCCCTATTTTTCGGTGGGAACATTACATACGTCTATAACGTTATATATCCTAGTCTAAGGCAACCTGACATGTCGAATGTAATATTTTACAACACTCCTGTCGTGTAGTCGCCTACTTCTGTATGGGGACATTATTTACATCTATAACTTTGTATATCCTAACCTAAGGCAGCCTAACATCTCGGATGTAATATTTTACAACATTCCTGACGCGTCGGCCCCTGTTTCTCGGTGGGAACATTATATACGTCTATAACGTTATATATCCTAGCCTAAGGCGACCTAACATGTCGGATGTAATAGTTGATAACATTCCTGGCGTGTCGGCCCGTACTTCTCGGTGGTAACATTACATACGTCTATAACGTTATATATCCTAGCCTAAGTCAACCTAACATGTCGAATGTAATATTTTACAACATTCCTGGCGTGTCGTCGCCTGCTTCTCGATGGCGACATTATATACGTCTATAACGTTGTATATCCTAACCTAACGCAACCTAACATCTGGGATGTAATATGTTACAACATTCCTGGCGTGTCGTCGCCTACTTCTGGATGGGGATATTATATACATCTATATCGTTGTATATCCTAACCTAACGCAACCTAACATCTCGGATGTAATATTTTACAACATTCCTGGCATGTCGGTCTCTACATCTCGGTGGGAACATACTATACGTCTATAAAGTTGTATATCCTAACCTAAGGGAACCTAACATCTCGGGTGTAATATTTTACAACATTCCTGACTCGTCGGCCCCTATTTTTAGGTGGGAACATTATATACGTCTATAACGCTATATATCCTAGCCTAAGGCAACCTAAGATGTCGAATGTAATATTTTACAACATTCTGGCGTGTCGTCGCCTGCTTCTCGATGGGGAGATTATATACGTCTATAACTTTGTCAATCCTAACCTAACGCAACCTAAGATTTGGGATGTAATATTTTACAACATTCCTTGCATGTCGGTGCCTACGTCTCGGTGGGAACATTATATACGTCTATAACGTTATATATCCTAGTCTAAGGCCACCTAACATGTCGAATGTAATATTTTACAACATTCCTGACGCGTCGGCCCCTATTTTTCGGTGGGAACATTACATACGTCTATAACGTTATATATCCTAGTCTAAGGCAACCTGACATGTCGAATGTAATATTTTACAACACTCCTGTCGTGTAGTCGCCTACTTCTGTATGGGGACATTATTTACATCTATAACTTTGTATATCCTAACCTAAGGCAGCCTAACATCTCGGATGTAATATTTTACAACATTCCTGACGCCTCGGCCCCTGTTTCTCGGTGGGAACATTATATACGTCTATAACGTTATATATCCTAGCCTAAGGCGACCTAACATGTCGGATGTAATAGTTGATAACATTCCTGGCGTGTCGGCCCGTACTTCTCGGTGGTAACATTACATACGTCTATAACGTTATATATCCTAGCCTAAGTCAACCTAACATGTCGAATGTAATATTTTACAACATTCCTGGCGTGTCGTCGCCTGCTTCTCGATGGCGACATTATATACGTCTATAACGTTGTATATCCTAACCTAACGCAACCTAACATCTGGGATGTAATATTTTACAACATTCCTGGCGTGTCGTCGCCTACTTCTGGATGGGGATATTATATACATCTATATCGTTGTATATCCTAACCTAACGCAACCTAACATCTCGGATGTAATATTTTACAACATTCCTGGCATGTCGGTCTCTACATCTCGGTGGGAACATACTATACGTCTATAAAGTTGTATATCCTAACCTAAGGGAACCTAACATCTCGGGTGTAATATTTTACAACATTCCTGACTCGTCGGCCCCTATTTTTAGGTGGGAACATTATATACGTCTATAACGCTATATATCCTAGCCTAAGGCAACCTAAGATGTCGAATGTAATATTTTACAACATTCTGGCGTGTCGTCGCCTGCTTCTCGATGGGGAGATTATATACGTCTATAACTTTGTCAATCCTAACCTAACGCAACCTAAGATTTGGGATGTAATATTTTACAACATTCCTTGCATGTCGGTGCCTACGTCTCGGTGGGAACATTATATACGTCTATAACGTTATATATCCTAGTCTAAGGCCACCTAACATGTCGAATGTAATATTTTACAACATTCCTGACGCGTCGGCCCCTGTTTCTCGGTGGGAACATTATATACGTCTATAACGTTATATATCCTAGCCTAAGGCGACCTAACATGTCGGATCTAATAGTTGATAACATTCCTGGCGTGTCGGCCCGTACTTCTCGGTGGTAACATTACATACGTCTATAACGTTATATATCCTAGCCTAAGGCAACCTAACATGTCGAATGTAATATTTTACATCATTCCTGGCGTGTCGTCGCCTGCTTCTCGATGGGAACATTATATACGTCTATAACGTTGTGTATCCTAACCTAACCCAACCGAACATCTGGGATGTAATATTCCTGGCGTGTCGTCGCCTACTTCTGGATGGGGAGATTATATACGTCTATAACGTTATATATCCTAACCTAAGGCAACCTAACATCTCGGATGTAATGGTTGACAACATTCCTGGCGTGTCCGCCCGTACTTCTCGGTGGGAACATTATATACGTCTATAACGTTATATATCCTAGCCTAAGGCCACATAACATGTCGAATGTAATATTTTACAACATTCCTGGCGTGTCGTCGCCTGCTTCTCGATGGGGACGTTATATACGTCTATAACGTTGTATATCCTAACCTAAAGCAACCTAACATCTGGGATGTAATATTTCACAAGATTCCTGGCATGTCGGTCCCCAAGTCTCGGTAGGAACATTATATACGTCTATAACGATATATATCCAAACCGAAGGGAACCTAACATCTCGGCTGTAATATTTTACACCATTCCTGGCGTGTCGTCGCCTGCTTCTCGATGGGGACATTCTATACGTCTGTAACGTTGTATATCCTAACCTAACGCAACCTAACATCTCGGATGTAATATTTGACGACATTCCTGGCATGTCGGTGCCTACGTCTCGGTGGCAACATTATATACGTCTATAACGATATATGTCCCAACCTAAGGCAACCTAACACCTCGGATGTAATAGTTGACAACATTCCTGGCGTCTAGGCCCGTACTTCTGGGTGGGAACATTGTATACGTCTATAACGTTATATATCCTAGCCCAAGGCGACCTAACATGTCGAATGTAATATTTTACATCATTCCTGGCGTGTCGTCGCCTGCTTCTCGATGGGAACATTATATACGTCTATAACGTTGTGTATCCTAACCTAACCCAACCGAACATCTGGGATGTAATATTCCTGGCGTGTCGTCGCCTACTTCTGGATGGGGAGATTATATACGTCTATAACGTTATATATCCTAACCTAAGGCAACCTAACATCTCGGATGTAATGGTTGACAACATTCCTGGCGTGTCCGCCCGTACTTCTCGGTGGGAACATTATATACGTCTATAACGTTATATATCCTAGCCTAAGGCCACATAACATGTCGAATGTAATATTTTACAACATTCCTGGCGTGTCGTCGCCTGCTTCTCGATGGGGACGTTATATACGTCTATAACGTTGTATATCCTAACCTAAAGCAACCTAACATCTGGGATGTAATATTTCACAAGATTCCTGGCATGTCGGTCCCCAAGTCTCGGTAGGAACATTATATACGTCTATAACGATATATATCCAAACCGAAGGGAACCTAACATCTCGGCTGTAATATTTTACACCATTCCTGGCGTGTCGTCGCCTGCTTCTCGATGGGGACATTCTATACGTCTGTAACGTTGTATATCCTAACCTAACGCAACCTAACATCTCGGATGTAATATTTGACGACATTCTTGTCATGTCGGACCCTACATCTCAGTGGGAACATACTATACGTCTATAAAGTTGTATATCCTAACCTAAGGGAACCTAACATCTCGGGTGTAATATTTTACAACATTCCTGACTCGTCGGCCCCTATTTTTAGGTGGGAACATTATATACGTCTATAGCGCTATATATCCTACCCTAAGGCAACCTAAGATGTCGAATGTAATATTTTACAACATTCTGGCGTGTCGTCGCCTGCTTCTCGATGGGGAGATTATATACGTCTATAACTTTGTCAATCCTAACCTAACGCAACCTAAGATTTGGGATGTAATATTTTACAACATTCCTTGCATGTCGGTGCCTACGTCTCGGTGGGAACATTATATACGTCTATAACGTTATATATCCTAGCGTAAGGCCACCTAACATGTCGAATGTAATATTTTACAACATTCCTGACGCGTCGGCCCCTATTTTTCGGTGGGAACATTATATACATCTATAACTTTGTATATCCTAACCTAAGGCAGCCTAACATCTCGGATGTAATATTTTACAACATTCCTGACGCGTCGGCCCCTATTTCTCGGTGGGAACATTATATACGTCTATAACGTTATATATCCTAGCCTAAGGCGACCTAACATGTCGGATGTAATAGTTGATAACATTCCTGGCGTGTCGGCCCGTACTTCTCGGTGGTAACATTACATACGTCTATAACGTTATATATCCTAGCCTAAGTCAACCTAACATGTCGAATGTAATATTTTACAACATTCCTGGCGTGTCGTCGCCTGCTTCTCGATGGCGACATTATATACGTCTATAACGTTGTATATCCTAACCTAACGCAACCTAACATCTGGGATGTAATATTTTACAACATTCCTGGCGTGTCGTCGCCTACTTCTGGATGGGGATATTATATACATCTATATCGTTGTATATCCTAACCTAACGCAACCTAACATCTCGGATGTAATATTTTACAACATTCCTGGCATGTCGGTCTCTACATCTCGGTGGGAACATACTATACGTCTATAAAGTTGTATATCCTAACCTAAGGGAACCTAACATCTCGGGTGTAATATTTTACAACATTCCTGACTCGTCGGCCCCTATTTTTAGGTGGGAACATTATATACGTCTATAACGCTATATATCCCAGCCTAAGGCAACCTAAGATGTCGAATGTAATATTTTACAACATTCTGGCGTGTCGTCGCCTGCTTCTCGATGGGGAGATTATATACGTCTATAACTTTGTCAATCCTAACCTAACGCAACCTAAGATTTGGGATGTAATATTTTACAACATTCCTTGCATGTCGGTGCCTACGTCTCGGTGGGAACATTATATACGTCTATAACGTTATATATCCTAGTCTAAGGCCACCTAACATGTCGAATGTAATATTTTACAACATTCCTGACGCGTCGGCCCCTATTTTTCGGTGGGAACATTACATACGTCTATAACGTTATATATCCTAGTCTAAGGCAACCTGACATGTCGAATGTAATATTTTACAACACTCCTGTCGTGTAGTCGCCTACTTCTGTATGGGGACATTATTTACATCTATAACTTTGTATATCCTAACCTAAGGCAGCCTAACATCTCGGATGTAATATTTTACAACATTCCTGACGCGTCGGCCCCTGTTTCTCGGTGGGAACATTATATACGTCTATAACGTTATATATCCTAGCCTAAGGCGACCTAACATGTCGGATGTAATAGTTGATAACATTCCTGGCGTGTCGGCCCGTACTTCTCGGTGGTAACATTACATACGTCTATAACGTTATATATCCTAGCCTAAGTCAACCTAACATGTCGAATGTAATATTTTACAACATTCCTGGCGTGTCGTCGCCTGCTTCTCGATGGCGACATTATATACGTCTATAACGTTGTATATCCTAACCTAACGCAACCTAACATCTGGGATGTAATATGTTACAACATTCCTGGCGTGTCGTCGCCTACTTCTGGATGGGGATATTATATACATCTATATCGTTGTATATCCTAACCTAACGCAACCTAACATCTCGGATGTAATATTTTACAACATTCCTGGCATGTCGGTCTCTACATCTCGGTGGGAACATACTATACGTCTATAAAGTTGTATATCCTAACCTAAGGGAACCTAACATCTCGGGTGTAATATTTTACAACATTCCTGACTCGTCGGCCCCTATTTTTAGGTGGGAACATTATATACGTCTATAACGCTATATATCCTAGCCTAAGGCAACCTAAGATGTCGAATGTAATATTTTACAACATTCTGGCGTGTCGTCGCCTGCTTCTCGATGGGGAGATTATATACGTCTATAACTTTGTCAATCCTAACCTAACGCAACCTAAGATTTGGGATGTAATATTTTACAACATTCCTTGCATGTCGGTGCCTACGTCTCGGTGGGAACATTATATACGTCTATAACGTTATATATCCTAGTCTAAGGCCACCTAACATGTCGAATGTAATATTTTACAACATTCCTGACGCGTCGGCCCCTATTTTTCGGTGGGAACATTACATACGTCTATAACGTTATATATCCTAGTCTAAGGCAACCTGACATGTCGAATGTAATATTTTACAACACTCCTGTCGTGTAGTCGCCTACTTCTGTATGGGGACATTATTTACATCTATAACTTTGTATATCCTAACCTAAGGCAGCCTAACATCTCGGATGTAATATTTTACAACATTCCTGACGCGTCGGCCCCTGTTTCTCGGTGGGAACATTATATACGTCTATAACGTTATATATCCTAGCCTAAGGCGACCTAACATGTCGGATGTAATAGTTGATAACATTCCTGGCGTGTCGGCCCGTACTTCTCGGTGGTAACATTACATACGTCTATAACGTTATATATCCTAGCCTAAGTCAACCTAACATGTCGAATGTAATATTTTACAACATTCCTGGCGTGTCGTCGCCTGCTTCTCGATGGCGACATTATATACGTCTATAACGTTGTATATCCTAACCTAACGCAACCTAACATCTGGGATGTAATATTTTACAACATTCCTGGCGTGTCGTCGCCTACTTCTGGATGGGGATATTATATACATCTATATCGTTGTATATCCTAACCTAACGCAACCTAACATCTCGGATGTAATATTTTACAACATTCCTGGCATGTCGGTCTCTACATCTCGGTGGGAACATACTATACGTCTATAAAGTTGTATATCCTAACCTAAGGGAACCTAACATCTCGGGTGTAATATTTTACAACATTCCTGACTCGTCGGCCCCTATTTTTAGGTGGGAACATTATATACGTCTATAACGCTATATATCCCAGCCTAAGGCAACCTAAGATGTCGAATGTAATATTTTACAACATTCTGGCGTGTCGTCGCCTGCTTCTCGATGGGGAGATTATATACGTCTATAACTTTGTCAATCCTAACCTAACGCAACCTAAGATTTGGGATGTAATATTTTACAACATTCCTTGCATGTCGGTGCCTACGTCTCGGTGGGAACATTATATACGTCTATAACGTTATATATCCTAGTCTAAGGCCACCTAACATGTCGAATGTAATATTTTACAACATTCCTGACGCGTCGGCCCCTATTTTTCGGTGGGAACATTACATACGTCTATAACGTTATATATCCTAGTCTAAGGCAACCTGACATGTCGAATGTAATATTTTACAACACTCCTGTCGTGTAGTCGCCTACTTCTGTATGGGGACATTATTTACATCTATAACTTTGTATATCCTAACCTAAGGCAGCCTAACATCTCGGATGTAATATTTTACAACATTCCTGACGCGTCGGCCCCTGTTTCTCGGTGGGAACATTATATACGTCTATAACGTTATATATCCTAGCCTAAGGCGACCTAACATGTCGGATGTAATAGTTGATAACATTCCTGGCGTGTCGGCCCGTACTTCTCGGTGGTAACATTACATACGTCTATAACGTTATATATCCTAGCCTAAGTCAACCTAACATGTCGAATGTAATATTTTACAACATTCCTGGCGTGTCGTCGCCTGCTTCTCGATGGCGACATTATATACGTCTATAACGTTGTATATCCTAACCTAACGCAACCTAACATCTGGGATGTAATATGTTACAACATTCCTGGCGTGTCGTCGCCTACTTCTGGATGGGGATATTATATACATCTATATCGTTGTATATCCTAACCTAACGCAACCTAACATCTCGGATGTAATATTTTACAACATTCCTGGCATGTCGGTCTCTACATCTCGGTGGGAACATACTATACGTCTATAAAGTTGTATATCCTAACCTAAGGGAACCTAACATCTCGGGTGTAATATTTTACAACATTCCTGACTCGTCGGCCCCTATTTTTAGGTGGGAACATTATATACGTCTATAACGCTATATATCCTAGCCTAAGGCAACCTAAGATGTCGAATGTAATATTTTACAACATTCTGGCGTGTCGTCGCCTGCTTCTCGATGGGGAGATTATATACGTCTATAACTTTGTCAATCCTAACCTAACGCAACCTAAGATTTGGGATGTAATATTTTACAACATTCCTTGCATGTCGGTGCCTACGTCTCGGTGGGAACATTATATACGTCTATAACGTTATATATCCTAGTCTAAGGCCACCTAACATGTCGAATGTAATATTTTACAACATTCCTGACGCGTCGGCCCCTATTTTTCGGTGGGAACATTACATACGTCTATAACGTTATATATCCTAGTCTAAGGCAACCTGACATGTCGAATGTAATATTTTACAACACTCCTGTCGTGTAGTCGCCTACTTCTGTATGGGGACATTATTTACATCTATAACTTTGTATATCCTAACCTAAGGCAGCCTAACATCTCGGATGTAATATTTTACAACATTCCTGACGCGTCGGCCCCTGTTTCTCGGTGGGAACATTATATACGTCTATAACGTTATATATCCTAGCCTAAGGCGACCTAACATGTCGGATGTAATAGTTGATAACATTCCTGGCGTGTCGGCCCGTACTTCTCGGTGGTAACATTACATACGTCTATAACGTTATATATCCTAGCCTAAGTCAACCTAACATGTCGAATGTAATATTTTACAACATTCCTGGCGTGTCGTCGCCTGCTTCTCGATGGCGACATTATATACGTCTATAACGTTGTATATCCTAACCTAACGCAACCTAACATCTGGGATGTAATATTTTACAACATTCCTGGCGTGTCGTCGCCTACTTCTGGATGGGGATATTATATACATCTATATCGTTGTATATCCTAACCTAACGCAACCTAACATCTCGGATGTAATATTTTACAACATTCCTGGCATGTCGGTCTCTACATCTCGGTGGGAACATACTATACGTCTATAAAGTTGTATATCCTAACCTAAGGGAACCTAACATCTCGGGTGTAATATTTTACAACATTCCTGACTCGTCGGCCCCTATTTTTAGGTGGGAACATTATATACGTCTATAACGCTATATATCCTAGCCTAAGGCAACCTAAGATGTCGAATGTAATATTTTACAACATTCTGGCGTGTCGTCGCCTGCTTCTCGATGGGGAGATTATATACGTCTATAACTTTGTCAATCCTAACCTAACGCAACCTAAGATTTGGGATGTAATATTTTACAACATTCCTTGCATGTCGGTGCCTACGTCTCGGTGGGAACATTATATACGTCTATAACGTTATATATCCTAGTCTAAGGCCACCTAACATGTCGAATGTAATATTTTACAACATTCCTGACGCGTCGGCCCCTATTTTTCGGTGGGAACATTACATACGTCTATAACGTTATATATCCTAGTCTAAGGCAACCTGACATGTCGAATGTAATATTTTACAACACTCCTGTCGTGTAGTCGCCTACTTCTGTATGGGGACATTATTTACATCTATAACTTTGTATATCCTAACCTAAGGCAGCCTAACATCTCGGATGTAATATTTTACAACATTCCTGACGCGTCGGCCCCTGTTTCTCGGTGGGAACATTATATACGTCTATAACGTTATATATCCTAGCCTAAGGCGACCTAACATGTCGGATGTAATAGTTGATAACATTCCTGGCGTGTCGGCCCGTACTTCTCGGTGGTAACATTACATACGTCTATAACGTTATATATCCTAGCCTAAGTCAACCTAACATGTCGAATGTAATATTTTACAACATTCCTGGCGTGTCGTCGCCTGCTTCTCGATGGCGACATTATATACGTCTATAACGTTGTATATCCTAACCTAACGCAACCTAACATCTGGGATGTAATATTTTACAACATTCCTGGCGTGTCGTCGCCTACTTCTGGATGGGGATATTATATACATCTATATCGTTGTATATCCTAACCTAACGCAACCTAACATCTCGGATGTAATATTTTACAACATTCCTGGCATGTCGGTCTCTACATCTCGGTGGGAACATACTATACGTCTATAAAGTTGTATATCCTAACCTAAGGGAACCTAACATCTCGGGTGTAATATTTTACAACATTCCTGACTCGTTGGCCCCTATTTTTAGGTGGGAACATTATATACGTCTATAGCGCTATATATCCTAGCCTAAGGCAACCTAAGATGTCGAATGTAATATTTTACAACATTCTGGCGTGTCGTCGCCTGCTTCTCGATGGGGAGATTATATACGTCTATAACTTTGTCAATCCTAACCTAACGCAACCTAAGATTTGGGATGTAATATTTTACAACATTCCTTGCATGTCGGTGCCTACGTCTCGGTGGGAACATTATATACGTCTATAACGTTATATATCCTAGTCTAAGGCCACCTAACATGTCGAATGTAATATTTTACAACATTCCTGACGCGTCGGCCCCTATTTTTCGGTGGGAACATTACATACGTCTATAACGTTATATATCCTAGTCTAAGGCAACCTGACATGTCGAATGTAATATTTTACAACACTCCTGTCGTGTAGTCGCCTACTTCTGGATGGGGACATTATTTACATCTATAACTTTGTATATCCTAACCTAAGGCAGCCTAACATCTCGGATGTAATATTTTACAACATTCCTGACGCGTCGGCCCCTATTTCTCGGTGGGAACATTATATACGTCTATAACGTTATATATCCTAGCCTAAGGCGACCTAACATGTCGGATGTAATAGTTGATAACATTCCTGGCGTGTCGGCCCGTACTTCTCGGTGGTAACATTACATACGTCTATAACGTTATATATCCTAGCCTAAGTCAACCTAACATGTCGAATGTAATATTTTACAACATTCCTGGCGTGTCGTCGCCTGCTTCTCGATGGCGACATTATATACGTCTATAACGTTGTATATCCTAACCTAACGCAACCTAACATCTGGGATGTAATATTTTACAACATTCCTGGCGTGTCGTCGCCTACTTCTGGATGGGGATATTATATACATCTATATCGTTGTATATCCTAACCTAACGCAACCTAACATCTCGGATGTAATATTTTACAACATTCCTGGCATGTCGGTCTCTACATCTCGGTGGGAACATACTATACGTCTATAAAGTTGTATATCCTAACCTAAGGGAACCTAACATCTCGGGTGTAATATTTTACAACATTCCTGACTCGTCGGCCCCTATTTTTAGGTGGGAACATTATATACGTCTATAGCGCTATATATCCTAGCCTAAGGCAACCTAAGATGTCGAATGTAATATTTTACAACATTCTGGCGTGTCGTCGCCTGCTTCTCGATGGGGAGATTATATACGTCTATAACTTTGTCAATCCTAACCTAACGCAACCTAAGATTTGGGATGTAATATTTTACAACATTCCTTGCATGTCGGTGCCTACGTCTCGGTGGGAACATTATATACGTCTATAACGTTATATATCCTAGTCTAAGGCCACCTAACATGTCGAATGTAATATTTTACAACATTCCTGACGCGTCGGCCCCTATTTTTCGGTGGGAACATTACATACGTCTATAACGTTATATATCCTAGTCTAAGGCAACCTGACATGTCGAATGTAATATTTTACAACACTCCTGTCGTGTAGTCGCCTACTTCTGGATGGGGACATTATTTACATCTATAACTTTGTATATCCTAACCTAAGGCAGCCTAACATCTCGGATGTAATATTTTACAACATTCCTGACGCGTCGGCCCCTATTTCTCGGTGGGAACATTATATACGTCTATAACGTTATATATCCTAGCCTAAGGCGACCTAACATGTCGGATGTAATAGTTGATAACATTCCTGGCGTGTCGGCCCGTACTTCTCGGTGGTAACATTACATACGTCTATAACGTTATATATCCTAGCCTAAGTCAACCTAACATGTCGAATGTAATATTTTACAACATTCCTGGCGTGTCGTCGCCTGCTTCTCGATGGCGACATTATATACGTCTATAACGTTGTATATCCTAACCTAAAGCAACCTAACATCTCGGGTATAATATTTTACAACATTCCTGACGCGTCGGCCCCTATTTTTCGGTGGGAACATTACATACGTCTATAACGTTATATATCCTAGTCTAAGGCAACCTGACATGTCGAATGTAATATTTTACAACACTCCTGTCGTGTAGTCGCCTACTTCTGGATGGGGACATTATTTACATCTATAACTTTGTATATCCTAACCTAACGCAACCTAACATCTCGGATGTAATATTTTACAACATTCCTGGCATGTCGGTCCCTACATCTCGGTGGGAACATTATATACGTCTATAACGATATATGTCCCAACCTAAGGCAACCTAACACCTCGGATGTAATAGTTGACAACATTCCTGGCGTCTAGACCCGTACTTCTCGGTGGGAACATTGTATACGTCTATAACTTTATATATCCTAGCCTAAGGCGACCTAACATGTCGAATGTAATATTTTACATCATTCCTGGCGTGTCGTCGCCTGCTTCTCGATGGGAACATTATATACGTCTATAACGTTGTGTATCCTAACCTAAAGCAACCTAACATCTCGGGTGTAATATTTTACAACATTCCTGACGCGTCGGCCCCTATTTCTCGGTGGGAACATAATACACGTCTATAACGTTATATATCCTAGCCTAAGGTAACCTAACATCTCGGATGTAATATTTTACAACATTCCTGGCGTGTCGTCGCCTGCTTCTCGATGGTGACATTATATTCGTCTATAACGTTGTATATCCTAACCTAACGCAACCTAACATCTCGGATGTAATATTTTACAACATTCTTGGCATGTCGGACCCTACATCTCGGTCGGAACATACTATACGTCCATAAAGTTGTATATCCTAACCTAAGGGAACCTAACATCTCGGGTGTAATATTTTACAATATTCCTAACGCGTCGGCCCCTATTTTTCGGAGGGAATATTATATACGTCTATAACGTTATATATCCTAGCCTAAGGCAACCTAACACCTCGGATGTAATAGTTGACAACATTCCTGACGTGTAGGCCCGTACTTCTCGGTGGGAACATTGTATACGTCTATGACGTTATATATCATAGCCTAAGGCGACCTAACATATCGAATGTAATATTTTACATCATTCCTGGCGTGTCGTCGCCTTCTTCTCGATGGGAACATTATATACGTCTATAACGTTGTGTATCCTAACCTAACGCAACCTAACATCTGGGATGTAATATTCCTGGCGTGTCGTCGCCTGCTTCTCGATGGGGACATAATATACGTCTATAACGTTGTATATCCTAACGTAACGCAACCTAACATCTGGAATGTAATATTTTACAACATTCCTGGCGTGTCGTCGCCTGCTTCCCGATGGGGACATAATATACGTCTATAACGTTGGATATCCTAATCTAACGCAACCGAACATTTGGGATGTAATATTTTACAACATTCCTGGCATGTCGGTCCCTACGACTCGGTGGGAACATTATATACGTCTATAACGATATATATCCTAACCTAAGGCTACCTAACACCTCGGCTGTAATAGTTGTCAACATTCCTGGCGTGTAGGCCCGTACTTCTTGGTGGGAACATTGTATACGTCTATAACGTTATATATCCTAGCCTAAGGCGACCTAACATGTCGAATGTAATATTTTACATCATTCCTGGCGTGTCGTCGCCTACTTCTGGATGCGACATTATATACATCTATAACGTTGTATATCCTAACCTGAGGGAACCTAACATCTCGGGTGTAATATTTTACAACATTCCTGACGCGTCGGCCCCTATTTTTCGGTGGGAATATTATATACGTCTATAACGTTGTATATCCTAACCTAAGGCAACCTAACATCTCGGATGCAATAGTTCACAACATTCCTGGCGTGTCCACACGTACTTCTGGGTGGGAACATTATATACGTCTATAACGTTATATATCCTAGCATAAGGCCACATAACATGTCGAATGTAATATTTTACAACATTCCGGGAGTGTCGTCGCCTGCTTCTCGATGGGGATATTATATACGTCTATAACGTTGTATATCCTAACCTAAAGCAACCTAACATCTGGGATGTAATATTTTAGAAGATTGCTGGCATGTCGGTCCCCAAGTCTCGGTAGGAACATTATATACGTCTATAACGATATATATCCAAACCTAAGGGAACCTAACATCTCGGATGTAATATTTTACAACATTCCTGGCGTGTCGTCGCCTGCTTCTTGATGGGGACATAATATGCGCCTATAACGTTGTATATCCTAACCTAACGCAACCTAATATCTGGAATGTAATATTTTACAACATTCCTGGCGTGTCGTCGCCTGCTTCCCGATGGGGACGTAATATACGTCTATAACGTTGTATATCCTTACCTAACGCAACCTAACATCTGGAATGTAATATTTTACATCACTCTGGCGTGTCGTCGCCTGCTTCTCGATGGGGAGATTATATACGTCTATAACTTTGTCAATCCTAACCTAACGCAACCTAAGATTTGGGATGTAATATTTTACAACATTCCTTGCATGTCGGTGCCTACGTCTCGGTGGGAACATTATATACGTCTATAACGTTATATATCCTAGTCTAAGGCCACCTAACATGTCGAATGTAATATTTTACAACATTCCTGACGCGTCGGCCCCTATTTTTCGGTGGGAACATTACATACGTCTATAACGTTATATATCCTAGTCTAAGGCAACCTGACATGTCGAATGTAATATTTTACAACACTCCTGTCGTGTAGTCGCCTACTTCTGGATGGGGACATTATTTACATCTATAACTTTGTATATCCTAACCTAAGGCAGCCTAACATCTCGGATGTAATATTTTACAACATTCCTGACGCGTCGGCCCCTATTTCTCGGTGGGAACATTATATACGTCTATAACGTTATATATCCTAGCCTAAGGCGACCTAACATGTCGGATGTAATAGTTGATAACATTCCTGGCGTGTCGGCCCGTACTTCTCGGTGGTAACATTACATACGTCTATAACGTTATATATCCTAGCCTAAGTCAACCTAACATGTCGAATGTAATATTTTACAACATTCCTGGCGTGTCGTAGCCTGCTTCTCGATGGGGACATTATATACGTCTATAACGTTGTATATCCTAACCTAAAGCAACCTAACATCTGGGATGTAATATTTTACAACATTCCTGGCGTGTCGTCGCCTAGTTTGGATGGGGTCATTATATACATCTATAACGCTGTATATCCTAACCTAGGGCAACCTAACATCTCGGATGTAATATTTTACAACATTCCTGGCATGTCGGTCCCTACATCTCGGTGGGAACATACTATACGTCTATAACGTTGTATATCCTAACCTAAGGGAACCTAACATCTCGAGTGTAAACTTTTACAACATTCCTGACGCGTCGGGCCCTATTTTTCGGTGGGAACATTATATACGGCTATAACGTTATATATCCTAGCCTAAGGCAACCTAACATGTCGAATGTAATATTTTACAACATTCCTGTCGTGTCGTCGCCTGCTTCTCGATGGGAACATTGCATACGTCTATAACGTTATATATCATAACCTAAGGCAACCGAACATCTGGAATGTAATATTTTACAACATTCCTGGCATATCAGTCCCTACTTCTCGGTGGAAACATTGTATACGTCTATAACGATATATATCCTAGCCTAGGGCAACCTAACATCTCGGATGTAATATTTTACAACATTCCTGGCGTGTCGTCGCCTACTTCTCGATGGGGATATTATATACGTCTATAACGATATACATCCAAACCTAAGGGAACCTAACATCTCGGATGGAATATTTTACAACATTCCTGGCATATCGGTCCCTACTTCTCGGTGGAAACATTGCATACGTCTATAACGTTATATATCCTAGCCTAAGTCAACCTAACATGTCGAATGTAATATTTTACAACATTCCTGGCATATCGGTCCCTACTTCTCGGTGGAAACATTGTATACGTCTATAACGATATATATCCTAGCCTAAGGCAACCTAACATCTCGCATGTAATATTTTACAACATTCCAGGCGTGTCGTCGCCTGCTTCTCGATGGGGACATTATATACGTCTATAACGTTGTATATCCTAACCTAAAGCAACCTAACATCTGGGATGTAATATTTTACAAGATTCCTGGCATGTCGGTCCGCAAGTCTCGGTAGGAACATTATATACGTCTATAACGATATATATCCAAACCTAAGGGAACCTAACATCTCGGATGTAATATTTTACAACATTCCTGGCATGTCGGTCCCTACTTCTCGGTGGAAACATTGTATACGTCTATAACGATATATATGCTAACCTAAGGCAAACTAACATCTCGGATGTAATAGTTGACAACATTCCAGGCGTGTCAGCCCGTACTTCTCGGTGGGAACATTATATACGTCTATAACGCATTATATCCTAGCCTAAGGCGACCTAACATGTCGAATGTAATATTTTACAACATTCCTGGCCTGTCGTCTCCTGCTCCTCGATGGGGACATTATATACGTCTATAACGTTATATGTCATAACCTAAGGCAACCGAACATCTGGGATGTAATATTTTACAACATTCCTGGCATATGGATCCCTACTTCTCGGTGGAAACATTGTATACGTCTTTAACGATATATATCCTAGCCTAAGGCAACCTAACATCTCGGATGTAATGTTTTACAACATTCCTGGCGTGTCGTCGCCTACTTCTCGATGGGAACATTATATACGTCGATAACGTTATATATCCTAGCCTAAGGCAACCTAACATGTCGAATGTAATATTTTACAACATTCCTGGCGTGTCTTCGCCTACTTCTCGATGGGGACATTATATACATCTATAACATTGTATATCCTAACCCAAGGCAACCTAACATCTTGGATGGAATATTTTACAACATTCCTGGTGTGTCGTTGCCTGCTTCTCGATGGGGACATTATATACGTCTATAACGTTGTATATCCTAACCTACCGCAACCAAACATCTCGGATGTAATATTTTACAACATTCCTGGCATGTCGGTCCCTACTTCTCGGTGGGAATATTATATACGTCTATAACGTTATATATCATAACCCAAGGCAACCTAACATCTCGGATGTAATATTTTACAACATTCCTGGCATATCGGTCCCTACTTCTCGGTGGAAACATTGTATACGTCTATAACGATATATATCCTAGCCTAAGGCAACCTAACATCTCGGATGTAATATTTTACAACATTCCTGGCGTGTCGTCGCCTACTTCTCGATGGGGACATTATATACATCTATAACATTGTATATCCTAACCCAAGGCAACCTAACATCTCGGATGAAATATTTTACAACATTCCTGGCATATCGGCCCCTACTTCTCGGTGGAAACATTGTATACGTCTATAACGATATGTATCCAAACCTAAGGGAACCTAACATCTCGGATGTAATATTTTACAACATTCCTGGCATGTCGGTCCCTACTTCTCGGTGGGAATATTATATACGTCTATAACGTTATATATCATAACCTAACGCAACCTAACATCTCGGATGTAATATTTTACAACATTCCTGGCATATCGGTCCCTACTTCTCGGTGGAAACATTGTATACGTCTATAACGATATATATCCTAGCCTAAGGCAACCTAACATCTCGGATGTAATATTTTACAACATTCCTGGCGCGTCGGCTCCTATTTTTCGGTGGGAACATTATATACGTCTATAACGTTATATATCCTAACCTAAGGGACCCTAACATGTCGTATGTAATATTTTACAACATTCCTGGCGTGTCGTAGCCTGCTTCTCGATGGGGATATTATATACGTCTATAACGTTGTATATCCTAACCTAAAGCAACCTAACATCTGGGATGTAATATTTTAGAAGATTGCTGGCATGTCGGTCCCCAAGTCTCGGTAGGAACATTATATACGTCTATAACGATATATATCCAAACCTAAGGCAACCTAACATCTCGGATGTAATATTTTACAACATTCCTGGCGTGTCGTCGCCTGCTTCTTGATGGGGACATAATATGCGCCTATAACGTTGCATATCCTAACCTAACGCAACATAATATCTGGAATGTAATATTTTACAACATTCCTGTCGTGTCGTCGCCTGCTTCTCGATGGGGAGATTATATACGTCTATAACGTTGTATATCCTAACCTAACGCAACCCAACATTTGGGATGTAATATTTTACAACATTCCTTGCATGTCGGTGCCTACGTCTCGGTGGGAACATTATACACGTCTATAACGATATATATCCTAACCTAAGGCAACCTAACACCTCGGATGTAATAGTTGACAACATTCCTGGCGTGTAGGCCCGTACTTCTCGGTGGGAACATTGTATACGTCTATAACAATATATATCCCAGCCTAAGGCGACCTAACATGTCGAATGTAATATTTTACATCATTCCTGGCGTGTCGTCGCCTGCTTCTCGATGGGAACATTACATACGTCTATAACGTTATATATCCTAGCCTAAGGCAACCTAACATGTCGAATGTAATATTTTACAACATTCCTGGCGTGTCGTCGCCTACTTCACGATGGGGACATTATATACATCTATAACATTGTATATCCTAACCCAAGGCAACCTAACATCTCGGATGGAATATTTTACAACATTCCTGGCATATCGGTCCCTACTTCTCGGTGGAAACATTGCATACGTCTATAACGTTATATATCATAACCTAAGGCAACCGAACATCTGGGATGTAATATTTTACAACATTCCTGGCATATCGCTCCCTACTTCTCGGTGGAAACATTGTATACGTCTATAACGATATATATCCTAGCCTAAGGCAACCTAACATCTCGCATGTAATATTTTACAACATTCCTGGCGTGTCGTCGCCTACTTCTCGATGGGGACATTATATACGTCTATAACGTTATATATCCTAGCCTAAGGCAACCTGACATGTCGAATGTAATATTTTACAACATTCCTGGCGTGTCGTCGCCTACTTCTCGATGGGGACATTATATACATCTATAACATTGTATATCATAACCCAAGGCAACCTAACATCTTGGTTGGAATATTTTACAACATTTCTGGCATATCGGTCCCTACTTCTCGGTGGAAACATTGCATACGTCTATAACGATATATATCCTAGCCTAAGGCAACCTAATATGTCGAATGTAATATTTTACATCATTCCTGGCGTGTCGTTGCCTGCTTCTCGATGGGAACATTATATACGTCTATAACGTTGTGTATCCTAACCTAACGCAACCTAACATCTGGGATGTAATATTCCTGGCGTGTCGTCGCCTACTTCTGGATGGGGAGATTATATACGTCTATAACGTTATATATCCTAACCTAAGGCAACCTAACATCTCGGATGTAATAGTTGACAACATTCCTGGCGTGTCCGCCCGTACTTCTCGGTGGGAACATTATATACGTCTATAACGTGATATATCCTAGCCTAAGGCTACATAACATGTCGAATGTAATATTTTACAACATTCCTGGCGTGTCGTCGCCTGCTCCTCGATGGGGACATTATATACGTCTATAACGTTATATATCCTAACCTAAGGGAATCTAACATCTCGGGTGTAATATTTTACAACATTCATGACACGTCGTCGCCTGCTTCTCGATGGGGACATTATATAAGTCTATAACGTTGTATATCCTAACCTAACGCAACCTAACATCTGGGATGTAATATTCCTGTCGTGTCGTCGCCTACTTCTGGATGGGGACATTTTATACGTCTATAACGATATATATCCTAACCTAAGGCAACCTAACATCTCGGATGTAATATTTTACAACATTCCTGGCATGTCGGTCCCTACTTCTCGGTGGAAACATTGTATACGTCTATAACGATATATATGCTAACCTAAGGCAAACTAACATCTCGGATGTAATAGTTGACAACATTCCAGGCGTGACAGCCCGTACTTCTCGGTGGGAACATTATATACGTCTATAACGCATTATATCCTAGCCTAAGGCGACCTAACATGTCGAATGTAATATTTTACAACATTCCTGGCCTGTCGTCTCCTGCTCCTCGATGGGGACATTATATACGTCTATAACGTTATATGTCATAACCTAAGGCAACCGAACATCTGGGATGTAATATTTTACAACATTCCTGGCATATGGGTCCCTACTTCTCGGTGGAAACATTGTATACGTCTTTAACGATATATATCCTAGCCTAAGGCAACCTAACATCTCGGATGTAATGTTTTACAACATTCCTGGCGTGTCGTCGCCTACTTCTCGATGGGAACATTATATACGTCGATAACGTTATATATCCTAGCCTAAGGCAACCTAACATGTCGAATGTAATATTTTACAACATTCCTGGCGTGTCTTCGCCTACTTCTCGATGGGGACATTATATACATCTATAACATTGTATATCCTAACCCAAGGCAACCTAACATCTTGGATGGAATATTTTACAACATTCCTGGTGTGTCGTTGCCTGCTTCTCGATGGGGACATTATATACGTCTATAACGTTGTATATCCTAACCTACCGCAACCAAACATCTCGGATGTAATATTTTACAACATTCCTGGCATGTCGGTCCCTACTTCTCGGTGGGAATATTATATACGTCTATAACGGTATATATCATAACCCAAGGCAATCTAACATCTCGGATGTAATATTTTACAACATTCCTGGCATATCGGTCCCTACTTCTCGGTGGAAACATTGTATACGTCTATAACGATATATATCCTAGCCTAAGGCAACCTAACATCTCGCATGTAATATTTTACAACATTCCTGGCGTGTCGTCGCCTACTTCTCGATGGGGACATTATATACGTCTATAACGTTATATATCCTAGCCTAAGGCAACCTGACATGTCGAATGTAATATTTTACAACATTCCTGGCGTGTCGTCGCCTACTTCTCGATGGGGACATTATATACATCTATAACATTGTATATCATAACCCAAGGCAACCTAACATCTTGGTTGGAATATTTTACAACATTTCTGGCATATCGGTCCCTACTTCTCGGTGGAAACATTGCATACGTCTATAACGATATATATCCTAGCCTAAGGCAACCTAACATGTCGAATGTAATATTTTACATCATTCCTGGCGTGTCGTTGCCTGCTTCTCGATGGGAACATTATATACGTCTATAACGTTGTGTATCCTAACCTAACGCAACCTAACATCTGGGATGTAATATTCCTGGCGTGTCGTCGCCTACTTCTGGATGGGGAGATTATATACGTCTATAACGTTATATATCCTAACCTAAGGCAACCTAACATCTCGGATGTAATAGTTGACAACATTCCTGGCGTGTCCGCCCGTACTTCTCGGTGGGAACATTATATACGTCTATAACGTGATATATCCTAGCCTAAGGCTACATAACATGTCGAATGTAATATTTTACAACATTCCTGGCGTGTCGTCGCCTGCTTCTCGATGGGGACATTATATACGTCTATAACGTTGTATATCCTAACCTAAAGCAACCTAACATCTGGGATGTAATATTTTACAACATTCCTGACGCGTCGGCCCCTATTTCTCGGTGGGAATATTATATACGTCTACAACGTTATATATCCTAGCCTAAGGCGACCTAACATGTCGAATGTAATATTTTACATCATTCCTGTCGTGTCGGCCCGTAGTTCTCGGTGGTAACATTATATACGTCTATAAGGTTAGATATCCTAGCCTAAGGCAACCTAACATGTCGCATGTAATATTGTTCAACATTCCTGGTGTGTCGTCACCTACTTCTGGATGGGGACATTATATACATCTATAACGTTGTACATCCTAACCTAAGGCAACCTAACATATCGGATGTAATATTTTACAACATTCCTGACGCGCCGGCCTCTATTTCTCGGTGGTGACATTATATACGTCTATAAGGTTAGATATCCTAGCCTAAGGCAACCTAACATGTCGCATGTAATATTGTACAACATTCCTGGCGTGTCGTCACCTACTTCTGGATGGGGACATTATATACATCTATAACGTTGTACATCCTAACCTAAGGCAACCAAACATATCGGATGTAATATTTTACAACATTCCTGACGCTTCGGCTCCTATTTCTCGGTGGGAATATTATATACGTCTATAACGTTATATATCCTAGCCTAAGGCAACCTAACATGTCGCATGCAATATTGTACAACATTCCTGGCGTGTCGTCGCCTGCTTCTCGATGGGGACATTATATACGTCTATAACGTTGTATATCCTAACCCAAAGCAACCTAACTTCTGGGATGTAATATTTTACAACATTCCTGGCATGTCGGCCCCCACGTCTTGGTGGGAACATTATATAAGTCTATAACGATATATATCCCAACCTAAAGCAAGCTAACATGTCGCATGTAATATTGTACAATATTCCTGGCGTGTCGTCACCTACTTCTGGATGGGGACATTATATACATCTATAACGTTGTACATCCTAACCTAAGGCAACCTAACATATCGGATGTAATATTTTACAACATTCCTGACGCGTCGGCCCCTATTTCTCGGTGAGAATATTATATACGTCTATAACGTTATATATCCTAGCCTAAGGCAACCTAACATGTCGCATGCAATATTGTACAACATTCCTGGCGTGTCGTCGCCTGCTTCTCGATGGGGACATTATATACGTCTATAACGTTGTATATCCTAACCCAAAGCAACCTAACTTCTGGGATGTAATATTTTACAACATTCCTGGCATGTCGGCCCCCACGTCTTGGTGGGAACATTATATAAGTCTATAACGATATATATCCCAACCTAAAGCAAGCTAACATGTCGCATGTAATATTGTGCAATATTCCTGGCGTGTCGTCACCTACTTCTGGATGGGGACATTATATACATCTATAACGGTGTACATCCTAACCTAAGGCAACCTAACATATCGGATGTAATATTTTACAACATTCCTGACGCGTCGGCCCCTATTTCTCGGTGGGAATATTATATACGTCTATAACGTTATATATCCTAGCCTAAGGCAACCCAACATGTCGAATGTAATATTATACAACATTCTGGCGTGTCGTCGCCTGCTTCTCGAAGGGGACATTATATACTTCTATAACGTTGTATATGCTAACCTAACGCAACCTAACATCTGGGATGTAATATTTTACAACATTCCTGACGCGTCGGCCCCTATTTCTCGGTGTGAACGTTATATACGTCTATAACGTTATATATCCTAGCCTAAGGCAACCTAACATGTCGAAAGTAATATTTTACAACATTCCTGGCGTGTCGTCGCCTACTTCGCGATGTGGACATTATATACATCTATAACGTTGTATATCCTAACCTAAGGCAACCTAACATCTCGGATGTAATATTTTACAACATTCCTGGCATGTCGGTCCCTACTTCTCGGTGGGGACATTATATACATCTATAACGTTGTATATCCTAACCCAAAGCAACCTAACTTCTGGGATGTAATATTTTACAACATTCCTGGCATGTCGGCCCCCACGTCTTGGTGGGAACATTATATAAGTCTATAACGATATATATCACAACCTAAAGCAACCTAACAACTCGGAGGTAATATTTTAGAACATTCCTGGCTTGTCGGTCCCTACATCTCGGTGGGGACATTCTATACGTCTATAACGTTGTATATCCTAACCTAAGGGAACCTAACATTTCGGGTGTGATATTTTACAACATTCCTGACGCGTCGGCCCCTATTTCTCGGTGGGAATATTATATACGTCTATAACGTTATATATCCTAACGTAAGGCAACATAACATCTCGGATGTAATATTTTACAACATTCCTGGCGTGTCGTCGCCTGCTTCTCGATGGGGACATTATATACGTCTATAACGTTGTATATCCTAACCCAAAGCAACCTAACTTCTGGGATGTAATATTTTGCAACATTCCAGGCATGTCGGTCCCCACGTCTCGGTGGGAACATTATATAAGTCTATAACGATATATATCCTAACCTAAAGCAACCTAACATGTCTCATGTAATATTGTACAATATTCCTGGCGTGTCGTCACCTACTTCTGGATGGGGACATTATATACATCTATAACGTTGTACATCCTAACCTAAGGCAACCTAACATATCGGATGTAATATTTTACAACATTCCTGACGCGTCGGCCCCTATTTCTCTGTGGGAACATTATATACGTCTATAACGTTATATATCCTAGCCTAAGGCGACCTAACATGTCGAATGTAATATTTTACATCATTCCTGACGTGTCGGCCCGTAGTTCTCGGTGGTAACATTATATACGTCTATAAGGATAGATATCCTAGCCTAAGGCAACCCATCATGTCGCATGTAATATTGTACAACATTCCTGGCGTGTCGTCACCTACTTCTGGATGGGGACATTATATACATCTATAACGTTGTACATCCTAACCTAAGGCAACCTAACATATCGGGTGTGATATTTTACAACATTCCTGACGTGTCGGCCCCTATTTCTCGGTGGGAATATTATATACGTCTATAACGTTATATATCCTAACGTAAGGCAACATAACATCTCGGATGTAATATTTAACAACATTCCTGGCGTGTCGTCGCCTGCTTCTCGATGGGGACATTATATACGTCTATAACGTTGTATATCCTAACCCAAAGCAACCTAACTTCTGGGATGTAATATTTTGCAACATTCCTGGCATGTCGGTCCCCACGTCTCGGTGGGAACATTATATAAGTCTATAACGATAAATATCCTAACCTAAAGCAACCTAACATGTCGCATGTAATATTGTACAACATTCCTGGCGTGTCGTCACCTACTTCTGGATGGGGACATTATATACATCTATAACGTTGTACATCCTAACCTAAGGCAACCTAGCATATCGGATGTAATATTTTACAACATTCCTGACGCGTCGGCCCCTATTTCTACGTGGGAATATTATATACGTCTATAACGTTATATATCCTAGCCTAAGGCAACCTAACATCTCGGATGTAATATTTGACAACATTCCTGGCTTGTCGTCGCCTGCTTCTCGATGGGGACATTATATACGTCTATAACGTTGTATATCCTAACCCAACGCAATCTAACATCTGGGATGTAATATTTTACAACATTCATGACGCGTCGGACCCTATTTCTCTGTGGGAACACTATATACGTCTATCACGTTATATATCCTAGCCTAAGGCAACCTAACATATCGGATGTAATATTTTACAACATTCCTGACGCGTCGGCCCCTATTTCTCGGTGGGAATATTATATACGTCTATAACGTTATATATCCTAGCCTAAGGCAACCTAACATCTCGGATGTAATATTTTACAACATTCCTAGCGTGTCGTCGCCTGCTTCTCGATGGGGACATTATATACGTGTATAACGTTGTATATCGTAACCCAAAGCAACCTAACTTCTGGGATGTAATATTTTACAACATTCCTGGCATGTCGGTCCCCACGTCTCGGTAGGAACATTATATAAGTCTATAACGATATATATCCTGTCCTAAAGCAACCTAACAACTCGGATGTAATATTTTACAACATTCCTGGCATGTCGGTCCCCACGTCTCGGTAGGAACATTATATAAGTCTATAACGATATATATCCTGTCCTAAAGCAACCTAACAACTCGGATGTAATATTTTAGAACATTCCTGGCATGTCGGTCCCTACATCTCGGTGGGGACATTCTATACGTCTATAACGTTGTATATCCTAACCTAAGGGATACTAACATTTCGGATGTAATATTTTGCAACATTCCTGACGCGTCGGCCCCTATTTCTCGGTAGGAATATCATATACGTCTATAACGTTATATATCCTAGCCTAAGGCAACCTAACATGTCGAATGTAATATTTTACAACATTCCTGGCTCGTCGGATCCTACTTCTCGGTGGGAACATTATATACGTCTATAACGTTATATATCCTAACCTAAGGCAACCTAACATCTCGGATGTAATATTTTACTACATTCCTCGCACGTCGGCCCCTACTTCTCGGTAGGAACATTATATACGTCTATAACGCTATATATCATAACCTAAGGCAACCTAACATCTCTACCGTACAATTTTACAACATTCCTGGCATGCATGTACCTATATCTCTGTGGTAACATTATATACGTCTATAACGTTTTATATCCTAGCCTATGGCAACCTAACATCTCGGGTGTAATATTTTACTATATTCCTGGCACGTCGGCCCCTACTCCTCGGTGGGAACATTATATACGTCTATAACGCTATATATCCTAGCCTAAGGCAACCTGACATGTCGAATGTAATATTTTACAACATACCTGGCGCGTCGGCACCTACTTCTCGTTGGGAACAATATATAAGTCAATAACGTTATATATCCTAACCTAAGGCAACCTAACATCTCGGATGTAATATTTAACTACATTCCTGGCACGTCGGCCCCTACTTCTCGGTGGGAACATTATATACGTCTATAACGCTATATCTCCTAGCCTAAGGCAACCTAATCTTTCGAATGTAATATTTTATAACATTCCTGGCTAGTCGGCCCCCACTTCTCGGTGGGAACATTATATACGTCTATAACGCTATATATCCTAGCCTAGGGTAACCTAACATGTCGAGCGTAATATTTTACAACATTCCTGGATCGTCGGCTCCTACTTCTCGGTGGGAACATTATATACGTCTATAACGTTATATATCCTAGCCTAAGGCAATCCTAACATGTCGATTGTAATATTTTACAACATTCCTGGCATGTCGGCTCCTACTTCTCGGTGGGAACAGTATATACATCTATAACGTTATATATCCTAGCCTAAGGCAACCTAACATCTAAGATGTAATATTTTACTACATTCCTGGCGCGCTGGACCCTACATCTCGGTGGGAACATTATATACGTCTGTAACGCTATATATCCTAGACTAAGACAAGCTAACGTGTCGAATGTAATATTTTACAACATTCCTGGCGCTTCAGCACCTACTTCTCGGTGGGAATATTATATACGTCTATAAAGCTATATATCCTTGCTTAAGGCAACCTAACATGTCGAATGTAATATTTTACAACATTCCTGGCGCGTCGGCCCCTACTTACGCTGGGAACATTATATAAGTCAATAACGTAATATATCCTAAGCTAAGGCAACCTATCATCTCTACCGTAATAATTTACAACATTCCTGGCATGCAAGTGCCTAGTTCTCTATGGTAATATTATATACGTCTATAACGTTATATATCCTAACCTACTGCAACCTAACATCTCGGATGTAATATTTTACTACATTCCTGGCGCGGCGGCACCTACTTCTCGGTGGGAACAGTATATACGTCTAAAACGTTATATATCCTAACCTAAGGCAACCTAACATACCGAATGTAATATTTTACAACATTCCCGGCGCTTCGGTCCCTACTTCTCTGTGGTACCATTATATACGTCTATAAGGTTATATATCCTAGCCTAAGGCAATCCTAACATGTCGAATGTAATATTTTACAACATTCCAGGCGCGTCCGCTACTACTTCTCGGTGGGATCATTATATAGGTCAATAACGTTATATATCCTAACCTAAGGCAACCTAGCATCACGGGTGTAATATTTTACTACATTCCTGGCACGTCGGCCCGTACCTATCGGCGGTAACATTATATAAGTCATTAACGATATATATCCTAACGTAAGGCAACCTAACATCTCGTATGTAATATTTTACTACATTCCTGGCACGTCGGCCCCTACTTCTCGGTGGGAACATTATATACGTCTATAACGCTATATATCCTAACCTAAGGCAACCTAACATCTCTACCGTACAATTTTACAACATTCCTGGCATGCAAGTACCTATATCTCTGTGGTAACATTATATACGTCTATAACGTTATATATCCTAGCCTATGGCAACCTAACATCTCGGGTGTAATATTTTACTATATTCCTGTCATGTCGGTCCCTACTGCTCGGTGGGAACATAGTATACGTCTATAACGATATATATCCTAGCCTAAGGCAACCTAACATGTCGAATGTAATATTTTACAACATTCCTGTCGTGTCGTCGCCTGCTTCTCGATGGGGACATTATATACGTCTATAACGTTGTATATTCTAACCTAACGCAACCTAACATCTGGGATGTAATATTTTACAACATTCCTGGCGTGTCGTCGCCTACTTCTGGATGGGGACATTATATACATCTATAACGTTATATATCCTAACCTAAGGGAACCTAACATCTCGGGTGTAATATTTTACAACATTCCTGGCGTGTCGTCGCCTACTTCTCGATGGGGACATTATATACATCTATAACGTTGTATATCCTAACCTAAGGCAACCTAACATGTCGAATGTAATATTTTACAACATTCCTGTCGTGACGTCGCCTGCTTCTCGATGGGGACATTATATACATCTATAACGTTATATATCCTAACCTAAGGGAACCTAACATCTCGGGTGTAATATTTTACAACATTTCTGGCGTGTCGTCGCCTACTTCTCGATGGGGACATTATATACATCCATAACGTTGTATATCCTAACCTAAGGCAACCTAACATCTGGGATGTAATATTTTACAAGATCCCTGGCATGTCGGTCCCCACGTCTCGGTGGGAACATTATATAAGTCTATAACGATATATATCCTAACCTAAGGCAACCTAACATCTCGGATGTAATATTTTACAACATTCCTGGCATGTCGGTCCCTACTTCTCGGTGGAAACAATGTATACGTCTATAACGATATATATCCTAGCCTAAGGCAACCCAACATGTAGAATGTAATATTTTACAACATTCCTGGCGTGTCGTCGCCTACTTCTCGATGGGGACATTATATACATCTATAACGTTGTATATCCTAACCTAAGGCAACCTAACATCTCGGATGTAATATTTTACAACATTCCTGGCATGTCGGTCCCTACTTCTCGGTGGGAACATTGTATACGTCTATAACGATATATATTCTAGCCTAAGGCAACCTAACATGTCGAATGTAATATTTTACAACATTCCTATCGTGTCGTCGCCTGCTCCTCGATGGGGACATTATATACGTCTATAACGTTGTATATTCTAACCTAACGCAACCTAACATCTGGGATGTAATATTTTACAACATTCCTGGCGTGTCGTCGCCTACTTCTGGATGGGGACATTATATACATCTATAACGTCATATATCCTAACCTAATGGAACCTAACATCTCGGGTGTAATATTTTACAACATTCCTGGCGTGTCGTCGCCTACTTCTCGATGGGGACATTATATACATCTATAACGTTGTATATCCTAACCTAATGCAACCTAACATCTCGGATGTAATATTTTACAACATTCCTGACGCGTCAGTCCCTATTTCTCGGTGGGAACATTATATACGTCTATAACGTTATATATCCTACCCTAAGGCAACCTAACTTGTAGAATGTAATATTTTACAACATTCCTGGCGTGTCGTCGCCTACTTCTCTATGGGAACATTATATACATCTATAATGTTGTATATCCTAACCTAACACCTCGGATGTAATATTTTACAACATTCCTGTCATGTCGGTCCCTACTTCTCGGTGGGAACATTGTATACGTCTATAACGATATATATCCTAGCCTAAGGCAACCTAACATGTCGAATGTAATATTTTACAACATTCCTGTCGTGTCGTCGCCTGCATCTCGATGGGGACATTATATACGTCTATAACGTTGTATATTCTAACCTAACGCAACCTAACATCTGGGATGTAACATTTTAAAACATTCCTAGCATGTCGGTCCCTACGTCTCGATGGGGACTTTATGTACGTCTATAACGTTGTA
Organism: Xylocopa violacea; assembly: GCA_963969225.1. Lineage (NCBI taxonomy): Eukaryota > Metazoa > Arthropoda > Insecta > Hymenoptera > Apidae > Xylocopa > Xylocopa violacea. The sequence continues at coordinate 2,541,861 of CAXAJV010000789.1, forward strand.
TATCCTAACCTAAGGGAACCTAACATCTCGGGTGTAATATTTTACAACATTGCTGCCGCGTCGGCCCCTATTTCTCGGTGGGAACATTCTATACGTCTATAACGTTGTATATCATAACCTAAGGGAACCTAACTTGTAGAATGTAATATTTTACAACATTCCTGGCGTGTCGTCGCCTACTTCTGTATGGGGACATTATATACATCTATAACGTCATATATCCTAACCTAACGGAACCTAACATCTCGGGTGTAATATTTTACAACATACCTGGCGTGTCGTCGCCTACTTCTCGATGGGGACATTATATACATCTATAACGTTGTATATTCTAACCTAACACAACCTAACATCTGGGATGTAATATTTTACTACATTCCTGGCACGTCGGCCCCTACTTCTCAGTGGGAACATTATATAAGTCAATAACGTTATATATTCTAACGTAAGGCAACCTACCATCTCGGATGTAATATTTTACTACATTCCTGGCACGTCGGCCCCTACTTCTCGGTGGGAACATTATATACGTCTATAACGCTATATATCCTAACCTAAGGCAACCTAACATCTCTACCGTACAATTTTACAACATTCCTGGCATGCAAGTACCTATATCTCTGTGGTAACATTATATACGTCTATAACGTTATATATCCTAGCCTATGGCAACCTAACATCTCGGGTGTAATATTTTACTATATTCCTGTCATGTCGGTCCCTACTGCTCGGTGGGAACATAGTATACGTCTATAACGATATATATCCTAGCCTAAGGCAACCTAACATGTCGAATGTAATATTTTACAACATTCCTGTCGTGTCGTCGCCTGCTTCTCGATGGGGACATTATATACGTCTATAACGTTGTATATTCTAACCTAACGCAACCTAACATCTGGGATGTAATATTTTACAACATTCCTGGCGTGTCGTCGCCTACTTCTGGATGGGGACATTATATACATCTATAACGTTATATATCCTAACCTAAGGGAACCTAACATCTCGGGTGTAATATTTTACAACATTCCTGGCGTGTCGTCGCCTACTTCTCGATGGGGACATTATATACATCTATAACGTTGTATATCCTAACCTAAGGCAACCTAACATCTCGGATGTAATATTTTACAACATTCCTGGCATGTCGGGCCCTACTTCTCGGTGGGAACATTGTATACGTCTATAACGATACATATCCTAGCCTAAGGCAACCTAACATGTCGAATGTAATATTTTACAACATTCCTGTCGTGTCGTCGCCTGCTTCTCGATGGGGACATTATATACGTCTATAACGTTGTATATTCTAACCTAACGCAACCTAACATCTGGGATGTAATATTTTACAACATTCCTGGCGTGTCGTCGCCTACTTCTGGATGGGGACATTATATACATCTATAACGTCATATATCCTAACCTAATGGAACCTAACATCTCGGGTGTAATATTTTACAACATTCCTGGCGTGTCGTCGCCTACTTCTCGATGGGGACATTATATACATCTATAACGTTGTATATCCTAACCTAATGCAACCTAACATCTCGGATGTAATATTTTACAACATTCCTGACGCGTCAGTCCCTATTTCTCGGTGGGAACATTATATACGTCTATAACGTTATATATCCTACCCTAAGGCAACCTAACTTGTAGAATGTAATATTTTACAACATTCCTGGCGTGTCGTCGCCTACTTCTCTATGGGAACATTATATACATCTATAACGTTGTATATCCTAACCTAACACCTCGGATGTAATATTTTACAACATTCCTGTCATGTCGGTCCCTACTTCTCGGTGGGAACATTGTATACGTCTATAACGATATATATCCTATCCTAAGGCAACCTAACATGTCGAATGTAATATTTTACAACATTCCTGTCGTGTCGTCGCCTGCATCTCGATGGGGACATTATATACGTCTATAACGTTGTATATTCTAACCTAACGCAACCTAACATCTGGGATGTAACATTTTAAAACATTCCTAGCATGTCGGTCCCTACGTCTCGATGGGGACTTTATGTACGTCTATAACGTTGTATATCCTAACCTAAGGGAACCTAACATCTCGGGTGTAATATTTTACAACATTGCTGCCGCGTCGGCCCCTATTTCTCGGTGGGAACATTCTATACGTCTATAACGTTGTATATCATAACCTAAGGGAACCTAACTTGTAGAATGTAATATTTTACAACATTCCTGGCGTGTCGTCGCCTACTTCTGTATGGGGACATTATATACATCTATAACGTCATATATCCTAACCTAACGCAACCTAACATCTCGGGTGTAATATTTTACAACATACCTGGCGTGTCGTCGCCTACTTCTCGATGGGGACATTATATACGTCTATAACGTTGTATATCCTAACCTAAGGCAACCTAACATCTCGGATGTAATATTTTACAACGTTCCTGGCATGTCGGTCCCTACTTCTCGGTGGGAACATTCTATACGTCTATAACGATATATATTCTAGCCTAAGGCAACCTAACATGTCGATTGTAATATTTTACAACATTCCTGTCGTGTCGTCGCCTGCTTCTCGATGGGGACATTATATACGTCTATAACGTTGTATATTCTAACCTATCGCAACCTAACATCTGGGATGTTATATTTTACAACATTCCTGGCGTGTCGTCGCCTACTTCTGGATGGGGACATTATATACATCTATAACGTCATATATCCTAACCTAAGGGAACCTAACATCTCGGGTGTAATATTTTACAACATTCCTGGCGTGTCGTCGCCTACTTCTCGATGGGGATATTATATACGTCTATAACGTTGTATATCCTAACCTAAGGCAACCTAACATCTCGGATGTAATATTTTACAACATTCCTGTCATGTCGGTCCCTACTTCTCGGTGGGAACATTGTATACGTCTATAACGATATATATCCTAGCCTAAGGCAACCCAACATGTAGAATGTAATATTTTACAACATTCCTGTCGTGTCGCCGCCTGCTTCTCGATGGGGACATTATATACGTCTATAACGTTGTATATTCTAACCTAACGCAACCTAACATCTGGGATGTTATATTTTACAACATTCCTGGCGTGTCGTCGCCTACTTCTGGATGGGGCAGTATATACTTCTATAACGTCATATATCCTAACCTAACGCAACCTAACATCTGGGATGTAATATTTTAAAACATTCCTGGCATGTCGGTCCCTACGTCTCGGTGGGAACATTATATACGTCTATAACGATATATATCCTAACCTAAGGCAACCTAACATCTCGGATATAATATTTTATAACATTCCTGGCGCTTCGGCTGCTACTTTTCGGTGGGAACATTATATACGTCTATAACGTTACATATCCTAACGTATGGCAACATAACATCTCGGATGTTATATTTTACAACATTCCTGGCGTGTCGTCGCCTGCTTCTCGATGGGGACTTTATGTACGTCTATAACGTTGTATATCCTAACCTAACGCAACCTAACATCTGGGATGTAATATTTTAAAACATTCCTGACATGTCGGTCCCCACGTCTCGGTGGGAACATTATATACGTCTATAATGATATATATCCTAACCTAAGGCAACCTAACATCTCGGATGTAATATTTTACAACATTCCTGGCATGTCGGTCCCTACTTCTCGGTGGGAACATTGTATACGTCTATAACGATATATATTCTAGCCTAAGGCAACCTAACATGTCGATTGTAATATTTTACAACATTCCTGGCGTGTCGTCGCCTACTTCTCGATGGGGACATTATATACATCTATAACCTTGTATATACTAACCTAACGCAACCTAACATCTGGGATGTAATATTTTACAACATTCCTGGCATGTCGGTCCCTACGTCTCCGTGGGTACATTATATACGTCTATAACGTTGTATATCCTAACCTAACGCAACCTAACATCTGGGATGTAATATTTTAAAACATTCCTGGCATGTCGGTCCCTACGTCTCGGTGGGAACATTATATACGTCTATAACGATATATATCCTAACCTAAGGCAACCTAACATCTCGGATGTAATATTTTACAACATTCCCAGCGCTTCGGCTGCTACTTCTCGGTGGGAACATTATATACGTCTATAACGTTACATATCCTAACGTATGGCAACATAACATCTCGGATGTTATATTTTACAACATTCCTGGCGTGTCGTCGCCTGCTTCTCGATGGGGACTTTATGTACGTCTATAACGTTGTATATCCTAACCTAACGCAACCTAACATCTGGGATGTAATATTTTAAAACATTCCTGGCATGTCGGTCCCCACGTCTCGGTGGAAACATTATATACGTCTATAACGATATATATCCTAACCTAAGGCAACCTAACATCTCGGATGTAATATTTTACAACATTCCTGTCATGTCGGTCCCTACTTCTCGGTGGGAACATTGTATACGTCTATAACGATATATATCCTAGCCTAAGGCAACCCAACATGTAGAATGTAATATTTTACAACATTCCTGTCGTGTCGCCGCCTGCTTCTCGATGGGGACATTATATACGTCTATAACGTTGTATATTCTAACCTAACGCAACCTAACATCTGGGATGTTATATTTTACAACATTCCTGGCGTGTCGTCGCCTACTTCTGGATGGGGCAGTATATACTTCTATAACGTCATATATCCTAACCTAAGGCAACCTAACATCTGGGATGTAATATTTTAAAACATTCCTGGCATGTCGGTCCCTACGTCTCGGTGGGAACATTATATACGTCTATAACGATATATATCCTAACCTAAGGCAACCTAACATCTCGGATATAATATTTTATAACATTCCTGGCGCTTCGGCTGCTACTTTTCGGTGGGAACATTATATACGTCTATAACGTTACATATCCTAACGTATGGCAACATAACATCTCGGATGTTATATTTTACAACATTCCTGGCGTGTCGTCGCCTGCTTCTCGATGGGGACTTTATGTACGTCTATAACGTTGTATATCCTAACCTAACGCAACCTAACATCTGGGATGTAATATTTTAAAACATTCCTGACATGTCGGTCCCCACGTCTCGGTGGGAACATTATATACGTCTATAATGATATATATCCTAACCTAAGGCAACCTAACATCTCGGATGTAATATTTTACAACATTCCTGGCATGTCGGTCCCTACTTCTCGGTGGGAACATTGTATACGTCTATAACGATATATATTCTAGCCTAAGGCAACCTAACATGTCGATTGTAATATTTTACAACATTCCTGGCGTGTCGTCGCCTACTTCTCGATGGGGACATTATATACATCTATAACCTTGTATATACTAACCTAACGCAACCTAACATCTGGGATGTAATATTTTACAACATTCCTGGCATGTCGGTCCCTACGTCTCCGTGGGTACATTATATACGTCTATAACGTTGTATATCCTAACCTAACGCAACCTAACATCTGGGATGTAATATTTTAAAACATTCCTGGCATGTCGGTCCCTACGTCTCGGTGGGAACATTATATACGTCTATAACGATATATATCCTAACCTAAGGCAACCTAACATCTCGGATGTAATATTTTACAACATTCCCAGCGCTTCGGCTGCTACTTCTCGGTGGGAACATTATATACGTCTATAACGTTACATATCCTAACGTATGGCAACATAACATCTCGGATGTTATATTTTACAACATTCCTGGCGTGTCGTCGCCTGCTTCTCGATGGGGACTTTATGTACGTCTATAACGTTGTATATCCTAACCTAACGCAACCTAACATCTGGGATGTAATATTTTAAAACATTCCTGGCATGTCGGTCCCCACGTCTCGGTGGAAACATTATATACGTCTATAACGATATATATCCTAACCTAAGGCAACCTAACATCTCGGATGTAATATTTTACAACATTCCTGGCATGTCCGTCCCTACTTCTCGGTGGAAACAATGTATACGTCTATAACGATATATATCCTAGCCTAAGGCAACCCAACATGTAGAATATAATATTTTTCAACATTCCTGGCGTGTCGTCGCCTACTTCTCGATGGGGACATTATATACATCTATAACGTTGTATATCCTAACCTAAGGCAACCTAACATCTCGGATGTAATATTTTACAACATTCCTGGCATGTCGGTCCCTACTTCTCGGTGGGAACATTGTATACGTCTATAACGATATATATTCTAGCCTAAGGCAACCTAACATGTCGAATGTAATATTTTACAACATTCCTGTCTTGTCGTCGCCTGCTTCTCGATGGGGACATTATATACGTCTATAACGTTGTATATTCTAACCTAACGCAACCTAACATCTGGGATGTCATATTTGACAACATTCCTGGCGTGTCGTCGCCTACTTCTGGATGGGGACATTATATACATCTATAACGTCATATATCCTAACCTAAGGGAACCTAACATCTCGGGTGTAATATTTTACAACATTCCTGGCGTGTCGTCGCCTACTTCTCGATGGGGACATTATATACATCTATAACGTTGTATATCCTAACCTAAGGCAACCTAACATCTCGGATGTAATATTTTACAACATTCCTGGCATGTCGGGCCCTACTTCTCGGTGGGAACATTGTATACGTCTATAACGATATATATCCTAGCCTAAGGCAACCTAACATGTCGAATGTAATATTTTACAACATTCCTGTCGTGTCGTCGCCTGCTTGTCGATGGGGACATTCTATGCGTCTATAACGTTGTATATTCTAACCTAACGCAACCTAACATCGGGGATGTTATATTTTACAACATTCCTGGCGTGTCGTCGCCTACTTCTGGATGGGGACATTATATACATCTATAACGTCATATATCCTAACCTAAGGGAACCTAACATCTCGGGTGTAATATTTTACAACATTCCTGGCGTGTCGTCGTCTACTTCTCGATGGGGACATTATATACGTCTATAACGTTGTATATCCTAACCTAAGGCAACCTAACATCTCGGATGTAATATTTTACAACATTCCTGGCATGTCGGTCCCTACTTCTCGGTGGGAACATTGTATACGTCTATAACGATATATATTCTAGCCTAAGGCAACCTAACATGTCGATTGTAATATTTTACAACATTCCTGGCGTGTCGTCGCCTACTTCTCGATGGGGACATTATATACATCTATAACGTTGTATATACTAACCTAACGCAACCTAACATCTGGGATGTAATATTTTACAACATTCCTGGCATGTCGGTCCCTACGTCTCCGTGGGTACATTATATACGTCTATAACGTTGTATATCCTAACCTAACGCAACCTAACATCTGGGATGTAATATTTTAAAACATTCCTGGCATGTCGGTCCCTACGTCTCGGTGGGAACATTATATACGTCTATAACGATATATATCCTAACCTAAGGCAACCTAACATCTCGGATGTAATATTTTACAACATTCCCGGCGCTTCGGCTGCTACTTTTCGGTGGGAACATTATATACGTCTATAACGTTACATATCCTAACGTATGGCAACATAACATCTCGGATGTTATATTTTACAACATTCCTGGCGTGTCGTCGCCTGCTTCTCGATGGGGACTTTATGTACGTCTATAACGTTGTATATCCTAACCTAACGCAACCTAACATCTGGGATGTAATATTTTAAAACATTCCTGGCATGTCGGTCCCCACGTCTCGGTGGAAACATTATATACGTCTATAACGATATATATCCTAACCTAAGGCAACCTAACATCTCGGATGTAATATTTTACAACATTCCTGGCATGTCCGTCCCTACTTCTCGGTGGAAACAATGTATACGTCTATAACGATATATATCCTAGCCTAAGGCAACCCAACATGTAGAATGTAATATTTTTCAACATTCCTGGCGTGTCGTCGCCTACTTCTCGATGGGGACATTATATACATCTATAACGTTGTATATCCTAACCTAAGGCAACCTAACATCTCGGATGTAATATTTTACAACATTCCTGGCATGTCGGTCCCTACTTCTCGGTGGGAACATTGTATACGTCTATAACGATATATATTCTAGCCTAAGGCAACCTAACATGTCGAATGTAATATTTTACAACATTCCTGTCGTGTCGTCGCCTGCTTCTCGATGGGGACATTATATACGTCTATAACGTTGTATATCCTAACCTAACGCAACCTAACATCTGGGATGTCATATTTGACAACATTCCTGGCGTGTCGTCGCCTACTTCTGGATGGGGACATTATATACATCTATAACGTCATATATCCTAACCTAAGGGAACCTAACATCTCGGGTGTAATATTTTACAACATTCCTGGCGTGTCGTCGCCTACTTCTCGATGGGGACATTATATACATCTATAACGTTGTATATCCTAACCTAAGGCAACCTAACATCTCGGATGTAATATTTTACAACATTCCTGGCATGTCGGGCCCTACTTCTCGGTGGGAACATTGTATACGTCTATAACGATATATATCCTAGCCTAAGGCAACCTAACATGTCGAATGTAATATTTTACAACATTCCTGTCGTGTCGTCGCCTGCTTCTCGATGGGGACATTCTATGCGTCTATAACGTTGTATATCCTAACCTAAGGGAACCTAACATCTCGGGTGTAATATTTTAGAACATTCCTGACGCGTCAGTCCCTATTTCTCGGTGGGAACATTGTATACGTCTATAACGATATATATTCTAGCCTAAGGCAACCTAACATGTCGATTGTAATATTTTACAACATTCCTGTCGTGTCGTCGCCTGCTTCTCGATGGGGATATTATATACGTCTATAACGTTGTATATTCTAACCTAACGCAACCTAACATCTGGGATGTTATATTTTACAACATTCCTGGCGTGTCGTCGCCTACTTCTGGATGGGGACATTATATACATCTATAACGTCATATATCCTAACCTAAGGGAACCTAACATCTCGGGTGTAATATTTTACAACATTCCTGGCGTGTCGTCGCCTACTTCTCGATGGGGATATTATATACATCTATAACCTTGTATATACTAACCTAACGCAACCTAACATCTGGAATGTAATATTTTAAAACATTCCTGGCATGTCGGTCCCCACGTCTCGGTGGGAACATTATATACGTCTATAACGATATATATCCTAACCTAAGGCAACCTAACATCTCGGATGTAATATTTTACAACATTCCTGGCATGTCGGTCCCTACTTCTCGGTGGAAACAATGTATACGTCTATAACGATATATATCCTAGCCTAAGGCAACCCAACATGTAGAATGTAATATTTTACAACATTCCTGGCGTGTCGTCGCCTACTTCTCGATGGGGACATTATATACATCTATAACGTTGTATATCCTAACCTAAGGCAACCTAACATCTCGGATGTAATATTTTACAACATTCCTGGCATGTCGGTCCCTACTTCTCGGTGGGAACATTGTATACGTCTATAACGATATATATTCTAGCCTAAGGCAACCTAACATGTCGATTGTAATATTTTACAACATTCCTGTCGTGTCGTCGCCTGCTTCTCGATGGGGACATTATATACTTCTATAACGTTGTATATTCTAACCTATCGCAACCTAACATCTGGGATGTTATATTTTACAACATTCCTGGCGTGTCGTCGCCTACTTCTGGATGGGGACATTATATACATCTATAACGTCATATATCCTAACCTAAGGGAACCTAACATCTCGGGTGTAATATTTTACAACATTCCTGGCGTGTCGTCGCCTACTTCTCGATGGGGACATTATATACGTCTATAACGTTGTATATCCTAACCTAAGGCAACCTAACATCTCGGATGTAATATTTTACAACATTCCTGTCATGTCGGTCCCTACTTCTCGGTGGGAACATTGTATACGTCTATAACGATATATATCCTAACCTGAGGCAACCTAACATCTCGGATGTAATATTTTACAACATTCCTGGCGCTTCGGCTGCTACTTTTCGGTGGGAATATTATATACGTCTATAACGTTACATATCCTAACGTATGGCAACATAACATCTCGGATGTTATATTTTACAGCATTCCTGGCGTGTCGTCGCCTGCTTCTCGATGGGGACTTTATGTACGTCTATAACGTTGTATATCCTAACCTAACGCAACCTAACATCTGGGATGCAATATTTTAAAACATTCCTGGCATGTCGGTCCCCACGTCTCGGTGGGAACATTATATACGTCTATAACGATATATATCCTAACCTAAGGCAACCTAACATCTCGGATGTAATATTTTACAACATTCCTGGCATGTCGGTCCCTACTTCTCGGTGGAAACAATGTATACGTCTATAACGATATATATCCTAGCCTAAGGCAACCCAACATGTAGAATGTAATATTTTACAACATTCCTGGCGTGTCGTCGCCTACTTCTCGATGGGGACATTATATACATCTATAACGTTGTATATCCTAACCTAAGGCAACCTAACATCTCGGATGTAATATTTTACAACATTCCTGGCATGTCGGTCCCTACTTCTCGGTGGGAACATTGTATACGTCTATAACGATATATATTCTAGCCTAAGGCAACCTAACATGTCGAATGTAATATTTTACAACATTCCTGTCGTGTCGTCGCCTGCTTCTCGATGGGGACATTATATACGTCTCTAACGTTGTATATTCTAACCTAACGCAACCTAACATCGGGGATGTTATATTTTACAACATTCCTGGCGTGTCGTCGCCTACTTCTGGATGGGGACATTATATACATCTATAACGTCATATATCCTAACCTAAGGGAACCTAACATCTCGGGTGTATTATTTTACAACATTCCTGGCGTGTCGTCGCCTACTTCTCGATGGGGACATTATATACGTCTATAACGTTGTATATCCTAACCTAAGGCAACCTAACATCTCGGATGTAATATTTTACAACATTCCTGGCATGTCGGTCCCTACTTCTCGGTGGGAACATTGTATACGTCTATAACGTTGTATATCCTAACCTAACGCAACCTAACATCTGGGATGTAATATTTTAAAACATTCCTGGCATGTCGGTCCCTACGTCTCGGTGGGAACATTATATACGTCTATAACGATATATATTCTAGCCTAAGGCAACCTAACATGTCGATTGTAATATTTTACAACATTCCTGTCGTGTCGTCGCCTGCTTCTCGATGGGGACATTATATACTTCTATAACGTTGTATATTCTAACCTATCGCAACCTAACATCTGGGATGTTATATTTTACAACATTCCTGGCGTGTCGTCGCCTACTTCTGGATGGGGACATTATATACATCTATAACGTCATATATCCTAACCTAAGGGAACCTAACATCTCGGGTGTAATATTTTACAACATTCCTGGCGTGTCGTCGCCTACTTCTCGATGGGGACATTATATACGTCTATAACGTTGTATATCCTAACCTAAGGCAACCTAACATCTCGGATGTAATATTTTACAACATTCCTGGCATGTCGGTCCCTACTTCTCGGTGGAAACAATGTATACGTCTATAACGATATATATCCTAGCCTAAGGCAACCCAACATGTAGAATGTAATATTTTACAACATTCCTGGCGTGTCGTCGCCTACTTCTCGATGGGGACATTATATACATCTATAACGTTGTATATCCTAACCTAAGGCAACCTAACATCTCGGATGTAATATTTTACAACATTCCTGGCATGTCGGTCCCTACTTCTCGGTGGGAACATTGTATACGTCTATAACGATATATATTCTAGCCTAAGGCAACCTAACATGTCGAATGTAATATTTTACAACATTCCTGTCGTGTCGTCGCCTGCTTCTCGATGGGGACATTATATACGTCTCTAACGTTGTATATTCTAACCTAACGCAACCTAACATCGGGGATGTTATATTTTACAACATTCCTGGCGTGTCGTCGCCTACTTCTGGATGGGGACATTATATACATCTATAACGTCATATATCCTAACCTAAGGGAACCTAACATCTCGGGTGTAATATTTTACAACATTCCTGGCGTGTCGTCGCCTACTTCTCGATGGGGACATTATATACGTCTATAACGTTGTATATCCTAACCTAAGGCAACCTAACATCTCGGATGTAATATTTTACAACATTCCTGGCATGTCGGTCCCTACTTCTCGGTGGGATCATTGTATACGTCTATAACGATATATATTCTAGCCTAAGGCAACCTAACATGTCGATTGTAATATTTTACAACATTCCTGTCGTGTCGTCGCCTGCTTCTCGATGGGGACATTATATACGTCTATAACGTTGTATATTCTAACCTATCGCAACCTAACATCTGGGATGTTATATTTTACAACATTCCTGGCGTGTCGTCGCCTACTTCTGGATGGGGACATTATATACATCTATAACGTCATATATCCTAACCTAAGGGAACCTAACATCTCGGGTGTAATATTTTACAACATTCCTGGCGTGTCCTCGCCTACTTCTCGATGGGGACATTATATACGTCTATAACGTTGTATATCCTAACCTAAGGCAACCTAACATCTCGGATGTAATATTTTACAACATTCCTGTCATGTCGGTCCCTACTTCTCGGTGGGAACATTGTATACGTCTATAACGATATATATCCTAGCCTAAGGCAACCCAACATGTAGAATGTAATATTTTACAACATTCCTGTCGTGTCGCCGCCTGCTTCTCGATGGGGACATTATATACGTCTATAACGTTGTATATTCTAACCTAACGCAACCTAACATCTGGGATGTTATATTTTACAACATTCCTGGCGTGTCGTCGCCTACTTCTGGATGGGGCAGTATATACTTCTATAACGTCATATATCCTAACCTAAGGCAACCTAACATCTGGGATGTAATATGTTAAAACATTCCTGGCATGTCGGTCCCTACGTCTCGGTGGGAACATTATATACGTCTATAACGATATATATCCTAACCTAAGGCAACCTAACATCTCGGATGTAATATTTTATAACATTCCTGGCGCTTCGGCTGCTACTTTTCGGTGGGAACATTATATACGTCTATAACGTTACATATCCTAACGTATGGCAACATAACATCTCGGATGTTATATTTTACAACATTCCTGGCGTGTCGTCGCCTGCTTCTCGATGGGGACTTTATGTACGTCTATAACGTTGTATATCCTAACCTAACGCAACCTAACATCTGGGATGTAATATTTTAAAACATTCCTGACATGTCGGTCCCCACGTCTCGGTGGGAACATTATATACGTCTATAATGATATATATCCTAACCTAAGGCAACCTAACATCTCGGATGTAATATTTTACAACATTCCTGGCATGTCGGTCCCTACTTCTCGGTGGGAACATTGTATACGTCTATAACGATATATATTCTAGCCTAAGGCAACCTAACATGTCGATTGTAATATTTTACAACATTCCTGGCGTGTCGTCGCCTACTTCTCGATGGGGACATTATATACATCTATAACCTTGTATATACTAACCTAACGCAACCTAACATCTGGGATGTAATATTTTACAACATTCCTGGCATGTCGGTCCCTACGTCTCCGTGGGTACATTATATACGTCTATAACGTTGTATATCCTAACCTAACGCAACCTAACATCTGGGATGTAATATTTTAAAACATTCCTGGCATGTCGGTCCCTACGTCTCGGTGGGAACATTATATACGTCTATAACGATATATATCCTAACCTAAGGCAACCTAACATCTCGGATGTAATATTTTACAACATTCCCGGCGCTTCGGCTGCTACTTTTCGGTGGGAACATTATATACGTCTATAACGTTACATATCCTAACGTATGGCAACATAACATCTCGGATGTTATATTTTACAACATTCCTGGCGTGTCGTCGCCTGCTTCTCGATGGGGACTTTATGTACGTCTATAACGTTGTATATCCTAACCTAACGCAACCTAACATCTGGGATGTAATATTTTAAAACATTCCTGGCATGTCGGTCCCCACGTCTCGGTGGAAACATTATATACGTCTATAACGATATATATCCTAACCTAAGGCAACCTAACATCTCGGATGTAATATTTTACAACATTCCTGGCATGTCCGTCCCTACTTCTCGGTGGAAACAATGTATACGTCTATAACGATATATATCCTAGCCTAAGGCAACCCAACATGTAGAATGTAATATTTTTCAACATTCCTGGCGTGTCGTCGCCTACTTCTCGATGGGGACATTATATACATCTATAACGTTGTATATCCTAACCTCAGGCAACCTAACATCTCGGATGTAATATTTTACAACATTCCTGGCATGTCGGTCCCTACTTCTCGGTGGGAACATTGTATACGTCTATAACGATATATATTCTAGCCTAAGGCAACCTAACATGTCGAATGTAATATTTTACAACATTCCTGTCTTGTCGTCGCCTGCTTCTCGATGGGGACATTATATACGTCTATAACGTTGTATATTCTAACCTAACGCAACCTAACATCTGGGATGTCATATTTGACAACATTCCTGGCGTGTCGTCGCCTACTTCTGGATGGGGACATTATATACATCTATAACGTCATATATCCTAACCTAAGGGAACCTAACATCTCGGGTGTAATATTTTACAACATTCCTGGCGTGTCGTCGCCTACTTCTCGATGGGGACATTATATACATCTATAACGTTGTATATCCTAACCTAAGGCAACCTAACATCTCGGATGTAATATTTTACAACATTCCTGGCATGTCGGGCCCTACTTCTCGGTGGGAACATTGTATACGTCTATAACGATATATATCCTAGCCTAAGGCAACCTAACATGTCGAATGTAATATTTTACAACATTCCTGTCGTGTCGTCGCCTGCTTCTCGATGGGGACATTCTATGCGTCTATAACGTTGTATATTCTAACCTAACGCAACCTAACATCGGGGATGTTATATTTTACAACATTCCTGGCGTGTCGTCGCCTACTTCTGGATGGGGACATTATATACATCTATAACGTCATATATCCTAACCTAAGGGAACCTAACATCTCGGGTGTAATATTTTACAACATTCCTGGCGTGTCGTCGCCTACTTCTCGATGGGGACATTATATACGTCTATAACGTTGTATATCCTAACCTAAGGCAACCTAACATCTCGGATGTAATATTTTACAACATTCCTGTCATGTCGGTCCCTACTTCTCGGTGGGAACATTGTATACGTCTATAACGATATATATCCTAACCTGAGGCAACCTAACATCTCGGATGTAATATTTTACAACATTCCTGGCGCTTCGGCTGCTACTTTTCGGTGGGAATATTATATACGTCTATAACGTTACATATCCTAACGTATGGCAACATAACATCTCGGATGTTATATTTTACAGCATTCCTGGCGTGTCGTCGCCTGCTTCTCGATGGGGACTTTATGTACGTCTATAACGTTGTATATCCTAACCTAACGCAACCTAACATCTGGGATGCAATATTTTAAAACATTCCTGGCATGTCGGTCCACACGTCTCGGTGGGAACATTATATACGTCTATAACGATATATATCCTAACCTAAGGCAACCTAACATTTCGGATGTAATATTTTACAACATTCCTGGCATGTCGGTCCCTACTTCTCGGTGGAAACAATGTATACGTCTATAACGATATATATCCTAGCCTAAGGCAACCCAACATGTAGAATGTAATATTTTACAACATTCCTGGCGTGTCGTCGCCTACTTCTCGATGGGGACATTATATACATCTATAACGTTGTATATCCTAACCTAAGGCAACCTAACATCTCGGATGTAATATTTTACAACATTCCTGGCATGTCGGTCCCTACTTCTCGGTGGGAACATTGTATACGTCTATAACGATATATATTCTAGCCTAAGGCAACCTAACATGTCGAATGTAATATTTTACAACATTCCTGTCGTGTCGTCGCCTGCTTCTCGATGGGGACATTATATACGTCTCTAACGTTGTATATTCTAACCTAACGCAACCTAACATCGGGGATGTTATATTTTACAACATTCCTGGCGTGTCGTCGCCTACTTCTGGATGGGGACATTATATACATCTATAACGTCATATATCCTAACCTAAGGGAACCTAACATCTCGGGTGTATTATTTTACAACATTCCTGGCGTGTCGTCGCCTACTTCTCGATGGGGACATTATATACGTCTATAACGTTGTATATCCTAACCTAAGGCAACCTAACATCTCGGATGTAATATTTTACAACATTCCTGGCATGTCGGTCCCTACTTCTCGGTGGGAACATTGTATACGTCTATAACGTTGTATATCCTAACCTAACGCAACCTAACATCTGGGATGTAATATTTTAAAACATTCCTGGCATGTCGGTCCCTACGTCTCGGTGGGAACATTATATACGTCTATAACGATATATATTCTAGCCTAAGGCAACCTAACATGTCGATTGTAATATTTTACAACATTCCTGTCGTGTCGTCGCCTGCTTCTCGATGGGGACATTATATACTTCTATAACGTTGTATATTCTAACCTATCGCAACCTAACATCTGGGATGTTATATTTTACAACATTCCTGGCGTGTCGTCGCCTACTTCTGGATGGGGACATTATATACATCTATAACGTCATATATCCTAACCTAAGGGAACCTAACATCTCGGGTGTAATATTTTACAACATTCCTGGCGTGTCGTCGCCTACTTCTCGATGGGGACATTATATACGTCTATAACGTTGTATATCCTAACCTAAGGCAACCTAACATCTCGGATGTAATATTTTACAACATTCCTGGCATGTCGGTCGCTACTTCTCGGTGGAAACAATGTATACGTCTATAACGATATATATCCTAGCCTAAGGCAACCCAACATGTAGAATGTAATATTTTACAACATTCCTGGCGTGTCGTCGCCTACTTCTCGATGGGGACATTATATACATCTATAACGTTGTATATCCTAACCTAAGGCAACCTAACATCTCGGATGTAATATTTTACAACATTCCTGGCATGTCGGTCCCTACTTCTCGGTGGGAACATTGTATACGTCTATAACGATATATATTCTAGCCTAAGGCAACCTAACATGTCGAATGTAATATTTTACAACATTCCTGTCGTGTCGTCGCCTGCTTCTCGATGGGGACATTATATACGTCTCTAACGTTGTATATTCTAACCTAACGCAACCTAACATCGGGGATGTTATATTTTACAACATTCCTGGCGTGTCGTCGCCTACTTCTGGATGGGGACATTATATACATCTATAACGTCATATATCCTAACCTAAGGGAACCTAACATCTCGGGTGTAATATTTTACAACATTCCTGGCGTGTCGTCGCCTACTTCTCGATGGGGACATTATATACGTCTATAACGTTGTATATCCTAACCTAAGGCAACCTAACATCTCGGATGTAATATTTTACAACATTCCTGGCATGTCGGTCCCTACTTCTCGGTGGGATCATTGTATACGTCTATAACGATATATATTCTAGCCTAAGGCAACCTAACATGTCGATTGTAATATTTTACAACATTCCTGTCGTGTCGTCGCCTGCTTCTCGATGGGGACATTATATACGTCTATAACGTTGTATATTCTAACCTATCGCAACCTAACATCTGGGATGTTATATTTTACAACATTCCTGGCGTGTCGTCGCCTACTTCTGGATGGGGACATTATATACATCTATAACGTCATATATCCTAACCTAAGGGAACCTAACATCTCGGGTGTAATATTTTACAACATTCCTGGCGTGTCCTCGCCTACTTCTCGATGGGGACATTATATACGTCTATAACGTTGTATATCCTAACCTAAGGCAACCTAACATCTCGGATGTAATATTTTACAACATTCCTGTCATGTCGGTCCCTACTTCTCGGTGGGAACATTGTATACGTCTATAACGATATATATCCTAGCCTAAGGCAACCCAACATGTAGAATGTAATATTTTACAACATTCCTGTCGTGTCGCCGCCTGCTTCTCGATGGGGACATTATATACGTCTATAACGTTGTATATTCTAACCTAACGCAACCTAACATCTGGGATGTTATATTTTACAACATTCCTGGCGTGTCGTCGCCTACTTCTGGATGGGGCAGTATATACTTCTATAACGTCATATATCCTAACCTAAGGCAACCTAACATCTGGGATGTAATATGTTAAAACATTCCTGGCATGTCGGTCCCTACGTCTCGGTGGGAACATTATATACGTCTATAACGATATATATCCTAACCTAAGGCAACCTAACATCTCGGATGTAATATTTTATAACATTCCTGGCGCTTCGGCTGCTACTTTTCGGTGGGAACATTATATACGTCTATAACGTTACATATCCTAACGTATGGCAACATAACATCTCGGATGTTATATTTTACAACATTCCTGGCGTGTCGTCGCCTGCTTCTCGATGGGGACTTTATGTACGTCTATAACGTTGTATATCCTAACCTAACGCAACCTAACATCTGGGATGTAATATTTTAAAACATTCCTGACATGTCGGTCCCCACGTCTCGGTGGGAACATTATATACGTCTATAATGATATATATCCTAACCTAAGGCAACCTAACATCTCGGATGTAATATTTTACAACATTCCTGGCATGTCGGTCCCTACTTCTCGGTGGGAACATTGTATACGTCTATAACGATATATATTCTAGCCTAAGGCAACCTAACATGTCGATTGTAATATTTTACAACATTCCTGGCGTGTCGTCGCCTACTTCTCGATGGGGACATTATATACATCTATAACCTTGTATATACTAACCTAACGCAACCTAACATCTGGGATGTAATATTTTACAACATTCCTGGCATGTCGGTCCCTACGTCTCCGTGGGTACATTATATACGTCTATAACGTTGTATATCCTAACCTAACGCAACCTAACATCTGGGATGTAATATTTTAAAACATTCCTGGCATGTCGGTCCCTACGTCTCGGTGGGAACATTATATACGTCTATAACGATATATATCCTAACCTAAGGCAACCTAACATCTCGGATGTAATATTTTACAACATTCCCAGCGCTTCGGCTGCTACTTCTCGGTGGGAACATTATATACGTCTATAACGTTACATATCCTAACGTATGGCAACATAACATCTCGGATGTTATATTTTACAACATTCCTGGCGTGTCGTCGCCTGCTTCTCGATGGGGACTTTATGTACGTCTATAACGTTGTATATCCTAACCTAACGCAACCTAACATCTGGGATGTAATATTTTAAAACATTCCTGGCATGTCGGTCCCCACGTCTCGGTGGAAACATTATATACGTCTATAACGATATATATCCTAACCTAAGGCAACCTAACATCTCGGATGTAATATTTTACAACATTCCTGGCATGTCCGTCCCTACTTCTCGGTGGAAACAATGTATACGTCTATAACGATATATATCCTAGCCTAAGGCAACCCAACATGTAGAATGTAATATTTTTCAACATTCCTGGCGTGTCGTCGCCTACTTCTCGATGGGGACATTATATACATCTATAACGTTGTATATCCTAACCTAAGGCAACCTAACATCTCGGATGTAATATTTTACAACATTCCTGGCATGTCGGTCCCTACTTCTCGGTGGGAACATTGTATACGTCTATAACGATATATATTCTAGCCTAAGGCAACCTAACATGTCGAATGTAATATTTTACAACATTCCTGTCTTGTCGTCGCCTGCTTCTCGATGGGGACATTATATACGTCTATAACGTTGTATATTCTAACCTAACGCAACCTAACATCTGGGATGTCATATTTGACAACATTCCTGGCGTGTCGTCGCCTACTTCTGGATGGGGACATTATATACATCTATAACGTCATATATCCTAACCTAAGGGAACCTAACATCTCGGGTGTAATATTTTACAACATTCCTGGCGTGTCGTCGCCTACTTCTCGATGGGGACATTATATACATCTATAACGTTGTATATCCTAACCTAAGGCAACCTAACATCTCGGATGTAATATTTTACAACATTCCTGGCATGTCGGGCCCTACTTCTCGGTGGGAACATTGTATACGTCTATAACGATATATATCCTAGCCTAAGGCAACCTAACATGTCGAATGTAATATTTTACAACATTCCTGTCGTGTCGTCGCCTGCTTCTCGATGGGGACATTCTATGCGTCTATAACGTTGTATATTCTAACCTAACGCAACCTAACATCGGGGATGTTATATTTTACAACATTCCTGGCGTGTCGTCGCCTACTTCTGGATGGGGACATTATATACATCTATAACGTCATATATCCTAACCTAAGGGAACCTAACATCTCGGGTGTAATATTTTACAACATTCCTGGCGTGTCGTCGTCTACTTCTCGATGGGGACATTATATACGTCTATAACGTTGTATATCCTAACCTAAGGCAACCTAACATCTCGGATGTAATATTTTACAACATTCCTGGCATGTCGGTCCCTACTTCTCGGTGGGAACATTGTATACGTCTATAACGATATATATTCTAGCCTAAGGCAACCTAACATGTCGATTGTAATATTTTACAACATTCCTGGCGTGTCGTCGCCTACTTCTCGATGGGGACATTATATACATCTATAACGTTGTATATACTAACCTAACGCAACCTAACATCTGGGATGTAATATTTTACAACATTCCTGGCATGTCGGTCCCTACGTCTCCGTGGGTACATTATATACGTCTATAACGTTGTATATCCTAACCTAACGCAACCTAACATCTGGGATGTAATATTTTAAAACATTCCTGGCATGTCGGTCCCTACGTCTCGGTGGGAACATTATATACGTCTATAACGATATATATCCTAACCTAAGGCAACCTAACATCTCGGATGTAATATTTTACAACATTCCCGGCGCTTCGGCTGCTACTTTTCGGTGGGAACATTATATACGTCTATAACGTTACATATCCTAACGTATGGCAACATAACATCTCGGATGTTATATTTTACAACATTCCTGGCGTGTCGTCGCCTGCTTCTCGATGGGGACTTTATGTACGTCTATAACGTTGTATATCCTAACCTAACGCAACCTAACATCTGGGATGTAATATTTTAAAACATTCCTGGCATGTCGGTCCCCACGTCTCGGTGGAAACATTATATACGTCTATAACGATATATATCCTAACCTAAGGCAACCTAACATCTCGGATGTAATATTTTACAACATTCCTGGCATGTCCGTCCCTACTTCTCGGTGGAAACAATGTATACGTCTATAACGATATATATCCTAGCCTAAGGCAACCCAACATGTAGAATGTAATATTTTTCAACATTCCTGGCGTGTCGTCGCCTACTTCTCGATGGGGACATTATATACATCTATAACGTTGTATATCCTAACCTAAGGCAACCTAACATCTCGGATGTAATATTTTACAACATTCCTGGCATGTCGGTCCCTACTTCTCGGTGGGAACATTGTATACGTCTATAACGATATATATTCTAGCCTAAGGCAACCTAACATGTCGAATGTAATATTTTACAACATTCCTGTCGTGTCGTCGCCTGCTTCTCGATGGGGACATTATATACGTCTATAACGTTGTATATTCTAACCTAACGCAACCTAACATCTGGGATGTCATATTTGACAACATTCCTGGCGTGTCGTCGCCTACTTCTGGATGGGGACATTATATACATCTATAACGTCATATATCCTAACCTAAGGGAACCTAACATCTCGGGTGTAATATTTTACAACATTCCTGGCGTGTCGTCGCCTACTTCTCGATGGGGACATTATATACATCTATAACGTTGTATATCCTAACCTAAGGCAACCTAACATCTCGGATGTAATATTTTACAACATTCCTGGCATGTCGGGCCCTACTTCTCGGTGGGAACATTGTATACGTCTATAACGATATATATCCTAGCCTAAGGCAACCTAACATGTCGAATGTAATATTTTACAACATTCCTGTCGTGTCGTCGCCTGCTTCTCGATGGGGACATTCTATGCGTCTATAACGTTGTATATCCTAACCTAAGGGAACCTAACATCTCGGGTGTAATATTTTAGAACATTCCTGACGCGTCAGTCCCTATTTCTCGGTGGGAACATTGTATACGTCTATAACGATATATATTCTAGCCTAAGGCAACCTAACATGTCGATTGTAATATTTTACAACATTCCTGTCGTGTCGTCGCCTGCTTCTCGATGGGGATATTATATACGTCTATAACGTTGTATATTCTAACCTAACGCAACCTAACATCTGGGATGTTATATTTTACAACATTCCTGGCGTGTCGTCGCCTACTTCTGGATGGGGACATTATATACATCTATAACGTCATATATCCTAACCTAAGGGAACCTAACATCTCGGGTGTAATATTTTACAACATTCCTGGCGTGTCGTCGCCTACTTCTCGATGGGGATATTATATACATCTATAACCTTGTATATACTAACCTAACGCAACCTAACATCTGGAATGTAATATTTTACAACATTCCGGGCATGTCGGTCCCTACGTCTCGGTGGGAACATTATATACGTCTATAGCGATATATATCCTAACCTAAGGCAACCTAACATCTCGGATGTAATAATTTACAACATTCCTGGCGCTTCGGCTGCTACTTTTCGGTGGGAATATTATATACGTCTATAACGTTACATATCCTAACGTATGGCAACATAACATCTCGGATGTTATATTTTACAACATTCCTGGCGTGTCGTCGCCTGCTTCTCGATGGGGACTTTATGTACGTCTATAACGTTGTATATCCTAACCTAACGCAACCTAACATCTGGGATGTAATATTTTAAAACATTCCTGGCATGTCGGTCCCCACGTCTCGGTGGGAACATTATATACGTCTATAACGATATATATCCTAACCTAAGGCAACCTAACATCTCGGATGTAATATTTTACAACATTCCTGGCATGTCGGTCCCTACTTCTCGGTGGAAACAATGTATACGTCTATAACGATATATATCCTAGCCTAAGGCAACCCAACATGTAGAATGTAATATTTTACAACATTCCTGGCGTGTCGTCGCCTACTTCTCGATGGGGACATTATATACATCTATAACGTTGTATATCCTAACCTAAGGCAACCTAACATCTCGGATGTAATATTTTACAACATTCCTGGCATGTCGGTCCCTACTTCTCGGTGGGAACATTGTATACGTCTATAACGATATATATTCTAGCCTAAGGCAACCTAACATGTCGAATGTAATATTTTACAACATTCCTGTCGTGTCGTCGCCTGCTTCTCGATGGGGACATTATATACGTCTCTAACGTTGTATATTCTAACCTAACGCAACCTAACATCGGGGATGTTATATTTTACAACATTCCTGGCGTGTCGTCGCCTACTTCTGGATGGGGACATTATATACATCTATAACGTCATATATCCTAACCTAAGGGAACCTAACATCTCGGGTGTAATATTTTACAACATCCCTGGCGTGTCGTCGCCTACTTCTCGATGGGGACATTATATACGTCTATAACGTTGTATATCCTAACCTAAGGCAACCTAACATCTCGGATGTAATATTTTACAACATTCCTGGCATGTCGGTCCCTACATCTCGGTGGGAACATTGTATACGTCTATAACGTTGTATATCCTAACCTAACGCAACCTAACATCTGGGATGTAATATTTTAAAACATTCCTGGCATGTCGGTCCCTACGTCTCGGTGGGAACATTATATACGTCTATAACGATATATATTCTAGCCTAAGGCAACCTAACATGTCGATTGTAATATTTTACAACATTCCTGTCGTGTCGTCGCCTGCTTCTCGATGGGGACATTATATACTTCTATAACGTTGTATATTCTAACCTATCGCAACCTAACATCTGGGATGTTATATTTTACAACATTCCTGGCGTGTCGTCGAATACTTCTCGATGGGGACATTATATACGTCTATAACGTTGTATATCCTAACCTAAGGCAACCTAACATCTCGGATGTAATATTTTACAACATTCCTGTCATGTCGGTCCCTACTTCTCGGTGGGAACATTGTATACGTCTATAACGATATATATCCTAGCCTAAGGCAACCCAACATGTAGAATGTAATATTTTACAACATTCCTGTCGTGTCGCCGCCTGCTTCTCCATGGGGACATTATATACGTCTATAACGTTGTATATTCTAACCTAACGCAACCTAACATCTGGGATGTTATATTTTACAACATTCCTGGCGTGTCGTCGCCTACTTCTGGATGGGGCAGTATATACTTCTATAACGTCATATATCCTAACCTAAGGGAACCTAACATCTCGGGTGTAATATTTTACAACATTCCTGGCGTGTCGTCGCCTACTTCTCAATGGGGACATTATATACATCTATAACCTTGTATATACTAACCTAACGCAACCTAACATCTGGGATGTAATATTTTACAACATTCCTGGCATGTCGGTCCCTACGTCTCCGTGGGTACATTATATACGTCTATAACGTTGTATATCCTAACCTAACGCAACCTAACATCTGGGATGTAATATTTTAAAACATTCCTGGCATGTCGGTCCCTACGTCTCGGTGGGAACATTATATACGTTTATAACGATATATATCCTAACCTAAGGCAACCTAACATCTCGGATGTAATATTTTATAACATTCCTGGCACTTCGGCTGCTACTTTTCGGTGGGAACATTATATACGTCTATAACGTTACATATCCTAACGTATGGCAACATAACATCTCGGATGTTATATTTTACAACATTCCTGGCGTGTCGTCGCCTGCTTCTCGATGGGGACTTTATGTACGTCTATAACGTTGTATATCCTAACCTAACGCAACCTAACATCTGGGATGTAATATTTTAAAATATTCATGGCATGTCGGTCCCCACGTCTCGGTGGGAACATTATATACGTCTATAATGATATATATCCTAACCTAAGGCAACCTAACATCTCGGATGTAATATTTTACAACATTCCTGGCATGTCGGTCCCTACTTCTCGGTGGGAACATTGTATACGTCTATAACGATATATATTCTAGCCTAAGGCAACCTAACATCTCGGATGTAATATTTTACAACATTCCTGGCGCTTCGGCTGCTACTTTTCGGTGGGAACATTATATACGTCTATAACGGTACATATCCTAACGTATGGCAACATAACATCTCGGATGTTATATTTTACAACATTCCTGGCGTGTCGTCGCCTACTTCTCGATGGGGACATTATATACATCTATAACGTTGTATATCCTAACCTAAGGCAACCTAACATCTCGGATGTAATATTTTACGACATTCCTGCCATGTCGGTCCCTACTTCTCGGTGGGAACATTGTATACGTCTATAACGATATATATCCTAGCCTAAGGCAACCTAACATGTCGAATGTAATATTTTACATCATTCCTGTCGTGTCGCCGCCTGCTTCTCGATGGGGACATTATATACATCTATAACTTTGTATATCCTAACCTAAGGCAACCTAACATCTCGGATGTAGTATTTTACAACATTCCTGGCATGTCGGTCCCTACTTCTCGGTGGGAACATTGTGTACGTCTATAACGATATATATCCTAGCCTAAGGCAACCTAACATGTCGAATGTAATATTTTACTACATTCCTGTCGTGTCGTCGCCTGCTTCTCGATGGGGACATTATATACGTCTATAACGTTGTATATTCTAACCTAAAGCAACCTAACATCTGGG
Organism: Xylocopa violacea; assembly: GCA_963969225.1. NCBI lineage: Eukaryota > Metazoa > Arthropoda > Insecta > Hymenoptera > Apidae > Xylocopa > Xylocopa violacea. The sequence continues at coordinate 2,567,710 of CAXAJV010000789.1, forward strand.
ATGTAATATTTTACAACAGTCCTGTCGTGTCGTCGCCTACTTCTGGATGGGGACATTATATACATCTATAACGTCATATATCCTAACCTAAGGAAACCTAACATCTCGGGTGTAATATTTTACAACATTCCTGGCGTGTCCTTGCCTACTTCTCGATGGGGACATTATATACATCTATAACGTTGTATATCATAACCTAAGGCAACCTAACATCTCGGATGTAATATTTTACAACATTCCTGGTATGTCGGGCCCTACTTCTCGGTGGGAACATTGTATACGTCTATAACGTTATATATCCTAGCCTAAGGCAACCCAACTTGTAGAATGTAATATTTTACAACATTCCTGGCGTGTCGTCGCCTACTTCTCGATGGGGACATTTTATAAATCTATAACGTTGTATATCATAGCCTAAGGCAACCTAACATCTCGGATGTAATATTTTACAACATTCCTGGCATGTCGGTCCCTACGTCTCGGTGGGAACGTTATATACGTCTATAACGATATATATCCTAACCTAAGGCAACCTAACATCTCGGATGTAATATTTTACAACATTCCTGGCGCTTCGGCTGCTACTTTTCGGTGGGAACATTATATACGTCTATAACGTTACATATCCTAACGTATGGCAACATAACAGCTCGGATGTTATATATTACAACATTCCTGGCGTGTCGTCGCCTGCTTCTCGATGGGGACTTTATGTACGTCTATAACGTTGAATATCCTAACCTAAAGCAACCTAACATCTGGGATGTAATATTTTACAAGATCCCTGGCATGTCGGTCCCCACGTCTCGGTGGGAACATTATATACGTCTCTAACGATATATATCATAACCTAAAGCAACCTAACATCTCGGATGTAATATTTTACAACATTCCTGGCATGTCGGTCCCTACTTCTCGGTGGAAACGATGTATACGTCTATAACGATATATATCCTAGCCTAAGGCAACCCAACATGTAGAATGTAATATTTTACAACATTCCTGGCGTGTCGTCGCCTACTTCTCGATGGGGACATTATATACATCTATAACGTTGTATATCCTAACCTAAGGCAACCTAACATCTCGGATGTAATATTTTACAACATTCCTGACGTGTCGGCCCCTATTTCTCGGTGGGAACATTATATACGTCTATAACGTTATATATGCTAGCCTAAGGCAACCTAACATGAGGAATGTAATATTTTACAACATTCTTGACGTGTCGGCCCGTAGTGCACGGTGGTAACATTATACACGCCTACAACGTTATATATACTAGCCTAAGGCAACCTGACATCTCGGATGTAATATTTGACAACATTCCTGGCGTGTTAGCGCGTATTTCTCGGTGGGAACATCATATACGTCTATAACGTTATATATCCTGCCGTAAGGCAACATAACATCTCGAATATAATACTTTACAACATTCCTGGTGGGTCGTCGCCCGCTTCTAGATGTGGACATTATATACGTCTATAACGTTGAATATCCTAACCTAAAGCAACCTAACATCTGGGATGTAATATTTTACAAGATCCCTGGCATGTCGGTCCCCACGTCTCGGTGGGAACTTTATATACGTCTATAAGGATATAAATCATAACCTAAAGCAACCTAGCATCTCGGATGTAATATTTTACAACATTCCTGGCACGTCGGTCCCTACATCTCGGTGGGAACATTATATACGTCTATAACGATATATATCCTAACCTAAGGCAACGTAACATCTCGGATGTAATATTTTACAACATTCCTGGCGCTTCGGCTGCTACTTTTCGGTGGGAACATTATATACGTCTATAACGTTACATATCCTAACGCATGGCAACATAACATCTGGGATGTTATATTTTACAACATTCCTGCCGAGTCCTCGCCTGCTTCTCGATGGGGACTTTATATACGTCTATAACGTTGTATATCCTAACCTAATGCAACCTAACATCTGGGATGTAATATTTTACAACATTCCTGGCATGTCGGTCCCTACGTCTCGGTGGGAACGTTATATACGTCTATAACGATATATATCCTAACCTAAGGCAACGTAACATCTCGGATGTAATATTTTACAACATTCCTGGCGCTTCGGCTGCTACTTTTCGGTGGGAACATTATATACGTCTATAACGTTACATATCCTAACGCATGGCAACATAACATCTCGGATGTTATATTTTACAACATTCCTGCCGAGTCCTCGCCTGCTTCTCGATAGGGACTTTATATACGTCTATAACGTTGTATATCCTAACCTAATGCAACCTAACATCTGGGATGTAATATTTTACAACATTCCTGGCATGTCGGTCCCTACGTCTCGGTGAAAACGTTATATACGTCTATAACGATATATATCCTAACCTAAGGCAACGTAACATCTCGGATGTAATATTTTACAACATTCCTGGCGCTTCGGCTGCTACTTTTCGGTGGGAACATTATATACGTCTATAACGTTACATATCCTAACGCATGGCAACATAACATCTGGGATGTTATATTTTACAACATTCCTGCCGAGTCCTCGTCTGCTTCTCGATGGGGACTTTATATACGTCTATAACGTTGTATATCCTAACCTAATGCAACCTAACATCTGGGATGTAATATTTTACAACATTCCTGGCATGTCGGGCCCTACTTCTCGGTGGGAACATTGTATACGTCTATAACGAAATATATCCTAGCCTAAGGCAACCTAACATGTCGAATGTAATATTTTACAACATTCCTGTCGTGTCGTCGCCTGCTTCTCGATGGGTACATTATATACGTCTATAACGTTGTATATCCTAACCTAAGAGAACCTAACATCTCGGGTGTAATATTTTAGAACATTCCTGACGCGTCAGTCCCTATTTCTCGGTGGGAACATTATATACGTCTATAACGTTATATATCCTAGCCTAAGGCAACCTAACTTGTAGAATGTAATATTTTACAACATTCCTGTCGTGTCGTCGCCTGCTTCTCGATGGGGACATTATATACATCTATAACGTTGTATATCCTAACCTAAGAGAACCTAACATCTCGGGTGTAATATTTTAGAACATTCCTGACGCGTCAGTCCCTATTTCTCGGTGGGAACATTATATACGTCTATAACGTTATATATCCTAGCCTAAGGCAACCTAACTTGTAGAATGTAATATTTTACAACATTCCTGTCGTGTCGTCGCCTGCTTCTCGATGGGGACATTATATACATCTATAACGTTATATATTCTAACCTAACGCAACCTAACATCTGGGATTTAATATTTTAGAACATTCCTGGCATGTAGGTCCCTACTTCTCGGTGGGAACATTCTATACGTCTATAACGTTGTATATCCTAACCTAAGGGAACCTAACATCTCGGGTGTAATGTTTTACAACATTGCTGACGCGTCGGCCCCTCTTTCTCGGTGGGAACATTCTATACGTCTATAACGTTGTATATCCTAACCTAAGGGAACCTAACATCTCGGGTGTAATATTTTAGAACATTCCTGACGCGTCGGTCCCTATTTCTCGGTGGGAACATTATATACGTCTATAACGTTATATATCCTAGCCTACGGCAACCTAACTTGTCGAATGTAATATTTTACAACAGTCCTGGCGTGTCGTCGCCTACTTCTCGATGGGGACATTATATACATCTATAACGTTGTATATCCTAACCTAAGGCAACCTAACATCTCGGATGTAATATTTTACAACATTCTGGCGTGTCGCCGCCTGCTTCTCGATGGGGACATTATATACGTCTACAACGTTGTATATACTAACCTAACGCAACCTAACATCTCGGATGTAATATTTGACAACATTCCTTGCATGTCGGTCCCTACTTCTCGGTGGGAACATTCTATACGTCCACAACGTTGTATATCCTAACCTAAGGGAACCTAACATCTCGGGTGTAATATTTTAGAACATTCCTGACGCGTCAGTCCCTATTTCTCGGTGGGAACATTATATACGTCTATAACGTTATATATCTTAGCCTAAGGCAACCTAACTTGTAGAATGTAATATTTTACAACATTCCTGGCGTGTCGTCGCCTACTTCTCGATGAGGACATTATATACATCTATAACGTTGTATATCCTAACCTAACGCAACCTAACATCTGGGATGTAATATTTTACAACATTCCTGTCATGTCGTCTCCTGCATCTCGATGGGGACAATATATACGTCTATAACGATATATATCCTAACCTAAGGCAACCTAACATCTCGGATGTAATATTTTACAATATTCCTGGCGCTTCGGCTGCTACTTTTCGGTGGGAACATTATATACGTCTATGACGTTACATATCCTAACGTATGGCAACATAACATCTCGGATGTTATATTTTACAACATTCCTGGCGTGTCGTCGCCTGCTTCTCGATGGGGACTTTATGTACGTCTAGAACGTTGTATATCCTAACCTATCGCAACCTAACATCTAGGATGTAATATTTTACAACATTCCTGGCATGTCGGTCCCTACGTCTCGGTGGGAACATTGTATACGTCTATAACTATATATATCCTAGCCTAAGGCAACCTAACATGTCGAATGTAATATTTTACAACATTCGTGTCGTGTCGTCGCCTGCTTCTCGATGGGGATATTATATACGTCTATAACGTTGTATATTCTAACCTAACGCAACCTAATATCTGGGATGTAATATTTTACAACATTCCTGGCGTGTCGTCGCCTACTTCTGGATGGGGACATTATATACATCTATGACGTCATATATCCTAACCTAAGGGAACCCAACATCTCGGATGTAATATTTTACAACATTCCTGTCGTGTCGGCGCCTGCTTCTCGATGGGGACATTCTATACGTCTATAACGTTGTATATCCTAATCTAAGAGAACCTAACATCTCGGGTGTAATATTTTAGAACATTCCTGACGCGTCAGTACCTATTTCTCGGTGGGAACATTATATACGTCTATAACGTTATATATCCTAGCCTAAGGCAACCTAACATGTCGAATGTAATATTTTACAACATTCCTGTCGTGTCGGCGCCTGCTTCTCGATAGGGACATTCTATACGTCTATAACGTTGTATATCCTAACCTAAGAGAACCTAACATCTCGGGTGTAATATTTTTGAACATTCCTGACGCGTCAGTCCCTATTTCTCGGTGGGAACATTATATACGTCTATAACGTTATATATCCTAGCCTAAGGCAACCTAACTTGTAGAATGTAATATTTTACAACATTCCTGTCGTGTCGTCGCCTGCTTCTCGATGGGGACATTATATACATCTATAACGTTGTATATCCTAACCTAAGAGAACCTAACATCTCGGGTTTAATATTTTAGAACATTCCTGACGCGTCAGTCCCTATTTCTCGGTGGGAACATTATATACGTCTATAACGTTATATATCCTAGCCTAAGGCAACCTAACTTGTAGAATGTAATATTTTACAACATTCCTGTCCTGTCGTCGCCTGCTTCTCGATGGGGACTTTATATACGTCTATAACGTTGTATATCCTAACCTAATGCAACCTAACATCTGGGATGTAATATTTTACAACATTCCTGGCATGTCGGGCCCTACTTCTCGGTGGGAACATTGTATACGTCTATAACGAAATATATCCTAGCCTAAGGCAACCTAACATGTCGAATGTAATATTTTACAACATTCCTGTCGTGTCGTCGCCTGCTTCTCGATGGGTACATTATATACGTCTATAACGTTGTATATCCTAACCTAAGAGAACCTAACATCTCGGGTGTAATATTTTAGAACATTCCTGACGCGTCAGTCCCTATTTCTCGGTGGGAACATTATATACGTCTATAACGTTATATATCCTAGCCTAAGGCAACCTAACTTGTAGAATGTAATATTTTACAACATTCCTGTCGTGTCGTCGCCTGCTTCTCGATGGGGACATTATATACATCTATAACGTTGTATATCCTAACCTAAGAGAACCTAACATCTCGGGTGTAATATTTTAGAACATTCCTGACGCGTCAGTCCCTATTTCTCGGTGGGAACATTATATACGTCTATAACGTTATATATCCTAGCCTAAGGCAACCTAACTTGTAGAATGTAATATTTTACAACATTCCTGTCGTGTCGTCGCCTGCTTCTCGATGGGGACATTATATACATCTATAACGTTATATATTCTAACCTAACGCAACCTAACATCTGGGATTTAATATTTTAGAACATTCCTGGCATGTAGGTCCCTACTTCTCGGTGGGAACATTCTATACGTCTATAACGTTGTATATCCTAACCTAAGGGAACCTAACATCTCGGGTGTAATGTTTTACAACATTGCTGACGCGTCGGCCCCTCTTTCTCGGTGGGAACATTCTATACGTCTATAACGTTGTATATCCTAACCTAAGGGAACCTAACATCTCGGGTGTAATATTTTAGAACATTCCTGACGCGTCGGTCCCTATTTCTCGGTGGGAACATTGTATACGTCTATAACGTTATATATCCTAGCCTACGGCAACCTAACTTGTCGAATGTAATATTTTACAACAGTCCTGGCGTGTCGTCGCCTACTTCTCGATGGGGACATTATATACATCTATAACGTTGTATATCCTAACCTAAGGCAACCTAACATCTCGGATGTAATATTTTACAACATTCTGGCGTGTCGCCGCCTGCTTCTCGATGGGGACATTATATACGTCTACAACGTTGTATATACTAACCTAACGCAACCTAACATCTCGGATGTAATATTTGACAACATTCCTTGCATGTCGGTCCCTACTTCTCGGTGGGAACATTCTATACGTCCACAACGTTGTATATCCTAACCTAAGGGAACCTAACATCTCGGGTGTAATATTTTAGAACATTCCTGACGCGTCAGTCCCTATTTCTCGGTGGGAACATTATATACGTCTATAACGTTATATATCTTAGCCTAAGGCAACCTAACTTGTAGAATGTAATATTTTACAACATTCCTGGCGTGTCGTCGCCTACTTCTCGATGAGGACATTATATACATCTATAACGTTGTATATCCTAACCTAACGCAACCTAACATCTGGGATGTAATATTTTACAACATTCCTGTCATGTCGTCTCCTGCATCTCGATGGGGACAATATATACGTCTATAACGATATATATCCTAACCTAAGGCAACCTAACATCTCGGATGTAATATTTTACAATATTCCTGGCGCTTCGGCTGCTACTTTTCGGTGGGAACATTATATACGTCTATGACGTTACATATCCTAACGTATGGCAACATAACATCTCGGATGTTATATTTTACAACATTCCTGGCGTGTCGTCGCCTGCTTCTCGATGGGGACTTTATGTACGTCTAGAACGTTGTATATCCTAACCTATCGCAACCTAACATCTAGGATGTAATATTTTACAACATTCCTGGCATGTCGGTCCCTACGTCTCGGTGGGAACATTGTATACGTCTATAACTATATATATCCTAGCCTAAGGCAACCTAACATGTCGAATGTAATATTTTACAACATTCGTGTCGTGTCGTCGCCTGCTTCTCGATGGGGATATTATATACGTCTATAACGTTGTATATTCTAACCTAACGCAACCTAATATCTGGGATGTAATATTTTACAACATTCCTGGCGTGTCGTCGCCTACTTCTGGATGGGGACATTATATACATCTATGACGTCATATATCCTAACCTAAGGGAACCCAACATCTCGGATGTAATATTTTACAACATTCCTGTCGTGTCGGCGCCTGCTTCTCGATGGGGACATTCTATACGTCTATAACGTTGTATATCCTAATCTAAGAGAACCTAACATCTCGGGTGTAATATTTTAGAACATTCCTGACGCGTCAGTACCTATTTCTCGGTGGGAACATTATATACGTCTATAACGTTATATATCCTAGCCTAAGGCAACCTAACATGTCGAATGTAATATTTTACAACATTCCTGTCGTGTCGGCGCCTGCTTCTCGATAGGGACATTCTATACGTCTATAACGTTGTATATCCTAACCTAAGAGAACCTAACATCTCGGGTGTAATATTTTTGAACATTCCTGACGCGTCAGTCCCTATTTCTCGGTGGGAACATTATATACGTCTATAACGTTATATATCCTAGCCTAAGGCAACCTAACTTGTAGAATGTAATATTTTACAACATTCCTGTCGTGTCGTCGCCTGCTTCTCGATGGGGACATTATATACATCTATAACGTTGTATATCCTAACCTAAGAGAACCTAACATCTCGGGTTTAATATTTTAGAACATTCCTGACGCGTCAGTCCCTATTTCTCGGTGGGAACATTATATACGTCTATAACGTTATATATCCTAGCCTAAGGCAACCTAACTTGTAGAATGTAATATTTTACAACATTCCTGTCCTGTCGTCGCCTGCTTCTCGATGGGGACATTATATACATCTATAACGTTATATATTCTAACCTAACGCAACCTAACATCTGCGATTTAATATTTTAGAACATTCCTGGCATGTAGGTCCCTACTTCTCGGTGGGAACATTCTATACGTCTATAACGTTGTATATCCTAACCTAAGGGAACCTAACATCTCGGGTGTAATATTTTAGAACATTCCTGACGCGTCGGTCCCTATTTCTCGGTGGGAACATTATATACGTCTATAACGTTATATATCCTAGCCTACGGCAACCTAACTTGTCGAATGTAATATTTTACAACATTCCTGGCGTGTCGTCGCCTACTTCTCGATGGGGATATTATATACGTCTATAACGTTGTATATACTAACCTAACGCAACCTAACATCTCGGATGTAATATTTGACAACATTCCTGGCGTGTTAACCCGCACTTCTCGGTGGGAACATCATATACGTCTATAACGTTATATATCCTAGCCTAAGGCAACCTAACTTGTAGAATGTAATATTTTACAACATTCCTGGCGTGTCGTCGCCTACTTCTCGATGAGGACATTATATACATCTATAACGTTGTATGTCCTAACCTAACGCAACCTAACATCTGGGATGTAATATTTTACAACATTCCTGTCATGTCGTCTCCTGCATCTCGATGGGGACATTATATACGTCTATAACGATATATATCCTAACCTAAGGCAACCTAACATCTCGGATGTAATATTTTACAATATTCCTGGCGCTTCGGCTGCTACTTTTCGGTGGGAACATTATATACGTCTATAACGTTACATATCCTAACGTATGGCAACATAACATCTCGGATGTTATATTTTACAACATTCCTGGCGTGTCGTCGCCTGCTTCTCGATGGGGACTTTATGTACGTCTAGAACGTTGTATATCATAACCTATCGCAACCTAACATCTAGGATGTAATATTTTACAACATTCCTGGCATGTTGGGCCCTACTTCTCGGTGGGAACATTGTATACGTCTATAACTATATATATCCTAGCCTAAGGCAACCTAACATGTCGAATGTAATATTTTACAACATTCCTGTCGTGTCGTCGCCTGCTTCTCGATGGGGATATTATATACGTCTATAACGTTGTATATTCTAACCTAACGCAACCTAACATCTGCGATTTAATATTTTAGAACATGCCTGGCATGTAGGTCCCTACTTCTCGGTGGGAACATTCTATATGTCTATAACGTTGTATATCCTAACCTAAGAGAACCTAACATCTCGGGTGTAATATTTTTGAACATTCCTGACGCGTCAGTCCCTATTTCTCGGTGGGAACATTATATACGTCTATAACGTTATATATCCTAGCCTAAGGCAAACTAACATGTCGAATGTAATATTTTACAACATTCACGTTACTTCGGCACCTACTTCTCGGTGGGAACATTATATACGTCTATAACGGTATATATCGTAGCCTAAGGCAACCTAATATATCGGATGTTATATTTTACTACATTCCTGTCCTGTCGTCGCCTGCTTCTCGATGGGGACATTATATACATCTATAACGTTATATATTCTAACCTAACGCAACCTAACATCTGCGATTTAATATTTTAGAACATTCCTGGCATGTAGGTCCCTACTTCTCGGTGGGAACATTCTATACGTCTATAACGTTGTATATGCTAACCTAAGGGAACCTAACATCTCGGGTGTAATATTTTAGAACATTCCTGACGCGTCGGTCCCTATTTCTCGGTGGGAACATTATATACGTCTATAACGTTATATATCCTAGCCTACGGCAACCTAACTTGTCGAATGTAATATTTTACAACATTCCTGGCGTGTCGTCGCCTACTTCTCGATGGGGACATTATATACATCTATAACGTTGTATATCCTAACCTAAGGCAACCTAACATCTCGGATGTAATATTTTACAACATTCTGGCGTGTCGCCGCCTGCTTCTCGATGGGGATATTATATACGTCTATAACGTTGTATATACTAATCTAACGCAACCTAACATCACGGATGTAATATTTGACAACATTCCTGGCGTGTTAACCCGCACTTCTCGGTGGGAACATCATATACGTCTATAACGTTATATATCCTAGCCTAAGGCAACCTAACTTGTAGAATGTAATATTTTACAACATTCCTGGCGTGTCGTCGCCTACTTCTCGATGAGGACATTATATACATCTATAACGTTGTATGTCCTAACCTAACGCAACCTAACATCTGGGATTTAATATTTTACAACATTCCTGTCATGTCGTCTCCTGCATCTCGATGGGGACATTATATACGTCTATAACGATATATATCCTAACCTAAGGCAACCTAACATCTCGGATGTAATATTTTACAATATTCCTGGCGCTTCGGCTGCTACTTTTCGGTGGGAACATTATATACGTCTATAACGTTACATATCCTAACGTATGGCAACATAACATCTCGGATGTTATATTTTACAACATTCCTGGCGTGTCGTCGCCTGCTTCTCGATGGGGACTTTATGTACGTCTAGAACGTTGTATATCATAACCTATCGCAACCTAACAACTAGGATGTAATATTTTACAACATTCCTGGCATGTTGGGCCCTACTTCTCGGTGGGAACATTGTATACGTCTATAACTATATATATCCTAGCCTAAGGCAACCTAACATGTCGAATGTAATATTTTACAACATTCCTGTCGTGTCGTCGCCTGCTTCTCGATGGGGATATTATATACGTCTATAACGTTGTATATTCTAACCTAACGCAACCTAATATCTGGGATGTAATATTTTACAACATTCCTGGCGTGTCGTCGCCTACTTCTGGATGGGGACATTATATACATCTATAACGTCATATATCCTAACCTAAGGGAACCCAACATCTCGGGTGTAATATTTTACAACATTCCTGGCGTGTCGTCGCCTACTTCTCGATGGGGACATTATATACATCTATAACGTTGTATATCCTAACATAAGGCAACCTAACATCTCGGATGTAATATTTTACAACATTCCTGGCATGTCGGGCCCTACTTCTCGGTGGGAACATTGTATACGTCTATAACGATATATATCCTAGCCTAAGGCAACCTAACATGTCGAATGTAATATTTTACAACATTCCTGTCGTGTCGGCGCCTGCTTCTCGATGGGGACATTCTATACGTCTATAACGTTGTATATCCTAACCTAAGAGAACCTAACATCTCGGGTGTAATATTTTTGAACATTCCTGACGCGTCAGTCCCTACTTCTCGGTGGGAACATTATATACGTCTATAACGTTATATATCCTAGCCTAAGGCAACCTAACTTGTAGAATGTAATATTTTACAACATTCCTGTCGTGTCGTCGCCTGCTTCTCGATGGGGACATTATATACATCTATAACGTTGTATATCCTAACCTAAGAGAACCTAACATCTCGGATGTAATATATGACAACATTCTTGTCGTGTCGGCCCGTACTCCTCGGTGGGAATATCGTATACGTCTATAACGTTATATATCCTAGCCCAAGGCAATCCTAACGGGTCGAATGTAATATTTTACAACATTCCTGGCGCGTCGGCCCCTATTTCTCGGTGGGATCATTATATACGTCATTGAAGCTATATATCCTAGCCTAAGGCAACCTAACATCTCGGGTGTAATATTTTAGAACATTCCTGACGCGTCGGTCCCTATTTCTCGGTGGGAACAGTATATAGGTCTATAAAGTTATATATCCTAACCTAAGGCAACCTAACATCTCGGATGTAATATTTTACTACATTCCTGGCACGTCGGCCACTACTTCTCGGTGGGAACATTATATAAGTCTATAACGCTATATATCCTAGCCTAAGGCAAACTAACATGTCGAATGTAATATTTTACAACATTCCCGTCACTTCGGCACCTAATTCACGGTGGGAACATTATATACGTCTATAACGTTATATATCCTAGCCTAAGGCAACCTAACATCTCGGATGTTATATTTTACTACGTTCCCGGCGCGCCGGCCCCTACTTCTCGGTGGGAACAGTATATACGTCTATAAAGTTATATATCCTAGCCTAAGGCAATCCTAACATCTCGGAAGTAATATTTTACAACATTCCTGGCGCGTCGGCATCTACTTCTCGGTGGGAACTGTATATAAGTCAATAACGTTATATATCCTAACATAAGGCAACCTAACATCTCGGATGTAATATTTTACTACATTCCTGGCACGTCGGCCACCACTTCTCGGTGGGAACATTATATAAGTCTATAACGCTATATATCCTAGCCTAAGGCAAACTAACATGTCGAATGTAATATTTTACAACATTTCCGTCACTTCGGCACCTACTTCTCGGTGGGAACATTATATACGTCTATAACGTTATATATCCTAGCCTAAGGCAACCTAACATCTCGGATGTTATATTTCACTACATTCCTGGCGCGCCGGCCACTACTTCTCGGTGGGAACAGTATATACGTCTATAACGTTATATATCCCAGCCTAAGGCAATGCTAACATCTCGGAAGTAATATTTTACAACATTCCTAGCGCGTCGGCACCTACTTCTCGGTGGGAACATTATATACGTCTATAACGTTATATATCCTAGCCTAAGACAACCTAACATGTCGAATGTAATATTTTACAGCATTCCTGGCGCGTCGGCCCCTATTTCTCGGTGGGAACATTGTATATGTCTATAACGCTATATGTCCTAGCCTGAGACAACCTAACATGTCGAATATAATATTTTACAATATTCCTGGCGCGTCGGCACCTACTTCTCGGTGGGAACATTATATACGTCTATAACGTTATATGTCCTAACCTAAGGCAACTTAAAATCTCGGATGTAATATTTTACTACATTCCTGGCACGTCGGCCCCTACTTCTCGGTGGGAACATTATATACGTCTATAACGCTATATATCCTAGCCTAAGGCAAACTAACATGTCGAATGTAATATTTTACAGCATTCTCGTCACTTCGGCCCCTACTTCTCGGTGGGAACTTTATATACGTCTATAACGTTATATATCCTAGTTTAAGCTAACCTAACATCTCGGATGTAATATTTTACTACATTCGTGGCGCACCGGCACATACCTCTCGGTGGGAACATTATATACGTCTATAACGTTATATATCCTAGCCTAAGGCAATCCTAACATCTCGGATGTAATATTTTACAACATTCCTGGCGCGTCGGCACCTACTTCTCGGATTGCACATTATATACGTCTATAACGTTATATATCCTAACCTAAGGGAAACTAACACCTCGGATGTAATGTTTTACAACATTCCTGGCGTGTCGGCCCCTATTTCTCGGTGGGAACATTATATACGTCTATAACGTGATATGTCCTAGCCTAAGGCAATTCTAACTTCTCGGAAGTAATATTTTACAACATTCCTGGCGCGTCGGCATCTACTTCACGGTGGGAACATTATATGCGTCTATAACGTTATATATCCTAACCTAAGGGAACCTAACATCTCGGATGTAATATTTGACAACATTCTTGTCGTGTCGGCCCGTACTCCTCGGTGGGAATATCGTATACGTCTATAACGATATATATCCTAGCCTAAGGCAATCCTAACGCGTCGAATGTAATATTTTACAACATTCCTGGCGCGTCGGCCCCTATTTCTCGGTGGGATCATTATATACGTCATTGAAGCTATATATCCTAGCCTAAAGCAACCTAACATCTCGGATGTAGTATTTTACAACATTCCCGTCACTTCGGCACCTAATTCACGGTGGGAACATTATATACGTCTATAACGCTATATATCCTAGCCTAAGGCAAACTAACATGTCGAATGTAATATTTTACAACATTTCCGTCACTTCGGCACCTACTTCTCGGTGGGAACATTATATACGTCTATAACGTTATATATCCTAACCTAAGGCAACCTAACATCTCGGATGTAATATTTTACTACATTCCTGGCACGTCGGCACCTACTTCTCGGTGGGAACATTATATACGTCTATAACGTTATATATCCTAGACTAAGGCAACCTAACACTTTGGATGTAATGTTTTACGACATTCCTGGCGTGTCGGCGCCTATTTCTCGGTGGGAACATTATATAATTCAATAACGTTATATATCCTAACCTAAGGCAACCTAACATCTCGGATGTAATATTTTACTACATTCCTGGCACGTCGGCCACTACTTCTCGGTGGGAACATTATATAAGTCTATAACGCTATATATCCTAGCCTAAGGCAAACTAACATGTCGAATGTAATATTTTACAACATTCACGTTACTTCGGCACCTACTTCTCGGTGGGAACATTATATACGTCTATAACGGTATATATCGTAGCCTAAGGCAACCTAATATATCGGATGTTATATTTTACTACATTCCTGGCGCGCCGGCCCCAACTTCTCGGTGGGAACATTATATACGTCTATAACGCTATATATCCTAACCTAAGGCAACCTAACATCTCGGATGTAATATTTTACTACATTCCTGACGCGCCGGCCCCTACTTCTCGGTGGGAACAGTATATACGTCTATAACGTTATATATCCTAGCCTAAGGCAATCCTAACATCTCGGAAGTAATATTTTACAACATTCCTAGCGCGTCGGCACCTACTTCTCGGTGGGAACATTATATACGTCTATAACGTTATATATCCTAGCCTAAGACAACCTAACATGTCGAATGTAATATTTTACAGCATTCCTGGCGCGTCGGCCCCTATTTCTCGGTGGGAACATTGTATATGTCTATAACGCTATATGTCCTAGCCTGAGACAACCTAACATGTCGAATATAATATTTTACAATATTCCTGGCGCGTCGGCACCTACTTCTCGGTGGGAACATTATATACGTCTATAACGCTATATATCCTAACCTAAGGCAACCTAACATCTCGGATGTAATATTTTACTACATTCCTGGCACGTCGGCCCCTACTTCTCGGTGGGAACATTATATACGTCTATAACTCTGTATATCCTAGCCTAAGGCAAACTAACATGTCGAATGTAATATTTTACAACATTCTCGTCACTTCGGCCCCTACTTCTCGGTGGGAACTTTATATACGTCTATAACGTTATATATCCTAGTTTAAGGCAACCTAACATCTCGGATGTAATATTTTACTACATTCCTGGCACGTCGGCCCCTACTTCTCGGTGGGAACATTATATACGTCTATGACTCTATATATCCTAGCTTAAGGCAAACTAACATGTCGAATGTAATATTTTACAACATTCTCGTCACTTCGGCCCCTACTTCTCGGTGGGAACATTATATACGTCTATAACGTTATATATCCTAACCTAAGGCAACCTAACATCTCGGATGTAATATTTTACTACATTCCTGGCACGTCGGTCCCTACATCTCGGTGGGAACATTATATACGTCTATAACGATATATATCCTAACCTAAGGCAACGTAACATCTCGGATGTAATATTTTACAACATTCCTGGCGCTTCGGCTGCTACTTTTCGGTGGGAACATTATATACGTCTATAACGTTACATATCCTAACGCATGGCAACATAACATCTGGGATGTTATATTTTACAACATTCCTGCCGAGTCCTCGCCTGCTTCTCGATGGGGACTTTATATACGTCTATAACGTTGTATATCCTAACCTAATGCAACCTAACATCTGGGATGTAATATTTTACAACATTCCTGGCATGTCGGTCCCTACGTCTCGGTGGGAACGTTATATACGTCTATAACGATATATATCCTAACCTAAGGCAACGTAACATCTCGGATGTAATATTTTACAACATTCCTGGCGCTTCGGCTGCTACTTTTCGGTGGGAACATTATATACGTCTATAACGTTACATATCCTAACGCATGGCAACATAACATCTCGGATGTTATATTTTACAACATTCCTGCCGAGTCCTCGCCTGCTTCTCGATAGGGACTTTATATACGTCTATAACGTTGTATATCCTAACCTAATGCAACCTAACATCTGGGATGTAATATTTTACAACATTCCTGGCATGTCGGTCCCTACGTCTCGGTGAAAACGTTATATACGTCTATAACGATATATATCCTAACCTAAGGCAACGTAACATCTCGGATGTAATATTTTACAACATTCCTGGCGCTTCGGCTGCTACTTTTCGGTGGGAACATTATATACGTCTATAACGTTACATATCCTAACGCATGGCAACATAACATCTGGGATGTTATATTTTACAACATTCCTGCCGAGTCCTCGCCTGCTTCTCGATGGGGACTTTATATACGTCTATAACGTTGTATATCCTAACCTAATGCAACCTAACATCTGGGATGTAATATTTTACAACATTCCTGGCATGTCGGGCCCTACTTCTCGGTGGGAACATTGTATACGTCTATAACGAAATATATCCTAGCCTAAGGCAACCTAACATGTCGAATGTAATATTTTACAACATTCCTGTCGTGTCGTCGCCTGCTTCTCGATGGGTACATTATATACGTCTATAACGTTGTATATCCTAACCTAAGAGAACCTAACATCTCGGGTGTAATATTTTAGAACATTCCTGACGCGTCAGTCCCTATTTCTCGGTGGGAACATTATATACGTCTATAACGTTATATATCCTAGCCTAAGGCAACCTAACTTGTAGAATGTAATATTTTACAACATTCCTGTCGTGTCGTCGCCTGCTTCTCGATGGGGACATTATATACATCTATAACGTTGTATATCCTAACCTAAGAGAACCTAACATCTCGGGTGTAATATTTTAGAACATTCCTGACGCGTCAGTCCCTATTTCTCGGTGGGAACATTATATACGTCTATAACGTTATATATCCTAGCCTAAGGCAACCTAACTTGTAGAATGTAATATTTTACAACATTCCTGTCGTGTCGTCGCCTGCTTCTCGATGGGGACATTATATACATCTATAACGTTATATATTCTAACCTAACGCAACCTAACATCTGGGATTTAATATTTTAGAACATTCCTGGCATGTAGGTCCCTACTTCTCGGTGGGAACATTCTATACGTCTATAACGTTGTATATCCTAACCTAAGGGAACCTAACATCTCGGGTGTAATGTTTTACAACATTGCTGACGCGTCGGCCCCTCTTTCTCGGTGGGAACATTCTATACGTCTATAACGTTGTATATCCTAACCTAAGGGAACCTAACATCTCGGGTGTAATATTTTAGAACATTCCTGACGCGTCGGTCCCTATTTCTCGGTGGGAACATTATATACGTCTATAACGTTATATATCCTAGCCTACGGCAACCTAACTTGTCGAATGTAATATTTTACAACAGTCCTGGCGTGTCGTCGCCTACTTCTCGATGAGGACATTATATACATCTATAACGTTGTATATCCTAACCTAACGCAACCTAACATCTGGGATGTAATATTTTACAACATTCCTGTCATGTCGTCTCCTGCATCTCGATGGGGACAATATATACGTCTATAACGATATATATCCTAACCTAAGGCAACCTAACATCTCGGATGTAATATTTTACAATATTCCTGGCGCTTCGGCTGCTACTTTTCGGTGGGAACATTATATACGTCTATGACGTTACATATCCTAACGTATGGCAACATAACATCTCGGATGTTATATTTTACAACATTCCTGGCGTGTCGTCGCCTGCTTCTCGATGGGGACTTTATGTACGTCTAGAACGTTGTATATCCTAACCTATCGCAACCTAACATCTAGGATGTAATATTTTACAACATTCCTGGCATGTCGGTCCCTACGTCTCGGTGGGAACATTGTATACGTCTATAACTATATATATCCTAGCCTAAGGCAACCTAACATGTCGAATGTAATATTTTACAACATTCGTGTCGTGTCGTCGCCTGCTTCTCGATGGGGATATTATATACGTCTATAACGTTGTATATTCTAACCTAACGCAACCTAATATCTGGGATGTAATATTTTACAACATTCCTGGCGTGTCGTCGCCTACTTCTGGATGGGGACATTATATACATCTATGACGTCATATATCCTAACCTAAGGGAACCCAACATCTCGGATGTAATATTTTACAACATTCCTGTCGTGTCGGCGCCTGCTTCTCGATGGGGACATTCTATACGTCTATAACGTTGTATATCCTAATCTAAGAGAACCTAACATCTCGGGTGTAATATTTTAGAACATTCCTGACGCGTCAGTACCTATTTCTCGGTGGGAACATTATATACGTCTATAACGTTATATATCCTAGCCTAAGGCAACCTAACATGTCGAATGTAATATTTTACAACATTCCTGTCGTGTCGGCGCCTGCTTCTCGATAGGGACATTCTATACGTCTATAACGTTGTATATCCTAACCTAAGAGAACCTAACATCTCGGGTGTAATATTTTTGAACATTCCTGACGCGTCAGTCCCTATTTCTCGGTGGGAACATTATATACGTCTATAACGTTATATATCCTAGCCTAAGGCAACCTAACTTGTAGAATGTAATATTTTACAACATTCCTGTCGTGTCGTCGCCTGCTTCTCGATGGGGACATTATATACATCTATAACGTTGTATATCCTAACCTAAGAGAACCTAACATCTCGGGTTTAATATTTTAGAACATTCCTGACGCGTCAGTCCCTATTTCTCGGTGGGAACATTATATACGTCTATAACGTTATATATCCTAGCCTAAGGCAACCTAACTTGTAGAATGTAATATTTTACAACATTCCTGTCCTGTCGTCGCCTGCTTCTCGATGGGGACATTATATACATCTATAACGTTATATATTCTAACCTAACGCAACCTAACATCTGCGATTTAATATTTTAGAACATTCCTGGCATGTAGGTCCCTACTTCTCGGTGGGAACATTCTATACGTCTATAACGTTGTATATCCTAACCTAAGGGAACCTAACATCTCGGGTGTAATATTTTAGAACATTCCTGACGCGTCGGTCCCTATTTCTCGGTGGGAACATTATATACGTCTATAACGTTATATATCCTAGCCTACGGCAACCTAACTTGTCGAATGTAATATTTTACAACATTCCTGGCGTGTCGTCGCCTACTTCTCGATGGGGATATTATATACGTCTATAACGTTGTATATACTAACCTAACGCAACCTAACATCTCGGATGTAATATTTGACAACATTCCTGGCGTGTTAACCCGCACTTCTCGGTGGGAACATCATATACGTCTATAACGTTATATATCCTAGCCTAAGGCAACCTAACTTGTAGAATGTAATATTTTACAACATTCCTGGCGTGTCGTCGCCTACTTCTCGATGAGGACATTATATACATCTATAACGTTGTATGTCCTAACCTAACGCAACCTAACATCTGGGATGTAATATTTTACAACATTCCTGTCATGTCGTCTCCTGCATCTCGATGGGGACATTATATACGTCTATAACGATATATATCCTAACCTAAGGCAACCTAACATCTCGGATGTAATATTTTACAATATTCCTGGCGCTTCGGCTGCTACTTTTCGGTGGGAACATTATATACGTCTATAACGTTACATATCCTAACGTATGGCAACATAACATCTCGGATGTTATATTTTACAACATTCCTGGCGTGTCGTCGCCTGCTTCTCGATGGGGACTTTATGTACGTCTAGAACGTTGTATATCATAACCTATCGCAACCTAACATCTAGGATGTAATATTTTACAACATTCCTGGCATGTTGGGCCCTACTTCTCGGTGGGAACATTGTATACGTCTATAACTATATATATCCTAGCCTAAGGCAACCTAACATGTCGAATGTAATATTTTACAACATTCCTGTCGTGTCGTCGCCTGCTTCTCGATGGGGATATTATATACGTCTATAACGTTGTATATTCTAACCTAACGCAACCTAACATCTGCGATTTAATATTTTAGAACATGCCTGGCATGTAGGTCCCTACTTCTCGGTGGGAACATTCTATATGTCTATAACGTTGTATATCCTAACCTAAGAGAACCTAACATCTCGGGTGTAATATTTTTGAACATTCCTGACGCGTCAGTCCCTATTTCTCGGTGGGAACATTATATACGTCTATAACGTTATATATCCTAGCCTAAGGCAAACTAACATGTCGAATGTAATATTTTACAACATTCACGTTACTTCGGCACCTACTTCTCGGTGGGAACATTATATACGTCTATAACGGTATATATCGTAGCCTAAGGCAACCTAATATATCGGATGTTATATTTTACTACATTCCTGTCCTGTCGTCGCCTGCTTCTCGATGGGGACATTATATACATCTATAACGTTATATATTCTAACCTAACGCAACCTAACATCTGCGATTTAATATTTTAGAACATTCCTGGCATGTAGGTCCCTACTTCTCGGTGGGAACATTCTATACGTCTATAACGTTGTATATGCTAACCTAAGGGAACCTAACATCTCGGGTGTAATATTTTAGAACATTCCTGACGCGTCGGTCCCTATTTCTCGGTGGGAACATTATATACGTCTATAACGTTATATATCCTAGCCTACGGCAACCTAACTTGTCGAATGTAATATTTTACAACATTCCTGGCGTGTCGTCGCCTACTTCTCGATGGGGACATTATATACATCTATAACGTTGTATATCCTAACCTAAGGCAACCTAACATCTCGGATGTAATATTTTACAACATTCTGGCGTGTCGCCGCCTGCTTCTCGATGGGGATATTATATACGTCTATAACGTTGTATATACTAATCTAACGCAACCTAACATCACGGATGTAATATTTGACAACATTCCTGGCGTGTTAACCCGCACTTCTCGGTGGGAACATCATATACGTCTATAACGTTACATATCCTAGCCTAAGGCAACCTAACTTGTAGAATGTAATATTTTACAACATTCCTGGCGTGTCGTCGCCTACTTCTCGATGAGGACATTATATACATCTATAACGTTGTATGTCCTAACCTAACGCAACCTAACATCTGGGATTTAATATTTTACAACATTCCTGTCATGTCGTCTCCTGCATCTCGATGGGGACATTATATACGTCTATAACGATATATATCCTAACCTAAGGCAACCTAACATCTCGGATGTAATATTTTACAATATTCCTGGCGCTTCGGCTGCTACTTTTCGGTGGGAACATTATATACGTCTATAACGTTACATATCCTAACGTATGGCAACATAACATCTCGGATGTTATATTTTACAACATTCCTGGCGTGTCGTCGCCTGCTTCTCGATGGGGACTTTATGTACGTCTAGAACGTTGTATATCATAACCTATCGCAACCTAACAACTAGGATGTAATATTTTACAACATTCCTGGCATGTTGGGCCCTACTTCTCGGTGGGAACATTGTATACGTCTATAACTATATATATCCTAGCCTAAGGCAACCTAACATGTCGAATGTAATATTTTACAACATTCCTGTCGTGTCGTCGCCTGCTTCTCGATGGGGATATTATATACGTCTATAACGTTGTATATTCTAACCTAACGCAACCTAATATCTGGGATGTAATATTTTACAACATTCCTGGCGTGTCGTCGCCTACTTCTGGATGGGGACATTATATACATCTATAACGTCATATATCCTAACCTAAGGGAACCCAACATCTCGGGTGTAATATTTTACAACATTCCTGGCGTGTCGTCGCCTACTTCTCGATGGGGACATTATATACATCTATAACGTTGTATATCCTAACATAAGGCAACCTAACATCTCGGATGTAATATTTTACAACATTCCTGGCATGTCGGGCCCTACTTCTCGGTGGGAACATTGTATACGTCTATAACGATATATATCCTAGCCTAAGGCAACCTAACATGTCGAATGTAATATTTTACAACATTCCTGTCGTGTCGGCGCCTGCTTCTCGATGGGGACATTCTATACGTCTATAACGTTGTATATCCTAACCTAAGAGAACCTAACATCTCGGGTGTAATATTTTTGAACATTCCTGACGCGTCAGTCCCTACTTCTCGGTGGGAACATTATATACGTCTATAACGTTATATATCCTAGCCTAAGGCAACCTAACTTGTAGAATGTAATATTTTACAACATTCCTGTCGTGTCGTCGCCTGCTTCTCGATGGGGACATTATATACATCTATAACGTTGTATATCCTAACCTAAGAGAACCTAACATCTCGGATGTAATATATGACAACATTCTTGTCGTGTCGGCCCGTACTCCTCGGTGGGAATATCGTATACGTCTATAACGTTATATATCCTAGCCCAAGGCAATCCTAACGGGTCGAATGTAATATTTTACAACATTCCTGGCGCGTCGGCCCCTATTTCTCGGTGGGATCATTATATACGTCATTGAAGCTATATATCCTAGCCTAAGGCAACCTAACATCTCGGGTGTAATATTTTAGAACATTCCTGACGCGTCGGTCCCTATTTCTCGGTGGGAACAGTATATAGGTCTATAAAGTTATATATCCTAACCTAAGGCAACCTAACATCTCGGATGTAATATTTTACTACATTCCTGGCACGTCGGCCACTACTTCTCGGTGGGAACATTATATAAGTCTATAACGCTATATATCCTAGCCTAAGGCAAACTAACATGTCGAATGTAATATTTTACAACATTCCCGTCACTTCGGCACCTAATTCACGGTGGGAACATTATATACGTCTATAACGTTATATATCCTAGCCTAAGGCAACCTAACATCTCGGATGTTATATTTTACTACGTTCCCGGCGCGCCGGCCCCTACTTCTCGGTGGGAACAGTATATACGTCTATAAAGTTATATATCCTAGCCTAAGGCAATCCTAACATCTCGGAAGTAATATTTTACAACATTCCTGGCGCGTCGGCATCTACTTCTCGGTGGGAACTGTATATAAGTCAATAACGTTATATATCCTAACATAAGGCAACCTAACATCTCGGATGTAATATTTTACTACATTCCTGGCACGTCGGCCACCACTTCTCGGTGGGAACATTATATAAGTCTATAACGCTATATATCCTAGCCTAAGGCAAACTAACATGTCGAATGTAATATTTTACAACATTTCCGTCACTTCGGCACCTACTTCTCGGTGGGAACATTATATACGTCTATAACGTTATATATCCTAGCCTAAGGCAACCTAACATCTCGGATGTTATATTTCACTACATTCCTGGCGCGCCGGCCACTACTTCTCGGTGGGAAC
This sequence comes from Xylocopa violacea, assembly GCA_963969225.1. Lineage (NCBI taxonomy): Eukaryota > Metazoa > Arthropoda > Insecta > Hymenoptera > Apidae > Xylocopa > Xylocopa violacea. Next base: position 2,591,422 of record CAXAJV010000789.1, read on the forward strand.
AGTATATACGTCTATAACGTTATATATCCCAGCCTAAGGCAATGCTAACATCTCGGAAGTAATATTTTACAACATTCCTAGCGCGTCGGCACCTACTTCTCGGTGGGAACATTATATACGTCTATAACGTTATATATCCTAGCCTAAGACAACCTAACATGTCGAATGTAATATTTTACAGCATTCCTGGCGCGTCGGCCCCTATTTCTCGGTGGGAACATTGTATATGTCTATAACGCTATATGTCCTAGCCTGAGACAACCTAACATGTCGGAATATAATATTTTACAATATTCCTGGCGCGTCGGCACCTACTTCTCGGTGGGAACATTATATACGTCTATAACGTTATATGTCCTAACCTAAGGCAACTTAAAATCTCGGATGTAATATTTTACTACATTCCTGGCACGTCGGCCCCTACTTCTCGGTGGGAACATTATATACGTCTATAACGCTATATATCCTAGCCTAAGGCAAACTAACATGTCGAATGTAATATTTTACAGCATTCTCGTCACTTCGGCCCCTACTTCTCGGTGGGAACTTTATATACGTCTATAACGTTATATATCCTAGTTTAAGCTAACCTAACATCTCGGATGTAATATTTTACTACATTCGTGGCGCACCGGCACATACCTCTCGGTGGGAACATTATATACGTCTATAACGTTATATATCCTAGCCTAAGGCAATCCTAACATCTCGGATGTAATATTTTACAACATTCCTGGCGCGTCGGCACCTACTTCTCGGATTGCACATTATATACGTCTATAACGTTATATATCCTAACCTAAGGGAAACTAACACCTCGGATGTAATGTTTTACAACATTCCTGGCGTGTCGGCCCCTATTTCTCGGTGGGAACATTATATACGTCTATAACGTGATATGTCCTAGCCTAAGGCAATTCTAACTTCTCGGAAGTAATATTTTACAACATTCCTGGCGCGTCGGCATCTACTTCACGGTGGGAACATTATATGCGTCTATAACGTTATATATCCTAACCTAAGGGAACCTAACATCTCGGATGTAATATTTGACAACATTCTTGTCGTGTCGGCCCGTACTCCTCGGTGGGAATATCGTATACGTCTATAACGATATATATCCTAGCCTAAGGCAATCCTAACGCGTCGAATGTAATATTTTACAACATTCCTGGCGCGTCGGCCCCTATTTCTCGGTGGGATCATTATATACGTCATTGAAGCTATATATCCTAGCCTAAAGCAACCTAACATCTCGGATGTAGTATTTTACAACATTCCCGTCACTTCGGCACCTAATTCACGGTGGGAACATTATATACGTCTATAACGCTATATATCCTAGCCTAAGGCAAACTAACATGTCGAATGTAATATTTTACAACATTTCCGTCACTTCGGCACCTACTTCTCGGTGGGAACATTATATACGTCTATAACGTTATATATCCTAACCTAAGGCAACCTAACATCTCGGATGTAATATTTTACTACATTCCTGGCACGTCGGCACCTACTTCTCGGTGGGAACATTATATACGTCTATAACGTTATATATCCTAACCTAAGGCAACCTAACACTTTGGATGTAATGTTTTACGACATTCCTGGCGTGTCGGCGCCTATTTCTCGGTGGGAACATTATATAATTCAATAACGTTATATATCCTAACCTAAGGCAACCTAACATCTCGGATGTAATATTTTACTACATTCCTGGCACGTCGGCCACAACTTCTCGGTGGGAACATTATATAAGTCTATAACGCTATATATCCTAGCCTAAGGCAAACTAACATGTCGAATGTAATATTTTACAACATTCACGTTACTTCGGCACCTACTTCTCGGTGGGAACATTATATACGTCTATAACGGTATATATCGTAGCCTAAGGCAACCTAATATATCGGATGTTATATTTTACTACATTCCTGGCGCGCCGGCCCCAACTTCTCGGTGGGAACATTATATACGTCTATAACGCTATATATCCTAACCTAAGGCAACCTAACATCTCGGATGTAATATTTTACTACATTCCTGACGCGCCGGCCCCTACTTCTCGGTGGGAACAGTATATACGTCTATAACGTTATATATCCTAGCCTAAGGCAATCCTAACATCTCGGAAGTAATATTTTACAACATTCCTAGCGCGTCGGCACCTACTTCTCGGTGGGAACATTATATACGTCTATAACGTTATATATCCTAGCCTAAGACAACCTAACATGTCGAATGTAATATTTTACAGCATTCCTGGCGCGTCGGCCCCTATTTCTCGGTGGGAACATTGTATATGTCTATAACGCTATATGTCCTAGCCTGAGACAACCTAACATGTCGAATATAATATTTTACAATATTCCTGGCGCGTCGGCACCTACTTCTCGGTGGGAACATTATATACGTCTATAACGCTATATATCCTAACCTAAGGCAACCTAACATCTCGGATGTAATATTTTACTACATTCCTGGCACGTCGGCCCCTACTTCTCGGTGGGAACATTATATACGTCTATAACTCTGTATATCCTAGCCTAAGGCAAACTAACATGTCGAATGTAATATTTTACAACATTCTCGTCACTTCGGCCCCTACTTCTCGGTGGGAACTTTATATACGTCTATAACGTTATATATCCTAGTTTAAGGCAACCTAACATCTCGGATGTAATATTTTACTACATTCCTGGCACGTCGGCCCCTACTTCTCGGTGGGAACATTATATACGTCTATGACTCTATATATCCTAGCTTAAGGCAAACTAACATGTCGAATGTAATATTTTACAACATTCTCGTCACTTCGGCCCCTACTTCTCGGTGGGAACATTATATACGTCTATAACGTTATATATCCTAACCTAAGGCAACCTAACATCTCGGATGTAATATTTTACTACATTCCTGGCACGTCGGCACCTACTTCTCGGTGGGAACATTATATACGTCTATAACGTTATATATCCTAGACTAAGGCAACCTAACACCTCGGATGTAATGTTTTACAACATTCCTGACGTGTCGGCGCCTATTTCTCGGTGGGAACATTATATAATTCAATAACGTTATATATCCTATCCTAAGGCAGCCTAACATCTCGGATGTAATATTTTACTACATTCCTGGCACGTCAGCCACTACTTCTCGGTGGGAACATTATATAAGTCTATAACGCTATATATCCTAGCCTAAGGCAAACTAACATGTCGAATGTAATATTTTACAACATTCCCGTCACTTCGGCACCTACTTCTCGGTGGGAACATTATATACGTCTATAACGTTATATATCCTAACCTAAGGCAACCTAATATATCGGATGTTATATTTTACTACATTCCTGGCGCGCCGGCCCCAACTTCTCGGTGGGAACATTATATACGTCTATAACGCTATATCTCCTAACCTAAGGCAACCTAACATCTCGGATGTAATATTTTACTACATTCCTGGCGCGCCGGCCCCTACTTCTCGGTGGGAACAGTATATACGTCTATAACGCTATATATCCTAGCCTAAGGCAATCCTAACATCTCGGAAGTAATATTTTACAACATTCCTAGCGCGTCGGCACCTACTTCTCGGTGGGAACATTATATACGTCTATAACGTTATATATCCTGGCCTAAGACAACCTAACATGTCGAATGTCATATTTTACAGCATTCGTGGCACGTCGGCCCCTACTTCTCGGTGGGAACATTATATACGTCTATAACTCTATATATCCTAGCTTAAGGCAAACTAACATGTCGAATGTAATATTTTACAACATTCCTGGCTCGTTGGTCCCTACTTCTCGGTGGGAACATTATATACGTCTATAACGTTATATATTCTAACCTAAGGGAACCTAACATCTCGGATGTAATATTTTACAACATTCCTGGCGCGTCGGCACCTCCTTCTCATTGGGAACATTATATACGTCTATAACGTTATATATCCTAACCTAAGGGAACCTAACACCTCGGATGTAATGTTTTACAACATTCCTGGCGTGTCGGCCGGTATTTCTCGGTGGGAACATTATATACGTCTTTAACGCTATATATCCTAGCCTATGGCAACCTAACTTGTCGAGCGTAATATTTTACAACATTCCTGGCGCGTCGGCACCTACTTCTCGGTCGGAACAGTATATACGTCTATAACGTTATATATCCTAACCTAAGACAACTTAACATGTCGAATGTAATATTTTACCACATTCCTGGCTCGTTAGCCCCTACTTCTCGGTGGGAACATTATATACGTCTATAACGTTGTATATCCTAACCTAAGGCAACCTAACATACCGGATGTAGTATTTTACCACATTACTGGCGCGCTGGCCCCTACTTCTCGGTGGGAACATTATATACGTCTATAACGCCATATATCCTAACTTAAGGCAACCAAAAATGTCGAGCGTAATATTTTACTACATTCCTGGCGTGTCGGCCCTTATTTCTCGGTGGGAATATTATATACGCCTTTAACGCTATATGTCCTAGCCTGAGACAACCTAACATGTCGAATGTAATATTTTACAATATTCCTGGCGCGTCGGCAGCTACTTCTCGGTGGGAACAGTATATACGTCTATAACGTTATATATCCTAACCTAAGGCAACTTAACATGTCGGATGTAATATTTTACAACATTCCTGGCGCGTCGGCACCTGCTTCTCATTGGGAACATTATATACGTCTATAACGTTATATATCCTAACCTAAGGGAACCTAACACCTCGGATGTAATGTTTTACAACATTCCTGGCGTATCGGCCCGTATTTCTCGGTGGGAACATTATATATGTCTTTAACGCTATATCCTAGCCTATGGCAACCTAACTTGTCGAGCGTAATATTTTACAACATTCCTGGCGCGTCGGCACCTACTTCTCGGTCGGAACAGTATATACGTCTATAACGTTATATATCCTAGCCTAAGGCATTCCTAACATGTCGAATGTAAAATTTTACATCGTTCCTGGGGCGTCGGCCCCTATTTCTCGGTGGGAAAATTATACAAGTCAATAACGTTATATATCCTAACCTAAGGCAACCTAACATCTCGGATGTAATATTTTACAACATTCCCGTCACTTCGGCCCCTACTTCTCGGTGGGAACATTATATACGTCTATAACGATATATATCCTAGCCTAAGGCAATCCTAACATCTCGGATGTAATATTTTACAACATTCCTGGCGCGCCGGCACCTATTTCTCGGTGGGAACATTATATACGTCTATAACTTTACATATCCTAGCCTAAGGGAACCTAACATCTCGGATGTAATATTTTACAACATTCCTGGCGAGTCGGCCCCTACTTCTCGGTGGGAACTGTATATACGTCTATAACGTTATATATCCTAACCTAAGGCAACTTAACATGTCGGATGTAATATTTTACAACATTCCTGGCGCGTCGGCACCTCCTTCTCATTGGGAACATTATATACGTCTATAACGTTATATATCCTAACCTAAGGGAACCTAACACCTCGGATGTAATGTTTTACAACATTCCTGGCGTGTCGGCCCGTATTTCTCGGTGGGAACATTATATACGTCTTTAACGCTATATATCCTAGCCTATGGCAACCTAACTTGTCGAGCGTAATATTTTACAACATTCCTGGCGCGTCGGCACCTACTTCTCGGTCGGAACAGTATATACGTCTATAACGTTATATATCCTAACCTAAGGCAATCCTAACATGTCGAATGTAAAATTTTACATCGTTCCTGGGGCGTCGGCCCCTATTTCTCGGTGGGAAAATTATACAAGTCAATAACGTTATATATCCTAACCTAAGGCAACCTAACGTCTCGGATGTAATATTTTACAACATTCCCGTCACTTCGGCCCCTACTTCTCGGTGGGAACATTATATACGTCTATAACGATATATATCCTAGCCTAAGGCAATCCTAACATCTCGGATGTAATATTTTACAACATTCCTGGCGCGCCGGCACCTATTTCTCGGTGGGAACATTATATACGTCTATAACTTTACATATCCTAGCCTAAGGCAACCTAACATCTCGGATGTAATATTTCACTACATTCCTGGCGCGCCGGCCCGCACTTCTCGGTGGGAATATTATATACGTCTATATCGCTATATATCATAGCCTAAGGCAACCTAACATGTCGAGCGTAATATTTTACTACATTCCTGGCACGTCGGCCACTACTTCTCGCTGGGAACATTATATAAGTCTATAACGCTATATATCCTAGCCTAAGGCAAACTAACATGTCGAATGAAATATTTTACAACATTCCCGTCACTTCGGCACCTACTTCTCGGTGGGAACATTATATACGTCTATAACGTTATATATCCTAGCCTAAGGTAATCCTAACATCTCGGATGTAATATTTGACAACATTCCTGGCGCGTCGGCACCATCTTCTCGGTGGGAACAGTATATAAGTCTATAACGTTATATATCCTACCCTAAGGCAACCTAACATCTCGGATGTAATATTTTACTACATTCCTGGCGCGTCGGCAACTACTTCTCGGTGGGATCTGTATATACGTCTATAACGTTATATATCCTAACCTAAGACAACTTAACATGTCGAAAGTAATATTTTACCACATTCCTGGCTCGTTGGCCCCTACTTCTCGGTGGGAACATTATATACGTCTACAACGTTATATATCCTAACCTAAGGGAACCTAACATTTCGGATGTAATATTTTACAACATTCCTGGCGTGTCGGCCCGTATTTCTCGGTGGGAACATTATATACGTCTTTAACGCTACATATCCTAGCCTATGGCAACCTATCTTGTCGAGCGTAATATTTTACAACATTCCTGGCGCGTCGGCACCTACTTCTCGGTCGGAACAGTATATACGTCTATAACGTTATATATCCTAGCCTAAGGCAATCCTAACATGTCGAATGTAAAATGTTACATCATTCCTGGGGCGTCGGCCCCTATTTCTCGGTGGGAAAATTATATAAGTCAATAACGTTATATATCCTAACCTAAGGCAACCTAACATCTCGGATGTAATATTTTACAACATTCCCGTCACTTCGGCCCCTACTTCTCGTTGGAAACATTATATACGTCTATAACGATATATATCCTAGCCTAAGGCAATCCTAACATCTCGGATGTAATATTTTACAACATTCCTGGCGCGCCGGCACCTATTTCTCGGTGGGAACATTATATACGTCTATAACTTTACATATCCTAGCCTAAGGCAACCTAACATCTCGGATGTAATATTTCACTACATTCCTGGCGCGCCGGCCCCCACTTCTCGGTGGGAACATTATATACGTCTATAACGTTATATATCCTAACCTAAGGGAACCTAACATCTCGGATGTAATATTTCACTACATTCCTGGCGCGCCGGCCCCCACTTCTCGGTGGGAACATTATATACGTCTATATCGCTATATATCGTAGCCTAAGGCAAACTAACATGTCGAATGTAATATTTTACAACATTCTCGTCACTTCGGCCCCTACTTCTCGGTGGGAACTTTATATACGTCTATAACGTTATATATCCTAGTTTAAGGCAACCTAACATCTCGGATGTAATATTTTACTACATTCCTGGCACGTCGGCCCCTACTTCTCGGTGGGAACATTATATACGTCTATGACTCTATATATCCTAGCTTAAGGCAAACTAACATGTCGAATGTAATATTTTACAACATTCTCGTCACTTCGGCCCCTACTTCTCGGTGGGAACATTATATACGTCTATAACGTTATATATCCTAACCTAAGGCAACCTAACATCTCGGATGTAATATTTTACTACATTCCTGGCACGTCGGCACCTACTTCTCGGTGGGAACATTATATACGTCTATAACGTTATATATCCTAGACTAAGGCAACCTAACACCTCGGATGTAATGTTTTACAACATTCCTGACGTGTCGGCGCCTATTTCTCGGTGGGAACATTATATAATTCAATAACGTTATATATCCTATCCTAAGGCAGCCTAACATCTCGGATGTAATATTTTACTACATTCCTGGCACGTCAGCCACTACTTCTCGGTGGGAACATTATATAAGTCTATAACGCTATATATCCTAGCCTAAGGCAAACTAACATGTCGAATGTAATATTTTACAACATTCCCGTCACTTCGGCACCTACTTCTCGGTGGGAACATTATATACGTCTATAACGTTATATATCCTAACCTAAGGCAACCTAATATATCGGATGTTATATTTTACTACATTCCTGGCGCGCCGGCCCCAACTTCTCGGTGGGAACATTATATACGTCTATAACGCTATATCTCCTAACCTAAGGCAACCTAACATCTCGGATGTAATATTTTACTACATTCCTGGCGCGCCGGCCCCTACTTCTCGGTGGGAACAGTATATACGTCTATAACGTTATATATCCTAGCCTAAGGCAATCCTAACATCTCGGAAGTAATATTTTACAACATTCCTAGCGCGTCGGCACCTACTTCTCGGTGGGAACATTATATACGTCTATAACGTTATATATCCTAGCCTAAGACAACCTAACATGTCGAATGTCATATTTTACAGCATTCGTGGCACGTCGGCCCCTACTTCTCGGTGGGAACATTATATACGTCTATAACTCTATATATCCTAGCTTAAGGCAAACTAACATGTCGAATGTAATATTTTACAACATTCCTGGCTCGTTGGTCCCTACTTCTCGGTGGGAACATTATATACGTCTATAACGTTATATATTCTAACCTAAGGGAACCTAACATCTCGGATGTAATATTTTACAACATTCCTGGCGCGTCGGCACCTCCTTCTCATTGGGAACATTATATACGTCTATAACGTTATATATCCTAACCTAAGGGAACCTAACACCTCGGATGTAATGTTTTACAACATTCCTGGCGTGTCGGCCGGTATTTCTCGGTGGGAACATTATATACGTCTTTAACGCTATATATCCTAGCCTATGGCAACCTAACTTGTCGAGCGTAATATTTTACAACATTCCTGGCGCGTCGGCACCTACTTCTCGGTCGGAACAGTATATACGTCTATAACGTTATATATCCTAACCTAAGACAACTTAACATGTCGAATGTAATATTTTACCACATTCCTGGCTCGTTAGCCCCTACTTCTCGGTGGGAACATTATATACGTCTATAACGTTGTATATCCTAACCTAAGGCAACCTAACATACCGGATGTAGTATTTTACCACATTACTGGCGCGCTGGCCCCTACTTCTCGGTGGGAACATTATATACGTCTATAACGCCATATATCCTAACTTAAGGCAACCAAAAATGTCGAGCGTAATATTTTACTACATTCCTGGCGTGTCGGCCCTTATTTCTCGGTGGGAATATTATATACGCCTTTAACGCTATATGTCCTAGCCTGAGACAACCTAACATGTCGAATGTAATATTTTACAATATTCCTGGCGCGTCGGCAGCTACTTCTCGGTGGGAACAGTATATACGTCTATAACGTTATATATCCTAACCTAAGGCAACTTAACATGTCGGATGTAATATTTTACAACATTCCTGGCGCGTCGGCACCTGCTTCTCATTGGGAACATTATATACGTCTATAACGTTATATATCCTAACCTAAGGGAACCTAACACCTCGGATGTAATGTTTTACAACATTCCTGGCGTATCGGCCCGTATTTCTCGGTGGGAACATTATATATGTCTTTAACGCTATATCCTAGCCTATGGCAACCTAACTTGTCGAGCGTAATATTTTACAACATTCCTGGCGCGTCGGCACCTACTTCTCGGTCGGAACAGTATATACGTCTATAACGTTATATATCCTAGCCTAAGGCAATCCTAACATGTCGAATGTAAAATTTTACATCGTTCCTGGGGCGTCGGCCCCTATTTCTCGGTGGGAAAATTATACAAGTCAATAACGTTATATATCCTAACCTAAGGCAACCTAACATCTCGGATGTAATATTTTACAACATTCCCGTCACTTCGGCCCCTACTTCTCGGTGGGAACATTATATACGTCTATAACGATATATATCCTAGCCTAAGGCAATCCTAACATCTCGGATGTAATATTTTACAACATTCCTGGCGCGCCGGCACCTATTTCTCGGTGGGAACATTATATACGTCTATAACTTTACATATCCTAGCCTAAGGGAACCTAACATCTCGGATGTAATATTTTACAACATTCCTGGCGAGTCGGCCCCTACTTCTCGGTGGGAACTGTATATACGTCTATAACGTTATATATCCTAACCTAAGGCAACTTAACATGTCGGATGTAATATTTTACAACATTCCTGGCGCGTCGGCACCTCCTTCTCATTGGGAACATTATATACGTCTATAACGTTATATATCCTAACCTAAGGGAACCTAACACCTCGGATGTAATGTTTTACAACATTCCTGGCGTGTCGGCCCGTATTTCTCGGTGGGAACATTATATACGTCTTTAACGCTATATATCCTAGCCTATGGCAACCTAACTTGTCGAGCGTAATATTTTACAACATTCCTGGCGCGTCGGCACCTACTTCTCGGTCGGAACAGTATATACGTCTATAACGTTATATATCCTAACCTAAGGCAATCCTAACATGTCGAATGTAAAATTTTACATCGTTCCTGGGGCGTCGGCCCCTATTTCTCGGTGGGAAAATTATACAAGTCAATAACGTTATATATCCTAACCTAAGGCAACCTAACGTCTCGGATGTAATATTTTACAACATTCCTGGCACGTCGGCCACTACTTCTCGGTGGGAACATTATATAAGTCTATAACGCTATATATCCTAGCCTAAGGCAAACTAACATGTCGAATGAAATATTTTACAACATTCCCGTCACTTCGGCACCTACTTCTCGGTGGGAACATTATATACGTCTATAACGTTATATATCCTAGCCTAAGGTAATCCTAACATCTCGGATGTAATATTTGACAACATTCCTGGCGCGTCGGCACCATCTTCTCGGTGGGAACAGTATATAAGTCTATAACGTTATATATCCTACCCTAAGGCAACCTAACATCTCGGATGTAATATTTTACTACATTCCTGGCGCGTCGGCAACTACTTCTCGGTGGGATCTGTATATACGTCTATAACGTTATATATCCTAACCTAAGACAACTTAACATGTCGAAAGTAATATTTTACCACATTCCTGGCTCGTTGGCCCCTACTTCTCGGTGGGAACATTATATACGTCTACAACGTTATATATCCTAACCTAAGGGAACCTAACATTTCGGATGTAATATTTTACAACATTCCTGGCGTGTCGGCCCGTATTTCTCGGTGGGAACATTATATACGTCTATATCGCTATATATCGTAGCCTAAGGCAACCTAACATGTCGAGCGTAATATTTTACAACATTCCTGGCTCGTCGGCCCCTACTTCTCGGTGGGAACATTATATACGTCTATAACGTTACTTATCCTAGCCTAAGGCAACCTAACATCTCGGATGTAATATTTTACCACATTCCTGGCGCGCCGGCACCTATTTCTCGGTGGGAACATTATATACGTCTATAACTTTACATATCCTAGCCTAAGGCAACCTAACATCTCGGATGTAATATTTCACTACATTCCTGGCGCGCCGGCCCCCACTTCTCGGTGGGAACATTATATACGTCTATAACGTTATATATCCTAACCTAAGGGAACCTAACATCTCGGATGTAATATTTCACTACATTCCTGGCGCGCCGGCCCCCACTTCTCGGTGGGAACATTATATACGTCTATATCGCTATATATCATAGCCTAAGGCAACCTAACATGTCGAGCGTAATATTTTACAACATTCCTGGCTCGTCGGCCCCTACTTCTCGGTGGGAACATTATATACGTCTATAACGTTATATATCCTAACCTAAGGGAACCTAACACCTCGGATGTAATATTTGACAACATTCTTGTCGTGTCGGCCCGTACTCCTCGGTGGGAATATCGTATACGTCTATAACGTTATATATCCTAGCCTAAGGCAATCCTAACACGTCGAATGTAATATTTTACTACATTCCTGGCGCGCCGGCCCCTACTTCTCGGTGGGAACATTATATACGTCTATAACGCTATATATCCTAGCCTAAGGCAAAATAACATGTCGAATGTAATATTTTACAACATTCCCGTCACTTCGGCACCTACTTCTCGGCGGGAACATCATATACGTCTATAACGTTATATATCTTAGCCTAAGGCAATCCTAACATCTCGGATGTAATATTTTACAACATTCCTGGCACGCCGGCACCTATTTCTCGGTGGGAACATTATATACGTCTATAACTTTACATATCCTAGCCTAAGGCAAACTAACATCTCGGATGTAATATTTTACTACATTCCTGGCGCGCCGGCCCCTACTTTTCGGTGGGAACATTATATACGTCTGCAACGCTATATATCCTAGCCTAAGGCAATCCTAACATCTCGGAAGTAATATTTTACTACATTCCTGGCGCGTCGGCAACTACTTCTCGGTGGGATCTGTATATACGTCTATAACGTTATATATCCTAACCTAAGACAACTTAACATGTCGAATGTAATATTTTACCACATTCCTGGCTCGTTGGCCCCTACTTCTCGGTGGGAACATTATATATGTCTATAACGTTATATATCCTAACCTAAGGGAACCTAACATTTCGGATGTAATATTTTACAACATTCCTGGCGTGTCGGCCCGTATTTCTCGGTGGGAACATTATATACGTCTTTAACGCTATATATCCTAGCCTATGGCAACCTATCTTGTCGAGCGTAATATTTTACAACATTCCTGGCGCGTCGGCACCTACTTCTCGGTCGGAACAGTATATACGTCTATAACGTTATATATCCTAGCCTAAGGCAATCCTAACATGTCGAATGTAAAATTTTACATCATTCCTGGGGTGTCGGCCCCTATTTCTCGGTGGGAAAATTATATAAGTCAATAACGTTATATATCCTAACCTAAGGCAACTTAACATCTCGGATGTAATATTTTACAACATTCCCGTCACTTGGGCCCCTACTTCTCGGTGGGAACATTATATACGTCTATAACGATATATTTCCTAGCCTAAGGCAATCCTAACATCTCGGATGTAATATTTTACAACATTCCTGGCGCGCCGGCACCTATTTCTCGGTGGGAACATTATATACGTCTATAACTTTACATATCCTAGCCTAAGGCAACCTAACATCTCGGATGTAATATTTTACTACATTCCTGGCGCGCCGGCCCCCACTTCTCGGTGGGAATATTATATACGTCTATATCGCTATATATCATAGCCTTAGGCAACCTAACATGTCGAGCGTAATATTTTACTACATTCCTGGCGTGTCGGCCCTTATTTCTCGGTGGGAATATTATATACGCCTTTAACGCTATATGTCCTTGCCTGAGACAACCTAACATGTCGAATGTAATATTTTACAATATTCCTGGCGCGTCGGCAACTACTTCTCGGTGGGAACAGTATATACGTCTATAACGTTATATAACCTAATCTAAGGCAACTTAACATGTCGGATGTAATATTTTACAACATTCCTGGCGCGTCGGCACCTCCTTCTCATTGGGAACATTATATACGTCTATAACGTTGTATATCCTAACCTAAGGGAACCTAACATCTCGGATGTAATATTTCACTACATTCCTGGCGCGCCGGCCCCCACTTCTCGGTGGGAACATTATATACGTCTATATCGCTATATATCATAGCCTAAGGCAACCTAACATGTCGAGCGTAATATTTTACAACATTCCTGGCTCTTCGGCCCCTACTTCTCGGTGGGAACATTATATACGTCTATAACGTTATATATTCTAACCTAAGGGAACCTAACATCTCGGATGTAATATTTTACAACATTCCTGGCGCGTCGGCACCTCCTTCTCATTGGGAACATTATATACGTCTATAACGTTATATATCCTAACCTAAGGGAACCTAACACCTCGGATGTAATGTTTTACAACATTCCTGGCGTGTCGGCCGGTATTTCTCGGTGGGAACATTATATACGTCTTTAACGCTATATATCCTAGCCTATGGCAACCTAACTTGTCGAGCGTAATATTTTACAACATTCCTGGCGCGTCGGCACCTACTTCTCGGTCGGAACAGTATATACGTCTATAACGTTATATATCCTAACCTAAGACAACTTAACATGTCGAATGTAATATTTTACCACATTCCTGGCTCGTTAGCCCCTACTTCTCGGTGGGAACATTATATACGTCTATAACGTTGTATATCCTAACCTAAGGCAACCTAACATACCGGATGTAGTATTTTACCACATTACTGGCGCGCTGGCCCCTACTTCTCGGTGGGAACATTATATACGTCTATAACGCCATATATCCTAACTTAAGGCAACCAAAAATGTCGAGCGTAATATTTTACTACATTCCTGGCGTGTCGGCCCTTATTTCTCGGTGGGAATATTATATACGCCTTTAACGCTATATGTCCTAGCCTGAGACAACCTAACATGTCGAATGTAATATTTTACAATATTCCTGGCGCGTCGGCAGCTACTTCTCGGTGGGAACAGTATATACGTCTATAACGTTATATATCCTAACCTAAGGCAACTTAACATGTCGGATGTAATATTTTACAACATTCCTGGCGCGTCGGCACCTGCTTCTCATTGGGAACATTATATACGCCTATAACGTTATATATCCTAACCTAAGGGAACCTAACACCTCGGATGTAATGTTTTACAACATTCCTGGCGTATCGGCCCGTATTTCTCGGTGGGAACATTATATACGTCTTTAACGCTATATCCTAGCCTATGGCAACCTAACTTGTCGAGCGTAATATTTTACAACATTCCTGGCGCGTCGGCACCTACTTCTCGGTCGGAACAGTATATACGTCTATAACGTTATATATCCTAGCCTAAGGCAATCCTAACATGTCGAATGTAAAATTTTACATCGTTCCTGGGGCGTCGGCCCCTATTTCTCGGTGGGAAAATTATACAAGTCAATAACGTTATATATCCTAACCTAAGGCAACCTAACATCTCGGATGTAATATTTTACAACATTCCCGTCACTTCGGCCCCTACTTCTCGGTGGGAACATTATATACGTCTATAACGATATATATCCTAGCCTAAGGCAATCCTAACATATCGGATGTAATATTTTACAACATTCCTGGCGCGCCGGCACCTATTTCTCGGTGGGAACATTATATACGTCTATAACTTTACATATCCTAGCCTAAGGCAACCTAACATCTCGGATGTAACATTTCACTACATTCCTGGCGCGCCGGCCCGCACTTCTCGGTGGGAATATTATATACGTTTATATCGCTATATATCATAGCCTAAGGCAACCTAACATGTCGAGCGTAATATTTTACTACATTCCTGGCACGTCGGCCACTACTTCTCGGTGGGAACATTATATAAGTCTATAACGCTATATATCCTAGCCTAAGGCAAACTAACATGTCGAATGAAATATTTTACAACATTCCCGTCACTTCGGCACCTACTTCTCGGTGGGAACATTATATACGTCTATAACTTTACATATCCTAGCCTAAGGCAACCTAACATCTCGGATGTAATATTTCACTACATTCCTGGCGCGCCGGCCCCCACTTCTCGGTGGGAACTTTATATACGTCTATAACGTTATATATCCTAGCATAAGGCAACCGTACATGTCGAATGTAATATTTTACAATATTCCTGACACGCCGGCAACTACTTCTAGGTGGGAACATTATATACGTCTATAACGTTACATATCCTAGCCTAAGGCAACCTAACATCTCGGATGTAATATTTTACTACATTCCTGGCGCGCCTGCCCCTACTTTTCGGTGGGAACATTATATACGTCTGTAACGCTATATATCCTAGCCTAAGGCAACCTAACAAGTCGAGCGTAATATTTTACAACATTCCAGGCTCGTCGGCACCTACTTCTCGGTGGGAACTTTATATACGTCTATAACGTTATATATCCTAGCATAAGGCAACCGTACATGTCGAATGTAATATTTTACAATATTCCTGGCACGCCGGCAACTACTTCTAGGTGGGAACATTATATACGTCTATAACGTTACATATCCTAGCCTAAGGCAACCTAACATCTCGGATGTAATATTTTACTACATTCCTGGCGCGCCTGCCCCTACTTTTCGGTGGGAACATTATATATGTCTGTAACGCTATATATCCTAGCCTAAGGCAATCCTAACATCTCGGAAGTAATATTTTACAACATTCCTAGCGCGTCGGCCCCTACTTCTCGGCGGGAACATTATATACGTCTATAACGCTATATATCCTAGCCTAAGGCAAACTAACATGTCGAATGTAATATTTTACAACATTCCCGTCACTTCGGCCCCTACTTCTCGGTTGGAACATTATATACGTCTATAACGTTATATATCTTAGCCTAAGGCAATCCTAACATCTCGGATGTAATATTTTACAACATTCCTGGCGCGCCGGCACCTATTTCTCGGTGGGAACATTATACACGTCTATAACTTTACATATCCTAGCCTAAGGCAACCTAACATCTCGGATGTAATATTTGACAACATTCCTGGCGCGTCGGCACCAACTTCTCGGTGGGAACAGTATATAAGTCTATAACGTTATATATCCTACCCTAAGGCAACCTAACATCTCGGATGTAATATTTTACTACATTCCTGGCGCGTCGGCAACTACTTCTCGATGGGATCTGTATATACGTCTATAACGTTATATATCCTAACCTAAGACAACTTAACATGTCGAATGTAATATTTTACCACATTCCTGGCTCGTTGGCCCCTACTTCTCGGTGGGAACATTATATACGTCTATAACGTTATATATCCTAACCTAAGGGAACCTAACATTTCGGATGTAATATTTTACAACATTCCTGGCGTGTCGGCCCGTATTTCTCGGTGGGAACATTATATACGTCTTTAACGCTATATATCCTAGCCTATGGCAACCTATCTTGTCGAGCGTAATATTTCACAACATTCCTGGCGCGTCGGCACCTACTTCTCGGTCGGAACAGTATATACGTCTATAACGTTATATATCCTAGCCTAAGGCAATCCTAACATGTCGAATGTAAAATTTTACATCATTCCTGGGGCGTCGGCCCCTATTTCTCGGTGGGAAAATTATATAAGTCAATAACGTTATATATCCTAACCTAAGGCAACCTAACATCTCGGATGTAATATTTTACAACATTCCCGTCACTTCGGCCCCTACTTCTCGGTGGAAACATTATATACGTCTATAACGATATATATCCTAGCCTAAGGCAATCCTAACATCTCAGATGTAATATTTTACAACATTCCTGGCGCGCCGGCACCTATTTCTCGGTGGGAACATTATATACGTCTATAACTTTACATATCCTAGCCTAAGGGAACCTAACATCTCGGATGTAATATTTTACAACATTCCTGGCGAGTCGGCCCCTACTTCTCGGTGGGAACATTATATACGTCTATAACGTTATATATTCTAACCTAAGGGAACCTAACTTCTCGGATGTAATATTTGACAACATTCCTGGCGCGCCGGCCCCCACTTCTCGGTGGGAACATTATATACGTCTATAACGTTATATATCCTAACCTAAGGGAACCTAACATCGCGGATGTAATATTTCACTACATTCCTGGCGCGCCGGCCCCCACTTCTCGGTGGGAACATTATATACGTCTATATCGCTATATATCGTAGCCTAAGGCAACCTAACATGTCGAGCGTAATATTTTACAACATTCCTGGCTCGTCGGCCCCTACTTCTCGGTGGGAACATTATATACGTTTATAACGTTATATATCCTAACCTAAGGGAACCTAACATCTCGGATGTAATATTTCACTACATTCCTGGCGCGCCGGCCCCCACTTCTCGGTGGGAACATTATATACGTCTATATCGCTATATATCGTAGCCTAAGGCAACCTAACATGTCGAGCGTAATATTTTACAACATTCCTGGCTCGTCGGCTCCTACTTCTCGGTGGGAACATTATATACGTCTATAACGTTACTTATCCTAGCCTAAGGCAACCTAACATCTCGGATGTAATATTTTACCACATTCCTGGCGCGCCGGCACCTATTTCTCGGTGGGAACATTATATACGTCTATAACTTTACATATCCTAGCCTAAGGCAACCTAACATCTCGGATGTAATATTTCACTACATTCCTGGCGCGCCGGCCCCCACTTCTCGGTGGGAACATTATATACGTCTATAACGTTATATATCCTAACCTAAGGGAACCTAACATCTCGGATGTAATATTTCACTACATTCCTGGCGCGCCGGCCCCCACTTCTCGGTGGGAACATTATATACGTCTATATCGCTATATATCATAGCCTAAGGCAACCTAACATGTCGAGCGTAATATTTTACAACATTCCTGGCTCGTCGGCCCCTACTTCTCGGTGGGAACATTATATACGTCTATAACGTTATATATCCTAACATAGGGAACCTAACACCTCGGATGTAATATTTGACAACATTCTTGTCGTGTCGGCCCGTACTCCTCGGTGGGAATATCGTATACGTCTATAACGTTATATATCCTAGCCTAAGGCAATCCTAACACGTCGAATGTAATATTTTACTACATTCCTGGCGCGCCGGCCCCTACTTCTCGGTGGGAACATTATATACGTCTATAACGCTATATATCCTAGCCTAAGGCAAAATAACATGTCGAATGTAATATTTTACAACATTCCCGTCACTTCGGCACCTACTTCTCGGCGGGAACATCATATACGTCTATAACGTTATATATCTTAGCCTAAGGCAATCCTAACATCTCGGATGTAATATTTTACAACATTCCTGGCACGCCGGCACCTATTTCTCGGTGGGAACATTATATACGTCTATAACTTTACATATCCTAGCCTAAGGCAAACTAACATCTCGGATGTAATATTTTACTACATTCCTGGCGCGCCGGCCCCTACTTTTCGGTGGGAACATTATATACGTCTGCAACGCTATATATCCTAGCCTAAGGCAATCCTAACATCTCGGAAGTAATATTTTACTACATTCCTGGCGCGTCGGCAACTACTTCTCGGTGGGATCTGTATATACGTCTATAACGTTATATATCCTAACCTAAGACAACTTAACATGTCGAATGTAATATTTTACCACATTCCTGGCTCGTTGGCCCCTACTTCTCGGTGGGAACATTATATATGTCTATAATGTTATATATCCTAACCTAAGGGAACCTAACATTTCGGATGTAATATTTTACAACATTCCTGGCGTGTCGGCCCGTATTTCTCGGTGGGAACATTATATACGTCTTTAACGCTATATATCCTAGCCTATGGCAACCTATCTTGTCGAGCGTAATATTTTACAACATTCCTGGCGCGTCGGCACCTACTTCTCGGTCGGAACAGTATATACGTCTATAACGTTATATATCCTAGCCTAAGGCAATCCTAACATGTCGAATGTAAAATTTTACATCATTCCTGGGGCGTCGGCCCCTCTTTCTCGGTGGGAAAATTATATAAGTCAATAACGTTATATATCCTAACCTAAGGCAACTTAACATCTCGGATGTAATATTTTACAACATTTCCGTCACTTGGGCCCCTACTTCTCGGTGGGAACATTATATACGTCTATAACGATATATTTCCTAGCCTAAGGCAATCCTAACATCTCGGATGTAATATTTTACAACATTCCTGGCGCGCCGGCACCTATTTCTCGGTGGGAACATTATATACGTCTATAACTTTACATATCCTAGCCTAAGGCAACCTAACATCTCGGATGTAATATTTTACTACATTCCTGGCGCGCCGGCCCCCACTTCTCGGTGGGAATATTATATACGTCTATATCGCTATATATCATAGCCTTAGGCAACCTAACATCTCGGATGTAATATTTTACAACATTCCTGGCGAGTCGGCCCCTACTTCTCGGTGGGAACTGTATATACGTCTATAACGTTATATATCCTAACCTAAGGCAACTTAACATGTCGGATGTAATATTTTACAACATTCCTGGCGCGTCGGCACCTCCTTCTCATTGGGAACATTATATACGTCTATAACGTTATATATCCTAACCTAAGGGAACCTAACACCTCGGATGTAATGTTTTACAACATTCCTGGCGTGTCGGCCCGTATTTCTCGGTGGGAACATTATATACGTCTTTAACGCTATATATCCTAGCCTATGGCAACCTATCTTGTCGAGCGTAATATTTTACAACATTCCTGGCGCGTCGGCACCTACTTCTCGGTCGGAACAGTATATACGTCTATAACGTTATATATCCTAACCTAAGGCAATCCTAACATGTCGAATGTAAAATTTTACATCGTTCCTGGGGCGTCGGCCCCTATTTCTCGGTGGGAAAATTATACAAGTCAATAACGTTATATATCCTAACCTAAGGCAACCTAACGTCTCGGATGTAATATTTTACAACATTCCCGTCACTTCGGCCCCTACTTCTCGGTGGGAACATTATATACGTCTATAACGATATATATCCTAGCCTAAGGCAATCCTAACATCTCGGATGTAATATTTTACAACATTCCTGGCGCGCCGGCACCTATTTCTCGGTGGGAACATTATATACGTCTATAACTTTACATATCCTAGCCTAAGGCAACCTAACATCTCGGATGTAATATTTCACTACATTCCTGGCGCGCCGGCCCGCACTTCTCGGTGGGAATATTATATACGTCTATATCGCTATATATCATAGCCTAAGGCAACCTAACATGTCGAGCGTAATATTTTACTACATTCCTGGCACGTCGGCCACTACTTCTCGGTGGGAACATTATATAAGTCTATAACGCTATATATCCTAGCCTAAGGCAAACTAACATGTCGAATGAAATATTTTACAACATTCCCGTCACTTCGGCACCTACTTCTCGGTGGGAACATTATATACGTCTATAACGTTATATATCCTAGCCTAAGGTAATCCTAACATCTCGGATGTAATATTTGACAACATTCCTGGCGCGTCGGCACCAACTTCTCGGTGGGAACAGTATATAAGTCTATAACGTTATATATCCTACCCTAAGGCAACCTAACATCTCGGATGTAATATTTTACTACATTCCTGGCGCGTCGGCAACTACTTCTCGGTGGGATCTGTATATACGTCTATAACGTTATATATCCTAACCTAAGACAACTTAACATGTCGAAAGTAATATTTTACCACATTCCTGGCTCGTTGGCCCCTACTTCTCGGTGGGAACATTATATACGTCTACAACGTTATATATCCTAACCTAAGGGAACCTAACATTTCGGATGTAATATTTTACAACATTCCTGGCGTGTCGGCCCGTATTTCTCGGTGGGAACATTATATACGTCTTTAACGCTACATATCCTAGCCTATGGCAACCTATCTTGTCGAGCGTAATATTTTACAACATTCCTGGCGCGTCGGCACCTACTTCTCGGTCGGAACAGTATATACGTCTATAACGTTATATATCCTAGCCTAAGGCAATCCTAACATGTCGAATGTAAAATGTTACATCATTCCTGGGGCGTCGGCCCCTATTTCTCGGTGGGAAAATTATATAAGTCAATAACGTTATATATCCTAACCTAAGGCAACCTAACATCTCGGATGTAATATTTTACAACATTCCCGTCACTTCGGCCCCTACTTCTCGGTGGAAACATTATATACGTCTATAACGATATATATCCTAGCCTAAGGCAATCCTAACATCTCGGATGTAATATTTTACAACATTCCTGGCGCGCCGGCACCTATTTCTCGGTGGGAACATTATATACGTCTATAACTTTACATATCCTAGCCTAAGGCAACCTAACATCTCGGATGTAATATTTCACTACATTCCTGGCGCGCCGGCCCCCACTTCTCGGTGGGAACATTATATACGTCTATAACGTTATATATCCTAACCTAAGGGAACCTAACATCTCGGATGTAATATTTCACTACATTCCTGGCGCGCCGGCCCCCACTTCTCGGTGGGAACATTATATACGTCTATATCGCTATATATCGTAGCCTAAGGCAACCTAACATGTCGAGCGTAATATTTTACAACATTCCTGGCTCGTCGGCCCCTACTTCTCGGTGGGAACATTATATACGTCTATAACGTTACTTATCCTAGCCTAAGGCAACCTAACATCTCGGATGTAATATTTTACCACATTCCTGGCGCGCCGGCACCTATTTCTCGGTGGGAACATTATATACGTCTATAACTTTACATATCCTAGCCTAAGGCAACCTAACATCTCGGATGTAATATTTCACTACATTCCTGGCGCGCCGGCCCCCACTTCTCGGTGGGAACATTATATACGTCTATAACGTTATATATCCTAACCTAAGGGAACCTAACATCTCGGATGTAATATTTCACTACATTCCTGGCGCGCCGGCCCCCACTTCTCGGTGGGAACATTATATACGTCTATATCGCTATATATCATAGCCTAAGGCAACCTAACATGTCGAGCGTAATATTTTACAACATTCCTGGCTCGTCGGCCCCTACTTCTCGGTGGGAACATTATATACGTCTATAACGTTATATATCCTAACCTAAGGGAACCTAACACCTCGGATGTAATATTTGACAACATTCTTGTCGTGTCGGCCCGTACTCCTCGGTGGGAATATCGTATACGTCTATAACGTTATATATCCTAGCCTAAGGCAATCCTAACACGTCGAATGTAATATTTTACTACATTCCTGGCGCGCCGGCCCCTACTTCTCGGTGGGAACATTATATACGTCTATAACGCTATATATCCTAGCCTAAGGCAAAATAACATGTCGAATGTAATATTTTACAACATTCCCGTCACTTCGGCACCTACTTCTCGGCGGGAACATCATATACGTCTATAACGTTATATATCTTAGCCTAAGGCAATCCTAACATCTCGGATGTAATATTTTACAACATTCCTGGCACGCCGGCACCTATTTCTCGGTGGGAACATTATATACGTCTATAACTTTACATATCCTAGCCTAAGGCAAACTAACATCTCGGATGTAATATTTTACTACATTCCTGGCGCGACGGCCCCTACTTTTCGGTGGGAACATTATATACGTCTGCAACGCTATATATCCTAGCCTAAGGCAATCCTAACATCTCGGAAGTAATATTTTACTACATTCCTGGCGCGTCGGCAACTACTTCTCGGTGGGATCTGTATATACGTCTATAACGTTATATATCCTAACCTAAGACAACTTAACATGTCGAATGTAATATTTTACCACATTCCTGGCTCGTTGGCCCCTACTTCTCGGTGGGAACATTATATATGTCTATAACGTTATATATCCTAACCTAAGGGAACCTAACATTTCGGATGTAATATTTTACAACATTCCTGGCGTGTCGGCCCGTATTTCTCGGTGGGAACATTATATACGTCTTTAACGCTATATATCCTAGCCTATGGCAACCTATCTTGTCGAGCGTAATATTTTACAACATTCCTGGCGCGTCGGCACCTACTTCTCGGTCGGAACAGTATATACGTCTATAACGTTATATATCCTAGCCTAAGGCAATCCTAACATGTCGAATGTAAAATTTTACATCATTCCTGGGGTGTCGGCCCCTATTTCTCGGTGGGAAAATTATATAAGTCAATAACGTTATATATCCTAACCTAAGGCAACTTAACATCTCGGATGTAATATTTTACAACATTCCCGTCACTTGGGCCCCTACTTCTCGGTGGGAACATTATATACGTCTATAACGATATATTTCCTAGCCTAAGGCAATCCTAACATCTCGGATGTAATATTTTACAACATTCCTGGCGCGCCGGCACCTATTTCTCGGTGGGAACATTATATACGTCTATAACTTTACATATCCTAGCCTAAGGCAACCTAACATCTCGGATGTAATATTTTACTACATTCCTGGCGCGCCGGCCCCCACTTCTCGGTGGGAATATTATATACGTCTATATCGCTATATATCATAGCCTTAGGCAACCTAACATCTCGGATGTAATATTTTACAACATTCCTGGCGAGTCGGCCCCTACTTCTCGGTGGGAACTGTATATACGTCTATAACGTTATATATCCTAACCTAAGGCAACTTAACATGTCGGATGTAATATTTTACAACATTCCTGGCGCGTCGGCACCTCCTTCTCATTGGGAACATTATATACGTCTATAACGTTATATATCCTAACCTAAGGGAACCTAACACCTCGGATGTAATGTTTTACAACATTCCTGGCGTGTCGGCCCGTATTTCTCGGTGGGAACATTATATACGTCTTTAACGCTATATATCCTAGCCTATGGCAACCTATCTTGTCGAGCGTAATATTTTACAACATTCCTGGCGCGTCGGCACCTACTTCTCGGTCGGAACAGTATATACGTCTATAACGTTATATATCCTAACCTAAGGCAATCCTAACATGTCGAATGTAAAATTTTACATCGTTCCTGGGGCGTCGGCCCCTATTTCTCGGTGGGAAAATTATACAAGTCAATAACGTTATATATCCTAACCTAAGGCAACCTAACGTCTCGGATGTAATATTTTACAACATTCCCGTCACTTCGGCCCCTACTTCTCGGTGGGAACATTATATACGTCTATAACGATATATATCCTAGCCTAAGGCAATCCTAACATCTCGGATGTAATATTTTACAACATTCCTGGCGCGCCGGCACCTATTTCTCGGTGGGAACATTATATACGTCTATAACTTTACATATCCTAGCCTAAGGCAACCTAACATCTCGGATGTAATATTTCACTACATTCCTGGCGCGCCGGCCCGCACTTCTCGGTGGGAATATTATATACGTCTATATCGCTATATATCATAGCCTAAGGCAACCTAACATGTCGAGCGTAATATTTTACTACATTCCTGGCACGTCGGCCACTACTTCTCGGTGGGAACATTATATAAGTCTATAACGCTATATATCCTAGCCTAAGGCAAACTAACATGTCGAATGAAATATTTTACAACATTCCCGTCACTTCGGCACCTACTTCTCGGTGGGAACATTATATACGTCTATAACGTTATATATCCTAGCCTAAGGTAATCCTAACATCTCGGATGTAATATTTGACAACATTCCTGGCGCGTCGGCACCAACTTCTCGGTGGGAACAGTATATAAGTCTATAACGTTATATATCCTACCCTAAGGCAACCTAACATCTCGGATGTAATATTTTACTACATTCCTGGCGCGTCGGCAACTACTTCTCGGTGGGATCTGTATATACGTCTATAACGTTATATATCCTAACCTAAGACAACTTAACATGTCGAAAGTAATATTTTACCACATTCCTGGCTCGTTGGCCCCTACTTCTCGGTGGGAACATTATATACGTCTACAACGTTATATATCCTAACCTAAGGGAACCTAACATTTCGGATGTAATATTTTACAACATTCCTGGCGTGTCGGCCCGTATTTCTCGGTGGGAACATTATATACGTCTTTAACGCTACATATCCTAGCCTATGGCAACCTATCTTGTCGAGCGTAATATTTTACAACATTCCTGGCGCGTCGGCACCTACTTCTCGGTCGGAACAGTATATACGTCTATAACGTTATATATCCTAGCCTAAGGCAATCCTAACATGTCGAATGTAAAATGTTACATCATTCCTGGGGCGTCGGCCCCTATTTCTCGGTGGGAAAATTATATAAGTCAATAACGTTATATATCCTAACCTAAGGCAACCTAACATCTCGGATGTAATATTTTACAACATTCCCGTCACTTCGGCCCCTACTTCTCGGTGGAAACATTATATACGTCTATAACGATATATATCCTAGCCTAAGGCAATCCTAACATCTCGGATGTAATATTTTACAACATTCCTGGCGCGCCGGCACCTATTTCTCGGTGGGAACATTATATACGTCTATAACTTTACATATCCTAGCCTAAGGCAACCTAACATCTCGGATGTAATATTTCACTACATTCCTGGCGCGCCGGCCCCCACTTCTCGGTGGGAACATTATATACGTCTATAACGTTATATATCCTAACCTAAGGGAACCTAACATCTCGGATGTAATATTTCACTACATTCCTGGCGCGCCGGCCCCCACTTCTCGGTGGGAACATTATATACGTCTATATCGCTATATATCGTAGCCTAAGGCAACCTAACATGTCGAGCGTAATATTTTACAACATTCCTGGCTCGTCGGCCCCTACTTCTCGGTGGGAACATTATATACGTCTATAACGTTACTTATCCTAGCCTAAGGCAACCTAACATCTCGGATGTAATATTTTACCACATTCCTGGCGCGCCGGCACCTATTTCTCGGTGGGAACATTATATACGTCTATAACTTTACATATCCTAGCCTAAGGCAACCTAACATCTCGGATGTAATATTTCACTACATTCCTGGCGCGCCGGCCCCCACTTCTCGGTGGGAACATTATATACGTCTATAACGTTATATATCCTAACCTAAGGGAACCTAACATCTCGGATGTAATATTTCACTACATTCCTGGCGCGCCGGCCCCCACTTCTCGGTGGGAACATTATATACGTCTATATCGCTATATATCATAGCCTAAGGCAACCTAACATGTCGAGCGTAATATTTTACAACATTCCTGGCTCGTCGGCCCCTACTTCTCGGTGGGAACATTATATACGTCTATAACGTTATATATCCTAACCTAAGGGAACCTAACACCTCGGATGTAATATTTGACAACATTCTTGTCGTGTCGGCCCGTACTCCTCGGTGGGAATATCGTATACGTCTATAACGTTATATATCCTAGCCTAAGGCAATCCTAACACGTCGAATGTAATATTTTACTACATTCCTGGCGCGCCGGCCCCTACTTCTCGGTGGGAACATTATATACGTCTATAACGCTATATATCCTAGCCTAAGGCAAAATAACATGTCGAATGTAATATTTTACAACATTCCCGTCACTTCGGCACCTACTTCTCGGCGGGAACATCATATACGTCTATAACGTTATATATCTTAGCCTAAGGCAATCCTAACATCTCGGATGTAATATTTTACAACATTCCTGGCACGCCGGCACCTATTTCTCGGTGGGAACATTATATACGTCTATAACTTTACATATCCTAGCCTAAGGCAAACTAACATCTCGGATGTAATATTTTACTACATTCCTGGCGCGACGGCCCCTACTTTTCGGTGGGAACATTATATACGTCTGCAACGCTATATATCCTAGCCTAAGGCAATCCTAACATCTCGGAAGTAATATTTTACTACATTCCTGGCGCGTCGGCAACTACTTCTCGGTGGGATCTGTATATACGTCTATAACGTTATATATCCTAACCTAAGACAACTTAACATGTCGAATGTAATATTTTACCACATTCCTGGCTCGTTGGCCCCTACTTCTCGGTGGGAACATTATATATGTCTATAACGTTATATATCCTAACCTAAGGGAACCTAACATTTCGGATGTAATATTTTACAACATTCCTGGCGTGTCGGCCCGTATTTCTCGGTGGGAACATTATATACGTCTTTAACGCTATATATCCTAGCCTATGGCAACCTATCTTGTCGAGCGTAATATTTTACAACATTCCTGGCGCGTCGGCACCTACTTCTCGGTCGGAACAGTATATACGTCTATAACGTTATATATCCTAGCCTAAGGCAATCCTAACATGTCGAATGTAAAATTTTACATCATTCCTGGGGTGTCGGCCCCTATTTCTCGGTGGGAAAATTATATAAGTCAATAACGTTATATATCCTAACCTAAGGCAACTTAACATCTCGGATGTAATATTTTACAACATTCCCGTCACTTGGGCCCCTACTTCTCGGTGGGAACATTATATACGTCTATAACGATATATTTCCTAGCCTAAGGCAATCCTAACATCTCGGATGTAATATTTTACAACATTCCTGGCGCGCCGGCACCTATTTCTCGGTGGGAACATTATATACGTCTATAACTTTACATATCCTAGCCTAAGGCAACCTAACATCTCGGATGTAATATTTTACTACATTCCTGGCGCGCCGGCCCCCACTTCTCGGTGGGAATATTATATACGTCTATATCGCTATATATCATAGCCTTAGGCAACCTAACATGTCGAGCGTAATATTTTACAACATTCCTGGCTCGTTGGCCCCTACTTCGCGGTGGGAACATTATATACGTCTATAACGCCATATATTCTAACTTAAGGCAACCAAAAATGTCGAGCGTAATATTTTACTACATTCCTGGCGTGTCGGCCCTTATTTCTCGGTGGGAATATTATATACGCCTTTAACGCTATATGTCCTTGCCTGAGACAACCTAACATGTCGAATGTAATATTTTACAATATTCCTGGCGCGTCGGCAACTACTTCTCGGTGGGAACAGTATATACGTCTATAACGTTATATAACCTAATCTAAGGCAACTTAACATGTCGGATGTAATATTTTACAACATTCCTGGCGCGTCGGCACCTCCTTCTCATTGGGAACATTATATACGTCTATAACGTTGTATATCCTAACCTAAGGGAACCTAACATCTCGCATGTAATATTTCACTACATTCCTGGCGCGCCGGCCCCCACTTCTCGGTGGGAACATTATATACGTCTATATCGCTATATATCATAGCCTAAGGCAACCTAACATGTCGAGCGTAATATTTTACAACATTCCTGGCTCGTCGGCCCCTACTTCTCGGTGGGAACATTATATACGTCTATAACGTTTTATATATGCTAACCTAAGGGAACCTAACACCTCGGATGTAATATTTGACAACATTCTTGTCGTGTCGGCCCGTACTCCTCGGTGGGAATATCGTATACGTCTATAACGTTATATATCCTAGCCTAAGGCAATCCCAACACGTCGAATGTAATATTTTACAACATTCCTGGCGCGGCGGCCCCTACTTCTCGGTGGGAACATTATATACGTCTATATCGCTATATATCCTAGCCTAAGGCAACCTAACATGTCGGATGTAATATTATACTACATTCGTGGCGCGCCGGCCCCTACTTCTCGGTGGGAACATTATATACGTCTATAACGCCATATATCCTAACCTAAGGCAACCTAACATCTCGGATGTAATAATTTACTACATTCCTGGCACGTCGGCCCCTAATTCTCGGTGGGAACATTATATACGTCTATAACGTTATATATCCTAACCTAAGGCAACCTAACATACCGGATGTAATATTTTACCACATTCCTGGCGCGCTGGCCCCTACTTCTCGGTGGGAACATTATATACGTCTATAACGCCATATATCCTAACTTAAGGCAACTAAAAATGTCGAGCGTAATATTTTACTACATTCCTGGCGTGTCGGCCCTTATTTCTCGGTGGGAATATTATATACGCCTTTAACGCTATATGTCCTAGCCTGAGACAACTTAACATGTCGAATGTAATATTTTACAATATTCCTGGCGCGTCGGCAACTACTTCTCGGTGGGAACAGTATATACGTCTATAACGTTATATATCCTAACCTAAGGCAACTTAACATGTCGGATGTAATATTTTACAACATTCCTGGCGCGTCGGCACCTCCTTCTCATTGGGAACATTATATACGTCTATAACGTTATATATCCTAACCTAAGGGAACCTAACACCTCGGATGTAATGTTTTACAACATTCCTGGCGCATCGGCACCTACTTCTCGGTCGGAACAGTATATACGTCTATAACGTTATATATCCTAGCCTAAGGCAATCCTAACATGTCGAATGTAAAATTTTACATCGTTCCTGGGGCGTCGGCCCCTATTTCTCGGTGGGAAAATTATACAAGTCAATAACGTTATATATCCTAACCTAAGGCAACCTAACATCTCGGATGTAATATTTTACAACATTCCCGTCACTTCGGACCCTACTTCTCGGTGGGAACATTATATACGTCTATATCGCTATATATCATAACGTAAGGCAACCTAGCATGCCGAGCGTAATATTTTACAACATTCCTGGCTCGTCGGTCCCTACTTCTCGGTGGGAACATTATATACGTCTATAACGCTATATATCCTAGCTTAAGGCAACCTAACACCTCGGATGTAATGTTTTACAACATTCCTGGCGTGTCGGCCCCTATTTCTCGGTGGGAACATTATATACGTCTTTAACAATATATATCCTAGCCTGAGGCAATCCTAACATGTCGAATGTATA
Source organism: Xylocopa violacea (assembly GCA_963969225.1). Classification (NCBI taxonomy): domain Eukaryota; kingdom Metazoa; phylum Arthropoda; class Insecta; order Hymenoptera; family Apidae; genus Xylocopa; species Xylocopa violacea. Next base: position 2,621,839 of record CAXAJV010000789.1, read on the forward strand.
ATTTTACAACATTCCCGTCACTTCGGCCCCTACTTCTCGGTGGGAACATTATATACGTCTATAACGTTATATATCCTAGTCTAAGGCAACCTAACATGTCGAGCGTAATATTTTACAACATTCCTGGCTCGTCGGCACCTACTTCTCGGTGGGAACTTTATATACGTCTATAACGTTATGTATCCTAGCATAAGGCAACCTTACATGTCGAATGTAATATTTTACAATATTCCTGGCACGCCGGCAACTACTTCTAGGTGGGAACATTATATACGTCTATAACGTTACATATCCTAGCCTAAGGCAACCTAACATCTCGGATGTAATATTTTACTACATTCCTGGCGCGCCTGCCCCTACTTTTCGGTGGGAACATTATATACGTCTCTAACGCTATATATCCTAACCTAAGGCAATCCTAACATCTCGGAAGTAATATTTTCCAACATTCCTGGCTCGTTGGCCCCTACTTCTCGGTGGGAACATTATATACGTCTATAACGTTATATATCCTAGCCTAAGGCAAACTAACATGTCGTATGTAATATTTTACAACATTCCCGTCACTTCGGCCCCTACTTCTCGGCGGGAACATCATATACGTCTATAACGTTATATATCTTAGCCTAAGGCAATCCTAACATCTCGGATGTAATATTTTACAACATTCCTGGCGCGCCGGCACCTATTTCTCGGTGGGAACATTATATACGTCTATAACTTTACATATCCTAGCCTAAGGCAAGCTAACATCTCGGATGTAATATTTTACTACATTCCTGGCGCGCCGGCCCCCACTTCTCGGTGGGAATATTATATACGTCTATATCGCTATATATCATAGCCTAAGGCAACCTAACATGTCGAGCGTAATATTTTCCAACATTCCTGGCTCGTTGGCCCCTACTTCTCGGTGGGAACATTATATACGTCTATAACGTTATATATTCTAACCTAAGGGAACCTAACATCTCGGATGTAATATTTTACAACATTCCTGGCGTGTCGGCCCCTATTTCTCGATGGGAACTTTATATACGTCTTTAACGCTATATATCCTAGCCTAAGGCAACCTAACATGTCGAGCGTAATATTTTACAACATTCCTGGCTCGTCGGCACCTATTTCTCGGTGGGAACTTTATATACGTCTATAACGTTATATATCCTAGCATAAGGCATCCTTACATGTCGAATGTAATATTTTACAATATTCCTGGCGCGTCGGCAACTACTTCTCGGTGGGAACAGTATATCCGTCTATAACGTTATATATCCTAACCTAAGGCAACTTAACATGTCGAATGTAATGTTTCACCACATTCCTGGCTCGTTGGCCCCTACTTCTCGGTGGAAACATTATATACGTCTATAACGTTGTATATCTTAGCCTAAGGCAATCCTAACACCTCGGATGTAATATTTTACAACATTCCTGGCGCGCCGGCAGCTATTTCTCGGTGGGAACATTACATACGTCTTTAACGCAATATATCCTAGCCTATGGCAACCTAACTTGTCGCGCGTAATATTTTACAGCATTCCCGTCACTTCGGCCCCTACTTCTCGGTGGGAACATTATATACGTCTATAACGTTGTATATCCTAGTCTAAGGCAACCTAACATCTCGGATGTAATATTTTACTACATTCGTGTCGCACCGGCCCCTACTTCTCGGTGGGAACATTATATACGTCTATAACGTTATATATCCTGACCTAAGGCAACTTAACATGTCGGATGTAATATTTTACAACATTCCTGGCGCGTCGGCACCTTCTTCTCGGTGGGAACATTATATACATCTATAACGTTATATATCCTAACCTAAGGGAACCTAACACCTCGGATGTAATGTTTTACAACATTCCTGGCGTGTCGGCCCCTATTTCTCGGTGGGAACATTATATATGTCTATAACGCTATATGTCCTAGCCTGAGACAACCTAACATGTCGAATATAATATTTTACAATATTCCTGGCGCGTCGGCAACTACTTCTCGGTGGGATCTGTATATACGTCTATAACCTTATATATCCTAACCTAAGACAAATTAACATGTCGAATGTAATATTTTACCACATTCCTGGCTCGTTGGCCCCTACTTCTCGGTGGGAACATTATATACGTCTATAACGTTATATATCCTAACCTAAGGGAAACTAACATTTCGGATGTAATATTTTACATCATTCCTGGGGCGTCGGCCCCTATGTCTCGGTGGGAAAATTATATAAGTCAATAACGTTATATATCCTAACCTAAGGCAACCTAACATCTCGGATGTAATATTTTGCAACATTCCCGTCACTTCGGCCCCTACTTCTCGGTGGGAACATTATATACGTCTATAACGATATATATCCTAGCCTAAGGCAATCCTAACATCTCGGATGTAATATTTTACTACATTCCTGGCGCGCCGGCACCTATTTCTCGGTGGGAACATTATATACGTCTATAACTTTACATATCCTAGCCTAAGGCAACCTAACATCTCGGATGTAATATTTCACTACATTCCTGGCGCGCCGGCCCCCACTTCTCGGTGGGAACATTATATACGTCTGTATCGCTATATATCATAGCCTAAGGCAACCTAACATGTCGAGCGTAATATTTTACAACATTCCTGGCTCGTCGGCCCCTACTTCTCGGTGGGAACATTATATACGTCTATAACGTTATATATCCTAACCTATGGGAACCTAACACCTCGGATGTAATATTTGACAACATTCTTGTCGTGTCGGCCCGTACTCCTCGGTGGGAATATCGTATACGTCTATAACGTTATATATCCTAGCCTAAGGCAATCCTAACACGTCGAATGTAATATTTTACAACATTCCTGGCGCGGCGGCCCCTACTTCTCGGTGGGAACATTATATACGTCTATATCGCTATATATCCTAGCCTAAGGCAACCTAACATGTCGAGCGTAATATTTTACAACATTCCTGGCTCGTCGGCACCTACTTCTCGGTGGGAACTTTATATACGTCTATAACGTTATATATCCTAGAATAAGGCAGCCTTACATGTCGAATGTAATATTTTACAATATTCCTGGCACGCCGGCAACTACTTCTAGGTGGGAACATTATATACGTCTATAACGTTACATATCCTAGCCTAAGGCAACCTAACATCTCGGATGTAATATTTTACTACATTCCTGGCGCGCCTGCCCCTACTTTTCGGTGGGAACATTATATACGTATGTAACGCTATATATCCTAGCCTAAGGCAATCCTAACATCTCGGAAGTAATATTTTACAACATTCCTAGCGCGTCGGCACCTACTTCTCGGTGGGAACATTATATACGTCTATAACGTTATATGTCCTACCCTAAGGCAACCTAACATCTCGGATGTAATATTTGACAACATTCATGGCGCGTCGGCACCAACTTCTCGGTGGGAACAGTATATAAGTCTATAACGTTATATATCCTAACCTAAGGCAACCTAACATCTCGGATGTAATATTTTACTACATTCCTGGCTCTTCGGCCCCTACTTCTCGGTGGGAACATTATATACGTCTATAACGTTACTTATCCTAGCCTAAGGCAACCCAACATCTCGGATGTTATATTTTACTACATTCCTGGCGCGCCGGCCCCTACTTCTCGGTGGGAACATTACATACGTCTTTAACGCTATATATCCTAGCCTATGGCAACCTAACTTGTCGCGCGTAATATTTTAGAACATTCCCGTCACTTCGGCCCCTACTTCTCGGTGGGAACATTATATACGTCTATAACGTTATATATCCTGACCTAAGGCAACTTAACATGTCGGATGTAATATTTTACAACATTCCTGGCGCGTCGGCACCTCCTTCTAGGTGGGAACATCATATACGTCTATAACGTTATATATCCTAACCTAAGGGAACCTAACACCTCGGATGTAATGTTTTACAACATTCCTGGCGTGTCGGCCCCTATTTCTCGGTGGGAACATTATATATGTCTATAACGTTATATATCCTAACCTAAGGCAACCTAACATCTCGGATGTAATATTTTACTACATTCCTGGCTCTTCGGCCCCTACTTCTCGGTGGGAACATTATATACGTCTATAACGTTACTTATCCTAGCCTAAGGCAACCCAACATCTCGGATGTTATATTTTACTACATTCCTGGCGCGCCGGCCCCTACTTCTCGGTGGGAACATTATATACGTCTATATCGCTATATATCATAACGTGAGGCAACCTAGTATGTCGAGCGTAATATTTTACAACATTCCTGGCTCGTTGGTCCCTACTTCTCGGTGGGAACATTATATACGTCTATAACGCTATATATCCTCGCTTAAGGCAACCTAACACCTCGGATGTAATGTTTTACAACATTCCTGGCGTGTCGGCCCCTATTTCTCGGTGGGAACATTATATACGTCTTTAACAATATATATCCTAGCCTAAGGCAATCCTAACATGTCGAATGTATAATTTTACAACATTCCCGTCACTTCGGCCCCTACTTCTCGGTGGGAACATTATATACGTCTATAACGTTATATATCCTAGTCTAAGGCAACCTAACATCTCGGATGTAATATTTTACTACATTCGTGTCGCACCGGCCCCTACTTCTCGGTGGGAACATTATATACGTCTATAACGTTATATATCCTAACCTAAGGCAACCTAACATCTCGGATGTAATATTGTACTACATTCCTGGCTCTTCGGTCCCTACTTCTCGGTGGGAACATTATATACGTCTATAACTTTACATATCCTAGCCTAAGGCAACCTAACATCTCGGATGTAATATTTTACTACATTCCTGGCGCGCCGGCCCCCACTTCTCGGTGGGAATATTATATACGTCTATATCGCTATATATCATAGCCTTAGGCAACCTAACATGTCGAGCGTAATATTTTACAACATTCCTGGCTCGTCGGCACCTACTTCTCGGTGGGAACTTTATATACGTCTATAACGTTATATATCCTAGCATAAGGCAACCTTACATGTCGAATGTAATATTTTACAATATTCCTGGCACGCCGGCAACTACTTCTAGGTGGGAACATTATATACGTCTATAACGTTACATATCCTAGCCTAAGGCAACCTAACATCTCGGATGTAATATTTTACTACATTCCTGGCGCGCCTGCACCTACTTTTCGGTGGGAACATTATATACGTCTGTAACGCTATATATCCTAGCCTAAGGCAATCCTAACATCTCGGAAGTAATATTTTACAACATTCCTAGCGCGTCGGCACCTACTTCTCGGTGGGAACATTATATATGTCTATAACGTTATATATCCTACCCTAAGGCAACCTAACATGTCGGATGTAATATTTCACTACATTCGTGGCGCGCCGGCCCCTACTTCTCGGTGGGAACATTATATACGTCTATAACGCCATATATCCTAACCTAATGCAATCTAACATCTCGGATGTAATAATTTACTACATTCCTGGCACGTCGGCCCCTAATTCTCGGTGGGAACATTATATACGTCTATAACGCTATATATCCTAACCTAAGGCAACCTAACATCTCGGATGTAATATTTTACTACATTCCTGGCACGTCGGCCCCTACTTCGCGGTGGGAACATTATATACGTCTATAACGTTATATATCCTAGCCTAAGGCAAACTAACATGTCGTATGTAATATTTTACAACATTCCCGTCACTTCGGCCCCTACTTCTCGGTGGGAACATTATATACTTCTATAACGTTATATATCTTAGCATAAGGCAATCCTAACATGTCGAGCGTAATATTTTACAACATTCCTGGCTCGTCGGCCCCTACTTCTCGGTGGGAACATTATATACGTCTATAACGTTATATATCCTAACCTAAGGGAACTTAAAAACCTCGGATGTAATATTTGACAACATTCTTGTCGTGTCGGCCCGTACTCCTCGGTGGGAATATCGTATACGTCTATAACGTTATATATCCTAGCCTAAGGCAATCCTAACACGTCGAATGTAATATTTTACAACATTCCTGGCGCGGCGGCCCCTACTTCTCGGTGGGAACATTATATACGTCTATATCGCTATATATCCTAGCCTAAGGCAACCTAACATGTCGAGCGTAATATTTTACAACATTCCTGGCTCGTCGGCACCTACTTCTCGGTGGGAACATTATATACGTCTATAACGTTATATATTCTAACCTAAGGGAACCTAACATCTCGGATGTAATATTTTACAACATTCCTGGCGAGTCGGCCCCTACTTCTCGGTGGGAACATTATATACGTCTATAACGTTATATATTCTAACCTAAGGGAACCTAACATCTCGGATGTAATATTTTACAACATTCCTGGCGAGTCGGCCCCTACTTCTCGGTGGGAAATGTATATACGTCTATAACGTTATATATCCTAACCTAAGACAACTTAACATGTCGAATGTAATATTTTACCACATTCCTGGCGCGTTAGCTCCTACTTCTCGGTGGGAACATTATATACGTCTATAACGTTATATATCCTAACCTAAGGCAACCTAACATACCGGATGTAATATTTTACCACATTCCTGGCGCGCTGGCCCCTACTTCACGGTGGGAACATTATATACGTCTATAACGCCATATATCCTAACTTAAGGCAACTAAAAATGTCGAGCGTAATATTTTACTACATTCCTGGCGTGTCGGCCCTTATTTCTCGGTGGGAATATTATATACGCCTTTAACGCTATATGTCCTAGCCTGAGACAACTTAACATGTCGAATGTAATATTTTACAATATTCCTGGCGCGTCGGCAACTACTTCTCGGTGGGAACAGTATATACGTCTATAACGTTATATATCCTAACCTAAGGCAACTTAACATGTCGGATGTAATATTTTACAACATTCCTGGCGCGTCGGCACCTCCTTCTCATTGGGAACATTATATACGTCTATAACGTTATATATCCTAACCTAAGGGAACCTAACACCTCGGATGTAATGTTTTACAACATTCCTGGCGCATCGGCACCTACTTCTCGGTCGGAACAGTATATACGTCTATAACGTTATATATCCTAGCCTAAGGCAATCCTAACATGTCGAATGTAAAATTTTACATCGTTCCTGGGGCGTCGGCCCCTATTTCTCGGTGGGAAAATTATACAAGTCAATAACGTTATATATCCTAACCTAAGGCAACCTAACATCTCGGATGTAATATTTTACAACATTCCCGTCACTTCGGACCCTACTTCTCGGTGGGAACATTATATACGTCTATATCGCTATATATCATAACGTAAGGCAACCTAGCATGCCGAGCGTAATATTTTACAACATTCCTGGCTCGTCGGTCCCTACTTCTCGGTGGGAACATTATATACGTCTATAACGCTATATATCCTAGCTTAAGGCAACCTAACACCTCGGATGTAATGTTTTACAACATTCCTGGCGTGTCGGCCCCTATTTCTCGGTGGGAACATTATATACGTCTTTAACAATATATATCCTAGCCTGAGGCAATCCTAACATGTCGAATGTATAATTTTACAACATTCCCGTCATTTCGGCCCCTACTTCTCGGTGGGAACATTATATACGTCTATAACGTTATATATCCTAGTCTAAGGCAACCTAACATGTCGAGCGTAATATTTTACAACATTCCTGGCTCGTCGGCACCTACTTCTCGGTGGGAACTTTATATACGTCTATAACGTTATGTATCCTAGCATAAGGCAACCTTACATGTCGAATGTAATATTTTACAATATTCCTGGCACGCCGGCAACTACTTCTAGGTGGGAACATTATATACGTCTATAACGTTACATATCCTAGCCTAAGGCAACCTAACATCTCGGATGTAATATTTTACTACATTCCTGGCGCGCCTGCCCCTACTTTTCGGTGGGAACATTATATACGTCTCTAACGCTATATATCCTAACCTAAGGCAATCCTAACATCTCGGAAGTAATATTTTCCAACATTCCTGGCTCGTTGGCCCCTACTTCTCGGTGGGAACATTATATACGTCTATAACGTTATATATCCTAGCCTAAGGCAAACTAACATGTCGTATGTAATATTTTACAACATTCCCGTCACTTCGGCCCCTACTTCTCGGCGGGAACATCATATACGTCTATAACGTTATATATCTTAGCCTAAGGCAATCCTAACATCTCGGATGTAATATTTTACAACATTCCTGGCGCGCCGGCACCTATTTCTCGGTGGGAACATTATATACGTCTATAACTTTACATATCCTAGCCTAAGGCAAGCTAACATCTCGGATGTAATATTTTACTACATTCCTGGCGCGCCGGCCCCCACTTCTCGGTGGGAATATTATATACGTCTATATCGCTATATATCATAGCCTAAGGCAACCTAACATGTCGAGCGTAATATTTTCCAACATTCCTGGCTCGTTGGCCCCTACTTCTCGGTGGGAACATTATATACGTCTATAACGTTATATATTCTAACCTAAGGGAACCTAACATCTCGGATGTAATATTTTACAACATTCCTGGCGTGTCGGCCCCTATTTCTCGATGGGAACATTATATACGTCTTTAACGCTATATATCCTAGCCTAAGGCAACCTAACATGTCGAGCGTAATATTTTACAACATTCCTGGGGCGTCGGCCCCTATTTCTCGGTGGGAACATTATATAAGTCAATAACGTTATATATCCTAACCTAAGGCAACCTAACATCTCGGATGTAATATTTTACAACATTCCCGTCACTTCGGCCCCTACTTCTCGGTGGGAACATTATGTACGTCTATAACGTTATATATCTTAGCCTAAGGCAATCCTAACACGTCGGATGTAACATTTTACAACATTCCTGGCGCGCCGACACCTATTTCTCGGTGGGAACATTATATACGTCTATATCGCTATATATACTAGCCTAAGGCAACCTAACATGTCGAATGTAATATTTTACAGCATTCCTGGCGCGCCGGCCCCTACTTCTCGGTGGGAACATTATATACGTCTATAACGTGATATATCCTAGCCTAAGGCAATCCTAACATCTCGGATGTAATATTTTACTACATTCGTGGCGCGCCGACCGCTATTTCTCGATGGGAACATTATATACGTCTATATCGCTATATATCCTAGCCTAAGGCAACCTAACATGTCGAGCGTAATATTTTACAACATTCCTGGCTCGTCGGCACCTATTTCTCGGTGGGAACTTTATATACGTCTATAACGTTATATATCCTAGCATAAGGCATCCTTACATGTCGAATGTAATATTTTACAATATTCCTGGTGCGTCGGCAACTACTTCTCGGTGGGAACAGTATATCAGTCTATAACGTTATATATCCTAACCTAAGGCAACTTAACATGTCGAATGTAATGTTTCACCACATTCCTGGCTCGTTGGCCCCTACTTCTCGGTGGAAACATTATATACGTCTATAACGTTGTATATCTTAGCCTAAGGCAATCCTAACACCTCGGATGTAATATTTTACAACATTCCTGGCGCGCCGGCAGCTATTTCTCGGTGGGAACATTACATACGTCTTTAACGCAATATATCCTAGCCTATGGCAACCTAACTTGTCGCGCTTAATATTTTACAGCATTCCCGTCACTTCGGCCCCTACTTCTCGGTGGGAACATTATATACGTCTATAACGTTGTATATCCTAGTCTAAGGCAACCTAACATCTCGGATGTAATATTTTACTACATTCGTGTCGCACCGGCCCCTACTTCTCGGTGGGAACATTATATACGTCTATAACGTTATATATCCTGACCTAAGGCAACTTAACATGTCGGATGTAATATTTTACAACATTCCTGGCGCGTCGGCACCTTCTTCTCGGTGGGAACATTATATACATCTATAACGTTATATATCCTAACCTAAGGGAACCTAACACCTCGGATGTAATGTTTTACAACATTCCTGGCGTGTCGGCCCCTATTTCTCGGTGGGAACATTATATATGTCTATAACGCTATATGTCCTAGCCTGAGACAACCTAACATGTCGAATATAATATTTTACAATATTCCTGGCGCGTCGGCAACTACTTCTCGGTGGGATCTGTATATACGTCTATAACCTTATATATCCTAACCTAAGACAAATTAACATGTCGAATGTAATATTTTACCACATTCCTGGCTCGTTGGCCCCTACTTCTCGGTGGGAACATTATATACGTCTATAACGTTATATATCCTAACCTAAGGGAAACTAACATTTCGGATGTAATATTTTACATCATTCCTGGGGCGTCGGCCCCTATGTCTCGGTGGGAAAATTATATAAGTCAATAACGTTATATATCCTAACCTAAGGCAACCTAACATCTCGGATGTAATATTTTACAACATTCCCGTCACTTCGGCCCCTACTTCTCGGTGGGAACATTATATACGTCTATAACGATATATATCCTAGCCTAAGGCAATCCTAACATCTCGGATGTAATATTTTACTACATTCCTGGCGCGCCGGCACCTATTTCTCGGTGGGAACATTATATACGTCTATAACTTTACATATCCTAGCCTAAGGCAACCTAACATCTCGGATGTAATATTTCACTACATTCCTGGCGCGCCGGCCCCCACTTCTCGGTGGGAACATTATATACGTCTGTATCGCTATATATCATAGCCTAAGGCAACCTAACATGTCGAGCGTAATATTTTACAACATTCCTGGCTCGTCGGCCCCTACTTCTCGGTGGGAACATTATATACGTCTATAACGTTATATATCCTAACCTATGGGAACCTAACACCTCGGATGTAATATTTGACAACATTCTTGTCGTGTCGGCCCGTACTCCTCGGTGGGAATATCGTATACGCCTATAACGTTATATATCCTAGCCTAAGGCAATCCTAACACGTCGAATGTAATATTTTACAACATTCCTGGCGCGGCGGCCCCTACTTCTCGGTGGGAACATTATATACGTCTATATCGCTATATATCCTAGCCTAAGGCAACCTAACATGCCGAGCGTAATATTTTACAACATTCCTGGCTCGTCGGCACCTACTTCTCGGTGGGAACTTTATATACGTCTATAACGTTATATATCCTAGAATAAGGCAGCCTTACATGTCGAATGTAATATTTTACAATATTCCTGGCACGCCGGCAACTACTTCTAGGTGGGAACATTATATACGTCTATAACGTTACATATCCTAGCCTAAGGCAACCTAACATCTCGGATGTAATATTTTACTACATTCCTGGCGCGCCTGCCCCTACTTTTCGGTGGGAACATTATATACGTATGTAACGCTATATATCCTAGCCTAAGGCAATCCTAACATCTCGGAAGTAATATTTTACAACATTCCTAGCGCGTCGGCACCTACTTCTCGGTGGGAACATTATATACGTCTATAACGTTATATGTCCTACCCTAAGGCAACCTAACATCTCGGATGTAATATTTGACAACATTCATGGCGCGTCGGCACCAACTTCTCGGTGGGAACAGTATATAAGTCTATAACGTTATATATCCTAACCTAAGGCAACCTAACATCTCGGATGTAATATTTTACTACATTCCTGGCTCTTCGGCCCCTACTTCTCGGTGGGAACATTATATACGTCTATAACGTTACTTATCCTAGCCTAAGGCAACCCAACATCTCGGATGTTATATTTTACTACATTCCTGGCGCGCCGGCTCCTACTTCTCGGTGGGAACATTACATACGTCTTTAACGCTATATATCCTAGCCTATGGCAACCTAACTTGTCGCGCGTAATATTTTAGAACATTCCCGTCACTTCGGCCCCTACTTCTCGGTGGGAACATTATATACGTCTATAACGTTATATATCCTGACCTAAGGCAACTTAACATGTCGGATGTAATATTTTACAACATTCCTGGCGCGTCGGCACCTCCTTCTAGGTGGGAACATCATATACGTCTATAACGTTATATATCCTAACCTAAGGGAACCTAACACCTCGGATGTAATGTTTTACAACATTCCTGGCGTGTCGGCCCCTATTTCTCGGTGGGAACATTATATATGTCTATAACGTTATATATCCTAACCTAAGGCAACCTAACATCTCGGATGTAATATTTTACTACATTCCTGGCTCTTCGGCCCCTACTTCTCGGTGGGAACATTATATACGTCTATAATGTTACTTATCCTAGCCTAAGGCAACCCAACATCTCGGATGTTATATTTTACTACATTCGTGTCGCACCGGCCCCTACTTCTCGGTGGGAACATTATATACGTCTATAACGTTATATATCCTAACCTAAGGCAACCTAACATCTCGGATGTAATATTGTACTACATTCCTGGCTCTTCGGTCCCTACTTCTCGGTGGGAACATTATATACGTCTATAACTTTACATATCCTAGCCTAAGGCAACCTAACGTCTCGGATGTAATATTTTACTACATTCCTGGCGCGCCGGCCCCCACTTCTCGGTGGGAATATTATATACGTCTATATCGCTATATATCATAGCCTTAGGCAACCTAACATGTCGAGCGTAATATTTTACAACATTCCTGGCTCGTCGGCACCTACTTCTCGGTGGGAACTTTATATACGTCTATAACGTTATATATCCTAGCATAAGGCAACCTTACATGTCGAATGTAATATTTTACAATATTCCTGGCACGCCGGCAACTACTTCTAGGTGGGAACATTATATACGTCTATAACGTTACATATCCTATCCTAAGGCAACCTAACATCTCGGATGTAATATTTTACTACATTCCTGGCGCGCCTGCACCTACTTTTCGGTGGGAACATTATATACGTCTGTAACGCTATATATCCTAGCCTAAGGCAATCCTAACATCTCGGAAGTAATATTTTACAACATTCCTAGCGCGTCGGCACCTACTTCTCGGTGGGAACATTATATATGTCTATAACGTTATATATCCTACCCTAAGGCAACCTAACATGTCGGATGTAATATTTTACTACATTCGTGGCGCGCCGGCCCCTACTTCTCGGTGGGAACATTATATACGTCTATAACGCCATATATCCTAACCTAATGCAACCTAACATCTCGGATGTAATAATTTACTACATTCCTGGCACGTCGGCCCCTAATTCTCGGTGGGAACATTATATACGTCTATAACGCTATATATCCTAACCTAAGGCAACCTAACATCTCGGATGTAATATTTTACTACATTCCTGGCACGTCGGCCCCTACTTCGCGGTGGGAACATTATATACGTCTATAACGTTATATATCCTAGCCTAAGGCAAACTAACATGTCGTATGTAATATTTTACAACATTCCCGTCACTTCGGCCCCTACTTCTCGGTGGGAACATTATATACTTCTATAACGTTATATATCTTAGCATAAGGCAATCCTAACATGTCGAGCGTAATATTTTACAACATTCCTGGCTCGTCGGCCCCTACTTCTCGGTGGGAACATTATATACGTCTATAACGTTATATATCCTAACCTAAGGGAACTTAAAAACCTCGGATGTAATATTTGACAACATTCTTGTCGTGTCGGCCCGTACTCCTCGGTGGGAATATCGTATACGTCTATAACGTTATATATCCTAGCCTAAGGCAATCCTAACACGTCGAATGTAATATTTTACAACATTCCTGGCGCGGCGGCCCCTACTTCTCGGTGGGAACATTATATACGTCTATATCGCTATATATCCTAGCCTAAGGCAACCTAACATGTCGAGCGTAATATTTTACAACATTCCTGGCTCGTCGGCACCTACTTCTCGGTGGGAACATTATATACGTCTATAACGTTATATATTCTAACCTAAGGGAACCTAACATCTCGGATGTAATATTTTACAACATTCCTGGCGAGTCGGCCCCTACTTCTCGGTGGGAACATTATATACGTCTATAACGTTATATATTCTAACCTAAGGGAACCTAACATCTCGGATGTAATATTTTACAACATTCCTGGCGAGTCGGCCCCTACTTCTCGGTGGGAAATGTATATACGTCTATAACGTTATATATCCTAACCTAAGACAACTTAACATGTCGAATGTAATATTTTACCACATTCCTGGCGCGTTAGCTCCTACTTCTCGGTGGGAACATTATATACGTCTATAACGTTATATATCCTAACCTAAGGCAACCTAACATACCGGATGTAATATTTTACTACATTCGTGGCGCGCCGGCCCCTACTTCTCGGTGGGAACATTATATACGTCTATAACGCCATATATCCTAACCTAAGGCAACCTAACATCTCGGATGTAATAATTTACTACATTCCTGGCGTGTCGGCCCTTATTTCTCGGTGGGAATATTATATACGCCTTTAACGCTATATGTCCGAGCCTGAGACAACCTAACATGTCGAATGTAATATTTTACAATATTCCTGGCGCGTCGGCAACTACTTCTCGGTGGGAACAGTATATACGTCTATAACGTTATATATCCTAACCTAAGGCAACTTAACATGTCGGATGTAATATTTTACAACATTCCTGGCGCGTCGGCACCTCCTTCTCATTGGGAACATTATATACGTCTATAACGTTATATATCCTAACCTAAGGGAACCTAACACCTCGGATGTAATGTTTTACAACATTCCTGGCACATCGGCACCTACTTCTCGGTCGGAACAGTATATACGTCTATAACGTTATATATCCTAGCCTAAGGCAATCCTAACATGTCGAATGTAAAATTTTACATCGTTCCTGGGGCGTCGGCCCCTATTTCTCGGTGGGAAAATTATACAAGTCAATAACGTTATATTTCCTAACCTAAGGCAACCTAACATCTCGTATGTAATATTTTACAACATTCCCGTCACTTCGGTCCCTACTTCTCGGTGGGAACATTATATACGTCTATATCGCTATATATCATAACGTAAGGCAACCTAGCATGTCGAGCGTAATATTTTACAACATTCCTGGCTCGTCGGTCCCTACTTCTCGGTGGGAACATTATATACGTCTATAACGCTATATATCCTAGCTTAAGGAAACCTAACACCTCGGATGTAATGTTTTACAACATTCCTGGCGTGTCGGCCCCTATTTCTCGGTGGGAACATTATATACGTCTTTAACAATATATATCCTAGCCTAAGGCAATCCTAACATGTCGAATGTATAATTTTACAACATTCCCGTCACTTCGGCCCCTACTTCTCGGTGGGAACATTATATACGTCTATAACGTTATATATCCTAGTCTAAGGCAACCTAACATCTCGGATGTAATATTTTACTACATTCGTGTCGCACCGGCCCCTACTTCTCGGTGGGAACATTATATACGTCTATAACGTTATATATCCTAACCTAAGGCAACCTAACATCTCGGATGTAATATTGTACTACATTCCTGGCTCTTCGGTCCCTACTTCTCGGTGGGAACATTATATACGTCTATAACTTTACATATCCTAGCCTAAGGCAACCTAACATCTCGGATGTAATATTTTACTACATTCCTGGCGCGCCGGCCCCCACTTCTCGGTGGGAATATTATATACGTCTATATCGCTATATATCATAGCCTTAGGCAACCTAACATGTCGAGCGTAATATTTTACAACATTCCTGGCTCGTCGGCACCTACTTCTCGGTGGAAACTTTATATACGTCTATAACGTTATATATCCTAGCATAAGGCAACCTTACATGTCGAATGTAATATTTTACAATATTCCTGGCACGCCGGCAACTACTTCTAGGTGGGAACATTATATACGTCTATAACGTTACATATCCTAGCCTAAGGGAACCTAACATCTCGGATGTAATATTTTACTACATTCCTGGCGCGCCTGCCCCTACTTTTCGGTGGGAACATTATATACGTCTGTAACGCTATATATCCTAGCCTAAGGCAATCCTAACATCTCGGAAGTAATATTTTACAACATTCCTAGCGCGTCGGCACCTACTTCTCGGTGGGAACATTATATATGTCTATAACGTTATATATCCTACCCTAAGGCAACCTAACATGTCGGATGTAATATTTTACTACATTCGTGGCGCGCCGGCCCCTACTTCTCGGTGGGAACATTATATACGTCTATAACGCCATATATCCTAACCTAATGCAACCTAACATCTCGGATGTAATAATTTACTACATTCCTGGCACGTCGGCCCCTAATTCTCGGTGGGAACATTATATACGTCTATAACGCTATATATCCTAACCTAAGGCAACCTAATATCTCGGATGTAATATTTTACTACATTCCTGGCACGTCGGCCCCTACTTCGCGGTGGGAACATTATATACGTCTATAACGTTATATATCCTAGCCTAAGGCAAACTAACATGTCGTATGTAATATTTTACAACATTCCCGTCACTTCGGCCCCTACTTCTCGGTGGGAACATTATATACTTCTATAACGTTATATATCTTAGCCTAAGGCAATCCTAACATGTCGAGCGTAATATTTTACAACATTCCTGGCTCGTCGGCCCCTACTTCTCGGTGGGAACATTATATACGTCTACAACGTTATATATCCTAACCTAAGGGATCTTAAAAACCTCGGATGTAATATTTGACAACATTCTTGTCGTGTCGGCCCGTACTCCTCGGTGGGAATATCGTATACGTCTATAACGTTATATATCCTAGCCTAAGGCAATCCTAACACGTCGAATGTAATATTTTACAACATTCCTGGCGCGACGGCCCCTACTTCTCGGTGGGAACATTATATACGTCTATATCGCTATATATCCTAGCCTAAGGCAACCTAACATGTCGAGCGTAATATTTTACAACATTCCTGGCTCGTCGGCACCTACTTCTCGGTGGGAACATTATATACGTCTATAACGTTATATATTCTAACCTAAGGGAACCTAACATCTCGGATGTAATATTTTACAACATTCCTGGCGAGTCGGCCCCTACTTCTCGGTGGGAACATTATATACGTCTATAACGTTATATATTCTAACCTAAGGGAACCTAACATCTCGGATGTAATATTTTACAACATTCCTGGCGAGTCGGCCCCTACTTCTCGGTGGGAACTGTATATACGTCTATAACGTTATATATCCTAACCTAAGACAACTTAACATGTCGAATGTAATATTTTACCACATTCCTGGCGCGTTAGCTCCTACTTCTCGGTGGGAACATTATATACGTCTATAACGTTATATATCCTAACCTAAGGCAACCTAACATACCGGATGTAATATTTTACCACATTCCTGGCGCGCTGGCCCCTACTTCTCGGTGGGAACATTATATACGTCTATAACGCCATATATCGTAACTTAAGGCAACTAAAAATGTCGAGCGTAATATTTTACAATATTCCTGGCACGCCGGCAACTACTTCTAGGTGGGAACATTATATACGTCTATAACGTTACATATCCTAGCCTAAGGCAACCTAACATCTCGGATGTAATATTTTACTACATTCCTGGCGCGCCTGCCCCTACTTTTCGGTGGGAACATTATATACGGCTCTAACGCTATATATCCTAGCCTAAGGCAATCCTAACATCTCGGAAGTAATATTTTACTACATTCCTGGCACGTCGGCCCCTACTTCGCGGTGGGAACATTATATACGTCTATAACGTTATATATCCTAGCCTCAGGCAAACTAACATCTCGGATGTAATATTTTACAACATTCCCGTCACTTCGGCCCCTACTTCTCGGTGGGAACATTATATACGTCTATAATGTTATATATCTTAGCCTAAGGCAATCCTAACTCCTCGGATGTAATATTTTACAACATTCCTGGCGCGCCGGCACCTATTTCTTGGTGGGAACATTATATACGTCTATATCGCTATATATACTAGCCTAAGGCAACCTAACATGTCGAATGTAATATTTTACAGCATTCCTGGCGCGCCGGCCCCTACTTCTCGGTGGGAACATTATGAGCGTCTATAACGTTATATATCCTAACCTAAGGCAACCCTAACATCTCGGATGTAATATTTTACTACATTCGTGGCGCGCCGACCGCTATTTCTCGATGGGAACATTATATACGTCTATAACGCTATATATCCTAGCCTAAGGCAACCTAACACCTCGGATGTAATGTTTTACAACATTCCTGGCGTGTCGGCCCCTATTTCTCGGTGGGAATATTATATACGCCTTTAACGATATATGTCCTAGCCTGAGACAACCTAACATGTCGAATGTAGTATTTTACAATATTCCTGGCGCGTCGGCAACTACTTCTCGGTGGGAACGGTATATACGTCTTTAACGTTACATATCCTAACCTAAGGCAACTTAACATGTCGGATGTAATATTCTACAACATTCCTGGCGCGTCGGCAACTACTTCTAGGTGGAAACATTATATACGTCTATAACGTTACATATCCTAGCCTTAGGCAATCTAACATCTCGGATGTAATATTTTACAACATTCCCGTCACTTCGGCCCCTACTTCTCGGCGGGAACATCATATACGTCTATAACGTTATATATCTTAGCCTAAGGCAATCCTAACATCTCGGATGTAATATTTTACAACATTCCTGGCGCGCCTGCACCTATTTCTCGGTGGGAACATTATATACGTCTATAACTTTACATATCCTAGCCTAAGGCAAGCTAACATCTCGGATGTAATATTTTACTACATTCCTGGCGCGCCGGCCCCCACTTCTCGGTGGGAATATTATATACGTCTATATCGCTATATATCATAGCCTAAGGCAACCTAACATGTCGAGCGTAATATTTTCCAACATTCCTGGCTCGTTGGCCCCTACTTCTCGGTGGGAACATTATATACGTCTATAACGTTATATATTCTAACCTAAGGGAACCTAACATCTCGGATGTAATATTTTACAACATTCCTGGCGTGTTGGCCCCTATTTCTCGGTGGGAACATTATATACGTCTTTAACGCTATATATCCTAGCCTAAGGCAACCTAACATGTCGAGCGTAATATTTTACAACATTCCTGGGGCGTCGGCCCCTATTTCTCGGTGGGAACATTATATAAGTCAATAACGTTATATATCCTAACCTAAGGCAACCTAACATCTCGGATGTAATATTTTACAACATTCCCGTCACTTCGGCCCCTACTTCTCGGTGGGAACATTATCTACGTCTATAACGTTATATATCTTAGCCTAAGGCAATCCTAACACGTCGGATGTAACATTTTACAACATTCCTGGCGCGCCGACACCTATTTCTCGGTGGGAACATTATATACGTCTATAACGTGATATATCCTAGCCTAAGGCAATCCTAACATCTCGGATGTAATATTTTACTACATTCGTGGCGCGCCGACCGCTATTTCTCGATGGGAACATTATATACGTCTATATCGCTATATATCCTAGCCTAAGGCAACCTAACATGTCGAGCGTAATATTTTACAACATTCCTGGCTCGTCGGCACCTATTTCTCGGTGGGAACTTTATATACGTCTATAACGTTATATATCCTAGCATAAGGCATCCTTACATGTCGAATGTAATATTTTACAATATTCCTGGCGCGTCGGCAACTACTTCTCGGTGGGAACAGTATATCCGTCTATAACGTTATATATCCTAACCTAAGGCAACTTAACATGTCGCATGTAATGTTTCACCACATTCCTGGCTCGTTGGCCCCTACTTCTCGGTGGAAACATTATATACGTCTATAACGTTGTATATCTTAGCCTAAGGCAATCCTAACACCTCGGATGTAATATTTTACAACATTCCTGGCGCGCCGGCACCTATTTCTCGGTGGGAACATTACATACGTCTTTAACGCAATATATCCTAGCCTATGGCAACCTAACTTGTCGCGCGTAATATTTTACAACATTCCCGTCACTTCGGCCCCTACTTCTCGGTGGGAACATTATATACGTCTATAACGTAGTATATCCTAGTCTAAGGCAACCTAACATCTCGGATGTAATATTTTACTACATTCGTGTCGCACCGGCCCCTACTTCTCGGTGGGAACATTATATACGTCTATAACGTTATATATTCTAACCTAAGGGAACCTAACATCTCGGATGTAATATTTTACAACATTCCTGGCGAGTCGGCCCCTACTTCTCGGTGGGAACATTATATACGTCTATAACGTTATATATTCTAACCTAAGGGAACCTAACATCTCGGATGTAATATTTTACAACATTCCTGTCGAGTCGGCCCCTACTTCTCGGTGGGAACATTATATACGTCTATAACTTTACATATCCTAGCCTAAGGCAACCTAACATCTCGGATGTAATATTTCACTACATTCCTGGCGCGCCGGCCCGCACTTCTCGGTGGGAATATTATATACGTCTATATCGCTATATATCATAGCCTAAGGCAACCTAACATGTCGAGCGTAATATTTTACTACATTCCTGGCACGTCGGCCACTACTTCTCGGTGGGAACATCATACAAGTCTATAACGCTATATATCCTAGCCTAAGGCAAACTAACATGTCGAATGAAATATTTTACAACATTCCCGTCACTTCGGCACCTACTTCTCGGTGGGAACATTATATACGTCTATAACGTTATATATCCTAGCCTAAGGTAATCCTAACATCTCGGATGTAATATTTGACAACATTCATGGCGCGTCGGCACCAACTTCTCGGTGGGAACAGTATATAAGTCTATAACGTTATATATCCTAACCTAAGGCAACCTAACATCTCGGATGTAATATTTTACTACATTCCTGGCTCTTCGGCCCCTACTTCTCGGTGGGAACATTATATACGTCTATAACGTTACTTATCCTAGCCTAAGGCACCCCAACATCTCGGATGTTATATTTTACTACATTCCTGGCGCGCCGGGCCCTACTTCTCGGTGGGAACATTATATACGTCTATATCGCTATATATCATAACGTGAGGCAACCTAGCATGTCGAGCGTAATATTTTACAACATTCCTGGCTCGTTGGTCCCTACTTCTCGGTGGGAACATTATATACGTCTATAACGCTATATATCCTCGCTTAAGGCAACCTAACACCTCGGATGTAATGTTTTACAACATTCCTGGCGTGTCGGCCCCTATTTCTCGGTGGGAACATTATATACGTCTTTAACAATATATATCCTAGCCTAAGGCAATCCTAACACGTCGAATGTAATATTTTACAACATTCCTGGCGCGGCGCCCCCTACTTCTCGGTGGGAACATTATATACGTCTATATCGCTATATATCCGAGCCTAAGGCAACCTAACATGTCGAGCGTAATATTTTACAACATTCCTGGCTCGTCAGCAACTACTTCTCGGTGGGAACTTTATATACGTCTATAACGTTATATATCCTAGCATAAGGCAACCTTACATGTCGAATGTAATATCTTACAATATTCCTGGCGCGTCGGCAACTACTTCTAGGTGGGAACATTATATACGTCTATAACGTTACATATCCTAGCCTAAGGCAACCTAACATCTCGGATGTAATATTTTACTACATTCCTGGCGCGCCGGCCCCTACTTTTCGGTGGGAACATCATAATCGTCTGTAACGCTATATATCCTAGCCTAAGGCAATCCTAACATCTCGGAAGTAATATTTTACAACATTCCTGGCGCGTCGGCACCTACTTCTCGATGGGAACTTTATATACGTCTATAACGTTATATATCCTAGCATAAGGCAACCTAACATGTCGAGCGTAATATTTTACAACATTCCTGGCTCGTCGGCACCTACTTCTCGGTGGGAACTTTATATACGTCTATAACGTTACATATCCTAGCATAAGGCAACCTTACATGTCGAATGTAATATTTTACAATATTCCTGGTACGTCGGCCCCTACTTCTCGGTGGGAACATTATATACGTCTATAACGCTATATATCCTAACCTAAGGCAACCTAACATCTCGGATGTAATATTTTACAACATTCCCGTCACTTCGGCCCCTACTTCTCGGTGGTAACATTATATACGTCTATAACGTTATATATCTTAGCCTAAGGCAATCCTAACACCTCGGATGTAATATTTTACAACATTCCTGGCGCGCGGCACCTATTTCTTGGTGGGAACATTATATACCTCTATATCGATATATATACTAGCCCAAGGCAACCTAACATGTCGAATGTAATATTTTACAGCATTCCTGGCTCGTTGGCCCCTACTTCTCAGTGGGAACATTATATACGTCTATAACGTTATATATTCTAACCTAAGGGAACCTAACATCTCGGATGTAATATTTGACAACATTCTTGTCGTGTCGGCCCGTACTCCTCGGTGGGAATATCGTATACGTCTATAACGTTGTATATCCTAGCCTAAGGCAATCCTAACACGTCGAATGTAATATTTTACAACATTCCTGGCGTGGCGGCCCCTACTTCTCGGTGGGAACATTATATACGTCTATATCGCTATATATCCCAGCCTAAAGCAACCTAACATGTCGAGCGTAATATTTTACAACATTCCAGGCTCGCCGGCCCCTACTTCTCGGTGGGAACATTATGAGGGTCTATAACGTTATATATCCTAACCTAAGGCAACCCTAACATCTCGGATGTAATATTTTACTACATTCGTGGCGCGCCGACCGCTATTTCTCGATGGGAACATTATATACGTCTATAACGCTATATATCCTAGCCTAAGGCAACCTAACACCTCGGATGTAATGTTTTACAACATTCCTGGCGTGTCGGCCCCTATTTCTCGGTGGGAATATTATATACGCCTTTAACGATATATGTCCTAGCCTGAGACAACCTAACATGTCGAATGTAGTATTTTACAATATTCCTGGCGCGTCGGCAACTACTTCTCGGTGGGAACAGTATACACGTCTTTAACGTTATATATCCTAACCTAAGGCAACTTAACATGTCGGATGTAATATTCTACAACATTCCTGGCGCGTCGGCAACTACTTCTAGGTGGGAACATTATATACGTCTATAACGTTACATATCCTAGCCTTAGGCAACCTAACATCTCGGATGTAATATTTTACTCCATTCCTGGCGCGCCGGCCCCTACTTCTCGGTGGGAACATTATATACGTCTATAACGCTATATATCCTAGCCTAAGGCAAAATAACATGTCGAATGTAATATTTTACAACATTCCCGTCACTTCGGCCCCTACTTCTCGGCGGGAACATCATATACGTCTATAACGTTATATATCTTAGCCTAAGGCAATCCTAACATCTCGGATGTAATATTTTACAACATTCCTGGCGCGCCGGCACCTATTTCTCGGTGGGAACATTATATACGTCTATAACTTTACATATCCTAGCCTAAGGCAACCTAACATCTCGGATGTAATATTTTACTACATTCCTGGCGAGCCGGCCCCCACTTCTCGGTGGGAATATTATATACGTCTATATCGCTATATATCATAGCCTAAGGCAACCTAACATGTCGAGCGTAATATTTTCCAACATTCCTGGCTCGTTGGCCCCTACTTCTCGGTGGGAACATTATATACGTCTATAACGTTATATATTCTAACCTAAGGGAACCTAACATCTCGGATGTAATATTTTACAACATTCCTGGCGTGTCGGTCCCTATTTCTCGGTGGGAACATTATATACGCCTTTAACGCTATATATCCTAGCCTAAGGCAACCTAACATGTCGAGCGTAATATTTTACTACATTCGTGGCGCGCCGACCGCTATTTCTCGATGGGAACATTATATACGTCTATATCGCTATATATCCTAGCCTAAGGCAACCTAACATGTCGAGCGTAATATTTTACAACATTCCTGGCTCGTCGGCACCTATTTCTCGGTGGGAACTTTATATACGTCTATAACGTTATATATCCTAGCATAAGGCATCCTTACATGTCGAATGTAATATTTTACAATATTCCTGGCGCGTCGGCAACTACTTCTCGGTGGGAACAGTATATCCGTCTATAACGTTATATATCCTAACCTAAGGCAACTTAACATGTCGAATGTAATGTTTCACCACATTCCTGGCTCGTTGGCCCCTACTTCTCGGTGGAAACATTATATACGTCTATAACATTGTATATCTTAGCCTAAGGCAATCCTAACACCTCGGATGTAATATTTTACAACATTCCTGGCGCGCCGGCACCTATTTCTCGGTGGGAACATTATATACGGCTATAACGTTATATATCCTGACCTAAGGCAACTTAACATGTCGGATGTAATATTTTACAACATTCCTAGCGCGTCGGCACCTCCTTCTCGGTGGGAACATTATATACGTCTATAACGTTATATATTCTAACCTAAGGGAACCTAACATCTCGGATGTAATATTTTACAATATTCCTGGCGCGTCGGCAACTACTTCTAGGTGGGAACATTATATACGTCTATAACGTTACATATCCTAGCCTAAGGCAACCTAACATCTCGGATGTAATATTTTACTACATTCCTGGCGCGCCGGCCCCTACTTTTCGGTGGGAACATTATATACGTCTGTAACGCTATATGTCCTAGCCTAAGGCAATCCTACCATCTCGGAAGTAATATTTTACAACATTCCTAGCGCGTCGGCACCTACTTCTCGGTGGGAACATTATGTACGTCTATAACGTTATATATCCTACCCTAAGGCAACCTAACATCTCGGATGTAATATTTTACTACATTCCTGGCACGTCGGCCCCTACTTCTCGGTGGGAACATTATATACGTCTATAACGCTATATATCCTAACCTAAGGCCACCTAACTTCTCGGATGTAATATTTTACAACATTCCCGTCACTTCGGCACCTACTTCTCGGTGGGAACATTATATACGTCTATAACGTTATATATCTTAGCCTAAGGCAATCGTAACACCTCGGATGTAATATTTGACAACATTCCTGGCTCGCCGGCACCTATTTCTCGGTGGGAACATTATATACGTCTTTAACGCTATATATCCTAGCCTATGGCAACCTAACTTGTCGAGCGTAATATTTTACAACATTCCTGGCGCGTTGGCACCTACTTCTCGGTGGGAACTTTATATACGTCTATAACGTTATATATCCTAGCTTAAGACAACCTAACATGTCGAGCGTAATATTTTACAACATTCCTGGCTCGTCGGCACCTACTTCTCGGTGGGAACTTTATATACGTCTATAACGTTATATATCCTAGCATAAGGCAACCTAACATCTCGGATGTAATATTTTACAACATTCCCGTCACTTCGGCCCCTACTTCTCGGTGGGAACATTATATACGTCTATAACGTTATATATCTTAGCCTAAGGCAATCCTAACACGTCGGATGTAATATTTTACAACATTCCTGGCGCGCCGACACCTATTTCTCGGTGGGAACATTATATACGTCTATATCGCTATATATACTAGTCTAAGGCAGCCTATCATGTCGAATGTAATATTTTACAGCATTCCTGGCGCGCCGGCACCTACTTCTCGGTGGGAACATTATATACGTCTATAACGTGATATATCCTAGCCTAAGGCAATCCTAACATCTCGGATGTAATATTTTACTACATTCGTGGCGCGCCGACCGCTATTTCTCGATGGGAACATTATATACGTCTATATCGCTATATATCCTAGCCTAAGGCAACCTAACATGTCGAGCGTAATATTTTACAACATTCCTGGCTCGTCGGCACCTACTTCTCGGTGGGAACTTTCTATACGTATATAACGTTATATATCCTACCATAAGGCATCCTTACATGTCGAATGTAATATTTTACAATATTCCTGGCGCGTCGGCAACTACTTCTCGGTGGGAACTGTATATCCGTCTATAACGTTATATATCCTAACCTAAGGCAACTTAACATGTCGAATGTAATATTTTACCACATTCCTGGCTCGTTGGCCCCTACTTCTCGGTGGGAACATTATATACGTCTATAACGTTATATATTCTAACCTAAGGGAACCTAACATCTCGGATGTAATATTTGACAACATTCTTGTCGTGTCGGCCCGTACTCCTCGGTGGGAATATCGTATACGTCTATAACGTTGTATATCCTAGCCTAAGGCAATCCTAACATGTCGAGCGTAATATTTTACAACATTCCAGGCTCGCCGGCCCCTACTTCTCGGTGGGAACATTATGAGGGTCTATAACGTTATATATCCTAACCTAAGGCAACCCTAACATCTCGGATGTAATATTTTACTACATTCGTGGCGCGCCGACCGCTATTTCTCGATGGGAACATTATATACGTCTATAACGCTATATATCCTAGCCTAAGGCAACCTAACACCTCGGATGTAATGTTTTACAACATTCCTGGCGTGTCGGCCCCTATTTCTCGGTGGGAATATTATATACGCCTTTAACGATATATGTCCTAGCCTGAGACAACCTAACATGTCGAATGTAGTATTATACAATATTCCTGGCGCGTCGGCAACTACTTCTCGGTGGGAACAGTATACACGTCTTTAACGTTATATATCCTAACCTAAGGCAACTTAACATGTCGGATGTAATATTCTACAACATTCCTGGCGCGTCGGCAACTACTTCTAGGTGGGAACATTATATACGTCTATAACGTTACATATCCTAGCCTTAGGCAACCTAACATCTCGGATGTAATATTTTACTCCATTCCTGGCGCGCCGGCCCCTACTTCTCGGTGGGAACATTATATACGTCTATAACGCTATATATCCTAGCCTAAGGCAAAATAACATGTCGAATGTAATATTTTACAACATTCCCGTCACTTCGGCCCCTACTTCTCGGCGGGAACATCATATACGTCTATAACGTTATATATCTTAGCCTAAGGCAATCCTAACATCTCGGATGTAATATTTTACAACATTCCTGGCGCGCCGGCACCTATTTCTCGGTGGGAACATTATATACGTCTATAACTTTACATATCCTAGCCTAAGGCAACCTAACATCTCGGATGTAATATTTTACTACATTCCTGGCGAGCCGGCCCCCACTTCTCGGTGGGAATATTATATACGTCTATATCGCTATATATCATAGCCTAAGGCAACCTAACATGTCGAGCGTAATATTTTCCAACATTCCTGGCTCGTTGGCCCCTACTTCTCGGTGGGAACATTATATACGTCTATAACGTTATATATTCTAACCTAAGGGAACCTAACATCTCGGATGTAATATTTTACAACATTCCTGGCGTGTCGGTCCCTATTTCTCGGTGGGAACATTATATACGCCTTTAACGCTATATATCCTAGCCTAAGGCAACCTAACATGTCGAGCGTAATATTTTACTACATTCGTGGCGCGCCGACCGCTATTTCTCGATGGGAACATTATATACGTCTATATCGCTATATATCCTAGCCTAAGGCAACCTAACATGTCGAGCGTAATATTTTACAACATTCCTGGCTCGTCGGCACCTATTTCTCGGTGGGAACTTTATATACGTCTATAACGTTATATATCCTAGCATAAGGCATCCTTACATGTCGAATGTAATATTTTACAATATTCCTGGCGCGTCGGCAACTACTTCTCGGTGGGAACAGTATATCCGTCTATAACGTTATATATCCTAACCTAAGGCAACTTAACATGTCGAATGTAATGTTTCACCACATTCCTGGCTCGTTGGCCCCTACTTCTCGGTGGAAACATTATATACGTCTATAACATTGTATATCTTAGCCTAAGGCAATCCTAACACCTCGGATGTAATATTTTACAACATTCCTGGCGCGCCGGCACCTATTTCTCGGTGGGAACATTATATACGGCTATAACGTTATATATCCTGACCTAAGGCAACTTAACATGTCGGATGTAATATTTTACAACATTCCTAGCGCGTCGGCACCTCCTTCTCGGTGGGAACATTATATACGTCTATAACGTTATATATCCTAACCTAAGGGAACCTAACACCTCGGATGTAATGTTTTACAACATTCCTGGCGTGTCGGCCCCTATTTCTCGGTGGGAACATTATATATGTCTATAACGCTATATGTCCTAGCCTGAGACAACCTAACATGTCGAATATAATATTTTACAATATTCCTGGCGCGTCGGCAACTACTTCTCGGTGGGATCTGTATATACGTCTATAACGTTATATATCCTAACCTAAGACAACTTAACATGTCGAATGTAATATTTTACCACATTCCTGGCTCGTCGGCCCCTACTTCTCGGTGGGAACATTATATACGTCTATAACGTTATATATCCTAACCTACGGGAACCTAACATCTCGGATGTAATATTTGACAACATTCTTGTCGTGTCGGCCCGTACTCCTCGGTGGGAATATCGTATACGTCTATAACGTTATATATCCTAGCCTAAGGCAATCCTAACACGTGGAATGTAATATTTTACAACATTCCTGGCGCGGCGGCCCCTACTTCTCGGTGGGAACATTATATACGTCTATATCGCTATATATCCGAGCCTAAGGCAACCTAACATGTCGAGCGTAATATTTTACAACATTCCTGGCTCGTCGGCACCTACTTCTCGGTGGGAACTTTATATACGTCTATAACGTTATATATCCTAGCATAAGGCAACCTTACATGTCGAATGTAATATTTTACAATATTCCTGGCGCGTCGGCAACTACTTCTAGGTGGGAACATTATATACGTCTATAACGTTACATATCCTAGCCTAAGGCAACCTAACATCTCGGATGTAATATTTTACTACATTCCTGGCGCGCCGGCCCCTACTTTTCGGTGGGAACATTATATACGTCTGTAACGCTATATGTCCTAGCCTAAGGCAATCCTACCATCTCGGAAGTAATATTTTACAACATTCCTAGCGCGTCGGCACCTACTTCTCGGTGGGAACATTATGTACGTCTATAACGTTATATATCCTACCCTAAGGCAACCTAACATCTCGGATGTAATATTTTACTACATTCCTGGCACGTCGGCCCCTACTTCTCGGTGGGAACATTATATACGTCTATAACGCTATATATCCTAACCTAAGGCAACCTAACTTCTCGGATGTAATATTTTACAACATTCCCGTCACTTCGGCACCTACTTCTCGGTGGGAACATTATATACGTCTATAACGTTATATATCTTAGCCTAAGGCAATCGTAACACCTCGGATGTAATATTTGACAACATTCCTGGCTCGCCGGCACCTATTTCTCGGTGGGAACATTATATACGTCTTTAACGCTATATATCCTAGCCTATGGCAACCTAACTTGTCGAGCGTAATATTTTACAACATTCCTGGCGCGTTGGCACCTACTTCTCGGTGGGAACTTTATATACGTCTATAACGTTATATATCCTAGCTTAAGGCAACCTAACATGTCGAGCGTAATATTTTACAACATTCCTGGCTCGTCGGCACCTACTTCTCGGTGGGAACTTTATATACGTCTATAACGTTATATATCCTAGCATAAGGCAACCTAACATCTCGGATGTAATATTTTACAACATTCCCGTCACTTCGGCCCCTACTTCTCGGTGGGAACATTATATACGTCTATAACGTTATATATCTTAGCCTAAGGCAATCCTAACACGTCGGATGTAATATTTTACAACATTCCTGGCGCGCCGACACCTATTTCTCGGTGGGAACATTATATACGTCTATATCGCTATATATACTAGTCTAAGGCAGCCTATCATGTCGAATGTAATATTTTACAGCATTCCTGGCGCGCCGGCACCTACTTCTCGGTGGGAACATTATATACGTCTATAACGTGATATATCCTAGCCTAAGGCAATCCTAACATCTCGGATGTAATATTTTACTACATTCGTGGCGCGCCGACCGCTATTTCTCGATGGGAACATTATATACGTCTATATCGCTATATATCCTAGCCTAAGGCAACCTAACATGTCGAGCGTAATATTTTACAACATTCCTGGCTCGTCGGCACCTACTTCTCGGTGGGAACTTTCTATACGTATATAACGTTATATATCCTACCATAAGGCATCCTTACATGTCGAATGTAATATTTTACAATATTCCTGGCGCGTCGGCAACTACTTCTCGGTGGGAACTGTATATCCGTCTATAACGTTATATATCCTAACCTAAGGCAACTTAACATGTCGAA
Source organism: Xylocopa violacea (assembly GCA_963969225.1). Classification (NCBI taxonomy): domain Eukaryota; kingdom Metazoa; phylum Arthropoda; class Insecta; order Hymenoptera; family Apidae; genus Xylocopa; species Xylocopa violacea. The sequence continues at coordinate 2,651,975 of CAXAJV010000789.1, forward strand.
TGTAATGTTTCACCACATTCCTGGCTCGTTGGCCCCTACTTCTCGGTGGGAACATTATATACGTCTATAACGTTGTATATCTTAGCCTAAGGCAATCCTAACACCTTGGATGTAATATTTTACAACATTCCTGGCGCGCCGGCACCTACTTCTCGGTGGGAACGTTACATACGTCTTTAACGCTATATATCCTAGCCTATGGCAACCTAACTTGTCGAATATAATATTTTACAATATTCCTGGCGCGTCGGCAACTACTTCTCGGTGGGATCTGTATATACGTCTATAACGATATATATCCTAACCTAAGACAACTTAACATGTCGAATGTAATATTTTACCACATTCCTGGCTCGTTGGCCCCTACTTCTCGGTGGGAACATTATATACGTCTATAACGTTATATATCCTAACCTAAGGGAAACTAACATTTCGGATGTAATATTTTACATCATTCCTGGGGCGTCGGCCCCTATTTCTCGGTGGGAAAATTATATAAGTCAATAACGTTATATATCCTAACCTAAGGCAACCTAACATCTCGGATGTAATATTTTCAACATTCCCGTCACTTCGGCCCCTACTTCTCGGTGGGAACATTATATACGTCTATAACGATATATATCCTAGCCTAAGGCAATCCTAACATCTCGGATGTAATATTTTACAACATTCCTGGCGTGCCATCACCTATTTCTCGGTGGGAACATTATATACGTCTATATCGCTATATATCCTAGCCTAAGGCAACCTAACATGTCGAGCGTAATATTTTACAACATTCCAGGCTCGTCGGCACCTACTTCTCGGTGGGAACTTTATATACGTCTATAACGTTATATATCCTAGCATAAGGCAACCTAACATCTCGGATGTAATATTTTACAACATTCCCGTCACTTCGGCCCCTACTTCTCGGTGGGAACATTATATACGTCTATAACGTTATATATCTTAGCCTAAGGCAATCCTAACACGTCGGATGTAATATTTTACAACATTCCTGGCGCGCCGACACCTATTTCTCGGTGGGAACATTATATACGTCTATATCGCTATATATACTAGCCTAAGGCAACCTATCATGTCGAATGTAATATTTTACAGCATTCCTGGCGCGCCGGCACCTACTTCTCGGTGGGAATATTATATACGTCTATATCGCTATATATCATAGCCTAAGGCAACCTAACATGTCGAGCGTAATATTTTACAACATTTCTGGCTCGTTGGCCCCTACTTCTCGGTGGGAACATTATATACGTCTATAACGTTATATATTCTAACCTAAGGGAACCTAACATCTCGGATGTAATATTTTACTACATTCGTGGCGCGCCGACCGCTATTTCTCGATGGGAACATTATATACGTCTATGTCGCTATATATGCTAGCCTAAGGCAACCTAACATGTCGAGCGTAATATTTTACAACATTCCTGGCTCGTCGGCACCTACTTCTCGGTGGGAACTTTATATACGTCTATAACGTTATATATCCTAGCATAAGGCATCCTTACATGTCGAATGTAATATTTTACAATATTCCTGGCGAGTCGGCAACTACTTCTCGGTGGGAACAGTATATCCATCTATAACGTTATATATTCTAACCTAAGGCAACTTAACATGTCGAATGTAATGTTTCGCCACATTCCTGGCTCGTTGGCGCCTACTTCACGGTGGGAACATTATATACGTCTATAACGTTATATATCTTAGCCTAAGGCAATCCTAACACCTCGGATGTAATATTTTACAACATTCCTTGCGCGCCGGCACCTATTTCTCGGTGGGAACATTATGTACATCTATAAAGTTACATATCCTAGCCTAAGGCGACCTAACATCTCGGATGTAATTTTTTGCTACATTCCTGGCGCGCCGGCACCTACTTCTCGATGGGAACATTATATACGTCTATATCGCTATATATCCTAGCCTAAGGCAACCTAACATCTCGGATGTAATATTTTACTACATTCCTGGCACGCCGGCCCCTACTTTTCGGTGGGAACATTATATACGTCTGTAACGCTATATATCCTAGCCTAAGGCAACCTAACTTGTCGAGCGTAATATTTTACAACATTCCTGGGGCGTCGACCCCTATTTCTCGGTGGGAACATTATATAAGACAATAACGTTATATATCCTAACCTAAGGCAACCTAACATCTCGGATGTAATATTTTACAACATTCCCGTCACTTCGGCCCCTACTTCTCGGTGGGAACATTATATACGTCTATAACGCTATATATCTTAGCCTAAGGCAATCCTAACACCTCGGATGTAATATTTTACAACATTCCTGGCGCGCCGGCACCTATTTCTCGGTGGGAATATTATATATGTCTATATCGCTATATATACTAGCCTAAGGCAACCTAACATGTCGAGCGTAATATTTTACAACATTCCAGGCTCGTCGGCACCTACTTCTCGGTGGGAACTTTATATACGTCTATAACGTTATATATCCTAGCATAAGGCAACCTAACATCTCGGATGTAATATTTTACTACATTCCTGGCGAGCCGGCCCCCACTTCTCGGTGGGAATATTATATACGTCTATATCGCTATATATCATAGCCTAAGGCAACCTAACATGTCGAGCGTAATATTTTCCAACATTCCTGGCTCGTTGGCCCCTACTTCTCGGTGGGAACATTATATACGTCTATAACGTTATATATTCTAACCTAAGGGAACCTAACATCTCGGATGTAATATTTTACAACATTCCTGGCGTGTCGGTCCCTATTTCTCGGTGGGAACATTATATACGCCTTTAACGCTATATATCCTAGCCTAAGGCAACCTAACATGTCGAGCGTAATATTTTACTACATTCGTGGCGCGCCGACCGCTATTTCTCGATGGGAACATTATATACGTCTATATCGCTATATATCCTAGCCTAAGGCAACCTAACATGTCGAGCGTAATATTTTACAACATTCCTGGCTCGTCGGCACCTATTTCTCGGTGGGAACTTTATATACGTCTATAACGTTATATATCCTAGCATAAGGCATCCTTACATGTCGAATGTAATATTTTACAATATTCCTGGCGCGTCGGCAACTACTTCTCGGTGGGAACAGTATATCCGTCTATAACGTTATATATCCTAACCTAAGGCAACTTAACATGTCGAATGTAATGTTTCACCACATTCCTGGCTCGTTGGCCCCTACTTCTCGGTGGAAACATTATATACGTCTATAACATTGTATATCTTAGCCTAAGGCAATCCTAACACCTCGGATGTAATATTTTACAACATTCCTGGCGCGCCGGCACCTATTTCTCGGTGGGAACATTATATACGGCTATAACGTTATATATCCTGACCTAAGGCAACTTAACATGTCGGATGTAATATTTTACAACATTCCTAGCGCGTCGGCACCTCCTTCTCGGTGGGAACATTATATACGTCTATAACGTTATATATCCTAACCTAAGGGAACCTAACACCTCGGATGTAATGTTTTACAACATTCCTGGCGTGTCGGCCCCTATTTCTCGGTGGGAACATTATATATGTCTATAACGCTATATGTCCTAGCCTGAGACAACCTAACATGTCGAATATAATATTTTACAATATTCCTGGCGCGTCGGCAACTACTTCTCGGTGGGATCTGTATATACGTCTATAACGTTATATATCCTAACCTAAGACAACTTAACATGTCGAATGTAATATTTTCCCACATTCCTGGCTCGTCGGCCCCTACTTCTCGGTGGGAACATTATATACGTCTATAACGTTATATATCCTAACCTACGGGAACCTAACATCTCGGATGTAATATTTGACAACATTCTTGTCGTGTCGGCCCGTACTCCTCGGTGGGAATATCGTATACGTCTATAACGTTATATATCCTAGCCTAAGGCAATCCTAACACGTGGAATGTAATATTTTACAACATTCCTGGCGCGGCGGCCCCTACTTCTCGGTGGGAACATTATATACGTCTATATCGCTATATATCCGAGCCTAAGGCAACCTAACATGTCGAGCGTAATATTTTACAACATTCCTGGCTCGTCGGCACCTACTTCTCGGTGGGAACTTTATATACGTCTATAACGTTATATATCCTAGCATAAGGCAACCTTACATGTCGAATGTAATATTTTACAATATTCCTGGCGCGTCGGCAACTACTTCTAGGTGGGAACATTATATACGTCTATAACGTTACATATCCTAGCCTAAGGCAACCTAACATCTCGGATGTAATATTTTACTACATTCCTGGCGCGCCGGCCCCTACTTTTCGGTGGGAACATTATATACGTCTGTAACGCTATATGTCCTAGCCTAAGGCAATCCTACCATCTCGGAAGTAATATTTTACAACATTCCTAGCGCGTCGGCACCTACTTCTCGGTGGGAACATTATGTACGTCTATAACGTTATATATCCTACCCTAAGGCAACCTAACATCTCGGATGTAATATTTTACTACATTCCTGGCACGTCGGCCCCTACTTCTCGGTGGGAACATTATATACGTCTATAACGCTATATATCCTAACCTAAGGCAACCTAACTTCTCGGATGTAATATTTTACAACATTCCCGTCACTTCGGCACCTACTTCTCGGTGGGAACATTATATACGTCTATAACGTTATATATCTTAGCCTAAGGCAATCGTAACACCTCGGATGTAATATTTGACAACATTCCTGGCTCGCCGGCACCTATTTCTCGGTGGGAACATTATATACGTCTTTAACGCTATATATCCTAGCCTATGGCAACCTAACTTGTCGAGCGTAATATTTTACAACATTCCTGGCGCGTTGGCACCTACTTCTCGGTGGGAACTTTATATACGTCTATAACGTTATATATCCTAGCTTAAGGCAACCTAACATGTCGAGCGTAATATTTTACAACATTCCTGGCTCGTCGGCACCTACTTCTCGGTGGGAACTTTATATACGTCTATAACGTTATATATCCTAGCATAAGGCAACCTAACATCTCGGATGTAATATTTTACAACATTCCCGTCACTTCGGCCCCTACTTCTCGGTGGGAACATTATATACGTCTATAACGTTATATATCTTAGCCTAAGGCAATCCTAACACGTCGGATGTAATATTTTACAACATTCCTGGCGCGCCGACACCTATTTCTCGGTGGGAACATTATATACGTCTATATCGCTATATATACTAGTTTAAGGCAGCCTATCATGTCGAATGTAATATTTTACAGCATTCCTGGCGCGCCGGCACCTACTTCTCGGTGGGAACATTATATACGTCTATAACGTGATATATCCTAGCCTAAGGCAATCCTAACATCTCGGATGTAATATTTTACTACATTCGTGGCGCGCCGACCGCTATTTCTCGATGGGAACATTATATACGTCTATATCGCTATATATCCTAGCCTAAGGCAACCTAACATGTCGAGCGTAATATTTTACAACATTCCTGGCTCGTCGGCACCTACTTCTCGGTGGGAACTTTCTATACGTATATAACGTTATATATCCTACCATAAGGCATCCTTACATGTCGAATGTAATATTTTACAATATTCCTGGCGCGTCGGCAACTACTTTCGGTGGGAACTGTATATCCGTCTATAACGTTATATATCCTAACCTAAGGCAACTTAACATGTCGAATGTAATGTTTCACCACATTCCTGGCTCGTTGGCCCCTACTTCTCGGTGGGAACATTATATACGTCTATAACGTTGTATATCTTAGCCTAAGGCAATCCTAACACCTTGGATGTAATATTTTACAACATTCCTGGCGCGCCGGCACCTACTTCTCGGTGGGAACATTACATACGTCTTTAACGCTATATATCCTAGCCTATGGCAACCTAACTTGTCGAATATAATATTTTACAATATTCCTGGCGCGTCGGCAACTACTTCTCGGTGGGATCTGTATATACGTCTATAACGATATATATCCTAACCTAAGACAACTTAACATGTCGAATGTAATATTTTACCACATTCCTGGCTCGTTGGCCCCTACTTCTCGGTGGGAACATTATATACGTCTATAACGTTATATATCCTAACCTAAGGGAAACTAACATTTCGGATGTAATATTTTACATCATTCCTGGGGCGTCGGCCCCTATTTCTCGGTGGGAAAATTATATAAGTCAATAACGTTATATATCCTAACCTAAGGCAACCTAACATCTCGGATGTAATATTTTCAACATTCCCGTCACTTCGGCCCCTACTTCTCGGTGGGAACATTATATACGTCTATAACGATATATATCCTAGCCTAAGGCAATCCTAACATCTCGGATGTAATATTTTACAACATTCCTGGCGTGCCATCACCTATTTCTCGGTGGGAACATTATATACGTCTATATCGCTATATATCCTAGCCTAAGGCAACCTAACATGTCGAGCGTAATATTTTACAACATTCCAGGCTCGTCGGCACCTACTTCTCGGTGGGAACTTTATATACGTCTATAACGTTATATATCCTAGCATAAGGCAACCTAACATCTCGGATGTAATATTTTACAACATTCCCGTCACTTCGGCCCCTACTTCTCGGTGGGAACATTATATACGTATATAACGTTATATATCTTAGCCTAAGGCAATCCTAACACGTCGGATGTAATATTTTACAACATTCCTGGCGCGCCGACACCTATTTCTCGGTGGGAACATTATATACGTCTATATCGCTATATATACTAGCCTAAGGCAACCTATCATGTCGAATGTAATATTTTACAGCATTCCTGGCGCGCCGGCACCTACTTCTCGGTGGGAATATTATATACGTCTATATCGCTATATATCATAGCCTAAGGCAACCTAACATGTCGAGCGTAATATTTTACAACATTTCTGGCTCGTTGGCCCCTACTTCTCGGTGGGAACATTATATACGTCTATAACGTTATATATTCTAACCTAAGGGAACCTAACATCTCGGATGTAATATTTTACTACATTCGTGGCGCGCCGACCGCTATTTCTCGATGGGAACATTATGTACGTCTATGTCGCTATATATGCTAGCCTAAGGCAACCTAACATGTCGAGCGTAATATTTTACAACATTCCTGGCTCGTCGGCACCTACATCTCGGTGGGAACTTTATATACGTCTATAACGTTATATATCCTAGCATAAGGCATCCTTACATGTCGAATGTAATATTTTACAATATTCCTGGCGAGTCGGCAACTACTTCTCGGTGGGAACAGTATATCCATCTATAACGTTATATATTCTAACCTAAGGCAACTTAACATGTCGAATGTAATGTTTCGCCACATTCCTGGCTCGTTGGCGCCTACTTCTCGGTGGGAACATTATATACGTCTATAACGTTATATATCTTAGCCTAAGGCAATCCTAACACCTCGGATGTAATATTTTACAACATTCCTTGCGCGCCGGCACCTATTTCTCGGTGGGAACATTATGTACATCTATAAAGTTACATATCCTAGCCTAAGGCGACCTAACATCTCGGATGTAATTTTTTGCTACATTCCTGGCGCGCCGGCACCTACTTCTCGATGGGAACATTATATACGTCTATATCGCTATATATCCTAGCCTAAGGCAACCTAACATCTCGGATGTAATATTTTACTACATTCCTGGCACGCCGGCCCCTACTTTTCGGTGGGAACATTATATACGTCTGTAACGCTATATATCCTAGCCTAAGGCAACCTAACTTGTCGAGCGTAATATTTTACAACATTCCTGGGGCGTCGACCCCTATTTCTCGGTGGGAACATTATATAAGACAATAACGTTATATATCCTAACCTAAGGCAACCTAACATCTCGGATGTAATATTTTACAACATTCCCGTCACTTCGGCCCCTACTTCTCGGTGGGAACATTATATACGTCTATAACGCTATATATCTTAGCCTAAGGCAATCCTAACACCTCGGATGTAATATTTTACAACATTCCTGGCGCGCCGGCACCTATTTCTCGGTGGGAATATTATATATGTCTATATCGCTATATATACTAGCCTAAGGCAACCTAACATGTCGAATGTAATATTTTACTACATTCCTGGCGCGCCGGCCCCCACTTCTCGGTGGGAATATTATATACGTCTATATCGCTATATATCATAGCCTTAGGCAACCTAACATGTCGAGCGTAATATTTTACAACATTCCTGGCTCGTCGGCACCTACTTCTCGGTGGAAACTTTATATACGTCTATAACGTTATATATCCTAGCATAAGGCAACCTTACATGTCGAATGTAATATTTTACAATATTCCTGGCACGCCGGCAACTACTTCTAGGTGGGAACATTATATACGTCTATAACGTTACATATCCTAGCCTAAGGGAACCTAACATCTCGGATGTAATATTTTACTACATTCCTGGCGCGCCTGCCCCTACTTTTCGGTGGGAACATTATATACGTCTGTAACGCTATATATCCTAGCGTAAGGCAATCCTAACATCTCGGAAGTAATATTTTACAACATTCCTAGCGCGTCGGCACCTACTTCTCGGTGGGAACATTATATATGTCTATAACGTTATATATCCTACCCTAAGGCAACCTAACATGTCGGATGTAATATTTTACTACATTCGTGGCGCGCCGGCCCCTACTTCTCGGTGGGAACATTATATACGTCTATAACGCCATATATCCTAACCTAATGCAACCTAACATCTCGGATGTAATAATTTACTACATTCCTGGCACGTCGGCCCCTAATTCTCGGTGGGAACATTATATACGTCTATAACGCTATATATCCTAACCTAAGGCAACCTAACATCTCGGATGTAATATTTTACTACATTCCTGGCACGTCGGCCCCTACTTCGCGGTGGGAACATTATATACGTCTATAACGTTATATATCCTAGCCTAAGGCAAACTAACATGTCGTATGTAATATTTTACAACATTCCCGTCACTTCGGCCCCTACTTCTCGGTGGGAACATTATATACTTCTATAACGTTATATATCTTAGCCTAAGGCAATCCTAACATGTCGAGCGTAATATTTTACAACATTCCTGGCTCGTCGGCCCCTACTTCTCGGTGGGAACATTATATACGTCTACAACGTTATATATCCTAACCTAAGGGATCTTAAAAACCTCGGATGTAATATTTGACAACATTCTTGTCGTGTCGGCCCGTACTCCTCGGTGGGAATATCGTATACGTCTATAACGTTATATATCCTAGCCTAAGGCAATCCTAACACGTCGAATGTAATATTTTACAACATTCCTGGCGCGACGGCCCCTACTTCTCGGTGGGAACATTATATACGTCTATATCGCTATATATCCTAGCCTAAGGCAACCTAACATGTCGAATGTAATATTTTACCACATTCCTGGCGCGTTAGCTCCTACTTCTCGGTGGGAACATTATATACGTCTATAACGTTATATATCCTAACCTAAGGCAACCTAACATACCGGATGTAATATTTTACCACATTCCTGGCGCGCTGGCCCCTACTTCTCGGTGGGAACATTATATACGTCTATAACGCCATATATCGTAACTTAAGGCAACTAAAAATGTCGAGCGTAATATTTTACAATATTCCTGGCACGCCGGCAACTACTTCTAGGTGGGAACATTATATACGTCTATAACGTTACATATCCTAGCCTAAGGCAACCTAACATCTCGGATGTAATATTTTACTACATTCCTGGCGCGCCTGCCCCTACTTTTCGGTGGGAACATTATATACGGCTCTAACGCTATATATCCTAGCCTAAGGCAATCCTAACATCTCGGAAGTAATATTTTACTACATTCCTGGCACGTCGGCCCCTACTTCGCGGTGGGAACATTATATACGTCTATAACGTTATATATCCTAGCCTCAGGCAAACTAACATCTCGGATGTAATATTTTACAACATTCCCGTCACTTCGGCCCCTACTTCTCGGTGGGAACATTATATACGTCTATAATGTTATATATCTTAGCCTAAGGCAATCCTAACTGATCGGATGTAATATTTTACAACATTCCTGGCGCGCCGGCACCTACTTCTCGGTGGGAACATTATATACGTCTATAACGTTATATATCCTGACCTAAGGCAACTTAACATGTCGCGCGTAATATTTTACAACATTCCCGTCACTTCGGCCCCTACTTCTCGGTGGGAACATTATATACGTCTATAACGTTGTATATCCTAGTCTAAGGCAACCTAACATCTCGGATGTAATATTTTACTACATTCGTGTCGCACCGGCCCCTACTTCTCGGTGGGAACATTATATACGTCTATAACGTTATATATCCTGACCTAAGGCAACTTAACATGTCGGATGTAATATTTTACAACATTCCTGGCGCGTCGGCACCTCCTTCTCGGTGGGAACATTATATACATCTATAACATTATATATCCTAACCTAAGGGAACCTAACACCTCGGATGTAATGTTTCACAACATTCCTGGCGTGTCGGCCCCTATTTCTCGGTGGGAACATTATATATGTCTATAACGCTATATGTCCTAGCCTGAGACAACCTAACATGTCGAATATAATATTTTACAATATTGCTGGCGCGTCGGCAACTACTTCTCGGTGGGATCTGTATATACGTCTATATCGCTATATATCCTAGCCTAAGGCAACCTAACATGTCGAGCGTAATATTTTACAACATTCCTGGCTCGTCGGCCCCTACTTCTCGGTGGGAACATTATATACGTCTATAACGTTATATATCCTAACCTAAGGGAACCTAACACCTCGGATGTAATATTTGACAACATTCTTGTCGTGTCGGCCCGTACTCCTCGGTGGGAATATCGTATACGTCTATAACGTTATATATCCTAGCCTAAGGCAATCCTAACACGTCGAATGTAATATTTTACAACATTCCTGGCGCGGCGGCCCCTACTTCTCGGTGGGAACATTATATACGTCTATATCGCTATATATCCTAGCCTAAGGCAACCTAACATGTCGAGCGTAATATTTTACAACATTCCTGGCTCGTCGGCACCTACTTCTCGGTGGGAACTTTATATACGTCTATAACGTTATATATCCTAGAATAAGGCAACCTTACATGTCGAATGTAATATTTTACAATATTCCTGGCACGCCGGCAACTACTTCTAGGTGGGAACATTATATACGTCTATAACGTTACATATCCTAGCCTAAGGCAACCTAACATCTCGGATGTAATATTTTACTACATTCCTGGCGCGCCTGCCCCTACTTTTCGGTGGGAACATTATATACGTCTGTAACGCTATATATCCTAGCCTAAGGCAATCCTAACATCTCGGAAGTAATATTTTACAACATTCCTAGCGCGTCAGCACCTACTTCTCGGTGGGAACATTATATACGTCTATAACTTTACATATCCTAGCCTAAGGCAACCTAACATCTCGGATGTAATATTTTACTACATTCCTGGCGCGCCGGCCCCCACTTCTCGGTGGGAATATTATATACGTCTATATCGCTATATATCATAGCCTTAGGCAACCTAACATGTCGAGCGTAATATTTTACAACATTCCTGGCTCGTTGGCCCCTACTTCTCGGTGGGAACATTATATACGTCTATAACGTTATATATTCTAACCTAAGGGAACCTAACATCTCGGATGTAATATTTTACAACATTCCTGGCGAGTCGGCCCCTACTTCTCGGTGGGAACATTATATACGTCTATAACGTTATATATTCTAACCTAAGGGAACCTAACATCTCGGATGTAATATTTTACAACATTCCTGGCGAGTCGGCCCCTACTTCTCGGTGGGAACATTATATACGTCTATAACTTTACATATCCTAGCCTAAGGCAACCTAACATCTCGGATGTAATATTTCACTACATTCCTGGCGCGCCGGCCCGCACTTCTCGGTGGGAATATTATATACGTCTATAACTTTACATATCCTAGCCTAAGGCAACCTAACATCTCGGATGTAATATTTCACTACATTCCTGGCGCGCCGGCCCCCACTTCTCGGTGGGAACATTATATACGTCTATAACGTTATATATCCTAACCTAAGGGAACCTAACATCTCGGATGTAATATTTCACTACATTCCTGGCGCGCCGGCCCCCACTTCTCGGTGGGAACATTATATACGTCTATATCGCTATATATCATAGCCTAAGGCAACCTAACATGTCGAGCGTAATATTTTACAACATTCCTGGCTCGTCGGCCCCTACTTCTCGGTGGGAACATTATATACGTCTATAACGTTATATATCCTAACCTAAGGCAAACTAACATGTCGAATGAAATATTTTACAACATTCCCGTCACTTCGGCACCTACTTCTCGGTGGGAACATTATATACGTCTATAACGTTATATATCCTAGCCTAAGGTAATCCTAACATCTCGGATGTAATATTTGACAACATTCATGGCGCGTCGGCACCAACTTCTCGGTGGGAACAGTATATAAGTCTATAACGTTATATATCCTAACCTAAGGCAACCTAACATCTCGGATGTAATATTTTACTACATTCCTGGCTCTTCGGCCCCTACTTCTCGGTGGGAACATTATATACGTCTATAACGTTACTTATCCTAGCCTAAGGCAACCCAACATCTCGGATGTTATATTTTACTACATTCCTGGCGCGCCGGCCCCTACTTCTCGGTGGGAACATTATATACGTCTATATCGCTATATATCATAACGTGAGGCAACCTAGCATGTCGAGCGTAATATTTTACAACATTCCTGGCTCGTTGGTCCCTACTTCTCGGTGGGAACATCATAATCGTCTGTAACGCTATATATCCTAGCCTAAGGCAATCCTAACATCTCGGAAGTAATATTTTACAACATTCCTGGCGCGTCGGCACCTACTTCTCGATGGGAACTTTATATACGTCTATAACGTTATATATCCTAGCATAAGGCAACCTAACATGTCGAGCGTAATATTTTACAACATTCCTGGCTCGTCGGCACCTACTTCTCGGTGGGAACTTTATATACGTCTATAACGTTACATATCCTAGCATAAGGCAACCTTACATGTCGAATGTAATATTTTACAATATTCCTGGTACGTCGGCCCCTACTTCTCGGTGGGAACATTATATACGTCTATAACGCTATATATCCTAACCTAAGGCAACCTAACATCTCGGATGTAATATTTTACAACATTCCCGTCACTTCGGCCCCTACTTCTCGGTGGTAACATTATATACGTCTATAACGTTATATATCTTAGCCTAAGGCAATCCTAACACCTCGGATGTAATATTTTACAACATTCCTGGCGCGCGGCACCTATTTCTTGGTGGGAACATTATATACCTCTATATCGATATATATACTAGCCCAAGGCAACCTAACATGTCGAATGTAATATTTTACAGCATTCCTGGCTCGTTGGCCCCTACTTCTCAGTGGGAACATTATATACGTCTATAACGTTATATATTCTAACCTAAGGGAACCTAACATCTCGGATGTAATATTTGACAACATTCTTGTCGTGTCGGCCCGTACTCCTCGGTGGGAATATCGTATACGTCTATAACGTTGTATATCCTAGCCTAAGGCAATCCTAACACGTCGAATGTAATATTTTACAACATTCCTGGCGTGGCGGCCCCTACTTCTCGGTGGGAACATTATATACGTCTATATCGCTATATATCCCAGCCTAAAGCAACCTAACATGTCGAGCGTAATATTTTACAACATTCCAGGCTCGCCGGCCCCTACTTCTCGGTGGGAACATTATGAGGGTCTATAACGTTATATATCCTAACCTAAGGCAACCCTAACATCTCGGATGTAATATTTTACTACATTCGTGGCGCGCCGACCGCTATTTCTCGATGGGAACATTATATACGTCTATAACGCTATATATCCTAGCCTAAGGCAACCTAACACCTCGGATGTAATGTTTTACAACATTCCTGGCGTGTCGGCCCCTATTTCTCGGTGGGAATATTATATACGCCTTTAACGATATATGTCCTAGCCTGAGACAACCTAACATGTCGAATGTAGTATTTTACAATATTCCTGGCGCGTCGGCAACTACTTCTCGGTGGGAACAGTATACACGTCTTTAACGTTATATATCCTAACCTAAGGCAACTTAACATGTCGGATGTAATATTCTACAACATTCCTGGCGCGTCGGCAACTACTTCTAGGTGGGAACATTATATACGTCTATAACGTTACATATCCTAGCCTTAGGCAACCTAACATCTCGGATGTAATATTTTACTCCATTCCTGGCGCGCCGGCCCCTACTTCTCGGTGGGAACATTATATACGTCTATAACGCTATATATCCTAGCCTAAGGCAAAATAACATGTCGAATGTAATATTTTACAACATTCCCGTCACTTCGGCCCCTACTTCTCGGCGGGAACATCATATACGTCTATAACGTTATATATCTTAGCCTAAGGCAATCCTAACATCTCGGATGTAATATTTTACAGCATTCCTGGCGCGCCGGCACCTACTTCTCGGTGGGAACATTATATACGTCTATAACGTGATATATCCTAGCCTAAGGCAATCCTAACATCTCGGATGTAATATTTTACTACATTCGTGGCGCGCCGACCGCTATTTCTCGATGGGAACATTATATACGTCTATATCGCTATATATCCTAGCCTAAGGCAACCTAACATGTCGAGCGTAATATTTTACAACATTCCTGGCTCGTCGGCACCTACTTCTCGGTGGGAACTTTCTATACGTATATAACGTTATATATCCTACCATAAGGCATCCTTACATGTCGAATGTAATATTTTACAATATTCCTGGCGCGTCGGCAACTACTTCTCGGTGGGAACTGTATATCCGTCTATAACGTTATATATCCTAACCTAAGGCAACTTAACATGTCGAATGTAATGTTTCACCACATTCCTGGCTCGTTGGCCCCTACTTCTCGGTGGGAACATTATATACGTCTATAACGTTGTATATCTTAGCCTAAGGCAATCCTAACACCTTGGATGTAATATTTTACAACATTCCTGGCGCGCCGGCACCTATTTCTCGGTGGGAACATTACATACGTCTTTAACGCTATATATCCTAGCCTATGGCAACCTAACTTGTCGAATATAATATTTTACAATATTCCTGGCGCGTCGGCAACTACTTCTCGGTGGGATCTGTATATACGTCTATAACGATATATATCCTAACCTAAGACAACTTAACATGTCGAATGTAATATTTTACCACATTCCTGGCTCGTTGGCCCCTACTTCTCGGTGGGAACATTATATACGTCTATAACGTTATATATCCTAACCTAAGGGAAACTAACATTTCGGATGTAATATTTTACATCATTCCTGGGGCGTCGGCCCCTATTTCTCGGTGGGAAAATTATATAAGTCAATAACGTTATATATCCTAACCTAAGGCAACCTAACATCTCGGATGTAATATTTTCAACATTCCCGTCACTTCGGCCCCTACTTCTCGGTGGGAACATTATATACGTCTATAACGATATATATCCTAGCCTAAGGCAATCCTAACATCTCGGATGTAATATTTTACAACATTCCTGGCGTGCCATCACCTATTTCTCGGTGGGAACATTATATACGTCTATATCGCTATATATCCTAGCCTAAGGCAACCTAACATGTCGAGCGTAATATTTTACAACATTCCAGGCTCGTCGGCACCTACTTCTCGGTGGGAACTTTATATACGTCTATAACGTTATATATCCTAGCATAAGGCAACCTAACATCTCGGATGTAATATTTTACAACATTCCCGTCACTTCGGCCCCTACTTCTCGGTGGGAACATTATATACGTCTATAACGTTATATATCTTAGCCTAAGGCAATCCTAACACGTCGGATGTAATATTTTACAACATTCCTGGCGCGCCGACACCTATTTCTCGGTGGGAACATTATATACGTCTATATCGCTATATATACTAGCCTAAGGCAACCTATCATGTCGAATGTAATATTTTACAGCATTCCTGGCGCGCCGGCACCTACTTCTCGGTGGGAATATTATATACGTCTATATCGCTATATATCATAGCCTAAGGCAACCTAACATGTCGAGCGTAATATTTTACAACATTTCTGGCTCGTTGGCCCCTACTTCTCGGTGGGAACATTATATACGTCTATAACGTTATATATTCTAACCTAAGGGAACCTAACATCTCGGATGTAATATTTTACTACATTCGTGGCGCGCCGACCGCTATTTCTCGATGGGAACATTATATACGTCTATGTCGCTATATATGCTAGCCTAAGGCAACCTAACATGTCGAGCGTAATATTTTACAACATTCCTGGCTCGTCGGCACCTACTTCTCGGTGGGAACTTTATATACGTCTATAACGTTATATATCCTAGCATAAGGCATCCTTACATGTCGAATGTAATATTTTACAATATTCCTGGCGAGTCGGCAACTACTTCTCGGTGGGAACAGTATATCCATCTATAACGTTATATATTCTAACCTAAGGCAACTTAACATGTCGAATGTAATGTTTCGCCACATTCCTGGCTCGTTGGCGCCTACTTCTCGGTGGGAACATTATATACGTCTATAACGTTATATATCTTAGCCTAAGGCAATCCTAACACCTCGGATGTAATATTTTACAACATTCCTTGCGCGCCGGCACCTATTTCTCGGTGGGAACATTATGTACATCTATAAAGTTACATATCCTAGCCTAAGGCGACCTAACATCTCGGATGTAATTTTTTGCTACATTCCTGGCGCGCCGGCACCTACTTCTCGATGGGAACATTATATACGTCTATATCGCTATATATCCTAGCCTAAGGCAACCTAACATCTCGGATGTAATATTTTACTACATTCCTGGCACGCCGGCCCCTACTTTTCGGTGGGAACATTATATACGTCTG
This sequence comes from Xylocopa violacea, assembly GCA_963969225.1. NCBI lineage: Eukaryota > Metazoa > Arthropoda > Insecta > Hymenoptera > Apidae > Xylocopa > Xylocopa violacea. Next base: position 2,668,967 of record CAXAJV010000789.1, read on the forward strand.
TAACGCTATATATCCTAGCCTAAGGCAACCTAACTTGTCGAGCGTAATATTTTACAACATTCCTGGGGCGTCGACCCCTATTTCTCGGTGGGAACATTATATAAGACAATAACGTTATATATCCTAACCTAAGGCAACCTAACATCTCGGATGTAATATTTTACAACATTCCCGTCACTTCGGCACCTACTTCTCGGTGGGAACATTATATACGTCTATAACGCTATATATCTTAGCCTAAGGCAATCCTAACACCTCGGATGTAATATTTTACAACATTCCTGGCGCGCCGGCACCTATTTCTCGGTGGGAATATTATATATGTCTATATCGCTATATATACTAGCCTAAGGCAACCTAACATGTCGAGCGTAATATTTTACAACATTCCAGGCTCGTCGGCACCTACTTCTCGGTGGGAACTTTATATACGTCTATAACGTTATATATCCTAGCATAAGGCAACCTAACATCTCGGATGTAATATTTTACAACATTCCCGTCACTTCGGCCCCTACTTCTCGGTGGGAACATTATATACGTCTATAACGTTATATATCTTAGCCTAAGGCAATCCTAACACGTCGGATGTAATATTTTACAACATTCCTGGCGCGCCGACACCTATTTCTCGGTGGGAACATTATATACGTCTATATCGCTATATATACTAGCCTAAGGCAACCTATCATGTCGAATGTAATATTTTACAGCATTCCTGGCGCGCCGGCACCTACTTCTCGGTGGGAATATTATATACGCCTATATCGCTATATATCATAGCCTAAGGCAACCTAACATGTCGAGCGTAATATTTTACAACATTTCTGGCTCGTTGGCCCCTACTTCTCGGTGGGAACATTATATACGTCTATAACGTTATATATTCTAACCTAAGGGAACCTAACATCTCGGATGTAATATTTTACTACATTCGTGGCGCGCCGACCGCTATTTCTCGATGGGAACATTATATACGTCTATGTCGCTATATATGCTAGCCTAAGGCAACCTAACATGTCGAGCGTAATATTTTACAACATTCCGGGCTCGTCGGCACCTACTTCTCGGTGGGAACTTTATATACGTCTATAACGTTATATATCCTAGCATAAGGCATCCTTACATGTCGAATGTAATATTTTACAATATTCCTGGCGAGTCGGCAACTACTTCTCGGTGGGAACAGTATATCCATCTATAACGTTATATATTCTAACCTAAGGCAACTTAACATGTCGAATGTAATGTTTCGCCACATTCCTGGCTCGTTGGCGCCTACTTCTCGGTGGGAACATTATATACGTCTATAACGTTATATATCTTAGCCTAAGGCAATCCTAACACCTCGGATGTAATATTTTACAACATTCCTTGCGCGCCGGCACCTATTTCTCGGTGGGAACATTATGTACATCTATAAAGTTACATATCCTAGCCTAAGGCGACCTAACAACTCGGATGTAATTTTTTGGTACATTCCTGGCGCGCCGGCACCTACTTCTCGATGGGAACATTATATACGTCTATATCGCTATATGTCCTAGCCTAAGGCAACCTAACATCTCGGATGTAATATTTTACTACATTCCTGGCACGCCGGCCCCTACTTTTCGGTGGGAACATTATATACGTCTGTAACGCTATATATCCTAGCCTAAGGCAACCTAACTTGTCGAGCGTAATATTTTACAACATTCCTGGGGCGTCGACCCCTATTTCTCGGTGGGAACATTATATAAGTCAATAACGTTATATATCCTAACCTAAGGCAACCTAACATCTCGGATGTAATATTTTACAACATTCCCGTCACTTCGGCCCCTACTTCTCGGTGGGAACATTATATACGTCTATAACGCTATATATCTTAGCCTAAGGCAATCCTAACACCTCGGATGTAATATTTTACAACATTCCTGGCGCGCCGGCACCTATTTCTCGGTGGGAATATTATATATGTCTATATCGCTATATATACTAGCCTAAGGCAACCTAACATGTCGAATGTAATATTTTACAACATTCCTGGCGCGTCGGCACCTACTTCTCGGTGGGAACTTTATATACGTCTATAACGTTATATATCCTAGCATAAGGCAACCTAACATGTCGAGCGTAATATTTTACAACATTCCTGGCTCGTCGGCACCTACTTCTCGGTGGGAACTTTATATACGTCTATAACGTTATATATCCTAGCATAAGGCAACCTTACATGTCGAACGTAATATTTTACAATATTTCTGGCGCGTCGGCAACTACTTCTAGGTGGGAACATTATATACGTCTATAACGTTACATATCCTAGTCTAAGGAAACCTAACATCTCGGATGTAATATTTTACTACATTCCTGGCGGGCCGGCCCCTACTTTTCGGTGGGAACATTATATACGTCTGTAACGCTATATATCCTAGCCTAAGGCATTCCTAACATCTCGGAAGTAATATTTTACAACATTCCTAGCGCGTCGGCACCTACTTCTCGGTGGGAACATTATGTACGTCTATAACGTTATATATCCTACCCTAAGGCAACCTAACATCTCGGATGTAATATTTTACTACATTCCTGGCACGTAGGCCCCTACTTCTCGGTGGGAACATTATATACGTCTATAACGCTATATATCCTAACCTAAGGCAACCTAACATCTCGGATGTAATATTTTACAACATTCCCGTCACTTCGGCCCCTACTTCTCAGTGGGAACATTATATACGTCTATAACGTTATATATCTTAGCCTAAGGCAATCCTAACACCTCGGATGTAATATTTTACAACATTCCTGGCGCGCCGGCACCTATTTCTCGGTGGGAACATTATATACGTCTTTAACGCTATATATCCTAGCCTATGGCAACCTAACTTGTCGAGCGTAATATTTTACAACATTCCTGGCGCGTCGGCACCTACTTCTCGGTGGGAACTTTATATACGTCTATAACGTTATATATCCTAGCATAAGGCAACCTAACATGTCGAGCGTAATATTTTGCAACATTCCTGGCTCGTCGGCACCTACTTCTCGGTGGGAACTTTATATACGTCTATAACGTTATATATCCCAGCATAAGGCAACCTTACATGTCGAACGTAATATTTTACAATATTTCTGGCGCGTCGGCAACTACTTCTAGGTGGGAACATTATATACGTCTATAACGTTACATATCCTAGTCTAAGGCAACCTAACATCTCGGATGTAATATTTTACTACATTCCTGGCGCGCCGGCCCCTACTTTTCGGTGGGAACATTATATACGTCTGTAACGCTATATATCCTAGCCTAAGGCAATCCTAACATCTCGGAAGTAATATTTTACAACATTCCTAGCGCGTCGGCACCTACTTCTCGGTGGGAACATTATGTACGTCTATAACGTTATATATCCTACCCTAAGGCAACCTAACATCTCGGATGTAATAATTTACTACATTCCTGGCACGTCGGCCCCTACTTCTCGGTGGGAACATTATATACGTCTATAACGCTATATATCCTAACCTAAGGCAACCTAACATCTCGGATGTAATAATTTACAACATTCCCGTCACTTCGGCCCCTACTTCTCGGTGGGAACATTATATACTTCTATAACGTTGTATATCTTAGCCTAAGGCAATCCTAACACCTCGGATGTAATATTTTACAACATTCCTGGCGCGCCGGCACCTATTTCTCGGTGGGAACATTACATACGTCTATATCGCTATATATACTACCCTAAGGCAACCTAACATGTCGAATGTAATATTTTACAGCATTCCTGGCACGTCGGCCCCTACTTCTCGGTGGGAACATTATATACGTCTATAACGCTATATATCCTAACCTAAGGCAACCTAACATCTCGGATGTAATATTTTACAACAATCCCGTCACTTCGGCCCCTACTTCTCGGTGGGAACATTATATACTTCTATAACGTTGTATATCTTAGCCTAAGGCAATCCTAACACCTCGGATGTAATATTTTACAACATTCCTGGCGCGCCGGCACCTATTTCTCGGTGCGAACATTACATACGTCTATATCGCTATATATACTAGCCTAAGGCAACCTAACATGTCGAATGTAATATTTTACAGCATTCCTGGCGCGCCGGCCCCTACTTCTCGGTGGGAACATTATATACGTCTATAACGTGATATATTCTAGCCTAAGGCAATCCCAATATCTCGGATGTAATATTTTACTACATTCGTGGCGCGCCGACCGCTATTTCTCGATGGGAACATTATATACGTCTATATCGCTATATATCCTAGCCTAAGGCAACCTAACATGTCGAGCGTAATATTTTACAACATTCCTGGCGTGTCGGCCCCTATTTCTCGGTGGGAACATTATATATGT